>CM050449.1:51447448-52774948 GCA_027563935.2 Costus lasius
TCCTCATGCTGACGTTGCAGCTCTGGCGTCATAGACGCAAGCATCAGGCAAGCGACATCAATGCTATCATTGACATGCTTTTCATAGGCATCCCGAACCGCCCTTGCGGCGTTCGCAGCGGGTTGAGGCGGTATAGCCGTCTCGAGGACATACAGTTTCCTCTCTGCCTTAAGAACAATCTTAAGGTGTCCGTACCAGTCTGAGAAGTTTGGCCCAGCAAACTTCTCCCTTTCCAGTAGGGATCGCACATTGAAATTCGTGGTGTTCGTTGCTGCAGTAATCTACAACAATGCAAGAACAGCAAGGTCAGTATCAATGTTTAGAATCAATCCAGGACTTAAGAAAGATTCTTTTCTCACTATTTTATCTGACTGAAAAATCCATTAAACAGTCCGAAAGAGTAACACTCTTTTAGTGAGATGGGATCCAGATTTCATACTTGGTCTTCGCGTCCCGCTCAGGCGAGATAAGATGCACAGAGAGTACAAGCACTAATTTCTGGTAGGCAATGCCTGCCAATCGCCAACCCGTGCGATTCCCCTTCATCTGGGCAATCCAGCAGACTGTGCCAACTGAGTTGGTACAACACAGTCTCTGATCCCACAGATGGCTGCCTCCATATAGCTCACATATGCTCAGTATGTAGCCTACATGGTCAAGCTGACCTGACCTACTCCCTGGACCACCACGTGCTATGCTGAGCAACGAGAAGCGATAAATCCCTTCTCTGTAACACGCAGGTGTAATCACACACCGTCTGAAGATAGATGGGCGTGCCCACTGAGTGGGTACAACACGGCCCCAACGATAGTCAGAACAGTGAGGTTTCGCGTCAGAAGGCTTACGTGCTTGATATTTTAGCGTTGGATTTTAACGGTCTTTTATCTTCTTAACTATCATGCATAACCTATGGCGATAGCAGAAGATTAAATCATGTAGTTCTAATTATATAAACAATAAGTAGAAAGCATGCTGATCTTATGTGGTAAAAGCCCATTAAACCTAAGTAAGACCTTAATTTTAACTTAAGTCTTCACTTGAGCTCTTCATGGGTCTTTTGCCTTCTCATCTGGCCCAACCCAGGGCCCGAGCGCCCACTGCAGCTCAGGTGCGCCCACCAGGTAAATGCGCCTGTCCCAGAGTCGAACCCTGGACCTCCCACCTGGTTAAGCCTCAAGCTGCATGCGCCTCTGCCATGTGTGCTCTGTGCTCTTGTCTGATTAAATTACAATTTAATCTATCTAGACAAGATTGACTCGCAGGTCAATTACACTTTATAAATTAAATAACATGTGATGCGCAGATCACAATAAAAATTAATTTACAATTTTAATCCAGGCTCGCAGGCCCCAGCACAGCACACATTAAAAGGTCAACCCACATAAGATGAAATAAACAAGCATCATGGTATTCAACCAACATGTGATCCAATAACAAGAAATAAAATTTTCGAAAACCCATTGGCATCAATTTTATTTTCTTATGTGCCCTACAACCTTACAACGGTCCATTAATAGGGATCCACTCATCATGTCTAGTCAGATCCACTGCCCTTACATGCACCAAGTCCTAACTGACTTGAGTCGACCTAACGGTCAACCATGCATGCGTTAAGGGCTGAACAACCTTCATGAGTTCTGGCAAGCGGGTGTGACCCCGGGCCTAACTCATGCGCATTCACTGGTTGTCTCAACCAGACATCGCTACACGCCTGTCTGCAGTCGACCTATAGCCACCTCATGCTTGCGCACAGGTGCCATCTGGTCGACCCATCTAGGCTGTCAGATGGTCTGATCAGACTATTTGGAACTTAACTAGATGATGATATCAACCCAATCAACCCGTCTAAGGACTTATAGCAGGCGCTGCTTAGATCTAATGGAGCGCGCAAGATGTAAGTTTTGATCAAAACATTCAACATGCTTTAACATGCATGCGCCAACATACATGCACCAACATAAAAACATTCAACATGTTGTTTTCGGCATGAAAAACTATCATGGAAACTCGCATGTAATTTAGATCTATGCAAACAAGCACAACAAAGGATCACAAAGCAAGCATATGAACATACATAAACAACCATGCTCTGATACCAATTGAAAATCCCCTAAATCTAAGGGGGGCGAAACCCTAAGGGGGCGCATATCATGATTTTGCAAGTGGATATTAGGGTTTCTAAGATCGAATGCATGTCATATGATTAACTTTCATGGACTTGTGTAGAACAACAATGGATCATACCATAGCCATCGCTTGGATGGTGCCTTGGAAGCAAGAGGGCGAATTGGCTCTCCTCCAAAGTCGCGCACACAAGATGAGAGATGGCTACTCCCTTGGCATCTTTGTGCTAGCAAAGCTTCAAGGAGTCCTTTGTGTGGAGGAGATGAGATCTCTTGCGGCTAGGGCGATGAAGCTCTTCTTCCTCCTTTTCGTGAAGACAAGACAACGCAAGAGTGGATAGGCGACAAGACCAGAACCGAAGATGCGTTGAGGCGTTGTGTAGAGATGTGGCGTTACATGACTTCCAAATAAGGAAAGTCATGAAGCCATGCGCCCACTCAATGCAAACCGCCCAAAACGCTTTCATATTGAACCATGCGATCACACATGTGTGAACCGGTTCAATCCAATTCGGTCCAATGCATTTGGTTCAAAGATCGAACCAAATCAGCCTAAACCACGGTCTAGATCTCTTTGAACCAAATGGTTCAAGTTCTAACCGTTCATCTCTTGATGCTCTTGATCTCACCGATCTAGCATCAATACTCTCGATCGAAGCTTACCGATCTCAAGCCCTAATCAATCAAACATGATCAGACCAGATCTCACTTACAATCAGAGTTTAAACTCCTTTAAACTGAACCAAAACAATTCAGTCCACACGATCTGACTTAAGTAAGCCATATCATCAAATTGTGCGACCCTAAGGGTTTCCTTTAAATGTCGGTAATGATAACTTACGTTATCACGATCAGTGAGGGGTATCTAGCAACACATCACTGTCTCCCGATATAAAGGAAAGAGTCTTCCAAGACTACACCCAAACCACAACACAAGTGTGAATCCACTTCACTAGGCATACTTGATTCCTTTGCCACTGGATGTTCTTATTGGACAAGCGTGTCAAGCCTGTAACTCCAATATGATGAGAATAATTAGATCAGATGAACATAGTCATCTGGGTATGGCCATACACTTTCTCAATCATCTCATCCAGGGGGGCCCCTTTAGAACATCACACTCCTATCAAGGAGACGGCAATCCTATATCTATCACTAGTGTCCTAACCTGACTCATGATCATTATCCAAGATAGTCTATAACCATTATGTTTCAAATGATATCGAACTACCTCAAAACAATGACAATCATCATTTAGAAACACAAGTGATCTCAAGTCAGAGGACATATGCCACTTGTTTGCATACAAGGATTATTCACATTGTGACAAACAATTGAATATCCTAGTAGGGTCTGTCCAGTACATCCAATGTACCTATGAGTCTACATCTTATTCCATGCTCGAAGCATCCTATAAGATTAGAACACATATTAGTCTCAATCATATCAAGGCTGTCTCAAGTTCACCAAGATATCTCGACTAAGGACTTAACTGCATGTCAGCCTAGCTGAACAGCATTGAGACATTATGTTGGGGTATGCCCTTAAGGCTAATGTTTGAGGCCTTGGGATTGTATCAGTATCATGTATAAACTTAATGTTTATAAAGGCAATGGTTGTTATTCAGGTTGTTACATCATCTGCTGCAATATGTATACTTCGGAATAATGTCTCAATGCTGTTCAGCTTGGCTGACATGCAGTATAGTCCTTAGTCGAGATATCTTGGTGAACATGAGAGAGCCTAGATATGATTGAGACTAATATGTGTTCTAATCTTATAGGATGCTTCGAGCATGGAATAAGATGTAGACTCATGGGTACATTGGATGTACTGGACAGACCCTACTAGGATATTCAATTGCTTGTCACAATGTGAATAATCCTTGTATGCAAACAAGTGGCATATGTCCTCTGACTTGAGATCACTTGTGTTTCTAAATGATGATTGTCATTGTTTTGAGGTAGTTCAATATCATTTGAAACATAATGGTTATAGACTATCTTGGATAATGATCATGAGTCAGGTTAGGACACTAGTGATAGATATAGGATTGCGGTCTCCTTGTTTATGGAGTGTGATGTTCTAAAGGGCCCCCCTGGATGAGATGATTGAGAAAGTGTATGGCCATACCCAGATGACTATGTTCATCTGATCTAATCATTCTCATCATATTGGAGTTACAGGCTTGACACGCTTGTCCAATAAGAACATCCAGTCGCAAAGGAAACATGTATGCCTAGTGAAGTGGATTCACACTTGTGCTGTGGTTTGGGTGTAGTCTTGGAAGACTCTTTCCTTTAAATTGGGAGACAGTGATGTGTTGCTAGATACCCCTCGCTGATCGTGATAACGTAAGTTATCGTTACCGACATTTAAAGGAAACCCTTAGGGTCGCACAATTTGATGATATGGCTTACTTAAGTCAGATCGTGTGGACTGAATTGTTTTGGTTCAGGTTAAAGGAGTTTAAACTCTGATTGTAAGTGAGATCTGGTCTGATCATGTTTGATTGATTAGGGCTTGAGATCGGTAAGCTTCGATCGAGAGTATTGATGCTAGATCTATGAGATCAAGAGCATCAAGAGATGAACGGTTAGATCTGGAGCCTTAGGGTTTAATTATGATCTAGACCAAAGGCTTGGCTTAATTGGTCTTTGAACCAAACCAAAAGGAACCCGTTCACATGAGTGAATGCATGGTTCAAAGTGAGGATGCGTTTTGGTTGGTTCGTGAACGCATGAGTGGATGCGTTAAGCGTTTGCTATTTTTGGAAGTTCCAAAAATGAATGCACGCCTCCACGTTCCAAAACGCTCGCCCCTCTTTTGGTCTTGCACTTGTGTGGCTCGTCTACACGAGGTGTAGAGAAGCATTCGGCCAAAGGAGAGAACTACTCTCGCATCTCATCTTCCTTCACACGACAAGGATACTTGGAGCCTTGCTAGCACAAGAAGCAACAAGGAGTAGGCGATCACATCTTGTGTGCGGTGCCTTTGGAGAAGAAGCGTTTGCATCTTTCTCTTCCAAATCGCCATCCAAGCGAAATGGCTATGGTATGAATCCAAACTATATGAAGTTGATCATATATTCTTACAAAAGATGTTTAGAAACCCTTGCTTCCGCTATGAAAGTTTTATATGCGCATCCTACTAGGGTTTCGCCCCCTTTATCTGGGGACATTCAATTGGTATCAGAGCAGGTTGTTTGTATGTTAATATGATTGCTTCATGTTAATGTGTGATCCTTGTTTGCGTAGATCTAATTTATATCACATGCGAAACTACATGCTAGGTTTTAGATGTTGGCGCATGTGTGATATTCATGTTTATGCATGATTATGTTGGCGCTTGTTAAAGCTTTTGTTTTGTCAAAACTTGTATCTTGCGCGCCCCACATTAGAACTAAGCAGCGCCTACTATAAACCCTTAGACGGGTAGATAGGGTTGAAGTCATCATCTAGTTTAGATCCAAACAGTCTGATCAGACCATCTGACAGCCTAGATGGGTCGACCAGATGGCACCTGTGCGCAAGCACTAGGTGGCTATAGGTCGACTGCATACAGGCGTGTAGCGATGTCTGGTTGAGACAATTAGTGAACGCGCATGAGTTGGGCCCGGGGTCACACCCGCTTGCCTGAACTCATGAGGGTCGTTCAGCCCATCTGCATGCATTGTTGGCCACTGGGTCAACTCAAGTCAGTTAGGACTTGGTGCATGCAAGGGCAGTGGATCTGACTAGACATGATGAGTGGATCCCTATTAATGGACCGTTGTAAGGTAGTAGGGCAAATAAGAAAAATAAAATTGATTCCAATGGGATTTCGAAAAATTTTATTTTCTTGTAATGGATCACATGTTGATTGCATACCATGATGAGTGTCTATTAAATCTTATGTGGGTTGCCCTTTTAATGTGTGCTGTGCTGGGGCCTGCGAGCCTGGATTAAAATTGTAAATTATTATAATTGTGATCTGCGCATCACATTTTAATTAATTTATTGTGTTATTGACCTGCGTGTCAATCTTGTCTAGATAGATTAAATTGTATTTTAATCAGACAAGAGCACAGAGCACACTTGGCAGAGGCGCTTGCAGCAGTGACTTGACCAGGTGGGAGGTCCAGGGTTCGACTCTGGGACAGGCGCATTTACCTGGTGGGCGCACCTGAGCTGCAGTGGGCGCTTGGGCCCTGGGTTGGGCCAGATGAGATGCAAAAGACCCAAGAAGAGCTCAAGTGAAGACTTAAGTTAATTAAAGTCTTACCTAGGCTTATTGGGCGTTTACCACATAAGATCAGCATGCTTTCTACTTATTGTTTATATAATTAGAACTGCATGATTTAATCTTCTGCTATCGCCATAGGTTATGTATGATAGTTAAGAAGATAAAAGACCGTTAAAATCCAACGTTAAAATATCAAGCATGTAAGCCTTCTGGCGCGAAACCTCACTGTTCTGACTATCGTTGGGGCCGTGTTGTACCCACTCAGTGGGCACGCCCATCTATCTTCAGACGGTGTGTGATTACACCTGCGTGTTACAGAGAAGGGATTTATCGCTTCTCGTTGCTCAGCATAGCACGTGGTGGTCCAGGGAGTAGGTCAGGTCAGCTTGACCATGTAGGCTACATACTGAGCATATGTGAGCTATATGGAGGCAGCCATCTGTGGGATCAGAGACTGTGTTGTACCAACTCAGTTGGCACAGTCTGCTGGATTGCCCAGATGAAGGGGAATCGCACGGGTTGGCGATTGGCAGGCATTGCCTACTAGAAATTAGTGCTTGTACTCTCTGTGCATCTTATCTCGCCTGAGCGGGACGCGGAGACCAAGTATGAAATCTGGATCCCATCTCACTAAAAGAGCGTTACTCTTTCGGACTGTTTAATGGATTTTTCAGTCAGATAAAATAGTGAGAAAAGAATCTTTCTTAAGTCCTGGATTGATTCTAAACATTGATACTGACCTTGCTGTTCTTGCATTGTTGTAGATTACTGCAGCAACGAACACCACGAATTTCAATGTGCGATCCCTACTGGAAAGGGAGAAGTTTGCTGGGCCAAACTTCTCAGACTGGTACGGACACCTTAAGATTGTTCTTAAGGCAGAGAGGAAACTGTATGTCCTCGAGACGGCTATACCGCCTCAACCCGCTGCGAACGCCGCAAGGGCGGTTCGCGATGCCTATGAAAAGCATGTCAATGATAGCATTGATGTCGCTTGCCTGATGCTTGCATCTATGACGCCAGAGCTGCAACGTCAGCATGAGGATCTATCTGCTATACAGATTATAGCAAACCTCAAGATGCTGTATGCTGCACAGGCTAGGACTGAACGCTACAATTTGACTAAGCTTTTCTTTCAGAGCAAACTGGCTGAAGGGAGTCCAGTGGGAGCTCACGTACTCAAGATGATTGGGTACAAGGAGGCTCTAGAGAAACTGGGACATACCATCAATCAGGAGCTTGCTGTAGACATCATTCTTCAGTCTCTCCCGGCTACTTTCGATCCGTTCATCATTAATTTTAATATGAACAAGATCGACTGTACCCCGGCAGAGTTACTGAACATGCTCTTGACTACAGAGTTGACTCTAAAGGGAAAGCCTTCAACCTCTGTCTTGATGTTTCCTTCTAGGAACAAGAAGAAGAGGAAGAAGGGCAAAGCCCCTGTCAAGAGCTACAACAAGGCTCTGAAACAAAAGGTTAAGCGGTCGAAGGAATACAGATGTTTCCATTGTGGCCAGCTGGGTCACTGGAAAAAGGACTATAAAGCGCTCCAAGGAGACAAGAAGGGAAGCATCGCTTCTGGCTCAGGTATTTTTGTGACTGAGGTCATGATATCTTCTTCTTCTATTTCATGGGTGTTGGACACTGCATGTGGAGTTCACATTTGTTCAAATGTACAGGAACTCAAGAGAAGAAGACAGGTGGGACAGCATGAGGTGGACCTACGAGTTGGAAACGGGGCACGGGTTGCTGCTGTTGCTGTAGGAGAATATCACATCTCATTACCATCTGGACTTGTATTAGAACTGAACAATTGTTACTTTGTACCAAGCATAACGAAAAACATTATCTCTATTCCTGCTCTTGTCAGGAAAGGGTTTTCCTTTGAATGCAATATTTCAAAGTGTGTTATTTCTAATGATAATATTGTTTATGCTACTGGGTCAATTAACAATGGGTTATTCATGTTGGACATGGAATATTCTATACAAAATATTGATAATAAGAAAGCCAAGTATGCTGATGACAGCACCTTGCTATGGCATAGTCGTTTAGGCCATATTAACGAGAAACGCATTAAGCGGTTGCATGATCATGGACTGCTGGGATCATTCTCCTATGAGGAGATTGATACATGCAAAGCTTGTTTAATGGGTAAAATGACGAAGGCTCCTTTTCCTAACAAAGGTCAAAGGGCTTCAGGTTTACTTGACCTTATACACAGCGATGTGTGTGGGCCATTTAGTAAACATGCCAGAGGTGGCTATTCATACTTCATTACCTTTACTGATGATTTCAGTAGGTATGGATATGTCTATCTAATGAGACATAAAAGTGAATCTTTTGACAAGTTCAAAGAGTTCAAAAATGAAGTACAGAATCAGCTAGGCCGAAATATCAAGGCACTTCGCTCAGATCGAGGTGGAGAATACCTAAGTCGAGAGTTTACTAACTATCTGAAGGAGTGTGGGATTATCTCACAGCTCACTCCACCAGGAACACCGCAATGGAATGGTGTGTCCGAGAGGAGGAACAGAACCTTATTGGATATAGTTCGTTCTATGATGAGTCAGGCTACTCTACCTTACTCCTTTTGGGGATTTGCACTGGAAACAGCTGCAAAGGTACTAAACCGAGTGCCATCCAAGGCAGTTTCAAAGACTCCATATGAGTTATGGTATGGGAAACAGCCGAGCTTGACATTTATTAAGATCTGGGGTTGCGAGGCTTATGTCAAAAAGCTCGCCTCTGGGAAACTAGAGAGCAGATCTGAGAAATGTATCTTTGTCGGTTACCCTAAGGAAACTAACGGTTATTATTTCTACGATCCCAAAGAGAACAAGGTATTTGTTGCTCGGACGGCTATTTTTCTTGAGAAGGAATTTCTTCTGCAAGAGGCCAGTGGGAGAGAAATAAAGCTGGATGAGAATCCAGAGTAAGGACAAAGTAGTCAAGCACAGTTGGATGAGCATGAGCCAGTAGAACAGGTTATTGAACAACCTGAGGCTCAGATATCACGGGAACCGCGAAGATCGGGAAGGATCCGTCGACAGCCTGAGCGCTATGACGGAGTCTACATCATTGATCATGATGAACCCCTCACTTATACAGATGCGGTCAGTGGACCGGAATCAGTGAGATGGCTTGAAGCTATGCGAGCCGAGATGGACTCCATGTCAGATAACCAAGTCTGGGATTTGGTTGATCCGCCTCCGGGAGTAATCCCTTTAGGCTGTAAATGGATCTTCAAGAAGAAGATTGACATGGATGGTAACGTGGTTACCTATAAAGGCAGGCTAGTTGCGAAAGGTTTCAAACAAATCTACGGGATAGATTATGATGAAACTTTCTCTCCTGTAGCCATGTTTAAGTCTATTCGGATTATTCTTGCGATAGCAGCATATTATGATTATGAGATCTGGCAAATGGATGTGAAGACTGCTTTCCTTAATGGAAAACTGGATGAGGATGTGTATATGACACAACCTGAAGGTTTCACTAATCCATCAGATCGTCATAAAATATGCAAGTTAAAGAAGTCCATTTATGGACTTAAGCAAGCATCTAGAAGCTGGAATATTCGTTTTGATGAATCAATCTGTGAATTTGGTTTCATCAAGAATGAAGATGACCCGTGTGTATATAAGAGGTTTAGTGGGAGAGTGATTACATTCCTAGTCCTCTACGTCGATGATATCTTAATCATTGGAAACGATATTCCTGAACTACATGCGGTTAAGGCATGGTTAAGAAAATGTTTCCAGATGAAAGATTTAGGAGAAGCAGCCTATGTATTAGGTGTGAAGATCTACAGAGATAGATCTAAGAGGCTTCTCGGGCTGTGCCAGAGTACTTACATCGATAAAGTCCTGGAGAGATTCCATTTAGAGAATTCTAAAAGAGGATATCTTCCAGTCAGACATGGTCTGAATCTTTCAAAGAGTCAGTGTCCACAAACACAGACTGAGAAAGATGAAATGGACAATACGCCTTATGCTTCGGCTATTGGGTCCATTATGTATGCGATGTTGTGTACTCGCCCAGATGTCGCTTACGGGTTAAGCATGACCAGTCGATTCCAAAGTAATCCAGGTCAGGCGCACTGGATTGCTGTCAAGAACATTTTGAAATATCTTCGGAGGACCAAAGATATGTTCTTGATGTATGGTGGTCAGGAAGAACTCAGTATTGAAGGATATACTGATGCTTCGTTCCAATCTGACTAGGATGATTTCCGATCGCAATCAGGCTATGTTTTTAGCTTGAATGGAGGTGCGGTGGTGTGGAAAAGTTTCAAACAATCTATTGTTGCTGATTCCACAACAGAAGCCGAGTATGTTGCAGCCTCGGAAGCATCCAAGGAGGCAGTGTGGATTCGTAAGTTCGTTCAGGAACTTGGTGTTGTTCCTTCGAGTGCAGATCCTTTGGTTATCTTCTGTGATAACACTGGAGCAATAGCACAGGCAAAGGAACCACGGTTGCACCAGAAGTCCAAGCACATACAGAGACGGTTTCACTTGATCCGGGAGATCATTGATCGAGGCGAGATCAAAATCTGCAAGGTTCATACAGACGACAATCTGGCTGACCCGCTTACAAAGCCTCTGGCGCAGCAGAAGCATGAAAAGCACTGTAATAATATGGGTTTGAGATTTCTCAACCATTAGATTAAGTGCAAGTGGGAGATTGTTGGGGTATGCCCTTAAGGCTAATGTTTGAGGCCTTGGGATTGTATCAGTATCATGTATAAACTTAATGTTTATAAAGGCAATGGTTGTTATTCAGGTTGTTACATCATCTGCTGCAATATGTATACTTCTGAATAATGTCTCAATGCTGTTCAGCTTGGCTGACATGCAGTATAGTCCTTAGTCGAGATATCTTGGTGAACATGAGACAGCCTAGATATGATTGAGACTAATATGTGTTCTAATCTTATAGGATGCTTCGAGCATGGAATAAGATGTAGACTCATGGGTACATTGGATGTACTGGACAGACCCTACTAGGATATTCAATTGCTTGTCACAATGTGAATAATCCTTGTATGCAAACAAGTGGCATATGTCCTCTGACTTGAGATCACTTGTGTTTCTAAATGATGATTGTCATTGTTTTGAGGTAGTTCAATATCATTTGAAACATAATGGTTATAGACTATCTTGGATAATGATCATGAGTCAGGTTAGGACACTAGTGATAGATATAGGATTGCGGTCTCCTTGTTTAAGGAGTGTGATGTTCTAAAGGGCCCCCCTGGATGAGATGATTGAGAAAGTGTATGGCCATACCCAGATGACTATGTTCATCTGATCTAATCATTCTCATCATATTGGAGTTACAGGCTTGATATGCTTGTCCAATAAGAACATCCAGTCGCAAAGGAAACATGTATGCCTAGTGAAGTGGATTCACACTTGTGCTGTGGTTTGGGTGTAGTCTTGGAAGACTCTTTCCTTTATATTGGGAGACAGTGATGTGTTGCTAGATACCCCTCGCTGATCGTGATAACGTAAGTTATCATTACCGACATTTAAAGGAAACCCTTAGGGTCGCACAATTTGATGATATGGCTTACTTAAGTCAGATCGTGTGGACTGAATTATTTTGGTTCAGGTTAAAGGAGTTTAAACTTTGATTGTAAGTGAGATCTGGTCTGATCATGTTCGATTGATTAGGGCTTGAGATCGGTAAGCTTCGATCGAGAGTATTGATGCTAGATCTATGAGATCAAGAGCATCAAGAGATGAACGGTTAGATCTGGAGCCTTAGGGTTTAATTATGATCTAGACCAAAGGCTTGGCTTAATTGGTCTTTGAACCAAACCAAAAGGAACCCGTTCACATGAGTGAACGCATGGTTCAAAGTGAGGATGCGTTTTGGTTGGTTCATGAACGCATGAGTGGATGCGTTAAGCGTTTGCTATTTTTGGAAGTTCCAAAAATGAATGCACGCCTCCACGTTCCAAAACGCTCGCCCCTCTTTTGGTCTTGCACTTGTGTGGCTCGTCTACACGAGGTGTAGAGAAGCATTCGGCCAAAGGAGAGAACTACTCTCGCATCTCATCTTCCTTCACACGACAAGGATACTTGGAGCCTTGCTAGCACAAGAAGCAACAAGGAGTAGGCGATCACATCTTGTGTGCGGTGCCTTTGGAGAAGAAGCATTTGCATCTTTCTCTTCCAAATCGCCATCCAAGCGAAATGGCTATGGTATGAATCCAAACTATATGAAGTTGATCATATATTCTTACAAAAGATGTTTAGAAACCCTTGCTTCCGCTATGAAAGTTTTATATGCGCATCCTACTAGGGTTTCGCCCCCTTTATCTGGGGACTTTCACATTATTCAGAAGTATACATATTGCAGCAGATGATGTAACAACCTGAATAATAACCATTGCCTTTATAAACATGAAGTTTATACATGATACTGATACAATCCCGAGGCCTCAAACATTAGCCTTAAGGGCATACCCCAACAGAGAATACGCCAAAAGTCTCAGAGGAAAAGGAGTTCGATTGGAAGAGGAATCAATGAAAGAAGGTTGCGGCACTGTTCACTCACAAATTACGACTGTAATTTCAATTACAGCCGTGTTGTAACGTTTATTTCCTCTTCTTCTTCGATTTCTGACACTTTGATACTATGGCTTATTGTGTTTCTTCTTCCATGGTAGCTTAGATCTTTTATGGGACATGGGATGTAATCCCTTTGATTTTATATGATTAGATAACTTTTATTTCGTCAAGATAATTTTGCTATGATAATTATACTTGTGTGATGACTTGTCTTTAATTCTCCTTAGTTTTCTTAGTATCATGCATGATTATAGAGTTTTCGCAATATGGACTGAAAAGTGATTTGCTTGAGAACTTGGAACCCTAAAATTGAATAATAGGAACTCACCGTAAGAAATTAGGTGAAGTTCTTATTTCTTGATTTTAGTAGTTTAATTGCCATGTTAGATAATTCGAATTTAGGATTGAGTTATTGTGTCAAACATGGAGATCTTGCACGAAAGTGAGGATCGGAACGTTGGAGAACCATAAGTAGAACTTGTGTTGAGACTTGGATGCCCGAATGTGATCCTTGAGATTCCACTTGAGATGATCAACTCAGAATTCGGATGCACAAAAGTGATCCTTGAATTCTTTGATTGATGATTTACTTATCTTCAGTGTTGGGATAGATCTTGCGCGAAAGCGAGGATTGGTCCCTGCATGATTGTCTGCACGAAAGTGAGATAATCCCTTTATGAAGTAAATTATATCTTTATCATAATTAAATTAGACTGATGACCTTTTATTCATATCTAGTCATTGAAATTAAAGTGGATGAAACCCTAGTCCCAGTTTATCTCTCTGATTTCATGTTCTTTCTATCATTTACTTACAGTATAATCGATTGCATAGCTAGTAAGAATACAACTATTTGGTAATTAACACATTGGTCCCTGTGGATTCGATACTTTCTTTATTACTTCGAGTATCCGTGCACTTGCGGAAAACAACAAACTCCCGCCTTGATATTGAGTCATGTATAGGCATGAGGTTGATTGTCAGAGATGAAGACACCTACTGTTTGGTACTATAGCCCGGTCTTCCTACCTTACCGTTGCCAAACCCGGAGAGAACCTATGTTCAGAACCCCAAGAATTGGAAGCTTTCCCCTGATGCCGCTTCTTTTGCTACTTTTGCACCCGAGAATGTTGTACCACCACCACTTGCTGCTTGGGGTGATGATCCATTTGGGATGGGTATTGATGCTTCACCATCTAGAGCTGCTGATCCGCCACCACAGAGAGCTACTGGATCTTCTTCACATTGTGCTGCCCCTGATTAGAGCGGGTGGCACAGTCATCTTGATCCAGGCTTCCAGGCACTCTCTGCCGATGTTCATCGACTAACCTCCACCATGGGGAGGATTTTTGACTACGTGGTGCATATTCATGACGATGTTGAAGAGATCAAAGACTATCTTCATATTCAGCATAGAGGTGGTGGAGTAGGGAGTTCTAGAGGTGATCCCATGGATACCGCATCGGCAGAGGGAGATGACGAGGCGATAGATTCAGATTAGTAGAGAGCTTTGTGAGTATCTCCTTCCCTACCTTTCTTTACTTGAGCTTTATTGAATTTATGATAGATTTATTCTTTTGTAGGGAAGGATGACTATTTCATACTTTTTGTGTCCGCTCGCTACAGATCCTCATCTTTGGATTTTAATTTGGTTCAATTTGGTTGTACTGATATTTTTGATGATTTTATTTTGATATCGTTGTACTTGATTTTGTGTTCTGATATTTTGGATGATTTGATTCGATATGGTTGTATATTTTGAATGATGTAGTGAGTGTTCAGAAATTTTTGTTTTGAAAGATGATATATTTGTGCCTGATATGTTAAAATATTTGCTTTGATGTGTAGTAGGAATTTTTGAAAATTACAGCAGTTGCCATGCCGAAATTTTTAATGAATTATCATGCATATCAAATTCTGGAAATTGGAAATAGATTTAATATGTTGAATTTATTTCTCTAATATAATCTATTTGTTGGAATTTTCTCCATTGATTGATGCATGAAATTTTGGGTAAATGCATTATTTAATGAGTGCAATCTTAAAGTGAAATAATTCTTTTGTATAAAATAAGCATATGTGCACATGTTTTTTGGATTGATATCGATTGGTTGATCTAGTGTATCTTTAAAATCTTTTGTGTTATTTGTTGGGAAAAAGAGATCCAAATCCATGAAAGAAAAAGAATAACTCCTATTCTTGGCATTGTGTTTACAATGGTACATAAGACAAGAGTTGAAGTTCCAAATGAAAAGTATGTATCTATGTGGGTACATGCCAAGAGAGAGTTCCTTTGACATTGACTCCGCTATCTCAAGAAAGTTCTTCCTACTGATGAGATATGAGTCCTATTATGTTTGGTTATGTGACCAACATACTCTAAATTCGTCACCGGAAAATGGGTGGTAATCAATTTAGAAAATGTCGAGGACATATAAAAAAAAAGGGAGAAAAGAGAGAAATTTGAGTGGAAAAAGATTTGGAGATCCTATTCCTGTAAACAAAAATATTTTGGATGAAAAATCTAAAACCAGATTTATTCATGAGATTGAAATTCTTTTACTATGCACATTGCAAAATTTTATTTGATTGAGTTTTTGAGTCTTAAAGATTAAGTTCAGAAAACGATTTATTTATTTGAAATTTTATGTGAGATCGATGAAATTTTCCATGGATGATTATATTTTAGAAATTTATTCGTCATATGAAAGTTTATAACCACTGTTGATTTCTTTATTTGCTTGAGGACAAGCAAAGTTTGAGCCTTATGTGTTTGATGACTCTAAATTTCATAGTATTTTTCGTACTGATTAACTAGTCTTTTGAGTCATAATCATGCTCTTTTGCTTTATTTTTATACCCTATTGCCAAATACTTCAGAATCTACACCTTTATTGGTTTTTGATCAATTTCAGGTAAAAAGGGCATTATTATCACGAGTTTTTGAGCAATTTAGATGCATGGATGAGTCCTAATCACCAAGAGGAGAGTACACATCAAATTTCAAGTCAAAACAAGTTTTCTGGCGAAATTATGGTAGTATCGTAATGAATTTTACGGCAGTAATCAGCAATTATGGCACTACCGTAACAATTTTCACAGCGGCTTAATTCTGGAGTTTTTTTTTTTTGCAAATTACGGCACTACCGTAAAAACCTTCATGGTATCGTAATTTCAGGCCAATTTCTTACCGAGACTTCAGAGGAAATTACGGCACCACTGTAATTATTTTTATGGTGCCGTAATTCCAAGCCATTTTCTTATAGAAGACTTCGTAGCAATTACGGTACTACTGTAATTTCCATCATGGTACTGTAATTTCAACCTAGTTGCCCGATTCTTCCACTAGAAATTTGAATTCATGATTTCTCGAGCTTTAGGGCACCAATTGAAGATCCGAAAAAAGGGGAAGACTTAGAATAAGTAGGAGAACGGTCTTGAAGCAACGAGAGGAATTTTTAATCGAAAGTCACGATGAATTTTGGAGAATCGTTGCCGCTCTAGGGTTCGTCGGTTCTTAGCCTACAGACCACCTCCAGCCACGAAATTTGCAAGGAAGTTTTGCCTGAAGGAGGAGAACACACGCCAAAAGTTTTAGAGCAAGAGGAGTCTGATCGAGGGAGAAATCAACGAAACAGGGGGCGCCACCACTGTTCATCGTGTTCATCAAGTATTACGGTGCTGTAATTTCATTACAGCGCCTTGTTTTGTAATTTTCTTCCCTTTTTCGATTTCTGATACTCTGAAATCATAGTTTATTGTAATCTTTCCTTCATGCTAGCTTAATTTTCATATGGGACATGGGGGTGTAATCCCCTTAATTTCTAATGACTAGACATTGTTAATTTTGTCAGGATAATTTTGTTATGATAATTCTACTTTTGAGATATTCGCTTATAATTCTCCTTAGATTTATGTTTTCAGCATGTTTTAGAATTTTGTGAAATAGACTAAGAAGTTGATTGCGAAATTTGGAACCCTAGAATCATTGAGTATAGAACTTTTCGTAAGAGATTAGGTTAGTTCTTAATTCTGATTTTTAGTAGATTTATTGCCATGTTGATTTTCTGATCTTTGGATTGAGTTATTGTGTTAGACTTGATTTGATATTGTAAGAGATTAAATATCTGATCATCGGAAAACCTCAAGTAGAACCTAAGAAATTATCGTATGAGAATACATAATTTCTCTTGAGATTTTTGACTTAGAATTCGGATGCACTAGAGTGATCCTTGAGTTCTTTGTCAATAATTTACTTATCTTCAACATTGAATAGATCCTACACGAGAGTGAGGATTGGTTCTTTGTATAATTATCTGCGCGAGAGCGAGATAATTCCTTTATTAAGTAAATTATATCTTTACCATAATGAAATTTGACTGGCAACACTTTATTTCCTCCTAGTCATTAAAATTAAGGTGGACGAACCCTTAGTCCCAGTTTCCTTCTTTGATAATTTTCCATGCATTTTTCGATCATTAGTTTCGTCATATTCGGATTGCCTGGCTAGTGAAAAATTGATTATTCGGTACTTGGCAAACAAGGTCTCAGTGGTTCGATATCTTTTTATTACTTCGTGTATCCGTGCACTTGCAGGCTACAACAAGGTGGCCTCCATTATTTCAAATGTGGCACTTTGTTCCATGTAGCACTTTGTTCCACAACTATCAATCTGTTCGCATTTCTGGGCGCATAATGGTATTCCCACTAGCATCCATCCAAGTACATTAACACATGGAACATGCTTTCATTGAAGGTGAAATGGACTTAGTGAAAGGTGTTTGAAAGATGTGTTAAATCCTCAAAGAGGGGAAACCATAGCTATAATCATTCATACATGTCACAAGTTTTGATATAGAGACATACAAGCATAAGTAACCCAAGATTTATCAAATTTGGAGCTTGATTAACATTGACTTCAAGTCAGTCATATGATACCATTTTTGTGTGATCTTGATGTCAAAACAAAGGATTTTGAATCTATTTTTCAGGACAACAAGTTTGACTTAAAAAGGAGGTCCATAAGAAAAGTTAGAATCAATGATGTAACAAATGGTCAGAATCCGGGAAGGAAGATTTCTAGGTTTATATGGTTATTTGCAAATTCGAGTAGAAATTCATTTCTTAACCAAATCACGTAAATAAAGGCTCTAAACGTAGGTTTTGAAGTCTACTTTGCAAATAAGAATTTGTATAATTACTGTCACGTAATATGTGTATATAGATCATTCACTAGATAAAGGTCAAAACTGGAAAACTGATTTCATGGGTCAGATTGAACTGAATCAATAAATGTGATAATTAGTTCTAAAGTATCCAATATCTGACTCAAAAGAAATATGCTTGAGTCGTCTTTGCAATGAATCCAAAGTCATAAGATTTGAATAAGGGAATCGAAAGTTATGATACTTTGTATATAGAAAGGTCAGGTTACTTTGATTTCACATTCATGGTCTTATAACATGATACAAGATCATTCTTCCACGGAACAAATTGATCAAAACCAAGACAAACAGAGGTAAATTGATATCAAATTGACAAAGAATATAAAAAAAAATCTTATGAATTAGATGAAGAGGCAAAATTTCACAAAGAAAGAAGAGTTTACTTGCCTAAGAAGCTAAAGTCTCTCTATGCTAGCTTTCACCCTTGGTCTTTCTCTTCCCTTCCCTAAGCTTTTCTCTTCTCTGGTTACAAATGGGCAAAAACAAGTGAAACTTCACATGTAAACATGAAGGAGGGTGATTTGTCTCAAGTAATAATGAAGGTGTGAGGTGTAAGAAGGTGGTAATGCATGTATGGTGAGGTGGCAAGTTGACTTTTCAACATTTTGTCACATGTTCTTATATGCCCTTACATTTGCATCCTCACTTATGCAAAGTCATCCATCATGCTAAGTACTATATATAACTTTTATCCTCATGCATAACTATTTTTCAATTCATAATTTGTACTTTGCTTTCTTTTGAGGTTATTATAGGGTCCGCGATCACGGGCGCGATTCTGGGCTTGACCCGCTCAAGTTTGCCTAGTTTTAGCTTTCAGGCACAGTGGCGAATTACGGTCAAGATCCTAATGATGACCCGATTATGATTCTTATCGAGGGCTTCAATAAACCTGAAAATATCTAGATAGGCTCTCCTTGATGCTAGAAGGGCTCATCTACTCTTGAATTCCCAAAATCTACTTGCTAAATGATTTTTTGTCCTAAAAACACAAAAATGCCTACATAGGTGTAGAATCCATAGATTTACCAAAATTTAGGCAATTATATGACATAAACCATGAAATGGAGATGATTTTGTTAGTAAAATCATTCATAAATTGCTATATAAATATGTTTTAACAGTTACACATGCCACATACATTGCGAGTGCCAAAATGAATATTATAATAACCTAGGGACCTCGTATCATCCACTATGTGAAACATTCAATTCTGTAAGCAATCATTCGTGTGTGCTCAATCATGTAACATGCAAGTAAGGTATGTCTGGTATTATAATATGTATATTTATCATGTAGGTAACATATGCAATAAGCACACACTGAAAGCACATCAACAGATGCCAACACTGGTAAACTGTATACACATCATAAGATGCCAACCTTATAAACTGTATTGATTTGACCGCTAGTGCATGATTTTATCGAAGTAGTAAAATAAGATATCCTTCCTAACGAGGATCTGGCGGTCAAGTACCGATTACACGATTCGTTTATATCTAGACAGATGAATTTGTGGTTTAGAGTGAACATTAAGTATGAAAAGCAGCAAAACTAGCATTTTGGGCAAAAATTAGTTTTGAGAAGATTGGGACTTGGTGTTTCACCACACTGACAATTATGAATTCAATAAAGATAAATCCTTGAGCAGAATATTATAGTGTTGAAAGGTATTTTTCCTAAGATGCAGATTACCTACTCCCGAAGTGTAATCCGGTACCTAGCTATGCTAATTCCCTACTCTCATGATAATTAACGCAACTAGGCCCATAAGTTCTACGAAAATCCTTGAAATCCTTCAAATGAACCCAAACTACTCTCTTGATTGGATTCGTAGGTTTGAAAAGAATAGTTTTGATGTTGCGATTCACCTCTCGGTCCTTGTCGCAACGTCTAAGACGTAAACATATTTGGCCAGAGTAAATTATGTAAATAAACTTGATTTTTATCCAATCAATGCTATAATAATCATGACAAAGATAAAAATACAAAATTTAATTCATAAATGTCAGTGGGCTACATCCCTAATCCTGAAAAAGAGTTTACTCACTCATGTTCATCGTATATAGCATGTTTGTTGATGAATATTGCATTGAATCTTAATAAAATACAGGAAATCACTACACAAGTAATTAGAAATTCTTCCCCTCGATCTGGAGATGAATATGAGGTGGCTAATCCTTCCTTTGCGTTATCTTCTTACTCGATTTTTGCCCTGG
This sequence comes from Costus lasius, assembly GCA_027563935.2. Taxonomy (NCBI): domain Eukaryota; kingdom Viridiplantae; phylum Streptophyta; class Magnoliopsida; order Zingiberales; family Costaceae; genus Costus; species Costus lasius. The sequence continues at coordinate 51,467,824 of CM050449.1, forward strand.
AAATGAATTTTGCCCTAGCCACCCCCTGTGTTCGTCTTTGCCCAAAAAGTCCCCTTAACCCCCCGAAAAAAATCCTTTCTTTTATAGTTTAATCGGTTTAAAACCCATCAAGGAAGAATTTGAGAAAGTTTAGTTCAATTTTGACTCGATTCGAGGTCGAATCGAGTGAAAAACCGAAAGAGGCAGAAAAACTCATGGCCCGTAAATTGTTCACGGTTGCGGTCGTGAGAGTTTCTATGAATAAAAGCTGTGTACGTAGAAAAAATCACGGCCTGTGAAGGACTCACGGCCTCACCTGTGAAAGTTTCTGTGAACTTTTATACTTAGCCGCGAAATCACCCTTTGAATGCGAAACTCACAGCTCGCTGAAAAACTCATGGCTATGGCCTTGAATCTTGTGTTTGACTTCATTTTTGCTCAAAATTTGATGTGTGACTTTGTAATTTCCTCGGGAACCATGCTATGGCTTTAAAACTCATAAAATCCATTATTGTTATGTCATTTTACCTACATTTTCATAAAAACTAAGAAAAGTGAAGATTCTATACCAAAGGAAGTAAAAAAAAACAAAAAATTAGTATAAAATCATACAATTAAGCCTAAATATCATATAAAATACAGGTACAAATATGATGTAAATGCAACTCATTAAAATACTCTATACTTAAAGCTTTGCTTGTCCTCAAATAATATTCTAATATGTATGGAGAATGTAAAGATAAGGAGCATCATTTGTTTTCCCTTAATAGTGTCCTTAGTCCACAATTTAAGTAATCATTCTTTCAGAACTCAAGTAATTTAAGAAAATCATAATAGAGATAATTTCCCAAAAGTTTATAATCTAAGAAAGATAAAATTCATAATTCATGTCATAACATTCACTCTTCACACACTAAGTATCAAATACTCTCATCTTAATAAATCTACTTTACTCGACAGATAAAAATTTCTATTTCAAGAATTTCGGTGATGTTAAAGATAAGAGATTTTTAAAGCAATTTGATCTTTAATTGATTATGTGCCCTTTCCTATTGGCATCATAACATTGTTTAAAATATACCATAGAGCAGTATAATTTAACTCATAATCTGAATCATAAGATCTGCGGAGTTGTCCACTTAACCTACAGCTTTCTCTTATTTTTTTTCTTTCCTTTTTTTAATCAAATCATGGAGAAAGCTGGCTAGTGGCATGGTATTTAAATCATTATCGATCTTTCTGCAAGAGGGATAAACATTTTTTTTTAAATTTTCCCTCTGTTACTTGATCGCAATAGACTTAAAGTATACCCACTCATGGTATAATATAACTCATGACCTTAGATCACTCAACTAGAGGAGTTAGAGCAAATCTCAATTTAAAGAAATATAACTAAATTTTCTGTTTATTAAAAGTTTTCCATTAAGCAAAAAATAGATAAATTAAACTTCAAGTATAAAAATACTATGCACATGTCGCATGAACATATAACAATTCACATATGAATTTTATCAATACCAGAATTGAATTTATACAACAATTTAAGTCTACATGAAGTTTCAGAAATTCCCTAAGTCATCAAATCAATTACATAAAATGTTTCCTAAGTCTAAAATTAAAGATAAAACAAATTTGATTATCCTTAAAAATCATAAACATTTAAAATACATACCTATAAAGCTTGAAGAAAAGGAAAATATATGGGAATACCCTAGACTTAAATTGTTGCACATGCATAAACATTAAATCAAGTTATGACAAATTTCAGATTTTTTTTTTGCAAGAGTTCCCTTTAAAATATGAGCGAAACCCTATGTAATTATACAAAATCATGCAAACATGATTTAGAAAAATCTGAAAACTGTATTACATCATAGATATCAACATTTTACACTGTAAACAAGTTTCAAATATCAAATACCGTCACGTTTCATCAACCAAATATCATTTACCATTTCAAAAATACTATTCATCTTAATATCAAAACCAATATTAGAATCAACTACAAATCAACCAAAAACATCACTGGAGCATCACAACCAAAAACATCACCGGAGCATCACAAATCATCCAAAATATCAAATATCAAATACATGATAAGCATCTAATATGTATAATACCATCGCAATCTAACCATGAACTACACCTAAGGTTTCAATACCACCATGTATATGTACAATACCATACAAAATATCAAATATCAAATACAAATCCAAAAATATATCTTAGAGTATCAAAATACAATGCACACATATAAATAAAATATATAAAACTATGTGTGCATTGCATTGACCTAAATCTATATCAACTCCTGCTCAAAAAGAAGAATGCATTTGAGATATAACTAAAAGGTAAAGAAAAGAAAAACTCAAAGCATAAAGATATAATAAAACAATAACTATACTCAGAAATAAAGCATTAATCTATATCTGTATCCTCGGAGTCCTCCTCGTCGTCTCGAGTAGGCTGTGTCGACGATCCAGGGAGACATCGCCGCAAAAGCTCCTCGATCGCGTGCAGAGACTCTAATGCTCTAGCCTGCCCCTACTCCAGGCATGATATATCATCGCACATCCTCCGCTACTCAGCCCAAATCTACTACAAAGAAGGGTCCGCCAGTGTTGATGTAGATGGGCTAGCTGATGAAGATGGTCCAGTAGTGCGGGATGGCTTGACTACAGGAATGAAAACTAAAGTCTTCGGTGGTGACAATGGAGGTGAGGCTGCCTCACTAGGAGTTGCCCCACCTTGTGTGGGATCCACGATCTAGTTCTACTGAACACGAACCATAGTGTGGTTTATGTTCGGCAGCCTCAGGGTGGCCTCTGAATGTCTGAAAATGAGATGATATGAGCTTCCAATCCTCGTAATCATCTTAATAGCTATGAACGCATCAATGCCTAATTTGGGATTGCCCTCAGCCTCGTTCAACCCCGAAGGGTCAATACCGAGGGCAAGGGCAATAGTAGTAATCAGACCACCCATAACTAGGACTCCTCTCCGTGCCTTTGCCACCTTCTGAATCTACTTCACAAGGTAGAACAGGGTGTTGACATGGTATCCAGTGAGCATGGCCCATAAGAAGAACAACTCTGAACCTCTGATGATTCAGGAGAAGACAGCATAAAAGAAGGGGAAAATCTGCTCCAGAAGGTGCCCCAAAAATTTTCCCTGGAAAAAGTCACACCCCGAGGAAAATTCCGCGAGTAGACCGCAGAAGTTTATGTGGGTTTCAGCACGAATTTTGATGCGGATGAGAAAACTGGCGCAGAAGTCACACCCCTAGGAAAATGCCGCGGGTAGACCGTGGAAGTTTTTGTGGACTCTAGCATGGATTTTGGTGCAGCCGAGAAAACTGGTGTAGAAGTCACACCCCGTGGAAAATGTCGCAGGTAGACCGCGGAAGTTTCTGTGGACTCTAGCACAGATTTTGGTGCGGCCGAGAAAACTAGCGCAAAAGTCGCACCCTGAGGAAAATGCCGCGGGTAGACCATGGAAAAGTCTGTGGGTTTTGACACACTTGAAGAAACTGGTGATTTCCGACGTGCCCAAAGTCACACCTGTGGCAAATGCCGCGGCCAAACTGTGGAAGTTTCTGCCCATCCTAGAACATCTGATCACGGCCGTGAACAGAGTCACAACCAGGCCGTGACTGTTCCTGAAGCTGCAGAGTTGCCTCGTCGGCACCGTTTCGACATACACAACTCTCCATACCATCTCATTCCATCCATGACGGACCCGAAGGAGCCCAACAAGTTGGAAATACGATGGTCTCAACGCGCTTCTCACCCACCGGACCATTTCGTGGGAGTTATCAGCCCATTATCAATCCACACCGAGGTTCTCCCACCCAAAGGCATGGCTAGCTATCCCTCGGAAGGTCCAATCCTAGATGGGCCACGCAACCATCTTAGCAACACGGCCCAAGAGCGCGCCACATTCGTCATAACCAAGCCCACGACGTCCGAATTCTGCTGCTTTGTCATGGCATGCTCCGAACGCGTTTGATCGCCCAACCGCCTCCGTACGAAGACCAAAATACCATGCGCCAGCTTCAAAGAATATTAGGAAGTAGTTTGTTTTGTTTTGTTTTGTAGTTGTAGCTTGACCACTTTGTGGCCTACAGGGTTAGGTAGTTGTTAAAGTAAGCTGCCTTTTGTGTTTTGTCTTGTTCGCTCCCCTCTTGTTCTATAAAAGAGGAGGTTGGGTAGTTCATTCCTTAGTTCTCTTGGTGGTTGAGTACTCCTGGTGAGCTGAGAGCCTCCAGCGTGTGTAGAAGTCGAAGTCAGCGCTTCGCCTTCAAAGTTTGTAAGAGTCGTGGTCAGTGCCTCGACTCCGAAGTGTTTCCTTCCTGGTTTTTGATGTAGTAAAGTAAATCCCACCACCTCTGGTGGGTCAAGTCTGCCTGTCTTTTCACTTCTTCATGTTCTTGCTTTTTCGTTGCGATTTCTCTTTCTCTATGGGTATCCGTATGTCGAAGACGTGGACGTTCCATGTTGTTCTTTGGTGTATTTTAGGCGCATAGGCATACGAACTGTGCCCTGTGAATCCACTGCTCGCCATTGCGACGTGCTGAGATTAAAATCTACTGCGTGAGCATTCTCAAATGCTACGAGGTTAGTGTGTTACATGAAAGTCCCCTAGAACTGAAGGGGGAAACCCTAATAGGAGGCGCAACAATAATTTTCTAGCGGAATCTTAGGGTTTCAAAAGATCGAATGTAAGTTCATGTGATCAACTCCTTATAATGTATAAATCAGATTAGATTCATACCATTGCCATCGATCGGATGGTGCCTTGGAAGGAAAGGCGCAAATGTTCCTTCTCCAAAGGTGACGCACACAAATGAATATGGCTTGCTCCTTTGAATCTTTGTGCTAGCAAAGCTCTTCAAAAGGTCCTTGATCGGTTGAAGGGAATGAGATGAGAGTTCTCTCCTTTTCGAATCCTTCTCCAATGCGTGAAAAAGTCGCCACCCAAGGAAGCGCCGCAAAGAGGAAGTGAGAGGCGAGAATAGAGCATGATAATCTCAACGTGAGGCATGGTCACGATTTAGAAGTCATGGCTTCTAAAATTAGTAAACCACTTCTCCTCATGCGCCCATGAGTTTACCCAAGCGCAAATCTCTGATCTTTTGAACCATGCGCTCAAGTAATGAGCTGGTTCAATTAAATTTGGTTCAAATACCAAATTAAACCAAGCCCTCTGGTCTAGATCATAATTAAACCCTAAGGCTCCAGATCTAACCGTTCATCTCTTGATGCTCCCGATCTCACTGATCTAGCATCTATTCTCTCGATCGAAGCTTACCGATCTCAAGCCCTAATCAATCAAACATGATCAGACCAGATCTCACTTACAATCAGAGATCAAATCCCTTTAAACTGAACCCAAATAATTCAGTCCACACGATCTGACTTAAGTAAGCCATATCATCAATTTGTGTGACCCTGAGGGTTTCCTTTAAATGTCGGTAACGATAACTCATGTTATCACGATCAGTGAGGGGTATCTAGCAACACATCACTGTCTCCCGATATAAAGGAAAGAGTCTTCCAAGACTACACCCAAACCACAGCACAAGTGTGAATCCAATTCACAAGGCATGCAAATTTCCTTTGCCACTGGATGTTCTTATTGGACAAGCGTGTCAAGCTTGTAGCTCCAATATGATGAGCATGATTAGATCAGATGATCATAGTCATCTGGGTATGGCCATACACTTTCTCAATCATCTCATCCAGGGGGGGCCCTTTAGAACATCACACTCCTTAAACAAGGAGACGGCAATCCTATATCTATCACTAGTGCCCTAACCTGATTCAAGCTCACCATCCAAGATAGTCTATAACCATTATGTTTCAAATGATATTGAACTACCTCAAAACAATGACAATCATCATTTAGAAAACACAAGTGATCTCAAGTCAAAGGAAATGTGCCACTTGTCGCATTCAAGGATTATTCATATTGTGACAAGCAATTGAATATCCTAGTAGGGTCTGTCCAGTACATCCAATGTACCCATGGGTCTACATCTTATTCCATGCTCGAAGCATCCTATAAGATTAGAACACATATTAGTCTTAACCATATCAAGGCTGTCTCATGTTCACCAAGACATATCGACTAAGGACTTAACTGCATGTCAGCCTAGCTGAACAGCTTTGAGACATTATTCAGAAGTACACTTATTGCAGCAGACAATGTAACAAACTGAATAACAACCATGCCTTTATAAACATAAGAGTTTATTACATGATACTGATACATTCCCAAGGCCTCAAACATTAGCCTTAAGGGCATACCCCAACAATCTCCCACTTGCACTTAATCTAATGGTTGAGAAATCTCAAACCCATATTATTACAGTGCTTCTCATGCTTCTGCTGCGCCAGAGGCTTAGTAAGCGGGTCTGCCAGATTGTCATCTGTATGAACCTTGCAGACTTTGATCTCGCCACGATCAATGATCTCCCGGATCAAATGAAACCGTCTCTGTATGTGCTTGGACTTCTGGTGCGACCGTGGTTCCTTTGCTTGTGCGATTGCTCCAGTGTTATCACAAAAGATAACCAAAGGATCTGCACTCGAAGGAACAACACCAAGTTCCTGAACGAACTTACGAATCCACACTGCCTCCTTGGATGCTTCCGAGGCTGCAACATACTCGGCTTCTGTTGTGGAATCAGCAACGATTGACTGTTTGAAACTCTTCCACACCACCACTCCTCCATTCAAGCTAAAAATATAGCCTGATTGCGATCGGAAATCATCCTGGTCAGACTGGAACGAAGCGTCAGTATATCCTTCAATACTGAGTTCTTCCTGACCACCATATATCAAGAACATATCTTTGGTCCTCCGCAGATATTTTAAAATGTTCTTGACTGCAATCCAGTGCGCCATACCTAGATTACCTTGGAACCGACTGGTCACGCTTAGCCCGTAAGCGACATCTGGGCGAGTACACAACATCGCATACATTATGGACCCAATAGCCGAAGCATAAGGCGTATTGTCCATTTCATCTTTCTCAGTCTGTGTTTGTGGACACTGACTCTTCGAAAGATTCAGACCATGTCTGACTGGAAGATATCCTCTTTTAGAATTCTCTAAATGAAATCTCTCCAGGACTTTATCGATGTAAGTACTATGGCACAGCCCGAGAAGCCTCTTAGATCTATCCCTGTAGATCTTCACACCTAATACATAGGCTGCTTCTCCAAGATCTTTCATCTGGAAACATTTCCTTAGCCATGCCTTTACAGAATGCATTTCAGGAATGCCGTTTCCAATGATCAAGATTGTTGGGGTATGCCCTTAAGGCTAATGTTTGAGGCCTTGGGATTGTATCAGTATCATGTAATAAACTCTTATGTTTATAAAGGCATGGTTGTTATTCAGGTTGTTATATTGTCTGCTGCAATAATTGTACTTCTGAATAATGTCTCAAAGCTGTTTAGCTGGGCTAACATGCTATAATGTCCTTAGTCGATATATCTTGGTGAACATGAGACAGCCTTGATATGGTTAAGACTAATATGTGTTCTAATCTTATAGGATGCTTCGAGCATGGAATAAGATGTAGACTCATGGGTACATTGGATGTACTGGACAGACCCTACTAGGATATTCAATTATTTGTCACAATGTGAATAATCCTTGAATGCGACAAGTGGCACATTTCCTCTGACTTGAGATCGCTTGTGTTTTCTAAATGATGATTGTCATTGTTTTGAGTTAGTTGAATATCATTTGAAACATAATGATTATAGACTATCTTGGATGGTGAGCTTGAGTCAGGTTAGGGCACTAGTGATAGATAAAGGATTGCCGTCTCCTTGTTTAAGGAGTGTGATGTTCTAAAGGGGCCCCCTGGATGAGATGATTGAGAAAGTGTATGGCCATACCCAGGTGACTGTGTTCATCTGTTCTAATCATACTTAACATATTGGAGCTACAAGCTTGACACGCTTGTCCAATAAGAACATCCAGTGGCAAAGGAAACATGCATGCCTTGTGAGTTTGATTCACACTTGTGCTGTGGTTTGGGTGTAGTCTTGGAAGACTCTTTTCTTTATATCGGGAGACAGTGATGTGTTGCTAGATACCCCTCACTGATCGTGATAACGTGAGTTATCGTTACCGACATTTAAAGGAAACCCTTAGGGTCGCACAATTTGATGATATGGCTTACTTAAGTCAGATCGTGTGGACTGAATTGTTTGGGTTCAGTTTAAAGGGATTTAATCTCTGATTGTAAGTGAGATCTGGTCTGATCATGTTTGATTGATTAGGGCTTGAGATCGGTAAGCTTCGATCGAGAGATTGGATGCTAGATCGGTGAGATCAGGAGCATCAAGAGATCGACGGTCAGATCAAGAGCCTTAGGGTTTAATGTGATCTGGACTAATGGCTTGGGTCGATTGGTCTATGAACCAGTCCAAATTGAACCAGCTCATTGAGTGAGCGTGTGGTTCAAATTGAGAGAAGTTTGCGATTGGGGTAAACCCATGATCGCATGTGAGTGAGTGGCTTTCTATTTTTAGAAAGCATGATCACATACGTGACAACTACTCACGTTCACGCCTAAGGCGCCCTCATCTCTCGTTTCTCCTCACTCTCATCGCCAACTTGGATTTTCAGCACTCGCACTCTCGTGTGGTGAAGAGATTGACGAAAGGAGAAGGAAGCAAACGCCAAGCAAAGGAGATCTCTCCCCTTCCATTCGACAACGGCTTCTTGGAACCTTGCTAGCACAAGGAGCACCAAGGAAGAGTAGGCGACACCAATTGTGTGCGTCACCTTTGGAGAAGGAGCACTTGCGCCTTTCCTTCCAAGACACCATCTAAGAGATGGCAATGGTGAGAATCGTTTTAAGTTGAACATATTATATGCATAGATCCTTGAAACCCCTTCCGCTGCATCAAAATTGTCATATGCGCCTCCTATAGGGTTTCGCCCCCTTAGTTAGGGGACCTTTCAATTGGTATCAGAGCAGGTTACATGCATATTTATATGTTTGCTTTCTTTGTGTGATCCTATGCATTGATCTATATGTTACATGCGCATGTTGTGATAGGCGAAATTTACATGCTGGTTAGAGCTATTTTTATTTCTCCTAGGCGCATGTTTTCATGTTGGCGCATATGTTTGTTTTCTCAAACTTCTTATGACATGCGCGACTCATTATAGATCTAATGCCCTGCATTAAACCCTTAGACGGGTTATTAGGGTTGAAGTCATCCCCTAGGTTAGATCCAGACAGTCTGATCAGACCATCTGACAGCCTTGATGGGTTGACCAGATAGCATCTGTGCGCAAGCACGAGATGGCTATAGGTCGACTGCAGACAGGCGTGTAGCGATGTCTGATTGAGACAACCCATGAACTCACATGAGTTAGGCCCGGGGTCACACCCGCTTGCCAGACCTCATTGTGGTCGTTCAGCCCTTGGCGCATGCATGGTTGACCTTTGGTTGACTCAAGTCAGTTAGGACTTGGTGCATGCAAGGGCAGTGGATCTGACTAGGTTGGATGAGTGGATCCCTAGTAATGGACCGTTGTAAGGTTGTAAGGCAAATAAGGAAATTAAAATTGATGCCTATGGGGTTTTTCAAAAATTTAATTTTCTTGACTGGATCACATCTTGGATGATGCCTATGTTTGTTTATTTATTCTTATGTGGGCTGCCCATATTAAATGTGTGCTGTGCTAGGGCCTGCGTGCCTGGACTTTAAAGTTGTAAATTAATTATTGTGATCTGCGTATCACATTGTATTTGATTTATAAAATGTAATTGACCTGCGTGTCAATCTTGTCTAGATAGATTAATTTGTAAATTAATCAGACAAGAGCACAGAGCACACTTGGCAGAGGCGCTTGCAGCAGAGGCTTGACCAGGTGGGAGGTCCAGGGTTTGACTCTGGGACCAGGCGCATTTTCCCTGGTAGGCGCACCTGAGCTGCAGATGGCGCTTGGGCCCTGGGTTGGGCCAGATGAGCAGCAAAAGACCCATGAAGAAAAGCAAGTGAAGACTTAAGTTAATTAAGGTCTTACTTAGGCTATGGGCTTTTACCACATAAGATTCATGCTTTCTTTTATTGTTTAAATAAGTAGAACAGCATGATTTATTTATCTTCTGCTATCACCATAGGAATTGCATGATAGTGAAGAAGATAAAAGACCGTTAAAATCCAACGCTAAAATATCAAGCTCGTAAGCCTTCTGACGCGAAACCTCACTGTTCTGATTATTGTTGGAGCCGTGTTGTACCCACTCAGTGGGCACGTCCATCTATCTTCAGACGGTGCGGGATTACACCTGCGTGTTACAGAGAAGGGATTTATCGCTTCTCGTTGCTCAGCATAGCACGTGGTGGTCCAGGGAGTAGGTGGGGTCAGCTTGACCATGTAGGCTACATATGTGGCGCATATGGTAGCGCATGGAGGCAGCCATCTGTGGGGTCAGAGATTGTGTTGTACCAACTCAGTTGGCACAGTCTGCTGGATTGCCTAGATGAAGGGGAATCGCACGGGTTGGCGATTGGCAGGCAGCCTACCAGAAATTAGTGCTTGTACTCTCTGTGCATCTTATCTCGCCTGAGCGGGACGCGGAGACCAAGTATGAAATCTGGATCCCATCTCACTAAAAGAGTTTTACTCTTTCGGGCTGTTTTGCTGGATTTTTCAGCCAGATAAAATAGTGAGAAAAAGAATCTTTCTTAAGTCCTGACTGATTCTTAACATTGATACTGACCTTGCTGTTCTTGCATTGTTGTAGATACCTGCAGCAACGAACACCATGAGCTTCAATGTGCGATCCCTACTGGAAAGGGAGAAGTTTGCTGGGCCGAACTTTTCAGACTGTTTCGGACACCTTAAGATTGTTCTTAAGGCAGAGAGGAAACTGTATGTCCTCGAGACGGCTATACCGCCTCAGCCCGCTCCGAACGCCGCAAGGGCGGTTCGGGAAGCTTATGAAAAGCACGTCAATGATAGCATTGATGTCGCTTGCCTGATGCTAGCGTCTATGACGCCACCGCTGCAGCGTCAGCATGAGGATATGTCTGCTATAGACATGATAGCAAACCTCAAGATGCTGTATGCTGCACAGGCGAGGACAGAACGCTATAATCTGATAAAGCTGTTCTTTCAGAGCAAACTGGCTGAAGGGAGCCCAGTGGGAGCTCACGTGCTCAAGATGATTGGGCACAAGGAGGCTCTAGAGAAACTGGGGCATACCATCAACCAGGAGCTTGCTGTAGACATTATTCTGCAGTCTCTTCCGCCTTCTTTCGATGCGTTCATCATTAACTTTAATATGAACAAAATCGATTGTACTCCGGCAGAGCTGCTGAATATGCTCTTGACTACTGAGGAAACTCTGAAGGGAAAGCCTTCGACCTCTGTCTTAATGGTTCCTTCTAGGAACAACAAGAAGAAGGGGAAGAAGGGCAAGACCCCAGTCAAGAGTTACAGCAAGGCTCTGAAGCAAAAAGTTAAGCGGTCAAAGGAATACAGGTGTTTCCATTGTGGCCAGCTGGGTCACTGGAAAAAGGACTGTAAAGCGCTCCAAGGAGACAAGAGGGGAAGCATCGCTTCTGGCTCAGGTATTTACGTGACGGATGTCATGGTTTCATCTTCTTCTATATCATGGGTGTTGGACACTGCATGTGGAGTTCACATTTGTTCAAATGTACAGGAACTCAAGAGAAGAAGACAGGTGGGACAGTATGAGGTGGACCTACGAGTTGGAAACGGGGCACGGGTTGCTGCTGTTGCTGTAGGAGACTATTTCATCTCTTTGCCATCTGGGCTTGTATTAGAACTAAACAGTTGTTATTTTGTTCCCAGCATTACTAAGAATATTATCTCCATTCCTGCTCTTGTCAGGAAGGGATTTTCCTTTGAATGCAATATTTCAAAGTATGTTTTATCTCTTGATAATATAGTTTATGCTACTGGTTCAATTAATAATGGGTTATTCATGTTGGACATGGAATGTTCTATACACGCAATTGATATTAAGAAAGCCAAGTATGCTGATGACAGCACCTTGCTATGGCATAGTCGTTTAGGCCATATTAACAAGAAACGCATTAAGCGGTTGCATGATCATGGACTGCTGGGATCATTCTCCTATGAGGAGATTGATACATGCAAGGCTTGTTTAATGGGTAAAATGACGAAGTCACCTTTTCCTAACAAAGGTCAAAGGGCTTCAGGTTTACTTGACCTTATACACAGTGATGTGTGTGGGCCATTTAGTAAACATGCCAGAGGTGGCTATCAGTACTTCATTACCTTTACTGATGATTTCAGTAGGTATAGGTATGTCTATTTGATGAGACATAAAAGTGAATCTTTTGACAAGTTCAAAGAGTTCAAGAATAAAGTACAGAATCAGCTAGGCCGAAGTATCAAGGCACTTCGTTCTGATCGAGGTGGAGAATACCTAAGTCGAGAATTTACTGACTATCTGAAGGAGTGTGGGATTATATCACAGCTCACTCCGCCAGGAACACCGCAATGGAATGGTGTGTCCGAGAGGAGAAATAGAATGTTACTTGATATGGTTCGTTCTATGATGAGTCAGGCTACTCTTCCATATTCCTTTTGGGGTTTTGCACTGGAAACAGCTGCAAAGGTACTAAACCGAGTGCCATCCAAGGTAGTTTCAAAGACGCCATATGAGTTATGGTATGGGAAACAGCCGAGCTTGACATTTATCAGGATCTGGGGCTGCGAGGCTTTTGTCAAAAAGCTCGCCTCTGGGAAACTAGAGAGCAGATCTGACAAATGTATCTTTGTCGGTTACCCTAAGGAAACTAAGGGTTATTATTTCTACGATCCCAAAGAGAACAAGGTATTTGTTGCTCGGACGGCCATATTTCTTGAGAAGGAGTTTCTTCTGCAAGAGGCCAGTGGGAGAGAAATAAAGCTGGATGAGAATCCAGAGGAAGGACAAAGTAGTCAAGCACAGTTGGATGAGCCTGAGCCGGTAGATCAGGTTAATGAACAACCTGAGGCTCAGATATCATGGGAACCGCGAAGATCGGGAAGGATCCGTCGACAGCCTGAGCGCTATGACGGAGTCTACATCATTGATAATGATGAACCCCTCACTTATGCGGATGCGGTCAGTGGACCGGAGTCAGTGAGATGGCTTGAAGCTATGCGCGCCGAGATGGATTCCATGTCAGATAACCAAGTCTGGGATTTGGTTGATCCGCCTCCGGGAGTTATCCCTATAGGCTGTAAATGGATCTTCAAGAAGAAGATTGACATGGATGGTAACGTGGTTACCTATAAAGGCAGGCTAGTTGCGAAAGGTTTCAAACAAATCTACGGGATAGATTATGATGAAACTTTCTCACCTGTAGCTATGTTTAAGTCTATTCGGATTCTTTTCGCGATAGCTGCATATTATGATTATGAGATTTGGCAAATGGATGTGAAGACAGCTTTCCTGAATGGAAATCTGGATGAGGATGTGTATATGACACAACCAGAAGGTTTCCCTAATCCATCAGATCGTCATAAGATATGCAAATTAAAGAAGTCTATTTATGGACTTAAACAAGCATCGAGAAGCTGGAATATTCGTTTTGATGAATCAATCAGTGAGTTTGGTTTCATCAAGAACGAGGATGACCCGTGTGTATATAAGAGGTTTAGTGGGAGCGTGATTACTTTCCTAGTCCTCTACGTCGATGATATCTTGATCATTGGAAATGACATTCCTGAAATGCTTGCGGTTAAGGCATGGTTAAGGAAATGTTTCCAGATGAAAGATCTAGGAGAAGCAGCCTATGTATTAGGTGTGAAGATCTACAGGGATAGATCTAAGAGGCTTCTCGGGCTGTGCCAGAGTACTTACATCGATAAAGTCCTGGAGAGATTTCATTTAGGGAATTCTAAAAGAGGATATCTTCCAGTCAGACATGGTCTGAATCTTTCGAAGAGTCAGTGTCCACAAACATAGACTGAGAAAGATGAAATGGACAATACGCCTTATGCTTCGGCTATTGGGTCCATTATGTATGCGATGTTGTGTACTCGCCCAGACATTGCTTACGGGTTAAGCGTGACCAGTCGGTTCCAAAGTAATCCAGGTATGGCGCACTGGATTGCGGTCAAGAACATTTTAAAATATCTGCGGAGGACCAAAGATATGTTCTTGATATATGGTGGTCAGGAAGAACTCAGTATTGAAGGATATACTGACGCTTCGTTCCAGTCTGACCAGGATGATTTCCGATCGCAATCAGGCTATGTTTTTAGCTTGAATGGTGGAGCAGTGGTGTGGAAGAGTTTCAAACAGTCAACTGTTGCTGATTCCACAACAGAAGCCGAGTATGTTGCAGCCTCGGAAGCATCCAAGGAGGCAGTATGGATTCGTAAGTTCGTGAGAGAACTTGGTGTTGTTCCTTTGAGTGCAGATCCTTTGGTTATCTTCTGTGATAACACTGGAGCAATCGCACAAGCAAAGGAACCACGGTCGCACCAGAAGTCCAAGCACATACAGAGACGGTTTCATTTGATCCGGGAGATCATTGATCGTGGCGAGATCAAAGTCTGCAAGGTTCATACAGACGACAATCTGGCAGACCCGCTTACCAAGCCTCTGGCGCAGCAGAAGCATGAGAAGCACTGTAATAATATGGGTTTGAGATTTCTCAACCATTAGATTAAGTGCAAGTGGGAGATTGTTGGGGTATGCCCTTAAGGCTAATGTTTGAGGCCTTGGGATTGTATCAGTATCATGTAATAAACTCTTATGTTTATAAAGGCATGGTTGTTATTCAGGTTGTTATATTGTCTGCTGCAATAATTGTACTTCTGAATAATGTCTCAAAGCTGTTTAGCTGGGCTAACATGCTATAATGTCCTTAGTCGATATATCTTGGTGAACATGAGACAACCTTGATATGGTTAAGACTAATATGTGTTCTAATCTTATAGGATGCTTCGAGCATGGAATAAGATGTAGACTCATGGGTACATTGGATGTACTGGACAGACCCTACTAGGATATTCAATTGTTTGTCACAATGTGAATAATCCTTGAATGCGACAAGTGGCACATTTCCTCTGACTTGAGATCGCTTGTGTTTTCTAAATGATGATTGTCATTGTTTTGAGTTAGTTGAATATCATTTGAAACATAATGATTATAGACTATCTTGGATGGTGAGCTTGAGTCAGGTTAGGGCACTAGTGATAGATAAAGGATTGCCGTCTCCTTGTTTAAGGAGTGTGATGTTCTAAAGGGGCCCCCTGGATGAGATGATTGAGAAAGTGTATGGCCATACCCAGGTGACTGTGTTCATCTGTTCTAATCATACTTATCATATTGGAGCTACAAGCTTGACACACTTGTCCAATAAGAACATCCAGTGGCAAAGGAAACATGCATGCCTTGTGAGTTTGATTCACACTTGTGCTGTGGTTTGGGTGTAGTCTTGGAAGACTCTTTTCTTTATATCGGGAGACAGTGATGTGTTGCTAGATACCCCTCACTGATCGTGATAACGTGAGTTATCGTTACCGACATTTAAAGGAAACCCTTAGGGTCGCACAATTTGATGATATGGCTTACTTAAGTCAGATCGTGTGGACTGAATTGTTTGGGTTCAGTTTAAAGGGATTTAATCTCTGATTGTAAGTGAGATCTGGTCTGATCATGTTTGATTGATTAGGGCTTGAGATCGGTAAGCTTCGATCGAGAGATTGGATGCTAGATCGGTGAGATCAGGAGCATCAAGAGATCGACGGTCAGATCAAGAGCCTTAGGGTTTAATGTGATCTGGACTAATGGCTTGGGTCGATTGGTCTATGAACTAGTCCAAATTGAACCAGCTCATTGAGTGAGCGTGTGGTTCAAATTGAGAGAAGTTTGCGATTGGGGTAAACCCATGATCGCATGTGAGTGAGTGGCTTTCTATTTTTAGAAAGCATGATCACATACGTGACCACTACTCACGTTCACGCCTAAGGCGCCCTCATCTCTCGTTTCTCCTCACTCTCGTCGCCAACTTGGATTTTCAGCACTCGCACTCTCGTGTGGTGAAGAGATTGACAAAAGGAGAAGGAAGCAATCGCCAAGCAAAGGAGATCTCTCCCCTTCCATTCGACAACGACTTCTTGGAACCTTGCTAGCACAAGGAGCACCAAGGAAGAGTAGGCGACACCAATTGTGTGCGTCACCTTTGGAGAAGGAGCACTTGCGCCTTTCCTTCCAAGACACCATCTAAGAGATGGCAATGGTGAGAATCGTTTTAAGTTGAACATATTATATGCATAGATCCTTGAAACCCCTTCCGCTGCATCAAAATTGTCATATGCGCCTCCTATAGGGTTTCGCCCCCTTAGTTAGGGGACCTTTCAAAGATATCATCGACGTAGAGGACTAGGAAAGTAATCACGCTCCCACTAAACCTCTTATATACACACGGGTCATCTTCGTTCTTGATGAAACCAAATTCAGTGACTGATTCATCAAAACGAATATTCCAGCTTCTTGATGCTTGTTTGAGTCCATAAATAGACTTCTTTAACTTGCATATTTTATGACGATCTGATGGATTAGTGAAACCTTCTGGTTGTGTCATATACACATCCTCATCCAGATTTCCATTAAGGAAAGCCGTTTTCACATCCATCTGCCAGATCTCATAATCGTAATATGCTGCTATCGCGAAAAGAATCCGAATAGACTTAAACATGGCTACAGGTGAGAAAGTTTCATCATAATCTATCTCGTAGATTTGTTTGAAACCTTTCGCAACTAGCCTGCCTTTATAGGTAACCACATTACCATCCATGTCAATCTTCTTCTTGAAGATCCATTTACAACCTATAGGGATTACTCCCGGAGGCGGATCAACCAAATCCCAGACTCGGTTATCTGACATGGAGTCCATCTCGGCGCGCATAGCTTCAAGCCATCTCGCTGACTCCGGTCCACTGACCGCATCCGCATAAGTGAGGGGTTCATCATGATCAATGATGTAGACTCCGTCATAGCGCTCAGGCTGTCGACGGATCCTTCCCGATCTTCGCGGTTCCCGTGATATCTGAGCCTCAGGTTATTCAGTAACCTGTTCTACCGGCTCAGGCTCATCCAACTGTGCTTGACCACTTTGTCCTTCCTCTGGATTCTCATCCAGCTTTATTTCTCTCCCACTGGCCTCTTGCAGAAGAAACTCCTTCTCAAGAAATATGGCCGTCTGAGCAACAAATACTTTGTTCTCTTTGGGATCGTAGAAATAATAACCCTTAGTTTCCTTAGGGTAACCGACAAAGATACATTTCTCAGATCTGCTCTCTAGTTTCCCAGAGGCGAGCTTTTTGACATAAGCCTCGCAGCCCCAGATCCTGATAAATGTTAAGCTCGGCTGTTTCCCATACCATAACTCATATGGCGTCTTTGAAATTGCCTTGGATGGCACTCGGTTTAGTACCTTTGCAGCTGTCTCTAGTGCAAATCCCCAAAAGGAGTAAGGTAGAGCAGCCTGACTCATCATAGAATGAACCATATCAAGTAACGTTCTATTTCTCCTCTCGGACACACCATTCCATTGCGGTGTTCCTGGCGGAGTGAGCTGTGAGATAATCCCACACTCCTTCAGATAGTCAGTAAACTCTCGACTTAGGTATTCTCCACCTCGATCAGAATGAAGTGCCTTGATATGTCGGCCTAGCTGATTCTGTACTTCATTCTTGAATTCTTTGAACTTGTCAAAAGATTCACTCTTATGTCTCATCAGATAGACATAACCGTACCTACTGAAATCATCAGTGAAGGTGATGAAGTATTGATAGCCACCTCTGGCATGTTAACTAAATGGCCCACACACATCACTGTGTATAAGGTCAAGTAAACCTGAAGCCCTTTGACTTTTGTGGGGAAAAGGTGACTTCGTCATTTTACCCATTAAACAAGCTTTGCATGTATCAATCTCCTCATAGGAGAATGATCCCAGCAGTCCATAATCATGCAATCGCTTAATGCGTTTCTTGTTAATATGGCCTAAATGACTATGCCATAGCAAGGTGCTGTCATCAGCATATTTGGCTTTCTTATTATCAATATTGTGTATAGAACATTCCATGTCCAACATGAATAACCCATTGTTAATTGAACCAGTAGCATAAACAATATTATCTAAAGTAAGAATACACTTTGAAATATTGCATTCAAAGGAAAACCCTTTCCTAACAAGAGCAGGAATAGAGATAATATTTTTAGTAATACTTGGAACAAAGTAACAACTGTTTAATTCTAACACAAGTCCAGATGGTAAAGAGATGAAATAGTCTCCTACAGCAACAGCAGCAACCCGTGCCCCGTTTCCAACTCGTAGGTCCACCTCATGCTGTCCCACCTGTCTTCTTCTCTTGAGTTCTTGTACATTTGAACAAATGTGAACTCCACATGCAGTGTCCAACACCCATGAAATAGAAGAAGATGAAACCATGACTTCCGTCACGTAAATACCTGAGCCAGAAGCGATGCTTCCCCTCTTGTCTCCTTGGAGCGCTTTACAGTCCTTTTTCCAGTGACCCAGCTGGCCACAGTGGAAACATCTGTATTCCTTTGACCGCTTAACTTTTTGCTTCAGAGCCTTGCTGTAACTCTTGACAGGGGCCTTGCCCTTCTTCCCCTTCTTCTTGTTCCTAGAAGGAACCATTAAGACAGAGGTCGAAGGCTTTCCCTTCAGAGTCTCCTCAGTAGTCAAGAGCATATTCAGCAGCTCTGCCGGAGTACAGTCGATTTTGTTCATATTAAAGTTAATGATGAACGCATCGAAAGAGGGCGGGAGAGACTGCAGACTAATGTCTACAGCAAGCTCCTGATTGATGGTATGCCCCAGTTTCTCTAGAGCCTCCTTGTGCCCAATCATCTTGAGCACGTGAGCTCCCACTGGGCTCCCTTCAGCCAGTTTGCTCTGGAAGAACAGCTTTGTCAGATTATAGCGTTTTGTCCTCGCCTGTGCAGCATACAGCATCTTGAGGTTTGCTATAATTTGTATAGCAGACATATCCTCATGCTGACGCTGCAGCGGTGGCGTCATAGACGCTAGCATCAGGCAAGCGACATCAATGCAATCATTGACGTGCTTTTCATAAGCTTCCCGAACCGCCCTTGCGGCGTTCGGAGCGGGCTGAGGCGGTATAGCCGTCTCGAGGACATACAGTTTCCTCTCTGCCTTAAGAACAATCTTAAGGTGTCTGTACCAGTCTGAGAAGTTCGGCCCAGCAAACTTCTCCCTTTCCAGTAGGGATCGCACATTGAAGCTCATGGTGTTCGTTGCTGCAGGTATCTACAACAATGCAAGAACAGCAAGGTCAGTATCAATGTTAAGAATCAATCAGGACTTAAGAATGATTCTTTTTCTCACTATTTTATCTGGCTGAAAAATCCAGCAAAAACAGCCCGAAAGAGTAGAACTCTTTTAGTGAGATGGGATCCAGATTTCATACTTGGTCTCCGCGTCCCGCTCAGGCGAGATAAGATGCACAGAGAGTACAAGCACTAATCTCTGGTAGGCTGTTCCAGCCAATCGCCAACCCGTGCGATTCCCCTTCATCTGGGCAATCCAGCAGACTGTGCCAACTGAGTTGGTACAACACAATCTCTGACCCCACAGATGGCTGCCTCCATGCGCTACCATATGCACCACATATGTAGCCTACATGGTCAAGCTGACCCGACCTACTCCCTGGACCACCACGTGCTATGCTGAGCAACGAGAAGCGATAAATCCCTTCTCTGTAACACGCAGGTGTAATCCAGCACCGTCTGAAGATAGATGGACGTGCCCACTGAGTGGGTACAACACGGCTCCAACGATAATCAGAATAGTGAGGTTTCGCGTCAGAAGGCTTACGAGCTTGATATTTTAGCGTTGGATTTTAACGGTCTTTTATCTTCTTCACTATCATGCAATTCCTATGGTGATAGCAGAAGATAAATAAATCATGCTGTTCTACTTATATAAACAATAAAAGAAAGCATGGATCTTATGTGGTAAAAGCCCATAGCCTAAGTAAGACCTTAATTAACTTAAGTCTTCACTTGCTTTTCTTCATGGGACTTTTGCTGCTCATTTGGCCCAAACCAGGGCCCAAGCGCCATCTGCAGCTCAGGTGCGCCTACCAGGGAAAATGCGCCTGGTCCCAGAGTCGAACCTTGGACCTCCCACCTGGTCAAGCCTCTGCTGCAAGCGCCTCTGCCAAGTGTGCTCTGTGCTCTTGTCTGATTAACTTACAAATTAATCTATCTAGACAAGATTGACACGCAGGTCAATTACACTTTATAAATTAAATACAATGTGATACGCAGATCACAATAATTAATTTACAACTTTAATACAGGCACGCAGGCCCCAGCACAGCACACATTTAACATGGGCAGCCCACATAAGAATAAATAAACAAGCATATGCCACAATCAAACATGTGATCCTTTCAAGAAAATAAAATTTTTTGGAAAAACCCATTGGCATCAATTTTATTTTCCTTATATGCCCTACTACCTTACAACGGTCCATTACTAGGGATCCACTCATCCAACCTAGTCAGATCCATTGCCCTTGCATGCACCAAGTCGTAACTGACTTGAGTTGACCCAGTGGTCAACCATGCATGCGCCAGGGCTGAACGACCACTATGAGGTCTGGCAAGCGGGTGTGACCCCGGGCCTAACTCATGTGCGTTCATTAGTTGTCTCAACCAGACATCGCTACACGCCTGTCTACAGTCGACCTATAGCCACTAGGTGCTTGCGCACAGGTGCTATCTGGTCAACCCATCAAGGCTGTCAGATGGTCTGATCAGACTATCTGGATCTAACCTAGGGGATGACTTCAACCCTAATAACCCGTCTAAGGGTTTAAAGTAAGGCCTTAGATCTAATGTGGAGCGCGCATGATACAAGTTTTTGACAAAACAAAGACTTTAACAAGCGCCTACATAAACATGAAAATACACATGCGCCAACATCTAAAAAACTAGCATGTAGTTTCGCATGTGATGACAATTAGATCTATGCATCGCAAATAAGGATCACACAGTAACATGAAGCAATCATATGAACATACAATAACAACCTGGCTCTGATACCAATTGAAAGTCCCCTAGAACTGAAGGGGGAAACCCTAATAGGAGGCGCAACAATAATTTTCTAGCGGAATCTTAGGGTTTCAAAAGATCGAATGTAAGTTCATGTGATCAACTCCTTATAATGTATAAATCAGATTAGATTCATACCATTGCCATCGATCAGATGGTGCCTTGGAAGGAAAGGCGCAAATGTTCCTTCTCCAAAGGTGACGCACACAAATGAATATGGCTTGCTCCTTTGAATCTTTGTGCTAGCAAAGCTCTTCAAAAGGTCCTTGATCGGTTGAAGGGAATGAGATGAGAGTTCTCTCCTTTTCGAATCCTTCTCCAATGCGTGAAAAAGTCGCCACCCAAGGAAGCGCCGCAAAGAGGAAGTGAGAGGCGAGAATAGAGCATGATAATCTCAACGTGAGGCGTGGTCACGATTTAGAAGTCATGGCTTCTAAAATTAGTAAACCACTTCTCCTCATGCGCCCATGAGTTTACCCAAGCGCAAATCTCTGATCTTTTGAACCATGCGCTCAAGTAATGAGCTGGTTCAATTAAATTTGGTTCAAATACCAAATTAAACCAAGCCCTCTGGTCTAGATCATAATTAAACCCTAAGGCTCCAGATCTTACCGTTCATCTCTTGATGCTCCCGATCTCACTAATCTAGCATCTATTCTCTCGATCGAAGCTTACCGATCTCAAGCCCTAATCAATCAAACATGATCAGACCAGATCTCACTTACAATCAGAGATCAAATCCCTTTAAACTGAACCCAAATAATTCAGTCCACATGATCTGACTTAAGTAAGCCATATCATCAATTTGTGCGACCCTGAGGGTTTCCTTTAAATGTCGGTAACGATAACTCACGTTATCACGATCAGTGAGGGGTATCTAGCAACACATCACTGTCTCCCGATATAAAGGAAAGAGTCTTCCAAGACTACACCCAAACCACAGCACAAGTGTGAATCCAATTCACAAGGCATGCAAATTTCCTTTGCCACTGGATGTTCTTATTGGACAAGCGTGTCAAGCTTGTAGCTCCAATATGATGAGCATGATTAGATCAGATGATCATAGTCATCTGGGTATGGCCATACACTTTCTCAATCATCTCATCCAGGGGGGCCCTTTAGAACATCACACTCCTTAAACAAGGAGACGGCAATCCTATATCTATCACTAGTGCCCTAACCTGATTCAAGCTCACCATCCAAGATGGTCTATAACCATTATGTTTCAAATGATATTGAACTACCTCAAAACAATGACAATCATCATTTAGAAAACACAAGTGATCTCAAGTCAGAGGAAATGTGCCACTTGTCGCATTCAAGGATTATTCATATTGTGACAAGCAATTGAATATCCTAGTAGGGTCTGTCCAGTACATCCAATGTACCCATGGGTCTACATCTTATTCCATGCTCGAAGCATCCTATAAGATTAGAACACATATTAGTCTTAACCATATCAAGGCTGTCTCATGTTCACCAAGACATATCGACTAAGGACTTAACTGCATGTCAGCCTAGCTGAACAGCTTTGAGACATTATTCAGAAGTACACTTATTGCAGCAGACAATGTAACAAACTGAATAACAACCATGCCTTTATAAACATAAGAGTTTATTACATGATACTGATACATTCCCAAGGCCTCAAACATTAGCCTTAAGGGCATACGCCAACATTACATTCTGTAGTTGAGTGTCGTTATGCTCTTTCGCATTCGTGTTGCCCCAATCGAACTCGACGCTGGTTTCATCGTGTTTTTCTGCTGCATTTCCAAAGGGATTTTCACTTCCCTCTTCTAACGACCCTCTCCCATTTTCGCGTGCATTGTGTAGACCTTTAGACTACGGCTTTAAGGACCATCCTACCTACAGTAGCTACATTATTTCTGGTATCAGAGGAGTTGCGTGTTTGATTCTTATTGTTCGCACGGTCCAACTCCGTTGCATCGCATATTTCCGCACAGATTTTGCGTTTTTAGCATCCTGCACTTAGTCATTTTCAGCCTTGATTGTGCATGGTGACCACAAGGTCGCAACTCATGTCTTCACAATTCCCTGACACTATCCCGGAAACCCAAGAGTCGGTCCAACCTTCAGAAGGGACTAGCACCCCTTTAGACTCCATAGCCGCACTTACTGCGTGAGTGGACGCGCTGACTACGCAGCTCGTTGCGTATAAGCAGTCCATGGATACCGCCATGCAGCAACTCAAGCTGTCATCAGAGACTATGTTTCAGCAACTTTTGGCTGGTTTCCAAGACCTTACTGATGCCGTTAATGTGTTGGGGCAAAGGCGCCCCAACTTGAGTCAGCCCCCTCAGTCCTCTCGGACTGCTCCGACTAGAGAGTTACTGCCGGTAGTCACACTCGTTCGGCACCAACCCATTTTAGATGACCCTGGCTGCCATGGGACATATGTGGCTCATGGAGGCCCAGGTTATGAGGATGAGCCAAATGATAAAGACGATGTTTGGGCCGCACAAAGGCCCCTAACCCATCCTAGGTTTGAGTGATAGCGAGCGGATGTCGATTTCCATCGTTTTATCCATGAGACCCCCCCCCCCCCCCACACTTTGTGGGTGGTCTTGACCCTACTAAGTTCCTAGATTGGGTCACCTCGGTGGATACCTACTTTGACTTGAGTGACACCCCTCAACACATGTGAGTTCGCATAGTCCGCACCTTGCTAGATGGTCCCGCACGCCTACATTGGCAAAATGTGGAGCGCCAAAATGAACAGAATGCTTTCCCTCCCATTACCTGATGGGAGGAGATGAAGTATCGCCTTCGTGAGCAATACCTCCCACACTCCTATAGGTAGCATCTCCTTGACCAGTATAGCAGCCTTCAGCATGGTTCTATCTCCGTTGCGGAGTACTGTTTGACCTTCGACACATTGCAAGTCTATTGCAATTTGCAAGAGGATCCTGAACTGGTTTTGTCTAAATTTAAGAACGGGTTCCATTCGGATATCCAGTGAGCTTTACATGCGTATGTGTCCGAGTCCCTTGACCAAACCTACCAGCATGCGTTAGACATCAAGCAGGACCTCCGCACAGCGCCCCGTCGCAACGAGTTTGGCCCTCCTCGGCGTCCGCACAACGGCGGGCCACCGCATTCCCACCATAGGGCTGAACGTGCTGAGCCGCATTCAGACCCTAATCTCACGCCTAGATCTCATGGTTCCCCTCAGCGCCCAGCCCAGGAGGTTGGCCTTATCACCCCACTTGGGAGGAGAAGGGCAAGGCCCCCGCTGTTGGGCTGGTCAAGTGTGTCCATTGCTACAATTGTTTGGAGTTAGGCCACTATTCTAGGGACTGCCCTAAGAATTTCGTGATCGTGGACAAGAACCACGCACGTGTAGCCACTATTACCTGAGAGCACGAGGAGCGTGATGTTGAAGCCGAGTGTTACACGAGTGGTGAGGAGTCGGGTCACCCCACACTTGCGGTTGTGAGGTGCACCCTTATGCAAACCCTGCCCACCGAGGATTGGAGGCGCACGAGCATATTCACAACTTACATCAAGTGCAACGGGCACTCATGTAAGATTGTCATCGATGGGGGAAGTAGTTTGAACGTGGTCTCTCGGACCGCGATTACTCCCTTCGGATTTCCCCTAGAACCCCACCCCAAACCCTACTCGATCGTGTGGGTTGATGCGTCGAGCCTCCCGGTTACCCATCATTGTCAAGTTCCCATCGCATTTGGGGACTATCGTGAGAAGGTGTGCTGTGACGTGGCGGCGATCGATGTCACCCATGTTCTTTTAGGACGCCCCTGGCTCTATGATAGAGATGTGGTTCACTACGGCCGGTCGAACACATATGTGTTTGACCACGGGAACCAAAAGATCCATTTGATCCTGACCCCACCCAAGGAACTGTGCGTGTCCACATCCAAGGGCATGATCGTTCCCCCTACGACTGCCCCATTGATGACTCTAAATTTCATAGCATATTTCTTACTAAATCCACTGCATTTTTGGGTCATAATCATGCTCTGTTGCTTATTTTTATGCCTTATTTATCAAATATTTTAGAATCTAAAACTTTCTTGGTTTTTGACCGATTTCACGTAAAAAGGCATCATTATCATTAATTTTTAAGCAATTTCGATGTGTGGACGAATTCTAATCATAAGAGGAGTTTGCACACAAAATTTTAAGTTAAACCGGATTTTCCTGCGAAATTATGGCAGTGCCGTAATTAATATTACGGCCGTAATTTGGGAATATGGCACTACTATAATTAATTTCATGGCCGCAACCTGTAGATGTTTTTTTTGGAAATTATGCCACTGCCGTAATAAATTTTACGGTGCTGTGATTTCGGTCCAGAATCAGGCAGAGAGTTCAAAGGATTTCGGCAGAATTACGGCACTACTATAATTATTTTTATGGTACCGTAATTTTGGGCAAAATTCATACAAAAACTTTCAGAGACAAATAAGAAGATTACGGCACTACCGTGGCGAATTTTATGGTACCATAATTCTGGGCCATTTCCTTACAGAAACTTTCGAAGCCATTATGGTAGTACCATAACGTTCATCACGGTACCGTAATTCTGTGCCCAGTTGCCCGATTCTTCCGCCGAAAACTTAAAAAGATGATTTCTCGAGATTTAGGGCACCAATTGAAGATCTGAAAAAAGGGGAACACTCAATAATAGCAAGGAAAGATTTTTGAAGCAAAAGGAACAATTTTCATTCACAATTCACGGAGAATTTCAGAGAATCGCCTCCGCGCTAAGGTTCATCGCCGTTCATCGTATAGACCACCTCCGGCCACAAAATTTAAAAGGAAGCTTCGCCTGAGGAAGGAGAACACACTGTTGGTGTATATGCCCTTAGACCCGTTGTTGGTCTTTTTTGTACTACTTGAAATTGATATTTAATATATCATTCTGGCACTGTCGTTATTATGCTATGTTTACATCTGCGATTATGTACATGGATAATAATGTCCCTGGAGACAGATTGTATCTGTGCTCAAACGGTGTGTCCCCAGTCAAGTACCTGAGTGGATAAGGGACAGCTCTGGTACGTGTGAGACTGGTATATGGGCTAGTTCGGCACGGGGTGCTAACACAGGCATATGGGTATATCAGTGGTGGATATATTGGACTAACCCGCTTTGAAGCTCTAACTTGGTGTCATGAGTTAAGCTTACATGACAGGAGATGCATTGATCCCTTGACTTGAGGTCATTGACTCTTCTATATGGTTAGGGACATACTTTGATACAACCTAACTCCTCGCCATAGTTGGGAGGTCATAACGGTTGTCATTGGGTATGTCACGACCCATATGAGAACAGCAATGGACAGACGTAGGATTTGCCCCTTCCTACAGGAAGCTTGATATCCACGGCCCCCCTATCGTTGCATGACTGAGAGTGTATGGCCATACCCAGGTGAAAGCCTGATCTTGTCATGACCATGAGATTGGGTGAAAACAAAGTGGTGACACACTTTGTCCAATCGGATATCAGTTTGGCAAAGAGACTATAATGCATCGGTATCTTGTTGCGATGATGGGGATGTCGATGCTGATATCTATTCCGAAGATTTGGGTAGCAGCAATGCACTGCTAGGTGCCACTCACTGCTTGTGATGACCTGAGTTCATCACTGCCAACGTCAGAGGAACCTACAGGGTCGCACAACTAGAAACTCGGGTTCTCATATTGATCGGGTAGCCTATTGATCGAGTTATTGGATAACTTGAATCTAATTGGGAGAATCCATCAGCGCCATTGTGCCTGATGAGATGGAAGAGACTTATTGGAGCTAACTTCATTTTTGGGCCAGATGGGCCAAATGAGCCAAATGGGCCCAATAGGCCAAATGGGCCCAATAGGCCAAATGGGCCCAATAGGCCAAATGGGCCTAATGAGATGGAAGAGACTTATTGGAGCTAACTTCATTTTTGGGCCAGATGGGCCAGATGGGCCAAATGGGCCAAATGGGCCCAATAGGCCAAATGGGCCAAATTAGCCCAATAGGTCATTTGAGCCAAATTGGCTAAATGAAGTCTAAGCTTGTAGCATGGACCAATGGGCCTCCAAGCCCAATGGGCATGAAGCCCAGTTGGGGCGTGAGGCCTAATGGGCCTTGAGGCCCAATGGGCCCTCAGGCCTGATGGGCCATGACAATAAGTTGTCTGACCCAATAGACATCATGGTGAATTAAATACTGCATTTAATTCTAGGAATTAATTATGTATTTAATTATGTAATTAATTCTAAGTTTAATTCTGAATTTGAAGAGTCAGATCATTAATGATCATTATGAGACTTTAATTCGAAGTTTTAATGAGTCATTATGAGACTTTAATTCAGACTTTAATTCTATAATTAATTCTGAATTTAATTCTATTATTAATGATGAATTAATTCAGAGAATTTATTGTGGAATTCCAAAGGTCTCAGCGGAATTCCAAGGGTCCCCATGTTTTCTATAAAAGAAGAGGGGGAGAGGAGTTGGCGACTACTTGGTCTTTTGGAAGAGATTTTTCTCCTTGGCGCTTACTCCCTTCTCCCCTCTCCTCTTGGCATTCGCAAGGTTGGACCTTGGCAAAATTTCCATCACCTCTCCTTGGCGTCTTCTCTTAGAGGGTGGTGCAAGTTCTTGAGGACTCCCTGAGGCGTGGATCTTCTTCCCGAGGTAGCACCGGGCGTGGAAGAAGAGATCTTGAGCGTCGGTTGTGTGCGAGACTGCAGAGGGCGAACACTTGGGCGCCTGCATCTCTTCCTTCTTCTTTGCTTTGAGGTATCATCTGTTTCCAGTGCAAATCCCCAAAAGGAGTAAGGTAGAGTAGCCTGACTCATCATAGAACGAACCATATCAAGTAACGTTCTATTTCTCCTTTCGGACACACCATTCCATTGCGGTGTTCCTGGCGGAGTGAGCTGTGAGATAATCCCACACTCCTTCAGATAGTCAGTAAATTCTCGACTTAGGTATTCTCCACCTCGATCAGAATGAAGTGCCTTGATATTTTGGCCTAGCTGATTTTGTACTTCATTCTTGAACTCTTTGAACTTGTCAAAAGATTCACTTTTATGTCTCATTAGATAGACATACCCATACCTACTGAAATCATCAGTAAAGGTAATGAAGTACTGATAGCCACCTCTGGCATGTTTACTAAATGGCCCACACACATCACTGTGTATAAGGTCAAGTAAACCTGAAGCCCTTTGACCTTTGTTAGAAAAAGGTGACTTCGTCATTTTACCCATTAAACAAGCCTTGCATGTATCAATCTCCTCATAGGAGAATGATCCCAGCAGTCCATGATCATGCAACCGCTTAATGCGTTTCTTGTTAATATGGCCTAAACGACTATGCCATAGCAAGGTGCTGTCATCAGCATACTTGGCTTTCTTAATATCAATCGCGTGTATAGAACATTCCATGTCCAACATGAATAACCCATTATTAATTGAACCAGTAGCATAAACTATATTATCAAGAGATAAAACACACTTTGAAATATTGCATTCAAAGGAAAACCCTTTCCTGACAAGAGCAGGAATAGAGATAATATTTTTAGTGATACTGGGAACAAAGTAACAACTGTTTAGTTCTAATACAAGCCCAGATGGCAAAGAGATGAAATAGTCTCCTACAGCAACAGCAGCAACCCGTGCCCCGTTTCCAACTCGTAGGTCCACCTCATGCTGTCCCACCTGCCTTCTTCTCTTGAGTTCCTGTACATTTGAACAAATGTGAACTCCACATGCAGTGTCCAACACCCATGATATAGAAGAAGATGAAACCATGACTTCCGTCATGTATATACCTGAGCCAGAAGCAAGGCTTCCCCTCTTGTCTCCTTGGAGCACTTTACAGTCCTTTTTCCAGTGACCCAGCTGGCCACAGTGGAAACACCTGTATTCCTTGGACCGCTTAACCTTCTGCTTCAGAGCCTTGCTGTAACTCTTGACAGGGGTCTTGCCCTTCTTCCCCTTCTTCTTGTTCCTCGAAGGAACCATCAAGACAGAGGTTGAAGGCTTACCCTTCAGAGTTTCCTCAGTAGTCAAGAGCATATTCAGCAGCTCTGCCGGAGTACAATCGATTTTGTTCATATTAAAGTTAATAATGAACGCATCGAAAGAAGGCGGAAGAGACTGCAAAATAATGTCTACAGCAAGCTCCTAGTTGATGGTATGCCCCAGTTTTTCTAGAGCCTCCTTGTGCCCAATCATCTTGAGCACGTGAGCTCCCACTGGGCTCCCTTCAGCCAGTTTGCTCTGAAAGAACAGCTTTGTCAAATTATAGCGTTCTGTCCTCGCCTGTGCAGCATACAGCATCTTGAGGTTTGCTATCATGTCTATGGCAGACATATCCTCATGCTGACGCTGCAGCGGTGGCGTCATAGACGCTAGCATCAGGCAAGCGACATCAATGCTATCATTGACGTGCTTTTCATAGGCTTCCCGAACCGCCCTTGCGGCGTTCGGAGCGGGCTGAGGCGGTATCGCCGTCTCGAGGACATACAGTTTCCTCTCTGCCTTAAGAACTATCTTAAGGTGTCCGAACCAGTCTGAGAAGTTCGGCCCAGCAAACTTCTCTCTTTCCAGTAGGGATCGCACATTGAAGCTCATGGTGTTCGTTGCTGCAGGTATCTACAACAATGCAAGAACAGCAAGGTCAGTATCAATGTTAAGAATCAATCAGGACTTAAGAAAGATTCTTTTTCTCACTATTTTATCTGGCTGAAAAATCCAGCAAAATAGCCCGAAAGAGTAGTACTCTTTTAGTGAGATGGGATCCAGATTTCATACTTGGTCTCCGCGTCCCGCTCAGGCGAGATAAGATGCACAGAGAGTACAAGCACTAATCTCTGGTAGGCAGTCCCTGCCAATCGCCAACCTGTGCGATTCCCCTTCATCTGGGCAATCTAGCAGACTGTGCCAACTGAGTTGGTACAACACAATCTCTGACCCCACAGATGGCTGCCTCCATGCGCTACCATATGCGCCACATATGTAGCCTACATGGTCAAGCTGACCCGACCTACTCCCTGGACCACCACGTGCTATGCTGAGCAACGAGAAGCGATAAATCCCTTCTCTGTAACACGCAGGTGTAATCCCGCACCGTCTGAAGATAGATGGACGTGCCCATTGAGTGGGTACAACACGGCTCCAACGATAATCAGAACAGTGAGGTTTCGCGTCAGAAGGCATACGAGCTTGATATTTTAGCGTTGGATTTTAACGGTCTTTTATCTTCTTCACTATCATGCAATTCCTATGGTGATAGCAGAAGATAAATAAATCATGCTGTTCTACTTATTAAACAATAAAAGAAAGCATGAATCTTATGTGGTAAAAGCCCATAGCCCTAGTAAGACCTTAAGAACTTAAGTCTTCACTTGCTTTTCTTCATGGGGCTTTTGCTGCTCATCTGGCCCAAACCAGGGCCCAAGCGCCATCTGCAGCTCAGGTGCGCCCACCAGGTAAATGCGCCTGGTCCCAGAGTCGAACCCTGGACCTCCCACCTGGTCTAGCCACTGCTGCATGCGCCTCTGCCAAGTGTGCTCTGTGCTCTTGTCTGATTAATTTACAAATTAATCTATCTAGACAAGATTGACTCGCAGGTCAATTACATTTTATAAATTAAATGCAATGTGATGCGCAGATCACAATAAAATTAATTTACAACTTTTAACCAGGCACGCAGGCCCCAGCACAGCACACATTTAACATGGGCAGCCCACATAAGAATAAATAAACATGCATATGGCATCATACATCATTTGATCCAATCATGAAAAATAAAATTTTTGAAAAATCCCATTGAGATCAATTTTATTTTTCCTTATGTGCCCTATAACCTTACAACGGTCCATTACTAGGGATCCACTCATCCAACCTAGTCAGATCCACTACCCTTGCATGCACCAAGTCCTAACTGACTTGAGTCGACCAAAAGGTCAACCATGCATGCGCCAGGGCTGAACAACCACAATGAGGTCTGGCAAACGGGTGTGACCCCGGGCCTAACTCATGTGCGTTCATAGGTTGTCTCAATCAGACATCGCTACACGCCTATCTGCAGTCGACCTATAGCCACCAGGTGCTTGCGCACAGGTGCTATCTGGTCAACCCATCAAGGCTGTCAGATGGTCTGATCAGACTGTCTGGATCTTACCTAGGGGATGACTTCAACCCTAGTAACCCGTCTAAGGGTTTACAGTAAGGACAGCTTAGATCTAGTGTGAATCACGCATGTAATATAGTTTTGAGAAAACCAACAACATACAAGCGCCAACAAAAGGTAACCTTATACATGCGCCAAGGAGAAACAATGCAATGCATTTTCGCCACTTACATATACAAGATGTATCGCATGTAACCTTAGATCTAATCATAAGTTCGCAAACAAGGATCACAAAATGGCATAAGTAATCATAAAACATGCGTTAACCATGCTCTGATACCAATTGAAAGGTCCCCACAAGGGGGCGAAACCCTAACTCATAGGCGCATATGGGAATGAAAGCAGCGGAAAGGGGGTTTCTAGATCTTGCATGCTGTATGATTAACAAAAATGACCCAATTGCAAATAGAAAAGGATCATACCATAGCCATTTCTAGATGGCGCCTTGGAAGCAAAGATCAAACTTGATCTTCTCCAGAGGTGACGCACACAGTTGATGTCGCCTACTCCCTTTGCGATCCTTGTGCTAGCAAGGCCCAAAGATGTCCTTGTCGAGTGGAAGGGAAGAGATGTCTTGGCTTGGCGATTCTTTTCTTCCTCCTCGTCGAGCTCTTCACCATCGTATGTTCTCTCGTCAAGAGCAAGAGACAAGGCGACTAACGAAAAGAGGAAAGGCGTGAACGTGAGAGAGGGTCACGTAAGAGAAGTGCTATCTAAAAATAGCATGCCACTTCTCTTCATGCGATCATGGGTTTACCCATTCGCAAACTCCACTTCACCCTTGAACCATGCGCTCATTCATGAGCCGGTTCACTTGAATTTGGTTTAATAACCAAATAAACCAAGCCATAAGTCCAGATCACATTAAAACCCTAAGGTACTTGATCTGACCGTTCATCTCCCGATGCTCCTGATCTCACCGATCCAGCATCCATTCTCTCAATCGAAGCTTACCGATCTCAAGCCCTAATCAATCAAACATGATCAGACTAGATCTCACTTACAATCAGAGATTAAATCCCTTTAAACTGAACCTGAACAATTCAGTCCACACGATCTGACTCAAGTAAGCCATATCATCAAATTGTGCGACCCTGAGGGTTTCCTTTAAATGTCGGTAACGATAACTCACGTTATCACGATCAGTGAGGGGTATCTAGCAACACATCACTGTCTCCCGATATAAAGAAAAGAGTCTTCCAAGACTACACCCAAAAACAGCACAAGTGTGAACCAACTCACAAGGCATGCATAAATCCTTTGCCACTGGATGTTCTTATTGGACAAGCGTCTCAAGCTTGTAACTCCAATATGATGAGCATGATTAGATCAGATGAACATAGTCACCTGGGTATGGCCATACACTATTCTCAATCATCTCATCCAGGGGGCCCCTTTAGAACATCACACTCCAATTAAGGAGACGGCAATCCTTTGTCTATCACTAGTGCCCTAACCTGACTCAAGCTCACCATCCAAGATAGCCTATAATCATTATGTTTCAAATGATATTGAACTAACTCAAAATAATGACAATCATCATTTAGAAAACACAAGTGATCTCAAGTCAGAGGAAATGTGCCACTTGTCGCAATCAAAGATTATTCACATTGTGACAAACAATTGAATATCCTAGTAGGGTCTGTCCAGTACATCCAATGTACCCATAAGTCTACCTCTTATTCCATGCTCGAAGCATCCTATAAGATTAGAACACATATTAGTCTCAATCATATCAAGGCTGTCTCATGTTCACCAAGATATATCGACTAAGGACATTACAGCATGTCAGCCTAGCTGAACAGCTTTGAGACATTATTCAGAAGTACAATTATTGCAGCAGACAATATAACAACCTGAATAATAACCATGCCTTTATAAACATAAGAGTTTATTACATGATACTGATACAATCCCAAGGCCTCAAACATTAGCCTTAAGGGCATACCCCAACAATCTCCCACTTGCACTTAATCTAATGGTTGAGAAATCTCAAACCCATATTATTACAGTGCTTCTCATGCTTCTGCTGCGCCAGAGGCTTGGTAAGCGGGTCTGCCAGATTGTCATCTGTATGTACCTTGCAGACTTTGATCTCGCCATGATCTATGATCTCCCTGATCAAGTGAAACCGTCTCTGTATGTGCTTGGACTTCTGGTGCGACCGTGGTTCCTTTGCTTGTGCGATTGCTCCAGTGTTATCACAGAAGATAACCAAAGGATCTGCACTCGAAGGAACAACACCAAGTTCTCTCACGAACTTACGAATCCACACTGCCTCCTTGGATGCTTCCGAGGCTGCAACATACTCGGCTTCTGTTGTGGAATCAGCAACAGTTGACTGTTTGAAACTCTTCCACACCACTGCTCCTCCATTCAAGCTAAAAACATAGCCTGATTGCGATCGGAAATCATCCTGGTCTGACTGGAACGAAGCGTCAGTATATCCTTCAATACTGAGTTCTTCCTGACCACCATATATCAAGAACATATCTTTGGTCCTCCGCAGATATTTTAAAATGTTCTTGACTGCAATCCAGTGCGCCATACCTGGATTACTTTGGAACCGACTGGTCACGCTTATCCCGTAAGCAACGTCTGGGCGAGTACACAACATCGCATACATAATGGATCCAATAGCCGAAGCATAAGGCGTATTGTCCATTTCATCTTTCTCAGTCTGTGTTTGTGGACATTGACTCTTCGAAAGATTCAGACCATGTCTGACTGGAAGATATCCTCTTTTAGAATTCTCTAAATGAAATCTCTCCAGGACTTTATCGATGTAAGTACTCTGGCACAGCCCGAGAAGCCTCTTAGATCTATCCCTGTAGATCTTCACACCTAACACATAGGCTGCTTCTCCTAGATCTTTCATCTGGAAACATTTCCTTAACCATGCCTTTACGGCATGCATTTCAGGAATGTCATTTCCAATGATCAAGATATCATCGACGTAGAGGACTAGGAAAGTAATCACGCTCCCACTAAACCTCTTATATACACACGGGTCATCCTCGTTCTTGATGAAACCAAACTCAGAGATTGATTCATCAAAATGAATATTCCAGCTTCTAGATGCTTGTTTAAGTCCATAAATAGACTTCTTTAACTTGCATATCTTATGACGATCTGATGGATTAGTGAAACCTTCTGGTTATGTCATATACACATCCTCATCCAGATTTCCATTAAGGAAAGCTGTCTTCACATCCATTTGCCAAATCTCATAATCATAATATGCAGCTATCGCGAAAAGAATCCGAATAGACTTAAACATAGCTACAGGTGAGAAAGTTTCATCATAATCTATCCCGTAGATTTGTTTGAAATCTTTCGCAACTAGCCTGCCTTTATAGGTAACCACGTTACCATCCATGTCAATCTTCTTCTTGAAGATCCATTTACAGCCTATAGGGATAACTCCCGGAGGCGGATCAACCAAATCCCAAACTTGGTTATCTGACATGGAGTCCATCTCGGCGCGCATAGCTTCAAGCCATCTCGCTGACTCCGGTCCACTGACCGCATCCGCATAAGTGAGGGGTTCATCATTATCAATGATGTAGACTCCGTCATAGCGCTCAGGCTGTCGACGGATCCTTCCCGATCTTCACGGTTCCCGTGATATCTGAGCCTCAGGTTGTTCAATAACCTGTTCTACCAGCTCAGGCTCATCCAACTGTGCTTGCGCACTTTGTCCTTCCTCTGGATTCTCATCCAGCTTTATTTCTCTCCCACTGGCCTCTTGCAGAAGAAACTCCTTCTCAAGAAATATAGCCGTCCGAGCAACAAATACCTTGTTCTCTTTGGGATCGTAGAAATAATAACCCTTAGTTTCCTTAGGGTAACCGACAAAGATACATTTGTCAGATCTGCTCTCTAGTTTCCCAGAGGCGAGCTTTTTGACATAAGCCTCGCAACCCCAGATCCTGATAAATGTCAAGCTCGGCTATTTCCCATACCATAACTCATATGGCGTCTTAGAAACTTCCTTGGATGGCACTCGGTTTAGTACCTTTGCAGCTGTTTCCAGTGCAAATCCCCAAAAGGAGTAAGGTAGAGTAGCCTGACTCATCATAGAACGAACCATATCAAGTAACGTTCTATTTCTCCTTTCGGACACACCATTCCATTGCGGTGTTCCTGGCGGAGTGAGCTGTGAGATAATCCCACACTCCTTCAGATAGTCAGTAAATTCTCGACTTAGGTATTCTCCACCTCGATCAGAACGAAGTGCCTTGATATTTCGGCCTAGCTGATTTTGTACTTCATTCTTGAACTCTTTGAACTTGTCAAAAGATTCACTTTTATGTCTCATTAGATAGACATACCCATACCTACTGAAATCATCAGTAAAGGTAATGAAGTACTGATAGCCACCTCTGGCATGTTTACTAAATGGCCCACACACATCACTGTGTATAAGGTCAAGTAAACCTGAAGCCCTTTGACCTTTGTTAGAAAAAGGTGACTTCGTCATTTTACCCATTAAACAAGCCTTGCATGTATCAATCTCCTCATAGGAGAATGATCCCAGCAGTCCATGATCATGCAACCGCTTAATGCGTTTCTTGTTAATATGGCCTAAACGACTATGCCATAGCAAGGTGCTGTCATCAGCATACTTGGCTTTCTTAATATCAATCGCGTGTATAGAACATTCCATGTCCAACATGAATAACCCATTATTAATTGAACCAGTAGCATAAACTATATTATCAAGAGATAAAACACACTTTGAAATATTGCATTCAAAGGAAAACCCTTTCCTGACAAGAGCAGGAATAGAGATAATATTTTTAGTGATACTGGGAACAAAGTAACAACTGTTTAGTTCTAATACAATCCCAGATGGCAAAGAGATAAAATAGTCTCCTACAGCAACAGCAGCAACCCGTGCCCCGTTTCCAACTCGTAGGTCCACCTCATGCTGTCCCACCTGCCTTCTTCTCTTGAGTTCCTGTACATTTGAACAAATGTGAACTCCACATGCAGTGTCCAACACCCATGATATAGAAGAAGATGAAACCATGACTTCCATCATGTATATACCTGAGCCAGAAGCAAGGCTTCCCCTCTTGTCTCCTTGGAGCACTTTACAGTCCTTT
This sequence comes from Costus lasius, assembly GCA_027563935.2. NCBI lineage: Eukaryota > Viridiplantae > Streptophyta > Magnoliopsida > Zingiberales > Costaceae > Costus > Costus lasius. Next base: position 51,504,232 of record CM050449.1, read on the forward strand.
TTCCAGTGACCCAGCTGGCCACAGTGGAAACACCTGTATTCCTTGGACCGCTTAACCTTCTGCTTCAGAGCCTTGCTGTAACTCTTGACAGGGGTCTTGCCCTTCTTCCCCTTCTTCTTGTTCCTCGAAGGAACCATCAAGACAGAGGTTGAAGGCTTACCCTTCAGAGTTTCCTCAGTAGTCAAGAGCATATTCAGCAGCTCTGCCGGAGTACAATCGATTTTGTTCATATTAAAGTTAATAATGAACGCATCAAAAGAAGGCGGAAGAGACTGCAAAATAATGTCTACAGCAAGCTCCTGGTTGATGGTATGCCCCAGTTTTTCTAGAGCCTCCTTGTGCCCAATCATCTTGAGCACGTGAGCTCCCACTGGGCTCCCTTCAGCCAGTTTGCTCTGAAAGAACAGCTTTGTCAAATTATAGCGTTCTGTCCTCGCCTGTGCAGCATACAGCATCTTGAGGTTTGCTATCATGTCTATGGCAGACATATCCTCATGCTGACGCTGCAGCGGTGGCGTCATAGACGCTAGCATCAGGCAAGCGACATCAATGCTATCATTGACGTGCTTTTCATAGGCTTCCCGAACCGCCCTTGCGGCGTTCGGAGCGGGCTGTGGCGGTATCGCCGTCTCGAGGACATACAGTTTCCTCTCTGCCTTAAGAACTATCTTAAGGTGTCCGAACCAGTCTGAGAAGTTCGGCCCAGCAAACTTCTCTCTTTCCAGTAGGGATCGCACATTGAAGCTCATGGTGTTCGTTGCTGCAGGTATCTACAACAATGCAAGAACAGCAAGTCAGTATCAATGTTAAGAATCAATCAGGACTTAAGAAAGATTCTTTTTCTCACTATTTTATCTGGCTGAAAAATCCAGCAAAACAGCCCGAAAGAGTAGTACTCTTTTAGTGAGATGGGATCCAGATTTCATACTTGGTCTCCGCGTCCCGCTCAGGCGAGATAAGATGCACAAAGAGTACAAGCACTAATCTCTGGTAGGCAGTCCCTGCCAATCGCCAACCTGTGCGATTCCCCTTCATCTGGGCAATCTAGCAGACTGTGCCAACTGAGTTGGTACAACACAATCTCTGACCCCACAGATGGCTGCCTCCATGCGCTACCATATGCGCCACATATGTAGCCTACATGGTCAAGCTGACCCGACCTACTCCCTGGACCACCACGTGCTATGCTGAGCAACGAGAAGCGATAAATCCCTTCTCTGTAACACGCAGGTGTAATCCCGCACCGTCTGAAGATAGATGGACGTGCCCATTGAGTGGGTACAACACGGCTCCAACGATAATCAGAACAGTGAGGTTTCGCGTCAGAAGGCATACGAGCTTGATATTTTAGCGTTGGATTTTAACGGTCTTTTATCTTCTTCACTATCATGCAATTCCTATGGTGATAGCAGAAGATAAATAAATCATGCTGTTCTACTTATTAAACAATAAAAGAAAGCATGAATCTTATGTGGTAAAAGCCCATAGCCCTAGTAAGACCTTAAGAACTTAAGTCTTCACTTGCTTTTCTTCATGGGGCTTTTGCTGCTCATCTGGCCCAAACCAGGGCCCAAGCGCCATCTGCAGCTCAGGTGCGCCCACCAGGTAAATGCGCCTGGTCCCAGAGTCGAACCCTGGACCTCCCACCTGGTCTAGCCACTGCTGCATGCGCCTCTGCCAAGTGTGCTCTGTGCTCTTGTCTGATTAATTTACAAATTAATCTATCTAGACAAGATTGACTCGCAGGTCAATTACATTTTATAAATTAAATGCAATGTGATGCGCAGATCACAATAAAATTAATTTACAACTTTTAACCAGGCACGCAGGCCCCAGCACAGCACACATTTAACATGGGCAGCCCACATAAGAATAAATAAACATGCATATGGCATCATACATCATTTGATCCAATCATGAAAAATAAAATTTTTGAAAAATCCCATTGAGATCAATTTTATTTTTCCTTATGTGCCCTATAACCTTACAACGGTCCATTACTAGGGATCCACTCATCCAACCTAGTCAGATCCACTGCCCTTGCATGCACCAAGTCCTAACTGACTTGAGTCGACCAAAAGGTCAACCATGCATGCGCCAGGGCTGAACAACCACAATGAGGTCTGGCAAACGGGTGTGACCCCGGGCCTAACTCATGTGCGTTCATAGGTTGTCTCAATCAGACATCGCTACACGCCTGTCTGCAGTCGACCTATAGCCACCAGGTGCTTGCGCACAGGTGCTATCTGGTCAACCCATCAAGGCTGTCAGATGGTCTGATCAGACTGTCTGGATCTTACCTAGGGGATGACTTCAACCCTAGTAACCCGTCTAAGGGTTTACAGTAAGGACAGCTTAGATCTAGTGTGAATCACGCATGTAATATAGTTTTGAGAAAACCAACAACATACAAGCGCCAACAAAAGGTAACCTTATACATGCGCCAAGGAGAAACAATGCAATGCATTTTCGCCACTTACATATACAAGATGTATCGCATGTAACCTTAGATCTAATCATAAGTTCGCAAACAAGGATCACAAAATGGCATAAGTAATCATAAAACATGCGTTAACCATGCTCTGATACCAATTGAAAGGTCCCCACAAGGGGGCGAAACCCTAACTCATAGGCGCATATGGGAATGAAAGCAGCGGAAAGGGGGTTTCTAGATCTTGCATGCTGTATGATTAACAAAAATGACCCAATTGCAAATAGAAAAGGATCATACCATAGCCATTTCTAGATGGCGCCTTGGAAGCAAAGATCAAACTTGATCTTCTCCAGAGGTGACGCACACAGTTGATGTCGCCTACTCCCTTTGCGATCCTTGTGCTAGCAAGGCCCAAAGATGTCCTTGTCGAGTGGAAGGGAAGAGATGTCTTGGCTTGGCGATTCTTTTCTTCCTCCTCGTCGAGCTCTTCACCATCATATGTTCTCTCGTCAAGAGCAAGAGACAAGGCGACTAACGAAAAGAGGAAAGGCGTGAACGTGAGAGAGGGTCACGTAAGAGAAGTGCTATCTAAAAATAGCATGCCACTTCTCTTCATGCGATCATGGGTTTACCCATTCGCAAACTCCACTTCACCCTTGAACCATGCGCTCATTCATGAGCCGGTTCACTTGAATTTGGTTTAATAACCAAATAAACCAAGCCATAAGTCCAGATCACATTAAAACCCTAAGGTACTTGATCTGACCGTTCATCTCCCGATGCTCCTGATCTCACCGATCCAGCATCCATTCTCTCAATCGAAGCTTACCGATCTCAAGCCCTAATCAATCAAACATGATCAGACTAGATCTCACTTACAATCAGAGATTAAATCCCTTTAAACTGAACCTGAATAATTCAGTCCACACGATCTGACTCAAGTAAGCCATATCATCAAATTGTGCGACCCTGAGGGTTTCCTTTAAATGTCGGTAACGATAACTCACGTTATCACGATCAGTGAGGGGTATCTAGCAACACATCACTGTCTCCCGATATAAAGAAAAGAGTCTTCCAAGACTACACCCAAAAACAGCACAAGTGTGAACCAACTCACAAGGCATGCATAAATCCTTTGCCACTGGATGTTCTTATTGGACAAGCGTGTCAAGCTTGTAACTCCAATATGATGAGCATGATTAGATCAGATGAACATAGTCACCTGGGTATGGCCATACACTATTCTCAATCATCTCATCCAGGGGGCCCCTTTAGAACATCACACTCCAATTAAGGAGACGGCAATCCTTTGTCTATCACTAGTGCCCTAACCTGACTCAAGCTCACCATCCAAGATAGCCTATAATCATTATGTTTCAAATGATATTGAACTAACTCAAAATAATGACAATCATCATTTAGAAAACACAAGTGATCTCAAGTCAGAGGAAATGTGCCACTTGTCGCAATCAAAGATTATTCACATTGTGATAAACAATTGAATATCCTAGTAGGGTCTGTCCAGTACATCCAATGTACCCATGAGTCTACCTCTTATTCCATGCTCGAAGCATCCTATAAGATTAGAACACATATTAGTCTCAATCATATCAAGGTTGTCTCATGTTCACCAAGATATATCGACTAAGGACATTACAGCATGTCAGCCTAGCTGAACAGCTTTGAGACATTATTCAGAAGTACAATTATTGCAGCAGACAATATAACAACCTGAATAATAACCATGCCTTTATAAACATAAGAGTTTATTACATGATACTGATACAATCCCAAGGCCTCAAACATTAGCCTTAAGGGCATACCCCAACACTATGTGAACTTGTGTTGCCGGTTATGGCAGTTTGATATTCTGATTTTTGTGTCACCGCGGGCTTTGGCCTGGTTTCGGTGTGGTATCATTGAATGAATTTATAGAATCGACATGGTGGTTTTGTTTCTAAGTTCGAGTCGATTTATACTTTTGCGATCGGATTTGATATAAATGTGACTTGCATATGTCTAGTGCAAGTATTGCGTGGTGGCAGGTACCTTTATGAAATTGTGTTTTTGTGGAGATTTGTATGTATGGATTTTCGAAATTTTCAGATCGGATTTCCTGGACTTGGTTTTACTTAGCATGTGCATCGATCCTGTGTGATAACATCCTGTTTCTATGTGAATTGTGTTGCTTGTTTGGGGTTAAGATAACGGGATGTGACACTCGTTGGCCCTAGGCATAACGGTTAGGTTAGACTTGACTAGTTTTTCATATGTGGTGGCCACATGATGGAATTCTAAGAGGCGGCCTTGAGAGGTTAGGGTTTTGTGTTGTTCCAGCCCTAGCTGGGCACAAAATGCTTGAACTATCTTGAGAAGGGGAATTGCCTAGGTGTAATCGGCTGGCGAGCCTACCTTAAGAAGCATGAGTCACTTTGTGCATCTCATCCCACCCTCGTGGGATGCAAAGCCTCATGTGGAATAAGGATCCCATCTCACTAGGAAATCTCAGATTTTCAGGTTGACTTAGTGGGTTGTCAATTCAATTAAAAATAGTAGGAGCCATGATCATTTAATGTAAGTCCAGATTAAATGATTCAAAGTAGTACTAATATGCTATCTTGGTTGTTGTAGATCAATGGCAACGAACACTAGCGGATTGACACTGCGATCCCTTCTTGACAAGGATAAGTTGGTTGGATCCAACTTCATGGACTGGTATCGGAACTTGAGGATAGTCCTCAAGCTTGAGAAGAAGCTTTATGTCCTTGAGCAAGCTCTTCCCGCGCCTCCTCCACCTACAGCCTGAGTGGCTAAAAGGGATGCTGTTAGAAAGCATCAGAACGACTCTTTGGAAGTGTCATGTCTCATGCTAGCCACCATGGCGCCTGAACTTAAGGTGCAGTATGAGGAGCAAAATGCTTTTCAGATGATAACTCATTTGAAACAGATGTTCGAGGCTCAGGCTAGGACCGAGAGATATGACATTGCCAAAGTAGTCTTTCGGTGTAAGTTATCTGAATGTGCTCCAGTGGGACCCCATGTACTCAAGATGTTTGGGTATGTGGATCATCTCAAGAGACTGGGACACACGATTGATAACGAGCTGGTCACGGATCTTATTCTGCAGTCCCTGCCCTCTAGCTTCAGTCCATTTATTATTAATTTTAATATGAACCGGATTGAGTGCTCAAGGGAGGAACTATTGAATATGCTCCAGACGACCGAGCGTGAAATGGTCAAGACCAAACCTAATTCTGTTATTTTGGTCCCCGTGACCAAGAAGATGAAGAAGAATGGTAAGGCGCGTGCCAAGGGCAGTGCCAAGGGTCCGACTAAAGCACTGAAAAAGAAGGTGAGGATGTCAAAGGAACAGCAGTGCTTCCACTGTGGCGAGCAGGGTCACTGGAAAAGGGACTGCATGCGTCTTCAGAACGAGGAGAAGAGAAGCAAGGCTTCGTCTTCTGGCTCAGGTATTTATGTTACCGAAGTCAACCTTTCTACTTCTATGTCATGGGTATTGGATACCGCATGCGGAGCTCATATTTGTACAAATATGCAGGGGCTCAAGAAAAGTAGATCGGTGCGGCCTGGAGAGATTGACCTACGTGTTGGAAACGGAGCATAGGTTGCTACTATTGCCGTAGGACTTTTGACGCTCACCTTGCCTTCTGGACTTCAACTAGAGTTAAATAATTGCTACTATGTACCTTCCCTTACCAAAAACATTGTATATATTCCTTGCTTGGCAAGGAAAGGATTTAAATTTTAAATAAAAGAGGACTCTTGTTCTTTTTCATTTGTAAATGTGTTTATGGGAAGGGTACCTTGTGCAATGGATTATATGTCTTGGACATGGATAACTCTATATGTAACAAAAATCATAAAAGGATCAAACTGAGTAGTTCAGTTGGTGCGTACCTTTGGCATTGTCGATTAGCCCATATAAACAAGAATCGCATTCAACAACTCCATGCAAATGGATTGTTGGATTCAACCTCCTTGGAGGAGTTTGATACTTGTTTATTAGGGAAGATGACAAAAGCTCCTTTCACCAAGATTGGGGAGAGGGCAGGAGGATCTCATACATAGTGATGTGTGTGGGCCATTCAGTAAACAAGCCAGAGGAGGGTACAACTACTTTATCACATTTACTAATGACTTCAGAAGATATGGTTATGTCTATTTGATGAGACATAAGTCAGAATCCTTTGAGAAATTTAAGGAGTTCAGACATGAAGTAGAGAACCAACTTGGTAGATCTATTAAGGCTCTTCGATCAGATCGTGGTGGAGAGTACCTGAGCGGTGAATTCTTTGACTATCTTAGAGAGTGTGGGATTCTAACCCAACTCACTCCTCCTGGAACACCTCAATGGAATGGTGTGTCTGAAAGGAGAAACCGAACCTTGTTGGACATGGTTCGATCTATGATGAGTCATGCAAAGAATTCGTGGGCTGTTGGAGAAGCCAACAACCCCTAACTTCCTAAAAGAGGGTCAAGATGCCCTCTAACAAACTAAAAGCAACACTAACAACTTCTGTAGGGAATCATTAGGGTGCCTGGTGCATGGATCAACTTTGTGGGTTGTTGTCTGGGCCAGATGGTGAACTAAACTATTTCCGAGTAGGCTGCCACGAAGTAGCAGAGTTTGCTGATCGTGGGCTGATTCTGAACGTTGTTGGCTGTCTCTTGGGCCGAGTTGAGGACTTGGTTATGGTAGCGGTACTTTGGTGGCTCTTGAGGTGGTCCTCGGGGAAGGGTCACCATGGGGGCTGGTTGTATGGATTCCATTGAGGCTAAAGAGAGGCTCACAATGCCCACATAACGATATGGGGGTTGCGAGGATCCTTGCGAATGTCAAACTTCATGCAGAGTAGGACCCATCTTCACTTTCGAGGTGTTCACGGCCTGGCCGTCCTTGTGTTCACGGGCGTGAACGGAGGCTGGGAAATCTATCGATGCCGTCATGGCCTGGCTGTGCTTCTCATCACGGCCGTGACGGGGGTGGACAGTTTTGCGCCAAGCTCATCACGACATGGGGCATGGCCGTGCCTGGGGCCATGCTTTTGTTCACGTCCGGGGGTAACCATGTCACGGCCTGGCCGTGATGGGATGCCAAACTCATCACACAAGTGCCTGATGCCATGTTGGGCTGCACTGAGGGGATCACGACCATGATCTCCTTCACGGTCTGGCCGTGATGAGTGGGGCAGATGTCCGTTTGGCCTAAAATTATCGGTGTAGCCTCCTCAGACTCTTGGGAGTCTTCCCAGGTATCTTCTAGGGGTGTTAGGTCACACCCATAAGCTTCGAAGACTTTGCCAATTCCCCCAGGATGGGGAGAGTTTGCATTCGGAGAACAAGGCGCTGTGATGTTGTCAGAAGGGACACTAGTGGGCAGGGGTGCATGGAACAGAATGAGGTCAGAGACGTTGAAGACTGGGCTGATGAGGGAGTCCTCTGGCAAGTCGAGGCCATAGGCATTGGCACCAACCCTTCGCAGAGCCGTGTAGGGTCCATCGCAACGTGCATGCAACTTACAATTGGCTCTAGATCCCAGGCGCTCAGTGTGGATGCACACCATCACACGCTCACCCACCTTAAAATGGTGTGGTCTACGATGTTCGTTGGCCTCAGTTGCATACCGGGTATTGCTCAAGTAGATCCGGCGACGAATCTCATCATGTAAACCCGTGATGTGAGATGCAAATGCATGAGCGGACTCGTGGATAGAAGGGGTAGCAGGGACGTTATGCATATCAATAGGTTTTCTAGGTTGATGCCTAAGGAGAACTTGGAAAGGACTCAATTTGGTAGACCGGTTGAAGGTGCTACTGTACGCAAATTCTGCAATGGGGAGATGAACAACCCAATGCCGTGGAAAATCACTCGCTAAGCAACGCATAAGGTTGCCCAAGCTACGGTTCACTACCTCCGTCTGCCCATCAGTCTGGGGGTGGTATGCAGAGGAGTACTTAAGCAAGGTGCCAAGGAGGGCCCAAATGTACTTCCAGAAATGACCAACGAAATGGGTGTCACGGTCAGACACAATGGTGAGGGAAGTCCATGGAGGCGGAAAATCTCTTTGACAAAGAGATGTGCAATGTGGAAGGCATCAGCCGTCTTAGAACAAGGCACAAAATGAGCTATCTTGGAGAAGCGATCCATGATAACAAAGATGGAGTCATGGCACGAGGTCGTGCAGGGCAAACCAAGAATAAAGTCCATGCTTATCTCAGGCCACAGACCGTGTGGAACTGGTAAGGGAGTGTAGTGATCGGTGTTGGGTTGCCTAGGCTTGGCGCGCTGACAAGCGTCGCAGTGGCGAATGACCCTATCTAGATCCTTACGAAGGGTGGGAAAGAAGAACCATTCTTTGGCCAAGTCGAGGGTTTTATCATGGCCATGGTGGCCGGTGGCGTTACCAGCAGGAAGCTCACGCAAGGATGAGCGAGGAACACATAGACAGTTACCGTAGACAAGGTAACTGTCATGAAGACGGTAGGGCTGGTCTGGGGGTCAGAGGCGAGGAGCTGAGTGAATACGAGTCCAAAATTGAAGCAATCCACGTACTCATCGTGGTTGTGGTCAAAGGCGGTGATTGACGTGGACAGAACACAGAGCAGGGAACGGATGTGACTAAGGGCGTTGGACACGACATTGTCCTTACCGAACTTGTGGGCGATCACAAACGTGTATTGTTGATGGAACTCAACTCACTTCTCATGTTGAGGGGCGAGTGATAGCCTTCCGCAAGTGCACAGAATTATCGAAGTAATAAAAATATATCATTCCCAACGAGGATTACGTAATTAAGTACTGACTCTTCGACTTATTTAAATCTAGGCAAAACAAATAAGTGGTTATGATGAACTTCTAAGCACGAACAATTCAAAAGCAGCTTTTTAGAGGATTCACATTCTAAGAGAATCAGGATTTCTAGGTTTCACCACACTGACTATTGTGAATCTTATAAAGATAACTCGATCAATAGAAAATATCTATCATGAAAGGAGCTTTTCCTAATGTACATATCACCTCCTCTCGGAGTGTAATACGGTATATAATTAAATTAACTCCCTACTTTCGTGACAGTTAACCTAACTAAACCCATTAAGCTCTATGAAAAGTTATTTAGATCCTTCAACCGAATCCAACCTAGTGATTGGATTCGAAGGTTCAATTGAAATAGATCGGACGTTGCGATTCACCTCTCGGTCCTTCTCGCAACGTCTAGTGCGCAATTATACGTGGCCAAGGTAAATTACGAAATAAACACAACTTCAATCAAATCAAGATGATAAATTTGTATAAAAAGAGTATGAATAAGGATTAATTCATAAAAGTCACCGAGCTAAGCCCTAAATCCCGAAACAAAGATCTACTCACTGATGTTTTTAAGGAAATACATATTTATGTGATGAATAAGCATAGATCTAGTAAAAATCACAAAGAATTCACTAAGTCAACAATAACACCATATTCTCCTCGATCTGTAGATGAGAAAGAGTCAATCAATCATTGCTTTTGCGTGGAATCTCGTCGGAATATACTCTGAAACTTGAGTTTCGCCCTCGTCGCCACAGCCTTGTGTTCGTCTGAAAAAAAGCTCTCTAACCTTTGAAATATCTGATCTTTTATAGTTAGACCGGTTTGGAACCCATCAAGGAACGGTTTTGCAAATTTTGGTTCAAATCCGGTTCGAATAGGTGGAGAATCGAGTGAAAAACTCGACGTGCGGACGTTTTCATGGTCCGTAACAAGTTTACGGCTAAGGCTGTAAATGTCTTTGTGTATACAGTCTTTTGTACATAGAAAGTTTCACGGGCCATGATGGATTCACGACTTCACCCGTGAAAGTTTTTGTGCATTCCAACACTTAGCCGTTTTTTCGCCTTTCGCTCGACATCGAAATTACAGCTGAGCCATAATTACGGCCAAGGCCGTGAATGTTGATTTCTTCACCATTTTCCCTCAAAATTTGACGTGTAAGCTCATGATCTCCTTGGGAATCATGCTTTGGCTTCAAAACATGTGAAATCCATCATTTTTACACTGCTTTATCTACATTTTCAATAAAACTAAGAAAAGTGAAGATTCCATGCAAAGTGAAGCAAAAACACCGAAATAAGCACAAAATCATGCAAATAAGCCCAAAATATGATATAAAATATAGGAAAAAATGTGGTGTAAATACAACGCATCAAAATATCCTAGACTTAGATTTTTGCTTGTCCTCAAGCAATTCATCAATATGAACAAAGAATGTAAAGATAAGGAATGCTTATCAGTTTTACCATCAATAAGTCCTTGGTCTACATTTCAGGCATGCAACTTTTTAGAACTTAGATCATTCAAGAGAAGTCATACTAAAAATAAATCATCAAGAGTTCATAATCCAAGAAAGATAAAATTCACAAAGCATGTTATAATGCTCAGTCAACACATATCAAACAATCAAATACTTCTTGGTTTAATAAATCTACCTTGATCAATAGATAAAGGTTTACTTCAAGTCATTTGGTGAAACTATAGATAAGAGATTTTTAGTGCAATTTATTCTTTAAACTGTTATTTATCATAATATTGTTTAAAGTATACTGCAAAATAGTGTAATTTAACTCATGGTCTTGATCTTAAGCTAGAGGAATTTTCCACTAAGCCCACAGCTTTCTCATTTTTTTTACACTTCAACTCATGTCTTCGGTACCACTGCCAATTTTTCGCAGTGCCAAGAAGTGGAGTCAAATATTTTTTTTATATATAAAAATATGAAAAAAAAAACCGGCCAGTGTCATCCCATAACCTCCGATTATGCTACCAGAGGAGTTGGAGCAAATCTCAAGTTAAATATATAAATCACCAAATTTCTATCCATAAAAATCACTATTAAATCAAAGGAAAATAAATTAAACTTAAAGTACAAGGATCACTATGCACATGTTGTTTAAACATATAACAATTCCTATGTAAACTTTATCAATACCAGAATCAATCTTACTCAACAATTTAAGTTTTCATGAAAATCTCAAAAATTCTCTAAGTCATCAAATTAAATGCCCAAAATGCTTCCTAAGTTCAAAATTAAGGATAAAACAATAGTGATTATTCCTTAACAACCTTAAACATTCAAAATTCATATCTATAAAACTATGAAAGACTAGCAAAATATGAAAAAGAAAGAACACCCTAGACTTAAATTGTTGCATATGTATAAACATCAAATAAATAAATGAAGGATTTCAGAAAAATTTTTGCAAGAGTTCCCTCTATATTATTGGTGAAACCCTACAGTTATATCAAAAGTGTGAAATACAGCTCAGAAAAATCCTAAAAATATACCGTATCAAAGATATTCAAATTTAACATGGTAATCAAGTCTCAAATGTCAAATACCGTCATGTTTTATCAACCAAATCATAGTTTACCATATCAAATTACTATTCACTCAAAATATCAAGGCATGTATCAAAATCAGTCTAAATTTCACAAACTCATCAACTAGCATCCAAAACCATCATAAAGCATCACAGTCACATGATGAATATCAAATATATACAAAACCATCCTATGTGTACCAAGTTCAGCATCCTAAGATCTAATACCATCACGTTTATACAATATCAACTCTAATGTCAAAATATCATATAGTATCAAGATACAATGCACACACACAAAGAAAACATAAAAATGCTGTGTGTGGCTGTATCAGCATCAAATCCACTAAATCAAACCTGTGCACATACAAGATATATGTGAGATCTCATGCATAATGTCAAAGAACAATTTCAAATTTCATATAGAGAAAATAAGATACTCACAAAGCATGTCGATCTGTCTCCGTGTGCTCGAAGTCCTCCTCCTCGTCTCTAGTATGTCGTGTCAATGAAGATGGGAGATGACGCCATAATAGCTCCTCTATCGCGCATAAAGACTCGAGTGCACTTGACTGTCCCCGCTCAAGATGCTATATGTCGTCATGCATCCTCCGCTGCTCGGCTCACATCTACTCTAGAGAAGGGTTTGGTCGTGCTGATGTAGATGGTCTGTCAGCGGCGGATGGCTCGACTGGAGGGATATGCTCTGAAATCCTTGGCGGAGATGGAGGTGAAGCTGCCTCTCTAAGACCTCCCCCACGAGTGGGATCCATGATCCAGTTCTGCTAAACACGAACCGTAGTATGGTCCATGTTCGGCAGCCTCTTCGTAATATCAGTGTGCCTGAACATGAGATGATATGAGCTGCCAAGCCTCGTAATCATCTTAATGGCAACACGGGCATCCATGTCAAGTCTAGGATTACCCTTTGCCTTGTTCAACCCCGAAGGGTCGATACTGAGGGCAAGTGCAATCGTAGTGATCATACCTCCCATCACTAGGACTCCTCTCCACGCCCGAGCAGCCTTCTGAATCTGCTTCATCATGTAAATGAGGTGCCGATGCGGAATCCTCTCAACATGGTCCATAAATAAAATAGCTCTGAAAATCTGACCATGCAGTCGCTCTTTGCTCGCCGGAAAATTATGTGTGCGAGTACTCGATGGACATATCTGAAATCTGGGCTAGACAGATGTGTTGGGGTATGCCCTTAAGGCTAATGTTTGAGGCCTTGGGATTATATCAGTATCATGTATAAACTCTTTGTTTATAAAGGCAATGGTTATTATTCAGGTTGTTACATCATCTGCTGCAATATGTATACTTCTGAATAATGTCTCAATGCTGTTCAGCTTGGCTGACATGCAGTATTGTCCTTAGTCGAGATATCTTGGTGAACATGAGACAGCCTTGATATGATTGAGACTAATATGTGTTCTAATCTTATAGGATGCTTCGAGCATGGAATAAGATGTAGACTCATAGGTACATTGGATGTACTGGACAGACCCTACTAGGATATTCAATTGCTTGTCACAATGTGAATAATCCTTGTATGCAAACAAGTGGCATATGTCCTCTGACTTGAGATCACTTGTGTGTATGCCTAGTGAAGTGGATTCACACTTGTGCTGTGGTTTGGGTGTAGTCTTGGAAGACTCTTTCTGATGTAGGGGTAATTCTCAAAGCATGCAAACAACGATTTTCGAAAAATAGTGTTTTGTATTTTTATAAAGTAGAGAAAACCGAAATTAAACTAACGAAGTTTGAAAGTAGTGTTTTTGTATTTTTTTTAATAAGAAATCTGAATTAACTACTTGCAAGAAAGAAGATAGAGCTACACTACTTGCTTCAAAGTAAATGACAATAATTGTAAAGAAGACTTACAGTGCGGCCCTTGAGAATAGAAGGACCGTCCTTCCCGTTCTTCACCGGTCCTACTCTGATGGAAGGTGCAGGTTACACACAAGGCAATCAGCAATCCCACACAGGCGTGGGTGAATTATAAAGCAGATTAAAATAACTACACAATCAAATGTCAAGAGGGAGGCTAGTCCTCCAAATTCTCTTGCTAACACAAATATTGGACTAACTAAGAGGGGGGAAAGAAAAAGAAGAGGGATGCGCCAAGTCCTTTCCTTGCGCCAACTCCTACAATTGCAAGGGAAGTGTAGTAAGATGCTCTTAAGTTGTATGAAAAAAGAACACAAGAGGTTAGAACACTTAACTTATAGAGTCGCCTTGAAGAGATCAAAGATTTCTTCCATGTTCTATGCGCCACTTGAGTTGTTGTGTTCTTGCTTTGATGTTGAAGCTCTCGGCTTGACTTGGATGAAGTGATGATGAGGAGAAGGGGAAGGGAGTCTCGGCTCTTGGAGAAGGAAAGGGGAAGATGAGGGGGCTTTGGGCGACACAAGCACCCTAAGGAGAAGAGGTGGGCGACACAAGCACCCTAGGCGACACAAGCACCTTGCTTTGGCTAGGAAACTAGTCAACAATTTATTTCAACAATGCTTAATGCACATGATGCGATGGGGACATATTTATAGGTGGCTAAGGGATGAGGGCAAGGTGGTCATTGGCCCCTTGCGCCCCTTACAAACTTGGATGAAATTCGAAAATGGTGGCAAGTCATTAAATGGCTGATCTTGTTGCTTCCTTTGGATGTCTTGAAATGGTGAGTCTTTGAATTTTGAATTGATTATCTTCCTTGGAGATGTGGGCACATATGAGGAGGGAATTTGAATTCGAAATCCTTCCTTGTTGTCTTGGGCGGCAATGAGAAGAAGGAAATAATCCTTCCCCTAATTGTGGATCTAGATGGTGTAATTCCTTGATGGGTGGATCTAGATGGAGCGCCTCCTTGATTGGTGGATCTAGATGAGCTTTTGCTTCCATTTGTTGCTTGAGGGTGGCGCAAATGAATCCATAGGTTGATATCTTCTTCAATTGGAAAGGGCCTTGGAGTGGGGCTTTGAAGTGGAGTTGAGTTGGAAGTCCCCTTTGAGCTAGTTTGAAGTGAGCCTTCCAAAATGGGAATTAGCTCCATGGAGTAGAGTGAGCTAGCTAGCTTGTATCCCTTGAGCCATCTTTAAATGTGTCCAACTACATGCACTAACCTACCATGATATTACAATGCACAACCTACCAACAACATTCATAAAAATAAACTACATGGTAGACTTTTGGGTGGAACTAACCTATCATGCTATGCAATGCAAATAAGGAAAGTACTAAAAAGGAAAGTGGACTCTATGTGAAGCCATACCTGATGGGCTTCCTCCGAGCCCTAGTGGATCTTCTGGGAGCTGTGTTAGGCCCTCCATCAATTCTCCCCGGGTTGGAAAAATTCTCCTCAGGAGAATTATCCTTGAATCATTGGAGCAAATCTGGAGCAGCCAGGGCTAGCTCTGCCTCGGGGAGCCATGCCTCCTCACCATTAGAAAACTTAACGCGGTAAAACAGTTGTACCTCGTTAGGGGTGAGTCGGGTCTGGTCCTCAAGGATATCTACTATCTCTGGATCGAAGGGGGCCTCTGGTTCTTTGAGTGAGAGAGGTTCCTTGTAAGCTGTGAGATCCTCCACGTTAACAGTGGTGGGGATCCCCAATTCTGGAGGCAGATCAAGCACGTATGCGTTGTTGTTGATCTTGCCCATGATGGTGAAGGGTCCCAAACCCTTTGCATCCAGCTTGCGTCCGTGTCCTTGGATACGTTCCTCGCGGACTCGTAAAATCACCTGATCGCCTACATTGAATAACCTTTCTCGGCGTTTCTTGTTAGCAGCTTCGCAATATGAAACAGTAGAGTCTAGAATCTTGCTAAGAATCTCATGGTGTAATTGCGAAATATTGAAAGCATAATCACGAGCTGATAAGGAAGGTTTTAAATTCTTGGGTAAGGCAATCAGATCAATGGGTTTCTTAGGCTGATACCCTAGGTTTGCCTGAAAAGGGGAGAGACCTGTAGTCCTATTGACAACACTATTGTAGGAGAACTCGGCGGTGGGCAAGAGCTTGTCCCAAGTGCCGGGGTGTTCACCTACAAGGCTTCTAAGGATGTTCCCTAGTGATCGGTTGACCACTTCAGTCTGACCATCCATCTGGGGATGATAGGCTGTAGAGAATTTCAGTTTGGTACCTAGTAAGGTCCACAAGGTCTTCCAAAAATAACCAACAAACCGGGTGTCCCTATCAGAAACTATGGTAAGGGGGGTACCATGTAGCCTAACAACTTCTTTAAAGAATAACTTGGCTATGTGAGAGGCATCAGAAGTTTTATAGCAAGGGATGAAATGGGCCATCTTAGTGAATCTATCTACTACTACAAAGATGGAATCATGCTTGCTAGATGTTCTGGGCAGCCCTAAGATAAAGTCCATGCTCAAGTCTTGCCATGGGGCTTGGGGAATGGGTAGCGGGGTGTAGAGTCCAGCACTATGCTTATGGGTTTTAGTTACCTGGCATGTCCTACAGTGGCTAACCACCTTAGCAACATCCCTGTTGAGGTTCGGCCAATAAAACCTCTCCTCAACCAAGGTTTGGGTTTTATCCCGACCATGGTGACCTGCAGACCCTCCTCCGTGCAATTCCCAAATAAGAAATTCTCGGATTGAGGTCTTAGGGACACAGAGTAGAGGTCCAAGAAATAAGAACCCATCCCTAAGGGTGTACAAAGGATGACTTAGGGGGTCAACACTAAGTTCAGCATGTATAGAAGCAAAATCAGGACAATCAAGATATGCAGTTTTCATATTTTCAAAGCCAGTAACTTGAACATGTAAAGTTTGCATAAGTAAAGTAACCCTACTTAAAGCATCAGCTACTTTGTTTTCTTTTCCTGATTTGTGTTTTAGGACAAAGGTGTACTGCTGGATATACTCTACCCATTTGGCATGCCTAAAGTTCAACTTCTTTTGAGCACTAAGGTATGACAAAGCCTGGTGGTCACTATTAAGGATAAACTCATTATGAATCAAGTAGTGCCTCCAATATCTAAGAGATTGAACTTCAGCATAAAATTCCTTGTCATAAGTTGAATATTTCTGTTTTGCCTCATTGAGTTTTTCACTGAAAAAGGCAACAGGGTGACCTTCTTGACTGAGGGTCCCTCCTATGCCAATCCCAGAGGCATCACAGTCAACCTCGAAGACTTTGCTGAAGTCAGGGAGTCTGAGGACTGGGGCTGTGGTCATCCTTACTTTGAGTTCACTAAAGGCTCGGCTAGCAGGTTTAGTCCAAGTAAAATCACCTAGTTTCAAGCAACTAGTGATAGGGGCAACAATAGTACTGAAGTTTCTAATAAACCTTCGGTAGAAGGTAGCTAAGCCATGGAAGCTCCTAACTTCTGTGAGAGTTTTAGGTTCTGGCCAATCTAGGATAGCTTGGACCTTAGATGGGTCGGCTTGAAGGCCCTGCTCAGACACTATGAACCCTAGAAAGACAACACTGCTAGAGAGGAAAGAACATTTCTTTAAGTTAACATAAAGCTTCTCTTTCCTAAGTAGTTCAAGGGTTCTCCTGAGATGATCTAGGTGAGCTTCCTTAGTTTTGCTAAAGATTAAGATATCATCGAAGTAAACAACTAGGAATCTACCTATGTAAGGTTTCAGGACCTGTGTCATAAGCCTCATGAAAGTAGAAGGGGCGTTAGTTAAGCCAAAGGGCATCACTAACCACTCATATAAACCATCTTTCGTTTTGAAAGCGGTTTTCCATTCATCTCCTTCTCTAACTCTGACTTGGTGGTATCCACTCCTAAGATCAAGTTTTGTGAACCATCTAGACCCAACTAACATGTCTAACATATCATCCAGCCTAGGAATAGGGAATCTGTACTTTACAGTTATCTTATTGATGGCACGGCAGTCTATGCACATGCGCCAGCTGCCATCCTTCTTGGGGGTCAAGAGGGCTGGAACAGCACATGGACTAAGACTTTCCCTAATATAACCCTTGGCTAAGAGATCATCTACCTGTCTCTTAAGTTCAGTGTGCTCAGTAGGGTTCATCCTATAATGAGGGAGGTTGGGTAAAGTGGATCCAGGGACAAGATCTATAACATGCTGGATATCCCTAAGTGGAGGTAGACCATTAGGTAAGTCTTCTGGGATAAGTTCATTATAGTCTTCTAGGATGCTTTCTACCTCAGGAGGGGTTTTGGTTTCAGTTTCAGGTGTGGTTTCTTTAATGATAAGGGTATAGAGAGGTTGGTCTTCTAAGCATTCCTTAGCAAAGGTTTGGGGTTGGATAAGTTGGATGGTTGGCTTTGGTTGTTTGGGTTCTTCTATCCTACCTTTGCTAGTGGAGGCTCTAAGTTCCTTAGGTAAGGATGGCTTAAGCCTAATTTTCTGTCCATTGTGATTGAAGACATAAGTGTTTGTCCTACCGTAGTGGACAACATCCATGTCAAAAATCCAAGGACGGCCTAGGAGAATCTGGGCGACATCCATTGTGATGACGTCACACCATATTGATCCTTGGTAGGCACCAAATATGAGTGGGACAAGGCACCTATGGGAGACAGGAACGCTAGTCTGGTTGACCCAGGAAATACTATAAGGCTTAGGGTGAGGTTCAGCCTTAAGGTTGAGTTTAGTGACTGCTACTTGAGAGACGGCATTCAAACTGCTCCCTCCATCAATTACTACTTTGCACATGTGACCATGGCATTTTGAGTAAGTGTGGAAGATGCTGGTTCTTCGCCAGTCTTCAGTAGGGGTGGGGTTGATCAGGGTGCACCTGACTACTCCCAGAGTGTTGAGGAAAAAATCCTCTTCACTACCACAGTCATTAATCTCAACATTACAGCAGTTAGGGTCTTGATCTAAGTTTTCCTCAGTTTCTACTTCTGGGTCTACATGTTCCTCAGTCATAACCATTATCTTTTTAGGACAGTTCCTTATGAGGTGACCTGGTTGTTTACAGTTATGGCAGACAACTGTGGTTTGGATTGGCTTGGGTTTAGGGGTTGAGGAGTTAGGGTGTGAACTGCTAGGAGAGGGCCTATAGGTTGGTTTAGAGGTCAGAGCTTCCTTTCTAATCTTAAGTTGTTGTTGAACTTCAAGGGCTCTTTGGTAAGCTTCCTCTATGGTATCTATTTGGTAAAAGGCAAGTCCTCTCTTAATTTCTGGTTTGAGACCATTCTTGAACCTACTCAGGGTAAACATTGGGGTTTCATCCATTTCACTCCTCAATAACAGTTCATCAAACTCTACCATATATTCTTCTACGGTTGAGTTTCCTTGGGTAAGGCCACTAGTTTGGTCAAGAAGCTTACTATGAAAGTTCAGGGGAACATACTTTTCTCTCAGTCTAGTGTTCATCTCTTCCCATCTTGTAATGGGGGGTTGTCTAGACCTTTGTAGGCTTCTTTCTACATTACTCCAATAGAGTCTAGCAGAACCTTCAAGCAGGCATTTGGTGAACCTAACCTTAGAGTGCTCGGGCATCATACTCCATTCGAAGTATTGCTCGAGTTTGGTTGCCCAGTCTAGGTAAACTCTAGGATCAAGGGATCCATTAAAAGTGGGCGGGTTAAGCTTCACAACATGGGCATAGTCATCCCTAGGTCGAGGGTTGTGATGATTTTGGACAGGGTGTCCTTCCCAATCAAAGTCTTGGGGAGTGTTCCTAGGGTTGTTCCTTGGGGTTGGCTGCCTTTGCACAGGTTCCCTAGAGTGATGTTCACTTGGGGGTTGGCTATGAGATCTAGTCCTATTAGACTCTTCTATCTCTTGCACCTTATCATTGAGTTGGTGTAGATTTGTGTCCACATCGTCTATCCTATGGTTTAAGGCTGCAATCATTTCAGCTAAGGTTTCCAAAGTTATGGGTTGGGAGCTTTGAGCCTTAGATCTAGTCTGCATGTTTGATTTTTTTGAAAAAGAGGATTTTTATGGAGAAAATAATAATAGAGCTAGTAGCCAATTATGAAAAATCCTTTGTCTCAATCAACCTAGTTCCAAAAAATCGCCTAGAAGTTAGAAAAATAAGTTTGAAGGCTTGAAATTTCTAATCTAGGAGCCTAAGCTCTGATACCAAGATGATGTAGGGGTAATTCTCAAAGCATGCAAACAACGATTTTCGAAAAATAGTGTTTTGTATTTTTATAAAGTAGAGAAAACCGAAATTAAACTAACGAAGTTTGAAAGTAGTGTTTTTGTATTTTTTTAATAAGAAATCCGAATTAACTACTTGCAAGAAAGAAGATAGAGCTACACTACTTGCTTCAAAGTAAATGACAATAATTGTAAAGAAGACTTACAGTGCGGCCCTTGAGAATAGAAGGACCGTCCTTCCCGTTCTTCACCGGTCCTACTCTGATGGAAGGTGCAGGTTACACACAGGGCAATCAGCAATCCCACACAGGCGTGGGTGAATTATAAAGCAGATTAAAATAACTACACAATCAAATGTCAAGAGGGAGGCTAGTCCTCCAAATTCTCTTGCTAACACAAATATTGGACTAACTAAGAGGGGGGAAAGAAAAAGAAGAGGGATGCGCCAAGTCCTTTCCTTGCACCAACTCCTACAATTGCAAGGGAAGTGTAGTAAGATGCTCTTAAGTTGTATGAAGAAAGAACACAAGAGGTTAGAACACTTAACTTATAGAGTCGCCTTGAAGAGATCAAAGATTTCTTCCATGTTCTATGCGCCACTTGAGTTGTTGTGTTCTTGCTTTGATGTTGAAGCTCTCGGCTTGACTTGGATGAAGTGATGATGAGGAGAAGGGGAAGGGAGTCTCGGCTCTTGGAGAAGGAAAGGGGAAGATGAGGGGGCTTTGGGCGACACAAGCACCCTAAGGAGAAGAGGTGGGCGACACAAGCACCCTAGGCGACACAAGCACCTTGCTTTGGCTAGGAAACTAGTCAACAATTTATTTTAACAATGCTTAATGCACATGATGCGATGGGGACATATTTATAGGTGGCTAAGGGATGAGGGCAAGGTGGTCATTGGCCCCTTGCGCCCCTTACAAACTTGGATGAAATTCGAAAATGGTGGCAAGTCATTAAATGGCTGATCTTGTTGCTTCCTTTGGATGTCTTGAAATGGTGAGTCTTTGAATTTTGAATTGATTATCTTCCTTGGAGATGTGGGCGCATATGAGGAGGGAATTTGAATTCGAAATCCTTCCTTGTTGTCTTGGGCGGCAATGAGAAGAAGGAAATAATCCTTCCCCTAATTGTGGATCTAGATGGTGTAATTCCTTGATGGGTGGATCTAGATGGAGCGCCTCCTTGATTGGTGGATCTAGATGAGCTTTTGCTTCCATTTGTTGCTTGAGGGTGGCGCAAATGAATCCATAGGTTGATATCTTCTTCAATTGGAAAGGGCCTTGGAGTGGGGCTTTGAAGTGGAGTTGAGTTGGAAGTCCCCTTTGAGCTAGTTTGAAGTGAGCCTTCCAAAATGGGAATTAGCTCCATGGAGTAGAGTGAGCTAGCTAGCTTGTATCCCTTGAGCCATCTTTAAATGTGTCCAACTACATGCACTAACCTACCATGATATTACAATGCACAACCTACCAACAACATTCATAAAAATAAACTACATGGTAGACTTTTGGGTGGAACTAACCTATCATGCTATGCAATGCAAATAAGGAAAGTACTAAAAAGGAAAGTGGACTCTATGTGAAGCCATACCTGATGGGCTTCCTCCGAGCCCTAGTGGATCTTCTGGGAGCTGTGTTAGGCCCTCCATCACTTTCCTTTATATTGGGAGACAGTGATGTGTTGCTAGATACCCCTCGCTGATCGTGATAACGTAAGTTATCGTTACCGACATTTAAAGGAAACCCTTAGGGTCGCACAATTTGATGATATGGCTTACTTAAGTCAGATCGTGTGGACTGAATTGTTTTGGTTCAGTTTAAAAGAGTTTAAACTCTGATTGTAAGTGAGATCTGGTCTGATCATGTTTGATTGATTAGGGCTTGAGATCGGTAAGCTTCGATCGAGAGTATTGATGCTAGATCTGTGAGATCAAGAGCATCAAGAGATGAACGGTTAGATCTGGAGCCTTAGGGTTTAATTATGATTTAAACCAAAGGCTTGGCTTAATTGGTCTTTGAACCAAACCAAAAGGAACCCGTTCACATGAGTGAACGCATGGTTCAAAGTGAGGATGCGTTTTGGTTGGTTCGTGAACGCATGAGTGGATGCGTTAAGCGTTTGCTATTTTTGGAAGTTCCAAAAATGAATGCACGCCTCCACGTTCCAAAACGCTCGCCCCTCTTTTGGTCTTGCACTTGTGTGGCTCGTCTACGCGAGGTGTAGAGAAGCATTCGGCCAAAGGAGAGAACTACTCTCGCATCTCATCTTCCTTCACACGACAAGGATACTTGGAGCCTTGCTAGCACAAGAAGCAACAAGGAGTAGGCGATCACATCTTGTGTGCGGTGCCTTTGGAGAAGAAGCGTTTGCATCTTTCTCTTCGAAATCGCCATCCAAGCGAAATGGCTATGGTATGAATCCAAACTATATGAAGTTGATCATATATTCTTGCAAAAGATGTTTAGAAACCCTTGCTTCCGCTATGAAAGTTTTATATGCGCCTCCTACTAGGGTTTCGCCCCCTTTAACTGGGGACTTTCAATTGGTATCAGAGCGAGGTTGTTGTATGTTAATATGATTGCTTCATGTTAATGTGTGATCCTTGTTTGCGTAGATCTAATTTTTATCACATGCGAAACTACATGCTAGGTTTTAGATGTAGGCGCATGTGTGATATTCATGTTTATGCATGATTATGTTGGCGCTTGTTAAAGCTTTTGTTTTGTCAAAACTTGTATCTTGCGCGCCCCACATTAGAACTATGCAGCGCCTACTATAAACCCTTAGATGGGTTGATAGGGTTGAAGTCATCATCTAGTTAAGATCCAAACAGTCTGATCAGACCATCTGACAGCCTAGATGGGTCGACCAGATGGCACCTGTGCGCAAGCACGAGGTGGCTATAGGTCGACTGCATATAGGCGTGTAGTGATGTCTGGTTGAGACAACCAGTGAACACGCATGAGTTGGGCCCGGGGTCACACCCGCTTGCCTGAACTCATGAGTGTCGTTCAGCCCATCTGCATGCATTGTTGGCCACTGAGTCAACTCAAGTCAGTTAGGACTTGGTGCATGCAAGGGCAGTGGATCTGACTAGACATGATGAGTGGATCCCTATTAATGGACCGTTGTAAGGTAGTAGGGCAAATAAGAAAAATAAAATTGATGCCAATGGGTTTTCGAAAATTTTATTTCATATCTTGGATCACATGTTCATTGCATACCATGATGAGTGTCTATTTCATCTTATGTGGGTTGCCCTTTTAATGTGTGCTGTGCTGGGGCCTGCGTGCCTGGATTAATTTGTAAATTATTATAATTGTAATCTGCGCATCACATTTTAATTAATTTATTGTGTAATTGACCTGCGTGTCAATCTTGTCTAGATAGATTAAATTGTATTTTAATCAGACAAGAGCACAGAGCACACTTGGCAGAGGCGCATGCAGCAGTGGCTTGACCAGGTGGGAGGTCCAGGGTTCGACTCTGGGACAGGCGCATTTACCTAGTGGGCGCACCTGAGCTGCAGTGGGCGCTTGGGCCCTGGGTTGAGCCAGATGAGATGCAAAAGACCCAAGAAGAGCTCAAGTGAAGACTTAAGTTAATTAAGGTCTTACTTAGGCTTATTGGGCGTTTACCACATAAGATCAGCATGTTTCTACTTATTGTTTATATAATTAGAACTGCATGATTTTTCTTCTGCTATCACCATAGGATTTGAATGATAGTAAGAAGATAAAAGACCGTTAAAATCCAACGTTAAAATATCAAGCACGTAAGCCTTCTGGCGTGAAACCTCACTGTTCTGACTATCGTTGGGGCCGTGTTGTACCCACTCAGTGGGCACGCCCATCTATCTTCAGACGGTGTGTGATTACACCTGCGTGTTACAGAGAAGGGATTTATCGCTTCTCGTTGCTCAGCATAGCACGTGGTGGTCCAGGGAGTAGGTCAGGTCAGCTTGACCATGTAGGCTACATACTGAGCATATGTGAGCTATATGGAGGCAGCCATCTGTGGGATCAGAGACTGTGTTGTACCAACTCAGTTGGCACAGTCTGCTGGATTACCCAGATGAAGGGGAATCGCACGGGTTGGCGATTGGCAGGCATTGCCTACCAGAAATTAGTGCTTGTACTCTCTGTGCATCTTATCTCGCCTGAGCGGGACGCGAAGACCAAGTATGAAATCTGGATCCCATCTCACTAAAAGAGCGTTACTCTTTCGGACTGTTTAATGGATTTTTCAGTCAGATAAATAGTGAGAAAAGAATCTTTCTTAAGTCCTGGATTGATTCTAAACATTGATACTGACCTTGCTGTTCTTGCATTGTTGTAGATTACTGCAGCAACGAACACCACAAATTTCAATGTGCGATCCCTACTGGAAAGGGAGAAGTTTGCTGGACCAAACTTCTCAGACTGGTACGGACACCTTAAGATTGTTCTTAAGGCAGAGAGGAAACTGTATGTCCTCGAGACGGCTATACCGCCTCAATCCGCTGCGAACGCCGCAAGGGCGGTTCGGGAAGCCTATGAAAAGCATGTCAATGATAGCATTGATGTCGCTTGCCTGATGCTTGCGTCTATGACGCCAGAGCTGCAGCGTCAGCATGAGGATCTATCTGCTATACAGATTATAGCAAACCTCAAGATGCTGTATGCTGCACAGGCTAGGACTGAACGCTACAATTTGACTAAGCTTTTCTTTCAGAGCAAACTAACTGAAGGGAGTCCAGTGGGAGCTCACGTGCTCAAGATGATTGGGTACAAAGAGGCTCTAGAGAAACTGGGACATACCATCAATCAGGAGCTTGCTGTAGACATCATTCTTCAGTCTCTCCCGGCCTCTTTCGATCCGTTCATTATTAATTTCAATATGAATAAGATTGACTGTACCCCGGCAGAGTTACTGAACATGCTCTTGACTACAGAGTTGACTCTAAAGGGAAAGCCTTCAACCTCTGTCTTGATGTTTCCTTCCAGGAATAAGAAGAAGGGGAAGAAGGGCAAAGCTCCTGTCAAGAGCTACAACAAGGCTCTGAAACAAAAGGTTAAGCGGTCGAAGGAATACAGATCCATTGTGGCCAGCTGGGTCACTGGAAAAAGGACTGTAAAGCGCTCCAAGGAGACAAGAAGGGAAGCATCGCTTCTAGCTCAGGTATTTTTGTGACTGAGGTCATGATATCTTCTTCTTCTATTTCATGGGTGTTGGACACTGCATGTGGAGTTCACATTTGTTCAAATGTACAGGAACTCAAGAGAAGAAGACAGGTGGGACAGCATGAGGTGGACCTACGAGTTGGAAACGGGGCACGGGTTGCTGCTGTTGCTGTAGGAGAATATCACATCTCATTACCATCTGGACTTGTATTAGAACTGAACAATTGTTACTTTGTACCAAGCATAACGAAAAACATTATCTCTATTCCTGCTCTTGTCAGGAAAGGGTTTTCCTTTGAATGCAATATTTCAAAGTGTGTTATTTCTAATGATAATATTGTTTTTGCTACTGGGTCAATTAACAATGGGTTATTCATGTTGGACATGGAATGTTCTATACAAAATATTGATAATAAGAAAGCCAAGTATGCTGATAATAGCACCTTGCTATGGCATAGTCGTTTAGGCCATATTAACAAGAAACGCATTAAGCGGTTGCATGATCATGGACTGCTGGGATCATTCTCCTATGAGGAGATTGATACATGCAAAGCTTGTTTAATGGGTAAAATGACGAAGGCTCCTTTTCCTAACAAAGGTCAAAGGGCTTCAGGTTTACTTGACCTTATACACAGTGATGTGTGTGGGCCATTTAGTAAACATGCCAGAGGTGGCTATTCATACTTCATTACCTTTACTGATGATTTCAGTAGATACGGGTATGTCTATCTAATGAGACATAAAAGTGAATCTTTTGACAAGTTCAAAGAGTTCAAAAATGAAGTACAGAATCAGCTAGGCCGAAATATCAAGGCACTTCGCTCAGATCGAGGTGGAGAATACCTAAGTCGAGAGTTTACTGACTATCTGAAGGAGTGTGGGATTATCTCACAGCTCACTCCACCAGGAACACCGCAATGGAATGGTGTGTCCGAGAGGAGAAACAGAACCTTACTGTTCACCTCAGTTTTCTTCAGAAGTTCTTTGATTTTTGCATATTCATCATGTCACCTATAAAGAGGATGGTTTCTAAGGGGAAGGGGAAGGCTCCATCTGAATTCTCAGCTCCACCTTCACCACCGAACCCATATGGCATCATATTCAGGGATGATGTGCAGGAACAGCGTTATAATCAACTTCTTACCAGATGCATCGTCAAAACAAAGTATGCTGACATGAGAGCATTGGAACATTTAGGGCTTAAGGAAGATGTACTTTGGATGTTTGTTGAGATTGCTACTAAAAGGTTCTTCACTATGGACCCTCAGACCTAACTGCCTCTTGTTCTTGAGGTGCTCAGTAGCTTGGAAGTGGACTTGGATGAGTATGCCAATGGTCCAGCAAAGGGAGACATCAAGTTTAGAATGGCAAATGAAGAGAAGAAACTTACATTAAGGGAGATTAGACATATTTTTCATCTACCGAATGAGGGATGCACTGAGGCCCCTATTGGATTTATAGAGAATGTTTTCTAGAGTCAGATCATGGCTGAGACCAGATTTTCACCATCATCAGCCAGAGCTACAAGTATCTCTAACCCATGGATCAGATACGTCCATCGGGTTCTAGCACATACTGTCTTCGGGCGAGGAGACAGTGATGATATGGTATGACACACCAAGCTCTTCTTTCTATGGTGCATGCTGCATGGCTATTTTGTAGATATTGCATATTTCTTCATGAAGCACTTAGATAAAGTTGCTAGGGCCAAGAGAGGCACGATTGTGATAGGAGGATTTCTTACTTCTATTGCACTTTTTCTTAATATTGAGCTCTATGGTATTGAAGTGGCTAGAGGCAACTCTAATGACACCAAAATTTATAGTAAATTTTATGCCATTTTATATATCTTTTCGTGTCAAATTCATACCACTTTGCCTATTTTTATGCCTTTTTTTAATCAAATATTGCAAAATCTACTTCTATTTTGGTTTTTCATGATTTTCAAGTAAAAAAGGCATGATTTTAAGGCATTTTCGAGCAAAATCAAACACATAGAAGAATTCCCATCATCAATTAGAAGATACATGACAAATTTCAAGCAAAATGGAGCCACGAACCAAAATACGGCAGGGCTGTAATCTATATTACGGTACCGTATTTTTGTACGCTACCGTAATATTAGAGCACTGCCGTAATTTGGGGAGTTTTTCACCAGAGAATTTTCCTGATTTTACGGCACTACCGTAAACAATTACACGATGCCATATTTTGGAGCACTTTCAAACCAGAGATATTCACTGAAATTACGGCACTACGGTAAGCCATTTCTCGGGCCATAATTTTCAGAAAATTCCGACCAGAGAGTTCAGTTGATTTTATGGAACTGCCGTAATATATTTTATGGGCCGTAATTTTGACCTAGAACACATAAAACCAAAATACGGCACTGCCGTAAAAAAAAACACGGCCGTAATTTTTTCCTGGACACGCGAGTTTTTCGGGTCCAATTCTTACGCGGACCATATCATGAGATCCAGACATCCAAATTGAGATATGAAAGATGCTGCAGACTCATCTCAATGAGGAGAAGATAAAGGGACTGAAAGCCCCAATTTTTAGGAGGAATCGAGGGAGCAATCAACAGAGAGGCGCTTAGGGTTTGGCTTCACACCGAGAGGTGTAGAGGCCACCTCAGGCCATGATTTTTACGCAGAAGCTTCGCCTGGAGGAGAGGAGAATGAAAATCCCCTAAATCTAAGGGGGGCGAAACCCTAAGGGGGCGCATATCATGATTTTGCAAGCGGATATTAGGGTTTCTAAGATCGAATGCATGTCATATGATTAACTTTCATGGACTTGTGTAGAACAACAATGGATCATACCATAGCCATCGCTTGGATGGTGCCTTGGAAGCAAGAGGGCGAATTGGCTCTCCTCCAAAGTCGCGCACACAAGATGAGAGATGGCTACTCCCTTGGCGTCTTTGTGCTAGCAAAGCTTCAAGGAGTCCTTTGTGTGGAGGAGATGAGATCTCTTGCGGCTAGGGCGATGAAGCTCTTCTTCCTCCTTTTCATGAAGACAAGACAACGCAAGAGTGGATAGGCGACAAGACCAGAACCGAAGATGCGTTGAGGCGTTGTGTAGAGATGTGGCGTTACATGACTTCCAAATATGGAAAGTCATGAAGCCATACGCCCACTCAATGCAAACCGCCCAAAACGCTTTCATATTGAACCATGCGATCACACATGTGTGAACCGGTTCAATCCAATTCGGTCCAATGCATTTGGTTCAAAGATCGAACCAAATCAGCCTAAACCACGGTCTAGATCTCTTTGAACCAAATGGTTCAAGTTCTAACCGTTCATCTCTTGATGCTCTTGATCTCACCGATCGAGCATCAATACTCTCGATCGAAGCTTACCGATCTCAAGCCCTAATCAATCAAACATGATCAGACTAGATCTCACTTACAATCAGAGTTTAAACTCCTTTAAACTGAACCAAAACAATTCAGTCCACACGATCTGACTTAAGTAAGCCATATCATCAAATTGTGCGACCCTAAGGATTTCCTTCAAATGTCGGTAACGATAACTTACGTTATCACGATCAGTGAGGGGTATCTAGCAACACATCACTGTCTCCCGATATAAAGGAAAGAGTCTTCCAAGACTACACCCAAACCACAACACAAGTGTGAATCCACTTCACTAGGCATACTTGATTCCTTTGCCACTGGATGTTCTTATTGGACAAGCGTGTCAAGCCTGTAACTCCAATATGATGAGAATGATTAGATCAGATGAACATAGTCATCTGGGTATGGCCATACACTTTCTCAATCATCTCATCCAGGGGGGCCCCTTTAGAACATCACACTCCTATCAAGGAGACGGCAATCCTATATCTATCACTAGTGTCCTAACCTGACTCATGATCATTATCCAAGATAGACTATAACCATTATGTTTCAAATGATATCGAACTACCTCAAAACAATAACAATCATCATTTAGAAACACAAGTGATCTCAAGTCAGAGGACATATGCCACTTGTTTGCATACAAGGATTATTCACATTGTGACAAACAATTGAATATCCTAGTAGGGTCTGTCCAGTACATCCAATGTACCTATGAGTCTACATCTTATTCCATGCTCAAAGCATCCTATAAGATTAGAACACATATTAATCTCAATCATATCAAGGCTGTCTCAAGTTCACCAAGATATCTCGACTAAGGACTTAACTGCATGTCAGCCTAGCTGAACAGCATTGAGACATTATTCAGAAGTATACATATTGCAGCAGATGATGTAACAACCTGAATAATAACCATTGCCTTTATAAACATGAAGTTTATACATGATACTGATACAATCCCGAGGCCTCAAACATTAGCCTTAAGGGCATACCCCAATAATCTCCCACTTGCACTTAATCTAATGGTTGAGAAATCTCAAACCCATATTATTACAGTGCTTTTCATGCTTCTGCTACGCCAGAGGCTTTGTAAGCGGGTCTGCCAGATTGTCATCTGTATGAACCTTGCAGATTTTGATCTCGCCTCGATCAATGATCTCCCGGATCAAGTGAAACCGTCTCTGTATGTGCTTGGACTTCTGGTGCGACCGTGGTTCCTTTGCTTGTGCGATTGCTCCAGTGTTATCACAAAAGATAACCAAAGGATCTGCACTCGAAGGAACAACACCAAGTTCCTGAATGAACTTACGAATCCACACTGCCTCCTTAGATGCTTCTGAGGCTGCAACATACTCGGCTTCTGTTGTAGAATCAGCAACAATAGATTGTTTGAAACTTTTCCACACCACCACACCTCCATTCAAGCTAAAAACATAGCCTGATTGCGATCGAAAATCATCCTGGTCAGATTGAAACGAAGCGTCAGTATATCCTTCAATACTGAGTTCTTCCTGACCACCATACACCAAGAACATATCTTTGGTCCTCCGAAGATATTTCAAAATGTTCTTGACTGCAATCCAGTGTGCCTGACCTAGATTACTTTGGAATCGACTGGTCACGCTTAACCCGTAAGCGACGTCTGGGCGAGTACACAACATCGCATACATAATGGATCCAATAGCCGAAGCATAAGGCGTTTTGTCCATTTCATCTTTCTCAGTCTGTGTTTGCGGACACTGACTCTTCGAAAGATTCAGACCATGTCTGACTGGAAGATATCCTCTTTTAGAATTCTCTAAATGGAATCTCTCCAGGACTTTATCGATGTAAGTACTCTGGCACAGCCCGAGAAGCCTCTTAGATCTATCTCTGTAGATCTTCACACCTAATATATAGGCTGCTTCTCCTAGATCTTTCATCTGGAAACATTTTCTTAACCATGCCTTAACCGCATGTAGTTCAGGAATATCGTTTCCAATGATTAAGATATCATCGACGTAGAGGACTAGGAATGTAATCACGCTCCCACTAAACCTCTTATATACACACGGGTCATCTTCATTCTTGATGAAACCAAATTCACAGATTGATTCATCAAAACGAATATTCCAGCTTCTTGATGCTTGCTTAAGTCCATAAATGGACTTCTTTAACTTGCATATTTTATGACGATCTGATGGATTAGTGAAACCTTCAGGTTGTGTCATATACACATCCTGATCCAGATTTCCATTAAGGAAAGCGGTCTTCACATCCATCTGCCAGATCTCATAATCATAATATGCTGCTATTGCGAGAATGATCCGAATAGACTTGAACATGGCTACAGGAGAGAAAGTTTCATCATAATCTATCCTGTAGATTTGTTTGAAACCTTTCGCAACTAGCCTGCCTTTATAGGTAACCACGTTACCATCCATGTCAATCTTCTTCTTGAAGATCCATTTACACCCTATAGGGATTATTCCCGGAGGCGGATCAACCAAATCCCAGACTTGGTTATCTGACATGGAGTCCATCTAAGCTCGCATAGCTTCAAGCCATCTCGCTGATTCCGGTCCACTGACCGCATCCGCATAAGTAAGGGGTTCATCATGATCAATGATGTAAACTCCGTCATAGCGCTCAGGCTGTCGACGGATCCTTCCCGATCTTCGCGGTTCCCGTGATATCTGAGCCTCAGGTTGTTCAATAACCTGATCAACTGGCTCATGCTCATCCAACTGTGCTTGACTACTTTGTCCTTCCTCTGGATTCTCATCCAGCTTTATTTCTCTCCCACTGGCCTCTTGCAGAAGAAATTCCTTCTCAAGAAAAATAGCCGTCCGAGCAACAAATACTTTGTTCTCTTTGGGGTCGTAGAAATAATAACCCTTAGTTTCCTTAGGGTAACCGACAAAGATACATTTCTCAGATCTGCTCTCTAGTTTCCCAGAGGCAAGCTTTTTGACATAAGCCTCGCAACCCCAGATCTTAATAAATGTCAAGCTCGGCTATTTCCCATACCATAACTCATATGGAGTCTTTGAAACTGCCTTGGATGGCACTCGGTTTAGTACCTTTGCAGCTGTTTCCAGTGCAAATCCCCAAAAGGAGTAAGGTAGAGTAGCCTGACTCATCATTGAACGAACCATATCCAATAAGGTTCTGTTCCTCCTCTCGGACACACCATTCCATTGCGGTGTTCCTGGCGGAGTAAGCTGTGAGATAATCCCACACTGCTTCAGATAGTCAGTAAACTCTCGACTTAGGTATTCTCCACCTCGATCTGAGCGAAGTGCCTTGATATTTCGGCCTAGCTGATTTTGAACTTCATTTTTGAACTCTTTGAACTTGTCAAAAGATTCACTCTTATGTCTCATTAGATAGACATACCCGTATCTACTGAAATCATCAGTAAAGGTAATGAAGTATGAATAGCCACCTCTGGCATGTTTACTAAATGGCCCACACACATCACTGTGAATGAGGTCAAGTAAACCTGAAGCCCTTTGACCTTTGTTAGGAAAAGGAGCCTTCGTCATTTTACCCATTAAACAAGCTTTGCATGTATCAAGCTCCTCATAGGAGAATGATCCCAGCAGTCCATGATCATGCAACCGATTAATGCGTTTCTCGTTAATATGGCCTAAACGACTATGCCATAGCAAGGTGCTGTCATCAGCATACTTGGCTTTCTTATTATCAATATTTTGTATAGAATATTCCATGTCCAACATGAATAACCCATTGTTAATTGATCCAGTAGCATAAACAATATTATCATAAGAAATAACACACTTTGAAATATTGCATTCAAAGGAAAACCCTTTCCTGACAAGAGCAGGAATAGAGATAATATTTTTCGTTATGCTAGGTACAAAATAACAACTGTCCAATTCTAATACAAGTCCAGATGGTAATGAGATGTGATATTCTCCTACAGCAACAGCAGCAACCCGTGCCCCGTTTCCAACTCGTAGGTCCACCTCATGCTGTCCCACCTGTCTTCTTCTCTTGAGTTCCTGTACATTTGAACAAATGTGAACTCCACATGCAGTGTCCAACACCCATGAAATAGAAGAAGAAGATATCATGACCTCAGTCACAAAAATACCTGAGCCAGAAGCGATGCTTCCCTTCTTGTCTCCTTGGAGCGCTTTACAGTCCTTTTTCCAGTGACCCAGCTGGCCACAATGGAAACATCTGTATTCCTTCGACCGCTTAACCTTTTGTTTCAGAGCCTTGTTGTAACTCTTGACAGGGGCTTTGCCCTTCTTCCCCTTCTTCTTGTTCCTGGAAGGAACCATCAAGACAGAGGTTGAAGGCTTTCCCTTTAGAGTCAATTCTGTAGTCAAGAGCATGTTCAGTAACTCTGCCGGGGTACAGTCGATCTTGTTCATATTAAAATTAATAATGAACGGATCAAAAGAGGCCGGGAGAGACTGAAGAATGATGTCTATAGCAAGCTCCTGATTGATGGTATGTCCCAGTTTCTCTAGAGCCTCCTTGTACCCAATCATCTTGAGTACGTGAGCTCCCACTGGACTCCCTTCAGCCAGTTTGCTCTGAAAGAAAAGCTTAGTCAAATTGTAGCGTTCAGTCCTAGCCTGTGCAGCATACAACATCTTGAGGTTTGCTATAATCTGTATAGCAGACAGATCCTCATGCTGACGTTGCAGCTCTGGCATCATAGACGCAAGCATCAGGCAAGCGACATCAATGCTATCATTGACATGCTTTTCATAGGCATCCCGAACCGCCCTTGCGGCGTTCGCAGCGGGTTGAGGCGGTATAGCCGTCTCGAGGACATACAGTTTCCTCTCTGCCTTAAGAACAATCTTAAGGTGATGTGGGACCAAAGCAGGACCTTCGGAGGTCCACCCGGGTCCGAAAGAAGCCCTCTCGGTATGGCTATCCTAGCCATTAGATATGGCTTCCTTAGGACCCCCTTTTGTTGCTTATTTTGTCTTAGACTAGGGTGCATCATATGGTAGGTTAGATCCACCCACCAATTACACCATGTAGTTACATGCCTAGGATCCGCCACTTATGTATAGTAGGTTAGTGCATGAAATTAATGTAATAGTATAGGTCAACTCCATTCTTGGAATGCAAGTCAAAATCAGGTCAAGACAACTCCAAGAGATGCCATGGGCCATCAGCCCAACTCATGAAGAAATCAGCCCACCCCAATGGATCAACACCACAAGCATCCCAAATTCCACCATCCTAGTTGGCAGCCATGTGGAGTTGCCTTCATCTCTAATCAAGTCAAGGAGCAGCCAGCTCAATGACCTATTTCAGCTCAACATGCGCCAGCCATCAAAGTCAAGGGGCAGCTTGAAACAATGCCCACTTCAGTCCATCATGCGCCAGCCCCCAAAGTCAAGGAGCAGCCTGCACTTTGCAACAACTTCAGTCCCTTCAAGTGCCAGCCGCCCATGCCAATTTGCAGCCTGCAATGTCAGCCATCAGCAGCCTCTTCAGTCCACTCTCATCTCAGATTTCGAGCTTACTAACCTGCTGAAGACTCCAAAGTTCAAACTCCAAACAACCGCCCATGTGGAAGAAGGGATCAGCCCATTGAGTTGTCTACATCATGCTTGCTTGTTTGACTTGTTTTGAGCTTAGGGAGATAACCGTTGGAGACTCCCCTATATGATGTAGTCCTCTTGTAAAGTGAAGTTCTTAGTGTTGAATGAAATTTCAAAATTCTGAAGTGTGTCTTCAAATGGTGTGTGTCACCTAACCCCTCTCATCCTTCCAACCCTTGCCGAGAGCCCCCTTTCCATCCCCTCTTGCTCTTCCACCTTCTTCCACCATATGCGCTTGTCTTGAAGATGGGAGCTCACGCCACTTCCTCCCTCTAGCCTTGAAGAGCCTTCAATCAAGAGGAGGAGCTGGACACATTCGAGACCCAAGAAGGTGCCATCAACTCCATGCCGAGAACAAGCCACCCCCACTTTAGCTAAGTCTTCTTCCCCTTTGGGTCATTGTTCTTTGTTACTTGTTGTTGTGGTTCTTTGATACTTGTTGGACAGCCCCTTTGCACTCACGCTTGCTTTCTGCAGGAGGCGCAAGGCCATGGGATGACAAGCAAGCTATCCCCTCTTTCTCCCCCTAAGCCTAGATAGTCTAAACTATGTTAACAAGGGAATTTGGAGTCTAGCCTCCCCCTTGATTGTCTTGTGTATTGGCCTCTTAATATTATTTTCAAAATTCACCCACGCATGTGTGGGATGCTGCAATGACATGTGTGTAAGCTCATAGGGCCCTACTTCGTGAGATTCCACCATTGGACCGGTGAAGAACGGGAAGGACACCCTTTCTATTCTCAAAGGGTGCAAGGTGAGTTCCTCCCTTAGAGTAGCTTTATTGCTTATGATAGAACCGCATGTTAGATCTATTTGAGGCTATAGAACCGCATGTTTAAGTTTGCTCAAAGTTCCAACTTATCTAGAAGCACATGCTAGGTTGCTCTTGTTAATTAGTTTCGGTTTTCCCTATTATCTACCAAAACAAGCTAATTTCGAACTACGATAGCTTAAGGGGTTTATTAAGCTATACTTAATTATCAAAATGTTTTCAAAACGCGTTGTTTGAATGTTGCATGCTTGGTGACCCCATCAACTTGGTATCAGAGCTTAGGCTCTTAGAGTAGGATTTTATAAGACCAAAACTTTATTTTCCTACTACTAAGGCGATTTTTGGACCTAGGTGTTTGAAAGAATTTGATTAACTATATTGTATCACCTTAGGGTCTATTTTCAAAAACTTTACTCATTTCGAAAATGGCTACTAGATCCGGTGCCCCCTATGGTCTCAATCAAGCTATTGACCATGAGGTGAGTGCCCTCTCAATTGAAATGGCCTCCCTTAGAGAAACCCTAGCAACCCTTCAACACTCCATAGGTGTCATAGACAATAGGCTTAACACCCTAGAGTCTAACTCTAAGATGGATCCCCAAACTACTAGCCGACCTAATAGTGGATCCCACCCAAGGGAACCAAATGTTCAAGGATCTCCTTCACACACCCCTAGAGTCAATCATGCTCAAACCGAATGGGAAGGGCCTCATGCCCCACAAGCCCCCTATCATAGACCTAGAGAGTATGATGTGCAACGTGCCATCAAGATCAACCCCCCTACTTTTGGTGGGTCTCTTAACCCCAAGGAGTTCCTAGATTGGGCCACAAAGTTAGACCAATACTTTGAATATAGCCTTATGCACCATGAAAGTAAGGTTAGGTTCACAAAGTGCCTATTAGAAGGATCCGCTAGACTCTACTGGACCCATGTCGAAAGAACTATAGAAAGGGATGGTAAGCCACCCGTTGAATCTTGGGATGAAATGAAATACCTACTTAGGCAAAAGTATGTCCCACCTGGTTTCATGCAAAAGCTTAAGGATGAACTTAATAGTCACACTCAAGGCTCCTCTACTGTAGAAGCCTATCAATCTAAGCTAGAAGAACTTCTCATTAGGTGTGAAGCCAAGGAAGACCAAGGTATGATCCTAAGTCGATTCAAGAATGGCCTTAGACCTGACATTAAGAGGGCCTTGACCTATTTTCAATTAGATACCCCGGAGATAGCTTATCAAAGGGCCATAGAAGTTGAACAAGAACTTAAGAATAGAAAGGAAGCCCTCCCTCCCCGGCCCATCTATAGGCCAGCTCCTATGCACTTGCCTTCTAGCTCAAACCCAAAACCAAGAACTGCTCAAACTACAGACAACTCCATCCCCACTTGTTATAACTGTAGGCAGAAGGGACATTTTGCAAAAGAGTGTCCTAAGAAGGTCATGAAGGTCATGGTCCTAACTGAGGAAGACATAGACCCTGAGCCCACCCTTGAGGAAGACCCTGATCAAGAGATTGAAGTCAATGACTATGACAGTAGTGATGATATCTTCAACACCTTAGGGGTAGTTAGATGTACCCTTGTCAAACCTACCCCCACTGAGGACTGGCGCCGAACCAGTATCTTCCACACCTACACCAAATGCCATGGTCACATGTGCAAGGTGGTCATTGATGGTGGAAGCAGCCTCAATGCTGTCTCCCACATAGCTGCTACAAAACTGAACCTCAAGATGGAACCCCGACCTAGTCCTTACAATATTTCCTGGGTTAACCAAACCAGTGTCCCTGTGACCCATAGGTGCCTCGTACCTATCCAGTTTGGTACATATGAGGACAAGATTTGGTGCGACGTCCTTACTATGGATGTAGCTCAAATCCTCTTAGGACGCCCCTGGTTATATGACATGGATGTTGTCCACTACGGTCGGACCAATACCTATGTCTTTACCCATAAGGATCAAAAGATTAGGTTGAAACCCTCTCTTCCCAAAGAACTTAGGGCCACAACTAGTAAGGGTAAGATAGAGGAACCCAAGAAAGACCAGCCTACCATTCAACTTATAAGGCCTCAAACTTTCACTAAGGAAATTATAGAAGATCAACCCCTTTATACCTTAGTCATCAAAGAAGTCAACCCTGAAGTAGAAGAGAAGCCTTCCCCAGAAGTAGAATCTTTACTCCAAGAATTTAGTGAGCTCACTCCAGAGGACCTCCCTGAAGGACTGCCACCTCTTAGGGATATACAACATGCCATAGACCTAGTCCCAGGATCCTCTCTTCCCAACCTACCCCACTATAGGATGAACCCTACCGAGCATGAGGAGCTCAAAAGACAAGTAGACGATTTATTGTGTAAGGGTTACATCAGGGAAAGCCTAAGTCCCTGCGCCGTCCCAGCCCTTCTTACCCCAAAGAAGGATGGCAGCTGGCGCATGTGTATAGATTGTAGAGCTATTAACAAGATTACCATCAAGTATAGGTTCCCCATACCTAGGCTTGATGACATGCTAGATATGTTAGTAGGGTCCAAATGGTTTTCCAAGCTTGACCTCAGGAGTGGGTACCATCAGGTTAGGATTAGAGAAGGGGATGAGTGGAAGACCGCCTTCAAAACCAAAGACGGCTTATATGAATGGTTAGTCATGCCTTTCGGGCTAACCAATGCCCCTTCCACATTTATGAGACTTATGACCCAAGTGCTTAGACCCTACATAGGGAAGTTCCTAGTTGTATACTTTGATGACATACTTATCTATAGTAAGTCACAAAAGGAGCACCTAGGGCACTTAAGGCAGACTTTAACCCTTCTTAGAGATGAAAAGCTTTATGTCAACCTGAAGAAATGTTCTTTTCTATCTCCAAAAGTTGTCTTTCTAGGGTTTATTGTTTCTAACCTAGGGCTTCAAGCTGATCCATCCAAAGTCCAAGCCATATTAGACTGGCCAGAGCCCAAGACCCTTACTGAAGTTAGG
The DNA here is from genome assembly GCA_027563935.2 of Costus lasius. Taxonomy (NCBI): domain Eukaryota; kingdom Viridiplantae; phylum Streptophyta; class Magnoliopsida; order Zingiberales; family Costaceae; genus Costus; species Costus lasius. Next base: position 51,541,953 of record CM050449.1, read on the forward strand.
AGTTTTCATGGCCTTGCTACCTTCTACCGTAGGTTCATACGGAATTTTAGCACCATAGTAGCTCCTATCACCAATTGCATGAAACAAGGGGACTTTAGTTGGACCAAGTCTGCCAATAGGGCTTTCACTGAGCTTAAGATTAGGATGACCTCTGCCCCTGTTTTAAGATTGCCTGACTTTGGCAAGGTCTTTGAGGTTGATTGTGATGCTTCTGGCATTGGCATAGGTGGGACCCTCAGCCAAGAAGGTCACCCTATTGCCTTCTTCAGTGAAAAGCTGAATGAGGCCAAGCAGAAATACTCAACCTACGACAAAGAGTTCTATGCCGTGGTTCAATCTTTGAGGCATTGGCGGCACTACCTTCTCCACCATGAGTTTACCTTAAATAGTGACCACCAAGCCCTATCTTACCTTAGTGCCCAAAGGAAACTCAATGCTAGACATGCCAAATGGGTAGAATATTTACAACAGTACACTTTTGTCTTAAAACACAAATCTGGATCTAACAACAAAGTTGCTGATGCTCTCAGTAGGGTAGTCTTCATTTTACAAACTATGCATGCTGAACTTGTAGGATTTGAACATATGAAAACTGCTTACCTAGATTGCCCTGACTTTTCTGCTATTTATGATGATATGACTAGAGATCCTATGAGTCACCCCATGTACACCCTTAGGGATGGGTATCTCTTCCTTGGGCCAACACTCTGTGTGCCTAAGTCCTCAATCCGGGATTTCCTAATTTGGGAACTCCATGGAGGAGGGTCTGCTGGGCACCATGGTCGAGAGAAGACCCGTGCCTTGGTCGAGGAAAGATTCTTTTGGCCTCAACTCTACCGAGATGTGGCCAAGGTAGTTAGGCACTGTGGAACCTGTCAATCCACTAAAGTCCAGAAGCACAATTTTGGACTGTACACCCCTCTGCCTATTCCCCAGGCACCGTGGCAGGACATTAGTATGGACTTTGTTCTAGGATTGCCTAGGACTGCTGCTAGGCATGACTCCATTTATGTTGTGGTAGACCGGTTCACAAAAATGGCTCATTTCATACCTTGCACTAAAACTACCGATGCCTCACATATGGCTAGGATCTTCTTTAGAGACATTGTTAGGCAGCATGGTACCCCTCTCACTATAGTCTCGGATAGAGACACCAGGTTTGTCAGCCATTTCTGGAGGACTCTATGGGCCCTATTAGGCACAAAACTGAAGTTCTCAACGGCCTACCATCCCCAGACGGATGGGCAGACCGAAGTGGTCAACAGATCACTTGGGAGCATCCTTAGGAGCCTCGTAGGAGAACACCCCAGTGATTGGGACAAGCTGTTACCTACAGCTGAGTTTTCCTACAATGGTGTGCCAAACAGGACTACTGGTTTGTCTCCTTTCCAAGCAAACTTAGGATACCAACCTAACAAGCCTATTGACCTATTTTCTGCCCCTAAACATTGCAAGACCTCTATTTCGGCCCGAGATTATGCTTTTCATATTTCGCAATTACATCATGAGCTATTCAGTAAGATTCAGGACTCTGTCAATCAATATCGTGATGATACTAATAAACATCGCCGAGAGAAGGTATTTTCTGTAGGGGATCAGGTAATGTTGCGGGTCCGTGAGGAGCGCATCCAAGGACCCGGCCGCAAGTTGGACGCCAAGGGCATCGGGCCCTTCACTATTCTGAAGAAGGTCAACAATAATGCCTATCTCCTGGACCTACCACCAGAACTGGGGATATCCTCCACCATCAATGTGGAGGATCTGACGCTGTATCATCCGCCTCTCTCTATACAAGAACCAGACACTTACCACGACTCAGAGATTGAGGCCATACTCGAGGACCAGACCCGACTCACCCCTGATGAGGTACAGCTTTATTACCGCATCAAATTTACTGATGGTGAGGAGGCCTGGCTTCCCGAGGCTGAGCTTGCTAGGTCCGCACCCGAGCTTCTCCAAGGGTACAAAGATAATTCTCCAGAGGAGAATTTTTCCCACCCCGGGAGAGCTGATGTGGGACCAAAGCAGGACCTTCGGAGGTCCACCCGGGTCCGAAAGAAGCCCTCTCGGTATGGCTATCCTAGCCATTAGATATGGCTTCCTTAGGACCCCCTTTTGTTGCTTATTTTGTCTTAGACTAGGGTGCATCATATGGTAGGTTAGATCCACCCACCAATTACACCATGTAGTTACATGCCTAGGATCCGCCACTTATGTATAGTAGGTTAGTGCATGAAATTAATGTAATAGTATAGGTCAACTCCATTCTTGGAATGCAAGTCAAAATCAGGTCAAGACAACTCCAAGAGATGCCATGGGCCATCAGCCCAACTCATGAAGAAATCAGCCCACCCCAATGGATCAACACCACAAGCATCCCAAATTCCACCATCCTAGTTGGCAGCCATGTGGAGTTGCCTTCATCTCTAATCAAGTCAAGGAGCAGCCAGCTCAATGACCTATTTCAGCTCAACATGCGCCAGCCATCAAAGTCAAGGGGCAGCTTGAAACAATGCCCACTTCAGTCCATCATGCGCCAGCCCCCAAAGTCAAGGAGTAGCCTGCACTTTGCAACAACTTCAGTCCCTTCAAGTGCCAGCCGCCCATGCCAATTTGCAGCCTGCAATGTCAGCCATCAGCAGCCTCTTCAGTCCACTCTCATCTCAGATTTCGAGCTTACTAACCTGCTGAAGACTCCAAAGTTCAAACTCCAAACAACCGCCCATGTGGAAGAAGGGATCAGCCCATTGAGTTGTCTACATCATGCTTGCTTGTTTGACTTGTTTTGAGCTTAGGGAGATAACCGTTGGAGACTCCCCTATATGATGTAGTCCTCTTGTAAAGTGAAGTTCTTAGTGTTGAATGAAATTTCAAAATTCTGAAGTGTGTCTTCAAATGGTGTGTGTCACCTAACCCCTCTCATCCTTCCAACCCTTGCCGAGAGCCCCCTTTCCATCCCCTCTTGCTCTTCCACCTTCTTCCACCATATGCGCTTGTCTTGAAGATGGGAGCTCACGCCACTTCCTCCCTCTAGCCTTGAAGAGCCTTCAATCAAGAGGAGGAGCTGGACACATTCGAGACCCAAGAAGGTGCCATCAACTCCATGCCGAGAACAAGCCACCCCCACTTTAGCTAAGTCTTCTTCCCCTTTGGGTCATTGTTCTTTGTTACTTGTTGTTGTGGTTCTTTGATACTTGTTGGACAGCCCCTTTGCACTCACGCTTGCTTTCTGCAGGAGGCGCAAGGCCATGGGATGACAAGCAAGCTATCCCCTCTTTCTCCCCCTAAGCCTAGATAGTCTAAACTATGTTAACAAGGGAATTTGGAGTCTAGCCTCCCCCTTGATTGTCTTGTGTATTGGCCTCTTAATATTATTTTCAAAATTCACCCACGCATGTGTGGGATGCTGCAATGACATGTGTGTAAGCTCATAGGGCCCTACTTCGTGAGATTCCACCATTGGACCGGTGAAGAACGGGAAGGACACCCTTTCTATTCTCAAAGGGTGCAAGGTGAGTTCCTCCCTTAGAGTAGCTTTATTGCTTATGATAGAACCGCATGTTAGATCTATTTGAGGCTATAGAACCGCATGTTTAAGTTTGCTCAAAGTTCCAACTTATCTAGAAGCACATGCTAGGTTGCTCTTGTTAATTAGTTTCGGTTTTCCCTATTATCTACCAAAACAAGCTAATTTCGAACTACGATAGCTTAAGGGGTTTATTAAGCTATACTTAATTATCAAAATGTTTTCAAAACGCGTTGTTTGAATGTTGCATGCTTGGTGACCCCATCATAAGGTGTCCGTACCAGTCTGAGAAGTTTGGCCCAGCATGTTGGGGTATGCCCTTAAGGCTAATGTTTGAGGCCTTGGGATTGTAACAGTATCATGTAATAAACTCTTATGTTTATATAGGCATGGTTGTTATTCAGGTTGTTACCTTGTCTGCTGTAATAAGTGTACTTCTGAATAATGTCTCAAAGCTGTTCGGCTAGGCTGACAGGCAATAAAGTCCTTAGTCGATATATCTTGGTGAACATGAGACAGCCTTGATATGGTTAAGACTAATATGTGTTCTAATCTTATAGGATGCTTCGAGCATGAAATAAGATGTAGACTCATGGGTACATTGGATGTACTGGACAGACCCTACTAGGATATTCAATTGTTTGTCACAATGTGAATAATCCTTGAATGTAACAAGTGGCACATTTCCTCTGACTTGAGATCACTTGTGTTTTCTAAATGATGATTGTCATTGTTTTGAGGTAGTTCAATATCATTTGAAACATAATGATTATAGACTATCTTGGATGATGAGCTTGAGTCAGGTTAGGGCACTAGTGATAGACATAGGATTGCCGTCTCCTTGTTTAAGGAGTGTGATGTTCTAAAGGGGCCCCCTGGATGAGATGATTGAGAAAGTGTATGGCCATACCCAGGTGACTATGTTCATCTGATCTAATCATGCTCATCATATTGGAGTTACAAGCTTGACACGCTTGTCCAATAAGAACATCCAGTGGCAAAGGAAATATGTATGCTTTGTGAGTTGATTCACACTTGTGTTGTTTTTGGGTGTAGTCTTGGAAGACTCTTTCCTTTATATTGGGAGACAGTGATGTGTTGCTAGATACCCCTCACTGATCGTGATGACGTGAGTTATCGTTACCGACATTTAAAGGAAACCCTCAGGGTCGCACAATTTGATGATATGGCTTACTTAAGTCAGATCGTGTGGACTGAATTGTTTGAGTTCAGTTTAAAGGGATTTAATCTCTGATTGTGAGTGAGATCTGGTCTGATCATGTTTGATTGATTAGGGCTTCAGATCGGTAAGCTTCGATCGAGAGATTGGATGCTAGATTGGTCAGATCAGGAGCATCAAGAGATTGACGGTCAGATCAAGAACCTGAGTGTTTATTATGGTCTGGACTGAATGCTTGGCTTATTTGGTTATTGAACCGAACCAAAGTGAACCGGCTCATGAATGAGCGCATGGTTCAAGGGTGAAGAGAAGTTTGCGCTTGGGGTAAACCCATGGTCGCATGAGTGCATGAACGTGGGAGTGTTTCTATTTTTAGAAACCATGACTCCTAAACGTGACATCGCCTCACGTTACTCCTCTCTCACGCCTATTGTCGCTCCTTCCTCTCGTCGCTTGCTCATTCGAGAGTGCATGTGGTGTTGACGAAAGGAGAAGGAAGTTTTTCGCCAAGCCAAGAAGATCTCATCCCTTCCATACGAGAAGGATACTTGGACGATCCTTGCTAGCACAAGGGACGACAAGAAGAAGCTATACCTCATCTTGTGTGCGACAATTTGGAGGAGACCTCTCTTGTTCTCTAGCTTCCAAGACGCCATCTAGAAATGGCTATGGTATGGTTCTATCACTACTATACAATCGGTTTTGTTAATCATAATACCATGCAAGATCTAGAAACCCCCTTTCCGTTGCTTTCATTCTTCATATGCGCCTATGATTTAGGGTTTCGCCCCCTTTATGGGAACCTTTCAAATGGTATCAGAGCGAGGTTAACGCATGTTTTATGATTGCTTAAGCCCTTTTGTGATCCTTGTTTGTGAATAACGCTTAGATCTTGATTACATGCGCAAATACATGTTAAGTTGTCATAATCGAAACTTGTATGTTTGTCTTGGCGCATGTATGTTGGCGCATTTTAATTGTTGTTGTTTTATCAAAACTATTATAACATGCGCGACTCACTAGATCTAAGGCCTTGCATTAAACCCTTAGACGGGTTATTAGGGTTGAAGTCACCCCCTAGGTTAGATCCAAAAGTCTAATCAGACTATCTGACAGCCTTGATGGGTTGACCAGGTAGCACCTGTGCGCAAGCACGTGGTGGCTACAGGTCGGCTGCAGACAGGCGTGTAGCGATGTCTGATTGAGACAACCTATGAACGCACATGAGTTAGGCCCGGGCTCACACCCGCTTGCCAGACCTCATTGTGGTTGTTCAGCCCTGGCGCATGCATGGTTGACCTTATGGTCGACTCAAGTCAGTTAGGACTTGGTGCATGTAAGGGGAGTGGATCTGACTAGGTTGGATGAGTGGATCCCTAGTAATGGACCGTTGTAAGGTTGTAGGGCATATAAGCAAAATAAAATTGATGCCCATGGGGTTTTTCGAAAATTTTATTTTAATGACTGGATCACATGATGATTGATGCCATGTGTTTGTCTATTTATTCTTATGTGGGCTGCCCATGTTAATTCTGTGCTATGCTGGGGCCTGCGTGCCTGTATTAATTTTGTAAATTAATTTTAGATTGTGATCTGCGAATCACATTGCTTTTAATTTATAAAATGTAATTGACCTGCGTGTCAATCTTGTCTAGATAGTTAAATTTGTAATTTAATTAGACAAGAGCACAGAGCACACTTGGCATTGGCGCATGCAGCAGTGGCTTGACCAGGTGGGAGGTCCAGGGTTCGACTCTGGGACCAGGCACGTTTACCTGGTGGGCGCACCTCAGCTGCAAATGGCGCTTGGGCCCTGGTTTGTGCCAGATGAGCAGCAAAAGCCCCATGAAGCAAAAGCAAGTGAAGACTTAAGTTAGATTAAGGTCTTACTTAGGCTATGGGCTTTTACCACATAAGATCCATGCTTTCTTTTATTGCTTATATAAGTAGAACAGCATATTTTAATTTATCTTCTGCTATCACCACAGGAATTGCATGATAGTGAGGAAGATAAAAGACCGTTAAAATCCAACGCTAAAATATCAAGCTCGTAAGCCTTCTGACGCGAAACCTCACTGTTCTGACTATCGTTGGAGCCGTGTTGTACCCACTCAGTGGGCACGTCCATCTATCTTCAGACGGTGCAGGATTACACCTGCGTGTTACAGAGTAGGGATTTATCCCTTCTCGTTGCTCAGCATAGCACGTGGTGGTCCAGGGAGTAGGTCGGGTCAGCTTGACCATGTAGGCTACATATGTGGCGCATATGGTAGCACATGGGGGCAGCCATCTGTGGGGTCAGAGATTGTGTTGTACCAACTCAGTTGGCACAGTCTGCTGGACTGCCCAGATGAAGGGGAATCGCACGGGTTGGCGATTGGCTGGGACAGCCTACCAGAGATTAGTGCTTGTACTCTCTGTGCATCTTATCTCGCCTGAGCGGGACGCGGAGACCAAGTATGAAATCTGGATCCCATCTCACTAAAAGAGTGTTTACTCTTTCGGACTGTTTAATGGATTTTTCAGTCAGATAAAATAGTGAGAAAAGGAATCTTTCTTAAGTCCTGATTGATTCTTAACATTGATACTGACCTTGCTGTTCTTGCATTGTTGTAGATACCTGCAGCAACGAACACCATGAACTTCAATGTGCGATCCCTACTGGAAAGGGAGAAGTTTGCTGGGCCGAACTTCTCTGACTGGTTTGGACACCTTAAGATTGTTCTTAAGGCAGAGAGGAAACTGTATGTCCTCGAGACGGCTATACCGCCTCAGCCCGCTCCGAACGCCGCAAGGGCGGTTCGGGAAGCCTATGAAAAGCACGTCAATGATAGCATTGATGTCGCTTGCCTGATGTTAGCGTCTATGACGCCACCGCTGCAGCGTCAGCATGAGGATATGTCGGCTATAGAGATTATAGCGAACCTCAAGATGCTGTATGCTGCACAGGCGAGGACAGAACGCTATAATTTGACAAAGCTGTTCTTTCAGAGCAAACTGGCTGAAGGGAGCCCAGTGGGAGCTCACGTGCTCAAGATGATTGGGCACAAGGAGGCTCTAGAGAAACTGGGGCATACCATCAATCAGGAGCTTGCTGCAGATATTATTCTGCAGTCTCTCCCGCCCTCTTTCGATGCGTTCATTATTAATTTTAATATGAACAAAATCGATTGTACTCCGGCAGAGCTGCTGAATATGCTCCTCACTACTGAGGAGACTCTGAAGGGAATGCCTTCGACCTCTGTCTTAATGGTTCCTTCCAGGAACAAGAAGAAGGGGAAGAAGGGCAAAGCCCCTGTCAAGAGCTACAGCAAGGCTCTGAAGCAGAAGGTGAAGCGGTCCAAGGAATACAGGTGTTTCCACTGTGGCCAGCTGGGTCACTGGAAAAAGGACTGTAAAGCGCTCCAAGGAGATAAGAGGGGAAGCTTCGCTTCTGGCTCAGGTATTTATGTGACTGAGGTCATGTTTTCTTCTTCTATATCATGGGTGTTGGACACTACATGTGGAGTTCACATTTGTTCAAATGTACAGGAACTCAAGAGAAGAAGACAGGTGGGACAGCATGAGGTGGACCTACGCGTTGGAAACGGGGCACGGGTTGCTGCTGTTGCTGTAGGAGACTATTTCATTTCTTTACCATCTGGAATTGTATTGGAACTAGACAATTGTTATTTTGTTCCCAGTATTACTAAAAATATTATCTCCATTCCTGCTCTTGTCAGGAAGGGATTTTCCTTTGAATGCAACATTTCAAAGTGTGTTTTATCTTTTGATAATATTGTTTATGCAACTGGTTCAATTAACAATGGGTTATACATGTTGGACATGGAATGTTCTATACAAAATATTGATAATAAGAAAGCCAAGTATGCTGATGACAGCACCTTGCTATGGCATAGTCGTTTAGGCCATATTAACGAGAAACGCATTAAGCGGTTGCATGATCATGGACTGCTGGGATCATTCTCCTATAAGGAGATTGATACATGCAAAGCTTGTTTGATGGGTAAAATGACGAAGTCACCTTTTCCTCACAAAGGTCAAAGGGCTTCAGGTTTACTTGACCTTATACACAGTGATGTGTGTGGGCCATTTAGTAAACATGCCAGAGGTGGCTATCAGTACTTCATTACCTTTACTGATGATTTCAGTAGATATGGGTATGTCTATTTAATGAGACATAAAAGTGAATCTTTTGACAAGTTCAAAGAGTTCAAGAATGAAGTACAAAATCAGCTAGGCCGAAATATCAAGGCACTTCGCTCAGATCGAGGTGGAGAATACCTAAGTCATGCGTTTACTGACTATTTAAAGGAGTGTGGGATTATCTCACAGCTCACTCCGCCAGGAACACCGCAATGGAATGGTGTGTCCGAGAGGAGAAATAGAACGTTACTTGATATGGTTCGTTCTATGATGAGTCAGGCTACTCTATCTTACTCTTTTTGGGGTTTTGCACTGGAAACAGCTGCAAAAGTACTAAACCGAGTGCCATCCAAGGCCGTTTCAAAAACGCCATATGAATTATGGTATGGGAAACAGCCAAGCTTGACGTTTATAAGGATCTGGGGCTGCGAGGCTTATGTCAAAAAGCTCGCCTCTGGGAAACTAGAGAGCAGATCTGACAAATGCATCTTTGTCGGTTACCCTAAGGAAACTAAGGGTTATTATTTCTACGATCCCAAAGAGAACAAGGTTTTTGTTGCTCGGACGGCCATATTTCTTGAGAAGGAGTTTCTTCTGCAAGAGGCCAGTGGGAGAGAAATAAAGCTGCATGAGAATCCAGAGGAAGGACAAAGTGATCAAGCAGAGTTGGATGAGCCTGAGCTGGTAGAACATGTAGAGTCCCCTTCGAGGGGGAGCAAAACCCTAAAGTGGCGCAATCAAAGTAGGGGGCAGCGGATAAAGGGTTTCATAGATCGAAGAGCATGTATCATATGATCAACTTAACAAAAACCGATTGTAAAAGAAGTGATTCGATCCATACCATTGCCATTTCTAGATGGCGCCTTGGAAGAAAGAGAGCAATGAAGATCTCCTCCAAATCGTCACACACAAGATGAGTCTTGGCTCCTTCTTGTCGTCCCTTGTGCTAGCAAGAGTCGTCCAAGGTGTCTCTGATCGAATGCAAAAGGGAAAAGAGAGCTTTTTCTTTCTTGGCGTTTTTCTCTTGTCGCCTTAGACTTCCTCACACGAGAATGCCGCTCGATGACAACCCAAGGAGGCGTCAATTGCGTGAAGAGGCAAGAGACGGGCGACGTGAGTTCATGGCCACGTTTGAGAAGTGCTAAAAATAGCATCCCACTTCTCCATATGCGATCTTGGGTTTACCCCAATCGCAAATGCCACATCACCATTGAACCATGCGCTCATCCATGAGCTGGTTCAAACCGATTTGGTCCACTAACCAAATAAACCAAGAAATAAGTCCAGATCAAAATAAACCCAAAGGCTCTCGATCTGACCGTCAATCTCTCAATGCTTCTGATCTGACTGATCTAGCATTCATTCTCTCGATCGAAGCTTACCGATCTCAAGCCCTAATCAATCAAACATGATCAGACCAGATCTCACTTTCAATCAGAGATTAAATCCCTTTAAACTGAACCCAAACAATTCAGTCCACACGATCTGACTTAAGTAAGCCATATCATCAAATTGTGCGACCTTGAGGGTTTCCTTTAAATGTCGGTAACGATAACTCACGTTATCACGATTAGTGAGGGGTATCTAGCAACACATCACTGTCTCCCGATATAAAGGAAAGAGTCTTCCAAGACTACACCCAAAAACAGCACAAGTGTGAATCAACATCACTAGGCATGCATATTTCCTTTGCCACTGGATGTTCTTATTGGACAAGCCTGTCAAGCCTGTAACTCCAATATGATAAGCATGATTAGATCAGATGAACATAGTCATCTGGGTATGGCCATACACTTTCTCAATCATCTCATCCGAGGGGGGCCCCTTTAGAACATCACACTCCTTAAACAAGGAGACGGCAATCCTATGTCTATCACTAGTGCCCTAACCTGATTCAAGTTCACCATCCAAGATAGTCTATAATCATTGTGTTTCAAATGATATTGAACTATCTCAAAACAATGACAATCATCATTTAGAAAACACAAGTGATCTCAAGTCAAAGGAAATGTGCCACTTGTCTCACTCAAGGAATATTCACATTGTGACAAACAATTGAACATCCTAGTAGGGTCTGTCCAGTACATCCAATGTACCCATGAGTCTACACCTTATTCCATGCTCGAAGCATCCTATAAGATTAGAACACATATTAGTCTCAATCATATCAAGGCTGTCTCATGTTCACCAAGATATCTCGACTAAGGACTTATAGCACGTCAGCCTAGCTGAACAGCTTTGAGACATTATTCAGAAGAACATATATTGCAGCAGACAATGTAAACAACTGAATAATAACCATGCCTTTATAAACATAACAGTTTATTACATGATACAGATACATTCCCACAGGCCTCAAACATTAGCCTTAAGGGCATACCCCAACAATCTCCCACTTGCACTTAATCTAATGGTTGAGAAATCTCAAACCCAAATTATTACAGTGCTTCTCATGCTTCTGCTGCGCCAGAGGCTTAGTAAGCGGGTCTGCTAGATTGTCATCTGTATGAACCTTGCAGATTTTGATCTTGCCACGATCTATGATCTCCCTGATCAAATGAAACCGTCTCTGTATGTGCTTGGACTTCTGGTGCGACCGTGGTTCCTTTGCTTATGCGATTGCTCCAGTGTTATCACAAAAGATAACCAAAGGATCTGCACTCGAAGGAACGACACCAAGTTCTCTCACGAACTTACGAATCCATACTGCCTCCTTGGATGCTTCCGAGGCTGCAACATACTCGGCTTCTGTTGTGGAATCAGCAACAGTTGACTGTTTGAAACTTTTCCACACCACTGCACCTCCATTCAAGCTAAAAACATAGCCTGATTGCGATCGGAAATCATCCTGGTCAGACTGGAACGAAGCGTCAGTATATCCCTCAATACTGAGTTCTTCCTGACCACCATATATCAAGAACATATCTTTGGTCCTCCGCAGATATTTTAAAATGTTCTTGACTGCAATCCAGTGCGCCACACCTGGATTACTTTGGAAACGACTGGTCACGCTTAACCCGTAAGCGACGTCTGGGCGAGTACACAACATCGCATACATAATGGATCCAATAGCCGAAGCATAAGGCGTATTGTCCATTTCATCTTTCTCAGTCTGTGTTTGTGGACACTGACTCTTCGAAAGACTCAGACCATGTCTGACTGGAAGATATCCTCGTTTAGAATTCTCTAAATGAAATCTCTCCAGGACCTTTTCGATGTAAGTACTCTGGCACAGCCCGAGAAGCCTCTTAGATCTATCCCTGTAGATCTTCACACCTAATACATAGGCTGCTTCTCCTAGATCTTTCATCTGGAAACATTTCCTTAACCATGCCTTAACAGCATGCATTTCAGGAATGTCATTTCCAATGATCAAGATGTCATCGACGTAGAGGACTAGGAAAGTTATCACGCTCCCACTAAACCTCTTATATACACACGGGTCATCCTCGTTCTTGATGAAACCAAAAACAGTGACTGATTCATCAAAACGAATATTCCAGCTTCTTGATGCTTGCTTAAGTCCATAAATAGACTTCTTTAACTTGCATATCTTATGACGATCTGCTGGATTAGTGAAACCCTCAGGTTGTGTCATGTACACATCCTCATCCAGATTTCCATTTAGGAAAGCTGTTTTCACATCCATCTGCCAGATCTCATAATCATAATATGCAGCTATCGCGAAAAGAATCCGAATAGACTTAAACATAGCTACAGGTGAGAAAGTTTCATCATAATCTATCCCGTAGATTTGTTTGAAACCTTTCGCAACTAGCCTGCCTTTATAGGTAACCACGTTACCATCCATGTCAATCTTCTTCTTGAAGATCCATTTACAGCCTATAGGGATAACTCCCGGAGGCGGATCAACCAAATCCCAAACTTGGTTATCTGACATGGAGTCCATCTCGGCGCGCATAGCTTCAAGCCATCTCGCTAACTCCGGTCCACTGACCGCATCTGCATAAGTGAGGGGTTCATCATTATCAATGATGTAGACTCCGTCATAGCGCTCAGGCTGTCGACGAATCCTTCCCGATCTTCGCAGTTCCCGTGATATCTGAGCCTCAGGTTGTTCAATAACCTGATCTACTGGCTCAGGCTCATCCAACTGTGCTTGAGCACTTTGTCCTTCCTCTGGATTCTCATCCAGCTTTATTTCTCTCCCACTGGCCTGTTGCAGAAGAAACTCCTTCTCAAGAAATATGGCCGTCCGAGCAACAAAAACCTTGTTCTCCTTGGGATCGAAGAAATAATAACCCTTAGTTTCCTTAGGGTAACCGACAAAGATACATTTGTCAGATCTGCTCTCTAGTTTCCCAGAGGCGAGCTTTTTGACATAAGCCTCGCAGCCCCAGATCCTGATAAATGTTAAGCTCGGCTGTTTCCCATACCATAACTCATATGGCGTCTTTGAAACGGCCTTGGATGGCACTCGGTTTAGTACTTTTGCAGCTGTTTCCAGTGCAAAACCCCAAAAGGAGTTGGGTAAAGAAGCCTGACTCATCATAGAACGAACCATATCAAGTAACGTTCTATTTCTCCTCTCGGACACACCATTCCATTGCGGTGTTCCTGGCGGAGTGAGCTGTGAGATAATCCCACACTCCTTCAGATAGTCAGTAAACGTATGACTCAAGTATTCTCCACCTCGATCTGAGCGAAGTGCCTTGATATTTCGGCCTAGCTGATTCTGTACTTCATTCTTGAACTCTTTGAACTTGTCAAAAGATTCACTCTTATGTCTCATCAGATAGACATAGCCATACCTACTGAAATCATCAGTAAAGGTAATGAAGTACTGATAGCCACCTCTGGCATGTTTACTAAATGGCCCACACACATCACTGTGTATAAGGTCAAGTAAACCTGAAGCCCTTTGACCTTTGTGAGGAAAAGGTGACTTCGTCATTTTACCCATTAAACAAGCCTTGCATGTATCAATCTCCTTGTAGGAGAATGATCCCAGCAGTCCATAATCATGCAACCGCTTAATGCGTTTCTCGTTTATATGGCCTAAACGACTATGCCATAGCAAGGTGCTGTCATCAGCATACTTGGCTTTCTTAATATCAATATTTTGTATCGAACTTTCCATGTCCAACACGAATAACCCATTGTTAATTGAACCAGTTGCATAAACAATATTATCAAAAGACAAAATACACTTTGAAATATTGCATTCAAAGGAAAATCCCTTCCTGACAAGAGCAGGAATGGAGATAATATTTTTAGTAATACTGGGAACAAAGTAACAATTGTTTAGTTCCAATACAAGTCCAGATGGTAAAGAAATGAAGTAGTCTCCTACAGCAACAGCAGCAACCCGTGCCCCGTTTCCAACGCGTAGGTCCACCTCATGCTGTCCCACCTGTCTTCTTCTCTTGAGTTCCTGTACATTTGAACAAATGTGAACTCCACATGCAGTGTCCAACACCCATGATATAGAAGAAGAAAACATGACCTCAGTCACGAATATACCTGAGCCAGAAGCGAAGCTTCCCCTCTTATCTCCTTGGAGCGCTTTACAGTCCTTTTTCCAGTGACCCAGCTGGCCACAGTGGAAACACCTGTATTCCTTGGACCGCTTGACCTTTTGCTTCAGAGCCTTGCTGTAACTCTTGACGGGGGCCTTGCCCTTCTTCCCCTTCTTCTTGTTCCTAGAAGGAACCATTAAGACAGAGGTCGAAGGCTTACCCTTCAGAGTCTCCTCAGTGGTCAAGAGCATATTCAGCAGCTCTGCCGGAGTACAATCGATTTTGTTCATATTAAAATTAATAATGAACGCGTCGAATGAAGGCGGGAGAGACTGCAGAATAATATCCACAGCAAGCTCCTGGTTAATGGTATGCCCCAGTTTCTCTAGAGCCTCCTTGTGCCCAATCATCTTGAGCACGTGAGCTCCCACTGGGCTCCCTTCAGCCAGTTTGCTCTGAAAGAAGAGCTTCGTCAAGTTATAGCGTTCAGTCCTCGCCTGTGCAGCATACAGCATCTTGAGGTTCGCTATAATCTCTATAGCCGACATATCCTCATGCTGACGCTGCAGCGGTGGCGTCATAGACGCTAGCATCAGGCAAGCGACATCAATGCTATCATTGACATGCTTTTCATAGGCTTCCCGAACCGCCCTTGCGGCGTTCGGAGCGGGCTGCGGCGGTATCGCCGTCTCGAGGACATACAGTTTCCTCTCTGCCTTAAGAACGATCTTAAGGTGTCCAAACCAGTCAGAGAAGTTCGGCCCAGCAAACTTCTCCCTTTCCAGTAGGGATCGCACATTGAAGTTCATGGTGTTCGTTGCTGCAGGTATCTACAACAATGCAAGAACAGCAAGGTCAGTATCAATGTATAAGAATCAATCAGGACTTAAGAAAGATTCTTTTTCTCACTATTTTATCTGGCTTGAAAAATCCAACAAAACAGCCCGAAAGAGTAGAACTCTTTTCGTGAGATGGGATCCAGATTTCATACTTGGTCTCCGCGTCCCGCTCAGGCGAGATAAGATGCACAGAGAGTACAAGCACTAATCTCTGGTAGGCAGTCCCTGCCGATCGCCAACCCGTGCTATTCCCCTTCATCTGGGCAGTCCAGCAGACTGTGCCAACTCAGTTGGTACAACACAGTCTCTGACCCCACAGATGGCTGCCTCCATGTGCTACCATATGCGCCACATATGTAGCCTACACGGTCAAGCTGACCCGACCTACTCCCTGGACCACCATGTGCTATGCTGAGCAACGAGAAGGGATAAATCCCTACTCTGTAACACACAGGTGTAATCCCGCACCGTCTGAAGATAGATGGACGTGCCCACTGAGTGGGTACAACACGGCTCCAACGATAATCAGAACAGTGAGGTTTCGCGTCAGAAGGCTTACGAGCTTGATATTTCAGCGTTGGATTTTAACGGTCTTTTATCTTCTTCACTATCATGCAATTCCTATGGTGATAGCAGAAGATAAACTTAATCATGCAATTCTAATATTCAAACATTAAATAAAAGAAAGCATGAATCTTATGTGGTAAAAGCCCATAGCCCTAGTGAGACCTTAACCTAACTTAAGTCTGCACTTGCTCTTCATGGGTCTTTAGCTGCTCATCTGGCCCAAACCAGGGCCCAAGCGCCATCTGCAGCTGTGGTGCGCCCACCAGGAATTTGCGCCTGGTCCCAGAGTCGAACCCTGGACCTCCCACCTGGTCAAGCCACTGCTGCATGCGCCTCTGCCAAGTGTGCTCTGTGCTCTTGTCTAATTAAATTACAAATTTAACTATCTAGACAAGATTGACACGCAGGTCAATTTCACATTATAAATCAATTGAACTGTGATACGCAGATCACAAAACTAAAAATTAATTTACAATTAATTCCCAGGCACGCAGGCCCCAGCACAGCACACATTAATACGGGCAGCCCACATAAGATTAAATAAACATACATATGCATCAATCAACAATCATGTGATCCATCATAAAAATTAAAATTTTCGAAAACCCCATGGGATCAATTTTAATTTTCCTTATTTGCCCTACAACCTTACAACGGTCCATTACTAGGGATCCACTCATCCATCCTAGTCAGATCCACTGCCCTTGCATGCACCAAGTCCTAACTGACTTGAGTCGACCAAAAGGTCAACCATGCATGCGCCAAGGGCTGAACGACCACACTGAGGTCTGGCAAGCGGGTGTGACCCCGGGCCTAACTCAGGTGCGTTCATGGGTCGTCTCAATCAGACATCGCTACACGCCTGTCTGCAGTCGACCTATAGCCACCTCAAGCTTGCGCCAAGGTGCTATCCAGTCGACCCATCAAGGCTGTCAGATAGTCTGATCAGACTGATTGGATCTAACATAGGGGATAACTTCAACCCTAATAACCCGTCTAAGGGTTTAATGCAGGCGCATCTTAGATCTACAATGAGTCGCGCAAGTGATATATTTTTTTTTGAGAAAAACTACATCATGCGCCAACATACATGCGCAAAGAAAACAAACACAAGTTTCGCTTATGACATGTAAACATGTATTTTTGCATGTATGAAAGATCTAAGCATTTTCGCAAGCATGGATCACAAAATGGCTTAAGCAATCATACAAAAACATGCGTTAACTCCGCTCTGATACCAATTGTAGAGTCCCCTTCGAGGGGGAGCAAAACCCTAAAGTGGCGCAATCAAAGTAGGGGGCAGCGGATAAAGGGTTTCATAGATCGAAGAGCATGTATCATATGATCAACTTAACAAAAACCGATTGTAAAAGAAGTGATTCGATCCATACCATTGCCATTTCTAGATGGCGCCTTGGAAGAAAGAGAGCAATGAAGATCTCCTCCAAATCGTCACACACAAGATGAGTCTTGGCTCCTTCTTGTCGTCCCTTGTGCTAGCAAGAGTCGTCCAAGGTGTCTCTGATCGAATGCAAAAGGGAAAAGAGAGCTTTTTCTTTCTTGGCATTTTTCTCTTGTCGCCTTAGACTTCCTCACACGAGAATGCCGCTCGATGACAACCCAAGGAGGCGTCAATTGCGTGAAGAGGCAAGAGAGGGGCGACGTGAGTTCATGGCCACGTTTGAGAAGTGCTAAAAATAGCATCCCACTTCTCCATATGCGATCTTGGGTTTACCCCAATCGCAAATGCCACATCACCATTGAACCATGCGCTCATCCATGAGCTGGTTCAAACCGATTTGGTCCACTAACCAAATAAACCAAGAAATAAGTCCAGATCAAAATAAACCCAAAGGCTCTCGATCTGACCGTCAATCTCTCAATGCTTCTGATCTGACTGATCTAGCATTCATTCTCTCGATCGAAGCTTACCGATCTCAAGCCCTAATCAATCAAACATGATCAGACCAGATCTCACTTTCAATCAGAGATTAAATCCCTTTAAACTGAACCCAAACAATTCAGTCCACACGATCTGACTTAAGTAAGCCATATCATCAAATTGTGCGACCCTGAGGGTTTCCTTTAAATGTCGGTAACGATAACTCACGTTATCACGATCAGTGAGGGGTATCTAGCAACACATCACTGTCTCCCGATATAAAGGAAAGAGTCTTCCAAGACTACACCCAAAAACAGCACAAGTGTGAATCAACATCACTAGGCATGCATATTTCCTTTGCCACTGGATGTTCTTATTGGACAAGCCTGTCAAGCCTGTAACTCCAATATGATAAGCATGATTAGATCAGATGAACATAGTCATCTGGGTATGGCCATACACTTTCTCAATCATCTCATCCGAGGGGGGCCCCTTTAGAACATCACACTCCTTAAACAAGGAGACGGCAATCCTATGTCTATCACTAGTGCCCTAACCTGATTCAAGTTCACCATCCAAGATAGTCTATAATCATTGTGTTTCAAATGATATTGAACTATCTCAAAACAATGACAATCATCATTTAGAAAACACAAGTGATCTCAAGTCAAAGGAAATGTGCCACTTGTCTCACTCAAGGAATATTCACATTGTGACAAACAATTGAACATCCTAGTAGGGTCTGTCCAGTACATCCAATGTACCCATGAGTCTACACCTTATTCCATGCTCGAAGCATCCTATAAGATTAGAACACATATTAGTCTCAATCATATCAAGGCTGTCTCATGTTCACCAAGATATCTCGACTAAGGACTTATAGCACGTCAGCCTAGCTGAACAGCTTTGAGACATTATTCAGAAGAACATATATTGCAGCAGACAATGTAAACAACTGAATAATAACCATGCCTTTATAAACATAACAGTTTATTACATGATACAGATACATTCCCACAGGCCTCAAACATTAGCCTTAAGGGCATACCCCAACAGAACAGGTTATTGAACAACCTGAGGCTCAGATATCACGGGAACCGCGAAGATCGGGAAGGATCCGTCGACAGCCTGAGCGCTATGACGGAGTCTACATCATTGATAATGATGAACCCCTCACTTATGCGGATGCGGTCAGTGGACCGGAGTCAGCGAGATGGCTTGAAGCTATGCGCGCCGAGATGGACTCCATGTCAGATAACCAAGTTTGGGATTTGGTTGATCCGCCTCCGGGAGTAATCCCTATAGGCTGTAAATGGATCTTCAAGAAGAAGATTGACATGGATGGTAACGTGGTTACCTATAAAGGCAGGCTAGTTGCGAAAGGTTTCAAACAAATCTACGGGATAGATTATGATGAAACTTTCTCACCTGTAGCCATGTTTAAGTCTATTCGGATTCTTTTCGCGATAGCTGCATATTATGATTATGAGATCTGGCAAATGGATGTGAAAACAGCTTTCCTTAATGGAAATCTGGATGAGGATGTGTACATGACACAACCTGAGGGTTTCACTGATCCATCAGATCGTCATAAGATATGCAAGTTAAAGAAGTCTATTTATGGACTTAAGCAAGCATCAAGAAGCTGGAACATTCGTTTTGATGAATCAGTCACTGAATTTGGTTTCATCAAGAACGAGGATGACCCGTGTGTATATAAGAGGTTTAGTGGGAGCGTGATTACTTTCCTAGTCCTCTACGTCGATGATATCTTGATCATTGGAAATGACATTCCTGAAATGCATGCAGTTAAGGCATGGTTAAGGAAATGTTTCCAGATGAAAGATTTAGGAGAAGCAGCCTATATATTAGGTGTGAAGATCTACAGGGATAGATCTAAGAGGCTTCTCGGGCTGTGCCAGAGTACTTACATCGATAAAGTCCTGGAGAGATTTCATTTAGAGAATTCTAAACGAGGATATCTTCCAGTCAGACATGGTCTGAATCTTTCGAAGAGTCAGTGTCCACAAACACAGACTGAGAAAGATGAAATGGACAATACGCCTTATGCTTCAGCTATTGGTTCCATTATGTATGCGATGTTGTGTACTCGCCCAGACGTCGCTTACGGGTTAAGCGTGACCAGTCGGTTCCAAAGTAATCCAGGTCAGGCACACTGGATTGCAGTCAAGAATATCTTAAAATATCTTCGGAGGACCAAAGATATGTTCTTGATATATGGTGGTCAGGAAGAACTCAGTATTGAAGGATATACTGATGCTTCGTTCCAGTCTGACCAGGATGATTTCCGATCGCAATCAGGCTATGTTTTTAGCTTGAATGGAGGAGCAGTGGTGTGGAAGAGTTTCAAACAGTCAACTGTTGCTGATTCCACAACAGAAGCCGAGTATGTTGCAGCCTCGGAAGCATCCAAGGAGGCAGTGTGGATTCGTAAGTTCATGAGAGAACTTGGTGTTGTTCCTTCGAGTGCAGATCCTTTGGTTATCTTCTGTGATAACACTGGAGCAATCGCACAAGCAAAGGAACCACGGTCGCACCAGAAGTCCAAGCACATACAGAGACGGTTTCACTTGATCAGGGAGATCATAGATCGTGGCGAGATCAAAATCTGCAAGGTTCATACAGATGACAATCTGGCAGACCCGCTTACCAAGCCTCTGGCGCAGCAGAAGCATGAGAAGCACTGTAATAACATGGGTTTGAGATTTCTCAACCATTAGATTAAGTGCAAGTGGGAGATTGTTGGGGTATGCCCTTAAGGCTAATGTTTGAGGCCTTGGGATTGTAACAGTATCATGTAATAAACTCTTATGTTTATATAGGCATGGTTGTTATTCAGGTTGTTACCTTGTCTGCTGTAATAAGTGTACTTCTGAATAATGTCTCAAAGCTGTTCAGCTAGGCTGACAGGCAATAAAGTCCTTAGTCGATATATCTTGGTGAACATGAGACAGCCTTGATATGGTTAAGACTAATATGTGTTCTAATCTTATAGGATGCTTCGAGCATGAAATAAGATGTAGACTCTTGGGTACATTGGATGTACTGGACAGACCCTACTAGGATATTCAATTGTTTGTCACAATGTGAATAATCCTTGAATGTAACAAATGGCACATTTCCTCTGACTTGAGATCACTTGTGTTTTCTAAATGATGATTGTCATTGTTTTGAGGTAGTTCAATATCATTTGAAACATAATGATTATAGACTATCTTGGATGATGAGCTTGAGTCAGGTTAGGGCACTAGTGATAGACATAGGATTGCCGTCTCCTTGTTTAAGGAGTGTGATGTTCTAAAGGGGCCCCCTGGATGAGATGATTGAGAAAGTGTATGGCCATACCCAGGTGACTATGTTCATCTGATCTAATCATGCTCATCATATTGGAGTTACAAGCTTGACACGCTTGTCCAATAAGAACATCCAGTGGCAAAGGAAATATGTATGCTTTGTGAGTTGATTCACACTTGTGTTGTTTTTGGGTGTAGTCTTGGAAGACTCTTTCCTTTATATTGGGAGACAGTGATGTGTTGCTAGATACCCCTCACTGATCGTGATGACGTGAGTTATCGTTACCGACATTTAAAGGAAACCCTCAGGGTCGCACAATTTGATGATATGGCTTACTTAAGTCAGATCGTGTGGACTGAATTGTTTGAGTTCAGTTTAAAGGGATTTAATCTCTGATTGTGAGTGAGATCTGGTCTGATCATGTTTGATTGATTAGGGCTTCAGATCGGTAAGCTTCGATCGAGAGATTGGATGCTAGATTGGTCAGATCAGGAGCATCAAGAGATTGACGGTCAGATCAAGAACCTGAGTGTTTATTATGGTCTGGACTAAATGCTTGGCTTATTTGGTTATTGAACCGAACCAAAGTGAACCGGCTCATGAATGAGCGCATGGTTCAAGGGTGAAGAGAAGTTTGCGCTTGGGGTAAACCCATGGTCGCATGAGTGCATGAACGTGGGAGTGTTTCTATTTTTAGAAACCATGACTCCTAAACGTGACATCGCCTCACGTTACTCCTCTCTCACGCCTATTGTCGCTCCTTCCTCTCGTCGCTTGCTCATTCGAGAGTGCATGTGGTGTTGACGAAAGGAGAAGGAAGTTTTTCGCCAAGCCAAGAAGATCTCATCCCTTCCATACGAGAAGGATACTTGGACGATCCTTGCTAGCACAAGGGACGACAAGAAGAAGCTATACCTCATCTTGTGTGCGACAATTTGGAGGAGACCTCTCTTGTTCTCTAGCTTCCAAGACGCCATCTAGAAATGGCTATGGTATGGTTCTATCACTACTATACAATCGGTTTTGTTAATCATAATACCATGCAAGATCTAGAAACCCCCTTTCCGTTGCTTGCATTCTTCATATGCGCCTATGATTTAGGGTTTCGCCCCCTTTATGGGAACCTTTCACAGCAAACTTCTCCCTTTCCAGTAGGGATCGCACATTGAAATTCGTGGTGTTCGTTGCTGCAGTAATCTACAACAATGCAAGAATAGCAAGGTCAGTATCAATGTTTAGAATCAATCCAGGACTTAAGAAAGATTCTTTTCTCACTATTTTATCTGACTGAAAAATCCATTAAACAGTCCGAAAGAGTAACACTCTTTTAGTGAGATGGGATCCAGATTTCATACTTGGTCTCCGCGTCCCGCTCAGGCGAGATAAGATGCACAGAGAGTACAAGCACTAATTTCTGGTAGGCAATGCCTGCCAATCGCCAACCCGTGCGATTCCCCTTCATCTGGGCAATCCAGCAGACTATGCCAACTGAGTTGGTACAACACAGTCTCTGATCCCACAGATGGCTGCCTCCATATAGCTCACATATGCTCAGTATGTAGCCTACATGGTCAAGCTGACCTGACCTACTCCCTGGACCACCACGTGCTATGCTGAGCAACGAGAAGTGATAAATCCCTTCTCTGTAACACGCAGGTGTAATCACACACCGTCTGAAGATAGATGGGCGTGCCCACTGAGTGGGTACAACACGGCCCCAACGATAGTCAGAACAGTGAGGTTTCGCGTCAGAAGGGTTACGTGCTTGATATTTTAGCATTGGATTTTAACGGTCTTTTATCTTCTTAACTATCATGCATAACCTATGGCGATAGCAGAAGATTAAATCATGCAGTTCTAATTATATAAACAATAAGTAGAAAGCATGCTGATCTTATGTGGTAAAAGCCCATTAAACCTAAGACCTTAATTTTAACTTAAGTCTTCACTTGAGCTCTTCATGGGTCTTTTGCCTTCTCATCTGGCCCAACCCAGGGCCCGAGCGCCCACTGCAGCTCAGGTGCGCCCACCAGGTAAATGCGCCTGTCCCATAGTCGAACCCTGGACCTCCCACCTGGTTAAGCCTCAAGCTGCATGCGCCTCTGCCATGTGTGCTCTATGCTCTTGTCTGATTAAATTACAATTTAATCTATTTAGACAAGATTGACTCGCAGGTCAATTACACTTTATAAATTAAATAACATGTGATGCGCAGATCACAATAAAAATTAATTTACAATTTTAATCCAGGCTCGCAGGCCCCAGCACAGCACACATTAAAAGGGCAACCCACATAAGATGAAATAAACAAGCATCATGGTATTCAACCAACATGTGATCCAATAACAAGAAATAAAATTTTTGAAAACCCATTGGCATCAATTTTATTTTCTTATGTGCACTACAACCTTACAACGGTCCATTAATAGGGATCCACTCATCATGTCTAGTCAGATCCACTGCCCTTACATGCACCAAGTCCTAACTGACTTGAGTCGACCTAACGGTCAACCATGCATGCGTTAAGGGCTGAACAACCTTCATGAGTTCTGGCAAGCGGGTGTGACCCCGGGCCTAACTCATGCGCGTTCACTGGTTGTCTCAACCAGACATCGCTACACGCCTGTCTGCAGTCGACCTATAGCCACCTCGTGCTTGCGCACAGGTGCCATCTGGTCGACCCATCTAGGCTGTCAGATGGTCTGATCAGACTATTTGGATCTTAACTAGATGATGATATCAACCCTATCAACCCGTCTAAGGACTTATAGCAGGCGCTGCTTAGATCTAATGGAGCGCGCAAGATGTAAGTTTTGATCAAAACATTCAACATGCTTTAACATGCATGCGCCAACATACATGCGCCAACATAAAAACATTCAACATGTTGTTTTCGGCATGAAAAACTATCATGGAAACTCGCATGTAATTTAGATCTATGCAAACAAGCGCAACAAAGGATCACAAAGCAAGCATATGAACATACATAAACAACCATACTCTGATACCAATTGAAAATCCCCTAAATCTAAGGGGGGCGAAACCCTAAGGGGGCGCATATCATGATTTTGCAAGCGGATATTAGGGTTTCTAAGATCGAATGCATGTCATATGATTAACTTTCATGGACTTGTGTAGAACAACAATGGATCATACCATAGCCATCGCTTGGATGGTGCCTTGGAAGCAAGAGGGCGAATTGGCTCTCCTCCAAAGTCGCGCACACAAGATGAGAGATGGCTACTCCCTTGGCGTCTTTGTGCTAGCAAAGCTTCAAGGAGTCCTTTGTGTGGAGGAGATGAGATCTCTTGCGGCTAGGGCGATGAAGCTCTTCTTCCTCCTTTTCGTGAAGACAAGACAACGCAAGAGTGGATAGGCGACAAGACTAGAACCGAAGATGCGTTGAGGCATTGTGTAGAGATGTGGCGTTACATGACTTCCAAATATGGAAAGTCATGAAGCCATGCGCCCACTCAATGCAAACCGCCCAAAACGCTTTCATATTGAACCATGCGATCACACATGTGTGAACCGGTTCAATCCAATTCGGTCCAATGCATTTGGTTCAAAGATCGAACCAAATCAGCCTAAACCACGGTCTAGATCTCTTTGAACCAAATGGTTCAAGTTCTAACCGTTCATCTCTTGATGCTCTTGATCTCACCGATCTAGCATCAATACTCTCGATCGAAGCTTACCGATCTCAAGCCCTAATCAATCAAACATGATCAGAGCAGATCTCACTTACAATCAGAGTTTAAACTCCTTTAAACTAAACCAAAACAATTCAGTCCACACGATCTGACTTAAGTAAGCCATATCATCAAATTGTGCGACCCTAAGGGTTTCCTTTAAATGTCGGTAACGATAACTTACGTTATCACGATCAGTGAGGGGTATCTAGCAACACATCACTGTCTCCCGATATAAAGGAAAGAGTCTTCCAAGACTACACCCAAACCACAACACAAGTGTGAATCCACTTCACTAGGCATACTTGATTCCTTTGCCACTGGATGTTCTTATTGGACAAGCGTGTCAAGCCTGTAACTCCAATATGATGAGAATGATTAGATCAGATGAACATAGTCATCTGGGTATGGCCATACACTTTCTCAATCATCTCATCCAGGGGGGGCCCTTTAGAACATCACACTCCTATCAAGGAGACGGCAATCCTATATCTATCACTAGTGTCCTAACCTGACTCATGATCATTATCCAAGATAGTCTATAACCATTATGTTTCAAATGATATCGAACTACCTCAAAACAATGACAATCATCATTTAGAAACACAAGTGATCTCAAGTCAGAGGACATATGCCACTTGTTTGCATACAAGGATTATTCACATTGTGACAAACAATTGAATATCCTAGTAGGGTCTGTCCAGTACATCCAATGTACCTATGAGTCTACATCTTATTCCATGCTCGAAGCATCCTATAAGATTAGAACACATATTAGTCTCAATCATATCAAGGCTGTCTCAAGTTCACCAAGATATCTCGACTAAGGACTTAACTGCATGTCAGCCTAGCTGAACAGCATTGAGACATTATGTTGGGGTATGCCCTTAAGGCTAATGTTTGAGGCCTTGGGATTGTATCAGTATCATGTATAAACTTAATGTTTATAAAGGCAATGGTTGTTATTCAGGTTGTTACATCATCTGCTGCAATATGTATACTTCTGAATAATGTCTCAATGCTGTTCAGCTTGGCTGACATGCAGTATAGTCCTTAGTCGAGATATCTTAGTGAACATGAGACAGCCTAGATATGATTGAGACTAATATGTGTTCTAATCTTATAGGATGCTTCGAGCATGGAATAAGATGTAGACTCATGGGTACATTGGATGTACTGGATAGACCCTACTAGGATATTCAATTGCTTGTCACAATGTGAATAATCCTTGTATGCAAACAAGTGGCATATGTCCTCTGATTTGAGATCACTTGTGTTTCTAAATGATGATTGTCATTGTTTTGAGGTAGTTCAATATCATTTGAAACATAATGGTTATAGACTATCTTGGATAATGATCATGAGTCAGGTTAGGACACTAGTGATAGATATAGGATTGCGGTCTCCTTGTTTAAGGAGTGTGATGTTCTAAAGGGCCCCCCTGGATGAGATGATTGAGAAAGTGTATGGCCATACCCAGATGACTATGTTCATCTGATCTAATCATTCTCATCATATTGGAGTTACAGGCTTGACACGCTTGTCCAATAAGAACATCCAGTCGCAAAGGAAACATGTATGCCTAGTGAAGTGGATTCACACTTGTGCTGTGGTTTGGGTGTAGTCTTGGAAGACTCTTTCCTTTATATTGGGAGACAGTGATGTGTTGCTAGATACCCCTCGCTGATCGTGATAACGTAAGTTATCGTTACCGACATTTAAAGGAAACCCTTTGGGTCGCACAATTTGATGATATGGCTTACTTAAGTCAGATCGTGTGGACTGAATTGTTTTGGTTCAGTTTAAAGGAGTTTATACTCTGATTGTAAGTGAGATCTGGTCTGATCATGTTTGATTGATTAGGGCTTGAGATCGGTAAGCTTCGATCGAGAGTATTGATGCTAGATCTGTGAGATCAAGAGCATCAAGAGATGAACGGTTAGATCTGGAGCCTTAGGGTTTAATTATGATCTAGAGCAAAGGCTTGGCTTAATTGGTCTTTGAACCAAACCAAAAGGAACCCGTTCACATGAGTGAACGCATGGTTCAAAGTGAGGATGCGTTTTGGTTGGTTCGTGAACGCATGAGTGGATGCGTTAAGCGTTTGCTATTTTTGGAAGTTCCAAAAATGAATGCACGCCTCCACGTTCCAAAACGCTCGCCCCTCTTTTGGTCTTGCACTTGTGTGGCTCGTCTACACGAGGTGTAGAGAAGCATTCGGCCAAAGGAGAGAACTACTCTCGCATCTCATCTTCCTTCACACGACAAGGATACTTGGAGCCTTGCTAGCACAAGAAGCAACAAGGAGTAGGCGATCACATCTTGTGTGCGGTGCCTTTGGAGAAGAAGCGTTTGCATCTTTCTCTTCCAAATCGCCATCCAAGCGAAATGGCTATGGTATGAATCCAAACTATATGAAGTTGATCATATATTCTTACAAAAGATGTTTAGAAACCCTTGCTTCCGCTATGAAAGTTTTATATGCGCATCCTACTAGGTTTCGCCCCCTTTATCTGGGGACTTTCACATTATTCAGAAGTATACATATTGCAGCAGATGATGTAACAACCTGAATAATAACCATTGCCTTTATAAACATGAAGTTTATACATGATACTGATACAATCCCGAGGCCTCAAACATTAGCCTTAAGGGCATACCCCAACAGAGAATACCCCAAAAGTCTTAGAGGAAAAGGAGTTCGATTGGAAGAGGAATCAATGAAAGAAGGTTGCGGCACTGTTCACTCATAAATTACGGCTGTAATTTCAATTACAGCCGTGTTGTAACGTTTATTTCCTCTTCTTCTTCGATTTCTGACACTTTGATACTATGGCTTATTGTGTTTCTTCTTCCATGGTAGCTTAGATCTTTTATGGGACATGGGATGTAATCCCTTTGATTTTATATGATTAGATAACTTTTATTTCGTCAAGATAATTTTGCTATGATAATTATACTTGTGTGATGACTTGTCTTTAATTCTCCTTAGTTTTCTTAGTATCATGCATGTTTATAGAGTTTTCGCAATATGGACTGAAAAGTGATTTGCTTGAGAACTTGGAACCCTAAAATTGAACAATAGGAACTCACCGTAAGAAATTAGGTGAAGTTCTTATTTCTTGATTTTAGTAGTTTAATTGCCATGTTAGATAATTCGAATTTAGGATTGAGTTATTGTGTCAAACATGGAGATCTTGCACGAAAGTGAGGATCGGAACATTGGAGAACCATAAGTAGAACTTGTGTTGAGACTTGGATGCCCGAATGTGATCCTTGAGATTCCACTTGAGATGATCAACTCAGAATTCGGATGCACAAAAGTGATCCTTGAATTCTTTGATTGATGATTTACTTATCTTCAGTGTTGGGATAGATCTTGCGCGAAAGCGAGGATTGGTCCCTGCATGATTGTCTGCACGAAAGTGAGATAATCCCTTTATGAAGTAAATTATATCTTTATCATAATAAAATTAGACTGATGACCTTTTATTCATATCTAGTCATTGAAATTAAAGTGGATGAAACCCTAGTCCCAGTTTATCTCTCTGATTTCGTGTTCTTTCTATCATTTACTTATAGTATAATCGATTGCATAGCTAGTAAGAATACAACTATTTGGTAATTAACACATTGGTCCCTGTGGATTCGATACTTTCTTTATTACTTCGAGTATCCGTGCACTTGCGGAAAACAACAAACTCCCGCCTTGATATTGAGTCATGTATAGGCATGAGGTTGATTGTCAGAGATGGAGACACCTACTGTTTGGTACTATAGCCCGGTCTTCCTACCTTACCGTTGCCAAACCCGGAGAGAACCTATGTTCAGAACCCCAAGAATTGGAAGCTTTCCCCTGATGCCGCTTCTTTTGCTACTTTTGCACCCGAGAATGTTGTACCACCACCACTTGCTGCTTGGGGTGATGATCCATTTGGGATGGGTATTGATGCTTCACCATCTAGAGCTGCTGATCCGCCACCACAGAGAGCTACTGGATCTTCTTCACATTGTGCTGCCCCTAATCAGAGCGGGTGGCACAGTCATCTTGATCCAGGCTTCCAGGCACTCTCTGCCGATGTTCATCGACTAACCTCCACCATGGGGAGGATTTTTGACTACGTGGTGCATATTCATGACGATGTTGAAGAGATCAAAGACTATCTTCATATTCAGCATAGAGGTGGTGGAGTAGGGAGTTCTAGAGGTGATCCCATGGATACCGCATCGGCAGAGGGAGATGACGAGGTGATAGATTCAGATTAGTAGAGAGCTTTGTGAGTATCTCCTTCCCTACCTTTCTTTACTTGAGCTTTATTGAATTTATGATAGATTTATTCTTTTGTAGGGAAGGATGACTATTTCATACTTTTTGTGTCCGCTCGCTACAGATCCTCATCTTTGGATTTTAATTTGGTTCAATTTGGTTGTACTGATATTTTTGATGATTTTATTTTGATATCGTTGTACTTGATTTTGTGTTCTGATATTTTGGATGATTTGATTCGATATGGTTGTATATTTTGAATGATGTAGTGAGTGTTCAGAAATTTTTGTTTTGAAAGATGATATATTTGTGCCTGATATGTTAAAATATTTGCTTTGATGTGTAGTAGGAATTTTTGAAAATTACAGCAGTTGCCATGCCGAAATTTTTAATGAATTATCATGCATATCAAATTCTGGAAATTGGAAATAGATTTAATATGTTGAATTTATTTCTCTAATATAATCTATTTGTTGGAATTTTCTCCATTGATTGATGCATGAAATTTTGGGTAAATGCATTATTTAATGAGTGCAATCTTAAAGTGAAATAATTCTTTTGTATAAAATAAGCATATGTGCACATGTTTTTTGGATTGATATCGATTGGTTGATCTAGTGTATCTTTAAAATCTTTTGTGTTATTTGTTGGGAAAAAGAGATCCAAATCCATGAAAGAAAAAGAATAACTCCTATTCTTGGCATTGTGTTTACAATGGTACATAAGACAAGAGTTGAAGTTCCAAATGAAAAGTATGTATCTATGTGGGTACATGCCAAGAGAGAGTTCCTTTGACATTGACTCCGCTATCTCAAGAAAGTTCTTCCTACTGATGAGATATGAGTCCTATTATGTTTGGCTATGTGACCAACATACTCTAAATTCGTCACCGGAAAATGGGTGGTAATCAATTTAGAAAATGTCGAGGACATATAAAAAAAAAGGGAGAAAAGAGAGAAATTTGAGTGGAAAAAGATTTGGAGATCCTATTCCTGTAAACAAAAATATTTTGGATGAAAAATCTAAAACCAGATTTATTCATGAGATTGAAATTCTTTTACTATGCACATTGCAAAATTTTATTTGATTGAGTTTTTGAGTCTTAAAGATTAAGTTCAGAAAACGATTTATTTATTTGAAATTTTATGTGAGATCGATGAAATTTTCCATGCATGATTATATTTTAGAAATTTATTCGTCATATGAAAGTTTATAACTACTGTTGATTTCTTTATTTGCTTGAGGACAAGCAAAGTTTGAGCCTTATGTTTTGATGACTCTAAATTTCATAGTATTTTTCGTACTGATTAACTAGTCTTTTGAGTCATAATCATGCTCTTTTGCTTTATTTTTATACCCTATTGCCAAATACTTCAGAATCTACACCTTTATTGGTTTTTGATCAATTTCAGGTAAAAAGGGCATTATTATCACGAGTTTTTGAGCAATTTAGATGCATGGATGAGTCCTAATCACCAAGAGGAGAGTACACATCAAATTTCAAGTCAAAACAAGTTTTCTGGCGAAATTATGGTAGTATCGTAATGAATTTTACGGCAGTAATAAGCAATTATGGCACTACCGTAACAATTTTCACAGCGGCTTAATTCTGGAGTTTTTTTTTTTTTTGCAAATTACGGCACTACCGTAAAAACCTTCACGGTATCGTAATTTCAGGCCAATTTCTTACCGAGACTTCAGAGGAAATTACGGCACCACTGTAATTATTTTTATGGTGCCGTAATTCCAAGCCATTTTCTTATAGAAGACTTCGTAGCAATTACGGTACTACTGTAATTTCCATCATGGTATCGTAATTTCAACCCAGTTGCTCGATTCTTCCACTAGAAATTTGAATTCATGATTTCTCGAGCTTTAGGGCACCAATTGAAGATCCAAAAAAAGGGGAAGACTTAGAATAAGTAGGAGAATGGTCTTGAAGCAACGAGAGGAATTTTTAATCGAAAATCATGATGAATTTTGGAGAATCGTTGCCGCTCTAGGGTTCGTCAGTTCTTAGCCTACAGACCACCTCCAGCCACGAAATTTGCAAGGAAGTTTTGCCTGAAGGAGGAGAACACACGCCAAAAGTTTCAGAGCAAGAGGAGTCTGATCGAGGGAGAAATCAACGAAACAGGGGGCGCCACCACTGTTCATCGTGTTCATCAAGTATTACGGTGCTGTAATTTCATTACAGCGCCTTGTTTTGTAATTTTCTTCCCTTTTTCGATTTCTGATACTCTGAAATCATAGTTTATTGTAATCTTTCCTTCATGCTAGCTTAATTTTCATATGGGACATGGGGGTGTAATCCCCTTAATTTCTAATGACTAGACATTGTTAATTTTGTCAGGATAATTTTGTTATGATAATTCTACTTTTGAGATATTCGCTTATAATTCTCCTTAGATTTATGTTTTCAGCATGTTTTAGAATTTTGTGAAATAGACTGAGAAGTTGATTGCGAAATTTGGAACCCTAGAATCATTGAGTATAGAACTTTTCGTAAGAGATTAGGTTAGTTCTTAATTCTGATTTTTAGTAGATTTATTGCCATGTTGATTTTCTGATCTTTGGATTGAGTTATTGTGTTAGACTTGATTTGATATTGTAAGAGATTAAATATCTGATCATCGGAAAACCTCAAGTAGAACCTAAGAAATTATCGTATGAGAATACATAATTTCTCTTGAGATTTTTGACTTAGAATTCGGATGCACTAGAGTGATCCTTGAGTTCTTTGTCAATAATTTACTTATCTTCAACATTGAATAGATCCTACACGAGAGTGAGGATTGGTTCTTTGTATAATTATCTGCGCGAGAGCGAGATAATTCCTTTATTAAGTAAATTATATCTTTACCATAATGAAATTTGACTGGCAACACTTTATTTCCTCCTAGTCATTAAAATTAAGGTGGACGAACCCTTAGTCCCAGTTTCCTTCTTTGATAATTTTCCATGCATTTTTCGATCATTAGTTTCGTCATATTCGGATTGCCTGGCTAGTGAAAAATTGATTATTCGGTACTTGGCAAACAAGGTCTCAGTGGTTCGATATCTTTTTATTACTTCATGTATCCGTGCACTTGCAGGCTACAACAAGGTGGCCTCCATTATTTCAAATGTGGCACTTTGTTCCATGTAGCACTTTGTTCCACAACTATCAATCTGTTCGCATTTCTGGGCGCATAATGGTATTCCCACTAGCATCCATCCAAGTACATTAACACATGGAACATGCTTTCATTGAAGGTGAAATGGACTTAGTGAAAGGTGTTTGAAAGATGTGTTAAATCCTCAAAGAGGGGAAACCATAGCTATAATCATTCATACATGTCACAAGTTTTGATATAGAGACATACAAGCATAAGTAACCCAAGATTTATCAAATTTGGAGCTTGATTAACATTGACTTCAAGTCAGTCATATGATACCATTTTTGTGTGATCTTGATGTCAAAACAAAGGATTTTGAATCTATTTTTCAGGACAACAAGTTTGACTTAAAAAGGAGGTCCATAAGAAAAGTTAGAATCAATGATGTAACAAATGGTCAGAATCCGGGAAGGAAGATTTATAGGTTTATATGGTTATTTGCAAATTCGAGTAGAAATTCATTTCTTAACCAAATGACGTAAATAAAGGCTCTAAACGTAGGTTTTGAAGTCTACTTTGCAAATAAGAATTTGTATAATTACTGTCACGTAATATGTGTATATAGATCATTCACTAGATAAAGGTCAAAACTGGAAAACTGATTTCATGGGTCAGATTGAACTGAATCAATAAATGTGATAATTAGTTCTAAAGTATCCAATATCTGACTCAAAATAAAGATGCTTGAGTCGTCTTTGCAATGAATCCAAAGTCATAAGATTTGAATAAGGGAATCGAAAGTTATGATACTTTGTATATAGAAAGGTCAGGTTACTTTGATTTCACATTCATGGTCTTATAACATGATACAAGATCATTCTTCCACGGAACAAATTGATCAAAACCAAGACAAACAGAGGTAAATTGATATCAAATTGACAAAGAATATAAAAAAAAATCTTATGAATTAGATGAAGAGGCAAAATTTCACAAAGAAAGAAGAGTTTACTTGCCTAAGAAGCTAAAGTCTCTCTATGCTAGCTTTCACCCTTGGTCTTTCTCTTCCCTTCCCTAAGCTTTTCTCTTCTCTGGTTACAAATGGGCAAAAACAAGTGAAACTTCACATGTACGCATGAAGGAGGGTGATTTGTCTCAAGTAATAATGAAGGTGTGAGGTGTAAGAAGGTGGTAATGCATGTATGGTGAGGTGGCAAGTTGACTTTTCAACATTTTGTCACATGTTCTTATATGCCCTTACATTTGCATCCTCACTTATGCAAAGTCATCCATCATGCTAAGTACTATATATAACTTTTATCCTCATGCATAACTATTTTTCAATTCATAATTTGTACTTTGCTTTCTTTTGAGGTTATTATAGGGTCCGCGATCACGGGCGCGATTCTGGGCTTGACCCGCTCAAGTTTGCCTAGTTTTAGCTTTCAGGCACAGTGGCGAATTACGGTCAAGATCCTAATCATGACCCAATTTTGATTCTTATCGAGGGCTTCAATAAACCTGAAAATATCTAGATAGGCTCTCCTTGATGCTAGAAGGGCTCATCTACTCTTGAATTCCCAAAATCTACTTGCTAAATGATTTTTTGTCCTAAAAACACAAAAATGCCTACATAGGTGTAGAATCCATAGATTTACCAAAATTTAGGCAATTATATGACATAAACCATGAAATGGAGATGATTTTGTCAGTAAAATCATTCATAAATTGCTATATAAATATGTGTTAACAGTTACACATGCCACATACATTGCGAGTGCCAAAATGAATATTATAATAACCTAGGGACCTCGTATCATCCACTATGTGAAACATTCAATTCTGTAAGCAATCATTCGTGTGTGCTCAATCATGTAACATGCAAGTAAGGTATGTGTGGTATTATAATATGTATATTTATCATGTAGGTAACATATGCAATAAGCACACACTGAAAGCACATCAACAGATGCCAACACTGGTAAACTGTATACACATCATAAGATGCCAACCTTATAAACTGTATTGATTTGACCGCTAGTACATGATTTTATCGAAGTAGTAAAATAAGATATCCTTCCTAACGAGGATCTGGCGGTCAAGTACCGATTACACGATTCGTTTATATCTAGACAGATGAATTTGTGGTTTAGAGTGAACATTAAGTATGAAAAGCAGCAAAACTAGCATTTTGGGCAAAAATTAGTTTTGAGAAGATTGGGACTTGGTGTTTCACCACACTAACAATTATGAATTCAATAAAGATAAATCCTTGAGCAGAATATTATAGTGTTGAAAGGTATTTTTCCTAAGATGCAGATTACCTACTCCCGAAGTGTAATCCGGTACCTAGCTATGCTAATTCCCTACTCTCATGATAATTAACGCAACTAGGCCCATAAGTTCTACGAAAATCCTTGAAATCCTTCAAATGAACCCAAACTACTCTCTTGATTGGATTCGTAGGTTTGAAAAGAATAGTTCTGATGTTGCGATTCACCTCTCGGTCCTTGTCGCAACGTCTAAGACGTAAACATATTTGGCCAAAGTAAATTATGTAAATAAACTTGATTTTTATCCAATCAATGCTATAATAATCATGACAAAGATAAAAATACAAAATTTAATTCATAAATGTCAGTGGGCTACATCCCTAATCCTGAAAAAGAGTTTACTCACTCATGTTCATCGTATATAGCATGTTTGTTGATGAATATTGCATTGAATCTTAATAAAATACAGGAAATCACTACACAAGTAATTAGAAATTCTTCCCCTCGATCTGGAGATGAATATGAGGTGGCTAATCCTTCCTTTGCGTTATCTTCCTACTCGATTTTTGCCCTGGAAATGAATTTTGCCCTAGCCACCCCCTGTGTTCGTCTTTGCCCAAAAAGTCCCCTTAACCCCCCGAAAAAAATCCTTTCTTTTATAGTTTAATCGGTTTAAAACCCATCAAGGAAGAATTTTAGAAAGTTTAGTTCAATTTTGACTCGATTCGAGGTCGAATCGAGTGAAAAACTGAAAGAGGCAGAAAAACTCATGGCCCGTAAATTGTTCACGGTTGCGGTCGTGAGAGTTTCTATGAATAAAAGCTGTGTATGAAGGACCCCTTTCAAGAGGGGGGCGATGTCACATCCCGTTATCTTAACCCCAAACAAGCAACACAAGTCATAGAGAAACAGGATGTTATCATACAAGATCGATTCACATGCTAGGTAAAACCGAGTTCAAGAAAACACGATCTGAAAATTTTCGAGAATCCACACATCATAAAATCCACGAAACACAATTTCATAAATGTACCTGCCACCACGCAATACTTGCACTAGACATATGCAAGTCAACAGTTATATCAAAACCACATAAAATCCGTAAAATCCATAAATCACATAAAGGTACCTGCCACCAGGCAATACTTGCACTAGACATATGCAAGTTTACATTTATATCAAATCCGTTTGCAAAAATACCAATCGACTCAAATTTGAAACCAAAGTCACAATGTCGATTCTATAAACTCATGAAACTAACATGAATAATACCAAACACCGAAACCAGGCCAAAGCCCGCGGTGACACAAAAATCAAAACTTCAAAACTTAAAACTGCCACAACCGGCAACACAAGTTCACATAATTCGGCCACAACCGGCCCCAGTTAATTAAGCACAAAAGTCTTATACATTAACCAGCATAATATCCATATCAACGCTAACTCAAGAAATGCGCCCCTGCTCTACACCTGAAAATAGTGAGGGAGTGAGCTACACAGCCCAGTGAGTGGATAGTCTCAAACGACCATCCATAACATACACTCAAAAATACATGCAGATTATTTTAAAAACATTTAACAGAATATCATGTCAACATATAACAAAAGTAAAGGACAGAACTCATATAAAACAATCAGGTGTAAACTGCTAAGACATCATTGTCACCAAAGAGTAACCAGGGTTCTAGAGCTATACTCTAAACCAACTAATGACTTAATTGACCTAGTTGTCCAGCATAATCAATAGTGACCATTATGGTCCAACCCGGCTTTGGCCTAAGCACTGGGAGAAGCCTGCAAATCACATGCAACATATATACATGGACAGTGTGTAGACTCAAGAGGTAATCACCACCTGGTCAAGATGTGATACCTTGATCTACACCACCCCATAATCACAAAAATCTAAGCGTCTAAGAGTGATGACATCAAGAGGTGGCCCCTGTCCGACCAAGACATGGCACTTTGCGTCTTATATCACTCGTTCTCCCAAAGGGTTCCTTAACTGGACAACACCAGACACATCTTATATCTTATTTCACAAAAGTGGACTCCTAAGTGTCAACTATACTCTAGGATAGTCATTTTTATCACAATAATCACATCAGGCAGGCTGAATAACAACCCCCTCACATATCACAATACAGGGCTGAAATCTCCAACCCTTAATATATCACATATAGACTATCCCCTTGAGTACACAGTTACACTTAGCCTTAGTCCTAACCATTCCATGACCACAACACATATTATTCAAAAATCACATAACCACATAATATTCGAAAATCACATAACCACATAATATTCAAAAATCACATAATCACATAATATTCAAAAATCACATAATATTTTATAGAGTCCTTAGATTTCATGCTGATCAGTTCAGTATAATCATGCTAAGTTATCACCCAAAGTTATCAATCAATATTTCATGTCATTACTTTCTGCATACACCATTCAATTAAAAATACATAATAATACAGAAAATTCACTAAATTTCGTTCACAATTAACATAAATGCAGAATATCACATATTCATAGTTTTCTACTAGTTCTGATAACAAAAGACAGAAATACCCCTAGTCCAAAGTTTAAGTCATACACGAAAAGTTATCCAAAAATTTCGTAAAAATATTCATTACGTCCCTCATGATCCCTAGATTCGTAATTTCAAGTTTTCCCCAATTTTAACTAGGAAATTTACCGAATTACCCCTAGGTCAATTTCAGTCAACAGAAACTTTTATTTCTAAAAATTCCCAAAAAAATACAGTAGAATCCTCATATACCTAATTTCATGAATATCAAGTTTTCCCCAATTTTTACCCATGCATTTGGACGTAATTTCATGAAGAAGGGTCGAAATTCTCCTTCAAGCCCTAATCTTCATGCAATTGAAATTCTAAAGCTACATACATGTTTAATCAAAGTCCAATTTAGGATTAAGAGTCTTAAAAACGAAAAGCCCTAATTTTCATGCAAGCTAGGGTTTCAAAAATTTGGGAAAAACAAGGAAAATATGTACAATTGAAATTAAGATATCATGCCATACTCCTATGCATTAATCTTCTCTAAAACAAGCAATGCATCCAATTTTCGTGAACTAGGTGAAGGAGAACATCCACTCACCTCAACCGTGAACACCAAGATGAAAAATCTCTCTTACAAACTCGTCTAAGGCCATGAAAGACGCCACCAATCACCCAAGAACGCCGGCCAAGGGAGAAGAAAGAAAGGAAATTTCGCCCAAGCCTCCAAGAATCGCCCAAGCCTTCAAGAAAATCGCCAACTTCTTTGCCCTAGCCGTCCACCTCTTAGATTTTCGATTTTTAACTTTTAAACCCGCTAACCAATTAATCCAAATAGGGTTTAACCCACTAACTAATTAATTCAAATCCATCTAATTTATGTGCAAACCCAATAACTAATTAATTTAACCATTAACTAACAATTTAACCATTCACTTAAACGAAAATCCAATAAGGATTAACTTAACATCCAATAAGGTCTATTTAATTAATTACAAATTAACAACCAATAAATTTCTAATTAATTAATTATAAATTAACAACCAATAAACTCTAATCAATTAATTACAAATTAACAATCAATAAGCCAGTTAATTAACATCCAATAAGCTAGTTAATTAACATCCAATACTGCTTAACGTAATATCCACAATCAATGATTTTATTTAAATCAAAATAATACTTACCAGGACTTAAGATCCTTGGATCTTACAGGCGAAACCCTATTGGTGGCGCATGTATAAATTTCGCATGGAAGCTAGGGTTTCAAGAGATCTTAATATCGCATATGATCAACTTTCACACATTAGAGATAACAAGAGAAGGATCCATACCATCGCCATCTCTTGGATGGTGTCTTGGAAGGAGAGAGCAAGAGAGATCTCCTCCAAAGGTGATGCACACAATTGATGTCGCCTACTTTTCCTTGGTGCTCCTTGTGCTAGCAAGGCTCCAAGAAGTGCTTGTCGAATGGAAGGGAAGGAGACCTTCTTTGCTTGGCGATTTCTTGCTCCTACTTTCGTCCACCTTCACTACGCAAGATGAATGCTTGAGGCGACGAGAGAGCGAGATGCGAGCAAGAGTGTAACGCAACTCATGAACGTGGAGGCGTTTTTCTATCTTGGAAACGCATCTTCCAAAAATAGCAAAACCATAAGTTCATGCGTTCATGCGATCATGAACAAACCGCATTTACCTCTTCTCTTTGAACCATGCGCTCAACCCATGAGCCGGTTCAATTTCATTTGGCTCAATGACCAAATAAACCAAGCGACTTAGCCTAGATCACAATTGAACCCTAAGGTTCTTGATCTGACCGTTGATCTCTTGACGCTTCTGATCTCACCGATCTAGCATCTATTCTCTCAATCGAAGCTTACCGATCTGAAGCCCTAATCAATCAAACATGATCAGACTAGATCTCACTTACAATCAGAGATTAAATCCCTTTAAACTGAACCCAAACAATTCAGTCCACACGATCTGACTTAAGTAAGCCATGTCATCAAATTGTGCGACCCTGAGGGTTTCCTTCAATGTCGGTAACGATAACTTACGTCATCACGATCAGTGAGAGGTATCTAGCAACACATCACTGTCTCCCGATAGAAAGAAAGGAGTCTTCCAAGACTACACCCAAACCACAGCACAAGTGTGAATCAACTCACAAGGCATGCATATTTCTTTTGCCACTGGATGTTCTTATTGGACAAGCGTGTCAAGCTTGTAACTCCAATATGATGAGCATGATTAGATCAGATGAACATAGTCACCTGGGTATGGCCATACACTTTCTCAATCATCTCATCCAGGGGGCCCCTTTAGATCATCACACTCCTTAAACAAGGAGACGGCAATCCTTTATCTATCACTAGTGCCCTAACCTGACTCAAGCTCATTATCCAAGATAGTCTATAATCATTATGTTTCAAATGATATTGAACTACCTCAAAACAATGACAATCATCATTTAGAAAACACAAGTGATCTCAAGTCAGAGGAAATGTGCCACTTGTTACATTCAAGGATTATTCACATTGTGACAAGCAATTGAATATCCTAGTAGGGTCTGTCCAGTACATCCAATGCACCCATGAGTCTACATCTTATTCCATGCTCGAAGCATCCTATAAGATTAGAACACATATTAGTCTTAACCATATCAAGGCTGTCTCATGTTCACCAAGATATATCGACTAAGGACTTTACTGCATGTCAGCCTAGCTGAACAGCATTGAGACATTATTCAGAAGTACACTTATTACTGCAGACAAGGTAACAAACTGAATAATAACCATGCCTTTATAAACACAAGAGTTTATTACATGATACTTTTACAATCCCAAGGCCTCAAACATTAGCCTTAAGGGCATACCCCAACAGTGTACGTAGAAAAAATCACGGCCTGTGAAGGACTCACGGCCTCACCTGTGAAAGTTTCTGTGAACTTTTATACTTAGCCGCGAAATCACCCTTTGAATGCGAAACTCACAGCTCGCTGAAAAACTCATGGCTATGGCCGTGAATCTTGTGTTTGACTTCATTTTTGCTCAAAATTTGATGTGTGACTTTGTAATTTCCTCGGGAACCATGCTATGGCTTTAAAACTCATAAAATCCATTATTGTTATGTCATTTTACCTACATTTTCATAAAAACTAAGAAAAGTGAAGATTCTATACCAAAGGAAGTAAAAAAAAACAAAAAATTAGTATAAAATCATACAATTAAGCCTAAATATCATATAAAATACAGGTACAAATATGATGTAAATGCAACTCATTAAAATACTCTATACTTAAAGCTTTGCTTGTCCTCAAATAATATTCTAATATGTATGGAGAATGTAAAGATAAGGAGCATCATTTGTTTTCCCTTAATAGTGTCCTTAGTCCACAATTTAAGTAATCATTCTTTCAGAACTCAAGTAATTTAAGAAAATCATAATAGAGATAAATTCCCAAAAGTTTATAATCTAAGAAAGATAAAATTCATAATTCATGTCATAACATTCATTCTTCACACACTAAGTATCAAATACTCTCATCTT
Organism: Costus lasius; assembly: GCA_027563935.2. Taxonomy (NCBI): domain Eukaryota; kingdom Viridiplantae; phylum Streptophyta; class Magnoliopsida; order Zingiberales; family Costaceae; genus Costus; species Costus lasius. The sequence continues at coordinate 51,582,291 of CM050449.1, forward strand.
AATAAATCTACTTTACTCGACAGATAAAAATTTCTATTTCAAGAATTTTGGTGATGTTAAAGATAAGAGATTTTTAAAGCAATTTGATCTTTAATTGGTTATGTGCCCTTTCCTATTGGCATCATAACATTGTTTAAAATATACCATAGAGCAGTATAATTTAACTCATAATCTGAATCATAAGATCTGCGGAGTTGTCCACTTAACCTACAGCTTTCTCTTATTTTTTTTCTTTCCTTTTTTTAATCAAATCATGGAGAAAGCTGGCTAGTGGCATGGTATTTAAATCATTATCGATCTTTCTGCAAGAGGGATAAACATTTTTTTTAAAATTTTCCCTCTGTTACTTGATCGCAACAGACTTAAAGTATACCCACTCATGGTATAATATAACTCATGACCTTAGATCACTCAACTAGAGGAGTTAGAGCAAATCTCAATTTAAAGAAATATAACTAAATTTTCTGTTTATTAAAAGTTTTCCATTAACCAAAAATAGATAAATTAAACTTCAAGTATAAAAATACTATGCACATGTCGCATGAACATATAACAATTCACATATGAATTTTATCAATACCAGAATTGAATTTATACAACAATTTAAGTCTACATGAAGTTTCAGAAATTCCCTAAGTCATCAAATCAATTACATAAAATGTTTCCTAAGTCTAAAATTAAAGATAAAACAAATTTGATTATCCTTAAAAATCATAAACATTTAAAATACATACCTATAAAGCTTGAAGAAAAGGAAAATATATGGGAATACCCTAGACTTAAATTGTTGCACATGCATAAACATTAAATCAAGTTATGACAAATTTCAGATTTTTTTTTTGCAAGAGTTCCCTTTAAAATATGAGCGAAACCCTATATAATTATACAAAATCATGCAAACATGACTTAGAAAAATCTGAAAACTGTATTACATCATAGATATCAACATTTTACACTGTAAACAAGTTTCAAATATCAAATACCGTCACGTTTCATCAACCAAATATCATTTACCATTTCAAAAATACTATTCATCTTAATATCAAAACCAATATTAGAATCAACTACAAATCAACCAAAAACATCACTGGAGCATCACAACCAAAAACATCACCGGAGCATCACAAATCATCCAAAATATCAAATATCAAATACATGATAAGCATCTAATATGTATAATACCATCGCAATCTAACCATGAACTACACCTAAGGTTTCAATACCACCATGTATATGTACAATACCATACAAAATATCAAATATCAAATACAAATCCAAAAATATATCTTAGAGTATCAAAATACAATGCACACATATAAATAAAATATATAAAACTATGTGTGCATTGCATTGACCTAAATCTATATCAACTCCTGCTCAAAAAGAAGAATGCATTTGAGATATAACTAAAAGGTAAAGAAAAGAAAAACTCAAAGCATAAAGATATAATAAAACAATAACTATACTCAGAAATAAAGCATTAATCTATATCTGTATCCTCGGAGTCCTCCTCGTCGTCTCGAGTAGGCTGTGTCGACGATCCAGGGAGACATCGCCGCAAAAGCTCCTCGATCGCGTGCAGAGACTCTAATGCTCTAGCCTGCCCCTACTCCAGGCATGATATATCATCGCACATCCTCCGCTACTCAGCCCAAATCTACTACAAAGAAGGGTCCGCCAGTGTTGATGTAGATGGGCTAGCTGATGAAGATGGTCCAGCAGTGCGGGATGGCTTGACTGTAGGAATGAAAACTAAAGTCTTCGGTGGTGACAATGGAGGTGAGGCTGCCTCACTAGGAGTTGCCCCACCTTGTGTGGGATCCACGATCTAGTTCTACTGAACACGAACCATAGTGTGGTTTATGTTCGGCAGCCTCAGGGTGGCCTCTGAATGTCTGAAAATGAGATGATATGAGCTTCCAATCCTCGTAATCATCTTAATAGCTATGAACGCATCCATGCCTAATTTGGGATTGCCCTCAGCCTCGTTCAACCCCGAAGGGTCAATACCGAGGGCAAGGGCAATAGTAGTAATCAGACCACCCATAACTAGGACTCCTCTCCGTGCCTTTGCCACCTTCTGAATCTACTTCACAAGGTAGAACAGGGTGTTGACATGGTATCCAGTGAGCATGGCCCATAAGAAGAACAACTCTGAACCTCTGATGATTCAGGAGAAGACAGCATAAAAGAAGGGGAAAATCTGCTCCAGAAGGTGCCCCAAAAATTTTCCCTGGAAAAAGTCACACCCCGAGGAAAATTCCGCGAGTAGACCGCAGAAGTTTATGTGGGTTTCAGCACAAATTTTGATGCGGATGAGAAAACTGGCGCAGAAGTCACACCCCTAGGAAAATGCCGCGGGTAGACCGTGGAAGTTTTTGTGGACTCTAGCATGGATTTTGGTGCAGCCGAGAAAACTGGTGTAGAAGTCACACCCCGTGGAAAATGTCGCAGGTAGACCGCGGAAGTTTCTGTGGACTCTAGCACAGATTTTGGTGCGGCCGAGAAAACTGGCGCAAAAGTCACACCTTGAGGAAAATGCCGCGGGCAGACCATGGAAAAGTCTGTGGGTTTTGACACACTTGAAGAAACTGGTGATTTCCGACGTGCCCAAAGTCACACCTGTGGCAAATGCCGCGGCCAAACTGTGGAAGTTTCTGCCCATCCTAGAACATCTGATCACGGCCGTGAACAGAGTCACAACCAGGCCGTGACTGTTCCTGAAGCTGCAGAGTTGCCTCGTCGGCACCGTTTCGACATACACAACTCTCCATACCATCTCATTCCATCCATGACGGACCCGAAGGAGCCCAACAAGTTGGAAATACGATGGTCTCAACGCGCTTCTCACCCACCGGACCATTTCGTGGGAGTTATCAGCCCATTATCAATCCACACCGAGGTTCTCCCACCCAAAGGCATGGCTAGCTATCCCTCGGAAGGTCCAATCCTAGATGGGCCACGCAACCATCTTAGCAACACGGCCCAAGAGCACGCCACATTCGTCACAACCAAGCCCACGACGTCCGAATTCTGCTGCTTTGTCACGGCATGCTCCGAACGCGTCTGATCGCCCAACCGCCTCCGTACGAAGACCAAAATACCATGCGCCAGCTTCAAAGAATATTAGGAAGTAGTTTGTTTTGTTTTGTTTTGTAGTTGTAGCTTGACCACTTTGTGGCCTACAGGGTTAGGTAGTTGTTAAAGTAAGCTGCCTTTTGTGTTTTGTCTTGTTCGCTCCCCTCTTGTTCTATAAAAGAGGAGGTTGGGTAGTTCATTCCTTAGTTCTCTTGGTGGTTGAGTACTCCTGGTGAGCTGAGAGCCTCCAGCGTGTGTAGAAGTCGAAGTCAGCGCTTCGCCTTCAAAGTTTGTAAGAGTCGTGGTCGGTGCCTCGACTCCGAAGTGTTTCCTTCCTGGTTTTTGATGCAGTAAAGTAAATCCCACCACCTCTGGTGGGTCAAGTCTGCCTGTCTTTTCACTTCTTCATGTTCTTGCTTTTTCGTTGCGATTTCTCTTTCTCTATGGGTATCCGTATGTCGAAGACGTGGACGTTCCATGTTGTTCTTTGGTGTATTTCAGGCGCATAGGCATACGAACTGTGCCCTGTGAATCCACTGCTCGCCATTGCGACGTGCTGAGATTAAAATCTACTGCGTGAGCATTCTCAAATGCTACGAGGTTAGTGTGTTACATTCTGTAGTTGAGTGTCGTTATGCTCTTTCGCATTCGTGTTGCCCCAATCGAACTCGACGCTGGTTTCATCGTGTTTTTCTGCTGCATTTCCGAAGGGATTTTCACTTCCCTCGTCTAACGACCCTCTCCCATTTTCGCGTGCATTGTGTAGACCTTTAGACTACGGCTTTAAGGACCATCCTACCTACAGTAGCTACATTATTTCTGGTATCAGAGGAGTTGCGCGTTTGATTCTTATTGTTCGCACGGTCCAACTCCGTTGCATCGCATATTTCCGCACAGATTTTGCGTTTTTAGCATCCTGCACTTAGTCATTTTCAGCCTTGATTGTGCATGGTGACCACAAGGTCGCAACTCATGTCTTCACAATTCCCTGACACTATCCCGGAAACCCAAGAGTCGGTCCAACCTTCGGAAGGGACTAGCACCCCTTTAGACTCCGTAGCCGCACTTACTGCGTGAGTGGACGCGCTGACTACGCAGCTCGTTGCGTATAAGCAGTCCATGGATACCGCCATGCAGCAACTCAAGCTGTCATCAGAGACTATGTTTCAGCAACTTTTGGCTGGTTTCCAAGACCTTACTGATGCCGTTAATGTGTCGGGGCAAAGGCGCCCCAACTTGAGTCAGCCCCCTCAGTGTTGGGGTATGCCCTTAAGGCTAATGTTTGAGGCCTTGGGAATGTATCAGTATCATGTAATAAACTCTTATGTTTATAAAGGCATGGTTGTTATTCAGTTTGTTACATTGTCTGCTGCAATAAGTGTCCTTCTGAATAATGTCTCACAGCTGTTCAGCTGGGCTGACATGCTATAAAGTCCTTAGTCGAGATATCTTGGTGAACATGAGACAGCCTTGATATGGTTAAGACTAATATGTGTTCTAATCTTATAGGATGCTTCGAGCATGGAATAAGATGTAGACTCATGGGTACATTGGATGTACTGGACAGACCCTACTAGGTTATTCAATTGCTTGTCACAATGTGAATAATCCTTGATTGCAACAAGTGGCACATGTCCTCTGACTTGAGATCACTTGTGTTTCTAAATGATGATTGTCATTGTTTTGAGGTAGTTCAATATCATTTGAAACATAATGATTATAGACTATCTTGGATGGGGAGCTTGAGTCAGGTTAGGGCACTAGTGATAGACATAGGATTGCCGTCTCCTTAATTGGAGTGTGATGTTCTAAAGGGCCCCCTGGATGAGATGATTGAGAAAAGAGTATGGCCATACCCAGGTGACTATGTTCATCTGATCTAATCATGCTCATCATATTGGAGTTACAAGCTTGACACGCTTGTCCAATAAGAACATCCAGTGGCAAAGGAAACATGTATGCCTTGTGAGTTGATTCACACTTGTGCTGTGGTTTGGGTGTAGTCTTGGAAGACTCTTTCCTTTATATCGGGAGACAGTGATGTGTTGCTAGATACCCCTCACTGATCGTGATAACGTGAGTTATCGTTACCGACATTTAAAGGAAACCCTCAGGGTCGCACAATTTGATGATATGGCTTACCTAAGTCAGATCGTGTGGACTGAATTATTCAGGTTCAGTTTAAAGGGATTTAATCTCTGATTGTAAGTGAGATCTGGTCTGATCATGTTTGATTGATTAGGGCTTGAGATCGGTAAGCTTCGATCAAGAGAATGGATGCTAGATCAGTGAGATCAGCAGCATCAAGAGATCGACGGTCAGATCAAGAGCCTTAGTGTTTAATAGGATCTGGACTAATGGCTTGGGTTGATTGGTCTTTGAACCAAACCAAATTGAACCGGCTCATTGAGTGAGCGCATGGTTCAAGAGAAGATGAGTTTGCGCATGGGGTGAACCCATGATCGCATGAACGTTTGGGGTTTACTAAATTTAGAAGCCATGACTTCTAAACGTGGGAACGCCTCACGTTCACGCCTAAGACGCTTTCATCTCTCGTCTCTCCTCATCTCTCGTCGCCAACAAGCTCTCTTGAGAGTGGTGAAGAGGTTGACGAAAAAGGAGAAGGAAGAAATCGCCAAGCAAAGGATTCTCTTCCCTTCCATACGACAAGGACCTCTTGGAGCCTTGCTAGCACAAGGAGCACCAAGAGAAGAGTAGGCGACATCAATTGTGTGCGTCACCTTAGGAGAAGGAGCATTTGCGCCTTTCCTTCCAAGACACCATCTAAGCGATGGCAATGGTAAGAATCGCTTTTCATTGAAAGTTGAATATATTACATGCTATGCGATCCTGTTAGAAACCCTAGATTCCGCTAGAGTTTTGTTGCGCCTCCTATTAGGGTTTCGCCCCCCCCCCTTGTTCTAGGGGACTTTCAATTGGTATCAGAGCCGGTTATTGCATGATAATATGTTTGCTTTCTTTGTGATCCTATGCAATGATCTATATGTTACATGCGCTAGTTTTGATAAGCGAAGTTTACATGCTTGTTAGAGATGTTTTTCTCCTAGGCGCATGTTTTCTTGTTGGCGCATATGTATGTTTTCTCAAAAACTTATGATACATGCGCGACTCATTATAGATCTAAGGCCCTGCTTTAAACCCTTAGACGGGTTATTAGGGTTGAAGTCATCCCCTAGGTGAGATCCAGACAGTCTGATCAGATCATCTGACAGCCTTGATGGGTTGACCAGATAGCACCTGTGCGATAGCACGTGGTGGCTATAGGTCGACTGCAGACAGGCGTGTAGCGATGTCTGATTGAGACGACTAGTGAACACACATGAGTTAGGCCCGGGGTCACACCCGCTTGCCAGATCTCATGAGGGTTGTTCGGCCCCTGGCGCATGCATGGTTGACCTTTTGGTCGACTCAAGTCAGTTAGGACTTGGTGCATGCAAGGGCAGTGGATCTGACTAGGTTGGATGAGTGGATCCCTAGTAATGGACCGTTGTAAGGTTGTAGGGCAAATAAGGAAATTAAAATTGATGCCTATGGGGTTTTTCAAAATTTAATTTTCATGATTGGATCACATGTTGATTGATGCCTTTGTTTGTTTATTTATTCTTATGTGGGCTGCCCATGTTTAATGTGTGCTGTGCTGGGGCCTGCGTGCCTGGAATTTAAAGTTGTAAATTAATTATTGTGATCTGCGTATCACATTGTATTTAATTTATAAAGTGTAATTGACCTGCGTGTCAATCTTGTCTAGATAGATTAATTTGTAAGTTAATTAGACAAGAGCACAGAGCACACTTGGCAGAGGCGCATGCAGCAGTGGCTTGACCAGGAGGGAGGTCCAGGGTTCGACTCTGGGACCAGGCGCATTTTCCCTGGTAGGCGCACCTGAGCTGCAAATGGCGCTTGGGCCCTGGTTTGGGCCAAATGAGCAGCTACAAGACCCATGAAGAAAAGCAAGTGAAGACTTAAGTTAATTAAGGTCTTACTTAGGCTATGGGCTTTTACCACATAAGATCCATGCTTTCATTTATTGTTTAAATAAGTAGAATAGCATGATTTATTTATCTTCTGCTATCACCATAGGAATTGCATGATAGTGAAGAAGATAAAAGACTGTTAAAATCCAACGCTAAAATATCAAGCTCGTATGCCTTCTGACGCGAAACCTCACTGTTCTGATTATCGTTGGAGCCGTGTTGTACCCACTCAGTGGGCACGTCCATCTATCTTCAGACGGTGCGGGATTACACCTGCGTGTTACAGAGAAGGGATTTATCGCTTCTCGTTGCTCAGCATAGCACGTGGTGGTCCAGGGAGTAGGTCGGGTCAGCTTGACCATGTAGGCTACATATGTGGCGCATATGGTAGCACATGGAGGCAGCCATCTGTGGGGTCAGAGATTGTGTTGTACCAACTCAGTTGGCACAGTCTGCTGGATTGCCCAGATGAAGGGGAATCGCACGGGTTGGCGATTGGCAGGGACTGCCTACCAGAAATTAGTGCTTGTACTCTCTGTGCATCTTATCTCGCATGAGCGGGACGCGGAGACCAAGTATGAAATCTGGATCCCATCTCACTAAAAGAGTTCTACTCTTTCGGGCTGTTTTGCTAGATTTTTCAGCCAGATAAAATAGTGAGAAAAAGAATCATTCTTAAGTCCTGAATTGATTCTTTACATTGATACTGACCTTGCTGTTCTTGCATTGTTGTAGATTCCTGCAGCAACGAACACCATGAGCTTCAATGTGCGATCCCTACTGGAAAGAGAGAAGTTTGCTGGGCCGAACTTCTCAGACTGGTTCGGACACCTTAAGATTGTTCTTAAGGCAGAGAGGAAACTGTATGTCCTCGAGACGGCGATACCGCCTCAGCCCGCTCCGAACGCCGCAAGGGCGGTTCGGGAAGCTTATGAAAAGCACGTCAATGATAGCATTGATGTCGCTTGCCTGATGCTAGCGTCTATGACGCCACCGCTGCAGCGTCAGCATGAGGATATGTCTGCAATAGACATGATAGCAAACCTCAAGATGCTGTATGCTGCACAGGCGAGGACAGAACGCTATAATCTGACAAAGCTGTTCTTTCAGAGCAAACTGGCTGAAGGGAGCCCAGTGGGAGCTCACGTGCTCAAGATGATTGGGCACAAGGAGGCTCTAGAGAAACTGGGGCATACCATCAACCAGAAGCTTGCTGTAGACATTATTCTGCAGTCTCTCCCGCCCTCTTTCGATGCGTTCATTATTAACTTTAATATAAACAAAATCGATTGTACTCCGGCAGAGCTGCTGAATATGCTCTTGACTACTGAGGAGACTCTGAAGGGAAAGCCTTCGACCTCTGTCTTAATGGTTCCTTCTAGGAACAAGAAGAAGGGGAAGAAGGGCAAGGCCCCTGTCAAGAGTTACAGCAAGGCTCTGAAGCAAAAAGTTAAGCGGTCAAAGGAATACAGATGTTTCCACTGTGGCCAGCTGGGTCACTGGAAAAAGGACTGTAAAGCGCTCCAAGGAGATAAGAGGGGAAGCATCGCTTCTGGCTCAGGTATATACGTGACGGAAGTCATGGTTTCATCTTCTTCTATATCATGGGTGTTGGACACGGCATGTGGAGTTCACATTTGTTCAAATGTACAGGAACTCAAGAGAAGAAGACAGGTGGGACAGCATGAGGTGGACCTACGAGTTGGAAACGGGGCACGGGTTGCTGCTGTTGCTGTAGGAGTCTATTTCATCTCTTTGCCATCTGGGCTTGTATTAGAACTAAACAGTTGTTACTTTGTTCCCAGCATTACTAAGAATATTATCTCCATCCTGCTCTTGTCAGGAAGGGATTTTCCTTTGAATGCAATATTTCAAAGTGTGTTTTATCTTTTGATAATATTGTTTATGCTACTGGTTCAATTAACAATGGGTTATTCATGTTGGACATGGAATGTTCTATACACAATATTGATATTAAGAAAGCCAAGTATGCTGATGACAGCACCTTGCTATGGCATAGTCGTTTAGGCCATATTAACAAGAAGCGAATTAAGCGGTTGCATGATCATGGACTGCTGGGATCATTCTCCTATGAGGAGATTGATACATGCAAGGCTTGTTTAATGGGTAAAATGACGAAGCCACCTTTTTCTAACAAAGGTCAAAGGGCTTCAGGTTTACTTGACCTTATACACAGTGATGTGTGTGGGCCATTTAGTAAACATGCCAGAGGTGGCTATCAGTACTTCATTACCTTTACTGATGATTTCAGTAGGTATGGTTATGTCTATCTGATGAGACATAAAAGTGAATCTTTTGACAAGTTCAAAGAGTTCAAGAATGAAGTACAGAATCAGCTAGGCCAAAATATCAAGGCACTTCGTTCTGATCGAGGTGGAGAATACTTGAGTCATGCGTTTACTGACTATCTGAAGGAGTGTGGGATTATCTCACAGCTCACTCCGCCAAGAACACCGCAATGGAATGGTGTGTCCGAGAGGAGAAATAGAACGTTACTTGATATGGTTCGTTCTATGATGAGTCAGGCTACTCTTCCATATTCCTTTTGGGGATTTGCACTGGAGACAGCTGCAAAGGTACTAAACCGAGTGCCATCCAAGGCAGTTTCTAAGACTCCATATGAGTTATGGTATGGGAAACAGCCGAGCTTGACATTTATCAGGATCTGGGGCTGCGAAGCTTATGTCAAAAAGCTCGCCTCTGGGAAACTAGAGAGCAGATCTGACAAATGTATCTTTGTCGGTTACCCTAAGGAAACTAAGGGTTATTATTTCTTCGATCCCAAAGAGAACAAGGTATTTGTTGCTCGGACGGCCATATTTCTTGAGAAGGAGTTTCTTCTGCAAGAGGCCAGTGGGAGAGAAATAAAGCTGGATGAGAATCCAGAGGAAGGACAAAGTAGTCAAGCACAGTTGGATGAGCCTGAGCCGGTGGATCAGGTTATTGAACAACCTGAGGCTCAGATATCACAGGAACCGCGAAGATCGGGAAGGATCCGTCGACAGCCTGAGCGCTATGACGGAGTCAACATCATTGATAATGATGAACCCCTCACTTATGCGGATGCGGTCAGTGGACCGGAGTCAGCGAGATGGCTTGAAGCTATGCGCGCCGAGATGGACTCGATGTCAGATAACCAAGTCTGGGATTTGGTTGATCCGCCTCCGGGAGTTATCCCTATAGGCTGTAAATGGATCTTCAAGAAGAAGATTGACATGGATGGTAACGTGGTTACCTATAAAGGCAGGCTAGTTGCGAAAGGTTTCAAACAACTCTACGGGATAGATTATGATGAAACTTTCTCACCTGTAGCCATGTTTAAGTCTATTCGGATTCTTTTCGCGATAGCTGCATATTATGATTATGAGATCTGGCAGATGGATGTGAAGACAGCTTTCCTTAATGGAAATCTGGATGAGGATGTGTATATGACACAACCAGAAGGTTTCACTAATCCATCAGATCGTCATAAGATATGCAAGTTAAAGAAGTCTATTTATGGACTTAAACAAGCATCAAGAAGCTGGAATATTCATTTTGATGAATCAATCTCTGAGTTTGGTTTCATCAAGAACGAGGATGACCCGTGTGTATATAAGAGGTTTAGTGGGAGCGTGATTACTTTCCTAGTCCTCTACGTCGATGATATCTTGATCATTGGAAATGACATTCCTGAAATGCATGCGGTTAAGGCATGGTTAAGAAAGTGTTTCCAGATGAAAGATCTAGGAGAAGCAGCCTATGTATTAGGTGTGAAGATCTACAGGGATAGATCTAAGAGGCTTCTCGGGCTGTGCCAGAGTACTTACATCGATAAAGTCCTGGAGAGATTTCATTTAGAGAATTCTAAAGGAGGATATCTTCCAGTCAGACATGGTCTGAATCTTTCGAAGAGTCAGTGTCCACAAACACAGACTGAGAAAGAGGAAATGGACCATACGCCTTATGCTTCGGCTATTGGGTCCATTATGTATGCGATGTTGTGTACTCGCCCAGACGTCGCTTACGGGTTAAGCGTGACCAGTCGGTTCCAAAGTAATCCAGGTCAGGCACACTGGATTGCAGTCAAGAACATTTTAAAATATCTGCGGAGGACCAAAGATATGTTCTTGATATATGGTGGTCAGGAAGAACTCAGTATTGAAGGATATACTGACGCTTCGTTCCAGTCTGACCAGGATGATTTCCGATCGCAATCAGGCTATGTTTTTAGCTTGAATGGAGGAGCAGTGGTGTGGAAAAGTTTCAAACAGTCAACTGTTGCTGATTCCACAACAGAAGCCGAGTATGTTGCAGCCTCGGAAGCATCCAAGGAGGCAGTGTGGATTCGTAAGTTCATGAGAGAACTTGGTGTTGTTCCTTCGAGTGCAGATCCTTTGGTTATCTTCTGTGATAACACTGGAGCAATCGCACAAGCAAAGGAACCACGGTCGCACCAGAAGTCCAAGCACATACAGAGACGGTTTCACTTGATCCGGGAGATCATAGATCGTGGCGAGATCAAAGTCTGCAAGGTTCATACAGATGACAATCTGGCAGACCCGCTTACCAAGCCTCTGGCGCAGCAGAAGCATGAGAAGCACTGTAATAATATGGGTTTGAGATTTCTCAACCATTAGATTAAGTGCAAGTGGGAGATTGTTGGGGTATGCCCTTAAGGCTAATGTTTGAGGCCTTGGGAATGTATCAGTATCATGTAATAAACTCTTATGTTTATAAAGGCATGGTTGTTATTCAGTTTGTTACATTGTCTGCTGCAATAAGTGTACTTCTGAATAATGTCTCACAGCTGTTCAGCTGGGCTGACATGCTATAAAGTCCTTAGTCGAGATATCTTGGTGAACATGAGACAGCCTTGATATGGTTAAGACTAATATGTGTTCTAATCTTATAGGATGCTTCGAGCATGGAATAAGATGTAGACTCATGGGTACATTGGATGTACTGGACAGACCCTACTAGGTTATTCAATTGCTTGTCACAATGTGAATAATCCTTGATTGCAACAAGTGGCACATGTCCTCTGACTTGAGATCACTTGTGTTTCTAAATGATGATTGTCATTGTTTTGAGGTAGTTCAATATCATTTGAAACATAATGATTATAGACTATCTTGGATGGTGAGCTTGAGTCAGGTTAGGGCACTAGTGATAGACATAGGATTGCCGTCTCCTTAATTGGAGTGTGATGTTCTAAAGGGCCCCCTGGATGAGATGATTGAGAAAAGAGTATGGCCATACCCTGGTGACTATGTTCATCTGATCTAATCATGCTCATCATATTGGAGTTACAAGCTTGACACGCTTGTCCAATAAGAACATCCAGTGGCAAAGGAAACATGTATGCCTTGTGAGTTGATTCACACTTGTGCTGTGGTTTGGGTGTAGTCTTGGAAGACTCTTTCCTTTATATCGGGAGACAGTGATGTGTTGCTAGATACCCCTCACTGATCGTGATAACGTGAGTTATCGTTACCAACATTTAAAGGAAACCCTCAGGGTCGCACAATTTGATGATATGGCTTACCTAAGTCAGATCGTGTGGACTGAATTATTCAGGTTCAGTTTAAAGGGATTTAATCTCTGATTGTAAGTGAGATTTGGTCTGATCATGTTTGATTGATTAGGGCTTGAGATCGGTAAGCTTCGATCGAGAGAATGGATGCTAGATCAGTGAGATCAGCAGCATCAAGAGATCGACGGTCAGATCAAGAGCCTTAGGGTTTAATAGGATCTGGACTAATGGCTTGGGTTGATTGGTCTTTGAACCAAACCAAATTGAACCGGCTCATTGAGTGAGCGCATGGTTCAAGAGAAGATGAGTTTGCGCATGGGGTGAACCCATGATCGCATGAACGTTTGGGGTTTACTAAATTTAGAAGCCATGACTTCTAAACGTGGGAACGCCTCACGTTCACGCCTAAGACGCTTTCATCTCTCGTCTCTCCTCATCTCTCGTCGCCAACAAGCTCTCTTGAGAGTGGTGAAGAGGTTGACGAAAAAGGAGAAGGAAGAAATCACCAAGCAAAGGATTCTCTTCCCTTCCATACGACAAGGACCTCTTGGAGCCTTGCTAGCACAAGGAGCACCAAGAGAAGAGTAGGCGACATCAATTGTGTGCGTCACCTTAGGAGAAGGAGCATTTGCGCCTTTCCTTCCAAGACACCATCTAAGCGATGGCAATGGTAAGAATCGCTTTTCATTGAAAGTTGAATATATTACATGCTATGCGATTCACACTCGTTCGGCACCAACCCATTTTAGATGACCCTGGCTGCCATGGGACATACGTGGCTCATGGAGGCCCAGGTTATGAGGATGAGCCAAACGATAAAGACGATGTTTGGGCCGCACAAAGGCCCCTAACCCATCCTAGGTTTGAGTGATAGCGAGCGGATGTCGATTTCCATCGTTTTATCCATGAGACCCCCCCCACACTTTGTGGGTGGTCTTGACCCTACTAAGTTCCTAGATTGGGTCACCTCGGTGGATACCTACTTTGACTTGAGTGACACCCCTCAACACATGTGAGTTCGCATAGTCCGCACCTTGCTAGATGGTCCCGCACGCCTACATTGGCAAAATGTGGAGCGCCAAAATGAACAGAATGCTTTCCCTCCCATTACCTGATGGGAGGAGATGAAGTATCGCCTTCGTGAGCAATACCTCCCACACTCCTATAGGCAGCATCTCCTTGACCAGTATAGCAGCCTTCAGCATGGTTCTAGCTCCGTTGCAGAGTACTGTTTGACCTTCGACACATTGCAAGTCCGTTGCAATTTGCAAGAGGATCCTGAACTGGTTTTGTCTAAATTTAAGAACGGGTTCCGTTCGGATATCCGGCGAGCTTTACATGCGTATGTGTCCGAGTCCCTTGACCAAACCTACCAGCATGCGTTAGACATCAAGCAGGACCTCCGCACAGCGCCCCGTCGCAACGAGTTTGGCCCTCCTCGGCATCCGCACAACGGCGGGCCACCGCATTCCCACCATAGGGCTGAACGTGCTGAGCCGCATTCAGACCCTAATCTCACGCCTAGATCTCATGGTTCCCCTCAGCGCCCAGCCCAGGAGGTTGGCCTTATCACCCCACTTGGGAGGAGAAGGGCAAGGCCCCCGCTGTTGGGCTGGTCAAGTGTGTCCATTGCTACAATTGTTTGGAGTTAGGCCACTATTCTAGGGACTGCCCTAAGAAGTTCGTGATCGTGGACAAGAACCACGCACGTGTAGCCACTATTACCCGAGAGCACGAGGAGCGTGATGTTGAAGCCGAGTGTTACACGAGTGGTGAGGAGTCGGGTCACCCCACACTTGCGGTTGTGAGGTGCACCCTTGTGCAAACCCTGCCCACCGAGGATTGGAGGCGCACGAGCATATTCACAACTTACATCAAGTGCAACGGGCACTCATGTAAGATTGTCATCGATGGGGGAAGTAGTTTGAACGTGGTCTCTCGGACCGCGATTACTCCCTTCGGATTTCCCCTAGAACCCCACCCCAAACCCTACTCGATCGTGTGGGTTGATGCGTCGAGCCTCCCGGTTACCCATCATTGTCAAGTTCCCATCGCATTTGGGGACTATCGTGAGAAGGTATGCTGTGACGTGGCGGCGATCGATGTCACCCATGTTCTTTTAGGACGCCCCTGGCTCTATGATAGAGATGTGGTTCACTACGGCCGGTCGAACACATATGTGTTTGACCACGGGAACCAAAAGATCCATTTGATCCTGACCCCACCCAAGGAACTGTGCGCGTCCACATCCAAGGGCATGATCGTTCCCCCTACGACTGCCCCATTGATGACTCTAAATTTCATAGCATATTTCTTACTAAATCCACTGCATTTTTGGGTCATAATCATGCTCTGTTGCTTATTTTTATGCCTTATTTATCAAATATTTCAGAATCTAAAACTTTCTTGGTTTTTGACCGATTTCACGTAAAAAGGCATCATTATCATTAGTTTTTAAGCAATTTCGATGTGTGGACGAATTCTAATCATAAGAGGAGTTTGCACACAAAATTTTAAGTTAAACCGGATTTTCCTGCGAAATTATGGCAGTGCCGTAATTAATATTACGGCCGTAATTTGGGAATATGGCACTACTATAATTAATTTCATGGCCGCAACCTGTAGATGTTTTTTTTGGAAATTATGCCACTGCCGTAATAAATTTTATGGTGCTGTGATTTCGGTCCAGAATCAGGCAGAGAGTTCAAAGGATTTCTGCTGAATTACAGCACTACTGTAATTATTTTTATGGTACCATAATTTTGGGCAAAATTCATACAAAAACTTTCAGAGACAAATAAGAAGATTACGGCACTACCGTGGCGAATTTTATGGTACCATAATTCTGGGCCATTTCCTTACAGAAACTTTCGAAGCCATTATGGTAGTACCGTAACGTTCATCACGGTACCGTAATTCTGTGCCCAGTTGCCCGATTCTTCCGCCGAAAACTTAAAAAGATGATTTCTCGAGATTTAGGGCACCAATTGAAGATCTGAAAAAAGGGGAACACTCAATAATAGCAAGGAAAGATTTTTGAAGCAAAAGGAACAATTTTCATTCACAATTCACGGAGAATTTCAGAGAATCGCCTCCGCGCTAAGGTTCATCGCCGTTCATCGTACAGACCACCTCCGGCCACAAAATTTAAAAGGAAGCTTCGCCTGAGGAAGGAGAACACACTGTTGGTGTATATGCCCTTAGACCCGTTGTTGGTCTTGTTTGTACTACTTGAAATTGATATTTAATATATCATTCTGGCACTGTCGTTATTATGCTATGTTTACATTTGCGATTATGTACATGGATAATAATGTCCCTGGAGACAGATTGTATCTGTGCTCAAACGGTGTGTCCCCAGTCAAGTACCTGAGTGGATAAGGGACAGCTCTGGTACGTGTGAGACTGGTATATGGGCTAGTTCGGCACGGGGTGCTAACACAGGCATATGGGTATATCAGTGGTGGATATATTGGACTAACCCGCTTTGAAGCTCTAACTTGGTGTCATGAGTTAAGCTTACATGATAGGAGATGCATTGATCCCTTGACTTGAGGTCATTGACTCTTCTATATGGTTAGGGACATACTTTGATACAACCTAACTCCTCGCCATAGTTGGGAGGTCATAACGGTTGTCATTGGGTATGTCACGACCCATATGAGAACAGCAATGGACAGACGTAGGATTTGCCCCTTCCTACAGGAAGCTTGATATCCACGGCCCCCCTATCGTTGCATGACTGAGAGTGTATGGCCATACCCAGGTGAAAGCCTGATCTTGTCATGACCATGAGATTGGGTGAAAACAAAGTGGTGACACACTTTGTCCAATCGGATATCAGTTTGGCAAAGAGACTATAATGCATCGGTATCTTGTTGCGATGATGGGGATGTCGATGCTGATATCTATTCCGAAGATTTGGGTAGCAGCGATGCACTGCTAGGTGCCACTCACTGCTTGTGATGACCTGAGTTCATCACTGCCAACGTCAGAGGAACCTACAAGGTCGCACAACTAGAAACTCGGGTTCTCATATTGATCGGGTAGCCTATTGATCGAGTTATTGGATAACTTGAATCTAATTGGGAGAATCCATCAGCGCCATTGTGCCTGATGAGATGGAAGAGACTTATTGGAGCTAACTTTATTTTTGGGCCAGATGGGCCAAATGAGCCAAATGGGCCCAATAGACCAAATGGGCCTAATGAGATGGAAGAGACTTATTGGAGCTAACTTCATTTTTGGGCCAGATGGGCCAAATGGGCCAAATGGGCCCAATAGGCCAAATGGGCCAAATTAGCCCAATAGGTCATTTGAGCCAAATTGGCTAAATGAAGTCTAAGCTTGTAGCATGGACCAATGGGCCTCCAAGCCCAATGGGCATGAAGCCCAGTTGGGGCGTGAGGCCTAATGGGCCTTGAGGCCCAATGGGCCGTCAGGCCTGATGGGCCATGACAATAAGTTGTCTGACCCAATAGACATCATGGTGAATTAAATACTGCATTTAATTCTAGGAATTAATTATGTATTTAATTATGTAATTAATTCTAAGTTTAATTCTGAATTTGAAGAGTCAGATCATTAATGATCATTATGAGACTTTAATTCGAAGTTTTAATGAGTCATTATGAGACTTTTATTCAGAGTTTAATTCTATAATTAATTCTGAATTTAATTCTATTATTAATGATGAATTAATTCAGAGAATTTATTGTGGAATTCCAAAGGTCTCAGCGGAATTCCAAGGGTCCCCATGTTTTCTATAAAAGAAGAGGGGGAGAGGAGTTGGCGACTACTTGGTCTTTTGGAAGAGATTTTTCTCCTTGGCGCTTACTCCCTTCTCCCCTCTCCTCTTGGCATTCGCAAGGTTGGACCTTGGCAAAATTTCCATCACCTCTCCTTGGCGTCTTCTCTTAGAGGGTGGTGCAAGTTCTTGAGGACTCCCTGAGGCGTGGATCTTCTTCCCGAGGTAGCACCAGGCGTGGAAGAAGAGATCTTGAGCGTCGGTTGTGTGCGAGACTGCAGAGGGCGAACACTTGGGCGCCTGCATCTCTTCCTTCTTCTTCGCTTTGAGGTATCATCTCCTACTCACCATGTCGATTCTTTCGCAAGACTCGATCTTCTGGGTTTTTGGGACTAGCCTGTTTCGGGGATTGCTTCGGCTATACTTGCCTTTAAAATTTTAAAAATTTCTGGGGTTTCCCAATAGTGGTATTAGAGCCAACTTGCGAACTCGAACGGTGTTTTATGCTTTGATTGTATGCTCACATGCCATCTAAAATTTTTTGAAAATTTGCATATGCGCATGGATTTTTCTAAGTAAGAAAAATTGTAAGTTTTTCGTTCCTAACATCTATTCGATCTCTTTGTTTTTCGCTTTCTTCACATGGTGGGATAGACCCGTATGTGAGAGAATTAATTTCTCCCCATGCATGTAGGATAGACCTACTGTGTGGGACTTGTCAAAGATTATGGGGCATGGTGATTGTCCTAATCTTGGCAGGTTAAGGATTGCAAGGGTAGACGGCAAGCGTGCTTGGAGCATGCATGCGTCACTTTGTAGACTCCTGAGAGAAATGAAAAATCCTAGATTTGTGAACGGACGTTGAGGTTGAAAGACTTGTTTTCTAAGAAACTAAAACTGAAGTTTTATGTTTTCTTGAGCATATAGAAAAGCATGAGATGATTGTGCATCATGTTGTGGTCATAGTCAAGCCCCTTGTATGCCTGTGATGTATTTATGTGAGGCCTGTGTGCCGCCTTTTTCTTTTTGTTTTGTAAACGCACAAAGAAGATTAGGGGCGCATCCCTCATGGAGCTTGCATCTTGGCGCATCAACCATGATGGCACATCTTGCTTGGTGGCGCAAGTAAGGACTTGGCCAAACCGGAGGGTTCGTGAGCTATCCCTCTTGGCACAAGCATGATGGTGCATCATGCATGGAGGAGCCATCAAGGTCTTAGCCGAACCCTAGGGTTTGTGTGCTATGCCTTGGTGTGAAGGACCTTGGAGCCGCACTTAAAGATATGGCTTAGTGGCAGCTAGGTTAGGTCTTGTTGGGGCTTGTCACCTAGGTCAAGCATTGAACATCCTTTGGCATGTGATGGTTCAATGTGTTGATTAGGCTATGACCACATCGCTTGTTTACTGCTTTTGATTTCTGCTAAAGCATGCCTGGTTGTGTTTTATTGTTTTGTTATCACTATAGGATTGCATGTCTGTAATGTTAGACAAAAGATAAAACTAAGAGGATGAGACCCCCAAAACCCTCAAAACAATATCAAGTCCGTAGCCTTCTGACGCGTAGCCCTCGTCAAGCTATCGATCAGTGGTGTTGTGCACTGTTTCCCACCCTCATGGGACACACCCACTTATCTTTAGAAGGCGTGTGGTGGCTTTGGTTTCCCCAGTCCAGTTAAAAACCGAGCGTGCCTTCGCAAGGAAACTCGTTGGCCCTAGGCATAACGGTTAGGTTAGACTTGACTAGTTTTTCATATGTGGTGGCCACATGATGGAATTCTAAGAGGCGGCCTTAAGAGGTTAGGGTTTTGTGTTGTTCCAGCCCTAGCTGGGCACAAAATGCTTGAACTATCTTGAGAAGGGGAATTGCTTGGGTGCAATCGGCTGGCGAGCCTACCTTAAGAAGCATGAGTCACTTTGTGCATCTCATCCCACCCTCGTGGGATGCAAAGCCTCATGTGGAATAAGGATCCCATCTCACTAGGAAATCTCAGATTTTCAGGTTGACTTAGTGGGTTGTCAATTCGATTAAAAATAGTAGGAGCCATGATCATTTAATGTAAGTCCAGATTAAATGATTCAAAGTAGTACTAATATGCTATCTTGGTTGTTGTAGATCAATGGCAACGAACACTAGCGGATTGACACTGCGATCCCTTCTTGACAAGGATAAGTTGGTTGGATCCAACTTCATGGACTGGTATCGGAACTTGAGGATAGTCCTCAAGCTCGAGAAGAAGCTTTATGTCCTTGAGCAAGCTCTTCCCGCGCCTCCTCCACCTACAGCCTGAGTGGCTAAAAGGGATGCTGTTAGAAAGCATCAGAACGACTCTTTGGAAGTGTCATGTCTCATGCTAGCCACCATGGCGCCTGAACTTAAGGTGCAGTATGAGGAGCAAAATGCTTTTCAGATGATAACTCATTTGAAACAGATGTTCGAGGCTCAGGCTAGGACCGAGAGATATGACATTGCCAAAGTAGTCTTTCGGTGTAAGTTATCTGAATGTGCTCCAGTGGGACCCCATGTACTCAAGATGTTTGGGTATGTGGATCATCTCAAGAGACTGGGACACACGATTGATAACGAGCTGGTCACGGATCTTATTCTGCAGTCCCTGCCCTCTAGCTTCAGTCCATTTATTATTAATTTTAATATGAACCGGATTGAGTGCTCAAGGGAGGAACTATTGAATATGCTCCAGACGACCGAGCGTGAAATGGTCAAGACCAAACCTAATTCTGTTATTTTGGTCCCCGTGACCAAGAAGATGAAGAAGAATGGTAAGGCGCGTGCCAAGGGCAGTGCCAAGGGTCCGACTAAAGCACTGAAAAAGAAGGTGAGGATGTCAAAGGAACAGCAGTGCTTCCACTGTGGCGAGCAGGGTCACTGGAAAAGGGACTGCATGCGTCTTCAGAACGAGGAGAAGAGAAGCAAGGCTTCGTCTTCTGGCTCAGGTATTTATGTTACCGAAGTCAACCTTTCTACTTCTATGTCATGGGTATTGGATACCGCATGCGGAGCTCATATTTGTACAAATATGCAGGGGCTCAAGAAAAGTAGATCGGTGCGGCCTGGAGAGATTGACCTACGTGTTGGAAACGGAGCATAGGTTACTACTATTGCCGTAGGACTTTTGACGCTCACCTTGCCTTCTGGACTTCAACTAGAGTTAAATAATTGCTACTATGTACCTTCCCTTACCAAAAACATTGTATATATTCCTTGCTTGGCAAGGAAAGGATTTAAATTTTAAATAAAAGAGGACTCTTGTTCTTTTTCATTTGTAAATGTGTTTATGGGAAGGGTACCTTGTGCAATGGATTATATGTCTTGGACATGGATAACTCTATATGTAACATAAATCATAAAAGGATCAAACTGAGTAGTTCAGTTGGTGCGTACCTTTGGCATTGTCGATTAGCCCATATAAACAAGAATCACATTCAACAACTCCATGCAAATGGATTGTTGGATTCAACCTCCTTGGAGGAGTTTGATACTTGTTTATTAGGGAAGATGACAAAAGCTCCTTTCACCAAGATTGGGGAGAGGGTAGGAGGATCTCATACATAGTGATGTGTGTGGGCCATTCAGTAAACAAGCCAGAGGAGGGTACAACTACTTTATCACATTTACTAATGACTTCAGAAGATATGGTTATGTCTATTTGATGAGACATAAGTCAGAATCCTTTGAGAAATTTAAGGAGTTCAGACATGAAGTAGAGAACCAACTTGGTAGATCTATTAAGGCTCTTCGATCAGATCGTGGTGGAGAGTACCTGAGCGGTGAGTTCTTTGACTATCTTAGAGAGTGTGGGATTCTATCCCAACTCACTCCTCCTGGAACACCTCAATGGAATGGTGTGTCTGAAAGGAGAAACCGAACCTTGTTGGACATGGTTCGATCTATGATGAGTCATGCAAAGAATTCGTGGGCTGTTGGAGAAGCCAACAACCCCTAACTTCCTAAAAGAGGGTCAAGATGCCCTCTAACAAACTAAAAGCAACACTAACAACTTCTGTAGGGAATCATTAGGGTGCCTGGTGCATGGATCAACTTTGTGGGTTGTTGTCTGGGCCAGATGGTGCGCTAAACTATTTCCGAGTAGGCTGCCACGAAGTAGTAGAGTTTGCTGATCGTGGGCTGATTCTGAACGTTGTTGGCTGTCTCTTGGGCCGAGTTGAGGACTTGGTTATGGTAGCGATACTTTGGTGGCTCTTGAGGTGGTCCTCGGGGAAGGGTCACCATGGGGGCTGGTTGTATGGATTCCATTGAGGCTAAAGAGAGGCTCACAATGCCCACATAACGATATGGGGGTTGCGAGGATCCTTGCGAATGTCAAACTTCATGCAGAGTAGGACCCATCTTCACTTTCGAGGTGTTCACGGCCTGGCCGTCCTTGTGTTCACGGGCGTGAACGGAGGCTGGGAAATCTATCGATGCCGTCATGGCCTGGCTGTGCTTCTCATCACGGCCGTGACGGGGTGGACAGTTTTGCGCCAAGCTCATCACGACATGGGGCATGACCGTGCCTGGGGCCATGCTTTTGTTCACGTCTGGGGGTAACCATGTCACGGCCTGGCCGTGATAGGATGCCAAACTCATCACACAAGTGCCTGATGCCATGTTGGGCTGCACTGAGGGGATCACGACCATGATCTCCTTCACGGTCTGGCCGTGATGAGTGGGGCAGATGTCCGTTTGGCCTAAAATTATCGGTGTAGCCTCCTCAGACTCTTGGGAGTCTTCCCAGGTATCTTCTAGGGGTGTTAGGTCACACCCATAAGCTTCGAAGACTTTGCCAATTCCCCCAGGATGGGGAGAGTTTGCATTCGGAGAACAAGGCGCTGTGATGTTGTCAGAAGGGACACTAGTGGGCAGGGGTGCATGGAACAGAAT
The DNA here is from genome assembly GCA_027563935.2 of Costus lasius. Classification (NCBI taxonomy): domain Eukaryota; kingdom Viridiplantae; phylum Streptophyta; class Magnoliopsida; order Zingiberales; family Costaceae; genus Costus; species Costus lasius. The sequence continues at coordinate 51,604,546 of CM050449.1, forward strand.
GAGGTCAGAGACGTTGAAGACTGGGCTGATGAGGGAGTCCTCTGGCAAGTCGAGGCCATAGGCATTGGCACCAACCCTTCGCAGAGCCGTGTAGGGTCCATCGCAACGTGCATGCAACTTACAATTGGCTCTAGATCCCAGGCGCTCAGTGTGGATGCACACCATCACACGCTCACCCACCTTAAAATGGTGTGGTCTACGATGTTCGTTGGCCTTAATTGCATACCGGGTATTGCTCAAGTAGATCCGGCGACGAATCTCATCATGTAAACCCATGATGTGAGATGCAAATGCATGAGCGGACTCGTGGATAGAAGGGGTAGCAGGGACGTTATGCATATCAATAGGTTTTCTAGGTTGATGCCTAAGGAGAACTTGGAAAGGACTCAATTTGGTAGACCGGTTGAAGGTGCTACTGTACGCAAATTCTGCAATGGGGAGATGAACAACCCAATGCCGTGGAAAATCACTCGCTAAGCAACGCATAAGGTTGCCCAAGCTACGGTTCACTACCTCCGTCTGCCCATCAGTCTGGGGGTGGTATGCAGAGGAGTACTTAAGCAAGGTGCCAAGGAGGGCCCAAATGTACTTCCAGAAATGACCAATGAAATGGGTGTCACGGTCAGACACAATGGTGAGGGAAGTCCATGGAGGCGGAGGATCTCTTTGACAAAGAGATGTGCAATGTGGAAGGCATCAGCCGTCTTAGAACAAGGCACAAAATGAGCTATCTTGGAGAAGCGATCCATGATAACAAAGATGGAGTCATGGCACGAGGTCGTGCAGGGAAAACCAAGAATAAAGTCCATGCTTATCTCAGGCCACAGACCATGTGGAACTGGTAAGGGAGTGTAGTGACCGGTGTTGGGTTGCCTAGGCTTGGCGCGCTGACAAGCGTCGCAGTGGTGAATGACCCTATCTAGATCCTTACGAAGGGTGGGAAAGAAGAACCATTCTTCGGCCAAGTCGAGGGTTTTATCATGGCCATGGTGGCCGGTGGCGTTACCAGCGGGAAGCTCACGCAAGGATGAGCGAGGAACACATAGACAGTTACCGTAGACAAGGTAACTGTCATGAAGACGGTAGGGCTGGTCTGGGGGTCAGAGGCGAGGAGCTGAGTGAATACGAGTCCAAAATTGAAGCAATCCACGTACTCATCGTGGTTGTGGTCAAAGGCGGTGATTGATGTGGACAGAACACAGAGCAGGGAACGGATGTGACTAAGGGCGTTGGCCACGACATTGTCCTTACCGAACTTGTGGGCGATCACAAACGTGTATTGTTGATGGAACTCAACCCACTTCTCATGTTGAGGGGCGAGTGATAGCCTTCCGCAAGTGCACAAAATTATCGAAGTAATAAAAATATATCATTCCCAACGAGGATTACGTAATTAAGTACTGACTCTTCGACTTATTTAAATCTAGGCAAAACAAATAAGTGGTTATGATGAACTTCTAAGCACGAACAATTCAAAAGCAGCTTTTTAGAGGATTCACGTTCTAAGAGAATCAGGATTTCTAGGTTTCACCACACTGACTATTGTGAATCTTATAAAGATAACTTGATCAATAGAAAATATCTATCATGAAAGGAGCTTTTCCTAATGTACATATCACCTCCTCTCGGAGTGTAATACGGTATATAATTAAATTAACTCCCTACTTTCGTGATAGTTAACCTAACTAAACCCATTAAGCTCTATGAAAAGTTATTTAGATCCTTCAACCGAATCCAACCTAGTGATTGGATTCGAAGGTTCAATTGAAATAGATCGGACGTTGCGATTCACCTCTCGGTCCTTCTCGCAACGTCTAGTGCGCAATTATACGTGGCCAAGGTAAATTACGAAATAAACACAACTTCAATCAAATCAAGATGATAAATTTGTATAAAAAGAGTATGAATAAGGATTAATTCATAAAAGTCACCGAGCTAAGCCCTAAATCCCGAAACAAAGATCTACTCACTAATGTTTTTAAGGAAATACATATTTATGTGATGAATAAGCATAGATCTAGTAAAAATCACAAAGAATTCACTAAGTCAACAATAACACCATCTTCTCCTCGATCTGTAGATGAGAAAGAGTCAATCAATCGTTGCTTTTGCGTGGAATCTCGTCGGAATATACTCTGAAACTTGAGTTTCGCCCTCGTCGCCACAGCCTTGTGTTCGTCTGAAAAAAAAGCTCTCTAACCTTTGAAATATCTGATCTTTTATAGTTAGACCGGTTTGGAACCCATCAAGGAACGGTTTTGCAAAGTTTGGTTCAAATCCGGTTCGAATAGGTGGAGAATCGAGTGAAAAACTCGACGTGCGGACGTTTTCATGGTCCGTAACAAGTTTACGGCTAAGGCTGTAAATGTCTTTGTGTATACAGTCTTTTGTACATAGAAAGTTTCACGGGCCATGATGGATTCACGACTTCACCCGTGAAAGTTTTTGTGCATTCCAACACTTAGCCATTTTTTCGCCTTTCGCTCGACATCGAAATTACAGCTGAGCCATAATTACGGCCAAGGCCGTGAATGTTGATTTCTTCACCATTTTCCCTCAAAATTTGACGTGTAAGCTCATGATCTCCTTGGGAATCATGCTTTGGCTTCAAAACATGTGAAATCCATCATTTTTACACTGCTTTATCTACATTTTCAATAAAACTAAGAAAAGTGAAGATTCCATGCAAAGTGAAGCAAAAACACCGAAATAAGCACAAAATCATGCAAATAAGCCCAAAATATGATATAAAATATAGGAAAAAATGTGGTGTAAATACAACGCATCAAAATATCCTAGACTTAGATTTTTGCTTGTCCTCAAGCAATTCATCAATATGAACAAAGAATGTAAAGATAAGGAATGCTTATCAGTTTTACCATCAATAAGTCCTTGGTCTACATTTCAGGCATGCAACTTTTTAGAACTTAGATCATTCAAGAGAAGTCATACTAAAAATAAATCATCAAGAGTTCATAATCCAAGAAAGATAAAATTCACAAAGCATGTTATAATGCTCAGTCAACACATATCAAACAATCAAATACTTCTTGGTTTAATAAATCTACCTTGATCAATAGATAAAGGTTTACTTCAAGTCATTTGGTGAAACTATAGATAAGAGATTTTTAGTGCAATTTATTCTTTAAACTGTTATTTATCATAATATTGTTTAAAGTATACTGCAAAATAGTGTAATTTAACTCATGGTCTTGATCTTAAGCTAGAGGAATTTTCCACTAAGCCCACAGCTTTCTCATTTTTTTTACACTTCAACTCATGTCTTCGGTACCACTGCCAATTTTTCGCAGTGCCAAGAAGTGGAGTCAAATATTTTTTTTATATATAAAAATATGAAAAAAAAACCGGCCAGTGTCATCCCATAACCTCCGATTATGCTACCAGAGGAGTTGGAGCAAATCTCAAGTTAAATATATAAATCACCAAATTTCTATCCATAAAAATCACTATTAAATCAAAGGAAAATAAATTAAACTTAAAGTACAAGGATCACTATGCACATGTTGTTTAAACATATAACAATTCCTATGTAAACTTTATCAATACCAGAATCAATCTTACTCAACAATTTAAGTTTTCATGAAAATCTCAAAAATTCTCTAAGTCATCAAATTAAATGCCCAAAATGCTTCCTAAGTTCAAAATTAAGGATAAAACAATAGTGATTATTCCTTAACAACCTTAAACATTCAAAATTCATATCTATAAAACTATGAAAGACTAGCAAAATATGAAAAAGAAAGAACACCCTAGACTTAAATTGTTGCATATGTATAAACATCAAATAAATAAATGAAGGATTTCAGAAAAATTTTTGCAAGAGTTCCCTCTATATTATTGGTGAAACCCTACAGTTATATCAAAAGTGTGAAATACAACTCAGAAAAATCCTAAAAATATACCATATCAAAGATATTCAAATTTAACATGGTAATCAAGTCTCAAATGTCAAATACCGTCATGTTTTATCAACCAAATCATAGTTTACCATATCAAATTACTATTCACTCAAAATATCAAGGCATGTATCAAAATCAGTCTAAAATTTCACAAACTCATCAACTAGCATCCAAAACCATCATAAAGCATCACAGTCACATGATGAATATCAAATATATACAAAACCATCCTATGTGTACCAAGTTCAGCATCCTAAGATCTAATACCATCACGTTTATACAATATCAACTCTAATGTCAAAATATCATATAGTATCAAGATACAATGCACACACAAAGAAAACATAAAAATGCTGTGTGTGGCTGTATCAGCATCAAATCCACTAAATCAAACCTGTGCACATACAAGATATATGTGAGATCTCATGCATAATGTCAAAGAACAATTTCAAATTTCATATAAAGAAAATAAGATACTCACAAAGCATGTCAATCTGTCTCCGTGTGCTCGAAGTCCTCCTCCTCGTCTCTAGTATGTCGTGTCAATGAAGATGGGAGATGACGCCGTAATAGCTCCTCTATCGCGCATAAAGACTCGAGTGCACTTGACTGTCCCCGCTCAAGATGCTATATGTCGTCATGCATCCTCCGCTGCTCGGCTCGCATCTACTCTAGAGAAGGGTTTGGTCGTGCTGATGTAGATGGTCTGTCAGCGGCGGATGGCTCGACTGGAGGGATATGATCTGAAATCCTCGGCGGAGATGGAGGTGAAGCTGCCTCTCTAAGACCTCCCCCACGAGTGGGATCCATGATCCAGTTCTGCTAAACACGAACCGTAGTATGGTCCATGTTCGGCAGCCTCTTCGTAATATCAGTGTGCCTGAACATGAGATGATATGAGCTGCCAAGCCTCGTAATCATCTTAATGGCAACACAGGCATCCATGTCAAGTCTAGGATTACCCTTTGCCTTGTTCAACCCCGAAGGGTCGATACTGAGGGCAAGTGCAATCGTAGTGATCATACCTCCCATCACTAGGACTCCTCTCCACGCCCGAGCAGCCTTCTGAATCTGCTTCATCATGTAAATGAGGTGCTGATGCGGAATCCTCTCAACATGGTCCATAAATAAAATAGCTCTGAAAATCTGACCATGCAGTCGCTCTTTGCTCACCCGAAAATTATGTGTGTGAGTACTCGATGGACATATCTGAAATCTAGGCTAGACAGATGTGTTGGGGTATGCCCTTAAGGCTAATGTTTGAGGCCTTGGGATTATATCAGTATCATGTATAAACTCTTTGTTTATAAAGGCAATGGTTATTATTCAGGTTGTTACATCATCTGCTGCAATATGTATACTTCTGAATAATGTCTCAATGCTGTTCAGCTTGGCTGACATGCAGTATTGTCCTTAGTCGAGATATCTTGGTGAACATGAGACAGCCTTGATATGATTGAGACTAATATGTGTTCTAATCTTATAGGATGCTTCGAGCATGGAATAAGATGTAGACTCATAGGTACATTGGATGTACTGGACAGACCCTACTAGGATATTCAATTGCTTGTCACAATGTGAATAATCCTTGTATGCAAACAAGTGGCATATGTCCTCTGACTTGAGATCACTTGTGTGTATGCCTAGTGAAGTGGATTCACACTTGTGCTGTGGTTTGGGTGTAGTCTTGGAAGACTCTTTCCTTTATATTGGGAGACAGTGATGTGTTGCTAGATACCCCTCGCTGATCGTGATAACGTAAGTTATCGTTACCGACATTTAAAGGAAACCCTTAGGGTCGCACAATTTGATGATATGGCTTACTTAAGTCAGATCGTGTGGACTGAATTGTTTTGGTTCAGTTTAAAGGAGTTTAAACTCTGATTGTAAGTGAGATCTGGTCTGATCATGTTTGATTGATTAGGGCTTGAGATCGGTAAGCTTCGATCGAGAGTATTGATGCTAGATCTGTGAGATCAAGAGCATCAAGAGATGAACGGTTAGATCTGGAGCCTTAGGGTTTAATTATGATCTAGACCAAAGGCTTGGCTTAATTGGTCTTTGAACCAAACCAAAAGGAACCCGTTCACATGAGTGAACGCATGGTTCAAAGTGAGGATGCGTTTTGGTTGGTTCGTGAACGCATGAGTGGATGCATTAAGCGTTTGCTATTTTTGGAAGTTCCAAAAATGAATGCACGCCTCCACGTTCCAAAACGCTCGCCCCTCTTTTGGTCTTACACTTGTGTGGCTCGTCTATGCGAGGTGTAGAGAAGCATTCGGCCAAAGGAGAGAACTACTCTCGCATCTCATCTTCCTTCACACGACAAGGATACTTGGAGCCTTGCTAGCACAAGAAGCAACAAGGAGTAGGCGATCACATCTTGTGTGCGGTGCCTTTGGAGAAGAAGCGTTTGCATCTTTCTCTTCCAAATCGCCATCCAAGCGAAATGGCTATGGTATGAATCCAAACTATATGAAGTTGATCATATATTCTTGCAAAAGATGTTTAGAAACCCTTGCTTCCGCTATGAAAGTTTTATATGCGCCTCCTACTAGGGTTTCGCCCCCTTTAATTGGGGACTTTCAATTGGTATCAGAGCGAGGTTGTTGTATGTTAATATGATTGCTTCATGTTAATGTGTGATCCTTGTTTGCGTAGATCTAATTTTTATCACATGCGAAACTACATGCTAGGTTTTAGATGTAGGCGCATGTGTGATATTCATGTTTATGCATGATTATGTTGGCGCTTGTTAAAGCTTTTGTTTTGTCAAAACTTGTATCTTGCGCACCCCACATTAGAACTAAGCAGCGCCTACTATAAACCCTTAGACGGGTTGATAGGGTTGAAGTCATAATCTAGTTAAGATCCAAACAGTCTGATCAGACCATCTGACAGCCTAGATGGGTCGACCAGATGGCACCTGTGCGCAAGCACGAGGTGGCTATAGGTCGACTGCATACAGGCGTGTAGTGATGTCTGGTTGAGACAACCAGTGAACGCGCATGAGTTGGGCCCGGGGTCACACCGGCTTGCCTGAACTCATGAGTGTCGTTCAGCCCATCTGCATGCATTGTTGGCCACTGAGTCAACTCAAGTCAGTTAGGACTTGGTGCATGCAAGGGCAGTGGATCTGACTAGACATGATGAGTGGATCCCTATTAATGGACCGTTGTAAGGTAGTAGGGCAAATAAGAAAAATAAAATTGATGCCAATGGGTTTTCAAAAATTTTATTTCTTATCTTGGATCACATGTTCATTGCATACCATGATGAGTGTCTATTTCATCTTATGTGGGTTGCCCTTTTAATGTGTGCTGTGCTGGGGCCTGCATGCCTGGATTAATTTGTAAATTATTATAATTGTGATCTGCGCATCACATTTTAATTAATTTATTGTGTAATTGACCTGCGTGTCAATCTTGTCTAGATAGATTAAATTGTATTTTAATCAGACAAGAGCACAGAGCACACTTGGCAGAGGCGCATGCAGCAGTGGCTTGACCAGGTGGGAGGTCCAGGGTTCGACTCTGGGACAGGCGCATTTACCTGGTGGGCACACCTGAGCTGCAGTGGGCGCTTGGGCCCTGGGTTGGGCCAGATGAGATGCAAAAGACCCAAGAAGAGCTCAAGTGACGACTTAAGTTAATTAAGGTCTTACCTAGGCTTATTGGGCGTTTACCACATAAGATCAGCATGCTTTCTACTTATTGTTTATATAATTAGAACTGCATGATTTTTCTTCTGCTATCACCATAGGATTTGAATGATAGTAAGAAGATAAAAGACCGTTAAAATCCAACGTTAAAATATCAAGCACGTAAGCCTTCTGGCGCGAAACCTCACTGTTCTGACTATCGTTGGGGCCGTGTTGTACCCACTCAGTGGGCACGCCCATCTATCTTCAGACGGTGTGTGATTACACCTGCATGTTACAGAGAAGGGATTTATCACTTCTCGTTGCTCAGCATAGCACGTGGTGGTCCAGGGAGTAGGTCAGGTCAGCTTGACCATGTAGGCTACCATACTGAGCATATGTGAGCTACATGGAGGCAGCCATCTGTGGGATCAGAGACTGTGTTGTACCAACTCAGTTGGCACAGTCTGCTGGATTGCCCAGATGAAGGGGAATCGCACGGGTTGGCGATTGGCAAGCATTGCCTACCAGAAATTAGTGCTTGTACTCTCTGTGCATCTTATCTCGCCTGAGCGGGACGCGGAGACCAAGTATGAAATCTGGATCCCATCTCACTAAAAGAGCGTTACTCTTTTGGACTGTTTAATGGATTTTTCAGTCAGATAAAATAGTGAGAAAAGAATCTTTCTTAAGTCCTGGATTGATTCTAAACATTGATACTGACCTTGCTGTTCTTGCATTGTTGTAGATTACTGCAGCAACGAACACCACGAATTTCAATGTGCGATCCCTACTGGAAAGGGAGAAGTTTGCTGGACCAAACTTCTCAAACTGGTACGGACACCTTAAGATTGTTCTTAAGGCAGAGAGGAAACTGTATGTCCTCGAGACGGCTATACCGCCTCAACCCGCTGCGAACGCCGCAAGGGCGGTTCGGGAAGCCTATGAAAAGCATGTCAATGATAGCATTGATGTCGCTTGCCTGATGCTTGCGTCTATGACGCCAGAGCTGTAGCGTCAGCATGAGGATCTATCTGCTATACAGATTATAGCAAACCTCAAGATGCTGTATGCTGCACAGGCTAGGACTGAACGCTACAATTTGACTAAGCTTTTCTTTCAGAGCAAACTAACTGAAGGGAGTCCAGTGGGAGCTCACGTGCTCAAGATGATTGGGTACAAAGAGGCTCTAGAGAAACTGGGACATACCATCAATCAGGAGCTTGCTGTAGACATCATTATTCAGTCTCTCCCGGCCTCTTTCGATCCGTTCATTATTAATTTCAATATGAACAAGATCGACTGTACCCCGGCAGAGTTACTGAACATGCTCTTGACTACAGAGTTGACTCTAAAGGGAAAGCCTTCAACCTCTGTCTTGATGTTTCCTTCCAGGAATAAGAAGAAGGGGAAGAAGGGCAAAGCCCCTGTCAAGAGCTACAACAAGGCTCTGAAACAAAAGGTTAAGCGATCGAAGGAATACAGATGTTTCCATTGTGGCCAGCTGGGTCACTGGAAAAAGGACTGTAAAGCGCTCCAAGGAGACAAGAAGGGAAGCATCGCTTCTGGCTCAGGTATTTTTGTGACTGAGGTCATGATATCTTCTTCTTCTATTTCATGGGTGTTGGACACTGCATGTGGAGTTCACATTTGTTCAAATGTACAGGAACTCAAGAGAAGAAGACAGGTGGGACAGCATGAGGTGGACCTACGAGTTGGAAACGGGGCACGGGTTGCTGCTGTTGCTGTAGGAGAATATCACATCTCATTACCATCTGGACTTGTATTAGAACTGAACAATTGTTACTTTGTACCAAGCATAACGAAAAACATTATCTCTATTCCTGCTCTTGTCAGGAAAGGGTTTTCCTTTGAATGCAATATTTCAAAGTGTGTTATTTCTAAGATAATATTGTTTATGCTACTGGGTCAATTAACAATGGGTTATTCATGTTGGACATGGAATGTTCTATACAAAATATTGATAATAAGAAAGCCAAGTATGCTGATAATAGCACCTTGCTATGGCATAGTCGTTTAGGCCATATTAACAAGAAACGCATTAAGCGGTTGCATGATCATGGACTGCTGGGATCATTCTCCTATGAGGAGATTGATACATGCAAAGCTTGTTTAATGGGTAAAATGACGAAGGCTCCTTTTCCTAACAAAGGTCAAAGGGCTTCAGGTTTACTTGACCTTATACACAGTGATGTGTGTGGGCCATTTAGTAAACATGCCAGAGGTGGCTATTCATACTTCATTACCTTTACTGATGATTTCAGTAGATACGGGTATGTCTATCTAATGAGACATAAAAGTGAATCTTTTGACAAGTTCAAAGAGTTCAAAAATGAAGTACAGAATCAGCTAGGCCGAAATATCAAGGCACTTCGCTCAGATCGAGGTGGAGAATACCTAAGTCGAGAGTTTACTGACTATCTGAAGGAGTGTGGGATTATCTCACAGCTCACTCCACCAGGAACACCGCAATGGAATGGTGTGTCCGAGAGGAGAAACAGAACCTTACTGGATATGGTTCGTTCGATGATGAGTCAGGCTACTCTACCTTACTCCTTTTTCGGGATTTGCACTGGAAACAGCTGCAAAGGTACTAAACCGAGTGCCATCCAAGGCAGTTTCAAAGACTCCATATGAGTTATGGTATGGGAAACAGCCGAGCTTGACATTTATTAAGATCTGGGGTTGCGAGGCTTATGTCAAAAAGCTCGCCTCTGGGAAACTAGAGAGCAGATCTGAGAAATGTATCTTTGTCGGTTACCCTAAGGAAACTAAGGGTTATTATTTCTACGATCCCAAAGAGAACAAGGTATTTGTTGCTCGGACGGCTATTTTTCTTGAGAAGGAATTTCTTCTGCAAGAGGCCAGTGGGAGAGAAATAAAGCTGGATGAGAATCCAGAGGAAGGACAAAGTAGTCAAGCACAGTTGGATGAGCCTGAGCCAGTAGAACAGGTTATTGAGCAACCTGAGGCTCAGATATCACGGGAACCGCGAAGATCGGGAAGGATCCGTCGACAGCCTGAGCGCTATGACGGAGTCTATATCATTGATCATGATGAACCCCTCACTTATGCGGATGCGGTCAGTGGACCGGAATCAGCGAGATGGCTTGAAGCTATGGGAGTCGAGATGGACTCCATGTCAGATAACCGAGTCTGGGATTTGGTTGATCCGCCTCCGGGAGTAATCCCTATAGGCTGTAAATGGATCTTCAAGAAGAAGATTGACATGGATGGTAACGTGGTTACCTATAAAGGCAGGCTAGTTGCGAAAGGTTTCAAACAAATCTACGGGATAGATTATGATGAAACTTTCTCTCCTGTAGCCATGTTTAAGTCTATTCGGATCATTCTCGCAATAGCAGCATATTATGATTATGAGATCTGGCAGATGGATGTGAAGACCGCTTTCCTTAATGAAAATCTGGATTAGGATGTGTATATGACACAACCTGAAGGTTTCACTAATCCATCAGATCGTCATAAAATATGCAAGTTAAAGAAGTCCATTTATGGACTTAAGCAAGCATCTAGAAGCTGGAATATTCGTTTTGATGAATCAATCTGTGAATTTGGTTTCATCAAGAATGAAGATGACCCGTGTGTATATAAGAGGTTTAGTGGGAGCGTGATTACATTCCTAGTCCTCTACGTCGATGATATCTTAATCATTGGAAACGATATTCCTGAACTACATGCGGTTAAGGCATGGTTAAGAAAATGTTTCCAGATGAAAGATTTAGGAGAAGCAGCCTATGTATTAGGTGTGAAGATCTACAGAGATAGATCTAAGAGGCTTCTCGGGCTGTGCTAGAGTACTTACATCGATAAAGTCCTGGAGAGATTCCATTTAGAGAATTCTAAAAGAGGATATCTTCCAGTCAGACATGGTCTGAATCTTTCAAAAAGTCAGTGTCCACAAACACAGACTGAGAAAGATGAAATGGACAATACGCCTTATGCTTCGGCTATTGGGTCCATTATGTATGCGATGTTGTGTACTCGCCCAGACGTCGCTTACGGGTTAAGCGTGACCAGTCGATTCCAAAGTAATCCAGGTCAGGCGCACTAGATTGCAATCAAGAACATTTTGAAATATCTTCGGAGGACTAAAGATATGTTCTTGATGTATGGTGGTCAGGAAGAACTCAGTATTGAAGGATATACTGACGCTTCATTCCAATCTGACCAGGATGATTTCCGATCGCAATCAGGCTATGTTTTTAGCTTGAATGGAGGAGCAGTGGTGTGGAAAAGTTTCAAACAATCTATTGTTGCTGATTCCACAACAGAAGCCGAGTATGTTGCAGCCTCGGAAGCATCTAAGGAGGCAGTGTGGATTCGTAAGTTCATTCAGGAACTTGGTGTTGTTCCTTCGAGTGCAGATCCTTTGGTTATCTTCTTTGATAACACTGGAGCAATAGCACAAGCAAAGGAACCACGGTCGCACCAGAAGTCCAAGCACATACAGAGACGGTTTCACTTGATCCGGGAGATCATTGATCGAGGCGAGATCAAAATCTGCAAGGTTCATACAGATGACAATCTGGCAGACCCGCTTACAAAGCCTCTGGCGCAGCAGAAGCATGAAAAGCACTGTAATAATATGGGTTTGAGATTTCTCAACCATTAGATTAAGTGCAAGTGGGAGATTGTTGGGGTATGCCCTTAAGGCTAATGTTTGAGGCCTTGGGATTATATCAGTATCATGTATAAACTCTTTGTTTATAAAGGCAATGGTTATTATTCAGGTTGTTACATCATCTGCTGCAATATGTATACTTCTGAATAATGTCTCAATGCTGTTCAGCTTGGCTGACATGCAGTATTGTCCTTAGTCGAGATATCTTGGTGAACATGAGACAGCCTTGATATGATTGAGACTAATATGTGTTCTAATCTTATAGGATGCTTTGAGCATGGAATAAGATGTAGACTCATAGGTACATTGGATGTACTGGACAGACCCTACTAGGATATTCAATTGCTTGTCACAATGTGAATAATCCTTGTATGCAAACAAGTGGCATATGTCCTCTGACTTGAGATCACTTGTGTTTCTAAATGATGATTGTCATTGTTTTGAGGTAGTTCGATATCATTTGAAACATAATGGTTATAGACTATCTTGGATAATGATCATGAGTCAGGTTAGGACACTAGTGATAGATAAAGGATTGTCGTCTCCTAGTTTGGAGTGTGATGTTCTAAAGGGGCCCCCTGGATGAGATGATTGAGAAAGTGTATGGCCATACCCAGATGACTATGTTCATCTGATCTAATCATTCTCATCATATTGGAATTACAGGCTTGACACGCTTGTCCAATAAGAACATCCAGTGGCAAAGGAAACATGTATGCCTAGTGAAGTGGATTCACACTTGTGCTGTGGTTTGGGTGTAGTCTTGGAAGACTCTTTCCTTTATATTGGGAGACAGTGATGTGTTGCTAGATACCCCTCGCTGATCGTGATAACATAAGTTATCGTTACCGACATTTAAAGGAAACCCTTAGGGTCGCACAATTTGATGATATGGCTTACTTAAGTCAGATCGTGTGGACTGAATTGTTTTGGTTCAGTTTAAAGGAGTTTAAACTCTGATTGTAAGTGAGATCTGGTCTGATCATGTTTGATTGATTAGGGCTTGAGATCGGTAAGCTTCGATCGAGAGTATTGATGCTAGATCTGTGAGATCAAGAGCATCAAGAGATGAACGGTTAGATCTGGAGCCTTAGGGTTTAATTATGATCTAAACCAAAGGCTTGGCTTAATTGGTCTTTGAACCAAACCAAAAGGAACCCGTTCACATGAGTGAACGCATGGTTCAAAGTGAGGATGCGTTTTGGTTGGTTCGTGAACGCATGAGTGGATGCGTTAAGCGTTTGCTATTTTTGGAAGTTCCAAAAATGAATGCACGCCTCCACGTTCCAAAACGCTCGCCCCTCTTTTGGTCTTGCACTTGTGTGGCTCGTCTACGCGAGGTGTAGAGAAGCATTCGGCCAAAGGAGAGAACTACTCTCGCATCTCATCTTCCTTCACACGACAAGGATACTTGGAGCCTTGCTAGCACAAGAAGCAACAAGGAGTAGGCGATCACATCTTGTGTGCGGTGCCTTTGGAGAAGAAGCGTTTGCATCTTTCTCTTCCAAATCGCCATCCAAGCGAAATGGCTATGGTATGAATCCAAACTATATGAAGTTGATCATATATTCTTGCAAAAGATGTTTAGAAACCCTTGCTTCCGCTATGAAAGTTTTATATGCGCCTCCTACTAGGGTTTCGCCCCCTTTAACTGGGGACTTTCAAGATGCATAGCTCTGGCGGTCCTAGGGTCAAATCTCCCCTCATTAGATATCTCCTACCAAAATGTCCCCTCCTAAAACTCATGAGGACAGTGTCTAGTCACGTTCGTGGGGAATACAAAAATATGACCAACCTAGTCCAATGTAAGTACGTGCTCCCGGTTCCCCAACCGGAACAACATCCTCCCAGGGTCTCCGTCGTCATGGTTCCGTAATATAATCTGAACGGAGCTGAAAAACTCCAGAGTGAGCTGAACGTAGGTTGGATGCCTCTGGTAATAAAAATCCTGCCACCCTATGTTCGTGAACATCCACTGGATGTCATCGAACAATCCTAGGGACTGCAGAGTCTGGTCGTCCCAATATCTCGTGCTAAGCACTCCCCTCATAGACATAGCACGATACCTCCGCTCCTGCTCCTGACTCCTGAATCTGATCTGGCATGGGTATGGAGTAAGAGCAGTGGAAGGTGATCGCGCACGTCTCCTCTCTAGTACATCCGGCTCTGGTATCGTAGGAGATGGCTCAGGGGAAGCAGCAAGCGAATGTCCTGAGGATAGCTCGGGGGAAGGCAAGTGAATCTCAGGAGATGGCGCTGGTGATGCTGATGCTGGTGCAATGACTGGCCTCTCAGTGGTATGTGGTGCCTCAGAAGGTGCTGGTGGTGCAGACTCAGTGGTAACAGATGGCCCATGCACTATGGATGGTGGAGAGTGGAGCTCTGGTATTTCCACTGATATCTCCGGTAAGTCCGCAAATATCTCTGGAGATCCCTCCTCCTGATCTGGCAAAACTGGCGTAGCAGCCTCAGGGACAGGTAGATCCCCCTAGGCTGAGGAGGGTGATGGAATCTCAGGAGTCTGTACAGTATCATGTGGAGTGTGAACCTCCATAGTCTGTGTATCTGCAGGTGCTGCAGACTTTGATAAATCAGAAGGAGGCACCGGTGTGGCGGACTCCGCTTCATCCATTGGAGTGGTGTCAGCTACTGTCGGTGCTGGTGCTTGGGGTGCTACAAATATCTCAGCTGTCTCTACAAGTGGTGATAGTGGCCTGGTAACTCTCCTTCCCCAAGTGCTAGTGGCTCGACCAGTACGCTTCCTAGCGTACCATCTAGCGATCCTCTGATCGCGGCTCTCTAGCCTATTGGCAGGCCTCTCTGATATAATCTCCAGCTCTTAGGAGCTGGCTGGCTCGGGCACTGTCGTATGTGATGTACTGGGTACTGAGGACGTGCTAGGAGCTGGGGACGTCCTCTCAGTGTCAATCTCATCGGAAACACTCAAATACACCCATGGCGTATCAAAAGGCAGGTATAAGTCGAATGCTATCGGAGACTCCACTGCCGACATCTGTGCTAGTTCAAACCTCTCAGGGAGTACTCCATGGACCATCCTATACCTACGATATATAGGAGGGTACGGTCCTCGTACACTCTCCTTCCTCACCGCCCCATAGGGCCTGATCCTAACCGATCTCCTCGGAACCATAGTATCGATCAAAGCAACCCAATATACGCAAATATAGCTCAAAAATCGTGATGCAACAGTAACTATAAAATCACCTCTGAAAACTCGGAGGAAAAACAACCCAAAAATCCGATCTAAAGCCCTCAAACTGATGCTAATGTATGCAAATCTAGTACTGAGATTGAAAATTAGGTTTTGGAAGAGTTTTCTCACAAATCTGTGCAGAAATTATCCTCGAATCATTCGAAAAATGAACTCTGGCGGGTCGGCAGACGAACAGCGGTTCTTCACAAAATCTTGCGGAAATCCAGTGGATGATCACCAGAAACCACTCGCTGGAGGTGCGGGAAGGTTCGTGGAAGTGTTTCGTCGCCACTGGTGGAAGGAATCGTCGAAAATCGGTGAGTTACGAGCGTGGGCGTAAACACTAAGCCGCCTGTCAATTTTAAACGGTAAGAACTTACGGTCCGTAATGGCTTCATGGCTTCGCCCATAATCTCGCTTTAGTGCACAGTCTCTATATATTTAAAATCACGGCTATGCGATAATTACGGGTTCGGCCGTAAATCTCGCGTTTTGACCTTGGTCTCCTCTAGAAAAATCACAGAAAATTTCTAAAAAATTCTTGCATGCAAAACAACAAATTTAGAGTGTTTTTCTTATTGACAAGTTCATCATAACATGCAGATAAAATTGATTACAAAAATTCAATGCTAAATAACTAATCACAAAAAAAAAAATAAAAAACGTAGTGACAAAATGAGGCATAGTGAATAAAAGGCAGCATTTGTTCTTCATGCCTTTCTAGATCGTTACATGGGTTTAACATTAAAGCTTGTGATAATTCCCATGTTCCATCTTTCTTCTTCTTGTCCCTCTAATTGTTAGCTAGATATTCTAAAGGACGTCTATCGACTTCAAAAATATTCCCTTCATTGAGTTTATCCTCCTTCATTTCAAGGGATTGACGGGAACCTGCAAAATAAAGCTTCTTAGCCTTCAAAGAATAATCATAAATCAATTTGCTGTCATTTAAATTCAATGTTAGCTTCTCATGCAGCATATCCATTATAGCTCCTGTACTTGCCAAAAATGGTCTACCTAGAATAATAGGTGATTTAGTGTCTTCTTCCATTTTAACAATCATGAAATCAGTTAAGATAGAAAACTTATCAATTTTAACAGACACATTTTCTAATATTCCTAGAGGTTGCAGGTTGCAGAATAAATCCATTAGCAAATTGAATGCAAGTTCTAGTAGGTTTGAATTCTCCACTAACTACTTTCTCAATCATATATGAAGGCATCAAATTAACACTCGATCCTAAGTCACATAAAGCATTCTCAACAAAAAACTTACCAGCTTGACAGGAAATTGAAATGTCTCTAGGATCTCTTACCTTTGTTATTTCTATGTCCATACTTACCTGGTCGCCTTTCACCTCAGATTTTCTGACATCAGATTTTCCCTGAGCTACTCTAAGTAGCCTCTGGGGAAAAGGGATTGGAGGAATGTACGCAGGCGGACCTACATATTTTTCCTCCCCTTTTTCCTCACAACTATCTAATGCTAGAGTGTCGTCCTCAGGTTTGACTATAGGACCCTCGATAGAGTCTCCAGGTGCGTCATTGTTTTTGCCACTCACAATAGTGACCGCATTACAATGCTCCCTGGGATTCATCTTGGGTTGTCCCGGAAGTTTCCCTGTGGGTCTACTAGTGGAACTCGCTTGCTGAGCAATCTGATTTTCTAACATCTTGTTGTCGGTAGCCAAAGCATCCGTACGAGATGTCAGCTGCTTGACCACATCAGTGAGGTCGTCAGTGCTCTTCTGTTGTTTCATAATAAATCCCTCTAGCATGGTCTCCAAGTTTGACTTATGGGACTGTCCATATTGTCTTAATTGAAAGCCCGGTGGTTGCCTGTTATTCTGCTGTGGATATTGAGGAGGAGCTTGCCCTTGATTGTTCTTTGATGTAGGAGAAAAGCGTGGAGATTTATTATACTAATTAAAAATCCAATAAAACATGAAAATCCATAAAAACAGCCAGAATTATTGGACTATAGAAATAATAAGTTACGAAAAATAGTCCTGTCAAATAATGGGTTCCAATTATCCAATATTCAAACTAAATCAGCCACATTGTAGAACTAAATTAGTTCTTGTGAAGCAATCAGAATTTGGGACTCCGGATCTTTCATGCGAGTAAGATATCTACAACAAAAATGGTTAATCAGATCAGACAATAAATCAGTGCAGGAATTGTATCAAACATCAATGTTTGCTAGGCTTCCTAAGTTGATCTATTGAATTTGGGCTCACATCATATGGTCCAAATGAAAGAACAATATGAGAGCTTCCCAATCATGCCAAAGTTAAAGATTTGTAGTGCATCAGATTCTTAAAGTTCCTTCACAAATAATACTAATCAGATTAGATTTGAAAAACAAGTGCAGGAATTAATCGATTATCAAAAGTTCCTATGCCTCTGGGGTTGATCTGGTGATTCTTCAATGGAACCAAGTTATCCGATCTGCAGAGTGAAACCTGTTCTTCATGATCGTATCAGAGATCAGGGGTTCTGTCATGTCCAAGCACCTTGAATACCTGCGAGAAGAAGCTTAATCAGTTAAGTTTTAAAGAGGAGTAGATAAATAGGAGACACGGTAGTCTGGAAAACAAAGGGATGGAGGCAAGCGCAGATCAACGACGCTGAAACTTGGATTGTCTATCGGTGGCGTGGAGTCAAGAAGATATGGCATGGAAGTTGTCGAAGCACCGACGTGTTGGGTCCCCTTCAAGGGGGAGCGCAAACCCTAAGCATGCATAATCTAAGAACTAGCATGAGCGGAATTAGGGTTTCAATAGATCGCATGAAGTATATCTATATGATCAACTTAGTTTGCTTATCAAGATCAAGAGAAGATCTAGAAGATCTCACCATGGCCATGATTTGAACGGCGCCTTGGAAGCAAGAGGGCGAAAAGGCTCCCCTCCAAAGAAGACACACACAAGGGATGAAGACTTACTCCTTGCGCAACTCTTGTGCTAGCAACAATTGCCAAGATGTCCTTTGTGTTGAGGAGATGAGATGATAGCTCCTTCTTGGCCGAAAGCTCTTTTTTCTCGTCAACCACCCTCTACTCCAAAGAGCAAAACCGCGACAAGACAAGAGAGACAAGCGTTTTGGGCGTTATGGCGTTACAAGACTTCCCTATTTGGAAAGTCATCAAGACATGCGCTTATGTCTTGAGAACCAAATCAAAACGCCAATTCAATTCGAACCATGCGTTCACATATGTGAACCGGTTCAATTGAATTCGGTCCAATCTCATTTGGTTTAAGAACCAAATTGAACCAAGCCAAGCCATGGTCTAAATCTCATATGAACCATGAAGGTTCAAGATCTAACCACACATCTCATGATGCTCTTGATCTCACCGATCTAGCATCAACACTCTCGATCGAAGCTTACCGATCTCAAGTCCTAATCAATCAAACATGATTAGACCAGATCTCACTTACAATCAGAGTTTAAACTCCCTTAAACTGAATCAAAACAATCCAGTCCACACGATCTGACTCAAGTAAGCCATATCACCAAATTGTGCGACCCTGAGGGTTTCCTTTAAATGTCGGTAACGATAACTCACGTTATCACAATCAGTGAGGGGTATCTAGCAACACATCACTGTTTCCCGATATAAAGGAAAGAGTCTTCCAAGACTACACCCAAATCACAGCACAAGTGTGAATCCATTTCACGAGGCATACATGTTTCCTTTGCCACTGGATGTTCTTATTGGACAAGCATGTCAAGCCTGTAACTCCAATACGATGAGCATGATTAGATCAGATGAACACAGTCATCTGGGTATGGCCATACACTTTCTCAATCATCTCATATAGGGGGGCCTTAGAACATCACACTCCTTAAACAAGGAGACGGCAATCCTTTATCTATCACTAGTGTCCTAACCTGACTCATGATCATTATCCAAGATAGTCTATAACCATTATATTTCAAATGATATTGAACTACCTCAAAACAATGACATTCATCATTTAGAAACACAAGTGATCTCAAGTCAATGGACATGTGCCACTTGTAGCATACAAGGATTATTCACATTGTGACAAGCAATTGAATATCCTAGTAGGGTCTGTCCAGTACATCCAATGTACCCATGAGTCTACATCTTATTCCATGCTCGAAGCATCCTATAAGATTAGAATACATATTAGTCTCCATCATATCAAGGCTGTCTCATGTTCACCAAGATATCTCGACTAAGGACATTACTGCATGTCAGCCCAGCTGAACAGCTTTGAGACATTATTCAGTAGTACTCTTATTACAGCAGACAAGGTAACAACCTGAATAATAACCATGCCTTTATAAACACAAGAGTTTATTACATGATACTGATACAATCCCAAGGCCTCAAACATTAGCCTTAAGGGCATACCCCAACACAACATTCCCCCTTCACACCTCACAAGGAAAGTTCAACGTTTCTCTTCAGCAATCGAAGGAGGAAAGCTCCAACGCCATCGCTGCAGCCGCTCAAACAAGGAAACACCAACGTCTCTCTTGCCAGCAACGTCTATCCAGCTTCACCCTATATGTATCAAAGCTTGAACCTTGTAATCGACAGATTTTTTTGAATGAATGGAAATAGTTTTCTTCTGATGAATCGGATGTCTCACTTCTTCTTCTCCTCTAAGGTGCTTGTGTCACCTAGTTTTCCCCTCTCCTCCTTCTAGAGCCGAGCCCCTCATTCTTCCTTTCTTCTATAATCTCTACTCCCTCCATGTTTCCTGTCAGCTACAACCATCCGCAAGTTTCAGCGACCCAAAATTTTGAAACTTCGGAACCTCCCCGCCGACGATCCAACTGTCCGATCGCCACGCAACTTCAGCCACCAGTCTTCCTCCCCCCAGAGAAACTATAGCCGCCGGCATCCATCCACCCGCCTCTCTGATCACCATAATCGAAACTCTGATGCCATCCCCAATTTCCGCCATGATTACGCCCTAGATCCGCCTTCCGACATCGTCCTTTTCTGACCCGCCACCGATTGACCCAAAACTCCGGCCGCCTCTTCACAACCATCACAGCAACCTCCAGTAGTAGCAGGTTGGGATTCATGCCCTTCCGGTCGAACGGCGACCGCCCCTGCTCTGCTCACCCAGCCTCCCCTGTTCCGTTCGAACACTCGCGTCTTCGCCTCCGCCAGTGTTCCGACGCCATCCTCGCCTCCTCTACTATCTGTCGTGTTGGGGTATGCCCTTAAGGCTAATGTTTGAGGCCTTGGGATTGTATCAGTATCATGTAATAAACTCTTGTGTTTATAAAGGCATGGTTATTATTCAGGTTGTTACCTTGTCTGCTGTAATAAGAGTACTACTGAATAATGTCTCAAAGCTGTTCAGCTGGGCTGACATGCAGTAATGTCCTTAGTCGAGATATCTTGGTGAACATGAGACAGCCTTGATATGATGGAGACTAATATGTATTCTAATCTTATAGGATGCTTCGAGCATGGAATAAGATGTAGACTCATGGGTACATTGGATGTACTGGACAGACCCTACTAGGATATTCAATTGCTTGTCACAATGTGAATAATCCTTGTATGCTACAAGTGGCACATGTCCTTTGACTTGAGATCACTTGTGTTTCTAAATGATGAATGTCATTGTTTTGAGGTAGTTCAATATCATTTGAAATATAATGGTTATAGACTATCTTGGATAATGATCATGAGTCAGGTTAGGACACTAGTGATAGATAAAGGATTGCCGTCTCCTTGTTTAAGGAGTGTGATGTTCTAAGGCCCCCCTATATGAGATGATTGAGAAAGTGTATGGCCATATCCAGATGACTGTGTTCATCTGATCTAATCATGCTCATCGTATTGGAGTTACAGGCTTGACATGCTTGTCCAATAAGAACATCCAGTGGCAAAGGAAACATGTATGCCTCGTGAAATGGATTCACACTTGTGCTGTGATTTGGGTGTAGTCTTGGAAGACTCTTTCCTTTATATCGGGAGACAGTGATGTGTTGCTAGATACCCCTCACTGATTGTGATAACGTGAGTTATCGTTACCGACATTTAAAGGAAACCCTCAGGGTCGCACAATTTGGTGATATGGCTTACTTGAGTCAGATCGTGTGGACTGGATTGTTTTGATTCAGTTTAAGGGAGTTTAAACTCTGATTGTAAGTGAGATCTGGTCTAATCATGTTTGATTGATTAGGACTTGAGATCGGTAAGCTTCGATCGAGAGTGTTGATGCTAGATCGGTGAGATCAAGAGCATCATGAGATGTGTGGTTAGATCTTGAACCTTCATGGTTCATATGAGATTTAGACCATGGCTTGGCTTGGTTCAATTTGGTTCTTAAACCAAATGAGATTGGACCGAATTCAATTGAACCGGTTCACATATGTGAACGCATGGTTCGAATTGAATTGGCGTTTTGATTTGGTTCTCAAGACATAAGCGCATGTCTTGATGACTTTCCAAATAGGGAAGTCTTGTAACGCCATAACGCCCAAAACGCTTGTCTCTCTTGTCTTGTCGCGGTTTTGCTCTTTGGAGTAGAGGGTGGTTGACGAGAAAAAAGAGCTTTCGGCCAAGAAGGAGCTATCATCTCATCTCCTCAACACAAAGGACATCTTGGCAATTGTTGCTAGCACAAGAGTTGCGCAAGGAGTAAGTCTTCATCCCTTGTGTGTGTCTTCTTTGGAGGAGAGCCTTTTCGCCCTCTTGCTTCCAAGGCGCCGTTCAAATCATGGCCATGGTGAGATCTTCTAGATCTTCTCTTGATCTTGATAAGCAAACTAAGTTGATCATATAGATATACTTCATGCGATCTATTGAAACCCTAATTCCGCTCATGCTAGTTCTTAGATTATGCATGCTTAGGGTTTGCGCTCCCCCTTGAAGGGGACCCAACAATTGGTATCAGAGGATAGGGTTTTTCAGTATCATCTATATGATTGCTTTGCTGAGGTTGTGATCCATTCATGATGCCATATTGCGCTCACTTCATGCTTTGTTTTCTTGCGCTTACATGATGTTGTGTGCACATAAGTTTGTTTGCGCTTGTATCATTGCTTAGAGAAGTTTGCGCTTATGCCTAGATCTTTGGTTTATCAACATGCAAAGAATGACATGCTAGATATTTGATGTATCTTGTTTATCAAAGTGGTGCATGTTACTTGTTTGCGCTTGTTGTAGTTGTTTTTCAAAGAAAAACCTTACATCTTGCGCGCCTATCACCATAGATCTAAGTGGCGCCTGCTATAATCCCTTAGACGGGTTAGTAGGGTTGAAGGCATCCTCTAGGGAAGATCCAACTAGTCTGATCAGACCATCTGACAGCCTAGATGGGTTGACCTGATAGCACCTGTGCGCAAGCACGAGGTGGCTATAGGTTGACTGCATCAAGGGCGTGTAGCGAGGTCTGGTTGAGACGACTAATGAACACACATGAGTTAGGCCCGGGGTCACACCCGCTTGGCAAAACTCATGAGGGTTGTTCAGCCCTTGTAGCATGCATGGTTGACCATTAGGTCAACTCGAGTCAGTTAGGACTTGGTGCATGCAAGGGCAGTGGATCTGACTAGCTAGATGAGTGGATCCCTGTTAATGGACCGTTGTAAAGTAGTAGGGCTCATAAGAAAATTAAAATTGATGCCAATGGGGTTTTCAAAATTTTATTTTCTTTGTAATGGATCACATGTTGTTTTTGATGCCATGATGCATGTTTATTTCATCTTATGTGGGATGCCCTTTTAATGTGTGCTGTGCTGGGGCCTGCGAGCCTGGTAAATTGTAAATAATTATTTTGTGATCTGCGAATCACAATTTTAATTTATTTATTGTATATTTGACCTGCGAGTCAAGATAGTCTAGATAGATCAAAATGTATTTTGATTAGACAAGAGCACACATCGCAGAGGCGCATTCAGCTGGTGGGTGCATCTGAGCTGAATTTGGCGCAAGGGCCCTGGGATGGACCTGATGAGATAAAAGACCCATGAAAAGAAAGTGAAGACTTAAGTAAAATTAAGGTCTCACTTAGGCTATGGGCTTTTACCACATAAGATCAGCATGCTTTCTATTTATTGCTTTTATAATTAGAATTGCATGAGTTTATCTTCTGCTATCACCATAGGACTTACATGATAGGTATGAAGATAAAAGACCGTTAAAATCCAAACGCTAACATATCAAGCTCGTAAGCCTTCTGACGCGAAACCTCACTGTTCTGACTATCGTTGGAGCCGTGTTGTACCCACTCAGTGGGCACGTCCATCTATCTTCAGACGGTGCTGGATTACACCTGCGTGTTACAGAGAAGGGATTTATCGCTTCTCGTTGCTCAGCATAGCACGTGGTGGTCCAGGGAGTAGGTCGGGTCAGCTTGACCATGTAGGCTGCATATGTGGCGCATATGGCAGCACATGGAGGCAGCCATCTGTGGGGTCAGAGACTGTGTTGTACCAACTCAGTTGGCACAGTCTGCTGGATTGCCCAGATGAAGGGGAATCGCACGGGTTGGCGATTGGCTGGGATAGCCTACCAGAGATTAGTGCTTGTACTCTCTGTGCATCTTATCTCGCCTGAGCGGGACGCGGAGACCAAGTATGAAATCTGGATCCCATCTCACTAAAAGAGTTCTACTCTTTCGGGCTGTTTTGCTGGATTTTTCAGCCAGATAAAATAGTGAGAAAAAGAATCTTTCTTAAGTCCTGGATTGATTCTAGACATTGATACTGACCTTGCTGTTCTTGCATTGTTGTAGATACCTGCAGCAACGAACACCATGAGCTTCAATGTGCGATCCCTACTGGAAAGGGAGAAGTTTGCTGGGCCAAACTTCTCAGACTGGTTCGGACACCTTAAGATCATTCTTAAGGCTGAGAGGAAACTGTATGTCCTCGAGACGGCTGTGCCGCCTCAACCCGCTGCGAACGCCGCAAGGGCGGTTCGTGATGCCTATGAAAAGCACGTCAATGATAGCATTGATGTCGCTTGCCTGATGCTAGCGTCTATGACGCCACCGCTGCAGCGTCAGCATGAGGATATGTCGGCTATAGAGATTATAGCGAACCTCAAGATGTTGTATGCTGCACAGGCGAGGACAGAACGCTATAATCTGACAAAGCTTTTCTTTCAGAGCAAACTGGCTGAAGGGAGCCCAGTGGGAGCTCACGTGCTCAAGATGATTGGGCACAAGGAGGCTCTGGAGAAACTGGGGCATACCATCAACCAGGAGCTTGCTGTAGACATTATTCTGCAGTCTCTCCTGCCCTCTTTCGATGCGTTCATTATTAACTTTAATATGAACAAAATCGATTGTACTCCGGCAGAGCTGCTGAATATGCTCTTGACTACTGAGGAGACTCTGAAGGGAAAGCCTTCAACCTCTGTCTTAATGGTTCCTTTTAGGAACAAGAAGAAGGGGAAGAAGGGCAAAGCCCCTGTCAAGAACTATAGCAAGGCTCTGAAACATAAGGTAAAGCGGTCGAAGGACAACAGGTGTTTCCACTGTGGCCAGCTGGGTCACTGGAAAAAGGACTGTATAGCGCTCCAAGGAGATAAGAGGGGAAGCATCGCTTCTGGCTCAGGTATATACGTGACGGAAGTCATGGTTTCATCTTCTTCTATTTCATGGGTGTTGGACACTGCATGTGGATTTCACATTTGTTCAAATGTACAGGAACTCAAGAGAAGAAGACAGGTGGGACAGCATGAGGTGGACCTACGCATTGGAAACGGGGCACGGGTTGCTGCTGTTGCTGTAGGAGACTATTTCATTTCTTTACCATCTGGCATTGTATTGGAATTAAACAATTGTTATTTTGTACCGAGTATCACCAAAAATATTATCTCTATTCCTGCTCTTGTCAGGAAAGGATTTGCCTTTGAATGCAATATTTCAAAGTGTGTTTTATCTTATGATAATATTGTTTATGGAACTGGTTCAATTAACAATGGGTTATACATGTTGGACATGGAAAATTCTATACAAAACATTGATATTAAGAAAGCCAAGTATGCTGAAGACAGCACCTTGTTATGGCATAGTCGTTTAGGCCATATTAACAAGAAGCGCATTAAGCGGTTGCATGATCATGGACTGCTGGGATCTTTCTCCTGTGAGGAGATTGATACATGCAAAGCTTGTTTGATGGGTAAAATGACGAAGTCACCTTTTCCTCACAAAGGTCAAAGGGCTTCAGGTTTACTTGACCTTATACACAGTGATGTGTGTGGGCCATTTAGCAAACATGCCAGAGGTGGCTATCAGTACTTCATTACCTTTACTGATGATTTCAGTAGGTATGGTTATGTCTATCTTATGAGACATAAGAGTGAATCTTTTGACAAGTTCAAAGAGTTCAAAAATGAAGTACAGAATCAGCTAGGGCGAAATATCAAGGCACTTCATTCTGATCGAGGTGGAGAATACTTGAGTCATACGTTTACTGACTATCTGAAGGAGTGTGGGATTATCTCACAGCTCACTCCGCCAGGAACACCGCAATGGAATGGTGTGTCCGAGAGGAGAAATAGAACGTTACTTGATATGGTTCGTTCTATGATGAGTCAGGCTACTCTTCCTTATTCCTTTTGGGGATTTGCACTGGAAACAGGTGCAAAGGTACTAAACCGAGTGCCATCCAAGGCCGTTTCAAAGACGCCATATGAATTATGGTATGGGAAACAGCCGAGCTTGACATTTATCAGGATCTGGGGTTGCGAGGCTTATGTCAAAAAGCTCGCCTCTGGGAAACTGGAGAGCAGATCTGAGAAATGCATCTTTGTCGGTTACCCTAAGGAAACTAAGGGTTATTATTTCTACGATCCCAAAGAGAACAAAGTATTTGTTGCTCGGACGGCCATATTTCTTGAGAAGGAGTTTCTTCTGCAAGAAGCCAGTGGGAGAGAAATAAAGCTGGATGAGAATCCAGAGGATGGACAAAGTAGTCAAGCACAGATGGATGTGCCTGAGCCGGTAGATCAGGTTATTGAACAACCTGAGGCTCAGATATCACGGGAACCGCGTAGATCGGGAAAGGATCCATCGTCAGCCTGAGCGCTATGACGGAGTCTACATCATTGATAATGATGAACCCCTTACTTATGCGGATGCGGTCAGTGGACCGGAGTCAGCTAGATGGCTTGAAGCTATGCGAGCAGAGATGGACTCCATGTCAGATAACCAGGTCTGGGATTTGGTTGATCCGCCTCCGGGAGTAATCCCTATAGGCTGTAAATGGATCTTCAAGAAGAAGATTGACATGGATGGTAACGTGGTTACCTATAAAGGCAGGCTAGTAGCGAAAGGTTTCAAACAAATCTACGGGATAGATTATGATGAAACTTTCTCTCCTGTAGCCATGTTCAAGTCTATTCGGATTCTTTTCGCGATAGCAGCATATTACGATTATGAGATCTGGCAGATGGATGTGAAGACGGCTTTCCTTAATGGAAAACTGGATGAGGATGTGTATATGACACAACCTGAAGGTTTCACTAATCCAGCAGATCGTCATAAAATATGCAAGTTAAAAAGGTCCATTTATGGACTTAAACAAGCATCAAGGAGCTGGAATATTCGTTTTGACGAATCAATCTCTGAGTTTGGTTTCATCAAGAACGAAGATGACCCGTGTGTATATAAGAGGTTTAGTGGGAGCGTGATTACTTTCCTAGTCCTCTACGTCGATGATATCTTAATCATTGGAAACGATATTCCTGAACTGCATGCTGTTAAAGCATGGTTAGGAAAATGTTTTCAGATGAAAGATCTAGGAGAAGCAGCCTATGTGTTAGGTGTGAAGATCTACAGGGATAGATCTAAGAGGCTTCTCGGGCTGTGCCAGAGTACTTACATCGATAAAGTCCTGGAGAGATTCCATTTAGAGAATTCTAAAAGAGGATATCTTCCAGTCAGACATGGTCTGAATCTTTCGAAGAGTCAGTGTCCACAAACACAGACTGAGAAAGATGAAATGGACAATACGCCTTATGCTTCGGCTATTGGATCCATTATGTATGCGATGTTGTGTACTCGCCCAGACGTCGCTTACGGGTTAAGCGTGACCAGTCGATTCCAAAGTAATCCAGGTCAGGCACACTGGATTGCAGTCAAGAACATCTTAAAATATCTGCGGAGGACCAAAGATATGTTCTTGATATATGGTGGTCAGGAAGAACTCAGTATAGAGGGATATACTGACGCTTCGTTCCAGTCGGACCAGGATGCTTTCCGATCGCAATCAGGCTATGTTTTTAGCTTGAATGGTGGAGCAGTGGTGTGGAAGAGTTTCAAACAGTCAACTGTTGCTGATTCCACAACAGAAGCCGAGTATGTTGCAGCCTCGGAAGCATCCAAGGAGGCAGTGTGGATTCGTAAGTTCGTGAGAGAACTTGGTGTTGTTCCTTCAAGTGTCGATCCTTTGGTTATCTTCTGTGATAACACTGGAGCCATCGCACAAGCAAAGGAACCACGGTCGCACCAGAAGTCCAAGCACATACAGAGACGGTTTCACTTGATCCGGGAGATCATAGATTGTGGCGAGATCAAAATATGCAAGGTTCATACAGACGACAATCTGGCTGACCCGCTTACCAAGCCTCTGGCGCAGCAGAAGCATGAGAAGCACTGTAATAACATGGGTTTGAGGTTTCTCAACCATTAGATTAAGTGCAAGTGGGAGATTGTTGGGGTATGCCCTTAAGGCTAATGTTTGAGGCCTTGGGATTGTATCAGTATCATGTAATAAACTCTTGTGTTTATAAAGGCATGGTTATTATTCAGGTTGTTACCTTGTCTGCTATAATAAGAGTACTACTGAATAATGTCTCAAAGCTGTTCAGCTGGGCTGACATGCAGTAATGTCCTTAGTCGAGATATCTTGGTGAACATGAGACAGCCTTGATATGATGGAGACTAATATGTATTCTAATCTTATAGGATGCTTCGAGCATGGAATAAGATGTAGACTCATGGGTACATTGGATGTACTGGACAGACCCTACTAGGATATTCAATTGCTTGTCACAATGTGAATAATCCTTGTATGCTACAAGTGGCACATGTCCTTTGACTTGAGATCACTTGTGTTTCTAAATGATGAATGTCATTGTTTTGAGGTAGTTCAATATCATTTGAAATATAATGGTTATAGACTATCTTGGATAATGATCATGAGTCAGGTTAGGACACTAGTGATAGATAAAGGATTGCCGTCTCCTTGTTTAAGGAGTGTGATGTTCTAAGGCCCCCCTATATGAGATGATTGAGAAAGTGTATGGCCATACCCAGATGACTGTGTTCATCTAATCTAATCATGCTCATCGTATTGGAGTTACAGGCTTGACATGCTTGTCCAATAAGAACATCCAGTGGCAAAGGAAACATGTATGCCTCGTGAAATGGATTCACACTTGTGCTGTGATTTGGGTGTAGTCTTGGAAGACTCTTTCCTTTATATCGGGAGACAGTGATGTGTTGCTAGATACCCCTCACTGATTGTGATAACGTGAGTTATCGTTACCGACATTTAAAGGAAACCCTCAGGGTCGCACAATTTGGTGATATGGCTTACTTGAGTCAGATCGTGTGGACTGGATTGTTTTGATTCAGTTTAAGGGAGTTTAAACTCTGATTGTAAGTGAGATCTGGTCTAATCATGTTTGATTGATTAGGACTTGAGATCGGTAAGCTTCGATCGAGAGTGTTGATGCTAGATCGGTGAGATCAAGAGCATCATGAGATGTGTGGTTAGATCTTGAACCTTCATGGTTCATATGAGATTTAGACCATGGCTTGGCTTGGTTCAATTTGGTTCTTAAACCAAATGAGATTGGACCGAATTCAATTGAACCAGTTCACATATGTGAACGCATGGTTCGAATTGAATTGGCGTTTTGATTTGGTTCTCAAGACATAAGCGCATGTCTTGATGACTTTCCAAATAGGGAAGTCTTGTAACGCCATAACGCCCAAAACGCTTGTCTCTCTTGTCTTGTCGCGGTTTTGCTCTTTGGAGTAGAGAGTGGTTGACGAGAAAAAAGAGCTTTCGGCCAAGAAGGAGCTATCATCTCATCTCCTCAACACAAAGGACATCTTGGCAATTGTTGCTAGCACAAGAGTTGCGCAAGGAGTAGGTCTTCATCCCTTGTGTGTGTCTTCTTTGGAGGAGAGCCTTTTCGCCCTCTTGCTTCCAAGGCGCCGTTCAAATCATGGCCATGGTGAGATCTTCTAGATCTTCTCTTGATCTTGATAAGCAAACTAAGTTGATCATATAGATATACTTCATGCGATCTATTGAAACCCTAATTCCGCTCATGCTAGTTCTTAGATTATGCATGCTTAGGGTTTGCGCTCCCCCTTGAAGGGGACCCAACATGTTGAAGCTTCCAACTTTGGTAGAAGATGAACGTTGGCTGCGAGCGTGCGTTGAACCATTCAGCGTTGAAGATGATCTTGATGTAGATTTGGAGTTGGCACAAGTCGCATGGTTGGATTGGCTGATTTGTGGAGAGTACAACTTATTCTCTAGAAAGTGTCTTGACCATAACTTGAAGTAGTTGAAGTTATTCTTTTCATTATTTTGAGCTTGTATTTGGAGTGAGTCTTGCTAGCTTATTCGTGAGCCTCCAAGCCTTTGTCTATGGCAATCGTAAACTCCACTTGTACCATCGTGGTTTGTGGTCTCTGCCCCCATCATTTCTCCCCGGGTGAAAATAATTCTTCCCCGAAGAATTGTTCTTGTGTAGGTGGAGAAGTTCTGGAGGGGTGAGAGTCAGTTGCTCCTCAAGGATCCAAAGCTTCCAAGTGTTGTTAGCATCACAGCATCCTGTCTTGTTGTTCCTTGTCCACGGTCCAAGCTGCATATCAAGGGTACCTGCATTGAATTCCCTTTTCTCGGCCGTACAAAATCAATATATTCAACTTCAATAAGTGTAGAGTGCAAAGCATGTTTGAGTTCATTATGTTTTGTTGATACTAATGGAGACTTAAGGGTGTGGGTAGAAGGACCTAAAAGACAAGATTCAAGGATCATAGGGTCCTGGAAGAGATTTTCTAAGGCTAGGGGTTGACCTAAAGGTTGAGGATTAGGATCCAGGTCAAGCTCAAAAGGTTCTATCTTAGGTTCAAGACATGGTTCAAGAAGACCTATGGGTTTGGGTTCAACTGGATTTTTAGGTAAGTCATCTTTAGGTTCGCTAGAGGTAGTGCTAAGGTGAAGTTGAGAACCTATGGGTATGGACCATAAAATTGAAGGTAAAAGTTTTGGCCCTAAAATTGAAGGTGAAGGTATTGGTTCTATGGGAAGGTTTGGCTCTTCATGTCTTGCTTATTCAATTTCAATGGTTTTATCAAGACATGGGTTAATCTCTAATATAGGCTCTAAGGTTTGCTCAAGCTCTAAAGGGGTTGAACTTTCATCTTCTTTTTGCATGGATTGCTCCCTATGTCTCTTATATTCTTCAAGCATCTGTTGAAATTCTTCAAGTTTTTTATCCATCCTATCGAAAGTGTCATAGATCTTAGCATATGTTGGGTTCTTATCCTTAGGGTAAATTATATGTTCCAAACCTTTATGAATAAAACTATAACACCAAGGTTTTGTAAAATAATATCCTTGAAAATCATGCATAAATTCTTTGCCTAATAAGATGTCAAAATCATCTAGTCCTATAACATCACACCATATTTTGATTTTCATACCATCTAATTGAATAGGAACTAGACATTGGTGGTCAACTACAGTGATAAACTCATGATTGTCCCAAGTTATGTAGTATGGGTGGTTGTATTTCTCTAAGATGAGTCCAAATCGTTCAGCAACCCTAAGTGTTATGGCATTAAAGCTAACTTGATGATCTATAACAGTTCTAATGTTATGGTCTTCACACCAAACAAAAGTAGTGAAACTATTAGGTCTAAGGGTGAGTCTTTAATATCCATCTCTAGAAAAGATTGTCTCTTTGATTATACCGATGCATGATAAAACAAGAAACTTAGCAAGTAGGAAATGACTATTGTTTGAGTGCAAAATTATAAACAAACCCAGTAGTAAATCAGAATTGATTGCAGCATGTTGATGACAGCAGTTTGAACAAGGCTGAAAAACAGAATTAAAACTCATAAGTGTAGAATTCAGCAAATTGAAACTCAGTTATAGTTGCTTTCAACAGTATGCAATTTGATTAAATGATGTGCAGCAAGAGGTTGAAAACAAATCAGGAATCTCAAAAATTCAATGGTCCAGATGCTGCAGAATTTATAAAATTGAGTGGAGTATCAGGAAAAGCACATGCAGAATTTGAGCAACTTTGCAAAAATATCCAAAAATCTTATGCAGTTCTATGCAGAATTGTTTTCAGTGTAAGCAAATAATTTTTTTTAATCAATAAAGAGAAAATAACTTAACTAACATGCAAAAGCAATGAAAGTAACAAAACATGAAAACAAAACTAACAATTTTTTTTTATGCAAAGAACAAAGCAAGGATCGTGTGGGCAGACAAGAGTTGCTCACAACCTCCCTCTGATACCAAACTGATATAGGGGGGAAGCGTGGAGATTTATTATACTAATTAAAAATCCAATAAAACATGAAAATCCATAAAAACAGCCAGAATTCCAGGACTATAGAAATAATAAGTTACGAAAAAAAACCCTGTCAAATAATGGGTTCCAATTATCCAATATTCAAACTAAATCGGCCACATTGTAGAACTAAATTAGTTCTTATGAATCAATCAGAATTTGGGACTCCGGATCTTTCATGCCAGTAAGGTATCTACAACAAAAATGGTTAATCAGATCAGACAATAAATCATTGCAGGAATTGTATCAGACATCAATGTTTGCTAGGCTTCCTAAGTTGATCTGTTGAATTTAGGGCTCGCATCATATGGTCCAAACGAAAGAACAATATGAGAGCTTCCTAATCATGCCAAAGTTAAAGATTTGTAATGCATCAGATTCTTAAAGTTCCTACACAAATAATACTAATCAGATTAGATTTGATAAACAAGTGCAGGAATTAATCGATTATCAAAAGTTCCTATGCCTCCGGGGTTGATCTAGTGATTCTTCAATGGAACCAAGTTATCCGATCTGCAGAGTGAAACCTGTTCTTCATGATCGTATCAGAGATCAGGGGTTCTGTCATGTCCAAGCACGTTGAATACCTGCGAGAAGAAGCTTAATTAGCTATGTTTTAAAGAGGAGCAGATAAACAGGAGACACGGTAGTCTGGAAAAATAGAGGGATGGAGGCAAGTGCCGATCAACGACGCTGAGACTTTGATTGTCTGTCGGCGGCGTGGAGTCAAGAAGACATGGCATGGAAGTTGTCGGAGCACCGACGGATAGTGGAGTAGGCGAGGATGGCGTCTGAACACTGGCAGAGGTGAAGACGCGGATGTTTGAATGAAACAGGGGAGGCTGGGCGAGCAGAGCAGGGGTGATGTGGGACCGAGGCAGGACCTTCAGAGGTCCGCCCGGGTTCGAAAGAAGCCCTCTAGATATGGCTATCCTAGCCACTAGACATGGCTTCCTTAGGACCCCATCTTGCTTATTTTGTCTTAGATTAGGGTGCATCATGTGGTAGGTTAGATCCACCCTCCAATTACACCATGTAGTTACATTTCCAGGTTCCGCCACTTATGTATGGTAGGTTAGTGCATGCAATTGATGTAATAGATTAGGTCAACTCCATTTTGTGATGCAAGTCAAAATCAAGTCAAGACAACTCCAAGAGGTGCCATAAGCCCATCAGCCCAACATATGGGAGAAGCAGCCCACCCCAACCTAATGGAGCATCACCACAATTACCCCAAATCCCACCATCCTAGTTGACAGCCATGTGGGATTTGTCTTCATCTCCAACCACCACTTTCCCTTTGGAGCAAAGGGGGACAATGCCAGCCTTTTCCAGCCGCTTCAGTCCATCATGCGCCAGCCACCAATGCCAAGAAGCAGCCCACACGCCACCAACAAAATGCAGAGTTTCGGTCTTCAAGGAGCTGCTCACATTTACTGCAGAATGACAACCACTTCAGTCCATCATGCGCCAGCCACCAATGCCAAGGAGCAGCCCACACACCACCAACAAAATGAAGAGTTTCGGTCTTCAAGGAGCTGCTCACATTTACTGCAGAATGACAGCCACTTCAGTCCATCATCCGCCAGCCACCAATGCCAAAGGAGCAGCCCACACGCCACCAACAAGATGCAGAGTTTCGGTCTTCAAGGAGCTGCACACATTTATTGCATAATGACAGCCGCTTCAGCCCATCACCACCTTAGATTTCGACACTACGGTCATGGGGAAGACTCCAAGCCAAGCCTCAAAACAAATCTACCCTTTGGGGAAAGATATCAGCCCCATCAAGTCGCCTGCATCATGCTGTATTTTCTTTGCTCGTTTGACTTGTTCAAGTGCTTAGGGATGGGAAGCAACCGTTGGCAGCCTCCTATATGTTGTATTCTCTTGTAAGCCATAGATCAGAGTTGAATATTTTTGAGAAACTTCAGAAATGTGTCTTCTAGTGGTGTGTGTCACCTCAACTCTCCCCCTCTTCCAATCCTTGCCGAGAGCTCTTCTCCTCTTCCCCCCCCCCCCCCTTCAATCTTCTTCCCCCACTTGCGCATGTCCTGAAGTTGGGAGCTCACGCCACCTCCTCCCATCAGCCTTGAAGAGTCCTCAGCCCAAGAGGAGGAGCTGGGCACAACCGTGACTCAAGATGGTGTCACCTACACCATGCCGAGACCAAGCCACTACCCTAAGCTAGCTAAGTTCCTTCTCTTCCTTGGTTGTTGTTTTTCTTGATGTTCTTGAGCACCCATCTGTTGGGAAACCCCAGGGACATTTTACAATTTTTCAGAGTCATGGACATACATTTTACGCAGCGGAATAATGTCCCCGAAATAGGCCGGTCCCAAAAACCCAGTGAAGATCTCTTGCGAGGGGGTCGACACGATGTGATGGTAAGTACCTTTAAGTAATTAGAAGCCGATGTCGATGAAGGCGCCCAAGTGTTCGCCCTCTGCAGTCTCGCACACACGGATTCCTCAAGTTTTCTTCTTCCTCGCCCGGTGCTAGCCTCGGGAAGAAGATCCATGCCTTAGGAGAGTCCTCCATGCAACTTGCGCCACCACCAAGATGTGATGCGCCAAGGAGATGGAAGGAGAAGGGAACGCCGCAAGCCTTCTTGTTCCTTTGCGCCAAGGAAAGGAAGAGGAGAAAGATGAAGCATGCTTGCGCCCTTGATGGAAGAAGAAGAGCTCTAAGTTCTCCAAGCCGTCGCCCTCTTGTGCTTCACGCCTCCAAGGAATTAGCATCATGAAGAGAGGGGGCGGCAAGGGCTTATTTATAGGAGTAAGAGGCGGTTAGGGAGAAAGGCAAGTGTTGACAATTAGGGCATGATTCTAGGAGATTATTTAAACAAGTATACTGATTAAATCTCCACTCCCATATGCGCTTAAGACTTGCCAAAGCAAGTATCAGCCATATGCGCCCATATCATGCCATATGAGGCATCAATCCCATCTATGCGCCTAGACCTAGTCAAGGCAATATAATGGATTGCCTAATGTGGCTTGGGCGCAAGTCCTAATTCAATTAGGACTCTAATTATGTTAATAATCAGCCCACAATTGTCAAACACAATCCAATCAATTATCTTGGGTGATTTAATCACCTAGGAGATACCAAACAAGGCATAGGCGCAAATCCTAGTCCAACTAGAATCCCATATGCGCCTATCCTATTAATTCATCCCCATTATACCCTTCAAGCCTCATAGCCCTTCAATACAACTTATTAGCAAGCCCAACTAAACAATGGGCCAAGCCCAGAGTCCATTATGCATGTTAACCAAGCTATTGGATCCAATCCAATTTAACCCATGGTCAAATGAGGTTAACCATGGTTAATTTGATCAATATGCCAAAAATGGAAGTTGGATCCAATAAGTTTCTTCCATCTCATCAGGCCCATTGGCGCTGATGAAATCTCCCAAATAGATCCGAGTTATCCAATAACTCGATCTAAATGCTACCCGATCAATATGAAAACTCGATTATCAAGGTATGCGACCCTGTAGGTTCCTCTAACGCTGGCAGTGCTAACCAAAGGTCATCACAAGCAGTGAGTGGCACCTAGCAGTGCATCGCTGCTACCCAGGTCATTGGAATGGATATCGACATCGACATCCCCATCATCGCAACTAGGTACAGATGCATTACAGTCTCTTTGCCGGACTGATATCCGATTGGACAAGTGTGTCACCACTTGTTTTCATCCAATCACATGGCTATGACTAAATCAGGTCTCACCTGGGTATGGCCATAGACTTTCAGTCATAAAACCATAGAGGAGCTCCATGGATATCATGCTTCCCTTAGGAAGGGGCAAATCCTATGTCTGTCCATTGACCTTCTCATATGGGTCGTGACATGCTCAATAAAAACCGTTATGACCTCCCAACTATGGCGAGGTGTTAGGTTGTATCAAAGCAAGTCCCTAACCATATAGAATGGTCAATGACCTCAAGTTGAGGGATCAATGCATCTCCTGTCACTTATGAGGATAACTCATGACACCAAGTCATAGCCTCACAGTGGGTATATCAAGTATATCCTCCAATGATATACCCATGTGTCTGCGTTAGCACCACGTGCCTAACCAGCCCACATA
Source organism: Costus lasius (assembly GCA_027563935.2). Classification (NCBI taxonomy): domain Eukaryota; kingdom Viridiplantae; phylum Streptophyta; class Magnoliopsida; order Zingiberales; family Costaceae; genus Costus; species Costus lasius. The sequence goes on from CM050449.1 coordinate 51,640,651, forward strand.
CCAGTCTCACAAGTACCAGAGCTATCCCATATCCACTCAGGTACATCGACTGGGGACAATTATTTGAGCACAGATCCAATCTGTCTCCAGGGACATTATCATGTAAGTACACAATCGCAGTTGTAGACAAACAATGATAACGACAATGCCAGAAAGATATATGAATATCAGAGTCAAGTAGTACAAAGATGGACCAAAAACTAGGTCCTAGGGCATATACACCAACAATCTCCCACTTGCACTAAGACCTAGAGGTTGAGCAACCTCAACCCCATATCTCTAGTACGACCATCATGCTTCTGCTGCGCCAAAGCCTTGGTCAGTGGGTCGGCTAGATTGCTCTCTGTGTCAACTCAGCTAATCTTGACATCACCTCGATCAATGATCTCTCTGATCAGGCAAAATCTCCTGAGTATGTGTTTGGACTTTTGATGAGACTATGGTTCCTTAACATGTGCAGTTCCCATTGTTGTCATAGTAGAGCTCAATGGGATCCATTACACTTGGAACCACCTGAAGTTCAGAAAAGAACTTCCTGATCCAAACGGCTTCATTGGCTGCCTTACAAGCAACCACATACTCAGCTTCGGTTGTAGAATTAGCTATGGTGGATTGCTTGAAGCTCTTCCAACATACTGCACCTCCAACCATCTTAAACAAATAGCTGGTCTGCGATCTGAAGTCATCAGAATCAGACTGGAACGACTCAACAGTGAAGCCCTGCACACTGAGCTCTTCCAGTCCCCGTAGACCATACAGAATAAATCCTTAGTCCTTTTCAGGATACTCAAGGATATTCTTTACAGCCACCCAGTGCTGCAGACCTGGATTGGATTGGTATCGGCTGGTTATGCTCACAGCATATGCCACATCTGGTCTAGTACACAACATTGCATACATGATCGATCCTACTACCGAAGCATAAGGAATTTGACTCATGTCATCCCTCTCAGCCTGTGTTGTAGGACACTGGCTCTTTGAGAGAGTAAGGCCATGTCTCACTGGAAGGTATCCTTTCTTGGATTGCTCCATGTAGAACCTCTCCAGTACCTTATCAATGTAAGTACTCTGACTAAGGGCCAGAAGCCTCTTGGATCTATCCCGGTAGATCCTTACACCTAGAATATAGGCGGCCTCCCCTAAGTCTTTCATCTCGAAACACTTCCCCAACCATGTCTTCACAGCTTGAAGACTAGGGATGTCGTTTCCGATGAGCAGTATGTCATCAACATATAAGACTAGAAAAATCACCAAGCTCCCACTGAATTTTCTATATACATAGGCGTCATCTTCGCTTTTGATAAAGCAATAATCTCTCACGGCTTCGTTAAATCGAAGATTCCAACTTCGAGATGCTTGCTTTAATCCATAAATGGACCTCTTTACCCTGCAGACCTTATTAGCCTCTGCAGGATGGATGAAGCCATCAAGTTGTGACATATACACATCCTCAGTCAGCTTCCCGTTAAGGAATGCTGTCTTCACATCCATCTGCCATATCTCATAGTCATGATATGCAGCTATAGCAAGCAGAATCCGAATGGATTTGATCATGGCGACTGGCGAGAAGATTTCATCATAGTCCACCTCGTGGACTTGTTTAAATCCTTTAGCCACTAGTCTACCCTTATAGGTAACTATATTGCCATCCATATATGTCTTCCTCTTGAAGACCCATTTACATCCTATGGGTTTTACCCCATTAGGCAGCTCAACCAAATCCCAGACTTGGTTAGCCTGACATGGAATCCATCTCGGATTGTATGGCCTCAAGCCATCTCTCGGAGTCCGGTCCACTGACCGCCTCATCAGAAGTCCTAGGTTCATCCTTAATGATGAAGATCCCATCGTGTTGGGTTGGCAGCGACCCATACCTCTCAGGTGTACGACGAAACCTCCCAGACCTACATGGGGCCTGTGTCTGAGCCTCAGGTTGCCTAGCAACCGGTGCAGGCGGCTCAGATTCCATCTCTTTGTCTTGTGGTTGCACTTGGTTCTCATCCAAGTCAAACTTCCTCCCACTAACTTCTTTCATGAGAAATTCTTTCTCTAGAAAGACAGCACCCCGAGTAACAAAAACTTTGTTCTCGGTGGGAACATAGAAGTAGTAACCCTTAGTCTCCTTAGGGTACCCCACAAACATACACTTATCAGATCTAGGTTCTAGCTTGCTAGAATCCTGACGTTTGACATAAGCCTTACATCCCCAGAATCTGATAAAAGTGAGATTAGGGCGTCTCCCACTCCATACCTCGTATGGAATCTTTGAGACACTCTTAGATGGAACATTATTCAGTATTAGAGAAGCTGTCTCAAGTGCATGTCCCCAGAATGAGGGAGGTAGAGTTACATGACTCATCATAGATCGAACCATGTCCAACAAAGTTCGATTTCTCCTTTCAGACACACCATTCCATTGAGGTGTTCTAGGAGGAGTGAGTTGGGATATGATCCCACACTCTCTCAGAAAGTCAAAGAACTTACCGCTCAGGTACTCTCCACCACGATCTGATCGAAGAGCCTTAATGGATCTACCAAGCTGGTTCTCTACTTCATGTCTAAACTCCTTAAATTTCTCGAAGGATTTAGACTTATGTCTCATCAGATAGACATAACCATATCTACTGAAGTCATCAGTAAACGTGATGAAGTAGCTGTACCCTCCTCTGGCTTGTTTATTGAAAGGCCCACACACATCAGTATGTATGAGATCTAATAAACCTCCTGCCCTCTCACCAATCTTGGTGAAGGGTGCCTTTGTCATTTTCCCTAATAAACAAGTCTCACATGAATCAAGTTCCTCCAAGGAACTCGAATCTAACAACCCATTTGCATTGAGTTGTCGAATGTGATTCTTGTTTATATGGGCTAATCGACAATGCCATAGGAAAGCACTGTTAGGGTATGCCCTTAAGGCTAATGTTTGAGGCCTTGGGCTATTTTCAGTATCATGTATAAACAATATATATGTTTTTGAAGGCATTCGTTGTTATTCAGATTGTTACATAATCTGCTGCTATATGTATACTTCTGAGTAATGTCTCAATGATGTTCAGTTTAGCTGACATTCAGTATTGTCCTTAGTCGAGATATCTTGGTGAACGTGAGACAGCCTTGGTATGATTGAGACTAATATGTGTTCTAATCTTATAGGATGCTTCGAGCATGGAATAAGATTTAGACACATAGGTGCATTGGATGTACTGGACTGACCCTTCTCAGGATATTCAATTGTTTGTCACAATGTGAATAATCCTTGTATGCAAGCAAGTGGCATATTCCCTCTGACTTGAGATCACTTGTGTTTCTAAGTGATGATTGGCATTATCTTGAGGTAGTTCCATATCATTTGAAAAATAATGATTAAGGATTATCTTGGATAGTGGGCATGAGTCATGTTAGGGTACTTGTGATAGATATAGGATTGCCTCTCCTGGTTGGAGTGTGATGTTCTAAGGGGGCCCTATAGATGAAATGGTTGAGAATGTGTATGGCCATACCCAGACGACTATGTTCATCTGATCTAACCATTTTCATCATGTTGGAATCACAGGCTTGACACGCTTGTCCGACGAGAACATCCAGTGGCAAAGGGAAACATGTATGCCAAGTGAATGAGATTCACACTTGTGCTGTGGTTTGGGAGTAGTCTTGGAAGACTCTTTCCTTCATATTGGAAGACAGTGATGTGTTGCTAGATACCTCTCTCTGGTCGTGATAATGTAAGTTATCGTTACCGACATTGAAGGAAACCCTTAGGGTCGCACAATTTGATGATATGGCTTACTTATGTCAGATCGTGTGGACTGGAATTATTCTAGTTCAGTTTAAAGGAATTTAAGCTCTGATTAAAAGTGAGATCTAGTCTAATCATGTTTGATTGATTAGGACATGTGATCGGTAAGCTTTGATCGGAGGATTGATGCTTGATCGTAAAGATCAGGGGTTCAATGTGATGTGTGGTTAGATCTTGAGCCATTTGGTTCAAAGAAGATTATAACCAGGACTGGTTTGATTTGGTGCTTGAACCAAATTGAAATTGAACCGGTTCACTTGTGAACGCATGGTTCAATTTAAGAGGAGTTTTCGATCGCTTAAAGGGGAGTTATGGAGGGAGTTACATGTTCGGTTCTTACCATATGTGGTGGCCGAATTTTCCTTTTGTGTATCCACGGTTTTCGAAAGCTCCTCTCGCTTCCTCCTCTCTTCGCTCTCTCGTGTGGATCATCTTCACGCAAGGAAGAGAAGTTCGACCAGCCAAGGGGACACACATCATCCTTTCCAAGAGACGATCAAGACTCCTTGGTGTCTTTGCTAGCACAAGGAACACAAGGAAGAAAGTCTTTCTCATATTGTGTGTGACATCTTTGGAGAAGAGGCACTCGCCCCTTTCATCTTCCAAGTCGCCTCTCACATCATGGCACAGGTAATACTCTAACTTGTTCTATACAAGTTATACAAGGTTGATCATGTGCTCATGTCATGCGATTCTATGGATTCCTAGTTTTGCTATGAATTTTTCATTGAAGTCACTTGTGAACTAGGTTTCCTTTTAAGCACCAACTGAACCACTCAGTTTGATCCTTTTATGTTACAAATAGTGCTAACCATGTCCAAGACATGCGGACCATTGCACAAAGTACCCTTCCCATAAAACATGTTTGCAAAAGAAAAAGAACATAAGTTCTCTTTTGTTTCAAACCTAAATCCTTTCTTTGCCAAGCAAGGAATGGATACAATGTTTTGGTAAGGGAAGGTACATAATAGCAATTATCTAGCTTTAACTGAAGTCCAGAAGGCAGGGAGAGAAACTCCTACAGCAACAGCAGCAACTTGTGCCCTGTTACCTATCCGTAGGTCAATCTCTCTAGGCCTTACTGATCTATCCTTTCTGAGCCTTTACATACTTGTACAAATATGAGCTCCACATGCGGTATCCAATACCCATGTCATAGGAGTAGAAAGGTTGACTTTGGTAACATAAATATCTGAGCATGAAGACAAGGCCTTGCCTTTCTTCTCCTTATTCTGAAGTTGCAACATGTCCTTTAACATGTGAGGTGGCCCTCCACATGAATAGCACCTATTATTCCTGATCATATCCATCTTTAATTTCAGTTCCTTGGTCAAGCCTTTCGGCTCAACACACTGAATATCAACTTTAGGAGGATTGAGCTCAACCAATTCATCAAAGAGCTGCCTTAGATAATCTTAGAGGCACTCTTCGATTCATATCACCCTCTAAATTCAGGTGACATGTTGGTTAGCAACCTCCAAAGTATCAACCTGATGCTTATCATAAGCATCCCTCTTAGCCGCTGAGGCCAAGCATGGAAGTGGCTCAGGAATTGGCTTCTCAAGGACATATAGCTTCCTCTTGAGCTTGAGCACAATTCTCAAGTTCATATACCAATCCTTTAAGTTGGATCCAACCAACTTATCCATTTCCAGGGGAGATCGCAGTGACCAACTACTATTGTTCACAGCCATTGTTCTACAACAACCAAGAAATAGCAGATTTGTACTACTTCGAGTCATTTAAACTAGACTTGTTTTAAATGACCATGGCTCCCACTATTTTTAATCGAATTGACAACCCACAAAGTCAATCGAGAAATCCAAGATTTCCAAGTGAGATGAGATCCTCATTCCACATAGGGCTTCGCGTCCCACGAGGGTGGGATGAGATGCACAAAGTGACCCATGTTTCCTAAGGTGGGCGCGCCGGCCGATTGCTCCAAGCAATTCCCCTTATTGAGACAGTCCAGGCATTTCATGTCCAGCGAGGGCTGGATACAACATGAAACCCTTACCTCTCAACGATGCCTCTAGACTTTCACCATGTGCCCAGCACATGTGAACTTGTAATCAAGTCCATCCCTAACCGTTATGCCCAGGGCCAACGAGTTTCCTTGCGAAGGCACGCCCAGGTTAAAACTGGACTGGGGAAACCATTGCCACCACGCACTTTCTAAAGATAAGTGGGTGTGTCCCACGAGGGTGGGAAACAATTCACAACTCCACTGATCGATAGCTTAGTGAGGGCTACGCGTTAGAAGGCTACTAGACTTGATATTTTAATTGAGGGTTTTTGTTTAAGGTCTTATCATCTCAGTTTTATCTTATGTCTATCATTACAGGCATGCAATCCTATGGTGATAACATAACAATAAAACATCACAGGCATGCTTTAGCTTTTGTAAAGAAAGCAATAAAAGGATGATGTGATCATAGCCCATTCAAGACATTGAACCAATCCATGCCAAAAAGGGGGTCCAACTCTTGACCTAGGATTCAAGCCCCAAGACGAGACCTAGCCTAGCCGACCTCTAGCTCTATCTTCAAAATTGGCTCCAAGGTCCTTCTCTCATGGTTTAGCTCTCAAACCCTAGGGGTACACCCACAAGGTTCGGCCAATGCCATGGTATTCTTCCAAGGAAGGTGCGCCATCCAGCAAGCCACAAGAGGAATAGCACACAAGCACAAGGCTCGGCCAATCCCTAACTTGCGCCCCCATGCAAGGATGTGCCACCTTTGAAGCTTGTTGCGCCATCAGGCAAGGATGCGCAACCAAGCAAGCATGCACCTTGCTCCAAGTAGATGCGCCACCCTAATCTTCTTCTTAGTTAAAAGCAAAAAGAAAAATGACACGCAGGCCTCACAAGGATAGATCACAGGCATGCTAAGGGGCTTGACATATGACCATAACATCATGCACAATCAAGTACTTACTCATGCAATTCTACATGCTCATGAAAAACATAAAATCTGAAATTTTACTTTTTCATAAAACATGTCTCTCTTCCTTCCCTTCATATCACAAATCTTTGATTCTAAGTTTCTCTCAAGAGTCTACAAGAGGCATACCGGTTGCCTTGCTTGCAATCCCTAATTTGTTAGGATAAGGGCAATCACCCAGTCCATGCCCTATCCCAACAAGTCTCTCAAGATAGGTCTATCCTATTATGAGAGGAGAAATTTTCTCTTCCACGTATGGGTATATCCCATCACATGAAGAGAGCAAAGAACCACAAGAAGTTAATTAGAAGTAAGAAACAAGAGACCTACAATTTTTCTACTTAAAGAAAAACCATGCGCCAACATCTATGCAATATGCGAAAATGTAGATATGGCATGTGAGCATGAAAAGCATGAAGGAACATCGTTCGAGGCTCGCAAGTAGCTCTAATACCACTGTTGGGAAACCCCGGGGACATTTTACAATTTTTCAGAGTCATGGACATACATTTTACGCAGCGGAATAATGTCCCCGAAATAGGCCGGTCCCAAAAACCCAGTGAAGATCTCTTGCGAGGGGGTCGACACAATGTGATGGTAAGTACCTTTAAGCAATTAGAAGCCGATGTCGATGAAGGCGCCCAAGTGTTCGCCCTCTGCAGTCTCACACACACGGATTCCTCAAGTTTTCTTCTTCCTCACTCGGTGCTAGCCTCGGGAAGATGATCCATGCCTTAGGAGAGTCCTCCATGCAACTTGCGCCACCACCAAGATGTGATGCGCCAAGGAGATGGAAGGAGAAGGGAACGCCGCAAGCCTTCTTGTTCCTTTGCGCCAAGGAAAGGAAGAGGAGAAAGATGAAGCATGATTGCGCCCTTGATGGAAGAAGAAGAGCTCTAAGTTCTCCAAGCCATTGCCCTCTTGTGCTTCACGCCTCCAAGGAATTAGCATCATGAAGAGAGGGGGCGGCAAGGGCTTATTTATAGGAATAGGAGGCGGTTAGGGGAGAAAGGCAAGTGTTGACAATTAGGGCATGATTCTAGGAGATTATTTAATCAAGTATACTAATTAAATCTCCACTCCCATATGCGCTTAAGACTTGCCAAACCAAGTATCAGCCATAAGCGCCCATATCATGCCATATGAGGCATCAATCCCATCTATGCGCCTAGACCTAGTCAAGGCAATATAATGGATTGCCTAATGTGGCTTGGGCCCAAGTCCTAATTCAATTAGGAATCTAATTATGTTAATAATCAGCCCACAATTGTCAAACACAATCCAATCAATTATCTTGGGTGATTTAATCACCTAGGAGATACCAAACAAGGCATAGGCGCAAATCCTAGTCCAAATAGAATCCCATATGCGCCTATCCTATTAATTCATCCCCATTATACCCTTCAAGCCTCATAGCCCTTCAATACAACTTATTAGCAAGCCCAACTAAACAATGGGCCAAGCCCAGAGTCCATTATGCATGTTAACCAAGCTATTGGATCCAATCCAATTTAACCCATGGTCAAATGAGGTTAACCATGGTTAATTTGATCAATATGCCAAAAACGGAAGTTGGCTCCAATAAGTTTCTTCCATCTCATCAGGCCCATTGGCGGTGATGAAATCTCTCAAATAGATCTGAGTTATCCAATAACTCGATCTAAAGGCTACCCGATCAATATGAAAACTCGAGTATCAAGGTGTGCGACCCTGTAGGTTCCTCTAACACTGGCAGTGCTAACCAAAGGTCATCACAAGCAGTGAGTGGCACCTAGCAGTGCATCGCTGCTACCCAGGTCATTGGAATGGATATCGACATCAACATCCCCATCATCGCAACTAGGTACAGATGCATTACAGTCTCTTTGCCGGACTGATATCCGATTGGACAAGTGTGTCACCACTTGTTTTCATCCAATCACATGGCTATGACTAAAACAGGTTCTCACCTGGGTATGGCCATATACTCTCAGTCATAGAACCATAAAGGAGCTCCATGGATATCATGCTTCCCTAAGGAAGGGGCAAATCCTATGTCTGTCCATTGACCTTCTCATATGGGTCGTGACATGCTCAATAACAACCGTTATGACCTCCCAACTACAGCGAGGTGTTAGGTTGTATCAAAGCAAGTCCCTAACCATATAGAATGGTCAATGACCTCAAGTCGAGAGATCAATGCATCTCCTCTCACTTGTGAGGATAACTCATGACACCAAGTCATAGCCTCACAGCGGGTCTATCCAGTATATCCTCCAATGATATACCCATGTGTCTGCGTTAGCACCACGTGCCTAACCATCCCACATACCAGTCTCACAAGTACCAGAGCTGTCCCATATCCACTCAGGTACATCGACTGGGGACAATTATTTGAGCACAGATCCAATCTGTCTCCAGGGACATTATCATGTAAGTACACAATCGCAGGTGTAGACAAACAATGATAACAACAATGCCAGAAAGATATATGAATATCAGAGTCAAGTAGTACAAAGATGGTGTCACCTACACCATGCCAAGACCAAGCCACTACCCTAAGCTAGCTAAGTTCCTTCTCTTCTTTGGTTGTTGTTTTTCTTGATGTTCTTGAGCACCCATCTACACTCACACAGCATTTCCACAGGTGGCGCAAGACCATGGAGAGCATGCCAAGCGCACCCTCATCCCTCCCCCTCTTAGTTAGCTAGTCCCTAACATGTTAGCAAGGGAACTTGGAGGTAGCCTCCCCCTTGATTGTTTTTGTAATTTGGACTATTAATATTCTTTCTAAATACTCACCCACGCATGTGTGGGATGCTGTAATGCCATGGTTGTAAGCTCATAGGGCCCTACTTCGTGAGTATCAACCATTGGACCGGTGAAAAACGGGATGAACGTCCCTTCTATTCTCAAGGGGCGCAAGGTGAGTTCCTCCACTAGTGTAGCTTTATTCCTTGTTGTAGAACCGCATGCCTAAGATCTTGTTAAGCTTTCCTCTTGTTTTAAAAGTGCATGTTAGAGCTAGTTTAATGAATGGTCTCGGTTTTCCCTATAAGAGTATCAAAATCTAATTTCTCAAAGCGTTAGAGTTAATCGGTTTTCACTAAGTATAAGTTAACTACAAACGATTTCAAATGCGTTGTTTGAATGCTTGTATGACCCCACCACCCCATCATCTTGGTATCAGAGCAAGTTCTTAGAGTAGGATTTTATAAGACCAAAAATTTTATTTTCCTACTACTAAGACGATTTTGGACCTAGGTGCTTGAAAGAAATTGATTAGCTATATTTTACCACCTTAGGGTCTATTTTCAAACTCTACTTATTTTCGAAATGGCTACTAGATCCGGTGCTCCCTATGGTCTTAATCAAGCTATTGACCATGAGGTGAGTGCCCTTTCAATTGATATGGCCTCCATTAAAGAAACCCTAGCATCCCTTCAACACTCTATAGGTGTTAGAGACAATAGGCTTAACACCCTAGAGTCTAACTCTAAGATGGATCCCCCAAACACTAGTCGGCCCAATAGTGGATCCCACACAAGGGAGCCAAATGACCTAGGACCCCCCTCTCACTCCCCTAGAGTCACTCATGCTCAAACCGAATGGGAAGGGCCTTATGCCCAACAACCACCCTGTTATAGACCTAGAGATCATGATGTGCAACGTGCCATCAAGATCAACCCGCCTACTTTTGGTGGAACCCTTAACCCTAAGGAGTTCCTAGATTGGACCACAAAGCTAGATCAATACTTTGACTATAGCCTTATGCACAATGAGAGTAAGGTTAGGTTCACCAAGTGCTTACTAGAAGGACCCGCTAGACTCTACTGGACCCATGTCGAGAGAACCATAGAAAGGGATGGTAAGCCACCCGTTGAGTCTTGGGATGAAATGAAACTCCTACTTAGGCAAAAGTATGTCCCTCCTGGCTTCATGCAAAAGCTTAAGGACGAACTCGGTAGTCACACTCAAGGCTCCTCTACAGTAGAAGCTTACCAAACCAAGTTAGAAGAGCTTCTCATTAGGTGTGAGGTCAATGAAGATCCGGGTATGATTCTAAGTAGATTCAAGAATGGCCTTAGACCAGACATTAAGAGGGCTTTGACCTATTTCCAATTAGACACCCCCGAGATAGCTTATCAAAGGGCCATAGAGGTGGAACAAGAACTTAAGAATAGGAAGGAGACTCTCCCTCCCCGGCCTATCTATAGGCCCACTCCTATGCACCAACCCTCTAGCTCAACCCCCAAGCCTAGGCCTGTTCAACCTACAGACAACTCCACCATCACTTGTTATAACTGTAGGCAAAGGGGACACCTTGCGAAGGACTGCACTAAGAAGGTCATGGTCCTAGCTGAGGAAAACATGGTCCCTGAACCCACCCTTGAGGGAGACCCTGATCAAGAGATTGAAATCAATGACTATGAGAGTAGTGATGACATCTTCAACACCTTAGGGGTAGTTAGATGTACCCTTGTCAAGCCTACTCCCACTGAAGACTGGCGTCGGACCAGCATCTTCCACACTTACACCAAATGCCATGGTCACATGTGCAAGGTGGTAATTGATGGAGGAAGCAGTCTCAATGCTGTCTCCCACATAGCTGCTACTAAACTGAATCTCAAAATGGAACCCCGACCTAGCCCTTACAACATTTCTTGGGTCAACCAAACTAGTGTCCCTGTGACCCATAGATGCCTTGTGCCTATCCAGTTTGGCACATATGAGGACAAGGTTTGGTGTGACGTCCTTACTATGGATGTAGCCCAAATCCTATTAGGCCGCCCTTGGCTCTATGACATGGATGTTGTCCACTACGGTAGCACTAACACCTATGTCTTTAACCATAAGGACCAAAAGATTAGGTTAAAACCTTCCCTTCCCAAAGAACTTAGAGCTACCACTAGTAAGGGTAAGGTAGAGGAACCCAAGCAGAGTCAACCCATCGTTCAACTTATAAGACCCCAAACCTTCACTAAGGAGATTATAGAAGACCAACCCCTTTATACCTTAGTCATCAAAGAAATCAACCCCGAGGTGGAAGAGAAACCTTCCCTAGAAGTAGAAGCCTTGCTCCAAGAATTTAGTGAGCTCACTCCCGAGGATCTCCCTGAAGGACTGCCACCACATAGGGACATACAACATGCCATAGACTTAGTACCTGGATCCTCTTCCCAATCTACCCCACTATAGGATGAACCCTACCGAACATGAAGAGCTTAAGAGACAAGTAGATGATTTGCTATGTAAGGGTTACATAAGGGAAAGCATGAGCCCCTGCGTCGTTCCGGCCCTTCTTACCCCAAAGAAGGATGGCAGCTGGCGCATGTGTATAGATTGTAGGGCTATCAACAAGATTACTATCAAGTATAGGTTTCCCATACCTAGACTTGATGACATGCTAGATATGTTAGTCGGATCCAAATGGTTTTCCAAACTAGACCTCAGGAGTGGATACCATCAGGTCAGGATAAGAGAAGGGGATGAGTGGAAGACCGCTTTCAAAACCAAAGACGGTCTGTATGAGTGGTTAGTCATGCCTTTTGGGCTAACCAATGCCCCTTCCACATTTTTTAGGCTTATGACCCAAGTGCTTAGACCCTACATAGGGAGATTCCTAGTTGTGTACTTTGATGATATACTTATCTGTAGTAAGTCACAAGGGGAGCACCTAGAACACTTAAGGCAAACCCTAACCCTTCTTAGGGATGAAAAGCTTTATGTCAACCTGAAGAAGTGTTCTTTCCTATATCCCAAAGTTGTCTTTCTAGGGTTCATTGTTTTCGATTTAGGGCTTCAAGCTGATCCATCTAAGGTCCAAGCCATACTAGACTGGCCAGAGCCCAAAACCCTTACTGAAGTTAGGAGTTTCCATGGCCTTGCTACCTTCTACCGTAGGTTCATACGGAATTTTAGCACCATAGTAGCTCCTATCACCAATTGCATGAAACAAGGGGACTTTAGTTGGACTAAGTCTGCCAGTAGGGCTTTCACTGAACTTAAGAGTAGGATGACCTCTGCCCCTGTTTTAAGATTGCCTGACTTTGGCAAGGTCTTTGAGGTTGATTGCGATGCTTCTGGCATTGGCATAGGTGGGACCCTCAGCCAGGAAGGTCACCATATTGCCTTCTTCAGTGAAAAGCTGAATGAGGCCAAGCAGAAGTACTCAACCTATGACAAAGAGTTCTATGCCGTGGTTCAATCTTTGAGGCATTGGCGGCACTACCTTCTCCACCATGAATTTACCTTAAATAGTGATCACCAAGCCCTGTCTTACCTTAGTGCCCAAAGAAAACTCAATGCTAGACATGCCAAGTGGGTAGAGTATCTACAACAGTACACTTTTGTCTTAAAACACAAGTCTGGAGTTAACAACAAAGTTGCTGATGCTTTGAGTAGGGTAGTCTTCGTTTTGCAAACTATGCATGCTGAGCTTGTAGGATTTGAGCATATGAAAGCCGCCTATCTAGATTGCCCTGATTTTTCTACTATCTATGCTGATATGACTAGAGATATCATGAGTCACCCACTGTACACCCTTAGGGATGGGTATCTTTTCCTTGGGCCGACACTTTGTGTGCCTAAGACCTCAATCCGGGATTTCCTAATTTGGGAACTCCATGGGGGAGGGTCTGCTGGGCACCACGGTCGAGAAAAGACCCGTGCTTTGGTAGAGGAGCGGTTCTTTTGGCCTAAGCTCTACCAAGACGTGGCTAAGGTAGTTAGGCATTGTGGGACCTATCAATCCACCAAGGTCCAGAAGCACAATTTTGGACTGTACACCCCTCTGCCTATTCCCCAGGCACCATGGCAGGATATCAGTATGGACTTTGTTCTAGGATTGCCTAGGACTGCTGCTAGGCATGACTCTATTTATGTTGTGGTAGACAGGTTCACCAAAATGGCACATTTCATACCTTGCACTAAGATTACCGATGCCTCCCATATGGCCAGGCTCTTCTTTAGAGACATTGTTAGGCTGCATGGTACCCCTCTCACTATAGTTTTGGATAGAGACACCAGGTTCGTTAGCCATTTTTGGAGGACACTATGGGCTCTACTAGGCACAAAACTGAAGTTCTCGACGGCCTACCATCCCCAGACGGATGGGCAGACCGAAGTGGTCAACAGATCACTTGGGAGCATCCTTAGGAGTCTCGTAGGAGAACACCCCAGTGATTGGGACAAACTGTTGCCCACAGCTGAATTCTCTTACAATAGTGTTCCAAATAGGACTACTGGTCTGTCTCCCTTCCAGCCAAACTTAGGGTATCAACCTAATAAGCCCATTGATCTATTTGCTGCCCCTAAGCATTGCAAGACTTCTATTTCGGCCTGAGGTTATGCTTTCCATATTTCGCAGTTACATCATGAGTTATTTAGTAAGATTCAGGATTCTGTTAACAAATATCGCGATGATACTAACAAACAACGCCGAGAGAAGGTATTTTCTGTAGGGGATCAGGTAATGTTGCGGGTCCGTGAGGAGCGTATCCAAGGACACGGCCGCAAGTTGGACGCAAAAGGAATCGGGCCCTTCACTATTCTGAAGAGGGTCAAAAACAACGCCTATCTAATGGACCTACCACTAGAATTGGGGATATCCTCCACCATCAATGTGGAGGATCTGACGCTTTATCATCCGCCTCTCTCTATACAAGAACCAGACATCTGCCGCGACTTAGAGATTGAGGCCATACTCGAGGACCAGACCCGACTCACCCCTGATGAGGTACAGCTTTATTACCGCGTCAAATTTACTGATGGTGAGGAGGCATGGCTCCCTGAGGCTGAGCTTGCTAGGTCTGCACCTGAGCTTCTCCAAGGGTACAAAGAAAATTCTCCAGAGGAGAATTTTTCTCACCCCGGGAGAGCTAATGTGGGACCGAGGCAGGACCTTCGGAGGTCCGCCCGGGTTCGAAAGAAGCCCTCTAGATATGGCTATCCTAGCCACTAGACATGGCTTCCTTAGGACCCCATCTTGCTTATTTTGTCTTAGATTAGGGTGCATCATGTGGTAGGTTAGATCCACCCTCCAATTACACCATGTAGTTACATTTCCAGGTTCCGCCACTTATGTATGGTAGGTTAGTGCATGCAATTGATGTAATAGATTAGGTCAACTCCATTTTGGGATGCAAGTCAAAATCAAGTCAAGACAACTCCAAGAGGTGCCATGAGCCCATCAGCCCAACTTATGGGAGAAGCAGCCCACCCCAACCTAATGGAGCATCACCACAATTACCCCAAATCCCACCATCCTAGTTGGCAGCCATGTGGGATTTGTCTTCATCTCCAACCACCACTTTCCCTTTGGAGAAAAGGGGGACAATGCCAGCCTTTTGCAGCCGCTTCAGTCCATCATGCGCCAGCCACCAATGCCAAGAAGCAGCCCACGCGCCACCAACAAAATGTAGAGTTTCGGTCTTCAAGGAGCTGCTCACAATTACTGCAGAATGACAGCCACTTCAATCCATCATGCGCCAGACACCAATGCCAAGGAGCAGCCCACACGCCACCAACAAAATGCAGAGTTTCGGTCTTCAAGGTGCTGCTCACATTTACTGCAGAATGACAGCCACTTCAATCCATCATGCGCCAGCCACCAATGCCAAAGGAGCAGCCCACACACCACCAACAAGATGCAGAGTTTCGGTCTTCAAGGAGCTGCACACATTTACTGCATAATGACAGCCGCTTCAGCCCATCACCACCTCAGATTTCGACACTACCGTCATGGGGAAGACTCCAAGCCAAGCCTCAAAACAAATCTACCCTTTGGGGAAAGATATCAGCCCCATCAAGTCGCCTGCATCATGCTGTATTTTCTTTGCTCGTTTGACTTGTTCAAGTGCTTAGGGATGGGAAGCAACCGTTGGCAGCCTCCTATATGTTGTATTCTCTTGTAAGCCACATATCAGAGTTGAATATTTTTGAGAAACTTCAGAAGTGTGTCTTCTAGTGGTGTGTGTCACCTCAACTCTCCCCCTCTTCCAATCCTTGCCAAGAGCTCTTCTCCTCTTCCCCCCCCCCTTCAATCTTCTTCCCCCACTTGCGCATGTCCTGAAGTTGGGAGCTCACGCCACCTCCTCCCATCAGCCTTGAAGAGTCCTCAGCCCAAGAGGAGGAGCTAGAGACAACCGTGACTCAAGATGGTGTCACCTACACCATGCTGAGACCAAGCCACTACCCTAAGCTAGCTAAGTTCCTTCTCTTCCTTGGTTGTTGTTTTTCTTGATGTTCTTGAGCACCCATCTACACTCACACAGCATTTCCACAGGTGGCGCAAGACCATGGAGAGCATGCCAAGCGCACCCTCATCCCTCCCCCTGTTAGTTAGCTAGTCCCTAACATGTTAGCAAGGGAACTTGGAGGTAGCCTCCCCCTTGATTGTTTTTGTAATTTGGACTATTAATATTCTTTCTAAATACTCACCCACGCATGTGTGGGATGCTATAATGCCATGGTTGTAAGCTCATAGGGCCCTACTTCATGAGTATCAACCATTGGACTGGTGAAGAACAGGATGAACGTCCCTTCTATTCTCAAGGGGCGCAAGGTGAGTTCCTCCACTAGTGTAGCTTTATTCCTTGTTGTAGAACCGCATGCCTAAGATCTTGTTAAGCTTTCCTCTTGTTTTAAAAGTGCATGTTAGAGCTAGTTTAATGAATGGTCTCGGTTTTCCCTATAAGAGTATCAAAACCTAATTTCTCAAAGCGTTAGAGTTAATCGGTTTTCACTAAGTATAAGTTAACTACAAACGATTTCAAATGCGTTGTTTGAATGCTTGTATGACCCCACCACCCCATCAAGGGGCGGTCGCCGTTCGGCCGGTAGGGAATGAACCCCGAACCTGCTACTACTAGAGGTTGCTGTGATGGTTGTGAAGAGGTGGCCGGAGTTTTGGGTTGATCGGTGGCAGGTCAGAGTAGGACGGCGGCGGAAGGCGGATCTAGTGCGTAATCATGGCAGAAACAGGGGATGGCATCGGAGTTTCGATTCTGGTGATCGGAGAGGCAAGTGGATGGATGCCGGCTGCTGCAGTTTCTCTAGGGGGAGGAAGACCGGTGGCTGAAGTTGTGTGGCGATCGGACGGTTGGATCGTCGGTGGGGAGGTTCCAAAGTTTCATAATTCTGGGTCGCTGAAACTTGCGGATGGTTGTAGCTGACAGGAAACTTGGAGGGACTAGAGATTAGAGAATAAAGGAAGAATGAGGGGCTTGACCCTAGAAGGAGGAGAGGGGAAAACTAGGTGACACAAGCACCTCAGAGGAGAAGAAGTGAGACATCCGATTCATCGGAAGAATACTATTTCCATTCATTCAAAAAAATCTATCGATTACAAGGTTCAAGCTTTGATACATATAGGGTGAAGCTGTATAGATGTTGCTGGTGAGAGAGACGTTGGTGTTTCCTTGTTTGAGCGGCTGCAGCGATGGCGTTGGAGCTTTCCTCGTTCGATTGCTAAAGAGAAACGTTGAACTTTCCTTGTGAGGTGCGAAGGGGGAACGTTGAAGCTTCCAAATTTAGTTGAAGATGAACGTTGGCTGCGAGCGTGCGTTGAACCGTTCAGCGTTGAAGATGATCTTGATGCAGATTTGGAGTTGGCGCAAGTCGCAAGGCTGGATTAGCTGATTTGTGGAGAGTACAACTTATTCTCTGGAAAGTGTCTTAACCATAACTTGAAGTAGTTGAAGTTATTCTTTTCATTATTTTGAGCTAGCATTTGGAGTGAGTCTTGCTAGCTTATTCGCGAGCCTCCAAGCCTTTGTCTATGGCAATCGTAAACTCCATTTGTACCATCGTGGTTTGTGGTCTCTACCCCCATCATTCTTGTAGGACAAGTTGGGGTGGTTCCTCCATCCTGGATTGTAGGTTACAGAATACAGGTCATTCACTGGTCTCTGATTGAAATTCCCCAAGGCATTAACTTGTTCCTGACCAGACTCTTCTTGAGATGAAGCAATAAACTGACAGTTAGATGAATCGTGCCCTGTTACACCATACACTTCACAAGAAACTACATTAATGGCAACTGAGGGAAAGGAAAAAGAATCTAACTTCTGTGCCAATGAATCTACCTTTGCCGCAAGAGATGTCAAGGAATCGTTATGGTACTTACCAAGTCCTGTAGAAGTAGTACCTCTCTCACTTGACCAGTGATTATGGTTCATGGCCATATCCTCAAGTAGAGCTGTCGCTTCTTCCACGCCCTTGCTCATGATTGTTCCTCCAGCCGCAGCATCCACCATCAACTTTTTATTGTAATCCAATCCATTATAAAAGATGTGGATCAAAACCCATGCTTGGAGTCCATGGTGTGGGCACATACGCGGGAGTTCCTTGAATCGATCCTAGGCGTCATACAGTGATTCTCCCTCTTGTTGTGCAAAACATGTAATCCTGTTGCGCAGCTAAAGAGTCTTGTGTTGGGAAACCCCGGGGATATTTTATAATTTTCAGAGATAGAGATTACAAAATACATTGCACAGCGGAAGCAATATCCCCGAAACAGGCCGGTCCCAAAAACCCAATGAAGATCGCAAGCAAGAGAGTCGACATGATGAGTTAGGAAATACCTTAGAGCAAGATGAGGTCGATGTCGTGATAGGCACCCAAGTGTGCGCCCTCTGCAGTCTCACACAGACGGATGCCTCGAGTCCTCTTCTTCCACGCCCGGTGCTAGGCTCGGGAAGAAGATCTAAGCCTTGTGCTCCTTCTTCAAAATATGCGTCACCTCCAAGGTAGATGGGCCAAAGATGAAGAAGGATGAGGGAATGTAAGATCCGGAAATTTATTAGCAGGTAAGAAAATAAAATTTTGTTTATCTAGCATTTTTGTGGAAGTTTTCGATGAGAGAATGTATCGATTTATGTATTTTTTTCCTGCAATGTAAAAATATGTGTCGCGGAGAGGATTCGAACCTGCGACTTAAGGCGTAGAATGTGTGCTGCACGCCACTAGGCTAGTGGTGTCTAACTATTAGAAAAGGGTAAGAGCCCTTGTTAAGGGTGAGGTGGAGAATAACTTATACTAAAGGGTTATTGGATCTTCCACTTATGTTTAAGCTCTTGGGTTTGGATCTTTGGAGGCTTAGTGGGCAGAAAATGAAAATTTAGAGAGGGATCCGTGTTCACCCACGTTTTCCCTCATTGCTCACGATTCTTCCCTGGGGTGAAGGTGGCGGCTTGCCTTCTTCTCCCTTTTCCTCTTCTTGTGGCCGGTGGCGAGTGGTGGTGGAGGCGGCTTCCGGCGATTCTTGAGTGCTTCCGGCGACGTGAGTGGCGTGAGGGGAGGCGTGAGGGCGTGTGGCTTGGAAGAACCGTATTTAAGTGAGTGGATCTTCTCTTCCACCTATTTCATGTATAATGGGATTGTTGCTTGATTTAGAGAAGATTAATGCTTAGAAATGTGACATGAACTCTTGATTTCAAATTTGTACATGTTTCCTTGTTTTTCCCCAAATTTTGAAACCCTAGTTTGCATGAAAATTAGGGCTTTTCATCTCTAAGACTTCTAATCATCAATTAGACTTTAATTAAACATGTATGTGGCTTTAGATTTTTCAATTGCATGAAGATTAGGGCTTAATTGAGAATTTCGCCCCTTCTTCATGAGATTACGCCCAAAGTATGGGTAATAATTGGGGCAAACCTGATTTTTCATGAAATTAGGTATATGAGGACTCTACCATTTTTTTTTTGGGAATCTTTGGAAATAAAAGTTTCTGTTGACTGAAATTGAACTAGGGGCATTTCTGTCTTTTGTTATAAGAACTAGGAGAAAACTATGAATCTGTGATATTCTGTATTTATGTTATCTGCGGATGAAATTTGGTGAATTTTCTGTATTAGTATGTATTTTAGTTGAATGGTGTATGTAGGAAGTAGTGATGTGAAATATTGATTGATAACCTTGGATGATAACTTAGAAAAGGTTAAACCATGGTTGCATGAAATCTAAGGACCTTTCTGAACTTGATTGATGTGATGTTCGAGACAATGTTCGTGTTGTATGCGCTCAATAAGGGTCCTAGACTTGAGTGGACTGAACCTAAGGGTTAACTAGAGCACTCAGTGAACAGTCATTCTGATTTGGGGTTGGAGAATCCATCCATCCTATTCTGATTTGTTTCCGGTAATGGAGGGACTGTTCCAGAGTCTAGTGACCAGGTTAAAGGTTCAGGTTTCCGGTTTGTGTTAAGGGTATTTTGTCCAAGTGTTAAACCTTTTGAGAGTTGGGTGTTTGAAACAAAGTGCCACGTCTTGGTCAGACGGGGGCCACCTCTTGAATTCATTCACCTTCCGTTCTGTTCTATTCCTGTTTCCGTTCCCGGTTGTGGGGGTGTTGTGTTCCCGGTAAGGGGGTGCGGTTGAGTGTCGTAGAGCAAAGTGCCACGTCGTGACCTGGCGGGGGCCACCTATTGAATCTACGCCTCACCAATGTTCGTTGCAGGTTACTCTCAGTGCCTTGACGTGGGCCGGGTTGGACTCTCGGGGGTCAATTCTGAAATCACTGGACAATAGTTGTGTGATTCTTAGTCTGTTAGCTGGATAGACTGTTTTGTGATCCTGTTGCCCGGGGTTGTGGGTGTATTGTTTTCTGATCATGATTGTGATTTATGGTTATCGATTTTATTATGTAACATACTTTGACATCTTCCGTTAAAAGTTTTGAAAAGATATCTGCATCTATTTTTGATTGTATATTAGTGGATGGTCGAACGAGACTATCTACTCACTGAGCCGTGTAGCTCATTCCACGATATTTCCAGATGCAGGGCAGGAGCCTACAGCCTGAGCAAATGTTTAGTTTTCTGACTTGATATTTTGGGGCCTGCGAGCCTGTGCTATTTGAGGGCCGGATGTGGCCAAGGTTTTTATGATTTTGTTCATGGACATGTTAGCCGGATGTGGCTGGTTTGCTGATTTTCGATTACTGTGATATTGTTGCCAGGTTGGCTTTTGGTTTTGGATACGACTGTTAAAACCGAGGGCTTAAGCCTGTTTTCAGTGAATTCTGTATTGCCCAGTGTTATTCGATTATCGTGGTTTATTAGTTTGATGTTGTGATAAGGATTGAGAATTTTGATTTCGAAATGGTGTGTTTCAGTTTGTGGTCAGCATGTCGACCCACATTGTGATATTATGGAACATGTACAGGAATTTCCTTAGTTTTCCTGGGGACATGCTGCCGAAATTTTTCCGAATCGGTTTCTGTAAGCTATTATTCCCTAGCATCTGTATTGTTGTTTGTGTGTGACGTTCCCTATCTTCCGCGGTTTCTGTCTGTGATTGGGGTTTTCTTTCTTTTTCTGAGGGGGCGTTACAGGGAAAGGGAAACCGCCAAGCACCAAGTTCCTTGCGTCAAGAGAGAAGGAAGAGGCTTGCGGCTAGGGTTTGGAAGGAAGAAGAAGATGCGCCACTTCTTGGTGTTGTCGCCCTTCAAGCCCTTGCTTTTGCCCTTCCTCTTGTTGTCACGCCTATGAGGAATATGCATCATCACAAGAGGGGGCGGCTAGGGTCACTTATAAAGAGCTAGAGGCAGTTAGGGCAAGGGTTGAGATCATGACAAGTGTATGGCTTGGATGAGAAGGTTTGAGGTAAGGAAAGTCTCCAAGACTTTACCATAAACCTCATTCAACCTTTCCATAAGCTACCAAGCCTTGCCTTGTGCGCCAAGGCCTAGCCTTGCGCCCCAAGCAATGCCTTAATGCATTCACACTATCAATGGGAGAGGGCTAGGCGCATAAAGCTTCCTTAATGAAGCAAATTTGCCATCCAAACCCCATTATGCCCCTTAGGCGCCAATGGGCTTGGCTTCCTCCCCATTATACCCTTTTAGCCTATTGCCTCTTCATGACAACTTATTATTGGGCCTCATTGGATAATGAGCTAGCCCAAACTTCATTACATGGCTTGATTAAGCACTTGGATCCAATCCAATGCAACCCTAATCCAAATGTGGCCAACCATGGTCAATTTCGGGTCAACCTGCCATAAATGGAGTTTGGCTCCAATAACATCCTTCCATCTCATCAGGCCCATTGGCGCTGATGAAATCTCCAAAATAGATCCGAGTTATCCAATAACTCGATCATAAGGCTTTCCGATCAATATGAGAACTCGAGTATCAAGGTGTGCGACCCTGTAGGTCCCTCTGACGTTGGCAGTGCTGACCAAATGTCACCACAAGCAGTGAGTGGCACCTAGCAGTGCATCGCTGCTACCCAAGTCATCGGAATGGATATCGACATTGACATCCCCATCATTGCAACAAGGTACAGATGCATTACAGTCTCTTTGCCGAACTAATATTCGATTGGACAAGTGTGTCACCACTTGTTTTCACCCAATCACATGGTTATGACTAAACCAGGTTCTCACCTGGGTATGGCCATACACTTTCAGTCATAGAACCATAGAGGAGCTCCATGGATATCATACTTCCCTTAGGAAGGGGCAAATCCTATGTCTGTCCATTGACCTTCTCATATGGGTCGTGACATGCTCAATGACAACCGTTATTACCTCCCAACTACGGTGAGGTGTTAGGTTGTATCAAAGCAAGTCCCTAACCATATAGAATGGTCAATGACCTCAAGTCAAGGGATCAATGCATCGACAATCTGGCTGACCCGCTTACAAAGCCTCTGGCGCAGCAGAAGCATGAGAAGCACTGTAATAATATGGGTTTGAGATTTCTCAACCATTAGATTAAGTGCAAGTGGGAGATTGTTGGGGTATGCCCTTAAGGCTAATGTTTGAGGCCTTGGGATTGTATCAGTATCATGTATAAACTTCATGTTTATAAAGGCAATGGTTGTTATTCAGGTTGTTACATTATCTGCTGCAATATGTATACTTCTGAATAATGTCTCAATGATGTTCAGCTAGGCTGACATGCAGTATAGTCCTTAGTCGAGATATCTTGGTGAACATGAGACAACCTTGATATGATTGAGACTAATATGTGTTCTAATCTTATAGGATGCTTCGAGCATGGAATAAGATGTAGACTCATGGGTACATTGGATGTACTGGACAGACCCTACTAGGTTATTCAATTGCTTGTCACAATGTGAATAATCCTTGTATGCGAACAAGTGGTATACTTCCTCTGACTTGAGATCACTTGTGTTTCTAAATGATGATTGGCATTGTTTTGAGATAGTTCGATATCATTTGAAACATAATGGTTATAGATTATCTTGGATAATGAGCATGAGTCATGTTAGGGCACTAGTGATAGATATAGGATTGCCGTCTCCTAGTTTGGAGTGTGATGTTCTAAAGGGGCCCCCTGGATGAGATGATTGAGAAAGTGTATGGCCATACCCAGATGACTATGTTCATCTGATCTAATCATGCTCATCATATTGGAGCTACAGGCTTGACACGCTTGTCCAATAAGAACATCCAGTGGCAAAGGAAACTTGTATGCCTAGTGAAATGGATTCACACTTGTGCTGTGGTTTGGGTGTAGTCTTGGAAGACTCTTTCCTTTATATCGGGAGACAGTGATGTGTTGCTAGATACCCCTCACTGATCGTGATAACGTAAGTTATCGTTACCGACATTTAAAGGAAACTCTTAGGGTCGCACAATTTGATGATATGGCTTACTTAAGTCAGATCGTGTGAACTGAATTGTTTTGGTTCAGTTTAAAGGGATTTAATCTCTGATTGTAAGTGAGATCTGGTCTGATCATGTTTGATTGATTAGGGCTTGAGATCGGTAAGCTTCGATCGAGAGAATTGATGCTAGATCGGTGAGATCAAGAGCATCAAGAGATGAACGGTTAGATCTTGAACCTTTAAGTTTAATGAGATCTAGACCAAATGCTTGGGTTTATTTGGTCTTTGAACCAAAACAATATGAACCGGCTCATTATGTGAGCGCATGGTTCAATGGGAAGAGGAAAATGCGATTGGGGTAAACCCATGGTCGCATGAAGAGGTGGCTTGCTATTTTTAGAAGCCATGATCTCAACTTGAGACCACGCCTCACGTTTGAGGGATTTTGCCTCTATTCTCGCCTCTCCTCTTCTCTCGTCGCCGCTTACTTTCTCGTGTGGTGAAGAAAAAAAGCTCACGCCAAGGAGGAGAAAAGATATACGCCAAGCAAGAATTGATCTCATCCCCTTCCATTCGATCAGGACTCTTGGAGATCTTTGCTAGCACAAGGAACGCCAAGGAGGAAGCGATCTCATTTGTGTGCGTCTACTTTGGAGGAGAGCGGCATCACTCTCTGCTTCCAAGTCACCATCCAAGAAATGGCATTGGTAAGAATCTTTGCATTCTATACAAGTTGATCATATGTCATATTAGCGATCCTAGGAAACCCTAGATTCCGCCTTGCATAGATTTATATCTGCTTGCATAGGGTTTCGCCCCCCTCTGGGGACTTTCAATTGGTATCAGAGCCATTGGTTGATGTATGAATCATATGATTGCTTTGTGATCCATGTTTACGCTGATGCATAGATCTAAGGTTTATTACATGCGAATGTTCATGATAGTTTTCTCATCATGCGAAAATACTAGATGAATGTATTTTACTTGTGGCGCATGTATTTAGTATGCTTATGTAGGCGCATGTTGTAGTTTTTCTTCAAAACTTGTTAACTTGCGCGCCTCACTTAGATCTATAAGCGCCTACTGTAAAACCTTAGACGGGTTATTAGGGTTGAAGTCATCGTCCAGTCCAGACCCAACAAGTCTGATCAGACCATCTGACAGCCTACATGGGTCGACCAGATGGCACCTGTGCGCAAGCACGAGGTGGCTATAGGTCGACTGCATACAGGCGTGTAGCGATGTCTGGTTGAGACAACCAGTGAACGCGCATGAGTTGGGCCCGGGGTCACACCCGCTTGCCTGAACTCATGAGGGTCGTTCAGCCCAATTGCATGCATTGTTGACCACCGGGTCGACTCAAGTCAGTTAGGACATGGTGCATGCAAGGGCAGTGGGTCTGACTAGATCTGATGAGTGGATCCCTATTAATGGACCGTTGTAAGGTAGTAGGGCACATAAGGAAAATAAAATTAATGCCAATGGGTTTTTGAAAATTTTATTTTCTTATTATTGGTTCACATGTTGATTGTATACCATGTTTGGTGTCTATTTAATCTTATGTGGGCTGCCCAATTTAATGTATGTTGTGCTGGGGCCTGTGAGCCTGGATGTTAAAATGTAAATTATTTATTGTGATCTGCGCATCACATTTTATTTAATTTATAAAGTGTAATTGACCTGCGTGTCAACCATGTCTAGATAGATTGAATTGTAATTTTAATCAGACATGAGCACAGAGCACACATGGCAGAGGCGCATGCAGCAGTGGCTTGACCAGGTGGGAGCTCCAGGGTTCGACTCTGTGATAGGCGCATTTACCTGGTGGGCGCACCTGAGCTGCAGTGGGCGCTTGGGCCCTGGGTTGGGCCAGATGAGATGCAAAAGACCCATCAAGAGCTCAAGTGAAGACTTAAGTTAAATTAAGGTCTTACCTAGGCTTAATGGGCTTTTACCACATAAGATCAGCATGCTTTCTATTTATTGTTTATATAATTAGAATTGCATGATTTAATCTTCTGCTATCACCATAGGGTTTGCATGATAGTTAAGAAGATAAAAGACCGTTAAAATCCAACGCTAAAATATCAAGCTCGTAAGCCTTCTGACGCGAAACCTCACTGTTCTGACTATCGTTGGGGCCGTGTTGTACCCACTCAGTGGGCACGCCCATCTATCTTCAGACGGTGTGTGATTACACCTGCGTGTTATAGGGAAGGGATTTATCGCTTCTCGTTGCTCAGCATAGCACGTGGTGGTCCAGGGAGTAGGTCGGGTCAGCTTGACCATGTAGGCTACATATGTGGCGCATATGGTAGCTATATGGAGGCAGCCATCTGTGGGATCAGAGACTGTGTTGTACCAACTCAGTTGGCACAGTCTGCTGGATTGCCTAGATGAAAGGGAATCGCACGGGTTGGTGATTGGCAGGGATTGCCTACCAGAGATTAGTGCTTGTACTCTCTGTGCATCTTATCTCGCCTGAGCGGGACGCGGAGACCAAGTATGAAATCTGGATCCCATCTCACTAAAAGAGTTTTACTCTTTCGGGCTGTTTTGCTGGATTTTTCAGCTAGATAAAATAGTGAGAAAAGAATCATTCTTAAGTCCTGAATTGATTCTCACATTGATACTGACCTTGCTGTTCTTGCATTGTTGTAGATTACTGCAGCAACGAACACCACGAATTTCAATGTGCGATCCCTACTGGAAAGGGAGAAGTTTGCTGGACCAAACTTCTCAGACTGGTACGGACACCTTAAGATTGTTCTTAAGGCTGAGAGGAAGCTGTATGTCCTCGAGACGGCTATACCGCCTCAACCCGCTGCGAACGCCGCAAGGGCGGTTCAGGATGCCTTTGAGAAGCATGTCAATGATAGCATTGATGTCGCTTGCCTGATGCTTGCGTCTATGACGCCAGAGTTGCAGCGTCAGCATGAGGATCTATCTGCTATACAAATTATAGCAAACCTCAAGCTGCTGTATGCTGCACAGGCTAGGACTGAACGCTACAATTTGACTAAGCTTTTCTTTCAGAGCAAACTGGCTGAAGGGAGTCCAGTGGGAGCTCACGTACTCAAGATGATTGGGTACAAGGAGGCTCTAGAGAAACTGGGACATACCATCAATCAGGAGCTTGCTGTAGACATTATCCTGCAGTCTCTTCCGGCTACTTTTGATCCGTTCATCATTAATTTTAATATGAACAAGATCGACTGTACCCCGGCAGAGTTGCTGAATATGCTCTTGACTACAGAGTTGACTCTAAAGGGAAAGCCTTCATCCACTGTCTTGATGGTTCCTTCAAGGAACAAGAAGAAAGGGAAGAAGGGCAAAGCCCCTGTCAAGAACTACAACAAGGCTCTGAAACAAAAGGTTAAGCGGTCGAAGGAATACAGATGTTTCCATTGTGGCTAGCTGGGTCACTGGAAAAAGGACTGTAAAGCGCTCCAAGGAGACAAGAAGGGAAGTTTCGCTTCTGGCTCAGGTATTTTTGTGACTGAGGTCATGGTTTCTTCTTCTATATCATGGGTGTTGGATACTGCATGTGGAGTTCACATTTGTTCAAATGTACAGGAACTCAAGAGAAGAAGACAGGTGGGACAACATGAGGTGGACCTACGAGTTGGAAACGGGGCACGGGTTGCTGCTGTTGCTGTAGGAATTTATTACATCTCATTACCATCTGGGCTTGTATTGGAACTGGAAAATTGTTACTTTGTACCAAGCATTACGAAAAATATTATCTCTATTCCTGCTCTTGTCAGGAAAGGGTTTTCCTTTGAATGCAATATTTCAAAGTGTGTTATTTCATATGATAATATTGTTTATGCTACTGGGTCAATTAACAATGGATTATTCATGTTGGACATGGAATGTTCTATACAGCAAATTGATATTAAGAAAGCCAAGTATGATGATGATAGCACCTTGCTATGGCATAGTCGTTTAGGCCATATTAACAAGAAGCGCATTAAGCGGTTGCATGATCATGGACTGCTGGGATCATTCTCCTATGAGGAGATTGATACATGCAAAGCTTGTTTAATGGGTAAAATGACGAAGTCTCCTTTTCTTAAGAAAGGTCAAAGGGCTTCAGGTTTACTTGACCTTATACATAGTGATGTGTGTGGGCCTTTTAGTAAACATGCCAGAGGTGGCTATCTATACTTCATTACCTTTACTGATGATTTCAGTAGATATGGGTATGTCTATCTAATGAGACATAAAAGTGAATCTTTTGACAAGTTCAAAGAGTTCAAGAATGAAGTACAGAATCAGCTAGGCCGAAATATCAAGGCACTTCGTTCAGATCGAGGTGGTGAATACTTGAGTCATGAGTTTACTGACTATCTGAAGGAGTGTGGGATTATCTCACAGCTCACTCCGCCAGGAACACCGCAATGGAATGGTGTGTCCGAAAGGAGGAACAGAACCTTACTGGATATGGTTCGTTCTATGATGAGTCAGGCTACTCTACCTTACTCCTTTTGGGGATTTGCACTGGAAACAGCTGCAAAGGTACTAAACCGAGTGCCATCCAAGGCAGTTTCAAAGACGCCATATGAGTTATGGTATGGGAAACAGCCAAGCTTGACATTTATCAAGATCTGGGGTTGCGAGGCTTATGTCAAAAAGCTCGCCTCTGGGAAACTAGAGAGCAGATCTGAGAAATGCATCTTTGTTGGTTACCCTAAGGAAACTAAGGGTTATTATTTCTACGATCCCAAAGAGAACAAAGTTTTTGTTGCTCGGACGGCTATTTTTCTTGAGAAGGAATTTCTTCTGCAAGAGGCCAGTGGGAGATAAATAAAGCTGGATGAGAATCCAGAAGAAGGACAAAGTAGTCAAGCACAGTTGGATGAGCCTGAGCCAGTAGAATAGGTTATTGAACAACCTGATGCTCAGATATCACGGGAACCGCGTAGATCGGGAAGGATCCGTCGTCAGCCTGAGCGCTATGACGGAGTCTACATCATTGATGATGAACCCCTCACTTATGCGGATGCGGTTAGTGGACCAGAATCAGCGAGATGGCTTGAAGCTATGCGAGCCGAGATGGACTCCATGTCAGATAACCAAGTCTGGGATTTGGTTGATCCGCCTCCGGGAGTAATCCCTATAGGCTGTAAATGGATCTTCAAAAAGAAGATTGACATGGATGGTAACGTGGTTACCTATAAAGGCAGGCTAGTTGCGAAAGGTTTCAAACAAATCTACGGGATAGATTATGATGAAACTTTCTCTCCTGTAGCTATGTTTAAGTCTATTCGGATTATTCTCGCGATAGCAGCATATTATGATTATGAGATCTGGCAAATGGATGTGAAGACTGCTTTCCTTAATGGAAAACTAGAAGAGGATGTGTATATGACACAACCTGAAGGTTTCATCAATCCATCAGATCGTCATAAAATATGCAAGTTAAAGAAGTCCATTTATGGACTTAAGCAAGCATCAAGAAGCTGGAATATTCGTTTTGATGAATCAATCTGTGAGTTTGGTTTCATCAAGAATGAAGATGACCCGTGTGTATATAAGAGGTTTAGTGGGAGCGTAATTACTTTCCTAGTCCTCTACGTCGATGATATATTAATCATTGGAAACGATATTCCTGAAGTGCATGCTGTCAAAGCATGGTTAAGAAAATGTTTCCAGATGAAAGATCTAGGAGAAGCAGCCTATGTATTAGGTGTGAAGATCTATAGAGATAGATCTAAGAGGCTTCTCGGGCTGTGCCAGTGTACTTACATCGATAAAGTCCTGGAGAGATTTCATTTAGAAAATTCTAAAAGAGGATATCTTCCAGTCAGACATGGTCTGAATCTTTCGAAGAGTCAGTGTCCACAAACACAGACTGAGAAAGATGAAATGGACAATACGCCTTATGCTTCGGCTATTGGATCCATTATGTATGCGATGTTGTGTACTCGCCCAGACGTCGCTTACGGGTTAAGCGTGACCAGTCGGTTCCAATGTAATCCAGGTCAGGCACACTGGATTGCGGTCAAGAACATTTTGAAATATCTTCGGAGGACCAAAGATATGTTCTTGATATATGGAGGTCAGGAAGAACTCAGTATTGAAGGATATACTGATGCTTCGTTCCAGTCTGATCAGGATGATTTCCGATCGCAATCAGGCTATGTTTTTAGCTTGAATGGAGGTGCAGTGGTGTGGAAAAGTTTCAAACAATCTATTGTTGCTGATTCCACAACAGAAGCCGAGTATGTTGCAGCCTCAGAAGCATCCAAGGAGGCAGTGTGGATTCGTAAGTTCATTCAGGAACTTGGTGTTGTTCCTTCGAGTGCAGATCCTTTGGTTATCTTCTGTGATAACACTGGAGCAATAGCACAGGCAAAGGAACCACGGTCGCACCAGAAGTCCAAGCACATACAAAGAAGGTTTCACTTGATCCGGGAGATCATTGATCGTGGCGAGATCAAAGTCTGCAAGGTTCATACAGACGACAATCTGGCTGACCCGCTTACAAAGCCTCTGGCGCAGCAGAAGCATGAGAAGCACTGTAATAATATGGGTTTGAGATTTCTCAACCATTAGATTAAGTGCAAGTGGGAGATTGTTGGGGTATGCCCTTAAGGCTAATGTTTGAGGCCTTGGGATTGTATCAGTATCATGTATAAACTTCATGTTTATAAAGGCAATGGTTGTTATTCAGGTTGTTACATTATCTGCTGCAATATGTATACTTCTGAATAATGTCTCAATGATGTTCAGCTAGGCTGACATGCAGTATAGTCCTTAGTCGAGATATCTTGGTGAACATGAGACAACCTTGATATGATTGAGACTAATATGTGTTCTAATCTTATAGGATGCTTCGAGCATGGAATAAGATGTAGACTCATGGGTACATTGGATGTACTGGACAGACCCTACTAGGTTATTCAATTGCTTGTCACAATGTGAATAATCCTTGTATGCGAACAAGTGGCATACTTCCTCTGACTTGAGATCACTTGTGTTTCTAAATGATGATTGGCATTGTTTTGAGATAGTTCGATATCATTTGAAACATAATGGTTATAGATTATCTTGGATAATGAGCATGAGTCATGTTAGGGCACTAGTGATAGATATAGGATTGTCGTCTCCTAGTTTGGAGTGTGATGTTCTAAATGGGCCCCCTGGATGAGATGATTGAGAAAGTGTATGGCCATACCCAGATGACTATGTTCATCTGATCTAATCATGCTCATCATATTGGAGCTACAGGCTTGACACGCTTGTCCAATAAGAACATCCAGTGGCAAAGGAAACTTGTATGCCTAGTGAAATGGATTCACACTTGTGCTGTGGTTTGGGTGTAGTCTTGGAAGACTCTTTCCTTTATATCGGGAGACAGTGATGTGTTGCTAGATACCCCTCACTGATCGTGATAACGTAAGTTATCGTTACCGACATTTAAAGGAAACCCTTAGGGTCGCACAATTTGATGATATGGCTTACTTAAGTCAGATCGTGTGGACTGAATTGTTTTGGTTCAGTTTAAAGGGATTTAATCTCTGATTGTAAGTGAGATCTGGTCTGATCATGTTTGATTGATTAGGGCTTGAGATCGGTAAGCTTCGATCGAGAGAATTGATGCTAGATCGGTGAGATCAAGAGCATCAAGAGATGAACGGTTAGATCTTGAACCTTTAAGTTTAATGAGATCTTGACCAAATGCTTGGGTTTATTTGGTCTTTGAACCAAACCAAAATGAACCGGCTCATTATGTGAGCGCATGGTTCAATGGGAAGAGGAAAATGCGATTGGGGTAAACCCATGGTCGCATGAAGAGGTGGCTTGCTATTTTTAGAAGCCATGATCTCAACTTGAGACCACGCCTCACGTTTGAGGGATTTTGCCTCTATTCTCGCCTCTCCTCTTCTCTCGTCGCCGCTTACTTTCTCGTGTGGTGAAGAAAAAAGGCTCACG
This sequence comes from Costus lasius, assembly GCA_027563935.2. Taxonomy (NCBI): domain Eukaryota; kingdom Viridiplantae; phylum Streptophyta; class Magnoliopsida; order Zingiberales; family Costaceae; genus Costus; species Costus lasius. Next base: position 51,671,891 of record CM050449.1, read on the forward strand.
CCAAGGAGGAGAAAAGATATACGCCAAGCAAGAATTGATCTCATCCCCTTCCATTCGATCAGGACTCTTGGAGATCTTTGCTAGCACAAGGAACGCCAAGGAGGATGCGATCTCATTTGTGTGCGTCTACTTTGGAGGAGAGCGGCATCACTCTCTGCTTCCAAGTCGCCATCCAAGAAATGGCATTGGTAAGAATCTTTGCATTCTATACAAGTTGATCATATGTCATATTAGCGATCCTAGGAAACCCTAGATTCCGCCTTGCATAGATTTATATCTGCTTGCATAGGGTTTCGCCCCCCTCTGGGGACTTTCATGATATACCCATATGTCTGCGTTAGCACCTCGTGCCTAACTAGCCCATATACTAGTCTCACAAGTACCAGAGCTGTCCCATATCCACTCAGGTACATCGACTGGGGACAATCATTTGAGCACATATCCAATCTGTCTCCAGGGACATTATCATGTAAGTACACAATCGCAGGTGTAGACAAACAATGATAACGACAATGCCAAAAAGATATATATATGAATATCAGAGTCAAGTAGTACAAAGATGGACCAAAACTAGGTCCTAGGGCATATACACCAACATCTTGCTAGGTGGGAAGTATTTGTTCAGAAAGGCTTTTGAAAGCTCATCCCAGGTAGTAATAGATCCTGCTGGCAACGAATATAGCCAAGCTCTCGCACGATCCCTGAGAGAAAAAGGGAACAATCTTAGCCTTATAGCGTCAGATGAAACTCCATTAACTTTAACAGCATCGGAATATTCTAAAAAGACAACTAGATGTAGATTAGGGTCCTGATTTGGGGATCCCCCAAATTGATTTTGCTGGACCATCATCATCAACGCTGGTTTGAGTTCAAAGTTGTTTGCTTCTACATTGGGTCGGACTATGCTTGAACTAAAGTACCTATTCGAGAAATTCTGAGCATACGTGTAAGTCAAAACAGGAAATAAAATAACAGTCAAAAACAAAGGAAAAGTAAAAACTAATACTAAAACAAAAGAAAAGTGCCTAGTCTCCAAACTTATCTAATAAGTCAATATTAACTAGCCGTAATCCCCAGCAACGGCGCCAAAAACTTGATAGCCTTCCGCAGGTGCATGGAATTATCGAATTAATAAAAAAATATCGTTCCCAACGAGGATTACGTAGTTAAGTACTGACTCTTCGACTTATTTAAATCTAAGCAAAACAAATAAGTGGTTATGATGAACTTCTAAGCACGAACAATTCAAAAGCAACTTTTTAGAGGATTCAAGTTCTAAGAGAATCGGGATTTCTAGGTTTCACCACTTTGACTATTATGAATCTTATAAAGATAACTCAATCAATAGAAAATATCTATCATGAAAGGAGCATTTCCTAATGTACATATCACCTCCTCTCAAAGTGTAATACGGTATTTAATTAAGTTAACTCCCTACTCTCGTGACAGTTAACCTAACTAAACCCATTAAGCTCTATAAAAAGTTGTTTAGATCCTTCAACTGAATCCAACCTACTCTCATGATTGGATTCGAAGGTTCAATTGAAATAGATCGGGCATTGCGATTCACCTCTCGGTCCTTCTCGCAACGTCTAGTGCGCAATTATACGTGGCCAAGGTAAATTATGAAATAAACACAACTTCAATCAAGTCATGATGATAAATTCATATAAAAAGAGTATGAATAAGGATTAATTCATAAAAGTCAGTGGGCTAAGCCCTAAATCCTGAAACAAGGATCTACTCAATCATGTTCTTAAGGAAATACATGTTTATGTGATGAATAAGCATAGATCTAGTAAAAATCGCAAAGAATTCACTACGTCAACAATAACAAGGAACGGTTTGGAACCTATCAAGGAACGGTTCTACAAAGTTTGGTTCAAATCCAGTTCGAATCGGTGGAGAATCGAGTGAAAAACTAGTCGTGCGTACGTTTTCACGGTCTGTAACAACTTTACGGCTAAGGCCATAAATGTCTCTGTGTGTACAGCCTTTTGTACATAGAAAGTTTCACGGGCCATGATGGATTCACGGCTTCACCCGTGAAAGTTTCTGTGCATTCCAACACTTAGCCATTTTTTCGCCTTTCGCTCGACATCAAAATTACGGCCAAGGCCGTGAATGTTGATTTCTTCACCATTTTCACTCCAAATTTGACGTGTGAGCTCGTGATCTGCTCGAGAATCATGCTTTTGGCTTCAAAACTCATGAAATCCATTATTTTTATGCTGTTTTACCTACATTTTCAATAAAACCAAGAAAAGTGAAGATTCTGTGCAAAGTGAAGCAAAAGCACGGAAATAAGCACAAAATCATGCAAATAAGCGCAAAATATGATCTAAAATATAGGCAAAAATGTGGTGTAAATACAACGCTTCAGCGAGCTTCTTCTGGGCATTGAGAAAGGAGCGAGCCTAGTGATCACTATAGAGGATGAACTCCGTGTGGAGGAGGTAATGACGCCATTGCCAAAGGGACTGGACGATTGCGTAAAACTCCGTGTCGTAGGTGGAGTATCGCCGGCGCACTTCGTTCAACTTCTCTCTGAAGAAGGCGATGGGGTGGCCCTCCTGACTAAGTGTGCCACCGATGCCGGTACTGGAGGCATTGCAGGTGACCTCGAAGACCTTGGAGAAGTCCGGGAGCCTAAGGACGGGGCCATAGATCATGATATCCGTAAGGGCTAGGAATGCGCATCTAGTCGCGGGGGTCCAAGAGAAGGCCTCTTGTTTGGTGCAAACTGTCATAAGGGATGCAATGGTGCTGAACCCCTTAATGAAGTAGCGGTAGAAGGTTGCGAGGCCGAGGAAGCTACCAACCTCGGTGACAGACTCAGGTTCGGGCCACTATCGAATGGCCTCGATCTTCGTGCGGTCGACCATGAGTCCCTGATCCGATATGATGAAACCCAAGAACTGAACTTGGGTGTCCAAGAAAGTGCATTTCTTGACGTTAAGGAACAGGCGTTCCTTGCGCAAGAGTTCAAAAGTAAGCCTAAGGTGGTCAGCGTGGGAACGGCTATAAATGAGAATGTCATCAAAGTAGATGACGAGGAACTTTCCGACGAAGGGTTTCAGCACCTGGCTCATCAAATGCATAAAAGTGGAAGGGGCGTTGGTGAGGCCGAAGGGCATAACCAACCACTCGTAAAGGCCGTCCTTTGTCTTGAATGCCATCTTCCACTCATCCCCTTCGCGGATGCAGACTTGGTGCTAGCCGCTCTGAAGGTCGAGCTTGCTGAACCAACATGACCCGGATGCAGACCTGGTGGTAGTCATGGGATGGGAAATTGGTACTTGACGGTGATGTGATTGATTGCCTGGCAATCAATACACATCTGCCAAGATCCGTCCTTCTTGGGCGCGAGAAGGGCCGGGACAAGAGCAAGGGCTAAGACTCTCACGGATGTAGCCCTTGGCGAGGAGGTCATTGACTTGCCTGTTGAGCTCCATGTGCTCAGTGGGGTTATGGCGATGGAGAGGCAAATTGGGCAAAGATGCCCCGGGTACAAGGTCGATCATGTGCTGGATGTCATGATCTGGGGGAAGGTTGGAGGGAAGGTCGACCAAAGAGATGTGCGAAAACTCCGTCAAGAGGGCCGCGACTTCCTCGAGCACCGCAGGTGCCAGAAGGGCTGGATCGTAGGGAACCTCGCACACCATGAGAGCATAGGCCACCTTGGTCTCATGGGCCTCACGGACTAGGGAACTAGGACGCACAAGGGCGAGTGACTTAGGAGCAGGCAGGGCCGGCGGAGTAGGTGTGATGATCCCCTTGGATGTGGAAGCCCACAGCTCCTTGGGAAAAGCCAGGGTTAAGCAGATTTTCCATCCCCCGAGCTGGAAGACATAAGTGTTGGAGCGCCCATAGTGGATGATGTTGTCGTCATAGAGCCATGAACGGCCAAGGAGGACATGGGCGACGTCCATGGAGGTGACGTCGCCCCACACCTTGTTGGAGTGTCTCCAAAGTAGATGGGGACTTGGCAGCGGTGGGTGATGGGAAGGCTCGAGGCATCGACCCAAGCAATCGAGTAAGGCTTAGGTTGTGGTTCCAAGGTGGTAACCGTGGACCTTGACATGATGTTGAGGCTGCTACCTCCATCAATCACGATTTTACACGTGTGACCGTTACTCTTGATATAAGTGTAGAAGATACTCGTGCATTTCCAGTCCTCGGACGGAGGAGGGGAGTGGACTAGGGTGCAACGAACGACTGCCATGGTGGGTCATGGGCTCAGCTCCTCATCCGAGTAGCATTGTGGGCCAACCTCTTGGGCCGGAGGTGGTGATGGGATCACCAAGCATGCAACATTCAAACAACGCTTTTGAAAACATTTGCTATTTAAGATATAACTATGAAACCCATTTAAACTAACGCTTTGAGAAATTAGGTTTGATAGTCTTTATAATGAAATCCGAAGCTACATTCAGCAACTAAACTTATCATGCGCTTCTAATAAAGCTTATCATGTGATTCTAAAACCTCAAGTAGATCTAGCATGCGGTTCTACAACATCAAAGAAATCTAGCATGCGATTCTACCATAAGAAACTAGGGCTAATCTAAGGGAGGAACTCACCTTGCACCCTTTGAGAATAGAAAGGGTGTCCTTCCCGTTCTTCACCGGTCCAATGGTGGAATCTCACGAAGTAGGGCCCTATGAGCTTACACACATGTCATTGCAGCATCCCACACATGCGTGGGTGAATTTGAAAATAATATCAAGAGGCCAATACACAAGACAATCAAGGGGGAGGCTAGACTCCAAATTCCCTTGTTAACATAGTTTAGACTATCTATGCTTAGGGGAAGAGAAGAGGGGAAGCTTTGATTGTCATTCCTTGGCCTTGCGCCACCTGCAGAAATTCAGCGTGAGTGCAAAGGGGCTGTCCAACAAGTTTCAAAGATCCACATCAACAAGTAACAAAGAACAATGACCCAAAGGAGAAGAAGACTTAGCTAAGTGGGGGTGGCTTGTTCTCGGCATGGAGTTGTTGACACCTTCTTGAGTCTTGAATGTGTTCAGCTCCTCCTCTTGATTGAAGGCTCTTCAAGGCTAGAGGGAGGAAGTGGCGTGAGCTCCCTTCTTCATGACAAACGCAAGTGGAGGTGGAAGGTGGAAGAGCAAGAAAGGATGGAAAGGGGCTTTCGGCAATGGTGGAAGGAAAAGGGGGATTAGGTGACACACACCATTTTGAAGACACACTTCTGAAATTCGAAATTCATTCAACACTAGCTTGCAATTTACAAGAGGTTACAACATATAGGGGAGTCTCCAACGGTTAACTCCCTTTCTAAGCTCAAAAAACAAGTCACACAAGTCAAGCATGATGGAGACAATTCAAGGGCTGGTTTCTTTTCAAGTGGGCGGTTGCTTGGAGTTTGACATTGGAGTCTTCAGCAGGTTGAGAGTTTCGGAAACTGAAGTGAAGATGGACTGAAGAGGCTGTTGATGGCTGACATTGTGCAGGCTGCAAATGGCATGGGCGGCTGGCACTTGAGTGGACTGGAGTTGTTGCAAAGTGCAGGCTGCTCCTTGACTTTGTTGGCTGGCGCAAGATGGATGTAAGGGGCTGCACAAGCTGGTGGCTGACGCATGTTGACTGCAAGGGCTGCAACATCTGATGAGGGAGTGGTCTTGTCCATCTCTACTTCAAAGGAAAGGGCGGTTGGAGTAGAGACAAATCCCATGGCTGCCAACTAGGATGGTGGAGTGTTGGGTACTTGTGGTGTTGCTCCATTAGGTTGGGATGGGCTGATTCCCTCTTGAATTGGGCTGATGGCCCATGGCATCTCTTGGAGTTGTCTTGACCTGATTTTGACTTGCATTCCAAGAATAGAGTTGACCTATACTATTACATTAATTTCATGCACTAACCTACTATACATAAGTGGCGGATCCTAGGCATGTAACTACATGGTGTAATGGGAGGGTGGATCTAACCTACCATATGATGCACCCTAGTCTAAGACAAAATAAGCAACAAAAGGGGGTCCTAAGGAAGCCATATCTAATGGCTAGGATAGCCATACCGAGAGGGCTTCTTTCGGACCCGGGTGGACCTCCGAAGGTCCTGCTTTGGTCCCACATCAGCTCTCCCGGGGTGGGAAAAATTCTCCTCTGGAGAATTATCTTTGTACCCTTGGAGAAGCTCGGGTGCGGACCTAGCAAGCTCAGCCTCGGGGAGCCAGGCCTCCTCACCATCAGTAAATTTGATGCGGTAATAAAGCTGTACCTCATCAGGGGTGAGTCGGGTCTGGTCCTCGAGTATAGCCTCGATCTCTGAGTCGTGGTAAGTCTCTGGTTCTTGTATCGAGAGAGGCGGGTGATACAGCGTCAGATCCTCCACATTGATGGTGGAGGATATCCCCAGTTCTGGCGGTAGGTCCAGGAGATAGGCGTTATTGTTGACCTTCTTCAGAATAGTGAAGGGCCCGATGCCCTTGGCGTCCAATTTGCGGCCGGGACCTTGGATGCGCTCCTCGCGGACCCGCAACATTACCTGATCCCCTACAGAAAATACCTTCTCTCGGCGATGTTTATTAGTATCATCACGATATTGATTAACAGAGTCTTGAATCTTACTGAATAGCTCATGATGTAATTGTGAAATATGAAAAGCATAATCTCGGGCCGAAATAGAGGTCTTGCAATGTCTAGGGGCAGAAAATAGGTCAATGGGCTTGTTAGGCTGGTATCCTAAGTTTGCCTGGAAGGGAGACAGACCAGTAGTCCTGTTGGGAACACTATTGTAGGAAAACTCAGCTGTAGGCAACAGCTTGTCCCAATCACTGGGGTGTTCTCCTACGAGACTCCTAAGGATGCTCCCAAGTGATCGGTTGACCACTTCGGTCTGCCCATCCGTCTGGGGATGGTAGGCCGTTGAGAACTTCAGCTTTGTGCCTAAAAGAGCCCATAGTGTCCTCCAGAAATGACTAACAAATCTAGTATCTCTATCCGAAACTATAGTGAGAGGGGTACCATGCAACCTAACAATGTCTCTAAAGAAGATTCTAGCCATATGGGAGGCATCGGTAGTTTTAGTACAAGGTATGAAATGAGCCATTTTTGTGAACCGGTCTACCACAACATAAATTGAGTCATGCCTAGCAGCAGTCCTAGGCAATCCTAGAACAAAGTCCATACTAATGTCCTGCCACGGTGCCTGGGGAATAGGCAGAGGGGTGTACAGTCCAAAATTGTGCTTCTGGACTTTAGTGGATTGACAGGTTCCACAATGCCTAACTACCTTGGCCACATCTCGGTAGAGTTGAGGCCAAAAGAATCTTTCCTCGACCAAGGCACGGGTCTTCTCTCGACCATGGTGCCCAGCAGACCCTCCTCCATGGAGTTCCCAAACTAGGAAATCCCGGATTGAGGACTTAGGCACACAGAGTGTTGGTCCAAGGAAGAGATATCCATCCCTAAGGGTGTACATGGGGTGACTCATATTATCTCTAGTCAAATCATCATAAATAGCAGAAAAGTCAGGGCAATCTAGGTAAGCAGCTTTCATTTGTTCAAATCCTACAAGTTCAGCATGCATAGTTTGTAAAATGAAGACTACCCTACTTAGAGCATCAGCAACTTTGTTGTTAGATCCAGATTTGTGTTTTAGGACAAAAGTGTACTGTTGTAAATATTCTACCCATTTGGCATGTCTAGCATTGAGTTTTCTTTGGGCACTAAGGTAGGACAGGGCTTGGTGGTCACTATTTAAAGTAAACTCATGGTGGAGAAGGTAGTGCCGCCAATGCCTTAAAGATTGAACTACGGCATAGAACTCTTTGTCATAGGTTGAGTATTTCTGCTTGGCCTCATTCAGCTTTTCACTGAAGAAGGCAATAGGGTGACCTTCTTGGCTGAGGGTCCCACCTATGCCAATGCCAGAAGCATCACAATCAACCTCAAAGACCTTGCCAAAGTCAGGCAATCTCAAAACAGGGGCAGAGGTCATTCTACTCTTAAGCTCAGTGAAAGCCCTATTGGCAGACTTGGTCCAACTAAAGTCCCCTTGTTTCATGCAATTGGTGATAGGAGCTACTATGGTGCTAAAATTCCGTATGAACCTACGGTAGAAAGTAGCAAGGCCATGAAAGCTCCTAACTTCAGTAAGGGTCTTAGGCTCAGGCCAGTCTAATATGGCTTGGACTTTAGATGGGTCAGCTTGGAGCCCAAGGTCAGAAACAATAAACCCTAGAAAGACAACTTTAGGAGATAGAAAAGAGCATTTCTTCAGGTTGACATAAAGCTTTTCATCTCTAAGAAGGGTTAGAGTCTGCCTTAAGTGCCCTAGGTGCTCCTTTTGTGACTTACTATAGATAAGTATGTCATCAAAGTACACAACTAGGAACTTCCCTATGTAGGGTCTAAGTACTTGGGTCATAAGCCTCATAAATGTGGAAGGGGCATTGGTTAGCCCGAAAGGCATGACTAACCACTCATATAAGCCGTCTTTGGTTTTGAAGGCGGTCTTCCATTCATCCCCTTCTCTAATCCTAACCTGATGATATCCACTTCTGAGGTCAAGCTTGGAAAACCATTTGGACCCTACTAACATATCTAACATGTCATCTAGCCTAGGTATGGGGAACCTATACTTGATGGTAATCTTGTTGATAGCTCTACAATCTATACACATGCGCCAACTGCCATCCTTCTTTGGGGTAAGAAGGGCTGGGACGGCGCAGGGACTTAGGCTTTCCCTGATGTAACCCTTACACAATAAATCATCTACTTGTCTTTTGAGCTCCTCATGCTCGGTAGGGTTCATCCTATAGTGGGGTAGGTTGGGAAGAGAGGATCCAGGAACTAAGTCTATGGCATGTTGTATGTCCCTAAGAGGTGGCAGTCCTTCAGGGAGGTCCTCTGGAGTGAGCTCACTAAACTCTTGGAGCAAGGATTCTACTTCTGGGGGAGGCTTCTCATCCACTTCAGGGTTGGTTTCTTTGATGACTAAGGTGTAAAGGGGTTGATCTTCTATAATTTCCTTAGTGAAGGTTTGAGGCCTTATAAGTTGAATGGTAGGCTGGTCTTTCTTGGGTTCCTCTATCTTACCCTTACTAGTTGTGGCTCTAAGTTCTTTGGGGAGAGAGGGTTTGAGCCTAATCTTTTGATCTTTATGGGTGAAGACATAGGTATTGGTCCGACCGTAGTGGACAACATCCATGTCATACAACCAAGGGCGTCCTAAGAGGATTTGGGCTACATCCATAGTAAGGACGTCACACCAGATCTTGTCCTCATAAGTACCAAACTGGATAGGTACGAGGCACCTATGGGTCACAGGGACACTGGTTTGGTTAACCCAAGAAATATTGTAAGGACTAGGTCGGGGTTCCATCTTGAGGTTCAGTTTTGTAGCAGCTATATGGGAGACAGCATTGAGGCTGCTTCCACCATCAATGACCACTTTGCACATGTGACCATGGCATTTGGTGTAGGTGTGGAAGATACTGGTTCGGCGCCAGTCCTCAGTGGGGGCAGGTTTGACAAGGGTACACCTAACTACCCCTAAGGTGTTGAAGATGTCTTCACTACTATCATAGTCATTGACTTCTATCTCTTGATCAGGGTTTCCCTCAAGGGTGGGCTCAGGGTCTATGTCTTCCTCTTCCTCAGTTAGGACCATGACCTTCATGACCTTCTTAGGACTAGGACACTCTCTTGCAAAATGTCCCTTCTGCCTACAGTTATAACAAGTGGGGATGTCTGTAGTTTGAGCAGTTCTTGGTTTTGGGTTTGAGCTAGAAGGCAAATGCATAGGAGCTGGCCTATAGATGGGCCGGGGAGGGAGGGTTTCCTTCCTATTCTTAAGTTCTTGCTCAACTTCTATAGCCCTTTGGTAAGCTATCTCCGGGGTATCTAATTGAAAATAGGTCAAGGCCCTCTTAATGTCAGGTCTAAGACCATTCTTGAATCGACTTAGGATCATACCTTGGTCTTCCTTGGCTTCACACCTAATGAGAAGTTCTTCTAGCTTAGATTGATAGGCTTCTACAGTGGAGGAGCCTTGAGTGTGACTATTAAGTTCATCCTTAAGCTTTTGCATGAAACCAGGTGGGACATACTTTTGCCTAAGTAGGTATTTCATTTCATCCCAAGATTCAACGGGAGGCTTACCATCCCTTTCTATAGTTCTTTCGACATGGGTCCAATAGAGTCTAGCGGATCCTTCTAATAGGCATTTTGTGAACCTAACCTTACTTTCATGGTGCATAAGGCTATATTCAAAGTATTGGTCTAACTTTGTGGCCCAATCTAGGAACTCCTTGGGGTTAAGAGACCCACCAAAAGTAGGGGGGTTGAGCTTGATGGCACGTTGCACATCATACTCTCTAGGTCTATGATAGGGGGCTTGAGGGGCATGAGGCCCTTCCCATTCGGTTTGAGCATGATTGACTCTAGGGGTGTGTGAAGGAGATCCTTGAACATTTGGTTCCCTTGGGTGGGATCCACTATTAGGTCGGCTAGTAGTTTGGGGGTCCATCTTAGAGTTAGACTCTAGGGTGTTAAGCCTATTGTCTATGACACCTATGGAATGTTGAAGGGTTGCTAGGGTCTCTCTAAGGGAGGCCATTTCAATTGAGAGGGCACTCACCTCATGGTCAATAGCTTGATTGAGACCATAGGGGGCACCGGATCTAGTAGCCATTTTCGAAATGAGTAAAGTTTTTGAAAATAGACCCTAAGGTGGTATAATATAGTTAATCAAATTCTTTCAAACACCTAGGTCCAAAAATCGCCTTAGTAGTAGGAAAATAAAGTTTTGGTCTTATAAAATCCTACTCTAAGAGCCTAAGCTCTGATACCAAGATGATGGGATCACCAAGCATGCAACATTCAAACAACGCTTTTGAAAACATTTGCTATTTAAGATATAACTATGAAACCCATTTAAACTAACGCTTTGAGAAATTAGGTTTGATAGTCTTTATAATGAAATCCGAAGCTACATTCAGCAACTAAACTTATCATGCGCTTCTAATAAAGCTTATCATGTGATTCTAAAACCTCAAGTAGATCTAGCATGCGGTTCTACAACATCAAAGAAATCTAGCATGCGATTCTACCATAAGAAACTAGGGCTAATCTAAGGGAGGAACTCACCTTGCACCCTTTGAGAATAGAAAGGGTGTCCTTCCCGTTCTTCACCGGTCCAATGGTGGAATCTCACGAAGTAGGGCCCTATGAGCTTACACACATGTCATTGCAGCATCCCACACATGCGTGGGTGAATTTGAAAATAATATCAAGAGGCCAATACACAAGACAATCAAGGGGGAGGCTAGACTCCAAATTCCCTTGTTAACATAGTTTAGACTATCTATGCTTAGGGGAAGAGAAGAGGGGAAGCTTTGATTGTCATTCCTTGGCCTTGCGCCACCTGCAGAAATTCAGCGTGAGTGCAAAGGGGCTGTCCAACAAGTTTCAAAGATCCACATCAACAAGTAACAAAGAACAATGACCCAAAGGAGAAGAAGACTTAGCTAAGTGGGGGTGGCTTGTTCTCGGCATGGAGTTGTTGACACCTTCTTGAGTCTTGAATGTGTTCAGCTCCTCCTCTTGATTGAAGGCTCTTCAAGGCTAGAGGGAGGAAGTGGCGTGAGCTCCCTTCTTCATGACAAACGCAAGTGGAGGTGGAAGGTGGAAGAGCAAGAAAGGATGGAAAGGGGCTTTCGGCAATGGTGGAAGGAAAAGGGGGATTAGGTGACACACACCATTTTGAAGACACACTTCTGAAATTCGAAATTCATTCAACACTAGCTTGCAATTTACAAGAGGTTACAACATATAGGGGAGTCTCCAACGGTTAACTCCCTTTCTAAGCTCAAAAAACAAGTCACACAAGTCAAGCATGATGGAGACAATTCAAGGGCTGGTTTCTTTTCAAGTGGGCGGTTGCTTGGAGTTTGACATTGGAGTCTTCAGCAGGTTGAGAGTTTCGGAAACTGAAGTGAAGATGGACTGAAGAGGCTGTTGATGGCTGACATTGTGCAGGCTGCAAATGGCATGGGCGGCTGGCACTTGAGTGGACTGGAGTTGTTGCAAAGTGCAGGCTGCTCCTTGACTTTGTTGGCTGGCGCAAGATGGATGTAAGGGGCTGCACAAGCTGGTGGCTGACGCATGTTGACTGCAAGGGCTGCAACATCTGATGAGGGAGTGGTCTTGTCCATCTCTACTTCAAAGGAAAGGGCGGTTGGAGTAGAGACAAATCCCATGGCTGCCAACTAGGATGGTGGAGTGTTGGGTACTTGTGGTGTTGCTCCATTAGGTTGGGATGGGCTGATTCCCTCTTGAATTGGGCTGATGGCCCATGGCATCTCTTGGAGTTGTCTTGACCTGATTTTGACTTGCATTCCAAGAATAGAGTTGACCTATACTATTACATTAATTTCATGCACTAACCTACTATACATAAGTGGCGGATCCTAGGCATGTAACTACATGGTGTAATGGGAGGGTGGATCTAACCTACCATATGATGCACCCTAGTCTAAGACAAAATAAGCAACAAAAGGGGGTCCTAAGGAAGCCATATCTAATGGCTAGGATAGCCATACCGAGAGGGCTTCTTTCGGACCCGGGTGGACCTCCGAAGGTCCTGCTTTGGTCCCACATCAGGTGGGCTGTGAGGCGCAGGGGGCTGAGGGTCATGATACTCAGGTGCAATATGTAGGGAGAGACGAGGGCAATCGCGGTTGAAGTGACCAGTTTGGTGACAATGTCAACACAGACCTGGGGGAACAGCCGAGATGGGCGCCTTGCCCTTCTTGTCCCAGGTCAAGTGAGGCGGGGGTGCATCCCACGGGGTTCAATGGGGACCAATGTGGGTCGGACATGGCGGAGCCTCAAACCAAGGAGGAGGGGCTGGCACCGGAGGCGCATAAATGGGTCGTCACAAGGGGGCTGGCTCAACACTATGGTGGAGAGCAAAAATCTTGCTCAATCTCGTAAGCATGATGGAGGACTAGGATAACCAAGTCCAGCCCATAAGTCACTAAGGCACTCCGGATCTCCTCGCAGAGACCATTCCGGAAATGGGATAAGGTGAAAGTGGGGTCCTCTTTATGTTTGAGCAGATACTGAGCTCGTCAAAGCGAGTGTGGTACTCGTCGATGAAGTCAGACCCTTGGGAATGGCGCAATAGGAGTCGAGGAGACGCTGCCTATATGTGGGTGGGACAAACTTTTCCTTTAGGCGATAGCACATTTCCTCCCATCGAGTGATAGGGGGGAGGTGCTAGTCTACAAGTTGGTGCTCAACATTCGTCCAATACAACCAAGTGGGTCTGGTTAGTAAGAGACGAACATAGCTGACCTTAAGGTGATCGGACATCGCACTCCACTCGAAGTAGTTGTCCTCAGCCGCAGCCCAGTCAAGGAAGACTTGAGGGTCTATGCTACCATTGAAGATCGGGGGATCTATGCACATGAGCCGGCGGACCTCGTCATCCTTGCAACTACGCTAGGTGGGGGGTCGTGGGGGAGGAACATCCTCAGCCCACGCGGACTTGTCACCAAATGGGTCGAAGCGGGGGAACTCGTTGGCGTGCATACGCAGTGGGGCCAACAGAAGAGGAACACTAAGTGAGGGTCAGCCCTCCGCGGGCTTAGACCGGAGTTCCACCACGCGATCTGAGAGGTCCTGGACCGTGGTCATAAGGCATAGAATCATGACTTCCATCGCTTCAAAGCATGTGGACAGCGATTCGACCGACTCGACCATAGAGGGAGTGACTTCTTCGTTCGTTACGGGCACTTGGGTAGTGGGATTCTGGTAAGGGGCTCTTGATCTAATTGTCATAATGTAGAGTATGCATATGTATACTGAAAACAAATCCGAAAGAACTGATATGAAATGCAATGGAGAGATCGGCGGAGATAGACAAGTGTTAGCTCCAACCTCCTCTGATACCAAATTTGACGCAGTAGAACTTATGGGGGGGGATGGCCCTTAGTTTAGTACTCTAAGGAAGTGGAGACAATGATGCTGAAATCGTAAGAGCGTCTTGAGACGAGGGAAATGAAAGCGCGTCGAAGGGAAACCTGGGAAAACTGATGAAAATGCTGCTGTGAAGATACGACTAGAGCAATACTAGTGAGCCAAAAGCCGAGAACACGATGCTAATATCTCAAATGACGTACCTCACTTGTAGAGCCAATTTTCTTTAGCATGTGTGCGCAGATGGGGATCCTTCATGATGCGGCAAAGGAAGGGGCATCCGCTCGTCCAATACAGGGGAACCAGCCGGGTGCCAAGTGCAGGTTGCACAAGAGCTGATGCCGGGGTCGGGGAAGAAGCTGGAAGAGACACGTAGATGCCAAGTGATTGATCGAAAGAGGTGCCAGGCGTGCTTCAAAGACGTGCCAGCCCTTTTGATTGAATTAGAAGGCGTATAGAATGTGGAACGAGGGAGCTCACTGCCGAGTCCCTCGGAGCTTACTGGACCTTCGCCTTGCATAGGGAAGGTGACTTCTCTAGCAAAAAACTAAAGATGAAGTAGCCCTCAGCCCTCTTTTATAGATCAAGAGGGAGGGGGTGGCACATGAAACTCACATGAGGGTTGTTGGAGAAGCCAACAACCCCTAACTTCCTAAAAGAGGGTCAAGATGTTGTGTAAGAAACTAAAAGCAACACTAACAACTTCTACAGGGAATCTTCAGGGTGCCTGGCACATGGATCAACTTCGTGGGCCGTTGTCCGGGCAGGATTGTGCACTAAACCATTTTTGAGTAGGCTGCCACGAAGCAATAGAATTTGCTGATCGTGGGGTGATTCTAAACATTGTTGGCCATCTCCTAGGTCAAGTTGAGGACTCAGTTATGGTAGCGGTCCGTCGGCGGCTCTTGAGGTGGTCCTCGGGGAAGGGTCACCATGGGGGCTTGTTGTATGGATTCCATTGAGGCTGAAGAGGGGCTCACGATGCCCACATAATGATCTGGGGGTTGCAAGGATCGTTGCGAACGTTGAACCTCATGCGGAGCAGGACCCATCTTCACTTTTGAGGCATTCACGGCCTGGTAGTGCTTGAATTCACGGGAATGAATGGAGTCTAGGAAATCTATCGACGCCGTCATTGCCTTGCCGTGCTTCTCATCATGGGAGTGACGGGGTGGGCAGTTTTGCACCGAGCTCGTCACGGCAGAGGGCACGGGTGTGCCAGGGGCAGTGATGGGTAGCGAGCTGGTCACGGCCTGGCCGTGCTTCTCGTCACAGGCGTGACGTGGTGGGCAGTTTTGCAACGAGCTCATCACGTCAGGGGGCATGGCCGTGCCTGGGGCCGTGCTTTTATTCACGTCCGGGGGTGACCGTGTCATGGCCGTGAAGCTCTTCACGGCCTAGCCGTGATGGGATGCTGAACTCATAACACCAATGCTTGAATCCCTGCTGGGTTACGCCGAGGGGATCACGGTAGTGATGAGTGAGGTAGACGTCCGTTTGGCCTGAAATTGTCAGTGTAGCCTCCTCAGACTCTAGGGAGTCTTTCCAGGTATCTTCCGGGGGTGTTAGGTCACACCCATAAGCTTCGCTGACTCCGTCAGCTAGCCCTTCCCAGAAGATTCCGTGTGCTGCAGTTGGTAGCTTGCTTTTATTTTGTTACAAGGCATCTTGGCCCCTTTTAGGAAGTTAAACGGTGGTTGGTTTATCCAACAACCCCCATGTGTTTGTCATGTGACATCCCCTCCCTCTTGATCTATAAAAGTGGGCTGAGAGCTAGTTTGTTTTCAGTTCTTGTTGTAGTAGCAGCTTCCTCCTTGCGAAGCCTAGGTCCAGCACTAACTCCGGGAGCCTCTCCTGTGAGGACCTCTCATCTTGTACTCCTTTCATTCAATCAAAAGAGCCAGGACAACCCTAACTCGTGTTGGGGTCCTCCTCATTTTCTCCGCTGTGATTCTTAGAGCTTGTGATTTCTCTTCCGGCCCCATTCGAATAGCTCGCCGGTTCTCCACCTTGCGTTTGGGAAGAGCGAATGCCCCTCTCTTCGCTACATTGTGAATGAACCCTGACTGCACATGCATGCTAAGAAAATTGGCTCTACAAGTAAGGTTAGTAATTTGAGTTTGTAGCATCATGCCATTGCTTTCTCAGCTCGCTGGTATTGCTCAAGTCGCATCTACGCGGCACGTTTTTCATCGGTTTTCCCAGGATTCCCTCTGACGCGTTTTCTCTTCCGTCGTCTCAAGGTCCTCTATGTTTTATGCATCATCGTCTCCACATCCATAGAGTACTGAACTAAGGACCAACCCTCCCATAAGTTCTGCTGCGTCAGCATCTTAGATGCTGGAGGTGCTACCTCGGGAGCCACAGATGGCTCTGGTATAGCTGGTGGTGATGATGGTAAATCAGGAATATTTATAGAAATCTCTGGTAGATTAGTGAAAATCTTAGGAGATCCCTCCGCATCATCTAGTAACTCAAGTGTAGTAGCCTTAGGGTATGGTAAGTCGCCCTGGGCTAAGGACGGAGAGGAAATCTCTAGAGTCTTGACTGAATTACGTACAGCATCTTCAACCTCCATAGACTCCGTATCAGTATAAACAATAGACTTTGGTATATCAGAAGGAGGCTCAGATGTGGTAGCCTCCTCCTCAACCATGGGAATAGAAGTAGTCGGCTGCTCAACAACATGCTCCATCTCAACAGTAACGGAAGCTCACACTGGGGGTGCCTGTTGGTGTATATGCCCTAAAGACCAATGTATGGACATGGTCAGGCATTGTTTGAATGTACTTTGATAGAACTATTACTCTTTATATAGGCATGGTCGTTATTATGCAGACTTCTCTACCTGCGTTGATGTATTGAGTTGCATAAATAATGTCCCAGGAGTTTGGATTGGATCCATTCTCATAAGCTATCCCCAGACAAGGTACCTTAGCAGATATGGGACAGCTTCGATACATGTGAGACTGGTGTATGGGCTGGTTAGGTGCGGGGCACAGTAACGCATATATACAGGTGCATTGGATGCACTGGAGTGATCCACCGTGAGGATTGACTTGTCTAGTCAACAAGTCAATCTCACATGCAAGAGGTTTGCATTGATCCTTAGACTTGAGGTATTCATGTCTAGATTTGATGATGGGTATGCTTTAATACAGTTTTACGTCTCTCCGTAACTGGGAGACCAAAATGACTATCATTGGGCATGTCATAAGTCACGTAGAGACATGGATGACCAATAGTAGGATTTGCCCCTTCCTTCCGAGGAAGCATGATATCCACCTCGGGGCGCCCCACCTTATTGGTGCATGACAGGAAAGTGTGGCCACACTTGTTGAGTCATGACCAATGCATTGGATAATAAACTTGAGACTAATCCAATGGCAGGATATCAGCTTAGGCAAAGGGATCTGTAATGCAATAGGAATCCTCGTTGCATGTTAGGAGTTGTTGCCATAATGACTTAAGTCCTATGACATGGGTAGTAGTGATGTGTTGCTAGATACCCCTCACTACTTATGATGTTTACATCATTGCCATCGTCATATGGATCCTACGGGGTCACACGCAATAGACTCTTGACGTTGCTTTAATCAGAAGCCTTAGGATCAAGTTATTGGATAACTTGGATCCATTTGGAAGATTTCATCAGCGCCAATGGGCCTGATGAGTTGGAAGAAAGTTATTGGAGCCAAACTTCATTTTAGGCAGGTTGACCCGAAATTGACCTAGATTGGTCACATTTGGATTAGGGTTGCATTGGATTGGATCCAATGGCTTAATCAACCCATGCCATGAAGTTTGGGCTAGCTCATTATCCAATGAGGCCCAATAATTAGTTGTCATGAAGAGGAATTAGCTTAAAAGGGTATAATGGGGAGAAATGTCACCCCATTGGCGCCTAGGGGCATAATGGGGTGAGGGAGGCGCCTTTGCTTCATTATGGAAGTAAAGGGCGCCTAGCCCTTCTTCCTTGGAAGGAATACTTGCCTCTAAGGTAAGTCTTGGGGCTGATATGGCTTGATGGCTCTTTTGGAAAGAGCTTGGGCGCATATGGATAGTAGGGTAAGGTATATGGTAATGTCTTGGAGACTTACCTTACCTAAAACCCTAGTTTCTCTCAAAATTCTTACCCTAGCCGAAACTCCTCATGCTTGTTGCGCCTTGCCCTTCCGTTGGATGGAATGCATGCATCTAAGGCATGTCTTGGGCTGATATGGCCATTGGGCAAATTAGGATAGGTTGAATGAGGTTTATGGTAAAGTCTTGGAGACTTTCCTTACCTCAAGACCCCTTTATCCTAGTCGCCCACTTGGCATGATCTTAGCCATTGCCTTGCCGCCTCTTGTCCTATTTATAGGACCCCTTACCGCCCCTTCCATGGTTGGACTTTAAGGAGGCGTGAACACACATAGAAGGGAGAGAGAGCAAAGCAAAGGGCGACAACAAGGTGGTGCAAACTTCTTCCTTGGAGCCGCAAGTTCTTCCTCTTCCTCTCTTCTTGGTGCAAGGATTCTTTGTGCTTGGTGGCGTCTTCTTGTCACAAGCCCTCATCGTCCCTTGGCCATAGGCGCACCTTGGAGGTGGCGCAAGCAAAGAAGAAGAGGGAAGTCCTTGGCGGCATCATCTTCCCTATCCCCTCCTTGACGCAACTTCTCTTGAAGGTGGCGCAAGTGGAAGTGCAGGCTTGATTCTCCTCCCGAGGCTAGCACCGAGCGTGGAAGGGAGCAACGATCAAGGAGTCGACGCATGGATACTTGTAGAGGGCGAACACTTGGGCACCTTCAACATGGCTTCGACATCTAAACAAGCAATAAAGGTACTAACCCTAACACATCCTTGTGTTCTCTCACTCGCAAGGATCCTTGGGAAAGGAATGTGTTTCGGGTGTAATACTTCTTCCGCTGCGTCCTGGGACTGCAAAATTTTAAATTACACCCGGCATTCCCTAACAGTGGTATCAGAGCTACTTGCGAGAAACACAAGGTGTACGCTTGCTTGTGTGAAAAATTTTTGAAAATTTTTCTTTCTATCCCTGCGCGTTTCACTTAGAAAGCGTTTTCATCCAAATCTCTCTTCTCATCTTTGTGGCCAAAACTTAGATTTTGTTTATGATTGATTTAAGACCAAAGGCGCACGTAGTTTTGTCAAGTAGGACGGGCATTGTGTCTTCGGACTGGCCGGGTCTCTTGATCTGACAAAACCACCAGCTGATAGGGTCTATGAAATCATCATGGAACTTGATCTAAATTTTGGCATAAATTTGATTAAGAGAGTACTTTGGATGATGTTGGCGCATAAGGTGCTAAAATTTGATTATTCCGGTTTTTCAAATTTTACATGCGCCACTTGATTGGGTTGATATGGTCATAGCGAGTGCCCTCCTGTGTTGTGATGTGGAAGCATGTTTCCACTTGTGATGAATGCTTGTAAAATCTCTTTCCACCTGCGTGTGGTTCTCTCCCTATCTTGTTGTAAAGAATTTTTCATCTAGTTTAAAATAGATGTAGAATTATATGATAGGTTAAAGCTTCATCTAGACAACAAGGAGTCTTCTTCAACTAGAGTCAGAGGTGGCGCCAGCTTTGGAAACATGGTGTTAGACTTGCGGCTGAAAGAAGGACACATGCTTTCGGCTTCTGGCATGGGCCGATCTGCTTTAGGGACTCGCAACCCTTGGATGCACGATAACATGTCACATGGCTCATGACAAGTTATGTGTATGAAACGGGCTATGACCATATTGACCAAAATAGCATGCCTGTGATGGTTTATTATTTTGTCCATAGCATGCCTATGATGTTTTTCCTTGCTGCCATAACCATAGGAAAACTGCATGCTAGAAAAGAATAAAAACATGCAAAACTCTCATTAAAATATCAAGTCAATAGCCTTCTAACGCGTAGCCCTCATCAAACTATCGATCAGTGATGTTGTGAACTGTTTCCCACCCTCGTGGGACACACTCACTTATCTTTAGGAGGTGTGTGGTGACAATGATTTCCCCAGTCCAGTTTTAATCTGGGCGTGCCTTCGCAAGGAAATTCATTGGCCCTGGGCATAACGGTTAGGACCAGACTTGACTAGTTTTTCATATGTCAATGACATGATGAATCACTAGAGGCAGCTGTTGAGAGGATAGGGTTCTGTGTTGTATCCAGCCCTCGCTGGACACAAGGCGCCTAGTCTGTCTTAACTAAGAGGAATTGTGCGTGGCACAATTGGCTGGCATGCCTACCTAAGGAAGCATGGGACTCTCTGTGCATCTCAACTCACCCTCATGAGTCGCGGAGACCTCATGTGAAATTAGGATCCTACTCACTTATTTCCATGTTGAGATAGAGAGTTCTCAAGTTGTTTTGGAAGTAGTGGGAGCATAGCATTTAATTTAAAGTCCTTGTTAAATGCTTTATCATAGTACTTATTTTACTTATTTGCTTATTGTAGAAGGCATCTCCTGATCTAAGATTGAAACTTTATAAACATAAACTGGATGGGACAAATTGGACAAAATGGTTCAAGACTTTGTCCAAGATACTGGAACAAGAAAATAAGGTGCATCTTCTTGAACGACCTCCATCCCAGCCCAGTGTGTATTTCACTGATGACTGGGAGTGGAATGTCTATCTTGAACATTGTGAAGATAACGAACAGTACACTGCTCTTGTCTTAGAGTGCATGACCCCAGAGGTCAAGGTTGAATGTGATGAGATGGGGATCTATGATCTAATCATACATCTCAAAGGTCTCTTCATACCATGCTCTATAGACAATGATCAGGAGAGTTCTGTTGGATCTTCAGAATGTGTGCCTGAATCCGAGAAAGACCATGGTTCTATATCTTCGAAGCTAATACTTCGGAAGACTGGGAATGCATGGGTATTTCGAAGAGGATTGATGGCCAAGAAGAGCATGGCAAAGAAGAAGGGATGTAATCCATCCGCTTCAGGTATTATGTTACCGAGGTCTTTTGTCTACTTCTTATTCATGGGTACTGGGTACCGTATGTGAGGCTCACATATGTTTTACATGTGCAGGAGCTCAAAAGAAGTAGGACGAAGAGGCTTGATGGGATTGACTCTCGGGTCAGGGACGGAGCATTGGTTGCTGCTGTTGATATCATCTCACTACCTTGAAGACTTTATATAGAACTTTGCTATTATTGTATCAGCTTATGTATTAGAACATCATTCCTTTTGGAAAGGACTTCAGTTTGAAATAATAAATGATATTTTTCTTTAATCTGAGATGTTCTATTGAAGTGATACAATTGACAATGGTTTGTGGTTCTATATGTGACACAAGATCAGATCTAATGATTCAATAAACTTCCTCTTATAGCATTGTCTCTTGAACCATAGAACAATGGTCACATCCGAAAGTCCATGGACTATTGGGATCATTATCCTTTCAGGATTATGATACATGTGAGCCTAGTTCAAAGGAACAATGTGACAGATGCTGCTTTCACCAAAAGGGTGGAAAGGAGTAGTGACTTGTTGGATCTATTACACAACGATGTAAGTGGACCCATGCAAGCAAGCACTAAGAGGAGTTATATACTTCATTGAGTGTGGGTATGCCTTACGCAACCCAAGAACTTTGGAAAATTCCAAGAAGTTCACAAATGAAGTATTGAGTCAAATAGAAGGATCTATCAAAGCACCTTGATTGGATCAAGATGATTAAGTGGAGAATTTGATGACTGTCCTAAGAAATGTGGAGTTATCTCACAGCCTTCTTAGCTCACCACTGTGTGGTAAATTTCAAAGAAAGAAAAGGAACACATTGGATGTGGTTCCATCTTTGAGTAGTCATGCAAATATACTACTATGATGCCATGCAAATAGATGTACTGCTACTCCATAAGAAAATGTCTAAGTTAGCTTTTGAGTTGAGAACTGCAAATATCCCATTTCTTCAATGGAATTGGGAATATAATGTGCAGTGATTCAAAAGTATGTGTTTGTGGTGCACTATAGAGTGCTAATTCTATCCCAAGGAGAACAAAATATTTGTTGCTCAAACTGCTGTCTCTCTTGAGAAAGTATTTCTCTTGAAAGAAGCCAGTGGGAGTAGATCTGATTTGGACAAGGTCCAGAATCAACCACAATATAATTAGACACAAATGGAGAGCAAAATCTCACATACAGGTTGAAAGTCAACCTGAGGTTCAAGTAACACAGGAATAACATAAGTCTGGATCAATTCGATATGCTGGGCATGACAAATTTTTCATCAAGCATGAACCTAAGACTTATAAGGAAATGGAAGCGGTCGGTGGACCAGATTCCAAGAAATGGCCAAGGGCCATGAGAACCATAATGGACTCCATGTCTGCTAATCAAGTCTGGGACTTGGATAAGCTGCCAAAGGGGTAATTCCCACAGGCTGTAAAATAAATCTTCTGGGAAGATAGACATGGAAGGTAACATTGTTACCTTAAAAGACAAGCTAGTGAACAATAATTTCAGGCAAATCCACTGGGTGGATAATAATGAAATTTTCACCAATAGTTGAGCTTTAAGTCCATTAGGGATCTGCTTGTTATAATTTCATGATCAATTATGGCATGATATTATGATAACTGCTTTTCTTGCATGGACATCTGAAAAAGATATCTATAGGGAAATAGCCAGAAGGTTCTCATATCAAGGCCATATAGATATGCATAATGCAAGCATGGTTGAAAAGCCTGTGTTTACAAGAAGATCAGTGGGAGCACCTTGTTAATAATATTTCTTGTCTAGATGATTGATGATATTCTCCTCACGAGGAATAACATCTCAGCTCTTCACATGGTGAAGAAAAGATTTGATATGTATTTCGCGAAGAATGATCTAGGGAATGATGCCTACATCCTAGGCATGAGGATCTATAGAGATCCAAGAAAGTCATTGCCCTTTAGTCAATCTATGTTCATCCAAGAGTTTCTGGAGAGGATTATATTGGATGATTCCAAATACTGATACCTTCCAGGAAGATATGGTCTAAGTCTCTCAAAGATGTTGTAGCCTATGGCACAGCTGGAGAGTATTAACATGGGTCCAAAGTCCCGATACATTGTATGTAGGATGGATCATGTTTTGAAGACCATTTCTGGCAAATGCTTGGAGCATAGCCAGCAAGTTTCAATCATATCTTAGTGTTTAACACTAGATAACTGTGAAAGCAATCCTTATACATATACTTGGGAAGTATAAAGGATTGGAGTCTAGTCTATGATAGACAGGAAAGAATTTT
This sequence comes from Costus lasius, assembly GCA_027563935.2. Taxonomy (NCBI): domain Eukaryota; kingdom Viridiplantae; phylum Streptophyta; class Magnoliopsida; order Zingiberales; family Costaceae; genus Costus; species Costus lasius. Next base: position 51,695,087 of record CM050449.1, read on the forward strand.
GTGTACTGGGGTACACTGACACTTCGTTCCAGTCTAGTGACTATTGATCACAGCCAAGATTTGCGCTTTGCCTTGTTATGGTGATTGTATGCTGAAAGAGCATTATGCAAGCCAAAGTGGCAAAATTCTACAAATAAGGCTGAGTACATTGCAGCTCCTTGTGGCAGCCAAGGAGGCAGCTTCATTCATTTGAACTTGATCTAGTTCATAGTGCTTGATGGTCCAGTATAGTTCTTACTGGGACCATAGCATGAGAGAAGGAACTTAATGCTCAAGTATGTACTGCAGCATATCATCTGATCTTAGAGATCATGGATAAGGATGATGATCAAATTTGTTAAAATAAACACAGATAGCAATCTGGAAAAACCCACTGATCCAGCCTCTGGCGCAGCGGAAGCTAAATGGGTCATACTAGAGACATTGGAACTGACTAAACATCAGTTGTCCTTGGTCTTAGTGCAAGTGGGAGATTGTTGGTGTATATGCCCTAAAGACCAATGTATGGACATGGTCAGGCATTGTTTGAATGTACTTTGATAGAACTATTACTCTTTATATAGGCATGGTCGTTATTATGCAGACTTCTCTACCTGCGTTGATGTATTGAGTTGCATAAATAATGTCCCAGGAGTTTGGATTGGATCCATTCTCATAAGCTATCCCCAGACAAGGTACCTTAGCAGATATGGGACAGCTTCGGTACATGTGAGACTGGTGTATGGGCTGGTTAGGTGCGGGGCACAGTAATGCAGACATACAGGTGCATTGGATGCACTGGAGTGATCCACCGTGAGGATTGACTTGTCTAGTCAACAAGTCAATCTCACATGCAAGAGGTTTGCATTGATCCTTAGACTTGAGGTATTCATGTCTAGATTTGATGATGGGTATGCTTTAATACAGTTTTACGTCTCTCCGTAACTGGGAGACCAAAACGACTGTCATTGGGCATGTCATAAGTCACGTAGAGACATGGATGACCAATAGTAGGATTTGCCCCTTCCTTCCGAGGAAGCATGATATCCACCTCGGGGCGCCCCACCTTATTGGTGCATGACAGGAAAGTGTGGCCACACTTGTTGAGTCATGACCAATGCATTGGATAATAAACTTGAGACTAATCCAATGGCAGAATATCAGCTTAGGTAAAGGGATCTGTAATGCAATAGGAATCCTCGTTGCTTGTTAGGAGTTGTTGCCATAATGACTTAAGTCCTATGACATGGGTAGTAGTGATGTGTTGCTAGATACCCCTCACTACTTATGATGTTTACATCATTGCCATCGTCATATGGATCCTACGGGGTCACACGCAATAGACTCTTGACGTTGCTTTAATCAGAAGCCTTAGGATCAAGTTATTGGATAACTTGGATCCATTTGGAAGATTTCATCAGCGGCAATGGGCCTGATGAGTTGGAAGAAAGTTATTGGAGCCAAACTTCATTTTTGGCAGGTTGACCTGAAATTGACCTAGATTGGTCACATTTGGATTAGGGTTGCATTGGATTGGATCCAATGGCTTAATCAACCCATGCCATGAAGTTTGGGCTAGCTCATTATCCAATGAGGCCCAATAATTAGTTGTCATGAAGAGGAATTAGCTTAAAAGGGTATAATGGGGAGAAATCTCACCCCATTGGCGCCTAGGGGCATAATGGGGTGAGGGAGGCGCCTTTGCTTCATTATGGAAGTAAAGGGCGCCTAGCCCTTCTTCCTTGGAAGGAATACTTGTCTCTAAGGTAAGTCTTGGGGCTGATATGGCTTGATGGCTCTTTTGGAAAGAGCTTGGGCGCATATGGATAGTAGGGTAAGGTATATGGTAATGTCTTGGAGACTTACCTTACCTAAAACCCTAGTTTCTCTCAAAATTCTTACCCTAGCCGAAACTCCTCATGCTTGTTGTGCCTTGCCCTTCCGTTGGATGGAATGCATGCATCTAAGGCATGTCTTGGGCTGATATGGCCATTGGGCAAATTAGGATAGGTTGAATGAGGTTTATGGTAAAGTCTTGGAGACTTTCCTTACCTCAAGACCCCTTTATCCTAGTCGCCCACTTGGCATGATCTTAGCCATTGCCTTGCCGCCTCTTGTCCTATTTATAGGACCCCTTACCGCCCCTTCCATGGTTGGACTTTAAGGAGGCGTGAACACACATAGAAGGGAGAGAGAGCAAAGCAAAGGGCGACAATAAGGTGGTGCAAACTTCTTCCTTGGAGCCGCAAGTTCTTCCTCTTCTTCTCTTCTTGGCGCAAGGATTCTTTGTGCTTGGTGGCATCTTCTTGTCACAAGCCCTCATCGTCCCTTGGCCATAGGCGCACCTTGGAGGTGGCGCAAGCAAAGAAGAAGAGGGAAGTCCTTGCGGCATCATCTTCCCTATCCCCTCCTTGGCGCAACTTCTCTTGAAGGTGGCGCAAATGGAAGTGAAGGCTTGATTCTCCTCCCGAGGCTAGCACCGAGCATGGAAGGGAGCAACGATCAAGGAGTCGACGCGTGGATACTTGTAGAGGGCGAACACTTGGGCGCCTTCAACATGGCTTCGACATCTAAACAAGCAATAAAGGTACTAACCCTAACACATCCTTGTGTTCTCTCACTCGCAAGGATCCTTGGGAAAGGAATGTGTTTCGGGTGTAATACTTCTTCCGCTGCGTCCTGGGACTGCAAAATTTTAAATTACACCCGGCATTCCCTAATAGTGGTATCAGAGCTACTTGCAAGAAACACAAGGTGTACGCTTGCTTGTGTGAAAAATTTTTGAAAATTTTTCTTTCTATCCCTGCGCGTTTCACTTAGAAAGCGTTTTCATCCAAATCTCTCTTCTCATCTTTGTGGCCGAAACTTAGATTTTGTTTATGATTGATTTAAGACCAAAGGCGCACGTAGTTTTGTCAAGTAGGACGGGCATTGTGTCTTCGGACTGGCCGGGTCTCTTGATCTGACAAAACCGCCAGCTGATAGGGTCTATGAAATCATCATGGAACTTGATCTAAATTTTGGCATAAATTTGATTAAGAGAGTGCTTTGGATGATGTTGGCGCATAAGGTGCTAAAATTTGATTATTCCGGTTTTTCAAATTTTACATGCGCCACTTGATTGGGTTGATATGGTCATAGCGAGTGCCCTCCTGTGTTGTGATGTGGAAGCATGTTTCCACTTGTGATGAATGCTTGTAAAATCTCTTTCCACCTGCATGTGGTTCTCTCCCTATCTTGTTGTAAAGAATTTTTCATCTAGTTTAGAATAGATGTAGAATTATATGATAGGTTAAAGCTTCATCTAGACAACAAGGAGTCTTCTTCAACTGGAGTCAGAGGTGGCGCCAGCTTTGGAAACATGGTGTTAGACTTGCGGCTGAAGGAAGGACACATGCTTTCGGCTTCTGGCATGGGCCGATCTGCTTTAGGGACTCGCAACCCTTGGATGCACGATAACATGTCACATGGCTCGTGACAAGTTATGTGTATGAAAAGGGCTATGACCATATTGACCAAAATAGCATGCCTGTGATGGTTTATTATTTTGTCCATAGCATGCCTGTGATGTTTTTCCTTGCTGCCATAACCATAGGAAAACTGCATGCTAGAAAAGAATAAAAACATGCAAAACTCTCATTAAAATATCAAGTCAATAGCCTTCTAACGCGTAGCCCTCATCAAACTATCAATCAGTGATGTTGTGAACTGTTTCCCACCCTCGTGGGACACACTCACTTATCTTTAGGAGGTGTGTGGTGACAATGATTTCCCCAGTCCAGTTTTAACCTGGGCGTGCCTTCGCAAGGAAATTCATTGGCCCTGGGCATAACGGTTAGGACCAGACTTGACTAGTTTTTCATATGTCAATGACATGATGAATCACTAGAGGCAGCTGTTGAGAGGATAGGGTTCTGTGTTGTATCCAGCCCTCGCTGGACACAGGGCGCCTAGTCTGTCTTAACTAAGAGGAATTATGCGCGGCACAATTGGCTGGCATGCCTACCTAAGGAAGCATGGGACTCTCTGTGCATCTCAACTCACCCTCGTGAGTCGCGGAGACCTCATGTGAAATTAGGATCCTACTCACTTATTTCCATGTTGAGTTAGAGAGTTCTCAAGTTGTTTTGGAAGTAGTGGGAGCATAGCATTTAATTTAAAGTCCTTGTTAAATGCTTTATCATAGTACTTATTTTACTTATTTGCTTATTGTAGAAGGCATCTCCTGATCTAAGATTGAAACTTTATAAACATAAACTGGATGGGACAAATTGGACAAAATGGTTCAAGACTTTGTCCAAGATACTGGAACAAGAAAATAAGGTGCATCTTCTTGAACGACCTCCATCCCAGCCTAGTGTGTATTTCACTAATGACTGGGAGTGGAATGTCTATCTTGAACATTGTGAAGATAACGAACAGTACACTGCTCTTGTCTTAGAGTGCATGACCCCAGAGGTCAAGGTTGAATGTGATGAGATGGGGATCTATGATCTAATCATACATCTCAAAGGTCTCTTCACACCATGCTCTATAGACAATGATCAGGAGAGTTCTGTTGGATCTTCAGAATGTGTGCCTAAATCCGAGAAAGACCATGGTTCTATATCTTCGAAGCTAATACTTCGGAAGACTGGGAATGCATGGGTATTTCGAAGAGGATTGATGGCCAAGAAGAGCATGGCAAAGAAGAAGGGATGTAATCCATCCGCTTCAGGTATTATGTTACCGAGGTCTTTTGTCTACTTCTTATTCATGGGTACTGGGTACCGTATGTGAGGCTCACATATGTTTTACATGTGCAGGAGCTCAAAAGAAGTAGGACGAAGAGGCTTGATGGGATTGACTCTCGGGTCAGGGACAGAGCATTGGATGCTGCTGTTGATATCATCTCACTACCTTGAAGACTTTATATAGAACTTTGCTATTATTGTATCAGCTTATGTATTAGAACATCATTCCTTTTGGAAAGGACTTCAGTTTGAAATAATAAATGATATTTTTCTTTAATCTGAGATGTTCTATTGAAGTGATACAATTGACAATGGTTTGTGGTTCTATATGTGACACAAGATCAGATCTAATGATTCAATAAACTTCCTCTTATAGCATTGTCTCTTGAACCATAGAACAATGGTCACATCCGAAAGTCCATGGACTATTGGGATCATTATCCTTTCAGGATTATGATACATGTGAGCCTAGTTTAAAGGAACAATGTGACAGATGCTGCTTTCACCAAAAGGGTGGAAAGGAGTAGTGACTTGTTGGATCTATTACACAACGATGTAAGTGGACCCATGCAAGCAAGCACTAAGAGGAGTTATATACTTCATTGAGTGTGGGTATGCCTTACGCAACCCAAGAACTTTGGAAAATTCTAAGAAGTTCACAAATGAAGTATTGAGTCAAATAGAAGGATCTATCAAAGCACCTTGATTGGATCAAGATGATTAAGTGGAGAATTTGATGACTGTCCTAAGAAGTGTGGAGTTATCTCACAGCCTTCTTAGCTCACCACTGTGTGGTGAATTTCAAAGAAAGAAAAGGAACACATTGGATGTGGTTCCATCTTTGAGTAGTCATGCAAATATACTACTATGATGCCATGCAAATAGATGTACTGCTACTCCATAAGAAAATGTCTAAGTTAGCTTTTGAGTTGAGAACTGCAAATATCCCATTTCTTCAATGGAATTGGGAATGTAATGTGCAGTGATTCAAAAGTATGTGTTTGTGGTGCACTATAGAGTGCTAATTCTATCCCAAGGAGAACAAAATATTTGTTGCTCAAACTGCTGTCTCTCTTGAGAAAGTATTTCTCTTGAAAGAAGCCAGTGGGAGTAGATCTGATTTGGACAAGGTCTAGAATCAACCACAATATAATTAGACACAGATGGAGAGCAAAATCTCACATACAGGTTGAAAGTCAACCTGAGGTTCAAGTAACACAGGAATAACATAAGTCTGGATCAATTCGATATGCTGGGCATGACGAATTTTTCATCAAGCATGAACCTAAGACTTATAAGGAAATGGAAGCGGTCGGTGGACCAGATTCCAAGAAATGGCCAAGGGCCATGAGAACCATAATGGACTCCATGTCTGCTAATCAAGTCTGGGACTTGGATAAGCTGCCAAAGGGGTAATTCCCACAGGCTGTAAAATAAATCTTCTGGGAAGATAGACATGGAAGGTAACATTGTTACCTTAAAAGACAAGCTAGTGAACAATAATTTCAGGCAAATCCACTGGGTGGATAATAATGAAATTTTCACCAATAGTTGAGCTTTAAGTCCATTAGGGATCTGCTTGTTATAATTTCATGATCAATTATGGCATGATATTATGATAACTGCTTTTCTTGCATGGACATCTGAAAAAGATATCTATAGGGAAATAGCCAGAAGGTTCTCATATCAAGGCCATATAGATATGCATAATGCAAGCATGGTTGAAAAGCCTGTGTTTACAAGAAGATCAGTGGGAGCACCTTGTTAATAATATTTCTTGTCTAGATGATTGATGATATTCTCCTCACGAGGAATAACATCTCAGCTCTTCACATGGTGAAGAAAAGATTTGATATGTATTTCGCGAAGAATGATCTAGGGAATGATGCCTACATCCTAGGCATGAGGATCTATAGAGATCCAAGAAAGTCATTGCCCTTTAGTCAATCTATGTTCATCCAAGAGTTTCTGGAGAGGATTATATTGGATGATTCCAAATACTGATACCTTCCAGGAAGATATGGTCTAAGTCTCTCAAAGATGTTGTAGCCTATGGCACAGCTGGAGAGTATTAACATGGGTCCAAAGTCCCGATACATTGTATGTAGGATGGATCATGTTTTGAAGACCATTTCTGGCAAATGCTTGGAGCATAGCCAGCAAGTTTCAATCATATCTTAGTGTTTAACACTAGATAACTGTGAAAGCAATCCTTATACATATACTTGGGAAGTATAAAGGATTGGAGTCTAGTCTATGATAGACAGGAAAGAATTTTGTGTACTGGGGTACACTGACACTTCGTTCCAGTCTAGTGACTATTGATCACAGCCAGGATTTGCGCTTTGCCTTGTTATGGTGATTGTATGCTGAAAGAGCATTATGCAAGCCAAAGTGGCAAAATTCTACAAATAAGGCTGAGTACATTGCAGCTCCTTGTGGCAGCCAAGGAGGCAGCTTCATTCATTTGAACTTGATCTAGTTCATAGTGCTTGATGGTCCAGTATAGTTCTTACTGGGACCATAGCATGAGAGAAGGAACTTAATGCTCAAGTATGTACTGCAGCATATCATCTGATCTTAGAGATCATGGATAAGGATGATGATCAAATTTGTTAAAATAAACACAGATAGCAATCTGGAAAAACCCACTGATCCAGCCTCTGGCGCAGCGGAAGCTAAATGGGTCATACTAGAGACATTGGAACTGACTAAACATCAGTTGTCCTTGGTCTTAGTGCAAGTGGGAGATTGTTGGTGTATATGCCCTAAAGACCAATGTATGGACATGGTCAGGCATTGTTTGAATGTACTTTGATAGAACTATTACTCTTTATATAGGCATGGTCGTTATTATGCAGACTTCTCTACCTGCGTTGATGTATTGAGTTGCATAAATAATGTCCCAGGAGTTTGGATTGGATCCATTCTCATAAGCTATCCCCAGACAAGGTACCTTAGCAGATATGGGACAGCTTCGGTACATGTGAGACTGGTGTATGGGCTGGTTAGGTGCGGGGCACAGTAACGTAGACATACAGGTGCATTGGATGCACTGGAGTGATCCACCGTGAGGATTGACTTGTCTAGTCAACAAGTCAATCTCACATGCAAGAGGTTTGCATTGATCCTTAGACTTGAGGTATTCATGTCTAGATTTGATGATGGGTATGCTTTAATACAGTTTTACGTCTCTCCGTAACTGGGAGACCAAAACGACTGTCATTGGGCATGTCATAAGTCACATAGAGACATGGATGACCAATAGTAGGATTTGCCCCTTCCTTCCGAGGAAGAATGATATCCACCTCGGGGCGCCCCACCTTATTGGTGCATGACAGGAAAGTGTGGCCACACTTGTTGAGTCATGACCAATGCATTGGATAATAAACTTGAGACTAATCCAATGGCAGAATATCAGCTTAGGTAAAGGGATCTGTAATGCAATAGGAATCCTCGTTGCTTGTTAGGAGTTGTTGCCATAATGACTTAAGTCCTATGACATGGGTAGTAGTGATGTGTTGCTAGATACCCCTCACTACTTATGATGTTTACATCATTGCCATCGTCATATGGATCCTACGGGGTCACACGCAATAGACTCTTGACGTTGCTTTAATCAGAAGCCTTAGGATCAAGTTATTGGATAACTTGGATCCATTTGGAAGATTTCATCAGCGCCAATGGTCCTGATGAGTTGGAACAAAGTTATTGGAGCCAAACTTCATTTTTGGCAGGTTGACCCGAAATTGACCTAGATTGGTCACATTTGGATTAGGGTTGCATTGGATTGGATCCAATGGCTTAATCAACCCATGCCATGAAGTTTGGGCTAGCTCATTATCCAATGAGGCCCAATAATTAGTTGTCATGAAGAGGAATTAGCTTAAAAGGGTATAATGGGGAGAAATCTCACCCCATTGGCGCCTAGGGGCATAATGGGGTGAGGGAGGCGCCTTTGCTTCATTATGGAAGTAAAGGGCGCCTAGCCCTTCTTCCTTGGAAGGAATACTTGCCTCTAAGGTAAGTCTTGGGGCTGATATGGCTTGATGGCTCTTTTGGAAAGAGCTTGGGCGCATATGGATAGTAGGGTAAGGTATATGGTAATGTCTTGGAGACTTACCTTACCTAAAACCCTAGTTTCTCTCAAAATTCTTACCCTAGCCGAAACTCCTCATGCTTGTTGCGCCTTGCCCTTCCGTTGGATGGAATGCATGCATCTAAGGCATGTCTTGGTCTGATATGGCCATTGGGCAAATTAGGATAGGTTGAATGAGGTTTATGGTAAAGTCTTGGAGACTTTCCTTACCTCAAGACCCCTTTATCCTAGTCGCCCACTTGGCATGATCTTAGCCATTGCCTTGCCACCTCTTGTCCTATTTATAGGACCCCTTACCGCCCCTTCCATGGTTGGACTTTAAGGAGGCGTGAACACACATAGAAGGGAGAGAGAGCAAAGCAAAGGGCGACAATAAGGTGGTGCAAACTTCTTCCTTGGAGCCGCAAGTTCTTCCTCTTCCTCTCTTCTTGGCGCAAGGATTCTTTGTGCTTGGTGGCGTCTTCTTGTCACAAGCCCTCATCGTCCCTTGGCCATAGGCGCACCTTGGAGGTGGCGCAAGCAAAGAAGAAGAGGGAAGTCCTTGGCGGCATCATCTTCCCTATCCCCTCCTTGGCGCAACTTCTCTTGAAGGTGGCGCAAGTGGAAGTGAAGGCTTGATTCTCCTCCCGAGGCTAGCACCGAGCGTGGAAGGGAGCAATGATCAAGGAGTCGACGCGTGGATACTTGTAGAGGGCGAACACTTGGGCGCCTTCAACATGGCTTCGACATCTAAACAAGCAATAAAGGTACTAACCCTAACACATCCTTGTGTTCTCTCACTCGCAAGGATCCTTGGGAAAGGAATGTGTTTCGGGTGTAATACATCTTCCGCTGCGTCCTGGGACTGCAAAATTTTAAATTACACCCGGCATTCCCTAACAGTGGTATTAGAGCTACTTGCAAGAAACACAAGGTGTACGCTTGCTTGTGTGAAAAATTTTTGAAAATTTTTCTTTCTATCCCTGCGCGTTTCACTTAGAAAGCGTTTTCATCCAAATCTCTCTTCTCATCTTTGTGGCCGAAACTTAGATTTTGTTTATGATTGATTTAAGACCAAAGGCGCACGTAGTTTTGTCAAGTAGGACGGGCATTGTGTCTTCGGACTGGCCGGGTCTCTTGATCTGACAAAACCGCCAGCTGATAGGGTCTATGAAATCATCATGGAACTTGATCTAAATTTTGGCATAAATTTGATTAAGAGAGTGCTTTGGATGATGTTGGCGCATAAGGTGCTAAAATTTGATTATTCCGGTTTTTCAAATTTTACATGCGCCACTTGATTGGGTTGATATGGTCATAGCGAGTGCCCTCCTGTGTTGTGATGTGGAAGCATGTTTCCACTTGTGATGAATGCTTGTAAAATCTCTTTCCACCTGCATGTGGTTCTCTCCCTATCTTGTTGTAAAGAATTTTTCATCTAGTTTAGAATAGATGTAGAATTATATGATAGGTTAAAGCTTCATCTAGACAACAAGGAGTCTTCTTCAACTGGAGTCAGAGGTGGCGCCAGCTTTGGAAACATGGTGTTAGACTTGCGGCTGAAGGAAGGACACATGCTTTCGGCTTCTGGCATGGGCCGATCTGCTTTAGGGACTCGCAACCCTTGGATGCACGATAACATGTCACATGGCTCGTGACAAGTTATGTGTATGAAAAGGGCTATGACCATATTGACCAAAATAGCATGCCTGTGATGGTTTATTATTTTGTCCATAGCATGCCTGTGATGTTTTTCCTTGCTGCCATAACCATAGGAAAACTGCATGCTAGAAAAGAATAAAAACATGCAAAACTCTCATTAAAATATCAAGTCAATAGCCTTCTAACGCGTAGCCCTCATCAAACTATCGATCAGTGATGTTGTGAACTGTTTCCCACCCTCGTGGGACACACTCACTTATCTTTAGGAGGTGTGTGGTGACAATGATTTCCCCAGTCCAGTTTTAACCTGGGCGTGCCTTCGCAAGGAAATTCATTGGCCCTGGGCATAACGGTTAGGACCAGACTTGACTAGTTTTTCATATGTCAATGACATGATGAATCACTAGAGGCAGCTGTTGAGAGGATAGGGTTCTGTGTTGTATCTAGCCCTCGCTGGACACAGGGCGCCTAGTCTGTCTTAACTAAGAGGAATTGTGCGCGGCACAATTGGCTGGCATGCCTACCTAAGGAAGCATGGGACTCTCTGTGCATCTCAACTCACCCTCGTGAGTCGCGGAGACCTCATGTGAAATTAGGATCCTACTCACTTATTTCCATGTTGAGTTAGAGAGTTCTCAAGTTGTTTTGGAAGTAGTGGGAGCATAGCATTTAATTTAAAGTCCTTGTTAAATGCTTTATCATAGTACTTATTTTACTTATTTGCTTATTGTAGAAGGCATCTCCTGATCTAAGATTGAAACTTTATAAATTACACCCGGGAAAGGAATGTGTTTCGGGTGTACTACTTCTTCCGCTGCGTCCTGGGACTGCAAAATTTTAAATTACACCCGGCATTCCCTAACAGTGCCACCGGTATCTCTGTGGTCTCTAGTACAGGAGACAAATGCAAGGCTAACAGAGGAGGAGCGTAGTGCACTTCCTCGTGCAACGTCTAGCGATACTCTGATCTCGACTCTTTGGCCTATCAGTAGGCTGCTCTAAAACAATCTCCAACTTTAGAGAACTCACTAGCTCCTCTACTGTTTGTGAGGTATTGGTCCTGCGGATGTACTAGGAGTTGTAGGTGTACTCAAAGCCTCCGATATAGGCGTCTAAGTCTCAGGCTCCGAATCATCATAAACTATACACTCAAAAGTATCAGGTAAAACTCTAGGTACGATCCTGTATATAAAACGTGGGGCAGGGCCAATATATCTACTCTACCTCACTGCCCCATAGGGTCTAGTCCTCACTGATCTCCTCGGTGCCATGATCTCTCAATCAAATCAACAAAAATATGCAAGTTTTGACAAAAAACCGTGAAGCTACAGTAACTCAGAAAATCACTCACACACTATTTTGCAAAAAATCTCCCCAAAAATCGAAGGAAACTACCTCCAAAACAATGCTAAAAGCATACAAATCAAATGGGAATCCAAAGTGTAAAGCTGGGTGAAGTTTGCTCATGAATCAGGAAGAAAATTGGCTGAAATCGAGCGCTGGCGATAGCTCTGCGTCCGGGTGAACGTGTTCGGTGATGTTTGAGAAAATTCGACTGAAATCGGAAGCAAGGTTGTCAGAAATAATTCGTCGGAGGTAGAGAAGGGTCGGAGGAGAAGATTCGTCGCATGAGGTGGAAGGAATCGGCAGAAATCACTCAAGTGCTTGGATGTGTCATGATGCATGTGTAGGTGCCATTCTTCTCTATCTCAGCCCTCGAATGTATGAAGCGCCTATAAGAGCCTTCTCATTCCTGACTGTTAGAGAAAATAGCCCCTTACCAAGGTTAGATGTGCTAACCATCTTGATCAGCCCATGAACCCTTAGATACATCACTAGGCAACCCTAGTAAGCATCATGGTTCGGCTAGTCAAGTTAATCAGCCCCTTAGGATGCTCAACCATCACCAACAGCCTTGAACCTATGTTGGACTAATAGGTGACCCTAGAAGTCAACATGGTTCCATTGTTGATGTAGGTCAGCCCCTTAGGGTGAGTGATGCAGAAGCATCTTTGAGTACCTAATTATGTTTTGATAGGGTGCTAATTTTCTTGTGTTTTATTGTAGTTAGGACTAGTTTAGGTTTATTTTCTTTTAAAATCTATTTTTATAGATTATGTAGTAGGTTGTCTTAGTTTAGGATATTTAGATCTCAATCTCAAGTCAATATCTCAAGGCATCTCAAAGTCAAAATTCAGAAAGTCAAAGTCAAAGTCAACAACTAGCTTCAAAATCAAAGTCAACAACTAGCTTCAAAGGTCAAAGTTCATCACTAAAGCTCAAATTCAAGATGCCACCTCAATGAGAGTCAACATTCAACCCTCAAGAAATGAAGCAGCCATCAATTGCAAGGCCAGCCACCGATTTTGACTTTCAACCCTCAAGAAATAAATTAGCCATCATTACAGGTATTCATCGTTTCACCAATTGAAAGACCAGTCACCATGGATTGCATGGCAACCTTCACTCAAGTAGCATCTGGCATGCGCCTGCAAAATCCAGCTAATGCCAACCAATTTGTAGCTAATGCCAACCAAGCTCCAGCATGCACACAAACAAATCACAAGGGAAATCTGCACACAAGGGAAATTGGTTGCATGCGCCTGCTCCATGAACCAATCAGCTGCAGCCCGTCCAAGCATGCGCAAGAGAAAATCTGCATGTAAAGAAGAAGCCCAAAGGTTTAGTTCATATCCACCGACCATTTGGAGAAGAAGAATTGATAGCCATCCGATGTACTTGAGAGATTAATATTGTTGAGGGTGAAAGGGCTTTAAAAGGTAATGTAATCTTTACATTTGGGATAAGTTGAGAATATTATTTTTGGAACCTTCGTGGTGTGTCTTCCTCCTTGTGAGCTTAGGGTTAGGGTATGTAGCCACTTCTCTTCCCCCTTAGCTTGCTAAGGGTTTCTCCTCTTCTCTTCTTCCCTCTTCTCTTCTCTTCTCCAGCGTCTCCAACTTCCATTCTGCATTAGTGGTATTAGAGGACCATGTGGGCAACTCTTGTCTGTCCATGTCGATCCATCTCCATGCTTGTTCATCACCGGAGTTAGCCGCCGGGTTCTTTTCAGAACCCACAGCCAACGATGAAGGGAAGTTAGATACTGTGCATCATCCACTTCCCTTAAGTGCACCATCTAGGTTACCCTAGAAGCCACTTTAGGTGAGGCCGATTAAAGGGATGCGCCACCTTGGGGTGAGGTGTGCCAACCCTCACCCTAGCCGCCAACCCCCTTAAGGTGCGCCTCTAGGTAACCCTAGAAGCCACCTAGGGTTCGGCTAGGTATGGGTATGCGCCACCATGAGAGATGCGCAAGGGAGAAGAAATGTCGCGATGTCTTCAAAATCTTCAATTTAAATTACAATACTGAATTGAAATACATAATTGAAAATCGGCACACAGGCCTCACAAAAATACATCACATGCATGACAATAGGGCTTAACTTTGATCATAATCATAATGCACAAACAACCTACTCATGTAATTCTACATGCAATGAAAAATAACAAATAATCACTTTTATTTTTCATAAAACCCTTTCAATTAATTTCTAGTGACTGTAGATCATCCATCTAACTTTTATTTCACCTTATATAGGAGTCTACAAGGGGTAATGTCCCTTGCAATCCTTTTAGGAGCCTATAAGGGGTAGCCATCCCTTGCAATCCTTAAGGGAAAAATAAAATATAGATGATGATTAAGAGGCAAAAATTAAATAAAATTAATTTTCAATAGAAAATACATGGAATAAAATTTTCAAAAATAAATTTTCATGACATGGGTCTGCACATATAGAAAAGTACACCTACGAGCCTCGTAAGCTCCCTCTGATACCACTGTTGGGAATCCCTGGGCCAATTTAAAATTTAATCTATAGCGGAAGCAATGGCTCGAAATAGAATTCCCTCCAAAATGCTAAGAACTTCTTATGAGAGAAACTGTAGGATGTGAAGAGTGATATACCTTACTTATGCAATCCCATGCCTCTGATAGCGTAAAAACCTTTTTTTGGAACAACGAGAGTAATCCCTTTGATTTTTACAATGACTAGATAAAATCTTTATTTGTGAGTTATTTAATGAATATTAATTTGACCTTTGTGATTTATTTGTTTTGTAGTTGTTAAATTCTAAATAATTGCATGTTTTAGTGTTTATAACATAAGCCGATAGGTAATTTATAAACTCAGACCCCATTAATTAGAACTCGCAATTAAGACTATGAGAGTAGCTATGTTCGTGAAATCATATTACTGATGCCTATTTTACATGTAGTTATTTTAATTTAACAATTACATTGTGTGAAACAAGATAATTACACTGAGAAGTGAGTTAGATTGTTAGAACCCCTTAGGTAAAAACTACAAAATTAAACTATGAGAGTATTTAAATTTGCTTGAGAAATTGACTTAGGAATTAAGCCACAAAAGTGACCCTTGATTCTTATGGTCTAAACTTACCCCTTAGTTAAATCACTAAAATGGCACGTCACGAGAGTGAAGGTTGAATTAGTGTAAGTTGGGCTTCCGAGAGGAGAACTTTTATGTAGGTTATTATTTCTTTAATTTGATTTGTATAACTAGCATAAAAATCTATTCTATTTACTCATAAAAATCGAAGTGATGAAACCTTGTCCCAAGTTTTTCTTTCTAAATTTTGATGTTAGTGTTCATTTATTTGGTCTTCATTAAATACCATTTGCTTAGTTAGTAAGAATACAATTATTTGGTACTTAGCACATATGTCTCTATGGGTTCGATATTAATTTTATTACTTTGACGTATCCGTGCACTTGCAGACACATCAGTTAGCTCATAAACCCTAGAGGCGCCACCAAGGAAACCCTAGGTGTGCCCCATTGTTCGGCCACCCTTTATGCTCCCCATGGTTGGCTTGCAAACCCTAGACTCCTTCTAGGGTTCAACCAACCAAGTTTGCACCACCATCATATGGTGCGCCATCAAGCCTTCAAGCTTCAAGGAGGGTGCTAGGGATGTCCTTAATCTTCAATTCTCTAAAGCCAAAGACTAGACCTAATCTAGATTTACAATGCTTTGGAATTGAAAAGAGCGGCATGCAAGCCTCACAAGATATACATCCCAGGCATGCAAAAAGGCTTGTCCATAACTGTATCATAATGTATCAACAAAAGCATCTATTCATGCTCTTTTCACATGTAATGAGAAACCAACAATAATCAAATTTTAGTTTTTCATTCAAAACCATGTCCATCAACCCTCAATGACGCATCATCAATCTTTCTTTGATATTTGTTTTTCTCAGGACTCCCTACAAGTGAAGTATGCATGCTCTAAGCATGTTTGCCACCCCTTATCAAGGATCCATAACTTGCAAAGATTAGGGTAATCACCTAGTCCATGTCTCGCATAATCTTTATGTCTCACACCGTAGCTCTATCCTACATGTGTGAGGAGAAATTACTTCTTACACACTGGGTCTATCCCACATGTGAAGGAATCAAAATCATAAAGAAACATGAGAGATCATGAAAGATGAACCTATATTTTTCTAATCAGAAAAATCAAGGCATAAACAATTTTCAAAAAGTTTTATAACATGTGGTGCATGCAGCAAAAATCGAATTAGACCGCATGGGAGTCTTAAGATGCCTCTGATACCACTATTGGAAACCCTGGGCAATTTAAAAATTAAAATTCAAGCAAAAATGGTACCCAAAATGGGTATTCTAATTCAACAGAACCAATCTTATGAGAGAGCCACTGGATATGATAGAATATGTACCTTAGTAAGCGAGTTAGGAGCGGTCAATGATGAATTTGAGACACACAAAGGAGTGTCCTTTATACTGGTGCACAAACGGGCTCTTTAAGATCTTTCTACATCCACGCTCTGTGCAAGCCTTAGGAGGAGAGATGATGTAGGGTGGAGACACGAAAAATGATACTAACTAAAGTCCAATTATTATTTTTTTTAATTTCAAAATAAAGTGCAAAAGTCAGAAAACAGCTAGAAAATTGCAAATAGATTTCAGTGCTACGAAATATCATTTACGAGAAGTTGTCATGTCTTTCGGACTGATCCATTGTAGCTTCAGTTGGATCAACTCGTCCCTCTCGTAGAGCAAAGTGAGTTCTTCCTCGTGACGCCAAAGATCAAGATTTTGGTGGCGCGATTGCTTAAAATACCTGTGAAAACAAACATATTCAGATTAGCGAACAGGAAGTTGAAGCAGGAAATTCATGGAGATCAGAAACAGGGAACGCAAGGTTTGCGTCGTTTATCGACGCTCGAACGTGGATTTCTCGTCGGAGGATTTAGAAGCAAGGAGGAGATGAGGCGGCGTCGGTATTGTCGGAACACCGACGGCTGGTGGTGGGGCGAGGCGAGGGAGGCAACGCAGGCGGAGGCGGGGACGCGCTGTTCAGCATAATAGGGGAGACACGCGTGTGGAGCAGAGGTGGCCGCCGTTCGTCGGGTGGTGGCCGTTCGCCGGACCTGCTACAACTGGAGGTTGGTATGGTTGTGGGGACGACGTGGCCTGAGTTTTAGGTCGAATGGTGGCCGGTCGGAGGAGGGCGACGAGGAAAGGCGGAGTTGGGGCGGAAGACTGGCGGAAACAGGGGAAATGGAAAGAAGAATAGGGCGCGTCGCCGGACGGCCGGTAGTGCACGGATGCCGAAACTGCTACGACTGGGAGTTGATGAGGTTGTGGTGACGACGTGGTAGGAGTTTCGTGGTGGATGGTGGCCGGACGGAGGAGAACGGTGCTGGAAGACGGCACTAGGGCGGAAGGCTGGCGAGAACAGGGGATTCGAACGGACGTTCGATTCTAGTGATCGGACTGGAGGATTGGCGGATGCCGGCGGCTAGAGCTTCATCTTGGGGAGGAGGAGTGATTCCCGACGTTTTGTGAGGATCAGACCGGCGGATCGTCGGCGGCATGCTCACAATCTTTCGAAAATCTGGAAAATGGCTGAAGCGTGCGGGTGATTGAAGCGGACAGGGAACTTTGGAGGAAGTAGAGATTAGGGAAGAGGGATTAGAGGAGATGAAGGGAAGGCTAGGTGACACATGCACCTCAGAGAAGACAAGGGAAAGAGACATCCGATGCCGTTAGAAGGAAAACTATTTCTTCATTCAACAAGTCTACCGATTACAATCGTTAAAGAGATACATATATGCTAGAGCATGGAGAGACGTTGCAGGTGATTGAGAGACGTTACTATTTCCTTATTCGGCACCAAGAGACATTGAGGAGCTTTGAGCGAAGATGGCAGCCAAGTGACGTTGGAGTTTCCTTTTTCTCTTGGCTGAGCGAATGTAACGTTGGAGCTTCCTTTTTTGCTCTGTTGAAGATGATGCGTTGGCTGCAAATGTGGGTTGCAAGGTGCAGCGTTGGAGATGGGCTTGAATGCCTTGGGCCTCTTTTATTCTTGAAGTAGTTCCTCCTATTATTTGAGCTAGCTTTATGAGTGAAGCTTTGCTAGCTTATTTGTGAGCTTGTAAGCCATTGACTAAGGTACTCGTAGACTCCATTTGTATCTTCGTGGCTTGTGGTTTCTATCCCCATCATTCTCCCCGGGTGAAAAAAAATTCTTCTCCGAAGAATGGTTATTGTGACGGTGGTGTAGAAGTCCTGGAGGGGCAAAAGTCAATTGTCCTTCATGGGTCTGAATTTGCAAAGTGTTGTCATTAGAGCATCCTATCTTGTTGTTCCATGTCCATGGTCCAAGCTGTAAGTCAGGGACACCTGCATTGAATTCCCTTTCTCGGCCATATTCATTAGTAAAGTCACAATTAGGAATTCTAGCATATAAATGGATTGGAATGATGAAATCAATATGTTCAATAATTTGACAAGTACACAAAGCAAATTTGTTTTCATTTATTTCAAGTTGAGTTGACTCTAATGGTGGTTTAAGGGTGTGGGTAGAGGGACCTAAGAGGCAAGATTCAAGGATCATAGGGTCCTAGAAGAGATTTTCTAAGTCTAGGGGTTGACCTAAAGGTTGAGGATTAGGATCCAGGTCAAGCTCAAAAGGTTCTAACTTAGGTTCAAGACATGGTTCAAGAAGACCTATGGGTTTGGGTTCAACTTTAGGTTCTATAATAGTTGTGCAATTTTAGGTCTGGGAACCTGTGGGTATGGGCCCTAGAATTGAAGGTGATGGTTCTATTTCACTCTTAGGTTGAGACAAGTCTATAGGGGTCTCTATGGGCAACTTAGGGGTAGGTTGACTCTCAGATAAGTCAACTATGGGCTCTTTAACTGGAATGCTAGATTCAAGTTGAGGACCTGTGGGTATGGACTCTTAAATCGAAGGTTGAGGAATGGGTTCTACCTCATGGTTTGCCTCTTGAGTTTCACATGTCTCATCTGGACTTGTTTTGGTTTCTAAGGTAGGCTTTGAGGTTTGTTCTCTAAGCTCTAAAGGGGTTGGACTCTTTTGTTCTTTTTGCAAGGATTGCTCTATACGACTCTTTATCTCTTGTAACATCTCATTACACTGTTCACTTAGGCTTTTAGGGTAAATGATGTGTTCCAAACCTTTATGTATGAAGCTTTAGTAGCAAGGTTTGCTAAAATAATATCCCTGAAAATCATGCATAAATTCATTGCCTAATAAAATGTCAAAGCCTTCTAAACTCATCACATCACACCAAATTTCAGTTTTGATGTTGTTTAGCATAATGGGAACTAAGCATTGAAAATCAACTAAAGTTATAGTCAAATCATCCCATGTTATGTAGTAAGGGTTATTGTGTTTTTCTATGGTGAGGCCAAATTGTTCAAGTGATCTAATAGATATAACATTGAACTTAACTTGATGATCTATAATAGTTTTACCTTTATAACCATTACACCAAACATGAGTTGTAAAACTATTAGGCCTATGTGTGAGAACCTTATAGTTATCCCTTTTAGATACAAGTTCTTTTTTTGTTGTAATTTCCCTTTGATAATAGTGATGCACCATGATGTGTTATGAGTAGTTTGGAGTGCAACTAGTGTTTAAGCAAGATTTTTTTTTTCTAGCAAATAAATTAACACACGTTGTAAGATCCAAGGATCTTAGGTTCTGGTAAGCATTATTTGGATTTAAATAAAATTATTGATTGTGATATTTTTATGTATTGGTTGATAGTTAATTAATTAGAGATTATTTGTTTGATTATTGACTGTTAATTTATGATAAATTATCATTGGTTGTTTGTGATAAATTAATTAGGATTTTGGGTTGTAAATTTTAAGTTAATTAATTAGACCTTATTGGTTAATTAATTATACTCTATTGGTTAATTAAATCCTTATTGGATGTTAGTTAAATCCTTAATGGATTTTCGTTAAATGATTGGTTAATGGTTAAATTAATTAAATAATTGGTTAATTATGAGATATTGGGTTATTGGGTTTAAAATTCGAAATTATTTAGTTAATGGGTTAAACCTATTGGATTTAATTGGTTAGTGGGTTAAAATTAAGCAAAACCGAAATTTTAAGTGGTAAGTTCGGCTAGGGTAGATTTTTTGGGCGATTTTTGGCTTGGGAAAAATTTAAGTGGTGGCTAGAGAAGAAGTGGCGAATATTGAAGAGTTCTTGGGCGATTTCTTCTTCCTCTTCCCTTTGGCCGACGTTCCTTAGTGTTGGGTGGAGTTTCTTCTTCTATTGGTGGCGACATCAAGGCTTTAGACAAGTTTTTGGGAAGTTTTTAACCTAAGTTTCAAGGTGAGTGGATTTTCTCTTCCACTTAATCCATGTATGCTTGAGATTTTTGCTTAGAAACATGGCATGAACCCTTAATCTCAATTTTTGTACATGTTTCTATGTTTTCCCTAAAATTTCGAAAACCCTAGATTGTATGAGAATTAGGGCTTTTCATTTTTAAGGCTTCTAATCATCAATTAGACCTTGTTTAAGCATGTATGTAGCTTTAGTTTTTCAATTGTATGAAGTTTAGGGCTTGAATGAGAATTTCGACCCTTCTTCATGAAGTTACGCCCAAATGCATGGGTAAAATTTGGGGAAAACTTGATATTCATGAAATTAGGTATATGAGGACTCTACTGTAATTTTTTGAGAATTTTTAGAAATAAAAGTTTCTGTTGACTGACATTGACCTAGGGGTAATTCGGTAAATTTTCTAGTTAAAATTGGGGAAAACTTGAAATTTCGAATCTAGGGATCATGAGGGATGTAATGAATATTTTTACGAAATTTTTGGATAACTTTTCCTGCATGACTTAAACTTTGAACTAGGGGTATTTCTGTCTTTTGTTATCAGAACTAGTAGAAAACTATGAAGTTGTGATATTCTACATTTATGTTAATTGTGAACGAAATTTGGTGAATTTTCTGTATTATTATGTATTTTTAATTGAGTGGTGTATGTAGAAAGTAATGACCTGAAATATTGATAGAGAACATTGGTTGATAACTTAGCAAAATTACACTGAACTGACCAGCCTGAAATTTAAGGACTACACTATGTTATGTGATTTTTTAAATATTGTGATTTGTGATTTTTGGCATGTTAAGTGATCTTTGAATATGTGAATATTATGTGGTTATGTGAAATTCGAAAATTATGTGGTTATGAGGTTCGAATATTAAGTGTTGTGATTATGTGATGGTTAGGACTAAGGCTAGGTGTAACTATGAACTCAAGGGGATAGCCCTGTTGTGTGATATGTTAAGGGTTTGAATTTCAGCCCTGTATTGTGATATGTGTGGGGGTTGATGTTCAGCCTGCCTATTATGATTATTGTGATGGGGGTTGAAGTTCAGCCTGCCCGATGTGATTTTTGTGATGGCTATCCTAGAGTCAAGTTGACACTTAGGAGTCCACCTTTGTGAAATATGTCCACCTATGTGAAATTATGAAATAAGATATGTGTGTTGTCCAGTAGTAACCTTTTGGGAGAACGGGTTTTGACCCAAAGTGCCATGTCTTGGTCAGACAGGGGCCACCTCTTGATGTCATTACTCTTTTATGTGTTGGGAATGATATAAGACCCAAAGTGCCATGTCTTGGTCAGACAGGGGCCACCTCTTGATGTCATCATTCTCGTTTTATGTTATGGCGGGATAGACCAGCGTGCCACGTCGTGACCTGACGGGGGCCACCTCCTGATTCTATTCTCGTTTTATGTTATGGCGGGATAGACCAGCGTGCCACGTCGTGACCTGACGGGGGCCACCTCCTGATTCTATTCTCGTTTTATGTTATGGCGTGATAGACCAGCGTGCCACGTCGTGACCTGACGGGGGCCACCTCCTGATTCTATTCACTGTCCATGTTTATGTGTTGCACGAGATTTTGCAGCTCCCAGTGCTTTGGCCAAGCCGGGTTAGACCATATTGGTCACTTATGATATGCTGGACAACTAGGTTAAAAATGTGTTGGTGTGTTTAGTTGGTTTAGAATATGTTTGTTTAGTTGGTTTAGAGTATAACTCTAGAACCTGAGTTTGTTTAGAACCTGAGTTGATTATGTTAGTGTGTACATCTGACTGTTATGTGACTTTGTATTAAATCTTTTTATTTAATCTGGTGATATGTTGACACTATGTTCCTGTTAAAGATTTTTAAAACAATCTGCCTATATTTTTGAGTGTATGTTATGGATGGTCAATTAGACTATCCACTCACTGGGCTGTGTAGCTCACCCCTCACTATTTTCAGGTAAAGAGCAGGGGCGCAGTTAGCTTGATACTGATGTTATGATTTATGCTTATGGTGCCGGTTGTGGCCCTATGTTTTTGCTTAATTAAATTGAGGCCGGCTATGGCCGAATATGAATTATATGATCTATGTGAACTCTGTGATGTGAACCATGTGAACTATGTGACATTGTGTTGCCAGATTGTGGCAGTTAATTGAGTTTGACTTTTGTGTCACCGCGGGCTTCGGCCTGGTTTCGGTGTTTGGTATTAGTTTATAAAAATTGATTTTGTGGGTTTGTTTTGAAATTGAAATTGATGTGTATTTTTGCAATCGGTTTTGATATAACTGTAACGTGCATATGTCTAGTGCACGTATTGCGTGGTGGCAGGTACCTTTATGTGATATAAGATTTGTGATTCGAAGATTTTATGTGTTTGGAGTTTTGAAAATTTTCAGATCGTGTTTTCCTTGAACTCGGTTTTACCTAGCATTTGATCGATCTTATATGAAACATCCTATTGCTTTTGCGATTGTGTTATTTGTTTGGGGTTAAGTATGTGGGATGTTACAGAATGGTATCAGAGCAGTTCGCTAGCTAAAACTTAGTTTGGGGGAAAACATGTTTGTGTATTGCTAGACACCGGATAGGTTTATGTTTGTTTTCCTGACTGTGGTATGTGTGTGTCACAAGCGCTATGCCTCGCTTGTGAGTGAATTCCAGAAACTGGGTCCTAGCTCATTTTATGGGGGCTCAGAATCCAGTACTGCTGAGAACTGGCAGTTGTGCTTGGAAAAGATTTTCCAAGTCATGCGCTGCTCAGATGAGGATAAGCTATGTCTGTCCACCTATATGATGCGTGGCGACGCAGATGAGTGGTGGAAGGGAGTTGTGAGACTAGCAACGGAAAGACATGAGACAGTTGATTGGCCTTACTTCTTGTCTCGATTTAACGAGAAGTACTTCCCAGATAGTTTGGTGGAGGATCGAGAGGTAGCATTTATTCACCTGGAGCAGGGTGATATGACAGTGGACCAGTATGAAGTACAGTTCACAAAATTGGGAAAGTATGCTCCTCATCTGATAAACACTGAAAAGAGGAGAGCTACTAAGTTTCTGAGAGGTCTCAGATGGGATATTCGAGAGCAGGTTGGTGCTCAACACTTGGAGACCTATGTTGAGACAGTTGGGTGAGCACGCACTGTAGAGAGGTATATATCTGAGAGGAGTTCTCATGCTACGGTGGCAGTGGTTCCTGCAGCTGAGGCAGCGGTTCCTCAGTATGGCAGTGGCGGCAAGGGTAAGAAGTACCCTAGGCATAAAGATTATAAGAAGAGCAGGTATAAGCCTTACTCCTACAAGGCACCACAGCAGTCCAGGGATGCACCGCAGCAGTTTAGGGATGCCAGGGATGCAAGAAACGTTATCACTTGTAGTCATTGTGGGCTCAAAGGACATCTAGTGAAAGACTGCCATAGGAAGAATGGTGTATGCTTCAGGTGTAAGAAACCTGGGCACATGGCCAGGGACTGCAAAGAGCCTGAGATGCAGCCTAGAGGCGCAGATAAGCCTACAGTCCAGACTAGAGTTTATGCTGTGGCTGAGAAGGATACACGAGCTTCCCGATCCGTTGTGGAAGGTACATTATTTGTATTTGATCAGTTAGCTCGCATTTTATTTGACCCTGGTGCAAATTTGTCTTTTGTCTCTGTTAAGTTTGCTGCATGTTTACCTGTTGTACCTAAGATGCTAGATTATGCTGTGTCTGTTAGTACTCCTTTAGGAAAATCATTATCTACAGACACTGTATGTGCTGATTGTGTAGTGCATGTAGAGGGTTATGAGTTTCTGGTAGATTTAATCCTCCTAGACATGCAAGATTATGATGTCATCTTAGGAATGGACTGGTTGTCTTCGCATCATGCCTCTGTGGATTGCTTTGAGAAAGTGATCACTTTGAATATGCTTGATGGGAACCGGATCTTTGTGAGAGGTCTAGTGTCAGACCAAGGACCACATGTGATATCTTTCCTGCAGGCCAGGAAGTTACTTGCCAGTGGTTGCAAGGGTTATCTTGCACATGTTAAGGTGCAGGATGATTCTACTTCTGATCTGACTCAGATGGCGGTGGTGAAAGAATTTCCTGATGTGTTCTCTGAGGAACTTTCAGGTTTGCCACCGGTTAGAGAAGTGGAATTTGGCATTGAGTTGCTTGACTCTTGTGTGGTAGTTTTCATAGATGATATATTGGTGTACTCTCGGACTACTTCAGATCACATCAGTGACTTGCGCAGAGTACTGGAAGTTCTGAGGAAGAACCGGTTATATGCCAAGGCTAGTAAGTGTGAGTTCTGGTTAGAGAAGATCAGTTTTCTGGGACATGTGATTTCTGGTCAGGGAGTGTCTGTGGATCCTGTTAAAGTACAAGCTATCCTTGATTGGGGAAGACCTACTAGTGCTACTGAGATCAGGAGTTTTCTGGGTTTGGCAGGTTATTACCGGAGATTTGTTGAGGGATTCTCCAAGCTGGCGGGTCCTTTAACTAAATTGACCAGAAAGGAGGCTAAGTTTATTTGGGATGATAAGTGTGAAGAGAGCTTCCAAGAGCTGAAGAGAAGGTTGACTAGTACACCGATCCTCATTATTCCTAGTGATGGGGAAAGGTTTACTGTCTATACAGATGCTTCAGGCAAAGGGTTGGGTTGTGTCTTGATGCAGAAGGGTTCTGTAGTAGCCTATGCTTCGAGACAACTGAAGGAGTATGAATTGAACTACCCTACTCATGATTTAGAGTTGGCGGCCGTAGTCTTTGCATTGAAGATATGGCGTCACTATTTGTTGGGTCAGGAATTTGATCTGTTCACTGATCACCAGAGTCTCAAGTATATCTTCACTCAGAAGGAGTTGAACATGAGACAGAGAAGATGGATGGAGTTGATCAAAGACTATGACTTCTCTATTCAGTATCAGGCTGGAAAGGCCAATGTGGTGGCGGATGCACTGAGCAGGCATCCAGTTACTTCGGTAGCTGCACTGCGGGTCAGTGAGTGGCAGTTACTGCAGGAGTTCAGAGATCTCAGGATCAGTGTTTCTCCTAGAGTTCAGACTGGTTATGTGGCTTTTCTCAGAGTACAGTCTGCTTTGTGGCAGAAGATCAGAGATCAGCAGTCTGTAGATCCGAAATTAGTTCAGATCAGGGATAGTCTGGTTGATGGCGCAGTTCAGGATTTTAGCCTGTCTGATGATGGTATTCTTCGGTTTCGTGGAAGGGTATGTGTCCCTGAGGAACCGAGTTTGAGGAAGGAAATATTGGAGGACAGCCATAACTCCAAATATTCTCTACATCCTGGCGTGACTAAGATGTATCAGGATCTCAAGAAAAATTTTTGGTGGCCGGGTATGAAGAAAGAAGTGTTTGATTTTGTCTCTAGGTGTTTGACCTGTCAGACTATAAAGGCTGAACATCAGAAGCCTGGTGGTTTGTTGCAACCTCTTCCTATTCCTGAGTGGAAGTGGGAATGCATCAGTATGGATTTTGTGTGTGGTTTGCCCAGAACCAGATTGGGTCATGATGCTATTTGGGTGATTGTTGATAGACTTACTAAATCAGCCCATTTTCTCCCGATTAAGATGACTTATTCATTAGAGAGGCTGGCCAGATTGTACATTGATGAGATAGTCAGACTGCATGGAGTGCCAGTTGATATTGTGTCTGATAGGGATTCTCGATTTTTGTCCAGATTTTGGAGGAGTTTACAGGAGGGTTTGGGTACTAAGTTGAGTTTTAGTACCGCATACCATCCTCAGTCTGATGGCCAGACGGAGCGTACTATACAGACTCTAGAAGATTTGTTGAGAGCCTATGTGGTCGATTGGAGTTCTGAGTGGAACCGGGACCTATCTTTGATAGAGTTCACTTATAATAATAGTTTCCACTCCAGTATTCAGATGGCTCCTTATGAGGCTTTGTATGGAAGAAGGTGTAGGACTCCCTTGTGTTGGGAGGAAACTGGTGACAGGAGGATTTTGAGATCTGATGCAGTACAGGAGACTACTGATAAAGTCAGAGAAATCCAGGATAAGCTGAAAATTGCTCGGGACAGACAGAAGAGTTATGCCGATGACCGACGTCGTCCTTTGGAGTTTATGGTAGGAGACCATGTGTTCTTGAAGGTGTCGCCTACTAAGGGTGTTATGAGGTTTGGCAAAAAGGGCAAGTTGAGCCCTAGGTTTGTAGGCCCTTTTGATATTGTTGAGAGAGTTGGTCCAGTGGCTTACCGTTTAGCTTTACCTCCTGCTATGGACCATGTACATAATGTATTCCATGTCTCTGCTTTGAGGAAGTATCATCCTGATCCATCTCATGTGTTGGAGTTGGAACCTCTTCAGATTCAGAGTGACTTGACTTTTGAGGAAAGACCTCTCCGGATTGTGGATAGGAAGGATAAAGTTCTGAGGAACAAGACTATACCTTTGGTAAAGGTTATCTGGGGAAATCAATCAGTTGAAGAAGCGACTTGGGAGACTGAAGCTGATATGAGGAAAAATTATGCTTACCTCTTTGATGATATGGATGCTGAGCTTTAGAGGACTAAAGCTCTATAAGGAGGGAGGAATGTAAGATCCAAGGATCTTAGGTTCTGGTAAGCATTATTTGGATTTAAATAAAATTATTGATTGTGATATTTTTATGTATTGGTTGATAGTTAATTAATTAGAGATTATTTGTTTGATTATTGACTGTTAATTTATGATAAATTATCATTGGTTGTTTGTGATAAATTAATTAGGATTTTGGGTTGTAAATTTTAAGTTAATTAATTAGACCTTATTGGTTAATTAATTATACTCTATTGGTTAATTAAATCCTTATTGGATGTTAGTTAAATCCTTAATGGATTTTCGTTAAATGATTGGTTAATGGTTAAATTAATTAAATAATTGGTTAATTATGAGATATTGGGTTATTGGGTTTAAAATTCGAAATTATTTAGTTAATGGGTTAAACCTATTGGATTTAATTGGTTAGTGGGTTAAAATTAAGCAAAACCGAAATTTTAAGTGGTAAGTTCGGCTAGGGTAGATTTTTTGGGCGATTTTTGGCTTGGGAAAAATTTAAGTGGTGGCTAGAGAAGAAGTGGCGAATATTGAAGAGTTCTTGGGCGATTTCTTCTTCCTCTTCCCTTTGGCCGACGTTCCTTAGTGTTGGGTGGAGTTTCTTCTTCTATTGGTGGCGACATCAAGGCTTTAGACAAGTTTTTGGGAAGTTTTTAACCTAAGTTTCAAGGTGAGTGGATTTTCTCTTCCACTTAATCCATGTATGCTTGAGATTTTTGCTTAGAAACATGGCATGAACCCTTAATCTCAATTTTTGTACATGTTTCTATGTTTTCCCTAAAATTTCGAAAACCCTAGATTGTATGAGAATTAGGGCTTTTCATTTTTAAGGCTTCTAATCATCAATTAGACCTTGTTTAAGCATGTATGTAGCTTTAGTTTTTCAATTGTATGAAGTTTAGGGCTTGAATGAGAATTTCGACCCTTCTTCATGAAGTTACGCCCAAATGCATGGGTAAAATTTGGGGAAAACTTGATATTCATGAAATTAGGTATATGAGGACTCTACTGTAATTTTTTGAGAATTTTTAGAAATAAAAGTTTCTGTTGACTGACATTGACCTAGGGGTAATTCGGTAAATTTTCTAGTTAAAATTGGGGAAAACTTGAAATTTCGAATCTAGGGATCATGAGGGATGTAATGAATATTTTTACGAAATTTTTGGATAACTTTTCCTGCATGACTTAAACTTTGAACTAGGGGTATTTCTGTCTTTTGTTATCAGAACTAGTAGAAAACTATGAAGTTGTGATATTCTACATTTATGTTAATTGTGAACGAAATTTGGTGAATTTTCTGTATTATTATGTATTTTTAATTGAGTGGTGTATGTAGAAAGTAATGACCTGAAATATTGATAGAGAACATTGGTTGATAACTTAGCAAAATTACACTGAACTGACCAGCCTGAAATTTAAGGACTACACTATGTTATGTGATTTTTTAAATATTGTGATTTGTGATTTTTGGCATGTTAAGTGATCTTTGAATATGTGAATATTATGTGGTTATGTGAAATTCGAAAATTATGTGGTTATGAGGTTCGAATATTAAGTGTTGTGATTATGTGATGGTTAGGACTAAGGCTAGGTGTAACTATGAACTCAAGGGGATAGCCCTGTTGTGTGATATGTTAAGGGTTTGAATTTCAGCCCTGTATTGTGATATGTGTGGGGGTTGATGTTCAGCCTGCCTATTATGATTATTGTGATGGGGGTTGAAGTTCAGCCTGCCCGATGTGATTTTTGTGATGGCTATCCTAGAGTCAAGTTGACACTTAGGAGTCCACCTTTGTGAAATATGTCCACCTATGTGAAATTATGAAATAAGATATGTGTGTTGTCCAGTAGTAACCTTTTGGGAGAACGGGTTTTGACCCAAAGTGCCATGTCTTGGTCAGACAGGGGCCACCTCTTGATGTCATTACTCTTTTATGTGTTGGGAATGATATAAGACCCAAAGTGCCATGTCTTGGTCAGACAGGGGCCACCTCTTGATGTCATCATTCTCGTTTTATGTTATGGCGGGATAGACCAGCGTGCCACGTCGTGACCTGACGGGGGCCACCTCCTGATTCTATTCTCGTTTTATGTTATGGCGGGATAGACCAGCGTGCCACGTCGTGACCTGACGGGGGCCACCTCCTGATTCTATTCTCGTTTTATGTTATGGCGTGATAGACCAGCGTGCCACGTCGTGACCTGACGGGGGCCACCTCCTGATTCTATTCACTGTCCATGTTTATGTGTTGCACGAGATTTTGCAGCTCCCAGTGCTTTGGCCAAGCCGGGTTAGACCATATTGGTCACTTATGATATGCTGGACAACTAGGTTAAAAATGTGTTGGTGTGTTTAGTTGGTTTAGAATATGTGTGTTTAGTTGGTTTAGAGTATAACTCTAGAACCTGAGTTTGTTTAGAACCTGAGTTGATTATGTTAGTGTGTACATCTGACTGTTATGTGACTTTGTATTAAATCTTTTTATTTAATCTGGTGATATGTTGACACTATGTTCCTGTTAAAGATTTTTAAAACAATCTGCCTATATTTTTGAGTGTATGTTATGGATGGTCAATTAGACTATCCACTCACTGGGCTGTGTAGCTCACCCCTCACTATTTTCAGGTAAAGAGCAGGGGCGCAGTTAGCTTGATACTGATGTTATGATTTATGCTTATGGTGCCGGTTGTGGCCCTATGTTTTTGCTTAATTAAATTGAGGCCGGCTATGGCCGAATATGAATTATATGATCTATGTGAACTCTGTGATGTGAACCATGTGAACTATGTGACATTGTGTTGCCAGATTGTGGCAGTTAATTGAGTTTGACTTTTGTGTCACCGCGGGCTTCGGCCTGGTTTCGGTGTTTGGTATTAGTTTATAAAAATTGATTTTGTGGGTTTGTTTTGAAATTGAAATTGATGTGTATTTTTGCAATCGGTTTTGATATAACTGTAACGTGCATATGTCTAGTGCACGTATTGCGTGGTGGCAGGTACCTTTATGTGATATAAGATTTGTGATTCGAAGATTTTATGTGTTTGGAGTTTTGAAAATTTTCAGATCGTGTTTTCCTTGAACTCGGTTTTACCTAGCATTTGATCGATCTTATATGAAACATCCTATTGCTTTTGCGATTGTGTTATTTGTTTGGGGTTAAGTATGTGGGATGTTACACACGTGCAAAAGCAAAGAACACTTAAACATGAGAGCATAAACTTTTTTTTTTTTATGCAAACAAACTTCAACTAGCAAATAACTTAAAATACGCAAACAGTATAGCAAGAACAACTAGGCATGAAAGCAAAAACTAAGAATGATTTTTTTTTTGGAGCAAATAAACAACAAATTAATTAACTAACATGCAAAATAAATACCAAGAAACATGAAAGCATGTATTTTTTTTTTTATGCAATGGGCAAGCAAAGGATTGTGTAAGCAGACAAGAGTTACTTACAACCTCGCTCTGATACCAAACTGATGTAGGGTGGAGACACGAAAAATGATACTAACTAAAGTCTGATTATTATTTTTTTAATTTCAAAATAAAGTGCAAAAGTCAGAAAACAGCTAGAAAATAGCAAATAGATTTCAGTGCTACGAAATATCATTTACGAGAAGTTGTCATGTCTTTCGGACTGATCCATTGTAGCTTCAGTTGGATCAACTCGTCCCTCTCGTAGAGCAAAGTGAGTTCTTCCTCGTGACGCCAAAGATCAAGATTTTGGTGGCGCCGATTGCTTAAAATACCTGCGAAAACAAACATATTCAGATTAGCGAACAGGAAGTTGAAGCAGGAAATTCATGGAGATCAGAAACAGGGAACGCAAGGTTTGCATCGTTTATCGACGCTCGAACGTGGATTGCTCGTCGGAGGATTTAGAAGCAAGGAGGAGACGAGGCGGCGTCGGTATCATCGGAACACCGACGGCTGGTGGTGGGGCGAGGTGAGGGAGGCAATGCAGGCGGAGGCGGGGACGCGCTCTTCAGTAGAACAGGGGAGACGCACGTGTGGAGCAGAGGTGGCTGCCGTTCATCGGGTGGTGGCTGTTCGCCGGACCTGCTACAACTGGAGGTTGGTATGGTTGTGGGGACGACGTGGCCTGAGTTTGAGGTCGAATGGTGGCCGGTCGGAGGAGGGCGACGAGGAAAGGCGGAGCTGGGGCGGAAGACTGGCGGAAACAGGGGAAATGGAAAGAAGAACAGGGCGCGTCTCCGGACGGCCGGTAGTGCACGGACGCCGAAACTGCTACGACTGGGAGTTGATGAGGTTGTGGTGACGACGTGGCCGGAGTTTCGTGGTGGATGGTGGCCGGACGGAGGAGAACGGTGCTGGAAGACGGCACTAGGGCGGAAGGCTGGCGAGAACAGGGGATTCGAACGGACGTTCGATTCCGGTGATCGGACCGGAGGATTGGCGTATGTCGGCGGCTAGAGCTTCATCTTGGGGAGGAGGAGTGATTCCCGATGTTTTGTGAGGATCAGACTGGCGGATCGTCGGCGGCGTGCTCACAATCTTTCAAAAATCTGGAAAATGGCTGAAGCGTGAGGGTGATTGAAGCGGACAGGGAACTTTGGAGGAAGTAGAGATTAGGGAAGAGGGATTAGAGGAGATGAAGGGAAGGCTAGGTGACACAAGCACCTCAGAGAAGACAAGGGAAAGAGACATCCGATGCCGTTAGAAGGAAAACTATTTCTTCATTCAACAAGTCTACCGATTACAATCGTTAAAGAGATACATATACGCTAGAGCATGGTGAGACGTTGCAGGTGATTGAGAGACGTTGCTATTTCTTTATTCGGCACCAAGAGACGTTGAGGAGCTTTGAGCGAAGATGGCAGCCAAGTGACGTTGGAGTTTCCTTTTTCTCTTTGCTGAGCGAATGTAACGTTGGAGCTTCCTTTTTTGCTCTGTTGAAGATGATGCGTTGGCTGCAAATGTGGGTTGCAAGGTGCAGCGTTGGAGATGGGCTTGAATGCCTTGGGCCTCTTTTATTCTTGAAGTAGTTCCTCCTATTATTTGAGCTAGCTTTATGAGTGAAGCTTTGCTAGCTTATTTGTGAGCTTGTAAGCCATTGACTAAGGTACTCGTAGACTCCATTTGTATCTTCGTGGCTTGTGGTTTCTATCCCCATCAAGAGATCCATGCCTCTGGTAGTTTACCACCTTGCATGCACTACTAGCAAGATGCACCAAGGTGTATGGAAGAATCGCCCTTCTTCACAATTGTGCCATGCCTCCAAGAGGATGCGCCTATGAAGAATGATGTCCACCAAGGTCTTCTTCCGCCACCAAGATAAGGACGCTTATCTCCACAAGAGGAGGGGCGACACAACTTCAGCAAGGGTAGTGATGGGGTGCTGCAAGTGCACGATCTATTGAAGTAATAAAAATATCATCCCATAGAGACCAATGACCAAGTACAAACTTATCTTAGGATTATTAGCTAGATAAATTCGAAAAGCGTTGAATTTGAACTTAACTATATTGTAGGAAGAGTAAAAGAAAGACAATGGGATGTAATCAAATTATGGAAGCTCAGGAATTTAGGGTTCATAATTCTATGCCTTAAGACTTTTTCTAACAAAATATATCGTAAGAAGAGTTTTACTATGCCGAAGGGAATTTATCCGAATGTATTGCCCCCTTTTAGCGGTATAACCCAGTGTTTTTCTGAGTTATTACCCTACTTTTGTAGTTATTAACTCGAGATAAACCCAATGAGTTATTGACAAATTATGTAAAAATCCCTCAAGTCGATTCGAACTACTTTTGTGATCAAATCAACTTGTCCAAAAATTGTAGGTCCAACGTCGCAATTCACCTTTCAATACTTCTTGCAACGTTTATAACATGCAAATTATAATCAGTTATCAACACGTAAATAAGCACAACAATAATTGAATCAAACAAAAATAATTGCTTCAAAAGATAAAAATCAATAATCATATCATAAAAATCAGTAATTGAAGTAAGATTTACGCTACCATGTTCATCATGTTAATGCAATAGAAATCCATTTTTTTTTATTACAATTGGCAAATAAAATAGGAAATCAATAAGAAGGATGAAGTTCGAGGCTCCCTCGTGAGGATCGATGCCAGTCAGCCGGGAAAATGAAGTTTTTCTAGTGAAGAAATGCCTCTCGCTGTCAATCGCCTAAGATTTCGCACCTTTGTCGAGTTCACCTTGAAAATTAGCTAAAAAGTTCCAATAATCACTCCTTCGATTGCTTATATGGTTCCCTAACTCTCAATTAGGTTTTTCCCAAAATTTGGCTCGAAAATGAGCCAAATCGAGCAAGAAACAGGGTCAAACTCCAATTCGGTAGACAGAATTATAGCCGTGACAGATATCACGGGCAGGCCATAAATTCTTTATATGAATATTGTCGAAGGAATCTAAGAGAATTACATTCATGATAAAAATCATGGGTGAGAATTATAGCCGTAATGAAAATCACGAGTATGTTGTAATTCTTTCTATGAAAAATGTCAAAAAGCGCCAAAGAAATCATGGCCGTGATGCAAATCACGGGCTGGGTGTAATTTACAAATTGGCTCTGATTCACATGAAATTTGGTGTGTGAATTTGTCTCGATGTCTGGAATCCATTTGTGCACTCAGATCTTTCAAAATCCATCAAAAATTAGTCATTTTCCCCTGAAATATAACAAAAGAAAAGAGGGGGTGAAGATTGTGAACAATAATAAGAATTTAAGTCAAAATGAGTAAAAATTTGATAGAGAAGAGATATATTTTGCATTAAAAGCATACTAAAAATATTATATATATGCATGACATTAGGCAGTGCCAAGAGGAGAGATTGGTAGCTTGGGTTGAGTGGGGAGAAGTTATCCTAGACGACTGAGGTTGTAAGAGAAGAGCATAAGGATATGTTCCCACCCTAGCCCCTTTATATAGAATTTAGACGTGGGTCCCATAGCTTAAGTCACAAATAAATTTATTCAATTTATTTCTATTATTTAAATATTAATATTCAAATATGCGCTTGGGGTTATAGACCCATTCGGATCAAGTTATCAAGCCATTGAATCATTTCGGTGCTTACATGAGCATTTGACATATCAATTAGATTCTAGTGAACTGAGGTCAAACGTGGTCACCCGAAGGTCAAATAGGGTTAACTTGATCTCATAACATCAACAAGCTCTATATGACTTCTCCCATCTCAACACTTGCATCCACAACTCATATGACCCTAAATAGATTCAAATCATCCATATATTCGATCAAAGGCTACCCAATCAATACAGAATCTCGAGTGTCCATGTGTGTGACCTTATAGGTTCCTCTGATATTGGTAGTGATTACCGTATCATCATAAATAGTGAGTGACACATAGTAGTATATCACTGCTATCCCAGTCATCAGAATGGATGCCATCATTGATAACTCCTAAACTACAACAAACTATATGTGTATTTCTGTCCCATTTCCAGGCTAATATACAGATTGGATAAGCATATCACACTTGTTTAACCCAATCAACTCGTCATGACTAAATCAGGCTTAACCTGGGTGCGGCCACACACTTTCTGCCATGCATCCATATGGGGGGCCCAAGGATATGAAACTGTCATTTAATGAAGGGGCAAATCCTCTATTGGCGAGATATATCTCTCATATAGTTTATTATATGCACATAGACAACCATTATCACCTCCCTACTATTGTGAGGCATTAGGTTACATTAAATCACACCCCTTTCCATATAGGGATAGAAACTCCCTCAAGTCGAAGACAAGTGCACCTCTATCACTGTGAATTTTAACTTAAGACACCAAGTTAAAACTTCACGACTGGTGATGTAGAGACTATAGACTATAGGAGGGTTGGTCCTTAATGCTGTACTCTACGGTGTTTACACAATGCACAGAAATCATGAGAGGGTCTTGAGACAAGGGAAGTCAAATCACTCAGAAAGTATAGCAAGAAACACAGGAAATCAATGCGAATTCGTTTCGAGGCAATACTGATGGAGGCAGTAGCCCTGCTCTGAGGAGATCTGCTCGGACTCGTAGGGCACCTAATCGATATGGGTTCCCTTAGAGTCCCCTCTCTCTTGCATTGCATTTTAGGGTAGTTTGTTTTTCAATAAAACCATGCATCATGTAGTCATTTATGGCAAGTCCACTTGTAGTAGGTAGTGCATTGTAATTCATACAACTTTATGTACTCTTGCATCATAGTAAAGTAGTGCATGTAGGCATTAGGTGTTGGGGTATGCCCTTAAGCCTAATGTTTGAGGCCTTGGGAATGTATCAGTATCATGTAATAAACTGTTATGTTTATATAGGCATGGTTGTTATTCAGTTAGCTACATTGTCTGCTGCAATATATGTTCTTCTAAATAATGTCTCAAAGCTGTTCAGCTGGGCTGACATGCTGTTGTGTCCTTAGTCGATATATCTTGGTGAACATGAGACAGCCTTGATATGGTTAAGACTAATATGTGTTCTAATCTTATAGGATGCTTCGAGCATGGAATAAGATGTAGACTCATGGGTACATTGGATGTACTGGACAGACCCTACTAGGATGTTCAATTGTTTGTCGCAATGTGAATAATCTTTGAATATGACAAGTGGCACATTTCCTCTGACTTGAGATCACTTGTGTTTTCTAAATGATGATTGTCATTGTTTTGAGGTAGTTCAATATCATTTGAAACACAATGGTTATAGGCTATCTTGGATGGTGAGCTTGAGTCATGTTAGGGCACTAGTGATAGACATAGGATTGCCGTCTCCTTGTTTAAGGAGTGTGATGTTCTAAAGGGCCCCCTGGATGAGATGATTGAGAAAAGAGTATGGCCATACCCAGGTGACAGTGTTCATCTGATCTAATCATGCTCATCATATTGGAGCTACAAGCTTGACACGCTTGTCCAATAAGAATATCAAGTGGCAAAGGAATTATGCATGCCTTGTGAATTGATTCACACTTGTGCTGTGTTTTGGGTGTAGTCTTGGAAGACTTTTTCCTTTATATCGGGAGACAGTGATGTGTTGCTAGATACCCCTCACTGATCGTGATAACGTGAGTTATCGTTACCGACATTTAAAGGAAACCCTTAGGGTCGCACAATTTGATGATATGGCTTACTTAAGTCAGATCGTGTGGACTGAATTGTTTGGGTTCAGTTTAAAGGGATTTAATCTCTGATTGTGAGTGAGATCTGGTCTGATCATATTTGATTGATTAGGGCTTGAGATCGGTAAGCTTCGATTGAGAGATTGGATGCTAGATCGATCAGATCAGAAGCATCAAGAGATTAACGGTCAGATCTGGAGCCTTAGGGTTTATTTGAGATCTAGACTAGATCATTGGCTTGATTGGTTCTTAAACCGAACCAATGTGAACCGGCTCATGAAATGAGCGCATGGTTCATGGGGAGAGGAGTTGGCGACATGTTCACTTGGCGTGAACGTTGGAGTGAAGTGTGGTGGCTATTTTTAGTAACCACGATCTCCACTTGGAGATGTTGTTCACGACCGAATAGAGTGCTCTCTATTCTCGCCTCTCGCCCATATTCTCTCTCGACGTTTTCGTGTGTGGCGACGTCTTGAAGGTAGAGGAGGATTCGGCCAAGAGAAGGACATCTCTTCCATCCCTTTCACTCGATCAAGGACTCCAAGGAACCTTGCTAGCACAAGGAGCACCAAGGGATAAGCGCATCTTCATCTTGTGTGCGAGACTTTGGAGAAGAGGCGATTGCATCTTTACTTCCAAGGCGCCATCTTGAAATGGCATCGGTATGAATTTATTTTCATGCATATAAAGTTGATTATCTATACATGTATGAGATCCTATGAAACCCTAGTATCCGCTGCATATCTTACTTGCGCCACCATAGGGTTTTCGCCCCCCTTTGTGTAGGGGAACCTTCAATTGGTATCAGAGCCTGGTCTATGCATGTTTTATGATTGCTTTAGCCATTTTTGTGATCCTTGTTTGCTTAGATCTATACATGCGAAATTCATCTTTAGTTGAAGCATTATATGCGAAAATTAAATATGTATAGTTGGCGCATGTTTTTGTGGCGCTTAGTTTGTTTTTGTTAAAAACATTTCACTTGCGCGATCTCACTTAGATCTAAGCGCCTGCTGTAAACCCTTAAACGGGTTAGTAGGGTTGAAATCACCCCCTAGGTCAGATCCAATCAGTCTGATCAGACTATCTGACAGCCTTGATGGGTCGACTGGATAGCACCTTGGCGCAAGCTTGAGGTGGCTATAGGTCGACTGCAGACAGGCGTGTAGCGATGTCTGATTGAGACGACCCATGAACGCACCTGAGTTAGGCCCGGGGTCACACCCGCTTGCCAGACCTCAGCGTGGTCGTTCAGCCCTTGGCGCATGCATGGTTGGCCTTTTGGTCGACTCAAGTCAGTTAGGACTTGGTGCATGCAAGGGCAGTGGATCTGACTAGGTTGGATGAGTGGATCCCTATTAATGGACCGTTGTAAGGTTGTAGGGCATATAAGAAAATTAAAATTGAAGCCTATGGGGTTTTTCGAAAATTTTAATTTTTATGGATCACATGATTTTTGAATGATGCCATATGTTTGTCTATTTACTCTTATGTGGGCTGCTCATATTAATTGTGTGCTGTGCTGGGGCCTGCGAGCCTGGAATTATGGTAGTAAATTAATTATTGTGATCTGCGTATCACATTGTTTTAATTTATAAAATGTTATTGACCTGCGTGTCAATCTTGTCTAGATAGTTAAATTTGTAATTTAATTAGACAACAGCACAAAGCACACTTGGCAGAGGCGCTTGTAGTAGTGGCTGGACTAGGTGGGAGGTCTAGGGTTCGACCCTATGACCTGGCGCAAATTCCTGGTGGGCGCACCAGAGCTGCAGATGGCGCTTGGGCCCAGGTTTGGGCCAGATGAGCAGCAAAAGGCCCTATGAAGAAAAGCAAGTCAAGACTTAAGTTAAATTAAGGTCTTACTAGGGCTATGGGCTTTTACCACATAAGATTCATGCTTTCTTTTATTATTGTTTAAATATTAGAACTGCATGATTAGTTTATCTTCTGCTATCACCATAGGAATTGCATGATAGTGAAGAAGATAAAAAGACCGTTAAAATCCAACGCTAAAATATCAAGCTCGTAAGCCTTCTGACGCGAAACCTCACTGTTCTGATTATCGTTGGAGCCGTGTTGTACCCACTCAGTGAGCACGTCCATCTATCTTCAGACGGTGTGGGATTACACCTGTGTGTTACAGAGTAGGGATTTATCCCTTCTCGTTGCTCAGCATAGCACATGGTGGTCCAGGGAGTAGGTCGGGTCAGCTTGACCATGTAGGCTACATATGTGGCGCATATGGTAGCACATGGAGGCAGCCATCTGTGGGATCAGAGACTGTGTTGTACCAACTCAGTTGGCACAGTCTGCTGGATTGCCCAGATGAAGGGGAATCGCACGGGTTGGCGATCGGCAGGGACTGCCTACCGGAGATTAGTGCTTGTACTCTCTGTGCATCTTATCTCGCCTGAGCGGGACGCGGAGACCAAGTATGAAATCCGGATCCCATCTCACTAAAAGAGTGTCTACTCTTTCGGACTGTTTAATGGATTTTTCAGTCAGATAAAATAGTGAGAAAAAGAATCTTTCTTAAGTCCTGATTGATTCTTAACATTGATACTGACCTTGCTGTTCTTGCATTGTTGTAGATACCTGCAGCAACGAACACCATGAACTTCAATGTGCGATCCCTACTGGAAAGGGAGAAGTTTGCTGGGCCGAACTTCTCCGACTGGTTCGGACACCTTAAGATCGTTCTTAAGGCAGAGAGGAAACTGTATGTCCTCGAGACGGCAATACCGCCTCAACCCGCTCCGAACGCCGCAAGGGCGGTTCGGGAAGTCTATGAAAAGCACGTCAATGATAGCATTGATGTCGCTTGCCTGATGCTAGCGTCTATGACGCCACCGCTGCAGCGTCAGCATGAGGATATGTCGGCTATAGAGATGATAGCGAACCTCAAGATGCTGTATGCTGCACAGGCGAGGACAGAGCGCTATAATCTGACAAAGCTTTTCTTTCAGAGCAAACTGGCTGAAGGGAGCCCAGTGGGAGCTCACGTGCTCAAGATGATTGGGCACAAGGAGGCTCTAGAGAAACTGGGGCATACCATCAACCAGGAGCTTGCTGTGGATATTATTCTACAGTCTCTCCCGCCTTCATTCGACGCGTTCATTATTAACTTTAATATGAACAAAATCGATTGTACTCCGGCAGAGCTGCTGAATATGCTCCTCACTACTGAGGAGACTCTGAAGGGAAAGCCTTCGACCTCTGTCTTAATGGTTCCTTCTAGGAACAAGAAGAAGGGGAAGAAGGGCAAGACCCCTGTCAAGAGCTACAGCAAGGCTCTGAAGCAGAAGGTTAAGCGGTCCAAGGAATACAGGTGTTTCCACTGTGGCCAGCTGGGTCACTGGAAAAAGGACTGTAAAGCGCTCCAAGGAGATAAGAGGGGAAGCATCGCTTCTGGCTCAGGTATATTCGTGACTGAGGTCATGTTTTCTTCTTCTATATCATGGTTGTTGGACACTGCATGTGGAGTTCACATTTGTTCAAATGTACAGGAACTCAAGAGAAGAAGGCAGGTGGGACAGCATAAAGTGGACCTACGCGTTGGAAACGGGGCACGGGTTGCTGCTGTTGCTGTAGGAGACTATTTCATTTCTTTACCATCTGGACTTGTATTGGAACTAAACAGTTGTTATTTTGTTCCCAGTATTACTAAAAATATTATCTCCATTCCTGCTCTTGTCAGGAAGGGTTTTTCCTTTGAATGCAATATTTCAAAGTGTGTTTTATCTTATGATAATATTGTTTATGCAACTGGTTCAATTAGCAATGGGTTATACATGTTGGACATGGAATGTTCTATACAGAAAATTGATATTAAGAAAGCCAAGAATACTGATGACAGCACCTTGCTATGGCATAGTCGTTTAGGCCATATTAACGAGAATCGCATTAAGCGGTTGCATGATCATGGACTGCTGGGATCATTCTCCTACAAGGAGATTGATACATGTAAAGCTTGTTTAATGGGTAAAATGACGAAGTCACCTTTTCCTAACAAAGGACAAAGGGCTTCAGGTTTACTTGACCTTATACACACTGATGTGTGTGGGCCATTTAGTAAACATGCCAGAGGTGGCTATCAGTACTTCATTACCTTTACTGATGATTTCAGTAGATATGGGTATGTCTTTTTAATGAGACATAAAAGTGAATCTTTTGACAAGTTCAAAGAGTTCAAGAATGAAGTACAAAATCAGCTAGGCCGAAATGTCAAGGCACTTCGTTCTGATCGAGGTGGTGAATACCTAAGTCATGCGTTTACTGACTATCTGAAGGAGTGTGGGATTATCTCACAGCTCACTCCGCCAGGAACACCGCAATGGAATGGTGTGTCCGAAAGGAGAAATAGAACGTTACTTGATATGGTTCGTTCTATGATGAGTCAGGCTGCTCTACCCTACTCCTTTTGGGGTTTTGCACTGGAAACAGCTGCAAAGGTACTAAACCGAGTGCCATCCAAGGCAGTTTCTAAGACGCCATATGAGTTATGGTATGGAAAACAGCCAAGCTTGACATTTATCAGGATCTGGGGCTGCGAGGCTTACGTTAAAAAGCTCGCCTCTGGGAAACTAGAGAGCAGATCTGACAAATGTATCTTTGTCGGTTACCCTAAGGAAACTAAGGGTTATTATTTCTACGATCCCAAAGAGAACAAGGTTTTTGTTGCTCGGACGGCCATATTTCTTGAGAAGGAGTTTCTTCTGCAAGAGGCCAGTGGGAGAGAAATAAAACTGGATGAGAATCCAGAGGAAGGACAAAGTGCTCAAGCAGAATTGGATGAGCATGAGCCAGTAGATCAGGTAATTCAACAACCTGAGGCTCAGATATCACGGGAACCGCGAAGATCGGGAAGGATCCGTCGACAGCCTGAGCGCTATGACGGAGTCTACATCATTGATAATGATGAACCCCTCACTTATGCGGATGCGGTCAGTGGACCGGAGTCAGCGAGATGGCTTGAAGCTATGCGCGCCGAGATGGACTCCATGTCAGATAACCAAGTTTGGGATTTGGTTGATCCGCCTCCGGGAGTTATCCCTATTGGCTGTAAATGGATCTTCAAGAAGAAGATTGACATGGATGGTAACGTGGTTACCTATAAAGGCAGGCTAGTTGCGAAAGGTTTCAAACAAATCTACGGGATAGATTATGATGAAACTTTCTCACCTGTAGCTATGTTTAAGTCTATTCGGATTCTTTTCGCGATAGCTGCATATTATGATTATGAGATCTGGCAAATGGATGTGAAAACAGCTTTCCTTAATGGAAATCTGGATGAGGATGTGTATATGACACAACCAGAAGGTTTCACTAATCCATCAGATCGTCATAAGATATGCAAGTTAAAGAAATCCATTTATGGACTTAAGCAAGCATCAAGAAGCTGGAATATTCGTTTTGATGAATCAGTCACGGAATTCGGTTTCATCAAGAACGAGGATGACCCGTGTGTATATAAGAGGTTTAGTGGGAGCATAATTACTTTCCTAGTCCTCTACGTCGATGATATCTTGATCATTGGAAATGACATTCCTGAAATGCATGCTGTGAAGGCATGGTTAAGGAAATGTTTCCAGATGAAAGATTTAGGAGAAGCAGCCTATGTATTAGGTGTGAAGATCTACAGGGATAGATCTAAGAGGCTTCTCGGGCTGTGCCAGAGTACTTACATCGATAAAGTCCTGGAAAGATTTCATTTAGAGAATTCTAAACGAGGATATCTTCCAGTCAGACATGGTCTGAGTCTTTCGAAGAGTCAGTGTCCACAAACACAGACTGAGAAAGATGAAATGGACAATACGCCTTATGCTTCGGCTATTGGATCCATTATGTATGCGATGTTGTGTACTCGCCCAGACGTCGCTTACGGGTTAAGCGTGACCAGTCGTTTCCAAAGTAATCCAGGTCAGGCACACTGGATTGCAGTCAAGAACATTTTAAAATATCTGCGGAGGACCAAAGATATGTTCTTGATATATGGTGGTCAGGAAGAACTCAGTATTGAAGGATATACTGACGCTTCGTTCCAGTCTGACCAGGATGATTTCCGATCGCAATCAGGCTATGTTTTTAGCTTGAATGGAGGAGCAGTGGTGTGGAAGAGTTTCAAACAGTCAACTGTTGCTGATTCCACAACAGAAGCCGAGTATGTTGCAGCCTCGGAAGCATCTAAGGAGGCAGTGTGGATTCGTAAGTTCGTGAGAGAACTTGGTGTCGTTCCTTCGAGTGCAGATCCTTTGGTTATCTTCTGTGATAACACTGGAGCAATCGCACAAGCAAAGGAACCACGGTCGCACCAGAAGTCCAAGCACATACAGAGACGGTTTCATTTGATCAGGGAGATCATAGATCGTGGCGAGATCAAAATCTGCAAGGTTCATACAGATGACAATCTGGCAGACCCGCTTACCAAGCCTCTGGCGCAGCAGAAGCATGAGAAGCACTGTAATAATATGGGTTTGAGATTTCTCAACCATTAGATTAAGTGCAAGTGGGAGATTGTTGGGGTATGCCCTTAAGCCTAATGTTTGAGGCCTTGGGAATGTATCAGTATCATGTAATAAACTGTTATGTTTATATAGGCATGGTTGTTATTCAGTTAGCTACATTGTCTGCTGCAATATATGTTCTTCTGAATAATGTCTCAAAGCTGTTCAGCTGGGCTGACATGCTGTTGTGTCCTTAGTCGATATATCTTGGTGAACATGAGACAGCCTTGATATGGTTAAGACTAATATGTGTTCTAATCTTATAGGATGCTTCGAGCATGGAATAAGATGTAGACTCATGGGTACATTGGATGTACTGGACAGACCCTACTAGGATGTTCAATTGTTTGTCGCAATGTGAATAATCTTTGAATATGACAAGTGGCACATTTCCTTTGACTTGAGATCACTTGTGTTTTCTAAATGATGATTGTCATTGTTTTGAGGTAGTTCAATATCATTTGAAACACAATGGTTATAGGCTATCTTGGATGGTGAGCTTGAGTCATGTTAGGGCACTAGTGATAGACATAGGATTGCCGTCTCCTTGTTTAAGGAGTGTGATGTTCTAAAGGGCCCCCTGGATGAGATGATTGAGAAAAGAGTATGGCCATACCCAGGTGACAGTGTTCATCTGATCTAATCATGCTCATCATATTGGAGCTACAAGCTTGACACGCTTGTCCAATAAGAATATCAAGTGGCAAAGGAATTATGCATGCCTTGTGAATTGATTCACACTTGTGCTGTGTTTTGGGTGTAGTCTTGGAAGACTTTTTCCTTTATATCGGGAGACAGTGATGTGTTGCTAGATACCCCTCACTGATCGTGATAACGTGAGTTATCGTTACCGACATTTAAAGGAAACCCTTAGGGTCGCACAATTTGATGATATGGCTTACTTAAGTCAGATCGTGTGGACTGAATTGTTTGGGTTCAGTTTAAAGGGATTTAATCTCTGATTGTGAGTGAGATCTGGTCTGATCATATTTGATTGATTAGGGCTTGAGATCGGTAAGCTTCGATTGAGAGATTGGATGCTAGATCGATCAGATCAGAAGCATCAAGAGATTAACGGTCAGATCTGGAGCCTTAGGGTT
The DNA here is from genome assembly GCA_027563935.2 of Costus lasius. Classification (NCBI taxonomy): domain Eukaryota; kingdom Viridiplantae; phylum Streptophyta; class Magnoliopsida; order Zingiberales; family Costaceae; genus Costus; species Costus lasius. The sequence continues at coordinate 51,738,527 of CM050449.1, forward strand.
TATTTGAGATCTAGACTAGATCATTGGCTTGATTGGTTCTTAAACCGAACCAATGTGAACCGGCTCATGAAATGAGCGCATGGTTCATGGGGAGAGGAGTTGGCGACATGTTCACTTGGCGTGAACGTTGGAGTGAAGTGTGGCGGCTATTTTTAGTAACCACGATCTCCACTTGGAGATGTTGTTCACGACCGAATAGAGTGCTCTCTATTCTCGCCTCTCGCCCATATTCTCTCTCGACGTTTTCGTGTGTGGCGACGTCTTGAAGGTAGAGGAGGATTCGGCCAAGAGAAGGACATCTCTTCCATCCCTTTCACTCGATCAAGGACTCCAAGGAACCTTGCTAGCACAAGGAGCACCAAGGGATAAGCGCATCTTCATCTTGTGTGCGAGACTTTGGAGAAGAGGCGATTGCATCTTTACTTCCAAGGCGCCATCTTGAAATGGCATCGGTATGAATTTATTTTCATGCATATAAAGTTGATTATCTATACATGTATGAGATCCTATGAAACCCTAGTATCCGCTGCATATCTTACTTGCGCCACCATAGGGTTTTCGCCCCCCTTTGTGTAGGGGAACCTTCATTAGGATCATTTTGGCAGGTCAATCAAGAAAGGAGCAGCTCAAGTCCAGCTCAAGGTTACTCAAGCTCCACTCATCAAGTCCAGCTCCAGAAAAGGAAAGGAAGACTTCAAAGCCCAAGCTCACTTCAAGCCATGCCATAACTCACTTGCTACATTTATTGGGCGCATCTTCAATGAAGCAATCAACCACCTCATCATCCAATCAAGATATATGCGCCAACCACTAGAGGAATGAATTCAAATCTCATCCTTCAAGATCCACAATCAAAGGGATTCCTCATCAAGATCCACAATTAAAGGAGAGCATTTATGAAGACATTAATGAGAAAATTCCATCTCTTGTTGCCGCCCATTGTAACGCCCCCTCAGAATAAATCCCAAACATATGCAGAAACCGCGGAAGATAGGGGAACGTCACACACAAAACAACAAGACAAATGCTAGGGAATAATAGCTTACAGAAACGATTCAAAAAATTTCGGCAGCATGTCCCCAGAATTACTAAGGAAATTCCTGTACATGCTCCATAAACACAAATTGAACATACCATTTCGAAAACAAGATTCACAATCCTTATCACAACATCCAACTAATAAATCACATTAATCAAATAACACTGAACGGAACAGAATTCACCGAAAACAGGCTTAAGCCCTCGGTTTAACACGCGTATCAAAACCAAATGCCAACCCGGCAACAATATCACAGTAGTCGAAAACTAGCAGCCACATCCGGCTAACATGTCAATGAATAAAATCATAAAAACCTCGGCCACATCCGGCCCTCAAAATAGCACAGGCTCGCAGGCCCCAAAATATCAAGTCAGAAAATAATACATCCGCTAGGCTGTAGGCTCCTGCCCTGCATCTGGAAATATAGTGGAATGAGCTACACAGCTCAGTGAGTAGATAGTCTCGTTCGACCATCCACTAATATACAATCAAAAATAGATGCAGATATCTTTTCAAAACTTTTAACGGAAGATGACAAAGCATGATACATAATAAAACTGATAACCATAAATCACAATTATAATCATACAACAATACACCCACCATCCCGGGCAACAAGATCACAAAACAGCCTAACCGGCTAACAGACTCAGACTCACGCAACTATTGTCCAGTGATTTCAGAATTGACCCCGAGGGTCCAACCCGGCCTTCGTCAAGGCACTGAGAGTAACATGCACGAACAATGGTGAGGCGTAGATTCAAGAGGTGGCCCCCGCCAGGTCACGACGTGGCACTTTGCTCTACGACACTCAACCACACCCCCTTACCGGGAACACAAATAGAACAGAACGGAAGGTGAATGAATTCAAGAGGTGGCCCCCGTCTGACCAAGACGTGGCACTTTGTTTCAAACACCCAACTCTCAAAAGGTTTACCACTTGGACAAAAATACCCTCAACACAAACTGGAAACCTGAACCTCTAACCTGGTCACTAGACTCTAGAACAGTCCCTCCATTACCGGAAACAAATCAGAATAGGTTGGGTGGATTCTCCAACCCCAAGTCAGAATGACTGTTCACTGAGTGCTCTAGTTGACCCTTAGGTTCAGTCCACTCAAGTCTAGGACTCTTATCGAATGCATTTAACACAGACATTATTTCGAACATCACATCAATCAGGTTCAGAAAGGTCCTTAGATTTCATGCAAGCATGGTTTAACCTTTTCTAGGTTATCATTCAAGGTTATCAATCAATAATTAAAAATACATACTAATACAGAAAATTCACCAATTTCATCCACAAATAACATAAATACTGAATATCACAGATTCATAGTTTTCTCCTAGTTCTTATAACAAAAGACAGAAATACCCCTAGTTCAAAGTTTAAGTCATGCAGGAAAACTTATCCAAAAATTTCGTAAAAATAGTCATTACATCTCTCATGATCCCTAGATTCGTAATTTCAAGTTTTCCCCAATTTTAACTAGAAAATTTACCCAATTACCCCTAGGTCAATCTCAGTCAACAGAAACTTTTATTTCCAAAAATTCCCAAAAAAATACGGTAGAGTCCTTATATACCTAATTTCATGAATATCAGTTTTTCCCCAATTTTTACCCATACATTTGGGCGTAATTTCATGAAGAAGGGGCGAAATTCTCATTCAAGCCCTAATCTTCATGCAATTGAAAATCTAAAGTTACATACATGTTTAATCAAGGTTTAATTGATGATTAGGAGTCTTAAAAACGAAAAGCCCTAATTGTCATGCAAGCTAGGGTTTCGAAATTTAGGGGAAAACAAAGAAAACGTGTACACATGTGAAAGCAAGAGTTCATGTTATATTTCTAACCCTTAATTTTCTCTAAAACAAGCAATACTACTAATATGCGTGAACTAGGTGAAGAGAAAATCCACTCACCTTGATTTCGGTTTCTTCCAAGTCACAAACCCCCTCACGCCTCCCCTCACACTACTCACGTCGCCGGAAAACACCCAAGGACCGCCGGAAGTCGCCTCCACCACCAATCGCCGCCGGCCACAAGAAGAGGAGAAGGGAGAAGAGATAAGCCGCCACCCTCACTCTAGGAAGAAATCGTGAACGAAAGCAAAGAGGGTAAAACGTGAGTGAACCCTCTTAATTTTCGTTTTCTACCTCCAAAGGATCCAAACCCAATATCAAACATAAGTGGAAGATCCAATAACCCTTTAGTATAAGTTATATTTTCCACTTCACCCTTATCAAGGGCTCTTACCCTTTTCTAATTGAAAGACACCACTAACCTAGTGGTACACAGCACACATTCTACGCCTTAAGTCGCAGGTTCGAATCCTCTCCGCGACCCATATTTTTATATTGCAGGAAAAATACATAAATCGATACATTATCTCAAAGAAAACTTCCACAAAACTGCTAGATAAATAAACTTTCATTTTCTTACCTGCTAATAAATTTCTGGATCTTACATTCCTCCCCCCTTAAAAAGCTTTAGTCCTCTAAAGCTCACCATCCAAATCATCGAACAGCTGAGGGAACTCTCTTCGCATATCTGACTCTGTCTCCCAAGTAGCTTCTTCGACTGACTGATTTCCCCAGATAACTTTTACAAGCGGTATTGTCTTGTTCCTTAGGACTTTGTCTTTCCTATCCACAATCCTCAGTGGTCTCTCTACAAAAGTCAGATCACTCTGGATCTGCAGGGGAGCAGAATCAAGCACATGTGATGGATCTGCACAGTATTTCCTCAGAACTGACACATGAAATACATTATGAAGATGCTCCAGAGATGGTGGCAGAGCTAGTCTGTAAGCTACAGGACCAACCCTCTCTACAATATCGTAAGGTCCAACAAACCTCGGGCTCAGCTTTCCCTTCTTGCCAAACCGCATGACACCCTTGGTTGGTGAAACCTTCAGAAACACATGATCCCCCACCATAAAATCTAAGGGACGACGGCGATCATCAGCATAACTCTTCTGCCTGTCCCGAGCAACCTTCAGTTTTTCCTGGATAATTCTGACTCTATCTGTAGCCTCCTGTACAGCCTCTGATCTCAGAATCATCCGGTCCCCCGATTCCTCCCAACTCAGAGGTGACCTGCACTTCCTGCCATACAGAGCCTCGTACGGAGCCATCTGAATACTGGAGTGAAAGCTGTTATTGTAGGTGAACTCTATCAGAGATAAATCACTGTCCCACTCAGAGCTCCAATCTACTACATAAGCCCTCAGTAAATCCTCCAAAGTCTGTATAGTACGCTCTGACTGACCATCTGACTGCGGATGGTAGGCGGTACTAAAACTCAACTTAGTCCCAAGACCCTCATGCAAGCTCTTCCAGAATCTGGAAAGGAATCTGGAATCGCGGTCTAATACAATATCCACAGGCACTCCGTGTAATCTGACTATCTCATCGATGTACAGCTTAGCCAGCCGATCAAGTGGATAAGTCATCCGAATAGACAAAAAGTGTGCAGCCTTCGTGAGCCTGTCTACGATGACCCAAACCGCATCATGCCCTCTCCTGGTCCGAGGTAACCCACAAACAAAATCCATACTAATGCACTCCCACTTCCACTGCGGAATAGGGAGCTGCTGCAATAATCCTCCAGGCCTCTGGTGTTCAGCCTTCACAGTCTGACAGGTCAAACACCGAGATAAGAACACTGCGACCTCCTTCTTCATGCCCGGCCACCAGAAATCTTTCTTCAAATCCTGATACATTTTTGTGACTCCTGGATGCAAGGAATACTTGGAGTTATGACCCTCCTCCAAGATCTCTCTCCTCAGACTAGGTTCCTCAGGGACACACACCCTTCCACGGAACCGCAGAATACTATCACCAGATAAACTGAAATCCTCCACTGGCCCAGCAGCCAACCTCTCCCTGATCTGAACTAGACTCGGATCTACCAGCTGCTGATCCTTGATCCTCTGTAGTAAAGCAGACTGAACCCGGAGAAAAGCCACATATCTAGACTGAACTCTGGGAGACACCTCAACCCTGAGCTCTCGGAACTCCTGCAGTAACTGCCACTCACTGACCCTCAGTGCAGCTACCGAAGTAACTGGGTGTCTGCTCAATGCATCAGCTACCACATTGGCTTTCCCGGCCTGATACTGAATAGAGAAATCATAATCCTTTATTAGCTCCATCCACCTTCTCTGCCTCATATTCAAATCCTTCTGAGTGAAAATGTACTTGAGACTCTGATGATCAGTAAATAAGTCAAACTCCTGTCCCAATAGATAGTGGCGCCATATTTTCAGTGCAAAAACCACTACTGCCAACTCCAAATCATGGGTGGGGTAGTTTAACTCATACTCCTTCAATTGCCGCGAAGCATAAGCTACTACGGCCCCTTTTTGCATCAGGACACAGCCCAGTCCTTTGCCTGAGGCATCAGTATAAACAGTAAACCTCTCCCCATCAGTAGGAATGATAAGGATGGGCGTACTGGTCAATCTCCTCTTTAACTCCTGGAAGCTTTCCTCACACTTCTCGTCCCAAACAAACTTAGCCTCTTTCCTGGTCAGCTTGGTTAAGGGACCCGCCAGCTTGGAGAACCCCTCCACAAACCTCCTGTAATATCCTGCTAATCCCAGAAAGCTCCGGATCTCTGTGGCACTAGTTGATCTTCCCCAGTTCAGGATAGCCTGTACCTTCACTGGATCCACGGACACGCCCTGACCAGATATCACATGCCCCAAAAAGCTGATCTGATCCAACCAAAACTCGCACTTGCTGGCCTTAGCATACAACTGGTGCTTCCTCAGAATTGCTAGTACCCTGCGCAAGTCCCTAGCGTGATCCTGAGAAGTACGGGAGTATACCAGTATATCATCTATGAACACCACCACACAAGTGTCTAACAGCTCATGAAACACCCTGTTCATCAGATCCATAAAAACAGCAGGTGCATTGGTCAGTCCAAAAGGCATAACTACAAACTCGTAATGCCCATACCTGGTCCTGAAAGCAGTCTTCAGGATATCCTCATCCTTGACTCTGAGCTGATGGTATCCTGACCTCAGATCGATCTTGGAGAACACAGTGGCACCCTGCAACTGATCGAACAGGTCATCTATCCTCGGAAGAGGATACTTATTCTTTACCGTCACCTGATTCAACTAGCGGTAATCTATGCACATTCTCAGTGTTCCGTCCTTCTTCTTTACAAACAAGATTGGCGCTCCCCAGGGTGAAGCACTCGGTCTGATATAGCCCTTTTCAAGCAGTTCCTCTAACTGCTTCTTCAACTCAGCTAACTCTGAGGTGGCCATACGATAAGGAGCCTTTGATATTGGAGCTGTACCAGGCATCAGCTCAATACCAAACTCCACATCCCTGTGGGGAGGCAAACCTGAAAACTCATCTGAGAATACATCAGGAAACTCACAGACTACCTCTATCTGAGCTAAGTCTGGATCTGAGTCTTCTTGCACCTTAACATGTGCAAGGTATCCTTTGCACCCACTGGCTAGCAACTTGCTAGCATGCACAAATGATATCATATGTGGCCCTTGATCAGACACCAGGCCCCTTACTAGTAGATGACTCCCATCAAGCAGATGCAGAGTAACAATCTTCTCAAAGCAATCCACTGTAGCGTGGTGAGAAGATAGCCAATCCATGCCTAGGATCAAATCATAATCCTGCATGCCTAGCAGTATCAAATCAACTAAAAACTGGTACTGCTCTACGTGAATAACACAGTCAGGGTAGACTATGTCAGTGGATAAACTATCCCCCAAGGGTGTACATACTGAAACTGTGTAATCTAGTACTCTAGGTGAGACAGGTAGTCTAGAAGCAAAATTAGCATACACAAAGGACAAATTGGACCCCAGATCAAACAAAATACGAGCTAACTGATCGAAAACATGTAAAGTACCTTCCACGACGGATCGGGAAGCTCGAGTGTCCTTCTCCGCTATAGCGTAGACTCTGGCCTGGACAGCTAGTCTATCGGTACCCCGGATCTGTGGCCCAGGCGCCTTGCAATCTTTGATCCTGTGCCCCACTTTTCCGCACTTGAAGCACGCCCCGGACTTCTTATGGCAGTCCGCCCTCAGGTAACCCTTGGCCCCACAATGGTAGCAGACTCTGTCCTCTACCCGGCCATCAGTACTCTGCTGCTGTGACTGAGATGTCTGCTGTGGTCTCTGAGTTCCCTTCCCCTGGTACGGTCTGTATCGATCTCTCTTCTGGTCCTTCCCCTTATGGTATTTCCTACTACCTCCACCAGTCTGCTGGGGAACCGATGCCACAGCTATAGGGGCTACAACTAGGGCCGTCTCGGCCTGCTCCTCCAGGGTGTACTTCTCCGCGGTGCGGGCACGATCCAGCATCTCAGCATAAGTCTCCAAGTGCTGCAGTCCTACCTTCTGTCTGATATCTCTTCTGAGACCCCTGAGAAATTTCTTAGCTCGCCTATCCTCAGTATTTATCAAATGTGGAGCATACTTCCCAAGATTTGAGAACATCAGGTCATATTGATCCACTGTCATGTCTCCTTGTTCCAAGTGGATAAACTCCACCTCCCTATCCTCAACCATGCTAGTGGGAAAGAATTTCTCATTGAACCAGGACAAGAAGTATTGCCACATCACCGGTTCAGATCTGTCCACCGCGAGTCTCAGCTCACTCTTCCACCACACATCCGCGTCACCACGCATCATATAAGCGGCCAAACATAGTCTGTCCTCATCTGAACATCGCATCACTTGGAAGATCTTCTCCAAGCCGGAAAGCCAGTCCTCTGCCGTCCTGTAGTCTGGACTCCCATAAAAAGAGCTAGGGCCCAACCGCTGGAATTCACCCACAAGCAAGGCATAGCGCCTATGGGTGTCCTCCGGCAAGCTAGACCCCGGGCCCGAGTCAGACTCAGACCCCCGCCCCTGCGTCGGTATCTGTGTCTGCGACAGAAGCTGCAACTGCTCTCTGAACTCGCGTTGCTGTTCGCGATTCTGCTGTAACAGTTGCTGCTGCACCTCCTGGTGCTGGGTCTGCTGCTGTTGCAGCATCTGAGCCTGTTGCTGGATTAGTGTGTTCTGCTGCTGCACCATACCAGTCAAAGACTCCATAGCCCGCAGGAATTCAGCAGTCTGCTCACTGCTGCCAGCACTAGCACTCGACCTTGGGCGCACCATACTGGCTCCTAAAAGACACAAATCAAATTTACAATCAAGTCAGTTCTCAAACAAGGTTCCTAGCTGTCTAGCAATACACAAGCAAGGTTTTCCACCCCCAAAACAGCTATTATTAGCTAGCTCATTCCTCTGATAACATTCTGTAACGCCCCCTCAGAATAAATCCCAAACATATGCAGAAATCGCGGAAGATAGGGGAACGTCACACACAAAACAACAAGACAAATGCTAGGGAATAATAGCTTACAGAAACGATTCAAAAAATTTCGGCAGCATGTCCCCAGAATTACTAAGGAAATTCCTGTACATGCTCCATATGTTGGGGTATGCCCTTAGCCTAATGTTTGAGGCCTTGGGATTGTATCAGTATCATGTAATAAACTCTTCTGTTTATAAAGGCATGGTTATTATTCAGTTTGCTACATTGTCTGCTGCAATATATGTTCTTCTGAATAATGTCTCAAAGCTGTTCAGCTAGGCTGACATGCTATAAGTCCTTAGTCGATATATCTTGGTGAACATGAGACAGCCTTGATATGATTGAGACTAATATGTGTTCTGATCTTATAGGATGCTTCGAGCATGGAATAAGATGTAGACTCATGGGTACATTGGATGTACTGGACAGACCCTACTAGGATATTCAATTGTTTGTCGCAATGTGAATAATCCTTGTATATGACAAGTGGCACATTTCCTCTGACTTGAGATCACTTGTGTTTTCTAAATGATGATTGTCATTGTTTTGAGATAGTTCGATATCATTTGAAACATAATGATTATAGACTATCTTGGATGGTGAGCTTGAGTCATGTTAGGGCACTAGTGATAGACATAGGATTGCCGTCTCCTTGTTTAAGGAGTGTGATGTTCTAAAGGGGCCCCCTGGATGAGATGATTGAGAAAGTGTATGGCCATACCCAGGTGACTATGTTCATCTGATCTAATCATGCTCACCATATTGGAGTTACAAGCTTGACACGCTTGTCCAATAAGAACATCCAGTGGCAAAGGAAATATGTATGCTTCGTGAGTTGGATTCACACTTGTGCTGTGTTTTGGGTGTAGTCTTGGAAGACTCTTTTCTTTATATCGGGAGACAGTGATGTGTTGCTAGATACCCCTCACTAATCGTGATGACGTAAGTTATCGTTACCGACAATTAAAGGAAACCCTCAGGGTCGCACAATTGATGATATGGCTTACTTAAGTCAGATCGTGTGGACTGAATTAGTTGGGTTCAGTTTAAAGGGATTTAATCTCTGATTATGAGTGAGATCCGGTCTGATCATGTTTGATTGATTAGGGCTTGAGATCGGTAAGCTTTGATCGAGAGAATGGATGCTTGATCAGTGAGATCAGGAGCATCAAGAGATCAACGGTTAGATCTGGAACCTTAGGGTTTTAATTTGATCTAGGCCATGTCGCTTGGTTTATTTGGCTATTGAACCAAATTCAAGATGAACCGGCTCATGGATGAGCGCATGGTTCAAGGGTGAAGTGAGTTGGCGATTGGGGTAAACCCATGATCGCAAGTGGAGAAGTGGCATGCTATTTTTAGATAGCACTTCTCTTGCGTGACCACCTCTCACGTTCATGCCCCCCCTTTCTCTCTTGTGTTCGTCGCCTTGCCTCTTGCTCTTGACGAGAGAACTGTGTGTTGTGAAGAGGTTGACGAAAAGAGAAAAGAAATCGCCAAGCAAAACATCTCTTCCCTTTTACCATTCGACAAGGACACCTTTGGGCCTTGCTAGCACAAGGAGCGCCAAAGAGGAGTAGGCGACATCAACTGTGTGCGTCACCTCTGGAGAAGATCCAGTTCGATCTTTGCTTCCAAGGCGCCATCTAGAAATGGCTATGGTATGATTCTATCTCTTCCGTGCAATCGGATTTTATATGGTTGATCATATCTCATGAAACTAATCCTTTGAAACCCTTTCCGCTGCTTAAAATTTTAATATGCGCCATGCTGGGTTTCGCCCCCCTCTTGAAAGGGGTTCTTTCAATTGGTATCAGAGCCAATGTTTCATGCTTGCTTATGATTGCCATGTTATGTCATTTGATCCATGTTTGCGCAAGAAAAAAAGATCTAGAGGTCACATGCGAATACTTATGCTATAGATGTTATTTTCACCATGGCGCATGTTGTTATTGGTGCATGTTTCTGTATGTTTTCTTAAAACCTATATCACATGCGCGAATCACCTTAGATCTAAAGCGCCTACTGTAAACCCTTAGATGGGTTATTAGGGTTGAAATCTCAGTCTAGTCAAGATCCAACCAGTCTGATCAGACTATCTGACAGCCTTGATGGGTCGACCAGATAGCACCTTGGCGCAAGCTTGAGGTGGCTATAGGTCGACTGCAGACAGGCGTGTAGCGATGTCTGATTGAGACAACCTATGAACGCACATGAGTTAGGCCCGGGATCACACCCGCTTGCCAGACCTCAGTGTGGTCGTTCAGCCCTTGGCGCATGCATAGTTGGCCTATTGGTCGACTCAAGTCAGTTAGGACTTGGTGCATGAAAGGGCAGTGGATCTGACCAGGTCTGATGAGTGGATCCCTAGTAATGGACCATTGTAAGGTAGTAGGGCAAATAAGGAAAATTAAAAATGATCCCAAGGGGTTTTTAAAATTTAATTTTTCATGATTGGATCACATGATGATTGATGCATCTGTATGTTTATTTATTCTTATGTGGGCTGCCCAAGTTAACTGTGTGCCGTGCTGGGGCCTGCGTGCCTGGAAATTATTGTTGTAAATTAATTTTTATTTATGTGATCTGCGAATCACAGTTTAATTAATTTATAATGTGAAATTGACCTGCGTGTCAATCTTGTCTAGATAGTTAAATTTGTAATTTAATTAGACAAGAGCACAGAGCACACTTGGTAGAGGCGCATGCAGCAGTGGCTTGACCAGGTGGGAGGTCTAGGGTTCGACCCTAGGACCTGGCGCATTTTCCCTGGTGAGCGCACCAGATCTGCAAATGGCGCTTGGGCCCTGGTTTGGGCCAGATAAGCAGCAAAAGCCCCATGAAGCAAAAGCAAGTCAAGACTTAAGTTAAATTAAGGTCTTACTTAGGGCTATGGGCTTTTACCACATAAGATTCATGCTTTCTTTTATTTTATTATTTAAATATTAGAATTGCATGATTACTTTATCTTCTGCTATCACCATAGGAATTGCATGATAGTGAAGAAGATAAAAGACCGTTAAAATCCAACGCTAAAAATATCAAGCTCGTAAGCCTTCTGACGCGAAACCTCACTGTTCTGATTATCGTTGGAGCCGTGTTGTACCCACTCAGTGGGCACGTCCATCTATCTTCAGACGGTGTGGGATTACACCTGCGTGTTACAGGGTAGGGATTTATCCCTTCTCGTTGCTCAGCATAGCACGTGGTGGTCCAGGAAGTAGGTCGGGTCAGCTTGACCATGTAGGCTACATATGTGGCGCATATGGTAGCACATGGAGGCAGCCATCTGTGGAATCAGAGACTGTGTTGTACCAACTCAGTTGGCACAGTCTGCTGGATTGCCCAGATGAAGGGAAATCGCACGGGTTGGCGATCGGCAGGGACTGCCTACCAGAGATTAGTGCTTGTACTCTCTGTGCATCTTATCTCGCCTGAGCGGGACGCGGAGACCAAGTATGAAATCCGGATCCCATCTCACTAGAAGAGTTCTACTCTTTCGGACTATTTAATGGATTTTTCAGTCAGATAAAATAGTGAGAAAAAGAATCTTTCTTAAGTCCTGATTGATTCTTAACATTGATACTGACCTTGCTGTTCTTGCATTGTTGTAGATACCTGCAGCAACGAACACCATGAACTTCAATGTGCGATCCCTACTGGAAAGGGAGAAGTTTGCTGGGCCGAACTTCACTGACTGGTTTGGACACCTTAAGATTGTTCTTAAGGCAGAGAGGAAACTGTATGTCCTCGAGACGGCGATACCGCCTCAGCCCGCTCCGAACGCCGCAAGGGCGGTTCGGGAAGCCTATGAAAAGCACGTCAATGATAGCATTGATGTCGCTTGCCTGATGTTAGCGTCTATGACGCCACCGCTGCAGCGTCAGCATGAGGATATGTCTGCTATAGACATGATAGCGAACCTCAAGATGCTGTATGCTGCACAGGCAAGGACTGAGCGCTACAATTTGACAAAGCTCTTCTTTCAGAGCAAACTGGCTGAAGGGAGCCTAGTAGGAGCTCACGTGCTCAAGATGATTGGGCACAAGGAGGCTCTAGAGAAACTGGGGCATACCATCAACCAGGAGCTTGCTGTGGATATTATTCTGCAGTCTCTCCCGCCTTCATTCGACGCGTTCATTATTAATTTTAATATGAACAAAATCGATTGTACTCCGGCAGAGCTGCTGAATATGCTCCTCACTACTGAGGAGACTCTGAAGGGAAAGCCTTCGACCTCTGTCTTAATGGTTCCTTCCAGGAACAAGAAGAAGGGGAAGAAGGGCAAGACCCCTGTCAAGAGCTACAGCAAGGCTCTGAAACAAAAGGTGAAGCGGTCCAAGGAATACAGGTGTTTCCACTGTGGCCAGCTGGGTCATTGGAAAAAGGACTGTAAAGCGCTCCAAGGAGATAAGAGGGGAAGCATCGCTTCTGGCTCAGGTATATTCGTGACTGAGGTCATGTTTTCTTCTTCTATATCATGGGTGTTGGACACTGCATGTGGAGTTCACATTTGTTCAAATGTACAGGAACTCAAGAGAAGAAGACAGGTGGGACAGCATGAGGTGGACCTACGAGTTGGAAACGGGGCACGGGTTGCTGCTGTTGCTGTAGGAGACTATTTCATTTCTTTACCATCTGGACTTGTATTGGAACTAGACAATTGTTATTTTGTTCCCAGTATTACTAAAAATATTATCTCCATTCCTGCTCTTGTCAGGAAGGGTTTTTCCTTTGAATGCAATATTTCAAAGTGTCTTTTATCTTATGATAATATTGTTTATGCAACTGGTTCAATTAGCAATGGGTTATACATGTTGGACATGGAATGTTCTATACAGAAAATTGATATTAAGAAAGCCAAGTATGCTGATGACAGCACCTTGCTATGGCATAGTCGTTTAGGCCATATTAACGAGAAACGCATTAAGCGGTTGCATGATCATGGACTGCTGGGATCATTCTCCTATAAGGAGATTGATACATGCAAAGCTTGTTTGATGGGTAAAATGACGAAGTCACCTTTTTCTCACAAAGGTCAAAGGGCTTCAGGTTTACTTGACCTTATACACAGTGATGTGTGTGGGCCATTTAGTAAACATGCCAGAGGTGGCTATCAGTACTTCATTACCTTTACTGATGATTTCAGTAGATATGGGTATGTCTATTTAATGAGACATAAAAGTGAATCTTTTGACAAGTTCAAAGAGTTCAAGAATGAAGTACAAAATCAGCTAGGCCGTAATATCAAGGCACTTCGCTCAGATCGAGGTGGAGAATACTTGAGTCATACGTTTACTGACTATCTGAAGGAGTGTGGGATTATCTCACAGCTCACTCCGCCAGGAACACCGCAATGGAATGGTGTGTCCGAGAGGAGAAATAGAACGTTACTTGATATGGTTCGTTCTATGATGAGTCAGGCTACTCTTCCTTACTCCTTTTGGGGTTTTGCACTGGAAACAGCTGCAAAGGTACTAAACCGAGTGCCATCCAAGGCAGTTTCAAAAACTCCATATGAGTTATGGTATGGGAAACAGCCGAGCTTGACATTTATCAGGATCTGGGGCTGCGAGGCTTATGTCAAAAAGCTCGCCTCTGGGAAACTAGAGAGCAGATCTGACAAATGTAACTTTGTCGGTTACCCTAAGGAGACTAAGGGTTATTATTTCTACGATCCCAAAGAGAACAAGGTATTTGTTGCTCGGACGGCCATATTTCTTGAGAAGGAGTTTCTTCTGCAAGAGGCCAGTGGGAGAGAAATAAAGCTGGATGAGAATCCAGAGGAAGGACAAAGTGCTCAAGCAGAATTGGATGAGCCTGAGCCGGTAGATCAAGTTATTGAACAGCCTGAGGCTCAGATATCACGGGAACCGCGAAGATCGGGAAGGATTCGTCGACAACCTGAGCGTTATGACGGAGTCTACATCATTGATCATGATGAACCCCTCACTTATGCGGATGCGGTCAGTGGACCGGAGTCAGCAAGATGGCTTGAAGCTATGCGCGCCGAGATGGACTCCATGTCAGATAACCAAGTTTGGGATTTGGTTGATCCGCCTCCGGGAGTTATCCCTATTGGCTGCAAATGGATCTTCAAAAAGAAGATTGACATGGATGGTAACGTGGTTACCTATAAAGGCAGGCTAGTTGCGAAAGGTTTCAAACAAATCTACGGGATAGATTATGATGAAACTTTCTCACCTGTAGCTATGTTTAAGTCTATTCGGATTCTTTTCGCGATAGCTGCATATTACGATTATGAGATCTGGCAGATGGATGTGAAAACAGCTTTCCTTAATGGAAATCTGGATGAGGATGTGTATATGACACAACCTGAGGGTTTCACTAATCCATCAGATCGTCATAAAATATGCAAGTTAAAGAAGTCCATTTATGGACTTAAGCAAGCATCAAGAAGCTGGAATATTCATTTTGATGAATCAGTCACTGAATTTGGTTTCATCAAGAACGAGGATGACCCGTGTGTGTATAAGAGGTTTAGTGGGAGCGTAATTACTTTCCTAGTCCTCTACGTCGATGACATCTTGATCATTGGAAATGACATTCCTGAAATGCATGCTGTTAAAGCATGGTTAAAGAAATGTTTCCAGATGAAAGATCTAGGAGAAGCAGCCTATGTATTAGGTGTGAAGATCTACAGGGATAGATCTAAGAGGCTTCTCGGGCTGTGCCAGAGTACTTACATCGAAAAAGTCCTGGAGAGATTTCATTTAGAGAATTCTAAACGAGGATATCTTCCAGTCAGACATGGTCTGAGTCTTTCGAAGAGTCAGTGTCCACAAACACAGACTGAGAAAGATGAAATGGACAATACGCCTTATGCTTCGGCTATTGGATCCATTATGTATGCGATGTTGTGTACTCGCCCAGACGTCGCTTACGGGTTAAGCGTGACCAGTCGTTTCCAAAGTAATCCAGGCTTGGCGCACTGGATTGCAGTCAAGAACATCTTAAAATATCTGCGGAGGACCAAAGATATGTTCTTGATATATGGTGGTCAGGAAGAACTCAGTATTGAAGGGTATACTGACGCTTCGTTCCAGTCTGACCAGGATGATTTCCGATCGCAATCAGGCTATGTTTTTAGCTTGAATGGAGGAGCAGTGGTGTGGAAAAGTTTCAAACAGTCAACTGTTGCTGATTCCACAACAGAAGCCGAGTATGTTGCAGCCTCGGAAGCATCCAAGGAGGCAGTGTGGATTCGTAAGTTCGTGAGAGAACTTGGTGTTGTTCCTTCGAGTGCAGATCCTTTGGTTATCTTCTGTGATAACACTGGAGCAATCGCACAAGCAAAGGAACCACGGTCGCACCAGAAGTCCAAGCACATACAGAGACGGTTTCATTTGATCAGGGAGATCATAGATCGTGGCGAGATCAAAATCTGCAAGGTTCATACAGATGACAATCTGGCAGACCCGCTTACCAAGCCTCTGGCGCAGCAGAAGCATGAGAAGCACTGTAATAATATGGGTTTGAGATTTCTCAACCATTAGATTAAGTGCAAGTGGGAGATTGTTGGGGTATGCCCTTAGCCTAATGTTTGAGGCCTTGGGATTGTATCAGTATCATGTAATAAACTCTTCTGTTTATAAAGGCATGGTTATTATTCAGTTTGCTACATTGTCTGCTGCAATATATGTTCTTCTGAATAATGTCTCAAAGCTGTTCAGCTAGGCTAACATGCTATAAGTCCTTAGTCGATATATCTTGGTGAACATGAGACAGCCTTGATATGATTGAGACTAATATGTGTTCTGATCTTATAGGATGCTTCGAGCATGGAATAAGATGTAGACTCATGGGTACATTGGATGTACTGGACAGACCCTACTAGGATATTCAATTGTTTGTCGCAATGTGAATAATCCTTGTATATGACAAGTGGCACATTTCCTCTGACTTGAGATCACTTGTGTTTTCTAAATGATGATTGTCATTGTTTTGAGATAGTTCGATATCATTTGAAACATAATGATTATAGACTATCTTGGATGGTGAGCTTGAGTCATGTTAGGGCACTAGTGATAGACATAGGATTGCCGTCTCCTTGTTTAAGGAGTGTGATGTTCTAAAGGGGCCCCCTGGATGAGATGATTGAGAAAGTGTATGGCCATACCCAGGTGACTATGTTCATCTGATCTAATCATGCTCATCATATTGGAGTTACAAGCTTGACACGCTTGTCCAATAAGAACATCCAGTGGCAAAGGAAATATGTATGCTTCGTGAGTTGGATTCACACTTGTGCTGTGTTTTGGGTGTAGTCTTGGAAGACTCTTTTCTTTATATCGGGAGACAGTGATGTGTTGCTAGATACCCCTCACTGATCGTGATGACGTAAGTTATCGTTACCGACAATTAAAGGAAACCCTCAGGGTCGCACAATTGATGATATGGCTTACTTAAGTCAGATCGTGTGGACTGAATTAGTTGGGTTCAGTTTAAAGGGATTTAATCTCTGATTATGAGTGAGATCCGGTCTGATCATGTTTGATTGATTAGGGCTTGAGATCGGTAAGCTTTGATCGAGAGAATGGATGCTTGATCAGTGAGATCAGGAGCATCAAGAGATCAACGGTTAGATCTGGAACCTTAGGGTTTTAATTTGATCTAGGCCATGTCGCTTGGTTTATTTGGCTATTGAACCAAATTCAAGATGAACCGGCTCATGGATGAGCGCATGGTTCAAGGGTGAAGTGAGTTGGCGATTGGGGTAAACCCATGATCGCAAGTGGAGAAGTGGCATGCGATTTTTAGATAGCACTTCTCTTGCGTGACCACCTCTCACGTTCACGCCCCCCCTTTCTCTCTTGTGTTCGTCGCCTTGCCTCTTGCTCTTGACGAGAGAACTGTGTGTTGTGAAGAGGTTGACGAAAAGAGAAAAGAAATCGCCAAGCAAAACATCTCTTCCCTTTTACCATTCGACAAGGACACCTTTGGGCCTTGCTAGCACAAGGAGCGCCAAAGAGGAGTAGGCGACATCAACTGTGTGCGTCACCTCTGGAGAAGATCCAGTTCGATCTTTGCTTCCAAGGCGCCATCTAGAAATGGCTATGGTATGATTCTATCTCTTCCGTGCAATCGGATTTTATATGGTTGATCATATCTCATGAAACTATCCTTTGAAACCCTTTCCGCTGCTTAAAATTTTAATATGCGCCATGCTGGGTTTCGCCCCCCTCTTGAAAGGGGTTCTTTCACCATAAACACAAATTGAACATACCATTTCGAAAACAATATTCACAATCCTTATCACAACATCCAACTAATAAATCACATTAATCAAATAACACTGAACGGAACAGAATTCACCGAAAACAGGCTTAAGCCCTCGGTTTAACACGCGTATCAAAACCAAATGCCAACCCGGCAACAATATCACAGTAGTCAAAAACTAGCAGCCACATCCGGCTAACATGTCAATGAATAAAATCATAAAAACCTTGGCCACATCCGGCCCTCAAAATAGCACGGGCTCGCAAGCCCCAAAATATCAAGTCAGAAAATAATACATCCGCTAGGCTGTAGGCTCCTGCCCTGCATCTGGAAATATAGTGGAATGAGCTACACAGCTCAGTGAGTAGATAGTCTCGTTCGACCATCCACTAATATACAATCAAAAATAGATGCAGATATCTTTTCAAAACTTTTAACGGAAGATGACAAAGCATGATACATAATAAAACTGATAACCATAAATCACAATTATAATCATACAACAATACACCCACCATCCCGGGCAACAAGATCACAAAACAGCCTAACCGGCTAACAGACTCAGACTCACGCAACTATTGTCCAGTGATTTCAGAATTGACCCCGAGGGTCCAACCCGGCCTTCGTCAAGGCACTGAGAGTAACATGCACGAACAATGGTGAGGCGTAGATTCAAGAGGTGGCCCCCGCCAGGTCACGACGTGGCACTTTGCTCTACGACACTCAACCACACCCCCTTACCGGGAACACAAATAGAACAGAACGGAAGGTGAATGAATTCAAGAGGTGGCCCCCGTCTGACCAAGACGTGGCACTTTGTTTCAAACACCCAACTCTCAAAAGGTTTACCACTTGGACAAAAATACCCTCAACACAAACTGGAAACCTGAACCTCTAACCTGGTCACTAGACTCTAGAACAGTCCCTCCATTACCGGAAACAAATCAGAATAGGTTGGGTGGATTCTCCAACCCCAAGTCAGAATGACTGTTCACTGAGTGCTCTAGTTGACCCTTAGGTTCAGTCCACTCAAGTCTAGGACCCTTATCGAATGCATTTAACACAGACATTATTTCGAACATCACATCAATCAGGTTCAAAAAGGTCCTTAGATTTCATGCAAGCATGGTTTAACCTTTTCTAGGTTATCATTCAAGGTTATCAATCAATAATTAAAAATACATACTAATACAGAAAATTCACCAATTTCATCCACAAATAACATAAATACTGAATATCACAGATTCATAGTTTTCTCCTAGTTCTTATAACAAAAGACAGAAATACCCCTAGTTCAAAGTTTAAGTCATGCAGGAAAACTTATCCAAAAATTTCGTAAAAATAGTCATTACATCCCTCATGATCCCTAGATTCGTAATTTCAAGTTTTCCCCAATTTTAACTAGAAAATTTACCCAATTACCCCTAGGTCAATCTCAGTCAACAGAAACTTTTATTTCCAAAAATTCCCAAAAAAATACGGTAGAGTCCTTATATACCTAATTTCATGAATATCAGTTTTTCCCCAATTTTTACCCATACATTTGGGCGTAATTTCATGAAGAAGGGGCGAAATTCTCATTCAAGCCCTAATCTTCATGCAATTGAAAATCTAAAGTTACATACATGTTTAATCAAGGTTTAATTGATGATTAGGAGTCTTAAAAACGAAAAGCCCTAATTGTCATGCAAGCTAGGGTTTCGAAATTTAGGGGAAAACAAAGAAAACGTGTACACATGTGAAAGCAAGAGTTCATGTTATATTTCTAACCCTTAATTTTCTCTAAAACAAGCAATACTACTAATATGCGTGAACTAGGTGAAGAGAAAATCCACTCACCTTGATTTCGGTTTCTTCCAAGTCACAAACCCCCTCACGCCTCCCCTCACACTACTCACGTCGCCGGAAAACACCCAAGGACCGCCGGAAGTCGCCTCCACCACCAATCGCCGCCGGCCACAAGAAGAGGAGAAGGGAGAAGAGATAAGCCGCCACCCTCACTCTAGGAAGAAATCGTGAACGAAAGCAAAGAGGGAAAAACGTGAGTGAACCCTCTTAATTTTCGTTTTCTACCTCCAAAGGATCCAAACCCAATATCAAACATAAGTGGAAGATCCAATAACCCTTTAGTATAAGTTATATTTTCCACTTCACCCTTATCAAGGGCTCTTACCCTTTTCTAATCGAAAGACACCACTAACCTAGTGGTACACAGCACACATTCTACGCCTTAAGTCGCAGGTTCGAATCCTCTCCGCAACCCATATTTTTACATTGCAGGAAAAATACATAAATCGATACATTATCTCAAAGAAAACTTCCACAAAACTGCTAGATAAATAAACTTTCATTTTCTTACCTGCTAATAAATTTCTGGATCTTACACCCATGCCCTCATAGAAAGGATTCAAATTTTGAATTCCTTGTCCATGTGCCAACAAGCTTTTCGCCAAAGATAAGAAGATACCTCCCTCAAGCACTTAAAGAATTGCCAAACAAAGGTCACCAAAGAAGGAAGTTCACCAAGAGGATTGCGCCTACCTCATCTTGATTTTGAAATTCAAATTCCATCCATCTTTGTAATAGGCGCATGGAAGCCAATGACTATCCTGCCCTAAGCCCTATCTCGCCTATAAAAGCATGGTCTCCCCCTTGTATTTGCACCACTTGTTGATGAAATAATATTGTCTATTAGTTGCCTAGGTTATTTACTTGTGTTAGTGCTTGTTTTCTCCTTTAGCCGAGTTCTTCTCATCCTTCTAGCTTCCCCACCGAAACCCTAAGGAGTTCTTCCCCTTATTTGTGTGCGCCATCACAAGAAGAACTTCCCTCACCCTCGGTTTGGAGCAAGGAGAACATCAATCCTCGGCCTCAAGGAGCTTTCATCCCAATCGGCTAAGTTTCTTCCTTAACTTCTTCATTAGATTTTAAGAACTCTTCTATACACTAAATCTTGTTTATTTTAACTTGTAGCTTGCGCTTGGAGTGGGTCTAGGAGGGGCGCCCTCCCCTTCCTTCTCTTCCCCTCTCTTTAGCTATCTTAGGGTTAGCAAGGGAACTTGTGAGGCTTAACCTCACCCCTTGAGTTATTTCTGTATTAAAATCCGTGGCTTGTACGGATCTTCTGTGATTGCTTGTAAGCTCCACCCTACACCTTCCATCAGAATAGGACCGGTGAAGAATGGGAAGCACAGCCCTTCAATTCTCAAGGGCTACACTGTAAGTTTATTTCCTGCAGTTACTGTTTTTCTAGTGTAGAACTTACTTACTGCTCTTAGTCTAAATTCGGATTTTCTTATATATTTAAAATACAAAAAAAAAATTAGTTTTCTAAACCTCATTAACTTAATCTCAGTTTTCCTTATTATTAAGCTATTTATCAAAAATCAGTTTTCAAAAGCGTTGTTTGATTGCTTTAGTTCCCCGTCCTACATCAAATACTATGCGAGAGAAATCCAACATCACCCAAAATTACTGAAATTCACTCACTAACCTCTAGAGCAATTGTAAGCACAGCACGAACGGGGTTTGTTGATCGTGAGGTCAGCTCGCGCGCCTATGCACCTGTGATCAAACCAACGAACAGAGAAACCGTCCACGACTCCATCTCTCGGATGCTCGTGGGTGAGAGGGCGAAAGAAACTTAATACGGAAAGAATGTCTAAAAACAGGCGAACCTGACCCACCCGAAATGGTGGGATTTACTCCGCAAAAAGCAGGAAACACGATCAAGAAACACTTCGGGTCGAGACACCGGTCGCCGACTCTTACAAATCCTGAAGACAAAGCTTCTTCGTCTTCCACACAAGCTAGAGGCAATCTTGCTCACCAGGAGAACTCTACCTCTAAGAGAACTAAGGAACACAACACCCCAGCCTCCTCTTTTATATAACAAGAGGGGAGGGAACAATACAAAGCAGAAAAGACAAACAACTTTAACAATTAACCACTCTTGCAGGCCACAAAGGTGGTCAAGCTGCTACTACAAGACAAAACAAAATAAACTTTTACCTAATATTCTATGAAGCTGGCACATGTTCGTCTGGTCTTCGAACGACAGCAGTTGGGCAGTCAAATGCGTTCAGAGCTTATCGCGACAAAGCAGTAGAATTTTGATGTCGTGGGCTGGGTTATGACGGATGTGGCGCGCTCTTGGGCCGTGTTGCTAAGATGGTTGCACGGCCCCTCAGGTGTTGGGCCTTTAGGTGGACAACCGCCCATGCCCTTGGGTGGAAGGGTTTCAGTGTGGATTGACAATGGGCTGATAATTCCTACAAAGCAGTTCGGCAGTCGAGAAGTGCGTTGAGATCACCGTACCTCCACCTTGTTGGGCTCCTTCGGGTCCTCCATGGATGGTTCCACATGATAAACTTTTTTTTAGCGCTCAGATAGGAGAGGGCCTAGTGATCACTATTAAGAGTAAACTTCCTATGAATCAAGTAATGTCTCCAATACCTTAGAGCCTAGACTACAGCATAAAACTCTTTGTCATAGGTAGAATATTTTTTGCTTTGCCTTATTGAGTTTTTCACTAAAGAAGGCTATGAGATGACCTTCTTGGTTTAGGGTTCCCCCTATGCCAACTCCAAAGGCATCAGAATCTACCTCAAAGACTTTATTGAAGTCAGGAAGCCTAAGGACTAGGGCAGTGGTCATTTTGGCCTTGAGTTCATTAAAGGCCTTGCTAGCAGACTTTGTCTAAAAGAACTCACCTTATTTCAAGCAACTAGTGATAGGTGCCACTATAGAGCTAAAGTTCCTTATGAATCTCCTATAAAGGTAGCTAAGCCATGGAAGCTTCTAACCTCAATAAGTGTCTTAGGTTCAGGCCAGACTATGATGGCTTGGATTTTGGCTGGGTTAGCTTGGAGGTCATTTTCAGACACTATGAACCCTAGGAAGATCACACTATGGGACAGAAAGGAGCACTTCTTAAGATTGATGTAAAGTTTCTCTTCCTTAAGAAGGTCAAGGGTCTTCCTAAGGTGCTCTAGGTGTTCCTCTTTAGTCTTACTATAGATGAGGATATCATCAAAGTAGACTACAAGGAATCTTCCAATGAAAGGCTTTAAGACTTGGGTCAGGAGTCTCATGAATGTGGAGGGAGTGTTAGTCAAGCCAAAAGGCATGACTAACCATTCATAGAGACTATCCTTGGTCTTGAAAGCTGTCTTCCATTCATCACCTTGCCTTATCCTGACCTGGTGGTATCCACTTCTTAAGTTAAGCTCGCTAAACCATTTAGAGCCAACTAGCATGTCTAGCATATCATCAAGCCTAGGAATTGGAAACCTATACTTGACAGTGATTTTGTTTATGGCTCTACAATCTATACACATGCACCAGCTCCCATCCTATTTAGGGGTGAGCAGAGCAGGGACGGCGCATGGGCTAAGGCTTTCTCTTATGTGTCCTTTATCTAAGAGCTCATCTACTTGCCTCTTAAGTTCTTGATGCTCAGTGGGGTTCATCCTATAGTGGGGCAGATGGGGTAGGGTTGAACCTGGGACAAAATCTATTGCATGTTGGATGTCCCTAAGGGGTGGAAGTCCTTTGGGTAGTTCTTCAGGGGTAAGCTCACTATATTGTTCTAAGAGTGCTTCTATCTTGGTGGTGGCTTACTTTCTTCTTCTGGATTGGCTTCCTCAAAGACTAAGGTAAACAAGGGTTGGTCAGGTTTATAATCCTTTGGCCTCATGAGCTGAAGGGTTGGTTGAGTGGGTTTGGACTCTTCTATTTTTTCCTTATTGGTTGAGGCCTTAAGTTCTCTAAGCATAGTAGGTTTCAGCTTGATCTTCTGACCTGAATGACTAAAGACATAGGTGTTTGTCCGACCGTAGTGGACTACATCCATGTCATATAGCCATGGTCTGCCCAGAAGGACTTGAGTGACGTTCATAGTGATGATGTCATACCAAATTTGCCTTCATAGGTACCAAACTATAAAGGAACTAGACTCCTATGGGCTACAGGCACACTGGACTGGTTGACCCAAGAGATGTTATAGGGAGTTGGGTGAGTCTCTACCTTAAGTTTGAACTTCGTAACAACAGAGTGGGAGACGGCGTTGAGGCTACTAGCCCCATCTATCACTACTTTGCACATGTTTCCATTGCATTTCGTGTATGTATGGAAGATACTAGTTCTTCGCCAATCATCAGTGGGTGAGGGTTTGATCAAGGTACACCTAACAACCCCTAAGGTGTTTTGGGTCTATTCCTCACTACTATCATATTCAGTTTCTTCTAGGATTTGGCAGTCAGAATCAGGGTTATTAATGTCTTCAAGTCTAGGGGTTTGGGTTTCTTCACCTAAGTATAAGACCCTTTTAGGACATTCTTTCATAAAGTGTCCAAATTGTTGGCAGGCATGGCATTTAGCCCTAGATGGCTCTAGGTATGTAGTGAGTTTGGGTTTAGGAGTGCTAGAGCTAGGGGAGTTGGTGGGTCTAGGACTAGGTTTAGGAGTACTAAACTCTTTCCTAAAGGCAGCCTTAAGTTCTTGCTCTATCTCCTTGGCTCTAAGATTGACAACCTCTATGGAGTTTATTTGGTAGTAGGTAAGGCCCTGTCTAATCTTATATTGGAGGCCATTCTTATACCTACTAAGGGTGAATAGGAGATCTTCACCGGTGTTTCCCCGAAGGAGGAATTCCTCAAAACTAGCAGTGCATTGGACTACGGTCAAGGATCCTTGGGTTAAGCTACAGGCTTGATCAAACAACTTAGCGCCCATTTGCAGCTGCCACGCTTCCAGCGGCGCTCGAGAGGGTAGTAGAAGCATACAATAAAACCCAACTTTTTTATAACTGTGCATTGAAACAGTGAAAAAATTTTCACTGTACATAGAAGCAGGCTTCCCCGTGCTTTGGCTGTTGTAGGTTTACCTCGACACGCGTGCGTGCAGTTGGGTGAGAGAGCAAGGTCGAATCCCATGGCTGCTCTCATTTTCTCACCTTTGTTTCTTTGTTTGATTAAACATATTTTAATTTTTAATCATTATATACATAACAATTAATTATATCTATTAAATTTGAAAATATATATCATAATATATATAATATAATATATATCATTATATAGAATATACTAATAATTAAGATAAATTTTGAATATAATATATATAATATTAAATACGTATTAAAATTTAATATATCATTATATTGATTAATTTAATATATAATTATTTTAATTAATTCTTTTAAACATAAAATTAATCATTGGAGTTTCTTTGAAAATAATTATTTGATCATATAAAAATTAATATTTTTATAAAAATAATTATTTTAATTTTATAAAATTCTTTATTTATAAAAAAATATGTAATTTTAACTTTAATTTATTTTTCCAATTATATTATATATAATTTAATTAATTAATTAATTAATTAATTAGTTCATATATAAATTAATGGTTTTGTCAAATTAAATATTTAAAAAACTTTAATTATATTATGTTATATATAATTACATGTTATATTAAAATTACTTATTTCATTTTATAAAAATTAATAAATTTATTAAAATAAATATTTTAAATTTTAAAAATAAATTTTATTTTATTAATATATTTATTAAAATAATTATTTTTTATTTTATTATTAAAATATATAATTTTAATTTCTTATTTTGAAAAATAAAATTAATAATTAAATTTGATATTAAAATTAATTATTTGATCTTATAAATTTAATAATTTTATTAAATAAATATTTTTTATTGTAAAAATATGTAATATCAATTTATATATTTTTTAAAAAATAATAATTAAATTTTATATTAAAATTAATTATTTAATTAGTTATTTTATTTTATTATAAAAATATATAATTTTAACTTTAATATATTTTATTAAATTAATATTTATTTATTTATTAACAACACCAACAACACAATGGATCTACAAAATAATTGTAATAATAGTTGCTATAGTGACAATGCAGATATCATAGCGTAGTTGCGGCAGCGTAGCAGAACTAAACTAGCCCTTAGTTTGAAAATATGAGGGGACATAATTCAATTTAAGTTGTTGGCGCATTTCTATCCAGGTGTCTATGGGAGGTAGGTTGGATCTCTCTAGGTTATTGTCGACATTGGTCTAGTACAACCTAGCATTTTCCTCAAGAAGGCACTTTGCAAATCGGACTTTGCTGTGCTCGGGAATCATAATCCACTCAAAGTACTGTTCGAGCTTGGTTGTCCAATCTAAAAAGTCACGGGGATCTAAGGACCCATTGAAGGTTGGGGGGTTGAGTTTGATGGCACGGTGCTGATCATCCTCCCTGAATCTGGGTTGGGGTGGAGTTGGAGCCGGGTGTCCATTCCACACAGTGGGTGGTGGATTCCTCCATGGTTTGGATTGGGATATCCATTCCATACAGGGGTTTGGTGGGTTCCTCCATGGTTTGGATTGGGATATCCATTCCATGTAGGTGGGGGTGGTGTTCCAATAGGGTTTGGAGTGTTTTGTCCATTCCATGTGGGTGGTGGTGCTTCCACAGGACTTGGGCTATGGGGTGGTTCACTATGAGTATGGCTTGGAGCTCTTTCCCTAGCATTACGGAACTCGGTGGTAAGTTGGGTGAGACCTTGGGTAAGGGCTCCTATTTGCTCAGTCAAGTTGTTAACTCTCTCAGTCAAGGTAGCATTATCCATTGTTGAGTCTTGTTCTTGTTGTTGAGTTTTAGACCGGGTTTGCATTGGTGTTTTTGAAATATATAAATTTTGAAAATAGGGCAAAAATGATAGATAGAATAAGTAGTCTATTATGGATCCAAATTCTTTCAAACACCTAATTCCAAAGACCGCTTGGAAGTAGAAAAATAAGTTTTAGAGGCTTAAAAATCTACTCTAAGAGCCTATGCTCTGATACCAAACTGATGTAGGATAGGGGGGGGGGGGGGTTAAACATTCAAACAACGAATTTCGAAATCGGTTTTCATAATATGTCAATAGTAAGAAAAAAACCCGATGTTAACTAACGAGATTTGAAAACTAATTTTTTTTGTATTTTAAATAGTAGAGAAAACCTGAGATTAACTACTGAAAGTAGTAAATGCTGAATTTAAATTGCTAGAATTAAACTCACAGAGCAGTCCTTGAGAATAGAAGGACTGTACTTCTCGATCTTCACCGGTCCAACTCTGATGGAAGGTGTAGGGTAGAGCTTACAAGCAATCACAGAAAGATCCATACAAGCCACAAATTTTAATGCAAATAATAGATCAAGGGGGAGGTTAGGCCTCACAAATTCCCTTGCTAATCCTAGATTTGACTAAAGAGAGAGGGGAGAAGGGAGAAGAGGGGATGCGCCCCTTGTTGATCCACTCCTTGCGCACTCTACAATGGTAAACAATCAAAGTTTAGTGTAGAGAAGAGTTCTTAAGACAAAGTGAAGAGCTTAGGGGAAGAGACTTAGCCGAGTGTAGGGAGATCTCCATGATGCCGAGAGTTGAAGATGTCCTTTTCTTGCTCCAAACCGAGGAGAAGAAGGGGGTTCTCTTAGTGGTGCACATGAGAGGGAGAGGATCCTTCTTAGAGCTTCGGTGAGGAGATGGGAGAAGGAAAGAGGGCTCGGCCTGAGAAGAACTTCTACAACTAAAGGGCGACACTAAAATTAACCTAGGAAACTAACAGACAATTGTATTTCATCAAAGTTGTGAATACATGTGAGAGTGGATTCATTTATAGGCGAGGGGAAGAGCTAGGGCGGGATTGACATTTGATCTTTGCGCCCCTTACAAAGATGGTGATAATTTTGAATTCTGAATGCAAAGGGCTGGCGAAATTATCCTTGAATGCCTTCCAAACTTGGTGCTCTTTCTTTGGTAATCTTTGAATGCGTTGGGCTGGCAAGGGCTGGCTTTGTGCTGGCGCTCATGATGTGGGAGAGGCTGCTTTCCTTTGAGTCTTGCTTGTGCATGAAGCATCTTTGATGTTTGAAAAACTTCCATACTTGTGTGGGCGGTAAAGCATTGTTGGAAACTCCCATTAATTGCACTCCTTTGATTGTGGATCTTGAAGGCTAAATTCGAATTCTTTCTTCTCTCGGCTGGCGCATATCTTGAATAGATGAGGGCTGAGTTGGCTGGTTTCCTCATTGAAGAGATGCTCAACAAAGATAGAAGTTTAGCTAGCAAGTGGGTTGATCCATGGCTTGAAGTGAACTTGGACTTTGAAGTCTTCTTTCCTTTCTTGAGCTGAACTTGGTGAGTGGATCTTGAGCAGACCTTGAGTGAAGCTTGAGTTGATCCCTAGCTTGAATAACCTGCCACATATGTATCCTAATGCATATATGCACTACCCTACTACGATGCAAGAGTACATAAAGTTTCATGACTTACTATGCACAACCTACTACAATTTGACTTGCCATGAATGGCTACATGATGCATGGCTTTATTGGAAATGTAAAACTACCCTAAATGCAATGCATGAGAGGGGGGTGTCTAAGGGAACCCATATTGAAGGGGTTTCCTCCAAGCTTGAGCAGATTTCCTCAGAGCTGGGCTACTGCCTCCATCAAGGAGGCTACCTATATCCTAGGCATGAGGATATACTGGGATAGATCCAAGAGGCTCTTGGCCCTTAGTCAGAGTACCAACATTGATAAGGTCCTGGAGAGGTTCAACTTGGAGCAATCCAAGAAAGGATACCTTCCAGTGAGATATGACTTTACTCTCTCAAAGAGCTAGTGTCCCACCACATAGGCTGAGAGGGATGACATGAGTCAAGTGCCCTATGCTTCGACAGTAGGCTCGATCATGTATGCAATGTTGTGTACTAGACCAGATGTGGTTTATGCTGTGAGCATAACTAGCCGATACCAATCCAATCCAGGTTTGCAACACTGAGTGGCTGTAAAGAACATCCTTAAGTCTCTGAGAAGAACTAAGGATCTATTCTTGTTCTATGGGGGGGGGGGGGACAAGAAGAGCTCAGTGTTCAGGGCTACACTGATGCGTCGTTCCAGTCTGACCCTGACAACTTCAGATCGCAGGCAGGTTATGTGTTCAAGATGAATGGAAGTGCTATATGTTGGAAGAGCTTCAAGCAATCCACCATGGCTAATTCTACAATCGAGGCTGAGTATGTCGCCACTTCTAAGGCAGCCAAAGAAGCCGTTTGGATAACGAAGTTCATATTTGAACTTCAGGTGGTTCCAACTACTGTTGATCCCATTGAGCTCTATTGTGATAACAATGGGGCTATTGCACAGGCATAAGAACCACGATCTCATCAAAGGTCCAAACACATACTCAAGAGATTTCACCTAATAAGAGAGATTATTGACTGAGGTGATGTCAAGATTAGCAGAGTTGACACAAAGAACAATCTAGCAGACCCACTGACTAAGTCTTTGGCGCTGTAGAAGCATGATGGTCACACCAGGGATATGGGGTTGAGGTTCCTCAACCTCTAGGTATAAGTGCAAGTGGGAGTTTGTTGGTGTTTATGCCCTAAGACCATTTTTGGTCTATACTTTGTACTACTTGATACTGATATCTTATATATATCATTCTGACATTGTCGTTATTATGGTTAGTTTACATCTGCAATTGTGTACTTGCATGATAATATCCCTAGAGACAGATTAGATCTGTGCTCTCAAACTCTAGTCCCCAGTCAATGTACCTTAGTGGATATAGGACAGCTCTGGTACATGTGAGACTAGTATATGGGCTAGTTAAGCACGAGGTGCTAATGCAGACATATGGGTATATCAGTGGTAGATATACTAGATCGACCTACTGTGAGGCCATGACTTAGTGTCATGAGTTAGCCTTACAAGTGATAGGGGATGTATTGATCTCTTGACTTGAGGTCATTGACTCTTTTATGTGGTTAGGGACATGCTTTGATGCAACCTAATACCTTACCGTAGTTGAGAGGTTATAATAGTTGTCATTGAGAATGTAACGACCCATATGAGAAGGACAATATACAGACAGAGGATTTGCCCCTTCTTGAGGGAAGCTTGATATCCATGGGGCCCCTATGGTTCTATGACTAAAAGTGTATAACCATACCTAGGTGAAAGCCTGATTTAGTCATGACCATGAGATTGGGTAAAAACAAGTGGTAACATACTTGTCCAATCGGATATCAGTTTGGTAAAGAGACTGTAATACATCAGTACCTTGTTGCGATGATGGGGATATCGATGTCGATATACATTCTGATGACTTAGGTAGCAGTGATGCACTGCTAGGTGCCACTCGCTACTTGTGATGACCTTAGGTCATCACTGCCAATGTCAGAGGAACCTATAGGGTCGCAAACCTTAATACTTGAGTTCTTTTATTGATTGAGAAGTCTTATGATCCAGTTATTGGAGCCAAATTTTATTTTTGGCAGGTTGACCCGAGATTGACCATGGTTGGTCACATTTGAGTTAGGGTTGCATTGGATTGGATCCAATGGCTTAATCAACTTGTGCCATGAAGTTTGGGCTAACTCATTACCCAATATGGCCCAATAACAAGTTGTCATAAAGAGATAATAGGACAAAAGGTTATAATAGGGAGAATTCATACCCATTAGCGCCTATGGGGCATAATGGGGTATGAATGGTACATGGTGTTTCATTAGGAAGCAATTGGCGCCTCTCCCTTGTTCCTTGGATGGAATACTTGCCTCTATGGCAAGTCTTGGGGCACATATGGCTGCATGGACTTGTTAGGAAAGTCCTAGGCGCATATGGTTGATTAGAAGGGGTTTATGGAAAGGGCTTGGAGTCTTGCCATAACCCTAACCCTAATTGCTCCCTCCCCTTAACCCTAGCTGCCTCCTTCATTGTAGTTGCGCCTATACCTCTTTCTTTGCCTCCCCCCTTGCTGATATATACGCATGTATGTGAGAGCAAGGTATCACATTATTGGCGAGGGCAAGTAGAATTGGCACAATCATCTTCCATCATCAAACCGCAAGCATCTCTTCCTCCTTCCCTCTTGGCGCAAGGAGTACTTGGGCTTGGCGGCTTCTTCTCCCTCACCTCCTTGTTGACACATGCTTCCTTGAAGGTGGCGCATCTTCTCTAGGAGGTATCACAAAGGCTTAGATCTTCTTCCCTAGGCTAGCACCAGGCGTCGAAGAAGAGAACTCGAGGGATTCGTGTATGTGAGACTGCAAAGGGTGCACACTTGGGCGCCTACCTCAACATTGATCCACTCTTGCTCTAGGTACTTTCTTCTCTCATCATGTCAACCCCCTTGCAAGAAACGATCCATTGGGTTTTTGGTACCGGCCTGTTTCGGGGATATGCTTCCGCTGTGTCTATGTAATGTTTGTAAAATTATAAAATGTCCCCGAGGTTTCCCAACATTGACAAGCCACTCATTTAGACCATCCTTGGTCTTGAATGCAGTTTTCCACTCATTTCCCTCGCGAATGCGGACTTGGTGATACCCACTGCGAAGGTCAAGTTTGGAGAACCAAGATACTCCAGAAACAAAGTCCAACATATCATTAAGCCAAGGGATGGGAAACCTATGCTTGATGGTGATCCGGTTAATGGCACGGCTGTCAATGCACATGCACCATGACCCATCCTTCTCGGATGTGAGTAGCGCGGGAACATCGTAGGGACTTAGACTCTCACAGATGTACCCCTTGGTGAGGAGTTCATCCACTTGACAGTGCAATTTAACATCCTCCGTGAGGTTGAACCGATGGTGGGGAAGGTTAGGGAGGGGTACTCCCGGAACAAGATCAATCGCGTGATGGATCACCCTATCAAAAGGGAGTCCATGGGGCAACTCCTCCGGGCTAATGTCACTAAACTCGGACAAGAGGGCTGACACTTCGGCGGGAGATGCGACGTCCGAAGGGGGCAATGGGTCCTGCGCCTCGCGTAACATTAGCACATAGACTACCTTGGTCTCGTTAGCCTCATGCATGAGTGTGGGGGTGTGCAAGAGGGAGACCACAGCGGGTGCCGGAGGGGCAGACTTGGGAGGGACAATCAGACCCTTAGACGTGGATCCCGCAACTCCTTGGGCAGAGTCAGGATC
This sequence comes from Costus lasius, assembly GCA_027563935.2. Taxonomy (NCBI): domain Eukaryota; kingdom Viridiplantae; phylum Streptophyta; class Magnoliopsida; order Zingiberales; family Costaceae; genus Costus; species Costus lasius. Next base: position 51,770,173 of record CM050449.1, read on the forward strand.
AAGTGAATTTTCTCATTGTTGTGGTCAAACACATAAGTGTTCGACTGGCCATAATGGACTACGTCTCTATCGTACAACCAAGGGCATCCTAAGAGGACGTGGGCGACATCCATAGCTGTTATGTCACACCATACTTTCTCATGGTAGTCCCCAAAAGCAATGGGAACTTCGCATCGATTGGTGACCGGAAAACTCAACGTATCAACCCACACGATCGAATAAGGTTTTGGGTGAGGCTCAAAGTGAAGACCAAAACGGGTGATCGCAGTCCTAGAGACCATGTTCAAGCTACTGCCTCCATCACTAACGATCTTACATGAGTGCCCGTTGCACTTGATATAAGTCATGAAGATGTTAGTGCGCCTCCAATCCTCGGAAGGTGGGATTTGGACAAGGGTACATTGCACAACTGCAAGTGAGGGGTGACCTGACTCATCGCCACTTGTGTAACATTCAGCCTCAACATCGTGCTCCATGCGCTCACGGGTGATGGTGGCTACATGGGTGTGACTCTTGTCCGCATGGGTGGACTTTTTAGGGCAATCCCTAGAGTAGTGACCTGATGGAAGGCAATTGAAGCAATGTACCCGCTCAGATGACCCATGGACGGCGGCCTTGCCCTTCTCTTCCCAAGTGGGGCGAGAAGTGGCAGCCTCCAGGGCTGGGTGTCGTGGGGCGCTATGGGCTTTGGGTGTGGGACGTGGGTCCAAATGAGGCTCGGGTCGTTTGGCCTGAGGGTGGGTAAGCGGGGGTCCGCCAATGTGCGGCCGCCAATGGGTGCCAAACTCGCCGTGTCTAGCCGCAGCACAAAGGTCTTGCTCGATGTCTCGAGCACGCTGGAAGGCTTGATCTAACATCTCCGAACCATAAGCGGGTAAGGCTTGTCGGATGTCCGAGCGGAGCCCATTCTTAAACTTGGACAGCACTAGTTCGGGGTCATCTTGCAAGTTGCAACGAAGTTGCAAAGTGTCCAAAGTTAAGCAATATTCTTCTACGGTACCCGACACTTGGTGCAAGCCACTATATTGGTCAAGAAGGCGTTGCCTATACGAGGGAGGGGGGCACATATCGCTCATAGAGGCAATACTTCATATCCTCCCAACAGGTGATAGGAGGGCAAGCGTGTTGCTCATTTTGGCATTCCACATTTTGCCAATGTAAATGCGCAAGGCCCCCAAGCAAAGTTCGCGTGAACCGGACATGAATATGCGGGGGACAATCACTCAAGTCAAAGTACGTGTCGACGGACGCAACCCAATCTAGAAATTGTGTGGGGTCAAGACCACCCGTGTAGGGCACGGGGCTAGTTCGAACAAAGTGGCGAAAATCGTCCTCTGCTCAGGTGCGCTCATAGCAGGGTTGGGCTTGAGGCCTATATGTGGCCCAAACATCATCCTCATCAAAGGGCTCGTCCTCATAAACCGGGCCTCCATGGGCCACGTAAGGCCTACGACGGCCAGACTCATCCACAAAGGGTTGGCGCCGTGCAGGCGTGGCTATCGGGACCAACTCCCTAGTTAGAGCGAGGTGTGCAGACGGAGAGTTTGAGCCGGGTTAGGGCGACTATGCTCTGACACATTGAAGCGATCAGTGAGGTTCGGAATCCAGCCAAGAGTTGCTGGACTGCAGTTTCAGTCGATAGCCTATGGGCGTCATATTGCGCGATTAGTGCATTGACTCGTGTCGTGAGCGCAGCCATAGGCTCTAAGTGGGTGCTAGTCCCTTCTGAGGGTTGGACCGACTCTTGGGTTTCAAGGAATTGGGATGACATGACTTGTGACCTCGTAGTCACCATGCACAAACAAGGGGAAGATGCACTAAGTGCATAATGCAAAAAAACGCATAAACGATGCTGAAATATGCAAATGCAACGGAGTTGGACCATGCGAACAATAAACGCGCAACTCCTTTGATACCAAAATTGATGCAACTACGATAGGGGGGTGGTCCTCAGTTCCGTAAGAGGGTCTTGAGATGAAGGAAGTAAAAAATGCTCAGAAAGTGCAGTAAGAAACATGAAGAAATCAGCGGCGAATTCATTTCAGCGCAACACTAATGCATGGGAAAACGATGGCACCCTAAGCTATGGAATTCACTCATTAACCTCTTTGCAATTTAAGCACAGCACATTCCTCGGGGGGGGGGGGGGTGGGGGTGGGGGAGACAACGGGCGGATGGGGCTCAGCTCGCGCACCTATGAGACTGAAAGGACAAGGAAATTTGCCACATGCCTCTGGCGTACGGACATATTAAGTCATTTTTATATAGGGATTCCTAAGCGATTTTGCTGTTATTTCTTTACTATTCTCGCATTTATACTTGAATATACTTCGAATTATCACAATATCTTTGGAATCTACACTCTTTTGTGTTTTTGCCTCATTTCAAGAAAAAGTGAGGGGGTGCAACCATTTTTAGCTAGATCAGTGTTCTCAGAAAGAATCACGACCTACCCAGCGACCAAGATCACACCCCGTGGCTTCTATGTCCCATGACGCTGACTTTCCAAATTTTGCCTCTCATTTTCCTTGCACTACAGAGGAGGTTTCGTAAGGGCAAAGAGGGAATTCGACCAAGCTGGGGAGGACAAAAAGAAAAAGCCTTATTCACGTAATGGCATTCACGCATACATGTACGCGGAATGCGGCGGCATGGAGGAAATAGGAGCTTGGCGACTGAACGGAGAAAGGAAGAATGGGCAAACGACCGATCCGAGGAAGGAGAAGACCTCACCAGGCGACTTCTTCCTCCTTGAGGGAGTTCTATTTTCCTATCATCATATTCCCTATCCTCCTTGCTTATCTATGGATGTTATGTTGGGAGTACTTCATGCTTTGCTTTTGACAAAGATTATTGTAGCTTAATCCTATTTCTGGGCTAGGGAAAGCCCCTTGAATGTTTTATGCATGGATTGTAACTTTATTTTGTGAACCCTAGATTGTTCTATCTTGCCTAGTTGCACCTTATGAATAGAGATTGTCATCTTGCTTTCTTCATATTTTAGATATCTAGTATTGCTGAGAGGCAGCACGTCCTGGATGTTAGATAACCTAGGTAGGAGTATTTCAATCATCATACGGGAGTAGTTGATTGTTTACGGGTAATGTATGTTATCTTGCGTTCATTGGATTTATCCGGCTAAGCGTGCTATGACGGTAGACGTTTAGAATATAAATACCTTGTTGAATCCTCGAGAGAGGACAACTTGTACAATCGATGAAGATGGTATACACAATCCGGAGCTCATTGGGTTTGCTGGGGTAGGTGTGCTACGATGGTAGACGTCTAGCCGGGTGGGCATCTCGTTGCATCCTTGAGAGAGGACAACTTATACTTTTGTGGATTACCCTATAACTGAAAAAGGGACTTTTATATTATTATTCATCCATGCATAACACGTCAAGGTGGTGGACCCTGGCCTTGATCTCGTGCATCCTTAGACCTTCCATCATGCAATTATCTTGCTTTCTTTCTTTAGTTTTAACTTAGCAACTTACTTACACCAATTAAAGGGTTGTCTAGCTTGTGATAATTCAATCAGTCGGTACTTGGTCTTTGGTCTCTGTGGGATCGATACATATATATTACTTCGATAGTCCGTATACTTGCGGAATCTATCAAGTTTTTGGCGTCGTTGCCGGGGACCAAATTTCTCAATATCAACACGATTAAGTTATTGCTAGACTAGACATTTTTCTTTCTTTTAGTTTATTTGTTTCTAGTTGTTTATTATTAAGCTCTTTTATCTATCTAATATTCACTATATATCTCTTTGCTAATTGGGAAGTTTGCCTTTGAACTTACTTGGTTTATGCGTAGGACTCTACGGTCGGGAGAACTAATACTCGCAGATCTAGAAATTGAGAAGACATTCTGACGTCGTAGAAAAGCTAAGTGTAGGGCAGCTCACTTTGAAGAATTTCTTGAAAAACCTAGGAAGAACTACCACCAGTGGTCAACTGAGAGGGCGGTACCATATAAGGCAGGTAGCAAATTTGAACTTGATGCGTTGAGCTCTATAGCAGCCAAGGTGGATTCTTTAGCTCATAAGCTTGATACCTTGGGATTGAACTCTGCCACCGTCAATAGTATCTCTTGGGAGAGTTGTGGTACACCAAGACATTCTTCAGCCAATTGCCAAATGGGACCTCCTCCTTTCAGGGACTTTGCACTGGATCATGTGAATGCTCTCAATAGTTTCCATCAAGGCTACAACATGATCCGTACTCTAACACATATAACCCTAGGTGGAGGAGCCACCCAAACTATTCTTACCACAATAATAATGCAGCAAAACGACCCAATTATAGACAACCCCCGGGATTCCAACAACAAAGGCAGCAACCTCAATCGGCAAAGTCAACCTTAGAAACTATGTTATAAAGTTTTATAGCGGGTCAGGCTAAACAAAATGAACATATGAATGAGACTATCCAGCAGCTAGCCTCTCAAGTTGACGCATTGACTACACGTAGTAAGATGCTTAAAAACCAAATTGCACGACAAGCCTCTTCTTTATCTAAACCTCCCAGGAGACTTCCGGGACAACCTGAGGCCAATCCTAGAGAGTATTGCAACGCTATCATCACACGCAGCGGAAAATAACTTGATGAGCCTAGGATGAATTTGGATAGAGAAAAAGACCCCAAGCCGGAACCTTAAGGAAAGAAGAGGTTAGTATGGAAGGACCTGATGCTGAACAAGAGAAGAATAATGAACCGACATACATACCGCAATCTGTAAGTCCCCAAGAGGGGCGGTGAAACCCTAATAGGCGCATATGGAATTCAGCGGAAGGGGTTTCTAGGGATCGAATGCATCTTATATAATCAACATTAAATCTTTTGTATGCAAGAAAGAAATCATTCCGATGCCATTTCTAGATGGCGTCTTGGAAGCAGAAAGCGAAATGGCTTTCCTCCAGAGATGACGCACACAAGATGAGAAAGACTTTCTCCTTGTCGATCTTTGTGCTAGCAAAGCTCTCCAAGAGTCCCAATCCGTGAAGGGAGATGAGATGACCTGCTTGGCGAAAAACTTCTTCTACTCCTCGTCCGCCTTCACCACACGAGAATACTTGTGACGAGAGGAAGGGGCGAGAGCAAGAATAGGAGAGCGCAAGTGGCGACATGAGACGTGTGAACATGGCTTCTAAAAATAGTAAGCCACTTCTTCATGCGACCATGAACATTTCCCAATCGCAAATTGTTCTCTATTTGAACCAAGCGCTCTTTAATGAGCCGGTTCAATTTTGGTTCGGTTTAAGAACCAAGCCAAGCAATCCAGTCTAGATCTAAATTAAACCCTAAGGCTCCAGATCTAACCGTTGATCTCTTGATGCTCTTGATCTCATCGATCTAGCATCCAATCTCTCAATCGAAGCTTACCAATCTCAAGCCCCAATCAATCAAACATGATCAGACCAGATCTCACTTACAATCAGAGATTAAATCCCTTTAAACTGAACTCAAACAATTCAGTCCACACGATCTGACTTAAGTAAGCCATATCATCAAATTGTGCGACCCTAAGGGTTTCCTTTAAATGTCGGTAACGATAACTCACGTTATCACGATCAGTGAGGGGTATCTAGCAACACATCACTGTCTCCCGATATAAAGGAAAGAGTCTTCCAAGACTACACCCAAAAACAGCACAAGTGTGAATCAACTTCACTAGGCATACATATGTCCTTTGCCACTGGATGTTCTTATTGGACAAGCGTGTCAAGCTTGTAACTCCAATATGATGAGCATGATTAGATCAGATGATCACTGTCACCTGGGTATGGCCATACACTTTCTCAATCATCTCATCCAGGGGGCCCCTTAAGAACATCACACTCCTTAAACAAGGAGACGGCAATCCTTTGTCTATCACTAGTGCCCTAACCTGACTCAAGTTCATTATCCAAGATAGTCTATAATCATTATGTTTCAAATGATATTGAACTACCTCAAAACAATGACAATCATCATTTAGAAACACAAGTGATCTCAAGTCAGAGGAAATGTGCCACTTGTCGCAATCAAGGAATATTCACATTGTGACAAACAATTGAATATCCTAGTAGGGTCTGTCCAGTACATCCAATGTACCCATGAGTCTACATCTTATTCCATGCTCGAAGCATCCTATAAGATTAGAACACATATTAGTCTCAATCATATCAAGGCTGTCTCATGTTCACCAAGATATCTCGACTAAGGACTTTACTGCATGTCAGCCTAGCTGAACAGCTTTGAGACATTATTCAGAAGTACACTTATTACAGCAGACAAGGTAACAACCTGAATAACAACCATGCCTTTATAAACATAAGAGTTTATTACATGATACTGATACATTCCCAAGGCCTCAAACATTAGGCTTAAGGGCATACCCCAACACAATCACCCTATGTGCCGACTATTCCTATTTCACAAAGATTAGTGAAGGCAAAGCTTAATCGCCAATTCGGGACTTGCTATAGTGTACATGTTGTGGAGGACGAGTTGGGGAGCACATATACCATTATCAACGACTCCGATCCTTTGGAGGAATGCCTACCTGGAAATGAAAAAGAAGAATAAGCTGAATCTGAAGTTGCAACATGCTCACAACCACCAAATACCACCCCTCTCTGCAACTTGAACCGCTTGGAGTGTTTCAACCATGAACAACCACTTAATGCAGTAAAAGATGGCAAAGAGGTTGAATTTAAACCATTACTGGATAACTTGAGGATATTTTTGGAGGAAGGCAACAAACTCACTATTGAAGGTCAAAGACGACTTACCCCGAACTTGAAAGAAGTGGTAAAAAAGGAGATTTTTGAAGCTTCTAGTATCGGGACTTCTCTAAGTGGTTTTAGCTCAGCACCGATAAATGATTCAAGAATTGTCAACTTTGAATCCAGAAATCTGCTCCTATTAGACAAATTTTTATTCTTATAGATGCATCAAAAAATGATGAATGCATTTGCCTCTCACCTTTTGGCATTACTAGAGTTGTTAAATGCTGCAATCCAAAGGAACAGTGGGGTTACAAAGTTATTCATACTGATTTGCATCTCAATTGGTTTTTTGTTGACGAAAGGGATTTATATATGAGCAAGCAGTTTAGAAAGTGGTCTTCTGCATCGAATGGTTCCTTTTATGTTGAAGAATCACTTAGTTGCCTTTTTCAGGGATTTTTGTATTTGGTCACCCAGAATGGCCTCTCTGATGTTCTTCCATCAGTTTTGGTTTCTTCTGGTTTGCCCCTGCTCTCAACAAGGTCAAGCAGGCATTGGAGTTCAAATGGTTTTGCTTGCAACAAATTTATTACCAAGAATATGTTAGAAGTAAGCAAACCTAGAGAGCTTTTGATACCTTGGCAAATAGAGGTTTTAGATAGAGTTCGCATATTTGAAGGGCCTAATGAGGCTAAACGTGCCTATTTGGCAAATAGATGGGACCCTGGCAAGGCATGTTTCTTCCAGATGCAATTGGCAATGCACCACCTTCAATATGGTTTAATAAAACAATCTTTGGATCTGCTTGTTGAAGTTAATCTGGCAGAAGAAGGCATCTTGCAATTGTTGTCTACTTCTGTTGATGAAATAGGCTGTAGTGTTGGAAGGGAAACTGAAGTAACATTGGTATCAAGGTTGTTGACCTTTGCTGCAAGCTTTGCAAGTAAAGTAGTTATGAGATATGGTCTTCAAACTCAGAAGAAAAGTTCAACTCTAGATCTTAGTAAAGAACCATTGTTATCCTAGTCACAAGCAACTTTGCAAATTCCAAAAGATGATAATCCAAAAAAATTTACTAGACTTCGTGAAATGACATTTTATTTGGAGGTTATAAGACATCTTCAAACTCGATTGATTCCAAGGATTAGAAGACCTAGTGAAGCACCAGATAATGGTAGAGACGCATCAAATATGGTCGATAAAGATGCAGTGCTGAGTGAATCCCCACTTCCAATTGTTCTTCTTGGTGCTATTTTGTCTAAGCAGATGGAAACTTTGGAGCTTCAAGCTAAGGAAGAAGTTGCACCTGGTGCTTCTGACTTATCATCTACTAGTGATACTTTGCTAGCTTTGCAATTCGTAGAATCGTCTAGAGACATGGTAAAGGCTTATGAGGCTGGTGCCCTACAGCAGAGGCACTTTGTTCCTCTGGAAAATCCTAAAGATATGGTTTACACATTTGCATATAGACAATTTTAATCTGAAGACTATTGTAAAAGATGCTTTAAATGTTGGTCATCTTCCATTAGCTGTTCTTCAGTTGCATCTGCAACGAATTGGACAAGAAGCCTCATGATATTTTCAGCGAAATTTCTGATATTGGTAGGAGCATCACATGTGATTTGTTTGTAAAAGGGGAAAATGAGCTAGCTATTGTCACATTGCAAAAACCTGGTGAGAAGCGGTTGCTACAGATTGATGAGCTTAATGAAGTGAGATTGAGCACCTATGAGAATGCCCGTATCTATAAGTAGCGCACAAAGAAATGGCATGACCAGAAAATCTTGAGGAAGGAGTTTAAAGAGGGGGGACCAAGTTCTCCTATTCAACTCTACGCTTAAATTATTCCCAGGCAAGCTAAAGACACGATGGTCTGGACCTTTTACCGTCAAGAAAGTTTATCCTTTTGGAGCAACTAAGCATCATGATGATGATGGTTTAAAGGTTACTGGTCAAAAGAAATACTCTAGAGACTTTCTTATGACACTCTCACAGCACTTCACTCAATGCCCTATGGGTTTTGGAATTGGTTCAGACATGCCTGCTTCATTGTTTATCGTTCCTATAGGAAGACCACCAGGTCCTGGTCCTAGGAGGATTATAAATAGGCCATCAGGTCTTCTCGGGTAGATCGGCAGATGGATGACAAAAAATTGATCAAACCACCTGTGACTATTGGCCGTGATCATAGATTGGAAGTGGGAAATGGGACTACGGCTGCAAGTGTTCGTCCTGGGCAGGGTCCTAACCATGGAGTTTTGAGAGTTCTTCATGGGCAGATCTCCCGTTAGTTTGGGGGGATTCTATCAGGCCAAATGCAATCCCAGGGAGACATACCATGCAATAATTCTGATCCAGACAGGTGGCAACGTGCAAGACGATTAATACCCTCTCCTCAGACACCCTTACAGATGATGCACAAAGCTAAGAAGCAATATGAAGTTGGTAAAGTTTCTAGTGAGGAAGAAGCAGAGCGCTGTCCATCTTTCTATTCCCTTAGCTCCATCCTGACATGACACTAGGGTCAAGCCAAAGACCTTAAAATGGCGCTCTTGGGAGGCAACCCAAGTTTTCTTCTTTATCTTGCTAGTTCTTTTGATAGTTTGCTTAATGGTATTTTGATTTGTTGTGTTGTAGTGGTATTTTGATTTGTTGACCACTTGCTTTCTTTTACTCTCTTTAAAATCTCAGCCCGTGGATTCTCGGGTCTAGAGGCAGTTCTGCAGCACAAGTTAATTTCTGCACAGAAAGTTCCTCAAGTGGCCAAGCGACTGAAACCTCAGCCCGCGGATTCTGGAGGCAGCTTCGCAGTGCAAGTTTGTGAAGTTCAATTCTGCTCAGAAAGTTCCTCAGGGGACCAGGCGATCAAAACCTCAGCCCGTGGATTCTAGAGACAGTTTCGCAGCACAAGTGTTTGAAGTTCATTTTTCCACATAAAGTTCCTCGGGGTACTCGGCGATGATACCCATGGCCCGTGGCTTTTGCGGGGCCCCTCTACTTCACTTCAAATGACAAATCCACTCTGCTTAAACCCTGCATTCGCCTGCGAGCCCTCATTGCACACGACTAACTTTGTGACTTTCTCCAAACCTCCCATTTTTGTAAGTATTAATGCTTTCCTATTTTGGCATCGAGGACGATGCTTCATTTTGCCATGTGGGAGGGGTATGCATGACTATTTTGGTATCTGGGTTTTACCATTTGGTATTCATGACTATTGGTTTGTTGTTGATTATTGTTTTTAGTAGTTAGATAACTGTCTCCCCATGTTCCAAAACTCTATAATGTATCTTGCTTGTCTTTAGGCATGATTTTAAGTTGTTCCTTGCTGTTCATATGATTTATATGCATGATCCTGCCTTTCTACCAATTTTTGCTTATATTGATCTATTCTGCTGTGATTCATCCTCTCGTGATAGATAACTAAAGGATTGACTCTTGATAGGTTATGCACCTACTTAAATTGTGGGACACCACTAGTTTACCACACTCGATTTGATATTGACTGGTCCCTTCTCCCTCTTACTTGTTACAACTGTGAAACATCCTCCACTTTTGTGTCATTTCAAAAAAAAAAGAAAAGAAAAGATTCTCGAGCAAAGTCTAGAGACATTTACAAAAAAAAAAAGGAAAAAAGAAAAAGAGAAAAAGATTCTCTAGCAAAGTCTAGAGACATTTCAAAAAGAGAAAAAAAAAGGGGACAAAGATCCTCTAACAACATTCCAAGCATTTGTTTGTATTTATGCCATTTGTAGAACATGTTGATGTTCTCCTTTTACTTCCACCTCAAACAAATTGGAGGATTCAAACTATGTATCGGGAGGAACCAGAGCATTAATTATTGGATGTGGAAACTATGTATGGAATGCATTTACTTTAGGTTGCAATGCTTGCCATTTTGATATCTAATAGGAGTCTGCCACTTGTGGGGTGTTTAACCATTGCATGGATCAGAACTAGCATTATCCTATAGGGGTTTGTATTCAAGTCTTATGGATCATCCATACAGCTTAGCTTCATTTTATCTTTGCTTGAGGACAAGCAAGAGTTTAAGTCTGGGGAGATTTGTTAAGTCATTTTTATATAGGGATTCCTATGCGATTTTACCATTATTTCTTTACTATTCTCGCATTTATACTTGATTATACTTCGAATTATTGCAATATCTTTGGAATCTACACTCTTTTGTGTTTTTGCCTCATTTCAAGAAAAAGTGAGGGGATGCAACCATTTTCAGCTAGATCAATGTTCTCAGAAAGAATCACGACCTACCCAGCGACCAAGATCACACCCCGTGGCTTCTGCGTCCCATGACGCTGACTTTCTAGATTTTGCCCCTCGTTTTCCCTACACTGCAGAGGAGGTTTCGTGAGGGCAAAGAGGGAATTCGACTAAGCTGGGGAGGACAAAAAGAAAAGGCCCTAATCACATAATGGCATTCACGCATACATGAACGCGGAAGGTGGCGGCAAGGAGGAAATAGGAGCTTGGCGACTGAACGGAGAAAGGAAGAAAGGGCAAACGACCGATCCGAGGAAGGAGAAGACCTCACCAGGCGGCTTCTTCCTCCTTGAGGGAGTTCTATTTTACTATCATCATATTCCCTATCCTCCTTGCTTATCTATGGATGTTATGTTGAGAATACTTCATGCTTTACTTTTGACAATGATTATTGTAGCTTAATCCTATTTCAGGGCTAGGGAAAGCCCCTTGAATGTTTTATGCATGGATTGTAACTTTATTTTGTCAACCCTAGATTGTTCTATCTTACCTAGTTGCACCTTATGAATGGAAATTGTCAACTTGCTTTCTTCATATTTTAGATATCTGGTATTGCTGAGAGGCCCATCTAGATGTTAGATAACCTAGGTAGGAGTATCTCAATCATCATACGAGAGTAGTTGATTGTTTACGGGGAGTGTATGTTATCTTGCTCTCATTGGATTTATCTGGCTAAGTGTGCTACAATGGTAGACGTTTAGACGTATAAATACCTTGTTGCATCCTCGAGAGAGGACAATTTGTACAATCGATGAAGATGGCATACACAATCTGGAGCTCATTGGGTTTGCTTGGGTAGGCATGCTATGACGGTAGACGTCTAGCCGGGTGGGCACCTCGTTGCATCCTTGAGAGATGACAACTTGTACTTTTGCGGATTACCCTATAACTGAATAGGGACTTTTATATTATTATTCACCCATGCATAACACGTCAAGGTGGTGGACTGTGCCCCTTCCGTCGTTCAACTACCTTGCTTTCTTTCTTTAGCTTTAACTTAGCAACTTACTTACACCAATTAAAGGGTTGTCTAGCTTGTGATAATTCAATCAGTCGGTACTTTGTCTTTGGTCTCTGTGGGATCAATACATATATATTAGTTCGATAGTTTGTATACTTGTGGAATCTATCAGGACGCTCCATGGAAGTGGGGTATGGGAAGGAGATGAAAACACAGGGGAAATAGCACAAGTAATTTTTGAAAATACCCACCGGAGGCGGTGGGATTTACTTCCTATAATGCTGGAAAAATACACTTCCGAGTTGAGGCACCGACCAAGACTCTTACAAGCTTCGGAATCGAGGCACCGACCATGATCTCCCAAGCTAGAGCACTCTACTCACTATGAGAACTCTACCACTACTAGAGAACTAAAAAACTTAGCTAGCCCTTCCTCCTCTTTTATATGATAAGAGGGAAGGGAACAAGATAAAATCCAAATCTCAACAAATACCTACTATTACAACCCCAAAGGTGGTCAAGCTGTAGTAAGAGACAAAATGTAACAAACTCCTACCAACTAAATTGAAGCTGGCGCATGCCTTGATTCTTGTACGCGTGGCAGTGGCGGTTAGACGACTTTGGAGCACGCCACGACAAAGCAACAGAATTTTGAAATTGTGGACTGGTTCATTATGGTGGAGGCGTGCTCTCGGGCCATGTTGTTCAGAAGGTTGTGGTACATGTCTTGGGTCGGGCCTTCGGTGGTGGCGAGAGGTGAGGCCCATGGGCTGAAGGACCTTGGTATGGACTGATAATGGGCTTATGACTCCCATATAGCGGTCTGGTGGTTGGCTTGAGCGTTGGAAGCGCCGGATTGTCACCTTGTTGGGCTCCTCCAGGTCTTATTGTGATGGGAAAACGTGGTACAAAGGGTGATTTACGTCGAAACGGGGTCTTCGGGGCAGATCTGTTTCTTTAGAGGTGATCATGGCTTGGCCGTGATGGCGTTCACGACTGTGATCGGGTGCACTGGGTTCCGCTGAGGTGTTCACGGCCGGGCCGTGATAGTGTTCACGGCCATGACTATGTTCGCGTCCGAAATCACCATTTTTTTGTCGAGGTGATCACGGCTTGCCCGTGATTTTCTTCACGCCCATGCATCTATTCATTGAAATCCGCTGAGATGATCATGGCTTGACCCTCCTGGTTGTGCCTAGATGCACGCTCGAATTTGCCATGGCGTTCATGGCCCGGCTATGTTTTGGCGCACGACCGTGATGCTGCTCACTAGATTTTGCCGAGTATTTACGCTCGTGAAGTCTTTCATGGCCCACCCGTGCTCAGGTCACTGGAAAGTTTGTATGGGTGTCTTTTCGTCCATTTCTCCCTCTTCTTCAGTATTGGCTCCTCGTGCATCACACACACTATGTGATAATCACACATGCCACCATGCATCACGAGTCCCAAATCATATACTATAATGAACTATGGACCTCATATCATCCACTATGTGGAACATTCTATTCTATAAGGAATCATCCTTATGTGCTCAATCACGTAACATGCAAGTAAGTGTCTCGTATTATAATATGTATATTTATCATGTAGGTAACACATGCAATAAGCATACACAAAAAGCACATCAATGGATGCCAATGTTGGTAATCTATGTACACATCATAACCCTATAAACCATATTCACATCAAATGATGCAAAACTGATATTCTAAAAATACATCAAAGGATGCCAATAAGTTAATCTTTAATAATATATAAATATAGATTCTTTGTACTCGAGAAGACCCATATAAAGCTATAGAAGTTGATTTGAGGTCTTACCTATTAAGTGTCATATTACTGATGTAACCCAATAATCAACATGCGAGTCTAATTTGATGAATCTATCAATCTACATGTTGGTTTATATATAAATACAATCAAATTGATATCTAACTTGCAAAATAACTCTACTACTAGATTTATCTTCATTCAAAACTTAGGGAACTAGTCTAGGTTTCATTGAACTAGGCCTAAATCCCATTGAACCAGTCAATATTGCACTGAACTAACCAATTTTACACTAAATTAGGCTAGGTTGAGACTTGAACATGCAATTACTCCAAAACTATGGATCATCCTAAGTATAGTTTTGGACCATTGGATAGGATATTTCCTAAACTTTCCAACGAGTATCTGAACGGGTTAAGATTTGGCTAAAATCATTTCAAGTCAATCCAATTACTATTAGTAAGTTGAATCTAAAATTGAATCACCCAATTTGTTAAACTAGTTCAAGTTAAATTTTGGCGTAGCCCTAAAATCACTAGGCTTATTTCCAATAAACTGCATTAGACCCAGTTCAATTATAATGGGTTGAATTTGGAACAAACTGCCAATCTATTGAGATGGTTTAGTATAATTTTGTCTCAACCTAGATCAAAACTGAATCAATCGGAATTGAACCACGAAAAATTTGGTTCCACGTTAACTTGTCACACCACCCACTACACGATTCGATTGTTGTCACACGCGGCCACTGGACAAAAATCTGCAGCTCCTTAGACAAACTTTCTAGCATGTGTCGAATGTCCATTCACCACCAAATCATTGGCGAAGACTTCAAGAAAAGAATTTCAACCAATGGTGGACTAGCAATGACCTTTCGGCACTCAGTCGACACTACCCGATGGCGGTTCCGCTGCTGTCATTTGCAAAAACATAGCACAATCATAAAAAAAACCTAGAAAATAGGTAGGGAAGATGACTTACCAGATGTGATGTTGGGTAGATGTTGCAGGTGAAGCAATCTCCTCGCTAGCTTCGAGGAAGGTGAATAGTTAGTTATTTGTCGCACTGCCACTATAACGAACCCTCTATAGCCTTGACCGTTCCTCTCCTCTAGGCAATTCTCTCATCCTCAATGGCTCCCAGTGTTCAAAAAGGAAGTAATAGGAAGAGATGAGGTGAGATATACACTCGTTTAACAATGATCGATCGTCCATCGGAAACTATGAAGGTGACGAGAGAATTGCTTGTCACCACTGCGATCAAGCATGGGTTTAATATGTGGTGATCTAGTTTTCTATCATGAATGCCCATCCAACCCATTGGCCAACCATGTATGTGTAACCTACTATGATTCAATGCATTATGGGTTCAAAACTCCACACTACAGTGAGAGTATGAGCTAAATATTTTTTTTAATCTTTTATAAAATCAAGAATATTTTCTAAAATTTTCTAAAATTTTCTAAAATTTCTAGAAAATCTAAAATATCATTTAAGAAATTATAAAATTATTTTTTAGATTTTCTAGAATTTTATAGAATGATAATATCATTAACTTATGAGTATCAGAAATCTCATAAGAACAAATGTTAATATCATTAACTCATAAGTATCCAAAGTATTATAGAGACAAATGATAATATCACTAACTCACCCACGTCTCGGTGAGCCCACACATATAAGCGATAAAGAGGCTTGTCATGGCCCAACCAAATATGAAACAAGGGATGCTAGAGGTGTCTCCCATGGACTCAAGAGGTAGTCTCAATTGTTTCTAATATGATACTTTACTCCATATAGCATTTAGCTTCACATCCATTGTCAAATATAGAGGAATTCTAGAGGTGCCTCCCTTGACTCAAGAGTTGGCCACCATTTTTTCTAATTAGTTCTAGATCTAAAGCCATAATTTCTATATATGAGATCAAATCATTTTACTACAAGAATATATTAGGGACAGATGACAATTGTGTCATAACATAATAGCATTGTTACAGTCAAATATTTGCCCTTGCAATATGGTCATGGGCATAAAGTATCAAAGGTTCATAACAACATTTTGTTAAATGAAAAAAACAATGGTAAAACCAATAAATTAAATAAAAATAAGAAATACATAGAAGATTATTGTTCAATTTACCATCATCATGAATATGGAATGCTATACAAGAATCATGACAATTATACCCTAATAGTCTTAGTGCTATGGACATAATATATTAACATGATCAATTCAGTTCATTCAAATGAATTGTAGGAAAATACTATAGGTATCCATATAAAATAGGAGTCACTGGAAGCATAATTGAATCTACTTTCCAATAAATCTAGTTTGATGGAATTTTCCAAAGTACACAAAATGTTATTGCATTTGGAGTGACAAAGGGTTAGACTAGGGAATCGTAGGATTACATAATCATTAAGTTGAAAGATGCTTTTTTTTAAAGTTATAGTTAATCTCGTAAATACAATATATAATCCGTTGGAAAGATAGTTGAGTCTTTTTTTATTCAAAATAAATATCATTCAAAACTGATTTATGTTTCAATAGTTATAAGGAAAATACCATCAGGAGGTCAGGTTTGTATAAATCACAACACCTTGATCATTTTCTTAAAAATATTCTACAATATTATGATGAAAACATCAAATTTTCATTTAATTTTAGTTAATTAGAATCTTATATAGGCCCATAAATCATAAACATAATTTTTACCAAATTAGAATATTTTTGAAAACACAGATGTAGGGCATATGATAGAAACTTGTTTCATGCTCAAATTCAATTCTCAAATCTTCTTCCCCAATCCACCCCAACTTTACTCTTTCCCCAAGGTTAAGGAAAGTTGCTATGAACATCACCATTTTCCTTTCTTTTGCCTCATTTTTTCACTAGTAACAATCCCCTAGCACGAGGTGTCACTCCTAGATCAATTCCTTCTATCAAAGAGCATGAGGTGTCTTGAGAGGCAAGCATGAAGTGTTAACTCTTAATAGTTTCATCTAAATGTTTCTTCCTTGCTTTCTTTGTTTTCTTTTCATTTTCATAGATAATGACATATTCGTATTCAAAACATATATACTAAATTATCACATTTATGTTGTAATTTATGTATTTTCAAAATACTTCTCTTAGTTTGTCAAATTTACATTTTGTGCATTAAGAACTAAATGTGTGGTAAATTTTGATATAATTTAATTTTAACACAAGATTGAGGAATATTAAGAGTATTTTGCTCTTAATATTAGTGTAATAAAAATTCGAATATTATACTCTCCCCCACCTTAAAAGAAATTTAGTCTTCTAAATTTTCATACCTTAATCATTGAAAAGATATGGGTATTGCTTCCTCATTTTATCTTCCAACTCCCAAGCAGCTTCTTCAATAGAGTTATTTTGCCAAATAAATTTAACTAAAGGAATAACATGATTTCTTAAAATCTTGTCCTTCCTAGTAATAATTTGTTTGGCCCTTTTAGTGTAGGACAAATCTTTGTCAATTTCCAAAGGCTCATGCTCAATAATGTGGGAGGGATCTGGATCATACTTCCTCAATAGAGACACATGAGCATTAGCTAAGGCTAGTGCTAGGGCAACCCTAAGTAGTAGCTCTAACTCTTTCAAGTATCTCAAAAGGGCTAGTAAATATAGGGCTTAGCTTTTCCTTTTTGCCAAATCTTATCACGCCTTTATAAGGAGATATTTTTAGAAACACATAGCCACCTACTTGAAATTCAAGCTCCCTTCTTCTATTATCAACATAACTTTTCTAAAAACACAAGGCCACCTACCTACTTGAATCTTTTTTGTAATTTCCTACACCACATTTGAAAACAATAATTTTCTATCACCAACCTCATTTGTAATTCAAGATCCAACTCTTTTAAGTATCTCAAAAGGGCTAGTAAATCTAGGGCTTAGTTTTCCCTTCTTGCCAAATCATATCACACCTTGATTAGGAGATATTTTTAACACATGGCCACCAACTTGAAATTCAAGTTCCTTTCTTCTATTATCAGCGTAACTTTTAGTTTTCAGTTTATTTCTTATCACATGAATTTGTTTTGTAATTTCCTACACTTCATTTGAAACCAACATTTTCCTATCACCAAACCCTTTCCAACAACTAGCCCTAAATGAGGGGTTGGGCAAGGCCGAATAATAGCAGATAATAACAACTAGCCCCAAATGAGCTCACACTAAACAGAAGAGATTGATCGAGTAGAAGCCCAGAAGAAAGGTACAACTTTAGGTTCTGATGACACTGAAATTTATAGTGAATTTCATGTCATTTCATATATCTTTTTGTGTCAAATTCATGAACCTTTGCTTATTTTTATGCCTTTTTTATCAATTACTACGGAATCTACACTCTTTTTGGTTTTTGATGATTTTCAGGCAAAAAGGGATGATTTTCAGGTTTTTTCAAGCAATCCAGATGCATGAATGAATTCCCACCATCAAGAGGACATAACATGTCAAATTTCATAAAGATTGGAGCTTCAGACCAAATTATGGCAAGGCCGTAATCTATATTACGGTACCGTATTTTTGATAGCTCCCGTAATTTCAGAGCACTGCCGTAATTTGGGAATTTTTCATCTAGAAAGATTTTCGGAAATTACGGCACTACCATAACGATTTTCACAGGCCGTAATTTGGAGCGCTTTCCGACCAAAAATTTTGGCTAAAATTATGGCACTGCCGTAACATATTTTATGGTGCCGTAATCGCCAGACAATTTCAATCAGAGAACTTGACTGAAAATAAGGTAGTGCCGTGATCATTTTTACGGCTGTAATTACAACTTGGAGACGCGATTTCCACGGTCAAATTTGAGTCTGATTTTTGCAGGATCGATTGCGGATGATCCAGGCCATAAAATCCAAAGCTGTAAGAAGCAAAAGAGAGCCTTTCGACGAGACGAAGGAGGATACACCAAAAGCCCTAATTTCATCCACTGACAAGGGAGAAATCGAGTTTCATGCCGCCGCCTTAGGGTTCACCACCGGGAAGCATACAACACATCTCCAGCCGTGAAATTTGAAGGGAAGCTTCACCTGGAGCCAGAGAACATACCCCAGAAGTTTCAACGCGAAAGGATCTCGATCGGAGGAGAAATCGACGAAGAACCCAGCGCCAGCACTGTTCATACGCTTATTACGGCTGTAATTTTCATTACAGCCGTGTGGTTATTCGTTCTTCCCCTTTCTTTTTGATTTCTGATCGCTAGAAACTATGGTTTATTGTAATCTTTTCTCCATGTTAGCTCAAACCTTTTGTGGGACATCGGGGAGTAATTCCCTTTGATTTCTTAATGACTAGATAAACTTTTCATTAGTTCATCACGTATAATTTTAGCATGATAATTCTACTTTTGTGATGATTGCTCTTTGATTTTCCATAGAAACATGTTATTAATCATGTTTTAGAGTTTTCACAATAAGGATCGAAAGGTGACTTGCTTGAGAACTTTGAACCCTAGAATTGAATGTTATTGATGACACCAAAGTATATAGTATATTTTGTATTATTTTATGTATCTTTTGATGCTAAAATTGAGGATCTTTTACTTGTTTTCATGCTATAATAATCAAATATTGCAAAGTCTACTTCTATTTTGGTTTTCATGATTTTCAGGTAAAAAGACACTATTTCAAGGCGTTTTTGAGCAAAATCAAACACATAGAAGAGTTACCATCATCAAAAGGAGATCACCCAAGAAATGTCACACAAAATAGAGCAACTCAGCAAATTACGACAGTGCCGTAACTTATTTTACCGTACCGTATTTTCATAAGCTACCGTAAAATCCAAGCCACTGCCGTATTTTGGGGAGTTTCCGAACAGAAAGTTTTTCGGATTTTACGGCACGGCCGTAAAGGATTACACGGTACCATATTTTGGAGGGCTTCAGAACAGAAACTTTGCTTGATTTTACGGCACCGCCGTAAAGAATTACACAGTACTTTATTTTAGAGCGCTTCATTACAAAGAGATTCGCCGAAATTACGGCACTGCCATAAACTATTTTATGGTACCGTATTTTGAGTAATTTTTGACCAGAAAGTTGCCCAGAAAATACGACGGCACTACCGTAATCTATTTTACGGTACCATAATTACACTCAAAAACGTGATTTTTATGGGTCCGATTCTTGCGCGGACCATAACTTTTGATCCAGAGCTGCAAATTTAGATCCGAAAGTTGCTGCAACTTCGTCTTTAAGAGGAGAACACGCATGAAATAAAAAGGGTAATTTTTATTGAGTATCAAGGGCGAAATCACCAGAGAGGCGGCTAGGGTTTGGCCTCACGCCGAGAGGCATAGAGGGCATGTTAGGCCGTGATTTTCACACAGAAGCTTCGGCTGGAGGAGAGGAGGACATCACAGAAGTTTTTGAGCAAGAAGAGATCAGGTGGAGGAGAAATCAATGAAACAGCGGTGACAGCATTGTTCATCACGGAGAATACGACTATAATTTATATTACAGCCATGTTGTGAAGTTGTTTTCTTCTCCTTCTTCAATTTCTTCCACTTTGAAACTATGGTTGATTGTATTTCTTATTCCATGCAAGCTTAAACATATTTGGGACATGGGGTGTAATACCCTTTGATTTTTAATGATTAGATAATTTTTTATCATCGTCAGAATATTTTTATGATGATACTTTTGGTCATGTGATATTTGTGCTTAGACTCTCTATAGATCCATGTTACTAATTATGTTTTTAGAATTTTCGCTGTTGACTGAAAGGTAATTGCTTGAGAATTTGGAACCCTAGAATTGCATGTTAGAAACCCTTCCTTAGGTTAGATCCAACTTGATCTATTCTAGTAAAATAATTGTCATGGCTGTAACATGAATCTATAGATCGATGTCTATTTGTCAAACGTGGAGATCTTGTGTGAAAGTGAGGATCAGAACGTTGGAGATCTATATTTAAAACTAGTGTTGAGGCTCGAATGCACGAAAGTGATCCTTGAGATTCCACTAGAGATTATCAACCTAGAATTCGGATGCATGAAAGTGATCCTTGAGTTCATTGATTGATGATTTACTTATTTTCAGCATTGGGATAAATCTTGCGCGAAAGCGAAGATTGATCCCTGCATGATTATCTGCACGAAAGTGAGATAATCCCTTTATGAAATAAATTAAGTCTTTATCATGATAAAATTAGTCTGACGACCTTCTATTTACATCTAATCATTGAAATCAAGGTGGATGAAACCCTAGTCCCATGTTTATCTCTCTGATTTACTTTACGCTCTTCCTATTATTACTTTGCATTAAAATCAGTTGCTTAGCTAGTAAGAATACAACTAATTGGTACTTAATAATAAGGTCTCTATGGTTCGATATCTTTCTTTATTACTTCGAGTATCCGTGCACTTGCGGACTACAACAAGTTTTTGGCGCCGTTGCCGAGGGACCTTAGTTTTGTTAATATCAAAATAGTTGTTAGTATTGCTAGACTAAGTTTTATTTGTTTTAGATTTAACTTTGTTTTTTTTCTTTTTGCAGGTTTTGGATTTTCACAGTTGTGATAGAACTGCGATTTCTAAAATTTATGAATTTACTTGTGTTTTATATTTTCTATTTTTTTTATATATTCTGAAAAAAAATATCTCTCATTGATTGGTGTTAGATAATCTTTCTATTTTGAAGAGATTTCTTTTAATCACTACTCATGGGCAACTGAAAGAGATGAGGTATACATGCCACAAGGAAGGTATGAAGATGATTCATGGTGCACTATTGCAGATAAGTTAGATTATTTGGCTCATAAATTAGACACTTTTAATATGCACCCTGTTATGAAATCTTGTTCTCCTGTTAGATGTGATATCTGTGGATATTTTGATCATTGTTCCTCTGATTGCCCATTTTTAAATCCTAATTTATCATGGGAAGAATCTTATCAATTGTATTACAGATGGGAAAACCAAACTTCTTTATATGATGATTGTTCAAATCATGTTTCTGAGCCATACTTTGAAGATACTGAAGAATCTAGGTTAGAAACTATGCTTGAAAAATTCATATCAAATCAAAACCAATTTATGACAAGTCAAAATAAAAAATTTGAGGATCTCAAGGGAATGATAAATCAATTTGCTTCTCGGGTAGAATCTTTAACTGCTAATTCTAAAATTTTGGAAACCCAGAGAACACAACAAGATTGTTTATTTGAGTTTGAAACTAAGGAACTTGATTTAGAAAATTCCCCCTCTGATTATGATTGTTTTGAGATTGAGCCTTATGTGAATATTAATGAATCTTCTTTAGATTTTGACTGTTGTGAAATTGATTCATCTAATAATTTATTTGAGGAAAAGGTTGAGAAAATTGAAATTGAAAAACCTTCTTTTGATGATAATTCTGATTTTGATGTAAATTTATATATGGTTAAATCTGATGAGCATGATGAAGGTTCAAAAATTATAGACATTAATGAGCCCCACTTTGATTTTGGTGATATTTTTGAAATTAATGATAAATCTCTTGTGGTTAACTCTGATTCTATTAATTCTTTTTCATATGATTCTGATTTTGACTCTTCTAATGATGAATTATTTGTGGGGAGGCATGAGGAAATTGATTTTGTAGAGTCTCATCTTGATTTTGTTGATAATTTTGATATTGATAGATCATTTGATGACAAACATGAGGAACTTGAAAAGGATTTGAATGAATCTCACTCTAATGTTTTGCCCATATCTTTTGTTGAATCTTCTGATTTATTTGAGAACTTATGCTTTATTGAGAAACTTAATGAAAGACATAATACTTATTTTGATGATCCAATGCTTATATCTTTTGATCAAAGTTCTATGGAAATTGAAAAGATAAAGTTGAAGAAAGGACTTATGATTTTACTTAATGACAAATTCAGGAAGATTATTGAATATCCTTTTTGTAAAGATGAAAATTTTAATTTCTGCATATTTAAGAAAACCACTTTGATTGTGATTTATATGTAATTTTGGATCTTTGGATTAGTGGCTAAAAGTTTTGGACAGAGAAAATGCAGAAAATTGTTTGCTCTTTACTTTGGTACTGATTCACCTGCTTCACCATGATATTTGACTTTTTCGTCAAGCTATGGATCTAAAATTAGCGCTTCTTGGGAGGCAACCCAAGCGTTACCACTTAGCTTAGTTTCTTTTATTTTACTTTATTTTTAGAACTAATTTTTCTTCTCTTTTTGTACGTAAAAATAAGTTTTCGCACATAATACGGCACTGCCGTAATCCATTTTATGGTACCGTATTTTCGGTCCATTTTCGACAGAAAGTTTTATAATTTTTACGGCAGAGCCGTAACATCTTTCACGTGCCGTATTTTTGGTCCGATTTCCCCCGAGAGATTTTGGTATTTTACGGCACTACCGTATGATTGTTCACAATACCGTATTTGTTTTGGTATTTCTGACCCGAGACTTTTATAGAAATTACGGCACTGCCGTAAGGGGTTTAACGGTACCGTATTTTAACTCCATAGTCTGCTTATTGAGTAGGTGTTTTCTCGCTGTGATTTTAAGAAACTAGGTTATGAAAATTTTTGATCTTTGGCACGACATGGAAGTACTCATCTTTATCTATCATCTGGATATTTTTTCTGAATTTTAAAGTCCATGGATCATTCTAAAACCCATAGCAACTTTTCGATTTTGATTAATTTTTGCAGTAGTTTTCTTCTGACTAATCTGATTAGCACTTTTGCTACATGTTTTTAAGATGCTTTAATAACTTGAAACCTAGATTTTTTGCGTGGAATATGAAGTTCGTGTGTCATTCTATCTTGTGGTTTAGTTATTTTTATGAAAATATTTTCTGATCATTTTAGGACACATGGCAACTTTTTGAATATGATTAACTTTTGTGCAGTTTTTGCAGTTTTGTAATCTGAGTAGCCTTCTTTTTGTTGATACCCTAAATTCCTGAAAGATTTTGATCCTTCAATTTTTATACACCTGAAAAGAACGAGTTTTATTCTATCAGATGGTTCTGCCTATTTTCTTATTGGATCATTAAATCTTATTTTTGGGTATGACTACTTTTCTTAAAAAAATTCACTGGCTGCACTGTTTGCTTTCTATCAGTTCTTGCTTATTTTGCCTCCAGATCTAGAAATCTTCAAGAGCAACTGTCTTCCACCTCTAACCACCACTGCATCTGCCTCTGACATCACTGTATCCAGCCGTCGACACTGTATTATACCATCTGCAGATTCTTACTTCTTCTACTGCCTCTTATTCTATTGATTTTATTTATTTATGCAGCAGACTCTTCATTAGTGACTGATTTTTTTTTTATTTGTGTAGCTCTATTTCTCACACCCACTAGTCGATGATCTCACCTCCAGGACTGTAGTCTTCAGCAGGCCACTGGAGATTACTCACTTTACTGTCGGCACGAGCACATCATTGCTAGCAGCTCCTCCGCTAGCATCTGTTCCACCTCTGCTTCTTAGCTGCACCAGCTTTTTCCACCAGCACTCTTCTGGACCATCGATGATATCTCTGACTCTTCTTTGAGAAAATTATTTTTATTATTATTTTAGAGACTATTTTCAGACTGAGCCTTATGTATTAAAAATTTTGTAGGAAAATTTTTAAAGGGCACATCTATGGACCTAGCAGCATCTGACCCGACACTATTTTGAAAGTCAAACCCTAGTACACATGCGCATCTATAAGATCTTGCATAGGCGAAAAACTAGGTTTGATAGGATCGAGAGGCAAGATAATATGAGCAACCATAAAAGGATAAAATGATGCGTTACCATTGCCATTGATTGAGTGGCGACTTGGAAGAAGAAAGGGCGAGCGGCTCTTCTCCAAAGGAAATCGCACACAAGAAGATGATGACTTCTTCCTTGTATTCCTTGTGCTAGCAAAGATCCAAGGAGTCCTAGATCGTGTATGAGGAGATGTCTTTTTCCTTTTTGCTGGCCGAACTTCCTCTTGTCGTGAAGATCATCCATACGAGAGGAGAGGGGGCGAGAGAGAGAGAGATAGGCGTTCGAACATGGGGGCGTTTTCTCAAAGAAAACAGCTTCCAAAAATAGTAAGTGCATAACTCCATGTTTAACTCCACTTGAAGCCATCGATAACTCCTCTCTCAATTGAACCATGCGTTCACCAAGTGAACCGGTTCAATTCTATTTGGTTCAAAGACCAAACCGAACCCACCATGGTCTTGATCTCTTTGAACCAAATGGTTCAAGATCTAACCACACATCTCTCGACCCTCTTGATCTCTATGATCAAGCATCAATTCTCTCGATCGAAGCTTACCGATCTCAAGCCCTAATCAATCAAACATGATCAGACCAGATCTCACTTCCAATCAGAGTTTAAATTCCTTTAAACTGAACCAGAACAATTCAGTCCACACGATCTGACATAAGTAAGCCATATCATCAAATTGTGCGACCCTAAGGGTTTCCTTCAATTTCGGTAACGATAACTTACGTTATCACGATCAGAGAGGGGTATCTAGCAACACATCACTATCTCCCGATATGAAGGAAAGAGTCTTCCAAGACTACACCCAAACCATAGCACAAGTGTGAATCCAATTCACTCGGCATACATGTTCCCTTTGCCACTGGACGTTCTCATTGGACAAGCCTGTCAAGCCTGTAATTCCAACATGATGAGAATGGTTAGATCAGATGAACATAGTCATCTGGGTATGGCCATACACTTTCTCAACCATCTCATCCAAGGGGCCCTTTAGAACATCACACTCCAACTAGGAGAGGCAATCCTATATCTATCACCAGTGTCCTAACATGAGTCATGCCCACCATCCAAGATAATCCTTAACCATTATCTTTCAAATGATATTGAACTACCTCAAAACAATGCCAATCATCATTTAGAAACACAAGTGATCTCAAGTCAGAGGGAGTATACCACTTGCTAGTTTATAAGAATTATTCACATTGTGACAAAAACTGAATATCCTAAGTAGGGTCAGTCCAGTACATCCAATGCACCTATGCGTCTAAATCTTATTCCATGCTCGAAGCATCCTATAAGATTAGAACACATATTAGTCTCAATCATATCAAGGCTGTCTCATGTTCACCAAGATATCTCGACTAAGGACTATACTGCATGTCAGCCTAGCTGAACATCATTGAGACATTATTCAGAAGTATACATATTGCAGCAGATAATGTAACAACCTGAATAACAACCATTGCCTTTATAAACATGAAGTTTATACATGATACTGAAATTATCTCAAGGCCTCAAACATTAGCCTTAAGGGCATACCCCAACAATCTCCCACTTGCACTTAAACTAATGGTTGAGGAATCTCAATCCCATATTATTACAGTGCTTTTCATGCTTCTGCTGCGCCAGAGGCTTTGTAAGCGGGTCAGCTAGATTGTCATCTGTATGAACCTTGCAGATCTTGATCTCTCCTCGATCTATGATCTCACGGATCAAATGAAACCTTCTCTGTATGTGCTTGGACTTCTGGTGTGACCGCGGTTCCTTTGCTTGTGCAATCGCTCCAGTGTTATCACAGAAGATAACCAGTGGATCTGCACTCGAAGGAACAACACCAAGTTCTTGTATGAATTTACGAATCCATACTGCCTCCTTTGATGCTTCTGAGGCTGCAACATACTCGGCTTCTGTTGTGGAATCAGCAACAATTGATTGTTTGAAACTCTTCCACACCACTGCTCCTCCATTCAAGCTAAAAACGTAGCCTGATTGCGATCGGAAATCATCTTGGTCAGATTGGAACGAAGCGTCAGTATATCCTTCAATACTGAGTTCTTCCTGACCTCCATATATTAAGAACATATCTTTGGTTCTCCGAAGATATTTCAAAATGTTCTTGACCGCAATCCAGTGTGCCTTCCCTGGATTACTTTGGAACCGACTGGTCACGCTTAACCCATAAGCGACGTCTGGGCGAGTACACAACATCGCATACATGATGGACCCAATAGCCGAAGCATAAGGCATATTGTCCATCTCATCTTTCTCAGACTGTGTTTGAGGACACTAGCTCTTTGAAAGATTCAGACCATGTCTGACTGGAAGATATCCTCTTTTAGAATTTTCTAAATGAAATCTCTCCAGGACCTTATCGATGTAAGTACTCTGGCACAGCCCGAGAAGCCTATTAGATCTATCTCTATAGATCTTCACACCTAGTACATAGGCTGCTTCTCCTAAATCTTTCATCTGGAAACATTTTCTTAACCATGCTTTGACTGCATGCAGTTCAGGAACATCGTTTCCAATGATCAAGATATCATCGACGTAGAGGACTAAGAAAGTAATCACGCTCCCACTAAACCTTTTATACACACACACCCATCTTCATTTTTGATGAAACCAAATTCACAGACTGATTCATCAAAACGAATATTCCAACTTCTTGATGCTTGTTTAAGTCCATAAATGGACTTCTTTAATTTGCATATTTTATGACGTTCTGATGGATTGATGAAACCTTCAGGCTGTGTCATATACACATCCTCTTCCAGTTTTCCATTAAGGAAAGCGGTCTTCACATCCATTTGCCAGATCTCATAATCATAATATGCTGCTATCGCGAGAATAATTCGGATGGATTTGAACATGGCTACAGGAGAGAAAGTTTCATCATAATCTACCCCGTAGATTTGTTTGAAACCTTTCGCAACTAGCCTGCCCTTATAGGTAACTACGTTACCATCCATGTCTATCTTCCTTTTGAAGATCCACTTACAGCCTATAGGGATTACTCCCGGAGGCGGATCAACCAAATCCTAGACTTGGTTATCTGACATGGAGTCCATCTCGGCTCGCATAGCTTCAAGCCAACTTGCTGATTCCGGTCCACTAACCGCATCCGCATAAGTGAGGGGTTCATCATTAATGATGTAGACTCCGTCATAGCGCTCAGGCTGACGACGAATCCTTCCCGATCTATGCGGTTCCCGTGATATCCGAGCCTCAGGTTGAACATTAACCTGTTCTATTTGCTCAGGCTCATCCAACTGAGCTTGACTACTTTGTCCCTCTTCTGGATTTTCATCTAGCTTTATTTCTCTCCCACTGGCCTCTTGCAGAAGAAATTCCTTCTCAAGAAAAATAGCCGTTCGAGCAACAAATACTTTGTTCTCTTTGGGATCGTAGAAATAATAACCCTTAGTTTCTTTAGGGTAACCGACAAAGATACATTTATTAGATCTGCTCTCCAGTTTCCCAGAGGCGAGCTTTTTGACATAAGCCTCGCAACCCCAGATTTTAATAAATGTTAAGCTCGGCTGTTTCCCATACCATAACTCAAATGGTGTCTTTGAAACGGCCTTGGATGGCACTCGGTTTAGTACTTTTGCAGCTGTTTCCAGTGCAAATCCCCAAAAGGAGTAAGGTAGAGTGGCCTGACTCATCATAGAACGAACCATATCCAATAAGGTTCTATTTCTCCTCTCGGACACACCATTCCATTGCGGTGTTCCTGGGGGAGTGAGCTGTGAGATGATCCCACACTCCTTCAGATAGTCAGTAAACTCATGACTCAAGTATTCACCACCTCGATCTGATCGAAGTGCCTTGATATTTCGGCCTAACTAATTTTGTACTTCATTTTTGAATTCTTTGAACTTGTCAAAAGATTCACTCTTATGTCTCATTAAATAGACATAACTGAAGGGTCGAAACCTAAGTCAGATGCGCTTCTAAATTTTTGCATAGGCGGAAAAACTAGGTTTCATGAAGATCGCATGGCTTGTAAGTATAACCAACCATAAGAGGATGATTGAAGCATTACCATGGCCATTGCTCGAGTGATGACTTGGAAGAAGAAAGGGCGATCGGCTCTTCTCCAAAGAGGTCACACACAAGATGTTGAAGGCTTACTCCCTTGTGCTCTTTGTGCTAGCAAAGATCCAAGGAAAACTTGATCGTGTACAAGGAGATGTTTTTCTCTCTCGGCTGTTCGAACTCTCTTCCTTGGCGTGAAGACTCACTACCACACGAGAGGAAACGGGAGGAGAAGAGGGGGCGAACCACATTACAATCGTGGAGGCGTTTTCCAAAATGGAAAACTGACTTCCAAATATAGTAAGTGCTTAATACTCATGCATTCACTCAAAGTGAACCATCAAAAATTCCTTCTCCTTTGAACCAAGCGTTCACTAAGTGAACCGGTTCAATTCTATTTGGTTCAAAGACCAAATCGAACCAGCCATGGTTTAGATCTCTTTGAACCAAATGGCTCAAGATCTAACCACACATCTCTTGATCTTCTTGATCTCATCGATCAAGCATCAATTCTCCTGATCGAAGCTTACCGATCTCAAGCCCTAATCAATCAAACATGATCAGACCAGATCTCACTTCAAATCAGAGTTTAAATTCCTTTAAATTGGACTAAAACAATTCAATCCACACGATCTGATATAAGTAAGCCATATCATCAAATTGTGCGACCCTAAGGGTTTCCTTCAATGTCGGTAACGATAACTTACATTATGACGATCAGAGAGGGGTATCTAGCAACACATCACTGTCTCCCGATATGAAGGAAAGAGTCTTCCAAGACTACACCCAAACCACAGCACAAGTGTGAATCCAATTCACTTGGCATACATGTTTCCTTTGCTACTGGATGTTCTCGTTGGACAAGCGTGTCAAGCGTGTAACTCCAACATGATGAGAATGGTTAGATCAGATGAACATAGTCATCTGGGTATGGCCATACACTTTCTCAACCATCTCATCCAGGGGGCCCCTATAGAACATCACACTCCAACAAGGAGAGGCAATCCTTTATCTATCACTAGTGCCCTAACATGACTCATGCACATTATCCAAGATAATCCTTAACCATTATTTTTTCAAATGATATTGAACTACCTCAAGATAATGCCAATCATCATTTAGAAACAGAAGTGATCTCAAGTCAGAGGAAATATGCCATTTGCTTGCATACAAGGATTATTCACATTGTGACAAACAATTGAACATCCTAAGTAGGGTCAGTCCAGTACATCCAATGCACCTATGTGTCTAAATCTTATTCCATGCTCGAAGCATCCTATAAGATCAGAACACATATTAGTCTCAATCATATCAAGGTTGTCTCATGTTCACCAAGATATCTCGACTAAGGACAATACTGCATGTCAGCCAAGCTGAACACCATTGAGACATTATTCAGAAGTATACATAACAGCAGCAGATAATGTAACAACCTGAATAACAACAATTGCCTTTATAAAACATAGTTTATACATGATACTAATAATAACCCAAGGCCTCAAACATTAGCCTTAAGGGCATACCCCAACAATCTCCCACTTGCACTTAAACTAATGGTTGAGAAATCTCAAACCCATATTATTACAGTGCTTCTCATGCTTCTGCTGCGCCAGAGGCTTTGTAAGCGGGTCAGCCAGATTGTCATCTGTATGAACCTTGCAGATCTTGATCTCTCCTCGATCTATGATCTCCCGGATCAAATGAAACCTTCTCTGTATGTGCTTGGACTTCTGGTGTGACCGAGGTTCCTTTGCTTGTGCAATCGCTCCAGTGTTATCACCGAAGATAACCAATGGATCTGCACTCGAAGGAACAACACCAAGTTCCTGAACGAACTTACGAATCCATACTGCCTCCTTTGATGCTTCTGAGGCTGCAACATACTCGGCTTCTGTTGTGGAATCAGCAACAATTGATTGTTTGAAACTCTTCCACACCACTGCTCCTCCATTCAAGCTAAAAACATAGCCTGATTGCGATCGGAAATCGTCTTGGTCAGATTGGAATGAAGCGTCAGTATATCCTTCAATACTGAGTTCTTCCTGACCCCCATAAATCAAGAACATATCTTTGGTTCTCCGAAGATATTTCAAAATGTTCTTGACTGCAATCCAGTGTGTCTTCCCTGGATTACTTTGGAAACGACTGGTCACGCTTAACCCGTAAGCGACGTCTGGGCGAGTACATAACATCGCATACATGAGGGACCTAATAGCCTAAGCATAGGGTGTATTGTCCATCTCATCTTTCTCAGACTGTGTTTCAGGACACTGGCTCTTTGAAAGATTCAGACCATGTCTGACTGGAAGATATCCTCTTTTAGAATTTTCTAAATGGAATCTCTCCAGGACCTTATCGATGTAAGTACTCTGGCACAGCCCGAGAAGCCTATTAGATCTATCTCTGTAGATCTCCACACCTAATACATAGGCTGCTTCTCCCAAATCTTTCATCTGGAAACATTTTCTTAACCATGCTTTGACTGCATGCAGTTCAGGAATATCGTTTCCAATGATTAAGATATCATCGACGTAGAGGACTAGGAAAGTAATCACGCTCCCACTAAACCTTTTATATACACACGGGTCATCTTCATTTTTGATGAAACCAAATTCACAAACTGATTCATCAAAACGAATATTCCAGCTTCTCGATGCTTGTTTTAGTCCATAAATGGACTTCTTTAATTTGCATATTTTATGACGTTCTGATGGATTGATGAAACCTTCAGGCTGTGTCATATACACATCCTCTTCCAGTTTTCCATTAAGGAAAGCGGTCTTCACATCCATTTGCCAGATCTCATAATCATAATATACAGCTATCGCGAGAATAATCCGAATGGACTTGAACATGGCTACAGGAGAGAAAGTTTCATCATAATCTATCCCGTAGATTTGTTTGAAACCTTTCGCAACTAGCCTGCCCTTATAGGTAACTACGTTACCATCCATGTCTTTCTTCTTTTTGAAGATCCACTTACAGCCTATAGGGATTACTCCCTGAGGCTGATCAACCAAATCCCAGACTTGGTTATCTGACATGGAGTCCATTTCGGCTCGCATAGCTTCAAGCCATCTTACTGATTCCGGTCCATTGACCGCATCCGCATAAGTGAGGGGTTCATCATTAATGATGTAGACTCCGTCATAGCGCTCAGGCTGACGACGAATCCTTCCCGATCTACGCGGTTCCCGTGATATCTGAGCATCAGGTTGCTCAGTAACCTGATCTGTTGGCTCAGGCTCATCCAACTGAACTTGATTACTTTGTCCCGCTTCTGGATTTTCATCCAGCTTTATTTCTCTCCCACTGGCCTCTTGCAGAAGAAATTCCTTCTCAAGAAAAATAGCCGTTCGAGCAACAAATACTTTGTTCTCCTTGGGATCATAGAAATAATAACCCTTAGTTTCTTTAGGGTAACCGACAAAGATACATTTATCTGATCTACTCTCTAGTTTCCCAGAGGCGAGCTTTTTGACATAAGCCTCGCAACCCCAGATTTTTATAAATGTCAAGCTCGGCTGTTTCCCATACCATAACTCATATGGTGTCCTTAAAACAGCCTTGGATGGCACTCGGTTTAGCACCTTTGCAGCTGTTTCCAGTGCAAATCCCCAAAAGGAGTAAGGTAGAGTAGCCTGACTCATCATTGAACGAACCATATCCAATAAGGTTCTATTTCTCCTTTCGGACACACCATTCCATTGCGGTGTTCCTGGCGGAGTGAGCTATGAGATAATCCCACACTCCTTCAGATAGTCAGTAAACTCACGACTCAAGTATTCCCCACCTCGATCTGAATGAAGTGCCTTGATATTTCGGCCTAACTGATTTTGTACTTCATTTTTGAACTATTTGAACTTGTCAAAAGATTCACTCTTATGTCTCATTAAATAGACATAACCATACCTACTGAAATCATCAGTAAAAGTAATGAAGTATAAATAGCCACCTCTGGCATGTTTACTAAAAGGCCCACACACATCACTGTGAATAAGGTCAAGTAAACATGAAGCCCTTTGACCTTTATTAGAAAAAGGAGTCTTCGTCATTTTACCCATTAAACAAGCTTTGCATGTATCAAGCTCCTCATAGGAGAATGATCCCAGCAGTCCACGTTCATGCAACCGCTTAATGCGCTTCTTGTTAATATGGCCTAAACGACTATGCCAAAGCAAGGTGCTGTCATCAGCATACTTGGCTTTCTTGTTATCAATTTGTTGTACAGAACATTCCATGTCCAACATGAATAACCCATTGTTAATCGACCTGGTAGCATAAACAATATTATCAAACG
This sequence comes from Costus lasius, assembly GCA_027563935.2. Taxonomy (NCBI): domain Eukaryota; kingdom Viridiplantae; phylum Streptophyta; class Magnoliopsida; order Zingiberales; family Costaceae; genus Costus; species Costus lasius. The sequence goes on from CM050449.1 coordinate 51,802,995, forward strand.
AAATACAACACTTTAAAGTTTTGCATTCAAAAGAAAAACCTTTCCTGACAAGAGCAGGAATAGAGATAATATTCTTAGTTATGCTCGGTACGAAATAACAATTGTCAAGTTCTAATACAAAACCAGATGGTAAGGAGATGTGATATTCTCCTACAGCAACAGCAGCAACCCGTGCCCCGTTTCCAACTCGTAGGTCCACCTCATGCTGTCCCACCTGTCTTCTTCTCTTGAGTTCCTGCACATTTGAACAAATGTGAACTCCACATGCAGTGTCCAACACCCATGAAATAGAAGAAGCTACCATGACTTCAGTCACGTAAATACCTGAGCCAGAAGTGAAAGGCTTGCTTCCCTTCTTCTCTCCTTGGAGCGCTTTGCAGTCCTTCTTCTAGTGACCCAGCTGGCCACAGTGGAAACATCTGTTGTCCTTTGACCGCTTCACCTTTTGTTTCAAAGCCTTGTTGTAGCTCTTGATAGGGGTTTTGCCCTTCTTCCCCTTCTTCTTATTCCTTGAAGGAACCATCAAGACAGAGGATGAAGGCTTTCCCTTCTCAAGAGTCTGCTCTGTGGTGCAGAGCATGTTCAGTAACTCTGCCGGAGTACAGTCGATCTTGTTCATATTAAAATTAATGATGAACGGATCGAAAGAGGCCGGGAGAGACTGCAGGATAATGTCTACAACAAGTTCCTGATTGATGGTGTGTCCCAGTTTCTCTAGAACCTCCTTGTACCCAATCATCTTGAGTACGTGAGCTCCCACTGGACTGCCTTTAGTCAGTTTGCTATGAAAGAAAAGTTTCGTCAAGTTATAGCGTTCTGTCCTTGCCTGTGCAGCATATAGCATCTTGAGATTAGCTATAATATCAATAGCAGACAAATCTTCATGCTGATGCTGGTGCTCTGGCGTCATTGACGCAAGCATAAGGCAAGAGACATCAGTACTCTCACTGACGTGCTTCTCATAAGCATCCTGAACCGCCCTTGCGGCGTTCGCAGCAGGTTGAGCCGGTATTGCCGCTCAAGGACATACAGCTTCCTCTCAGCCTTAAGCACAATCTTAAGCTGTCTGTACCAGTCTGAGAAGTTTGGCCCAGCAAACTTCTCCTTTTCCAATATGGATCGCAAATTGAGCCCTGTGGTGTTCGTTGCTGCAGGAATCTACAACATTGCAAGAACAACAAGGTCAGTATCCATGTTAGAATCAATCCAGGACTTAAGAGTGATTCTTTTCTCACTATTTTATCTGACTGAAAAATCCAATAAAACAGCCCGAAAGAGTGAAAGTCTTTTAGTGAGATGGGATCCAGATTTCATACTTGATCTCCGCGTCCCGCTCAGGCGAGATAAGATGCACAGAGAGTTCAAGCACTAATCACTGGTAGGCTATCCATGCCAATCGCCAACCCGTGCGATTCCCCTTCATCTAGGTAATCCAGAAGACTGCGCCAACTGAGTTGGTACAACACAGTTTCTGATTCCTAAGATGGCTGCCTCCATATAGCTATCATATGCTCAATATGTAGCCCATATGGTCAAGCTGACCTGACCTACTCCCTGGACCACCACGTGTTATGCTGAGCAACGAGAAGGGATAAATCCCTGCTCTGTAGCATGTAGGTGTAATCACACACCATCTGAAGATAGCTGGGCGTGCCCACTGAGTGGGTACAACACGGCCCCAACGATAGTCAGAACAGTGAGGTTTTGCATCAGAAGGCTTTCGAGCTTGATATTTCGTTGGATTTTAACGGTCCATTTTATCTTCTTACTATCATGCAAGATCTATGGTGATAGCAGAAGAATAAATATACTTGTGCTAATATTACTTAAAACAGTAAGTAGAAAGCACAATGATCTTATGTGGTAAACGCCCATAAAATCCTAAGTAAAACCCTAGTTTTACACAAGTCCTCACTTGAGCTATTTATGGGTCTCTTTCACTTCATCTGGCCCGGCCCGGGCCCAAGGCGCCCTTTGCAGCCTAAATGCGCCCACCAGACTGGTTGCGCCTTTTCTAGAGTCGAACTCTAGACCCACCACCTGGTGAAGCCACTTGCTGCAAGCGTCTCTGCCATGTGTGCTCTGTGCTTATGTCTGATCAAATTACATTTTTAATCTATCTAGACAAGGTTTGACTCGCAGGTCAATTATACAATTTTCATAAATTAAAGTTTGATTCGCAGATCACAGCAAAATTTATAAATCAATTCCAGGCACGCAGGCCCCAGCACAGCACATAAATAAGGGCAGCCCACATAAGATTAAATAGACATCCATTCACCATGATAAACAAGCATCCATGTGATCCAAACAGAAAATAAAATTTTGAAAACCCATGGCATCAATTTTATTTCCTTATGTGCCCTACTACCTTACAACGGTCCATTAATAGGTATCCACTCATCAGACCAAGTCAGACCCACTGCCCTTGCACGCACCCAGTCATAACTGACTTGCGTCGACCTTGTGGTCAACTATGCATGCCTTAAGGGCTGAACGTCCCACATGATTTCTGGCAAGCGGGTGTGACCCCGGGCCTTAATCATGATCGTTCACCAGGCGCCTCAATCAGACATCGCTACACGCCCTTCTGCAGTCGGCCTATAGCCACCTGTATACCTTGTGCACAGGTGCTATCTGGCCGACCCATCTAGGCTGTCAGATGGTCTGATTAGGCTATAGGGTCCAGACTTGATTGACGATTTCAACCCTATTAACCCGTCTAAGTATTTCAAGCAGGCGCTTATAGATTGATCTAATGAATGGCGCGCAAGATAATATGTTTTTGGGTGAAAACTTTCATGAAGAGTGCAAACAAACGTTACATGCACTAGCTTAAATGTTAAACAAAATACATCTAACTCATAGCATGTATATTCGCATGACATCATGAAGATCAATCCAAAGCATAAAACTAACATGGATCACGACAAGATGGCGATTATAAGTATCAAGCCACCAACTGAAATCATCAGTAAAAGTAATGAAGTATGAATAGCCACCTCTGGCATGTTTACTAAATGGCCCACACACATCACTGTGAATAAGGTCAAGTAAACCTGAAGTCCTTTCACCTTTATTAGTAAAAGGAGTCTTCGTCATTTTACCCATTAAACAAGCTTTGCATGTATCAAGCTCCTCATAGGAGAATGATCCTAGCAGTCCATAGTCATGCAACCGCTTAATGCGTTTCTTGTTAATATGGCCTAAACGACTATGCCATAGCAAGGTGCTGTCATCAGCATACTTAGCTTTCTTATTATCAATTTGTTGTACAGAACATTCCATGTCCAACATGTATAACCCATTGTTAATCGACCCAGTTGCATAAACAATATTATCATATGAAATACAACACTGTAAAGTTTTGCATTCAAAAGAGAAACCTTTCCTGACAAGAGTAGGAATAGAGATAATATTCTTAGTTATGCTTGGCAAAAAATAACAATTGTCAAGTTCTAATACAAAACCAGATGGTAAAGAGATGTTATATTGTCCTACAGCAACAGCAGCAACCCGTGCTCCGTTTCCAACTCGTAGGTCCACCTCATGCTGTCCCACCTGTCTTCTTCTCTTGAGTTCCTGCACATTTGAACAAATGTGAACTCCACATGCAGTGTCCAACACCCATGAAATAGAAGAAGCTACCATGACTTCAGTCACGTAAATACCTGAGCCAGAAGTGAAAGGCTTGCTTCCCTTCTTCTCTCCTTGGAGCGCTCTACAGTCCTTCTTCCAGTGACCCAGCTGGCCACAATGGAAGCATCTGTTGTCCTTTGACCGCTTCATCTTTTGTTTCAAAGCCTTGTTGTAGCTCTTGAGAGGGGTTTTGCCCTTCTTCCCCTTCCTCTTGTTCCGTGAAGGAACCATCAAGACAGAGGATGAAGGCTTTCCCTTCTCAAGAGTCTGCTCTGTGGTGCAGAGCATGTTCAGTAACTCTGCCGGAGTACAGTCGATCTTGTTCATATTAAAATTAATGATGAACGAATCGAAAGAAGCTGGGAGAGACTGCAGGATAATGTCCACAACAAGTTCCTGATTGATGGTGTGTCCCAGTTTCTCTAGAGCCTCCTTGTACCCAATCATCTTGAGTACGTGAGCTCCCACTGGACTCCCTTCAGTCAGTTTGCTATGAAAGAAAAGTTTTGTCAAGTTATAGCGTTCAGTCCTTGCCTGTGCAGCATACAGCATCTTGAGATTTGCTATAATATCAATAGCAGACAAATCCTCATGCTGACGCTGTAGCTCGGGCGTCATTGACGCAAGCATAAGGCAAGCGACATCAGTACTATCACTGACATGCTTCTCATAAGCATCCCGAACCGCTCTTGTGGCGTTCGCAGCGGGTTGAGCCGGTATTGCCGACTCAAGGACATACAGCTTCCTCTCAGCTTTAAGAACAATCTTAAGCTGTCTGTACCAGTCTGAGAAGTTTGGCCCAGCAAACTTCTCCTTTTCCAATATGGATCGCAAATTGAGCCCTGTGGTGTTCGTTGCTGCAGGAATCTACAACATAGCAAGAACAACAAGGTCAGTATCCATGTTAGAATCATTCCAGGACTTAAGAGTGATTCTTTTCTCACTATTTTATCTGACTGAAAATCCAATAAAATAGCCCGAAAGAGTGAAACTCTTTTAGTGAGATGGGATCCAGATTTCATACTTGATCTCCGCGTCCCGCTTAGGCGAGATAAGATACACAGAGAGTTCAAGCACTAATCACCGGTAGGTCATCCATGCCAATCGCCAACCCGTGCGATTCCCCTTCATCTAGGCAATCCAGAAGATTGTGCCAACTGAGTTGGTACAACACAGTCTCTGATTCCTCAGATGGCTGCCTCCATACAGCTATCATATGCTCAATATGTAGCCTATATGGTCAAGCTGACCTGACCTACTCCCTAGACCATCACATGCTATGCTGAGCAACGAGAAGAGATAAATCCCTTCTCTGTAGCATGTAGATGTAATCGCACACCGTCTGAAGATAGCTGGGCGTGCCCACTGAGTGGGTACAACACGGCCCCAACGATAGTCAGAACAGTGAGGTTTCGCGTCAGAAGGCAATCAAGCTTGATATGGTCGTTGGATTTTAACGGTCCTTTTATCTTCTTACTATCATGTAAATTCTATAGTGATAGCAGAAGAATATAAACATTCATGTGCTAATATTACTTAAAATAGTAAATAGAAAGCACAATTATCTTATGTGGTAAACGCCCATAAAAGCCTATGTAAAACCCTAGTTTTACAAAAGTCTTCACGTGAGCTCTTTATGGGACTCTTGTACTTCATCTGGCCCAGCTCGGGCCCAAATGCCCTCCAGGCAGTATGCGCCTGCTCTAGAGTCAAACTCTAGACCTCCCACCTGGTGAAGCCATTGACTACAAGCGCCTCTGCCATGTGTGCTCATGTGCTCATGTCTGATTAAATTACATTTTAATCTATTTAGACACGTTTTGACACGCAGGTCAATTATACATTTTCATAAATTAAAGTGTGATTCGCAGATCACAGCAAAATTTATAAATTAATTCCAGGCTCGCAGGCCCCAGCACAGCACACAAAATAAGGGCAACCCACATAAGATTAAATAAACACCCAATCATGTTAAACATGCATACATGTGATCCAATCAGAAAATAAAATTTTTGAAAAAAAAGAAAAACCCATTGTATCAATTTTATTTCCTTATGTGCCCTACTACCTTACAACGGTCCATTAGCAGGTATCCACTCATCAGACCAAGTCAGACCCACTGCCCTTGCATGCACCCAGTCATAACTGACTTGTGTCGACCTAGTGGTCAACTATGCATGCCTTAAGGGCTGAACGTCCCACATGATTTTTTGGCAAGCGGGTGTGACCCCGGGCCTTAATCATGATCGTTCACTAGGTGCCTCAATCAGACATCGCTACACGCCCTTCTGCAGTCGACCTATAGCCACCTGTTTTGCTTGCGCACAGGTGCTATCTAGCCGACCCATCTAGGCTGTCAGATGGTCTGATTAGGCTGTTGGGTCCAGACTTGACTAATGACTTCAACCCTGTTAACCCGTCTAAGAGTTTAAAGCAGGCACTTAGATAGATCTAAATGAGGGGGCGCGCATGATAATATTTTGGTTGAAAACTATCATGAAGAGCGCAAACAAACATTACATGCGCAAACTTAAATGTAAACAAAATACATCTAACATATAGCATGTATTTTCGCATGACATCATGAAGATTTATCCAACCCATAAAACAAACATGGATCACAACAAGATGGCGATCATATATATCAAGCCAAAAAACCCTAGCTCTGATACCAATTGAAAGTCAAACCCTAGTACACATGCGCATCTATAAGATCTTGCATAGGCGAAAAACTAGGTTTGATAGGATCGAGAGGCAAGATAATATGAGCAACCATAAAAGGATAAAATGATGCGTTACCATTGCCATTGATTGAGTGGCGACTTGGAAGAAGAAAGGGCGAGCGGCTCTTCTCCAAAGGAAATCGCACACAAGAAGATGATGACTTCTTCCTTGTATTCCTTGTGCTAGCAAAGATCCAAGGAGTCCTAGATCGTGTATGAGGAGATGTCTTTTTCCTTTTTGCTGGCCGAACTTCCTCTTGTCGTGAAGATCATCCACATGAGAGGAGAGGGGGCGAGAGAGAGAGAGATAGGCGTTCGAACATGGGGGCGTTTTCTCAAAGAAAACGGCTTCCAAAAATAGTAAGTGCATAACTCCATGTTTAACTCCACTTGAAGCCATCGATAACTCCTCTCTCAATTGAACCATACGTTCACCAAGTGAACCGGTTCAATTCTATTTGGTTCAAAGACCAAACCGAACCCACCATGGTCTTGATCTCTTTGAACCAAATGGTTCAAGATCTAACCACACATCTCTCGACCCTCTTGATCTCTATGATCAAGCATCAATTCTCTCGATCGAAGCTTACCGATCTCAAGCCCTAATCAATCAAACATGATCAGACCAGATCTCACTTCCAATCAGAGTTTAAATTCCTTTAAACTGAACCAGAACAATTCAGTCCACACGATCTGACATAAGTAAGCCATATCATCAAATTGTGCGACCCTAAGGGTTTCCTTCAATGTCGGTAACGATAACTTACGTTATCACGATCAGAGAGGGGTATCTAGCAACACATCACTATCTCCCGATATGAAGGAAAGAGTCTTCCAAGACTACACCCAAACCATAGCACAAGTGTGAATCCAATTCACTCGGCATACATGTTCCCTTTGCCACTGGACGTTCTCATTGGACAAGCCTGTCAAGCCTGTAATTCCAACATGATGAGAATGGTTAGATCAGATGAACATAGTCATCTGGGTATGGCCATACACTTTCTCAACCATCTCATCCAGGGGGCCCTTTAGAACATCACACTCCAACTAGGAGAGGCAATCCTATATCTGTCACCAGTGTCCTAACATGAGTCATGCCCACCATCCAAGATAATCCTTAACCATTATCTTTCAAATGATATTGAACTACCTCAAAACAATGCCAATCATCATTTAGAAACACAAGTGATCTCAAGTCAGAGGGAGTATACCACTTGCTAGTTTATAAGGATTATTCACATTGTGACAAAAACTGAATATCCTAAGTAGGGTCAGTCCAGTACATCCAATGCACTTATGCGTCTAAATCTTATTCCATGCTCGAAGCATCCTATAAGATTAGAACACATATTAGTCTCAATCATATCAAGGCTGTCTCATGTTCACCAAGATATCTCGACTAAGGACAATACTGCATGTCAGCCAAGCTGAAACACCAATGAGACATTATTCAGAAGTATACATACAGCAGCAGATAATGTAACAATCTGAATAACAACAATTGCCTTTATAAAACATAGTTTATACATGATACTGAAATTATCTCAAGGCCTCAAACATTAGCCTTAAGGGCATACCCCAACATATTTTTGGTTTGAGCCTTATGTATTTTTGGTCTAACCTTGCTATAAAGTTTTGTGAGTATTGTTTGCACTCCCATATTCATGATTATTTCATATGGTTTCATCTTTGATTTACTTTGAATGTATCACTCACTGAGATTTCTACTCGATGTGCTCTCTTGAATCTATCATTTTACAATTTTGACCATGATTGTTTTTGATGCTTCTACACCTCTATGACCGCCGCCACTACTATTCTATTTCACATGCTTATTTTTCTTTTCAATGAGGTTTTGTGGTGATGATGAGTATACTCTTGATTTATATTGACTTGATTGATTGATGATGAATGGATTCAAATTCATGATTAGAGAAAAACCCTATCATGTTAGATTTATTTCTTCAATGCATATCTATCTTTGAAATTTGACATTGGTTGATGCATGAAATTTTGGGTAGATGTACTATTTGAGGAATGAGATCTAAGGTGAACCTATTCTTTTGAATAAAATGAGTATATGAGTATGATTTGTGGATTGATATCAATTGATCAACCTAGAAGTTGTTTAGTCTATTTTGCTATTTGTTGGGAAGGATGAATCCAAGATCCACAAAAATAGTGAGAGACTCCCTTACTTGGCACTATGTAAAATTGATAGTGGTACCTAAGACATGGGTTGAAGTCTATGCATGAAAAATAATGAGAAATAAAAAGAATAAGACTCCTCTACTTGGCACTATGCAAAATTGATAGTGGTACCGAAGATAAGAGTTGAAGTCAAAAATAAAAACTGTGTATCTAAGTGGATGCAAAAATAATCAACTAAAAAAAAAAGAGAAAAAGAAAAAAAGATTATGTGTGGAAAAAGATCTTGGAAACCTAATTCCTATAAACAAAGGCATGATGGATTTGAACTGAAAACTGGGTGAAATCATGAGATTGAAAATTCTATTTATTATACAAGTTGCAAAGTTTTATTTGATTGAGTTATAGATCTAGAGGGTTGAATTCTAAGAATGATATATTTATTTGAAGTTTTGTAAAACAATTGATGGAATTTTTCATTGATGATTGTATTTTAGAAATTTATTGAGCATGAAAAGGTTATTCTTTTAATCAATTTTTTATTTTTGCTTGAGGACAAGCAAAGTTTGAGCCTTATGTACCAAAAACTTGTTGTAGTCCGCAAGTGCACGGATACTCGAAGTAATAAAGAAAGATATGGAACCACGGAGACCTTATTGTTAAGTACCAATTAGTTGTATTCTTACTAGCTAAGCAACCGATTTTAATGCAAAGTAATAATAGGAAAAGCGTAAAGTAAATCAGAGAAATAAACATGGGACTAGGGGTTCATCCACCTTGATTTCAATGATTAGAGGTAAATAGAAGGTCGTCAGACTAATTTTATCATGATAATTTACTTCATAAAGGGATTATCTCACTTTCGTGCAGACAATCATGCAGGGATCAATCTTCACTTTCGCGCAAGATTTATCCCAACGCTGAAGATAAGTAAATCATCAATCAATGAACTTAAGGATCACTTTTGTGCATCCAAATTCTAGGTTGATAATCTCTAGTGGAATCTCAAGGATCACTTTTGTGCATCCGAGCCTCAACACTAGTTTTACTCATGGATCTCCAACGTTCCGATCCTCACTTTCATGCAAGATCTCCACGTTTGACAAATAGACATCGATCTACAGATTCATGTTATAATCATGGCAATTATTCTACTAGAATAGATCAAGTTGGATCTAACCTAAGGAAGGGTTCCTAACATGCAATTCTAGGGTTCCAAATTCTCAAGCAATTACCTTTCAGTCAACAGCAAAAATTCTAAGAACATAATTAGTAACATGGACTTATGGAGAGTCTAAGCACAAATATCACATGAGCAAAATTATCATGGCAAAATTATCATGACGAAAAAGAAGATTATCTAATCATTAAAAATCAAGGGGGATTGCACCATATGTCCCAAATATGTTTAAACTTGTATGGAATAAGAAATACAATCAACCATAATTTCAAAGTGGAAGAAATTGAAGAAGAAGAAGAAAACAACTTCACAACACGGCTGTAATATAAATTACAGCCGTATTTTCCGTGATGAACAGTGTTGTCACTGCTGTTTCATTGATTTCTCCTCCACCCGATCTCTTCTTGCTCTGAAACTTCTGTGATATCCTCCTCTCCTCTAGGCGAAGCTTCTGTGTGAAAATTGCGGCCTAAGGTGCCTTCTACGCCTCTCGGCGTGAGACCAAACCCTAGCTGCCTCTCTGGCGATTTCTCCCTCCATATGCGATCAAAGTTCCCCTTTTCAGTGCATGTATCTTGTCCTCTTAAATACGAGTCTGTAGCAACTTTCGGATCTAAATTTGGAGCTCTGGATCAAAAGTTATGGCCCGCGCAAGATTCGGCCGCGGAAAACTCGCGTTTTTGACTAGAAATTACGGCCGTGTTATATTTTACGGCAGTGCCGTATTTTCATTCTGCGTGTTCTGGGTTAAAATAACAGCCCGTAAAATATTTCTTGACCGTGCCATAAAATTGGTCGAGTTCTCTGGTCTGAAGTGTCTGAAAAATACGGCATCGTAATCTAGTTTACGACACTGCCGTAAAATCGACAAGTGTCTCTATTCTGAAGCACTTCAAATTACAGCAGTGTAATTTCTTATGGCGGTGCCGTAAAATCGTGAAAACCTTCTGTTTGGAAAACTCCCCAAATTACGGCAGGTGCTCTGATATTATGGTAGTGTACAAAAATACGGTACCGTAATATAGATTACGGCCCTACTGTATTTTGGTTTGTTGCTCCGTTTTGCGTAAAATTTGTCATGTGATCTCTTCTTGATGATGGTAACTCTTCTATGTCTTCGATTTTGCTTGAAAATGCCTCACAATAGCGCCTTTTTACCTAAAAATAATGAAAACCCAAAATAGAAATAGACTTTGCAATATTTGATGAATTCAGCATAAAAACAAGTAAAAAGATCCTCAATTTAGCATGAAAAGATATCTAAAATGATACAAAATATACTATATATTTTGGTGTCATCAGTTATGAACTTACTGTAAGAAATTAGGTTAGTTCTTGCTTCTTGATTTTAGAAGAATAATTGCCATGTTTAATAATATGAATCTAGGATTGAGTCAATTTATCAAACATGAAGATCTTGTGCGAAAGTAAGGATTGGAACGTTGGAGAACCATAAGTAAAACTTATGTTGAGACTCGGATGCACGAAAGTGATCCTTGAGATTCCACTCGAGATGATCCACTTAGAATTCGGATGCACGAAAGTGATCCTTGAGTTCTTCGATGGATGATTTACTTATTTTCAGCTTGGGATAGATCTTGCACGAAAGCGAGGATCGGTCCCTACATGATTGTCTGCACGAAAGTGAGATAATCCTTTTATGAAGTGAATTATATCTTTATCATGATAAAATTAAAACTGACGAATTACTATTCATATCTAGTCATGGAAATTAAAGTGGATGAAACCCTAGTCCCAGTTTCTCACTTGGGTATTTTCGTCAAAGTCATCATTGGTTTAGTAGCATAGCTTCGATTGCCTAGATAGTAAGAAATCGACTATTCAGTACTTGACAAACAAGGTCTCCGTGGGATCGATATTTTTTACTACTTCGAGTATCCGTGCACTTGTGGACAAAAAAGTTTTTGGACACAACAAGTTTTTGGTGGCAACGCCAGAGATAAGTTTCTGTCTAGCTACTTGTTGGGATACAACAGGTTCAAAACCTGAGAAAGTTTAGATATTACCCTTGTAGCGTGTCGCACTCCTCATGCCTCCGATCGTCAAAAAAAGCCTCCATGTAAAGCTCTAGCTAAAAGGTTGCATCCAACCTCAATCGAAACAACATGTGTGTGGAAGCCACCACTCACGTGAGCTATCAGCCAAGCCAAGCCCACACCATGCACACATCAGCCCCTCTGCACGCATATGCACAAACTTGTCTCCCACACACGAGCTCGCCGAGCATCATGCACATCAGCTCAACTGCTTCCCTACTCGTCACTCGATCTAGGTACACTAGCAGCCGTTCAGGTAGCCAAAACCCTCGGACTCGTGCCACAGCTGCTGCCGCTCATCTGAACCCTACCGTCACCAAATCAAGCGTCACCACTGAGGTCAAAGTCTCAAACATGGGTAGAGAGGTAGCTGTTGGGGTATGCCCTTAAGGCTAATGTTTGAGGCCTTGGGATTGTATCAGTAATCATGTATAAACTTTTATGTTTATAAAGGCAATGGTTGTTATTCAGTTGGTTACATTGTCTGCTGCAATAATTGTACTTCTGAATAATGTCTCAAAGCTGTTCAGCTAGGCTGACATGCTGTAATGTCCTTAGTCGAGATATCTTGGTGAACATGAGATAGCCTTGATATGATTGAGACTAATATGTGTTCTAATCTTATAGGATGCTTCGAGCATGGAAATAAGATGTAGACTCATGGGTACATTGGATGTACTGGACAGACCCTACTAGGATATTCAATTGCTTGTCACAATGTGAATAATCCTTGATTGCAACAAGTGGCACATTTCCTCTGACTTGAGATCACTTGTGTTTTCTAAATGATGATTGTCATTGTTTTGAGGTAGTTCAATATCATTTGAAACATAATGATTATAGACTATCTTGGATGGTGAGCTTGAATCAGGTTAGGGCACTAGTGATAGATATAGGATTGCCGTCTCCTTAATTGGAGTGTGATGTTCTAAAGGGGCCCCCCCTGGATGAGATGATTGAGAAAGTGTATGGCCATAACCCAGGTGACTATGTTCATCTGATCTAATCATTGCTCATCATATTGGAGCTACAAGCTTGACAACGCTTGTCCAATAAGAACATCCAGTGGCAAAGGAAATATGTATGCCTTGTGAGTTGGATTCACACTTGTGCTGTGGTTTGGGTGTAGTCTTGGAAGACTCTTTCCTTTATATCGGGAGACAGTGATGTGTTGCTAGATACCCCTCGCTGGATCGTGATGACGTAAGTTATCGTTACCGACATTTAAAGGAAACCCTTAGGGTCGCACAATTTGATGATATGGCTTACTTAAGTCAGATCGTGTGGACTGAATTGTTTGAGTTCAGTTTAAAGGGATTTAATCTCTGATTGTAAGTGAGATCTGGTCTGATCATGTTTGATTGATTAGGGCTTGAGATCGGTAATCTTCGATCGAGAGAATGGATGCTAGATCGGTGAGATCAGGAGCATCAAGAGATGAACGGTTAGATCTGGAACCTTTAGGTTTAATGAGGTCTAGACCAAAAAGGCTTGGTTTAATTTGGTCTTTGAACCAAAATTAAATTGAACCGGCTCATTAGTTGAGCGCATGGTTCAAAGAGGAGAGATTTGCGCTTGGGTAAACCCATGGTCGCATGAAGAGAAGTGGTTTACTATTTTTGGAAACCATGTTTCCAAATCGTGACCACGCCTCACGTTGAGAGTTTCATGCTCTATTCTCGCTTCTTGCCTTTCCGCTCTCGACACTCTCGTGTGTGGCGACTTCTTCACACCTTGGAGTGAGTTCGACAAGCAGAGGAGAACGTCTCTTCCCTTCCATTCGACAAGGACTCCTTAGAACCTTGCTAGCACAAGGAGCACTAAGGGAGTAGGCGATCACATCTTGTGTGCGAGCCATAAGGAGGAGAAGCACTTGAGTCTCTTCTTCCTAGACGCCATCCAAGCAATGGCTTTGGTAAGAATCGATTCCTTCATTCATGTTTGCAATCGGTTTTTTATAGTTGATCATATCTCATGCAAATGATCCCTAGAAACCCTCTTTCCGCTGCTTAAAAAATTTTATACGCGCCATGCTTTAGGGTTTCGCCCCCTTCTGGGGACTTACAATTGGTATCAGAGCGAGGTTATATGCATGATTTATATGATTGCTGAACTGAAGTGATCCATGTTTGCGCAACACCTTAGATCTTTCTTACATGCGACACTTATATGTACATTGTTCATTCATGCCGAAACTTGTATGTTTCCTTGGCGCATGTGTGTTGATAGTGCATCTATGTTGTTGTAGTTGTTTTACTAAAAACCCTATTGACATGCGCGACTATCATTAGATCTAAGCCGCACCTACATTAAACCCTTAGACGGGTTAGTAGGGTTGAAGTCATCTCTAGTCAAGATCCAACTAGTCTGATCAGACCATCTGACAGCCTAGATGGGTCGACCAGATGGCACCTATGCGCAAGCATAAGGTGGCTATAGGTCGACTGCATCAAAGGCGTGTAGCGAGGTCTGGTTGAGACATCTAGTGAACACGCATGAGTTAGGCCCGGGGTCACACCCGCTTGCCAAAACTCATGTAGGCTGTTCAGCCCTAGCGCATGCATAGTTGACCACTGGGTCGACTCAAGTCAGTTAGGACTTGGTGCATGCCTGACTAGGTTTGATGAGTGGATCCCTATTAATGGACCGTTGTAAGGTAGTAGGGCACATAAGGAAAATAAAATTGATGCCAATGGGTTTTTGAAAAATTTTATTTTCATGAATGGATCACATGTTGATTGATGCCATCTGCTTGTCTATTTAATCTTATGTGGGACGCCTAATTAATGTGTGCTGTGCTGGGGCCTGCGAGCCTGGTTAAAATTTGTAAATTAATTTTTATTGTGATCTGCGCATCACATTGCATTTAATTTATAAAATGTAATTGACCTGCGAGTCAATCTTGTCTAGATAGATTAATTTGTAAATTAATCAGACAAGAGCACAGAGCACACTTGGCAGAGGTGCTTGCAGTAGAGGCTTGACCAGGTGGGAGGTCCAGGGTTCGACTCTGGGACCAGGCGCATTTACCTGGTGGGCGCACCTGAGCTGCAGTGGCGCTTGGGCCCTGGTTTGGGCCAAATGAGCAGCAAAAGACCCATCAAGAAAAGCAAGTGAAGACTTAAGTTTATTTAAGGTCTAACTTAGGCTTAATGGGCTTTTACCACATAAGATCAGCATGCTTTCTATTTATTGCTTTTATAATTAGAATTGCATGAGTTTATCTTCTGCTATCACCATAGGAATTGCATGATAGTCAAGAAGATAAAAGACCGTTAAAATCCAACGCTAAAATATCAAGCTCGTAAGCCTTCTAACGCGAAACCTCACTGTTCTGATTATCGTTGGAGCCGTGTTGTACCACTCAGTGGGCACGTCCATCTATCTTCAGACGGTGCGGGATTACACCTGCGTGTTACAGAGAAGGGATTTATCGCTCTCGTTGCTCAGCATAGCACGTGGTGGTCCAGGGAGTAGGTCGGGTCAGCTTGACCATGTAGGCTACATATGTGGCGCATATGGTAGCACATGGAGGCAGCCATCTGTGGGATCAGAGACTGTGTTGTACCAACTCAGTTGGCACAGTCTGCTGGATTGCCCAGATGAAGGGGAATCGCACGGTTGGCGATTGGCAGGGACTGCCTACCAGAAATTAGTGCTTGTACTCTGTCTGTGCATCTTATCTCGCCTGAGCGGGACGCGGAGACCAAGTATGAAATCTGGATCCCATCTCACTAAAAGAGTTCTACTCTTTCGGGCTGTTTTGCTGGATTTTTCAGCCAGATAAAATAGTGAGAAAAAGAATCATTCTTAAGTCCTGATTGATTCTTAACATTGATACTGACCTGCTGTTCTTGCATTGTTGTAGATACCTGCAGCAACGAACACCATGAGCTTCAATGTGCGATCCCTACTGGAAAGAGAGAAGTTTGCTGGGCCAAACTTCTCAGACTAGTTCGGACACCTTAAGATTGTTCTTAAGGCAGAGAGGAAACTGTATGTCCTCGAGACGGCGATACCACCTCAGCCCGCTCCGAACGCCGCAAGGGCGGTTCGGGAAGCTTATGAAAAGCACGTCAATGATAGCATTGATGTCGCTTGCCTGATGCTAGCGTCTATGACGCCACCCGCTGCAGCGTCAGCATGAGGATATGTCTGCTATAGACATGATAGCAAACCTCAAGATGCTGTATGCTGCACAGGCGAGGACAGAACGCTATAATCTGACAAAGCTGTTCTTTCAGAGCAAACTGGCTGAAGGGAGCCCAGTGGGAGCTCACGTGCTCAAGATGATTGGGCACAAGGAGGCTCTAGAGAAACTGGGGCATACCATCAATCAGGAGCTTGCTGTAGACATTATTCTGCAGTCTCTCCCGCCCTCTTTCGATGGCTGGTCATCATTAACTTTAATATGAACAAAATCGACTGTACTCCGGCAGAGCTGCTGAATATGCTCTTGACTACTGAGGAGACTCTGAAGGGAAAGCCTTCGACCTCTGTCTTAATGGTTCCTTCTAGGAACAAGAAGAAGGGGAAGAAGGGCAAGGCCCCTACCAAGAGTTACAGCAAGGCTCTGAAGCAAAAAGTTAAGCGGTCAAAGGAATACAGATGTTTCCACTGTGGCCAGCTGGGTCACTGGAAAAAGGACTGTGTAAAGCGCTCCAAGGAGACAAGAGGGGAAGCATCGCTTCTGGCTCAGGTATATACGTGACGGAAGTCATGGTTTCATCTTCTTCTATTTCATGGGTGTTGGACACTGCATGTGGAGTTCACATTTGTTCAAATGTACAGGAACTCAAGAGAAGAAGACAGGTGGGACAGCATGAGGTGGACCTACGAGTTGGAAACGGGGCACGGGTTGCTGCTGTTGCCGTAGGAGACTATTTCATCTCTTTGCCATCTGGGCTTGTATTAGAACTGAACAATTGTTACTTTGTTCCCAGCATTACTAAAAATATTATCTCCATTCCTGCTCTTGTCAGGAAGGGATTTTCCTTTGAATGCAATATTTCAAAGTGTGTTTTATCTTTTGATAATATTGTTTATGCTAATGGTTCAATTAACAATGAGTTATTCATGTTGGACATGGAATGTTCTATACAAAATATTGATATTAAGAAAGCCAAGCATGCTGATGACAGCACCTTGTTATGGCAAAGTCGTTTAGGCCATATTAACAAGAAACGCATTAAGCGGTTGCATGATCATGGACTGCTGGGATCATTCTCCTATGAGGAGATTGATACATGCAAGGCTTGTTTAATGGGTAAAATGACGAAGCCACCTTTTCCTAACAAAGGTCAAAGGGCTTCTGATGTGGGGAGGCGACATGACCCACGGAAATACAAATGGAGTTTAAGGTTACCCTAGCTAGGGCACCTAAATTCCCATCTCTTGCATTGCATGCATCTTTAAGTTAGATTTTCATTCCTTGCATTGCATACATCCTTTAAGTTATTTGCATCTCTTGCATTGCATGCATCTTTAGGTTAGATTTTCTAGCATAACTTGCATCATATGGTAGGGTTAGATCCACCCACTAATTACACCATGTAGTTACATGCCTAGGATCCGCCACTTATGTATAGTAGGTTAGTGCATGAAATTGATGTAATAGTATAGGTCAACTCCATTCTTGGAATGCAAGTCAAAATCAGGTCAAGACAACTCCAAGAGATGCCATGGGCCATCAGCCCAACTCATGAAGAAATCAGCCCACCCCAATGGATCAACACCACAAGCACCCCAAATTCCACCATCCTAGTTGGCAGCCATGTGGAGTTGCCTTCATCTCTAATCAAGTCAAGGAGCAGCCTGCTCAATGTCCCTACTTCAGCTCAACATACGCCAGCCATCAAAGTCAAGGAGTAGCTTGAAACAATGTCCACTTCAGTCCATCATGCGCCAGCCACCCAAAGTCAAGGAGCAGCCTGCACTTTGCAACAACTTCAGTCCTTCAAGTGCCAGCCGCCCATGCCAATCTGCAGCCTGCACAAAGTCAGCCATCAGCAGCCTTTTCAGTCCATCCTCATCTCAGCTTTTGAACTCACCAACCTGCTGAAGACTCCAAAGTTCAACCTCCAAGCAACCGCCCATTTGGAAGAAGAAACCAGCCCTTGAGTTGTCTACATCAAGCTTGACTTGTGTGACTTGTTTTTGAGCTTAGGAAGGGAGTTAACCGTTGGAGACTCCCCTATATGATGTAACTTCTTGTAAAGCCACCAGGTAGAGTTGAATGAATTTTCAAATTTCAGAAGTGTGTCTTCTAATGGTGTGTGTCACCTAACCCCTCCCCTACTTCCAACCATTGCCGAGAGCTCCATTCCACCCCCCCCCTCTTGCTCTTCAACCTTCCACCTCCACTTGCGCTTGTCATGAAGATGGGAGCTCACGCCACTTCCTCCCTTTAGCCTTGAAGAGTCCTCAGCCATGATGAGGAGCTGGACACATCCGAGACTCAAGAAGGTGTCATCAACGCCCATGCCAAGATCAAGCCACCACCCTAAGTTAGCTAAGTCTCTCTTCTCCCTTGGCTGATGTTTTCTTGACGTTTCTGAACATTCATCTGCACTCACTAAGGTTTCTTCTCAGGTTGCGCAAGGCCAAGGAGGGCATAACAAGTTCATCCCCCCCCCCTTTCCCCCTTAACTAGTTAGTCTCAAAAGTGTTAGCAAGGGAATTTGGAGGCTATCCTCCCCCTTGAATGTTCTTATGTGAATGGCCTCTTAATATTTTTGTCAAACTCACCCACGCATGTGTGGGATGCTGCAATGCTATGTGTGTAAGCTCATAGGGCCCTACTTCGTGAGATTCAACCATTGGACCGGTGAAGAACGGGAAGGTCACCCTTTCTATTCTCAAAGGGTGCAAGGTGAGTTTCTCCCCTAGAGTAGCTTTATTGCTTATGGTAGAACCGCATGCTAGATCTAATTGAGGTTATAGAATCGCATGATAAGCTTTGTCAAATTTCATTTTATCTAGAAGTGCATGCTAGGATAGTTTCGGTTTTCACTACTACTTACTAAAACAAGCTAGTTTCAAACTACGATAGTTCAAGGGGTTTACTAAGTTTATACTTATTTAGCAAAACGTTTTCAAAACGCGTTGTTTGAATGTTGCATGCTTTGGCCTCCCATCATCTTGGTATCAAAGCTTAGGCTCTTAGAGTAGGATTTTATAAGACCAAAACTTTATTTTCCTACTACTAAGGCGATTTTTTGGACCTAGGTGCTTGAAAGAATTTGACTAGCTATATTTATCACCTTAAGGGTCTATTTTCAAACTCTACTCATTTCAAAAATGACTACTAGATTCAATCCCCTAAGAGGCAATAGACAACCCATCAAGAGATGGGATGACATGATAAAAGAAATATATGACCCCTACATCTCTCAATGACCCTACATCTCTCAATGAAAAATTGCTTACCCCAAGAGAACATGAATGTAGCTGAATATATACTAAAGTTCAAAACCCTCTACCATAGTACTAGAGAAGCTCCTAGGGTTATGCTTAACCGGTTTAGAGATGGTCTTAGCTTGAGATTAAAAGAGGTCTCACCTACTACCCCATATACACAATAGAAGATGCTTTTCAAATAGCTAGTGAGGTGGAGCAAAATCTTAAGAGATTTTATAAAAGGAAAATTGACCATCCAAGACCCAAAGCCCCTAAGGTAGTCAATCAAACCATGGAGCTCAATCAAGCCTTAGAACCCAAAGCTACCCTCCCAAAGCCAATCTCAAATCAAGTCTAGGGAACCCATTGAAGACTTACCTCCATGTCAAATCATGTTGTCCATAAAACCCAAACAAGAACTCAAGGAAAACTCTCTTGACATCCACATAGGTCATACTAAGTCCACACCTTTAAGAACAATCTCACCTAAGCCTATGGAAGAACTTGAACCCAATCATATTAGGCTAGACTTAGTGGAAGCTATCCTACCCTTAGTGACCTATGAGACTAGTTTGCCTCACCCTTTAGGGCTCCCATGTTTAGATCAAGTGCTTGAACCATGTGAACCTACTCTTCATGACATAGGAAAAACTTTAGAGAACTCTTCAATAGGTTGTGAACACTTAGGTTCCAAGTCACTTGACCTTAGTGAAAGTTTAGATGAGCCTCTAGACACTTTAGAAATCCAACACCTTCAATTAGAGGACCATCACACTTAGGCTTGACTCAACCTAAGTTTGAACCTTTCTCTATGGATGATCTGCCTAAGTATCTTACTCAACCATATTTAGAGATTAAGGTAGACATACCATCTTGTCTAGGCCCCTTCTTTGACCACTTTTGGGCCATCTAGCACTAAACTTTCCAAGTTAGGCCTAAACCGCACCCCTAGAGCCCAAACTTTTACACATAGAGGATCCTTCACCTTTAGATCTCAACCCACATGAGTTAGGATCCCTTACTTTGCCTAAGATGGAACCCATGCTAGATCCTTTTCTCATTGACCAAGATCCTAAGTCCCAAACATTAGGAGAACCTCAACTTCAAGGCCTAGAAGACTTGACCTTTGATCCAATGACCCATGAAACATATCTCTTAGGTCTTGCCACCCACACTCCTAAGCCACATTTAGGGCCAATTGAACATGGGCTTATAACCCAAGACTCTAGGGATGACCCTACTCAAGTTGACCCCATAGGGACGGGCCTATATCAACCTTCTCCGTATGACATGGTGGAGCTCCCCCAGTTTAGCCTTGAAGATCTTACTCCAGATATGGGAGAGCCATTTCTTTTTTCCTTAGGAAGTCCAATCCTAGAGGCGCCCCTCACCCTTCTTGAGTTAGACATTAGCTCACCTGAATATGAAGAAGAATTTACTTTAGATCCTCTTGAGTTTCCATGCTAGGATATGATTTAGAACCTAACTTGTCTGAGTTGGCAACATCCCCCATCTCTCCTTTAGACCTTGAGTCTGGCCTTAGTACTCCTGGGTTAAAGAAAATTCAATTGAATAATGATTTGCTTTCCCTCCCAGTACTTGAACACTTTGAGTTTGTTATACCTGAATCATTTAGTAGGCCTGTATACCACAAACATACTAATGAATATGGCCGGAGAAAGGACATTCTGTGTAGGAGACCCTGAATTTAAGGAGCATGAAGATTGGGATGTAGAGATTGATTGCTGTGATGCTGTTGACACTGATTTTTGGACCCCCCATCACTTTTGATGTGGATGACTTCATATTGCATAAGCACCATTCCACCCCATACTATGACCCCACTTGTGAGCATATGATTGAGTCCATCCTTGAGGACCAAACCCATTTCACCCGTAATGAGGTAGAGTTACTCTACTTAGTTGGATATGACCATGGTGAAGAGGGTTGGCTCCCCGAGGAAGAACTCACCCTTACTACCTCAAAGCTCCTCATGGATAAGGACAATTCTTCGGAGAAGAATTTTTCTCACCCGGGGAGAGCTGATGTGGGGAGGCGACATGACCCACGGAAATACAAATGGAGTTTAAGGTTACCCTAGCTAGGGCACCTAAATTCCCATCTCTTGCATTGCATGCATCTTTAAGTTAGATTTTCATTCCTTGCATTGCATACATCCTTTAAGTTATTTCCATCTCTTGCATTGCATGCATCTTTAGGTTAGATTTTCTAGCATAACTTGCATCATATGGTAGGTTAGATCCACCCACTAATTACACCATGTAGTTACATGCCTAGGATCCGCCACTTATGTATAGTAGGTTAGTGCATGAAATTGATGTAATAGTATAGGTCAACTCCATTCTTGGAATGCAAGTCAAAATCAGGTCAAGACAACTCCAAGAGATGCCATGGGCCATCAGCCCAACTCATGAAGGAAATCAGCCCACCCCAATGGATCAACACCACAAGCACCCCAAATTCCACCATCCTAGTTGGCAGCCATGTGGAGTTGCCTTCATCTCTAATCAAGTCAAGGAGCAGCCTGCTCAATGTCCCTACTTTCAGCTCAACATACGCCAGCCATCAAAGTCAAGGAGCAGCTTGAAACAATGTCCACTTCAGTCCATCATGCGCCAGCCACCAAAGTCAAGGAGCAGCCTGCACTTTGCAACAACTTCAGTCCCTTCAAGTGCCAGCCGCCCATGCCAATCTGCAGCCTGCACAAAGTCAGCCATCAGCAGCCTTTTCAGTCCATCCTCATCTCAGCTTTTGAACTCACCAACCTGCTGAAGACTCCAAAGTTTCAACCTCCAAGCAACCGCCCATTTGGAAGAAGAAACCAGCCCTTGAGTTGTCTACATCAAGCTTGACTTGTGTGACTTGTTTTTGAGCTTAGGAAGGGAGTTAACCGTTGGAGACTCCCCTATATGATGTAACTTCTTGTAAAGCCACCAGGTAGAGTTGAATGAATTTTCAAATTTCAGAAGTGTGTCTTCTAATGGTGTGTGTCACCTAACCCCTCCCCTACTTCCAACCATTGCCGAGAGCTCCATTCCACCCCCCCCCCCTCTTGCTCTTCAACCTTCCACCTCCACTTGCGCTTGTCATGAAGATGGGAGCTCATGCCACTTCCTCCCTTTAGCCTTGAAGAGTCCTCAGCCATGATGAGGAGCTGGACACATCCGAGACTCAAGAAGGTGTCATCAACCCCATGCCAAGATCAAGCCACCACCCTAAGTTAGCTAAGTCTCTCTTCTCCCTTGGCTGATGTTTTCTTGACGTTTCTGAACATTCATCTGCACTCACTAAGGTTTCTTCTCAGGTTGCGCAAGGCCAAGGAGGGCATACAAGTTCATCCCCCCCCCTTTCCCCCTTAACTAGTTAGTCTCAAAAGTGTTAGCAAGGGAATTTGGAGGCTATCCTCCCCCTTGAATGTTCTTATGTGAATGGCCTCTTAATATTTTTGTCAAACTCACCCACGCATGTGTGGGATGGCTGCAATGCTATGTGTGTAAGCTCATAGGGCCCTACTTCGTGAGATTCAACCATTGGACCGGTGAAGAACGGGAAGGTCACCCTTTCTATTCTCAAAGGGTGCAAGGTGAGTTTTCTCCCCTAGAGTAGCTTTATTGCTTATGGTAGAACCGCATGCTAGATCTATTGAGGTTATAGAATCGCATGATAAGCTTTGTCAAATTTCATTTTATCTAGAAGTGCATGCTAGGATAGTTTCGGTTTTCACTACTACTTACTAAAACAAGCTAGTTTCAAACTACGATAGTTCAAGGGGTTTACTAAGTTATACTTATTTAGCAAAACGTTTTCAAAACGCGTTGTTTGAATGTTGCATGCTTTGGCCTCCCATCATCTTGGTATCAAAGCTTAGGCATGTCGAGGGTATCAAAGCTGCAGCTCAATAGTTAAAGGGACTTGCTTCGAAAGGGGCAAGTCGAGGGTTCGAGCCCCGCTGCAGGCATGTCAAAAAGAGCCAAGTGCATGTGTTGCTTTGGCGTGAGACATGTGCGTGTGTCGCCCGGGGTTGAATCCTGGATCTTGCGGGCATGTGTTGCCCGAGGGGGTCGGACTTGGCATGTGTTGCTTGTCGACCCTTAGTGTTGTACGGGGGGGTGTGTCCTCCCTACATCAGCTTCAGGTTTACTTGACCTTATACACAGTGATGTGTGTGGGCCATTTAGTAAACATGCCAGAGGTGGCTATCAGTACTTCATTACCTTCACTGATGATTTCAGTAGATATGGGTATGTCTATCTTATGAGACATAAAAGTGAATCTTTTGACAAGTTCAAAGAGTTCAAGAATGAAGTACAAAATCAGCTAGGCCGAAATATCAAGGCACTTCGCTCAGATCGAGGTGGAGAATACTTGAGTCATGCGTTTACTGACTATCTCAAGGAGTGTGGGATTATCTCACAGCTCACTCCGCCAGGAACACCGCAATGGAATGGTGTGTCCGAGAGGAGAAATAGAACGTTACTTGATATGGTTCGTTCTATGATGAGTCAGGCTACTCTACCTTACTCCTTTTGGGGATTTGCACTGGAAACAGCTGCAAAGGTACTAAATCGAGTGCCATCCAAGGCAGTTTCAAAGACCCCATATGAATTATGGTATGGGAAACAGCCTAGCTTGACATTTATCAGGATCTGGGGCTGCGAGGCTTATGTCAAAAAGCTCGCCTCTGGGAAACTAGAGAGCAGATCTGACAAATGTATCTTTGTCGGTTACCCTAAGGAAACTAAGGGTTATTATTTCTACGATCCCAAAGAGAACAAGGTATTTGTTGCTCGGACGGCCATATTTCTTGAGAAGGAGTTTCTTCTGCAAGAGGCCAGTGGGAGAGAAATAAAGCTGGATGAGAATCCAGAGGAAGGACAAAGTAGTCAAGCACAGTTGGATGAGCCTGAGCCGGTGGATCAGGTTATTGAACAACCTGAGGCTCAGATATCACGGGAACCGCGAAGATCGGGAAGGATCCGTCGACAGCCTGAGCGCTATGACGGAGTCTACATCATTGATAATGATGAACCCCTCACTTATGCGGATGCGGTCAGTGGACCGGAGTCAGCGAGATGGCTTGAAGCTATGCGCGCCGAGATGGACTCCATGTCAGATAACCAAGTCTGGGATTTGGTTGATCCGCCTCCGGGAGTAATCCCTATAGGCTGTAAATGGATCTTCAAGAAGAAGATTGACATGGATGGTAACGTGGTTACCTATAAAGGCAGGCTAGTTGCGAAAGGTTTCAAACAAATCTACGGGATAGATTATGATGAAACTTTCTCACCTGTAGCTATGTTTAAGTCTATTCGGATTCTTTTCGCGATAGTAGCATATTACGATTATGAGATCTGGCAAATGGATGTGAAGACGGCTTTCCTTAATGGAAATCTGGATGAGGATGTGTATATGACACAACCAGAAGGTTTCACTAATCCATCAGATCGTCATAAAATATGCAAGTTAAAGAAGTCTATTTATGGACTTAAACAAGCATCTAGAAGCTGGAATATTCGTTTTGATGAATCAATCAGTGAATTTGGTTTCATCAAGAACGAGGATGACCGTGTGTGTATAAGAGGTTTAGTGGGAGCGTGATTACTTTCCTAGTCCTCTACGTCGATGATATCTTGATCATTGGAAATGACATTCCTGAAATGCATGCCGTAAAGGCATGGCTAAGGAAATGTTTCCAGATGAAAGATCTAGGAGAAGCAGCCTATGTATTAGGTGTGAAGATCTACAGGGATATATCTAAGAGGCTTCTCGGGCTGTGCCAGAGTACTTACATCGATAAAGTCCTGGAGAGATTTCATTTAGAGAATTCTAAAAGAGGATATCTTCCAGTCAGACATGGTCTGAATCTTTCGAAGAGTCAGTGTCCACAAACACAGACTGAGAAAGATGAAATGGACAATACGCCTTATGCTTCGGCTATTGGGTCCATTATGTATGCGATGTTGTGTACTCGCCCAGACGTCGCTTACGGGTTAAGCGTGACCAGTCGGTTCCAAAGTAATCCAGGTATGGCGCACTGGATTGCAGTCAAGAACATTTTAAAATATCTTCGGAGGACCAAAGATATGTTCTTGATATATGGTGGTCAGGAAGAACTCAGTATTGAAGGATATACTGACGCTTCGTTCCAGTCTGACCAGGATGATTTCCGATCGCAATCAGGCTATGTTTTTAGCTTGAATGGAGGAGCGGTGGTGTGGAAGAGTTTCAAACAGTCAACTGTTGCTGATTCCACAACAGAAGCCGAGTATGTTGCAGCCTCGGAAGCATCCAAGGAGGCAGTGTGGATTCGTAAGTTCGTGAGAGAACTTGGTGTTGTTCCTTCGAGTGCAGATCCTTTGGTTATCTTCTGTGATAACACTGGAGCAATCGCACAAGCAAAGGAACCACGGTCGCACCAGAAGTCCAAGCACATACAGAGACGGTTTCACTTGATCCGGGAGATCATAGATCGTGGCGAGATCAAAGTCTGCAAGGTTCATACAGATGACAATCTGGCAGACCCGCTTACCAAGCCTCTGGCGCAGCAGAAGCATGAGAAGCACTGTAATAATATGGGTTTGAGATTTCTCAACCATTAGATTAAGTGCAAGTGGGAGATTGTTGGGGTATGCCCTTAAGGCTAATGTTTGAGGCCTTGGGATTGTATCAGTATCATGTATAAACTTTTATGTTTATAAAGGCAATGGTTGTTATTCAGTTGGTTACATTGTCTGCTGCAATAATTGTACTTCTGAATAATGTCTCAAAGCTGTTCAGCTAGGCTGACATGCTGTAATGTCCTTAGTCGAGATATCTTGGTGAACATGAGACAGCCTTGATATGATTGAGACTAATATGTGTTCTAATCTTATAGGATGCTTCGAGCATGGAATAAGATGTAGACTCATGGGTACATTGGATGTACTGGACAGACCCTACTAGGATATTCAATTGCTTGTCACAATGTGAATAATCCTTGATTGCAACAAGTGGCACATTTCCTCTGACTTGAGATCACTTGTGTTTTCTAAATGATGATTGTCATTGTTTTGAGGTAGTTCAATATCATTTGAAACATAATGATTATAGACTATCTTGGATGGTGAGCTTGAATCAGGTTAGGGCACTAGTGATAGATATAGGATTGCCATCTCCTTAATTGGAGTGTGATGTTCTAAAGGGGCCCCCTGGATGAGATGATTGAGAAAGTGTATGGCCATACCCAGGTGACTATGTTCATCTGATCTAATCATGCTCATCATATTGGAGCTACAAGCTTGACACGCTTGTCCAATAAGAACATCCAGTGGCAAAGGAAATATGTATGCCTTGTGAGTTGGATTCACACTTGTGCTGTGGTTTGGGTGTAGTCTTGGAAGACTCTTTCCTTTATATCGGGAGACAGTGATGTGTTGCTAGATACCCCTCGCTGATCGTGATGACGTAAGTTATCGTTACCGACATTTAAAGGAAACCCTTAGGGTCGCACAATTTGATGATATGGCTTACTTAAGTCAGATCGTGTGGACTGAATTGTTTGAGTTCAGTTTAAAGGGATTTAATCTCTGATTGTAAGTGAGATCTGTGCAGGACCCCTTTCGAGAGGGGGGCGAAACCCTAAGACATGCGTATATGAAAAGCATGGCGGAATCAAGGGCTTCAAGGACCGCAAATAGAAACATATGATCAACTTAAGGTATTGTTTAGATCTAAGGAGATCATACCATAGCCATGAGCAAGGATGGCGACTTGGAAGTAGAGAACAAATCTGATCTCCTCCAAAGACACGCACACAAGATGAGTGATCGCCCACTTCCTTGGCGCTACTTGTGCTAGCAAGGCTCCAAGGCTTTCTTCACGAATGGAAGGGAATGATGAACTCTCACTCGGCCGATCCTTCTTGTCGTCGACCTACACCACCCAAGAGAGTGTGTCGTCGAGAGCCAAGGGAAGACAAGAGTTAGAGAAGCGTTTTCACGAACGTGGGGACGTTCACCACTTTGGAAACCGAATTCCAAAAATAGCAAAGCTTCAATGCATGCGTTATGCGTTCACATGAAATGAACCAAACGCATATCTCTTCTCCCATATGAACCATGCGCTCACATATGAGCCGGTTCAATGTATTTGGTTCAATGACCAAACCAAATCAGCCCAAGCATTGGTCAAGATAAAATCAAACCCTAAGGTTCAAGATCTGACCGTTCATCTCCTGATGCTCCTGATCTCACTGATCTAGCATCAACTCTCTCGATCTAAGCTTACCGATCTCAAGCCCTAACCAATCAAACATGATCAGACCAGATCTCACTTACAATCAGAGATTAAATCCCTTTAAACTGAACCAAAATAATTCAGTCCACTCGATCTGACTTAAGTAAGCCATATCATCAAATTGTGCGACCCTAAGGGTTTCCTTTAAATGTCGGTAACGATAACTCACGTTATCACGATCAGTGAGGGGTATCTAGCAACACATCACTATCTCCCGATATAAAGGAAAGAGTCTTCCAAGACTACACCCAAACCACAGCACAAGTGTGAATCCACTTCACCAGGCATGCAAATATCCTTTGCCACTGGATGTTCTTATTGGACAAGCGTGTCAAGCTTGTAGCTCCAATATGATGAGCACGATTAGATCAGATGAACATAGTCACCTGGGTATGGCCATACACTATTCTCAATCATCTCATCCAGGGGGCCCCTTTAGAACATCACACTCCTTAAACAAGGAGACGGCAATCCTATGTCTATCACTAGTGCCCTAACCTAACTCAAGCTCACCATCCAAGATAGTCTATAATCATTATGTTTCAAATGATATTGAACTACCTCAAAACAATGACAATCATCATTTAGAAACACAAGTGATCTCAAGTCAGAGGACATGTGCCACTTGTCGCAAACAAGGATTATTCACATTGTGACAAGCAATTGAATATCCTAGTAGGGTCTGTCCAGTACATCCAATGTACCCATGAGTCTACATCTTATTCCATGCTCGAAGCATCCTATAAGATTAGAACACACATTAGTCTTAACCATATCAAGGCTGTCTCATGTTCACCAAGATATCTCGACTAAGGACTTAACTGCATGTCAGCCTAGCTGAACAGTACTGAGACATTATTCAGAAGTACACTTATTGCAGCAGACAATGTAACAAACTGAATAACAACCATGCCTTTATAAACATAAGAGTTTATTACATGATACTGATACATTCCCAAGGCCTCAAACATTAGCCTTAAGGGCATACCCCAACAATCTCCCACTTGCACTTAATCTAATGGTTGAGAAATCTCAAACCCATATTATTACAGTGCTTCTCATGCTTCTGCTGTGCCAGAGGCTTGGTAAGCGGGTCAGCCAGATTGTCGTCTGTATGAACCTTGCATATTTTGACCGCGCCTCGATCAATGATCTCCCGGATCAAGCGAAACCGTCTCTGTATGTGCTTGGACTTCTGGTGCGACCGTGGTTCCTTTGCTTGTGCGATTGCTCCAGTGTTATCACAGAAGATAACCAAAGGATCTGCACTCGAAGGAACAACACCAAGTTCTCTCACGAACTTACGAATCCACACTGCCTCCTTAGATGCTTCCGAGGCTGCAACATACTCGGCTTCTGTTGTGGAATCAGCAACAGTTGACTGTTTGAAACTCTTCCACACCACTGCTCCTCCATTCAAGCTAAAAACATAGCCTGATTGCGATCGGAAATCATCCTGGTCAGACTGGAATGAAGCGTCAGTATATCCTTCAATACTGAGTTCTTCCTGACCACCATATATCAAGAACATATCTTTGGTCCTCCGCAGATATTTTAAAATGTTCTTGACTGCAATCCAGTGTGCCTGACCTGGATTACTTTGGAATCGACTGGTCACGCTTAACCCGTAAGCGACGTCTGGGCGAGTACACAACATCGCATACATAATGGACCCAATAGCCGAAGCATAAGGCGTATTGTCCATTTCATCTTTCTCAGTCTGTGTTTGTGGACACTGACTCTTCGAAAGATTCAGACCATGTCTGACTGGAAGATACCCTCTTTTAGAATTCTCTAAATGGAATCTTTCCAGGACTTTATCGATGTAAGTACTCTGGCACAGCCCGAGAAGCCTCTTAGATCTATCCCTGTAGATCTTCACACCTAATACATAGGCTGCTTCTCCTAAATCTTTCATCTGGAAACATTTCCTTAGCCATGCCTTAACCGCATGCATTTCAGGAATGTCATTTCCAATGATCAAGATATCATCGACGTAGAGGACTAGGAAAGTAATCACGCTCCCACTAAACCTCTTATATACACACGGGTCATCCTCGTTCTTGATGAAACCAAATTCACTGATTGATTCATCAAAACGAATATTCCAGCTCCTAGATGCTTGTTTAAGTCCATAAATAGACTTCTTTAACTTGCATATTTTATGACGATCTGATGGATTAGTGAAACCTTCTGGTTGTGTCATATACACATCCTCATCCAGATTTCCATTCAGGAAAGCTGTTTTCACATCCATTTGCCAGATCTCATAATCATAATATGCTGCTATCGCGAAAAGAATCCGAATAGACTTAAACATAGCTACAGGTGAGAAAGTTTCATCATAATCTATCCCGTAGATTTGTTTGAAACCTTTCGCAACTAGCCTGCCTTTATAGGTAACCACGTTACCATCCATGTCAATCTTCTTTTTGAAGATCCATTTACAGCCTATAGGGATAACTCCCGGAGGTGGATCAACCAAATCCC
Organism: Costus lasius; assembly: GCA_027563935.2. Lineage (NCBI taxonomy): Eukaryota > Viridiplantae > Streptophyta > Magnoliopsida > Zingiberales > Costaceae > Costus > Costus lasius. The sequence continues at coordinate 51,832,928 of CM050449.1, forward strand.
AGACTTCGTTATCTGACATGGAGTCCATCTCGGCGCGCATAGCTTCAAGCCATCTCGCTGACTCCGGTCCACTGACCGCATCCGCATAAGTGAGGGGTTCATCATTATCAATGATGTAGACTCTGTCATAGCTCTCAGGCTGTCGACGGATCCTTCCCGATCTTCGCGGTTCCCGTGATATCTGAGCCTCAGGTTGTTCATTAACCTGTCCTACCGGCTCAGGCTCATCCAACTGTGCTTGACTACTTTGTCCTTCCTCTGGATTCTCATCCAGCATTATTTCTCTCCCACTGGCCTCTTGCAGAAGAAACTCCTTCTCAAGAAATATGGCCGTCCGAGCAACAAATACCTTGTTCTCTTTGGGATCGAAGAAATAATAACCCTTAGTTTCCTTAGGGTAACCGACAAAGATACATTTGTCAGATCTGCTCTCTAGTTTCCCAGAGGCGAGCTTTTTGACATAAGCCTCGCAGCCCCAGATCCTGATAAATGTCAAGCTCGGCTGTTTCCCATACCATAACTCATATGGCGTCTTAGAAACTGCCTTAGATGGCACTCGGTTTAGTACCTTTGCAGCTGTTTCCAGTGCAAATCCCCAAAAGGAATATGGAAGAGTAGCCTGACTCATCATAGAACGAACCATATCAAGTAGGGTTCTGTTCCTCCTTTCGGACACACCATTCCATTGCGGTGTTCCTGGCGGAGTGAGCTGTGAGATAATCCCACACTCCTTCAGATAGTCAGTAAATTCTCGACTTAGGTATTCTCCACCTCGATCAGAACGAAGTGCCTTGATATGTCGGCCTAGCTGATTTTGTACTTCATTCTTGAACTCTTTGAACTTGTCAAAAGATTCACTTTTATGTCTCATAAGATAGACATACCCATATCTACTGAAATCATCAGTAAAGGTTATGAAGTACTGATAGCCACCTCTGGCATGTTTACTAAATGGCCCACACACATCACTGTGTATAAGGTCAAGTAAACTTGAAGCCCTTTGACCTTTGTGGGGAAAAGGTGACTTCGTCATTTTACCCATTAAACAAGCTTTGCATGTATCAATCTCCTCATAGGAGAATGATCCCAGCAGTCCATGATCATACAACCGCTTAATGCGCTTCTTGTTAATATGGCCTAAACGACTATGCCATAGCAAGGTGCTGTCATCAGCATACTTGGCTTTCTTAATATCAATATTGTGTATAGAACATTCCATGTCCAACATGAATAACCCATTGTTAATTGAACCAGTAGCATAAACAATATTATCAAAAGATAAAACACACTTTAAAATATTGCATTCAAAGGAAAATCCCTTCCTGACAAGAGCAGGAATGGAGATAATATTTTTAGTAATGCTGGGAACAAAGTAACAATTGTTCAGTTCTAATACAAGCCCAGATGGCAAAGCGATGAAATAGTCTCCTACAGCAACAGCAGCAACCCGTGCCCCGTTTCCAACTCGTAGGTCCACCTCATGCTGTCCCACCTGTCTTCTTCTCCTGAGTTCCTGTACATTTGAACAAATGTGAACTCCACATGCAGTGTCCAACACCCATGAAATAGAAGAAGATGAAACCATGACTTCCGTCACGTATATACCTGAGCCAGAAGCAAAGCTTCCCCTCTTGTCTCCTTGGAGCGCTTTACAGTCCTTTTTCCAGTGACCCAGCTGGCCACAGTGGAAACATCTGTATTCCTTTGACCGCTTCACCTTTTGTTTCAGAGCCTTACTGTAATTCTTGACAGGGGCCTTGCCCTTCTTCCCCTTCTTCTTGTTCCTAGAAGGAACCATTAAGACAGAGGTCGAAGGCTTTCCCTTCAGAGTTTCCTCAGTAGTCAAGAGCATATTCAGCAGCTCTGCCGGAGTACAATCGATTTTGTTCATATTAAAGTTAATGATGAACGCATCGAAGGAGGGCGGGAGAGACTGCAGAATAATGTCTACAGCAAGCTCCTGGTTGATGGTATGCCCCAGTTTCTCTAGAGCCTCCTTGTGCCCAATCATCTTGAGCACGTGAGCTCCCACTGGGCTCCCTTCAGCCAGTTTGCTCTGAAAGAACAGCTTTGTCAGATTATAGCGTTCCGTCCTCTCCTGTGCAGCATACAGCATCTTGAGGTTCGCTATAATCTCTATAGCTGACATATCCTCATGCTGACGCTGCAGCGGTGGCGTCATAGACGCTAGCATCAGGCAAGCGACATCAATGCTATCATTGACGTGCTTTTCATAAGCTTCCCGAACCGCCCTTGCGGCGTTCGGAGCGGGCTGAGGCGGTATAGCCGTCTCGAGGACATACAGTTTCCTCTCTGCCTTAAGAACAATCTTAAGGTGTCCGAACCATTCTGAGAAGTTTGGCCCAGCAAACTTCTCCCTTTCCAGTAGGGATCGCACATTGAAGTTCATGGTGTTCGTTGCTGCAGGAATCTACAATAATGCAAGAACAGCAAGGTCAGTATCAATGTTAAGAATCAATCAGGACTTAAGAATGATTCTTTTTCTCACTATTTTATCAGGCCCAAAAATCCAGCAAAACAGCCCGAAAGAGTAGAACTCTTTTAGTGAGATGGGATCCAGATTTCATACTTGGTCTCCGCGTCCCGCTCAGGCGAGATAAGATGCACAGAGAGTACAAGCACTAGTCTCTGGTAGGCTGTCCCAGCCAATCGCCAACCCGTGCGATTCCCCTTCATCTGGGCAATCCAGCAGACTGTGCCAACTGAGTTGGTACAACACAGTCTCTGACCCCACAGATGGCTGCCTCCATGCACTACCATATGCGCCACATATGTAGTCTACATGGTCAAGCTAAGCTGACCTACTCCCTGGACCACCACGTGCTATGCTGAGCAACGAGAAGCGATAAATCCCTTCTCTGTAACACGCAGGTGTAATCCCGCACCGTCTGAAGATAGATGGACGTGCCCACTGAGTGGGTACAACACGGCTCCAACGATAATCAGAACAGTGAGGTTTCGCGTCAGAAGGCATACGAGCTTGATATTTTAGCGTTGGATTTTAACGGTCTTTTATCTTCTTCACTATCATGCAATTCCTATGGTGATAGCAGAAGATAAATAAATCATGCTGTTCTACTTATTTACACAATAAAAGAAAGCATGGATCTTATGTGGTAAAAGCCCATAGCCTAAGTAAGACCTTAATCAACTTAAGTCTTCACTTGCTTTTCTTCATGGGTCTTTTCGCTGCTCATCTGGCCCAAACCAGGGCCCAAGCGTCATTTGCAGCTGAGGTGCGCCCACCAGGAATATGAGCCTGGTGCCAGAGTCGAACCCTGGACCTCCCACCTGGTCGAGCCACTGCTGCATGCGCCTCTGCCATGTATGCTTTGAGCTCTTGTCTGATTAACTTACAAATTAATCTATCTAGACAAGATTGACACGCAGGTCAATTACACTTTATAAATTAAATACAATGTGATACGCAGATCACAATAATTAATTTACAACTTTAATTTCTAGGCACGCAGGCCCCAGCACAGCACACATTTAACATGGGCAGTCCACATAAGAATAAATAAACATACATAGGCATCAATCAATCAACATGTGATCCATTACAAAGAAAATAAACTTTTGAAAACCCATTGGCATCAATTTTAATTTTCTTATCTGCCCTACAACCTTACAACGGTCCATTGATAGGGATCCACTCATCATGTCTAGTTAGATCCATGCCCTTGCATGCACCAAGTCCTAACTGACTTGAGTCGACCCAATGGTCAACCATGCATGCGCCAAGGGCTGAACAAGCAACACGAGTTTTGGCAAGCGGGTGTGACCCCGGGCCTAACTCATGTGTGTTCTATGGTTGTCTCAACCAGACCTCGCTACACGCCTGTGATGCAATCGACCTATAGCCACCTCGTGCTTGCGCACAGGTGCTATCTGGTCGATCCATCTAGGCTGTCAGATGGTCTGATCAGACTAATTTGATCTAAACTAGATGATGCTTTCAACCCCATCAACCCGTCTAAGGGATTATAGTAGGCGCATTAGATCTAATGGGGCACGCAAGATTAGTTTTCTTTACAAAAACACAACATGCGCCTATACATGCGCCAAAGAGTAATTAAACATGATAATGTTTTCGCATCATGAACTTTCGCATGTAGAAATCATAGATCTAAGCATGAGAGCAAACTTGGATCACACAAAGTATCAAGCAATCATATGAATCAAAAGATAACATGCGCTCTGATACCAATTGCAGGACCCCTTTCGAGAGGGGGGCGAAACCCTAAGACATGCGTATATGAAAAGCATGGCGGAATCAAGGGCTTCAAGGACCGCAAATAGAAACATATGATCAACTTAAGGTATTGTTTAGATCTAAGGAGATCATACCATAGCCATGAGCAAGGATGGCGACTTGGAAGTAGAGAACAAATCTGATCTCCTCCAAAGACACGCACACAAGATGAGTGATCGCCCACTTCCTTGGCGCTACTTGTGCTAGCAAGGCTCCAAGGCTTTCTTCACGAATGGAAGGGAATGATGAACTCTCACTCGGCCGATCCTTCTTGTCGTCGACCTACACCACCCAAGAGAGTGTGTCGTCGAGAGCCAAGGGAAGACAAGAGTTAGAGAAGCGTTTTCACGAACGTGGGGACGTTCACCACTTTGGAAACCGAATTCCAAAAATAGCAAAGCTTCAATGCATGCGTTATGCGTTCACATGAAATGAACCAAACGCATATCTCTTCTCCCATATGAACCATGCGCTCACATATGAGCCGGTTCAATGTATTTGGTTCAATGACCAAACCAAATCAGCCCAAGCATTGGTCAAGATAAAATCAAACCCTAAGGTTCAAGATCTGACCGTTCATCTCCTGATGCTCCTGATCTCACTGATCTAGCATCAACTCTCTCGATCTAAGCTTACCGATCTCAAGCCCTAACCAATCAAACATGATCAGACCAGATCTCACTTACAATCAGAGATTAAATCCCTTTAAACTGAACCGAAATAATTCAGTCCACTCGATCTGACTTAAGTAAGCCATATCATGAAATTGTGCGACCCTAAGGGTTTCCTTTAAATGTCGGTAATGATAACTCACGTTATCACGATCAGTGAGGGGTATCTAGCAACACATCACTGTCTCCCGATATAAAGGAAAGAGCCTTCCAAGACTACACCCAAACCACAGCACAAGTGTGAATCCACTTCACCAGGCATGCAAATATCCTTTGCCACTGGATGTTCTTATTGGACAAGCGTGTCAAGCTTGTAGCTCCAATATGATGAGCACGATTAGATCAGATGAACATAGTCACCTGGGTATGGCCATACACTATTCTCAATCATCTCATCCAGGGGGCCCCTTTAGAACATCACACTCCTTAAACAAGGAGACGGCAATCCTATGTCTATCACTAGTGCCCTAACCTGACTCAAGCTCACCATCCAAGATAGTCTATAATCATTATGTTTCAAATTATATTGAACTACCTCAAAACAATGACAATCATCATTTAGAAACACAAGTGATCTCAAGTCAGAGGACATGTGCCACTTGTCGCAAACAAGGATTATTCACATTGTGACAAGCAATTGAATATCCTAGTAGGGTCTGTCCAGTACATCCAATGTACCCATGAGTCTACATCTTATTCCATGCTCGAAGCATCCTATAAGATTAGAACACACATTAGTCTTAACCATATCAAGGCTGTCTCATGTTCACCAAGATATCTCGACTAAGGACTTAACTGCATGTCAGCCTAGCTGAACAGTACTGAGACATTATTCAGAAGTACACTTATTGTAGCAGACAATGTAACAAACTGAATAACAACCATGCCTTTATAAACATAAGAGTTTATTACATGATACTGATACATTCCCAAGGCCTCAAACATTAGCCTTAAGGGCATACCCCAACAATCTGGTCTGATCATGTTTGATTGATTAGGGCTTGAGATCGGTAAGCTTCGATCGAGAGAATGGATGCTAGCTCGGTGAGATCAGGAGCATCAAGAGATGAACGGTTAGATCTGGAACCTTTAGGTTTAATGAGGTCTAGACCAAAAAGGCTTGGTTTAATTTGGTCTTTGAACCAAAATTAAATTGAACCGGCTCATTAGTTGAGCGCATGGTTCAAAGAGGAGAGATTTGCGCTTGGGTAAACCCATGGTCGCATGAAGAGAAGTGGTTTACTATTTTTGGAAACCATGTTTCCAAATCGTGACCACGCCTCACGTTGAGAGTTTCATGCTCTATTCTCGCTTCTTGCCTTTCCGCTCTCGACACTCTCGTGTGTGGCGACTTCTTCACACCTTGGAGTGAGTTCGACAAGCAGAGGAGAACGTCTCTTCCCTTCCATTCGACAAGGACTCCTTAGAACCTTGCTAGCACAAGGAGCACTAAGGGAGTAGGTGATCACATCTTGTGTGCGAGCCATAAGGAGGAGAAGCACTTGAGTCTCTTCTTCCTAGACGCCATCCAAGCAATGGCTTTGGTAAGAATCGATTCCTTCATTCATGTTTGCAATCGGTTTTTATAGTTGATCATATCTCATGCAAATGATCCCTAGAAACCCTCTTTCCGCTGCTTAAAAAATTTTATACACGCCATGCTTTAGGGTTTCGCCCCCTTCTGGGGACTTACAGTAGCCGAGCTCGCTCACTACCTGGAATCGTTTGCCGGTGTGGAGGAGGTCGTCGAAGCCAAAGACACCACCACTTGAGCTATTGCCGCCTAAATGTTGTCGAATAGAACACTGCCGCTGCTGGAAGCCGTCTCCTGGAAGATGCTTGTTGAGAGTGAGGAAGAGGAACAGCCAACATCCACGCGTGACAAGCATCTACTCGCACGCTGATGAGTTGCACTTACACTATATTTTTCCCTGTATTTTACATGATATTTTGGGTTTAATTGAATGATTTTATACAATTTTTAGTGATTTTATCATCTTTTGTGTGAAATCTTCACTTTTCTTAGTTTTTCTAAAAATACAAGTAAAATTTCATAAAAATGATGGATTTCAAGAGTTTTGAACCCATAGCATGATTCCCAAGAAAAATACGAGGTCACATATCAAATTTGAAGTGAAACAGAGGCCAGACGCAATATTTACGGTTGCACCCATGAGTCCTTCATGGACTTTGAGTATCACTCAAAAATGATGGATTTTACGAGTTTTGATGCCAAAGGGTGATTTGTGATGAAAAGACAAGTCCGTACGTCAAATTTGAGGCAAAACGAAGGTTAGACGTAATATTCATAGTTGCACCCATGAGTCCTTCATGGGCCATGAATATCACTAAAAAGAAGATGGATTTTACAAATTTTCACGCCACAGGGTGATTCTGATGAAAAGACAAGGCCATACATCAAATTTGAGGCAAAAAGGAGGTCAAACGCAATTTTCAAACCCGCAGCCGTGAGTGTATTCATGGGTTGTGAATACAGTTATGTGCAGAAACAGAAAAACTCAAGGCCGTGGCTGTGAACAGTTCACCACCCGTGGGTTTTTCTGCCCCCTTCGGGTTTTCCCTTGATTCAACCACGAATCAAGTCGAAACTTAACCAAACTTTGTAGAAGTCTTCCTAAATGGGTTCTACACTGATTAAACTATAAAACGAAAGATTTTGGAGGGGTTTAGGGGGCTTCTATGGATGAACATGAAAAGAGGTGGCAGTTAAGGCGAAAATCAATTTCTAGGCAGAATTTCAATGAGAGATCACGCAAAAGAGGGGATTTGACACTTCATCTTCATCACCAAATCAAAGGGAAGAGTTCTAATTACTTTCCTAGTGTCTCTTTGCAATTTATGTGAGATTTCATGTTGAATCCATCACTAAACATGCTATATTCGAAGAACATGAATGCTTAAACTCTTTTTCGGGATTAGGGGGTGTAGCCCATTGACAATTTATGGATCAAATCTATTGTTTTAAATCTTTATTATGATTTTTATATAGTTGATTTAATTAGAATTTTGTTTATTCTTTAATTTACTCTGATCAAGTATGTTTACGTCTTAGACGTTGCGAGAAGGACCGAGAGGTGAATCGCAACATCAGAACTATTCTTTTCAAACCTACGAATCCAATCACGAGAGTAGTTTGGATTCGTTTGAAGGATTTCTGTGATTTTTCACATAACGTAATGGGTCTATTTATGTTAATTGTCACGAGAGTAGGGAATTAATGTAAATAGATACCGGATTTCGCTACGGGAGGAGGTAATCTGTACATTAGGAAAAATCCCTTTCATTACTATAATATTCTGTTCAAAGATTTATTCTTATTAAATTCATAATTATCAGTATGGTGAAACCCAAGTCCCGACTTTCTCTAATTAGACTAATACCCAAAATGCTACCTCTGTTTCCTTTCATAATTTGAAGTTTCCAAACAAAAGAAAAACACACTTTGAATTGTCTAGCTATAGATTGATCGTGTAATTGGTACTTGACCACCAGATCCTCGTTGAGATTGATCTTATTTTTATTACTTCAATAAAACCGTACACTTGCGGCCGCATCAACATTTTGGCGCCATTGCCGGGGATTAGGCTAGCCAATATCGATTTAATCATGAGATTTATAGACTAGACATTTTTGTTATTTTTATTTTTGTTTTTTTGTTATTATTTTGTTTGTTTGTTTTTCACTTTCTTTTTCTTTATAGTTACTTCAAGCTATTTTTATCTTTTTGGATTAACACAATGTATGAATAGGAGAACTCAAAAATCACTTGACTAGATATTTTAATCTTTATTTTACATTTTTTGTTTTACACTTTGTATTTCTAAGTTATATTACATAAATTAAAAATATGATGTTCAACCATTGTCAATGGTCAAATCAGAGGCATGTACCACTAATAATGATAAGAGAATATGGTACAGAGGCATGTTCCACGTTAACTTATCACACCACCCACTACACCATTCGATTGTTGTAACACGCGGCCACTGGACAAAAATCTGCAGCTCCTTAGACAAACTTTCTAGCATGTGTCGAATGTCCATTCACCACCAAATCATTGGCGAAGACTTCAAGAAAAGAATTTCAACCAATGGTGGACTAGCAATGACCTTTCGGCACTCAGTCGACCCTACCCGATGGCGGTGCCGCTGCTGTCATTTGCAAAAACATAGCACAATGATAAAAAAAAACCTAGAAAATAGGTAGGGAAGATGACTTACCAGATGTGATGTTGGGTAGATGTTGCAGGTGAAGCAATCTTCTCGCTAGCTGCGAGGAAGGTGAATAGTTATTTGTCACACTGCCACTATAACGAACCCTCTATAGCCTTGACCGTTCCTCTCCTCTAGGAAATTCGCTCATCCTCAATGGCTCCCAGTGTTCAAAAAGGAAGTAATAGGAAGAGATGAGGTGAGATATACACTCGTTTAACAATGATCGATCGTCCATCGGAAACTATGAAGGTGAGGAGAGAATTGCTTGTCACCACTGCGATCAAGCATGGGTTTAATATGTGGTGATCTAGTTTTCTATCATGAATGCCCATCCAACCCATTGGCCAACCATGTATGTGTAACCTACTATGATTCAATGCATTATGGGTTCAAAACTCTATTGGGAGGGACAGCGCAAAAATCTTGTGTTGCTAGATTGAATGCAGAAAAACTACCGGCAATAATAAAACAGAAATGGCAATGAAAAAGAGAGAACAAGGGACACCAAGATTTTTACGTAGAAAACCTCCCCAAAGTGAGGAGGAAAAACCACGGGACCTACGTCCACTTAAACCTTCCACTAAATCAGTTAATGGGTTTTACAAATCTTCCTAGATCGTCTAGGACCATAACAACATCATCAAGACTAATCTTGGATCTCAGATAAACTTCAACACAGAGTTGGTATACAATACAGGAGAGGAGAAGAGATCAGATTTCACCAAAGATATCAATCTCAGTTTTCGGCTTACTGTGAGAAACTGAGACCTCAGTTCGACGATCCGACTGTTGAGATTGAAGAGCACTGAGTCCCAAACCTTCTCCTAAAATTTTAGCCCGTTCCAACGGTGAACTTCTTGACAGCGGCCGATTTACACGAACTACCCTAAGTTCACAGCTTGTTGCCGAAGCTTCTTCTCTCTCTTTTTTTCACGTCTGCTCTCTCTCGCAAGTATAGCAGCATGCACCCACACTCCCAATAAAACCTAAAGACAACAACACGTGTCAAACATACACTAATGTATCCACGATATTCACAACCCATCCACGTTAGCGTGTGTCCACGATAACTACAGTGTGTCCATGATAAATACAGTACATATCCACCATATCTGCAGCATATCCATGATGTCTGCAGGCTGTCCATGATAAGTACTGTACATATCCACCATAGTTGCTGCTGTGTCCATGATAATCTGGGTGTGTCCACCATCTTCTGTAGATCATGGACAGTGTGTCCGCGATGTTGTAGGCTTCGTCCACCATCTTCTGCAGATCATGGACAGTGTGTCCACGATGTTGCAGGCTGTGTCCACCATCTTCTGCAGATCATTGAAAGTGTGCCCACGATGTTGCAGGCTGTGCCCACCATAATCTAACATCATGGACAGTGTGTCCACGATCTTCTGTAGTATATCCACGATATTCAACATCGTGGACAGCATATCCACCATCTTCTGCAGGCTATCCATGATAGTTGGTAACTTCATCCATGATGGAGCCATCCTCCACATGGGTAAACTGAGTCATCCTCTACATAGTAGGGAAACTCACCCAACAATCTCCCCCTTCATTACTATGTGGAGGGATTTACCATCCCGACAATCAACCTGCAGACTTCTAGCTTCTCCCTGACCAGAGCCTTAATCATCATATCTGAGCTATTCTGATCACTATGAATTTTCTCAAGAGACAATTTCTTGGAATTCAGCACAGCTCTTATCCAGTGATATCTCACATCAATGTGCTTTGACTTTGCATGGAATGTGGAGTTCTTAGCAAGGTGAATAACACTCTGGCTATCACAAAATAGAACATAAGACTCCTGCTCAAAGCCAAGCTCCTCAACATACTTTCTCATCCAAAGTAATTCTTTGCAAGCTTCAGTAGCTACAATGAATTCAGCTTCAGTAGTAGAAAGTGCAATACACTTTTAAAGTCTAGATTGTCAAGCCACAGCTCCTCCACCAAATGAGGCATCCTGATGTGGATTTACGAGAGTCAACATCTCCAGCCATATCAAAATCAGTGTATCCAATAAGCAGGGGCTTCTCATTTCCCAGAGTGAGCTTCAAATGGTAAGTATCTCGCAGATATCTCACTATCCACTTAACAGCATTCCAATGCTCTTTACCAGGATTTGAGAGAAATCTGCTAACAATTGCAACAGCATGTGCTATGTCTGGCCTCATGCAGACTATAGGATTTGAGAGAATCTGCTAACAGTTGCAACAGCATGTGCTATGTCTGGCCTCGTGCAAACTATAGCGCACATCAAGCTTCCAACTGCTGAAGCATATGGAACCTTCAGCATACAATTCTTTTCTTCCTCTGTGGAAGGACATTGCTGAACACTCAAAGAAAAATGAGCAGCAAGTGGAGTGCTGACTGCTTTAGACTTATCCATGTTGAACATTTGGAGCACTTTCTCAATATAAGCTTCTTGAGAGAGTGACAGCTTCTTGTTGGCTCTGTCTCGCTCTATCCTTATACCAAGGATTTGCTTTGCTTGTCCTAAGTCCTTGATAGCGAAAGACTTGCTCAGTTGCTTCTTCAATTGATTAATCCTAAAAGTGTTCCTGCCAACAATCAACATGTCATCAACATAAAGCAGCAAAATAATAACATCATCACTACTAAATCTCTTCACAAAAACGCAATGGTTAGAAGTGGTTTTCTTGTAGCCTTGCTCCCCCATTACTGATTCAAACTTTTTATACCACTGCCTTGGTGCTTGCTTCAAGCCGTAAAGGCTTTTCTTCAATTTACACATATAGTCCTCCTTTCCTTTCATCACAAAGCCCTCTGGTTGTTCCATATAAATCTCTTCCTCAAGATCACCATGAAGGAAGACAGTCTTCACATCCATTTGCTCCACATCAAGGTCAAGACTAGCTGCTAAGGCTAGGACAACTCGAATAAATGACATCTTAACAACTGGAGCAAATATCTCATCAAAATCGATGCCCTTTTTCTGTGAGAATCCCTTGACAACCAACCTGGCTTTGTATCTTGGGACTTGTGCATTCTCATCTTGCTTGAGCTTGTAGATCCACCTATTTTTCAAGGCTCTTTTACCCTTAGGTAGCATTACCAAGTCGAATGTATGATTTTCTTGAAGAGATTTCATCTCATCAGTCATAGCTTCCGGCCATTCTTTCTTGTGTTCATCTTCCAGAACTTCATCATAATCTTCAGGTTCTCCCCCGTCAGTCAACAACATGTACTCACTTGGGGAGTACTTGGTTGAGGGTTGTTTATCTCAGGCGGACCTCCTAAGATGTATATTAGATTCCAAAGCATTAGGTTCAAAGGACTGAGCATCTTCATTTCCATCATCTTTTTCAACATCAATATGTGTAGAAGAGCTAGTCTCAGCCAAATCATAATGAGCACCTAGTTTTTCATTTTGAACAGCTTCTAATGTAGGGGGAACATGATTTAAATCACTCAAGCCATCATTAAGTTGAGAAGACACATTCTCATTCTTGTTGATGTCTTGCATTGTTTGGTTTTCTACAAATACCACATCTCTGCTCCTAATAATTTTCTTTTGAGCAGTATCATACAGCTTGTATCCAAATTCATCTTGCCCATAACCAAGGAATATGCACTACCGGGTCTTCACTTCCATCTTAGATCTCTCATCTTTTGGAATGTGCACATAAGCCTTACATCCAAAAACTCTTAAATGTGCATAAGACACATTTTTACCTGACCAAACCTTCTCTGGAACTTCAAGTTGCAGAGGAAGACAAGATGAGCGGTTTAGACCATGCACAACTGTATCTAAAGCCTCACCCCAAAAGGATCCAGGTAATCCGACATGTGACAGTAAGCACCTGACTCTTTCCATTAATGTTCTATTCATTCTCTTAGCCACACCATTCAGCTGAGAAGTCTTTGGAGGTGTCTTTTAGTGCCTAATACCGTGTTCTCTACTGTACTCATCAAAAGGCCCAATGTATTCACCTCTATTATCACTTCTAATGCATTCTAATTTCTTCCCAGTTTCTCTCTCAACTAAGGCTTGAAATTGCTTGAAGGCTTGCAAGGCTTGATCTTTTGTCTTCAAGGTATAGACTCATGTCTTCCTTGAATGATCATCAATGAATGTGATGAAGTATAGAGAACCACCCAAAGTTCTTTTCTTCATTAGACCACACACATCATAATGTACCAGATCAAGTACATTTGGCTTTCTTGAAGAAGGTTGACTTTTGAAAGTAACTTTGGTTTGCTTTCCTGCCATGCAATGAGAGCACCTTTTCCATTGGTTATTTTGAACCCCAGAAATACCTTTTTGTTTGGCCAACTCAGCCATGCCTTTCTCACTCATATGGTATAGCCTCTTATGCCACAATTCAATTTCTTCATTCTTCACAGCATTAATGATGTCCTTGGAAAGCTTAGTTTGTAGGACATATAAAGAAAACATCTTCTTTCCCTTTGCTACAACCATAGCACCTTTACTAAGCTTCCAATCATCATTCTTAAAAGTGCTGCAGTAACCATCATCATCAAGCTTGCCCATGGAAATCATATTTAAGGAAATGTTGGGAACATGCTTCACATTTTTGAGAGTCAGCATGGTGCCATTAGTGGTTTCTAAATAAACATCACCATATCCTGCAACTTCAATGGTGGTATTGTCACCCATTTTCACTGTTCCATATTTGACAAGTGTGTAGGCGATAAAACAATCTTTATTGGAGGTAGCATAGGTAGTGGCACCACTATCAACCACCCAGCTCATATCATATGAGGCAACATTTACTGCATCATTATCATAGACAAGCAAGAAGCTATCAGTAGTGACACCAACCCGGTCATCATCACTACTATTCTCATCCTTGGGCTTCTTTGTGCTCTTCTCAGCACCTTTTTTAATGCTATTTCCTTTCTTGTTGTCCCTTTTGAATGCTCAGCAATACCTTTTAATGTGCCCCTTTTTGCCACAGTGATAGCATTTAATGTTGGCAAATTTATTTGAGCTACCTACTCTTGCTTTTTTCACTATGCTTGCTTTTGTCTCTTCCTGTATGACCTCCGCTCATACTTCTCTCGGGTCTTTGGATAGCCACCATATATGAATGGGAGGAAGATCCTTGTACTCTCATTCTTTCTTCTTCATTCATGAAACCATTTTTGGCCAAGTCCACAGTCATAACACCTTCTGTAGCTGAATTGAACAGTGTCATTCTAAATGTTTCCCAAGAGTCCGATAATGTGCAAAGAAGCAGCAGACCTTGTATCTCATCATTAAACTTAATTCCCATTTCTGCCAACTGATTTAAAATGCCTTGGAATGTATTCAAGTGGTCTTTAACTGAACCACTATCTCTTAGCCTCAAGGACATAATCAGCTTCATCAGGTATAGTTTGTTATTGCCAGTCTTTCGAGCATACATGTTCTCGAGCTTTGCCCATAGTATTTTTGCATTTGTCTCTCCACAGACATGGTTCAAAACATTATCATCCAGCCACTACCTTATGTAGCCACACACTTGCCGATGAGCAATAGCCCACTACTCTTCGGTCTTACCTTCGGGCTTCTCACTAAGGAAGACTGACTGGTAATAATCTTTCACATAAAAGAGGTCTTCCATCTTTCCCCTCCATTTATGGTAATTTGAACCGTTCAATAGAATCATTCTACTTGTATTCACCTCCATTGTGTAATACAAGCTGATTCCCACTAGCAACAAATATAACTCTCAGAGTTTTGTCCTCTAGGTGCACTGAGGAAACTAGGGCTAAATCTGGTTTGAAACTGAGCGAATAGCAAAGATGCTGAGAGACTACGCCCCGGCGCTAAGCACCGACGTACGCACCCTCCAAACAGCATGAGATAACGTCTATATCTCGAATGCAACAGATTACCACGAACCTCCCTCTGATACCACTTGTTGGGAGGGACAGCGCAAAAATCCTGTGTTGCTAGATTTAATGTAGAAAAACTACCGGCAATAATAACACAGAAATGGCGGCGAAAAAGAGAGAACAAGGGACACCAAGATTTTTATGTGGAAAACCTCCCCAAGGTGAGGAGGAAAAACCACGGGACCTACGTCCGCTTAAACCTTCCACCAAATCAGTTAATGGGTTTTACAAATCTTCCTAGATCATCTAGGAGCATAACAACATCATCAAGACTAATCTTTGATCATAGATAAACTTCAACACAGAGTTGGTATACAATACAGGAGAGGAGAAGAGATCAGATTTCACCAAAGATATCAATCTCGGTTCTGGGCTTACTGCAAGAAACTGAGACTTTCGTTCGACGATCTGACCGTTCAGATTGAAGAGCACTGAGTCCTGAACCTTCTCCTATAATTTAAGCCCGATCCAACGGTGAACTTCTTGCCGGCGGCCGATTTACACAAACTGCCCTAAGTTCACAGCTTGTGGCCGAAGCTTCTTCTCTCTCTTTTTCACGTCTGCTCTCTCTCGCATGTACAGCAGCATGCACCCACACTCCCAATAAAACCTAAAGACAACAACACGTGTCAAACATACACTAATGTATCCACGATATTCACAACCCATCCACGTTAGCATGTGTTCACGATAACTATAGTGTGTCCATGATAAATATTGTACATATCCACCATATCTGCAGCATATCCATGATGTCTGCAGGCTATCCATGATAAGTACTGTACATATCCATCAAAGCTGCAGCTGTGTCCATGATAATCTGGGTGTGTCCACCATAGCTGAGGTGTGTCCACCATCTTCAGGAGTGTGTCCACCATAGCCTGAGGTGTGTCCACCATGTCTGAAGATCGTGGACAGCATGTCCACGATGTTGCAGGCTGTGCCCACCATAATCTGACATCATGGACAGTGTGTCCAAGATCTTCTGCAGTATATCCACGATGTTCAGCATCGTGGACAGCATATCCACCATCTTCTGCAGGCTGTCCATGATAGTTGGTAACTTCATCCATGATGGAGTCATCCTCCACATGGGTAAACTGAGCCATTCTCTACATAGGAGGGAAACTCACCCAAAAAACTCCACACTACAGTTAGAGAATGAGCTAAATATATTTTTTAATCTTTTATAAAATCAATAAAATTTTCTAAAATTTTCTAAAATATCTAGAAAATCTAAAATATCATTTAAGAAACTATAAAATTATTTTTTTGGATTTTCTAGAATTTTATAGAATGATAATATCATTAACTTGTGAGTATCAGAAATCGCATAAGAACAAATGATAATATCATTAACTCATAAGTATCCAAAGTATTATAGAGACAAATGATAATATCACTAACTCACCCACGTCTCGATAAGCCCACACATATAAGCGATAAAGAGGCTTGTCATGGCCCAACCAAATATGAAAGAAGGGATGCTAGAGGTGCCTCCCATGGACTCAAGAGGTAGTCTCAATTGTTTCTAATATGACACTTTACTCCATATAGCATTTAGCTTCACATCCATTGTCAAATATGGAGGAATTCTAGAGGTGCCTCCCATTGGCCACCATTTTTTCTAATTAGTTCTAGATCTAAAGCCATAATTTCTATATATGAGATCAAATCATTTTACTACAAGAATATATTAGGGACAAATGACAATTGTGTCATAACATAATAGCATTGTTACAATCAAATATTTGCCCTTGCAATATGGTCATGGGCATAAAGTATCAAAGGTTCATAACAACATTTTGTTAAATGAAAAAAAATAATGGTAAAGCCAATAAATTAAATAATAATAAGAAATACATAAAAGATTATTGTTCAATTTACCATCATCATGAATATGGAATGCTATACAAGAATCATGACAATTATACCCTAACAGTCTTAGTGCTATGGACATAATATATTAACATGATCAATTCAGTTCATTCAAATGAATTGAAGGAAAATACTATAGGTATCCATATAAAATAGGAGTCACTGGAAGCATAATTGAATCTACTTTCCAATAAATCTAGTTTGATGGAATTTTCCAAAGTACACAAAAAGTTATTGCATTTGGAGTGACAAAGGGTTAGACTAGGGAATCGTAGGATTACATAATCATTAAGTTGCAAGAAGATATTTCTTTAAGGTTATAGTTAATCTCATATATACAATATATAATCAATTGGAAAGATAGTTGGGTCTTTTTTTATTCAAAATAAATATCATTCAAAACTGATTTATATTTCAATAGTTATAAGGAAAATACCATTAGGAGGTCAGGTTTGTATAAATCACAGCACCTTGATCAATTTTTTTTTAAATATTCTACAATATTATGATGAAAACATCAAATTTTCATTTAATTTTAGTTAATTGGAATCTTATATAGGCCCATAAATCATAAACATATTTTTTACCAAATTAGAATATTTTGGAAAACACAGATGTAGGGCATATGGTAGAAACTTATCTCATGCTAAAATTCAATTCTCAAATCTTCTTCTTCCCTAATCCACCCCAACTTTACTCTTTCCCCAAGACTGAGGAAAGTTGCTATGAACATCACCATTTTCCTTTCTTTTGCCACATTTTTTCACTAGTAACAATTGATGACACCAAAATTCATAGTATATTTTGTGTCATTTCAT
This sequence comes from Costus lasius, assembly GCA_027563935.2. Taxonomy (NCBI): domain Eukaryota; kingdom Viridiplantae; phylum Streptophyta; class Magnoliopsida; order Zingiberales; family Costaceae; genus Costus; species Costus lasius. Next base: position 51,850,689 of record CM050449.1, read on the forward strand.
GTGTCTTTTTGTGTCATAATTATGCTCTTTTGCTTGTTTTTAAGCCTTAATTGTCAAATATTACAGAATCTACACCATTTCTTATTTTTGATCATTTTCAGATAAAAAATGCCATATTTTGATGGATTTTGGAAAATTTATGCACACCAATGGATTCTAGACGTCAAAACGAAGCTACCCATCAATTTTCATGAAATTCGGAGCCAATTTGCAAAAATACGGCACTACCGTATTTTTGGGAACAACTGTCACGGTACCATATTTTTGGAGGATTTTAAACAACAAATTTCTGAATTTTTGGGCCAAATACGGCACTGCCGTATTTACAATACGGTATCGTATTGTAGACCCAGTTTTCTGATTTTTCTGCCCGAATCTTGCATTGACCATATCTTTTGATCCAGAAGTCCAAATTGAGATCAGAAAGTTGATGTGAACTCATCGTTAAGAGGAGAAGACACATGAAGTGAAAGCCCTAATTTTTATCCCCAATCCAGGGAGTAATCGAAGGGGAGGTCTTTAGGGTTCGGCCTCACGCTAAGAGGCGTAGAGACCACCTCAGGCCGTGAAATTTACACCAAAGCTTCTTCTAGAGTAGGAGAGCAAACACCAAAAGTTTTAGAGTGTATGGAATCTGATCGGAGGAGAAATCAACAAAACAGCGGTGACAGCGCTGTTCAAAGACAATTACGGTGCTGTAATTTCATTACAACACCTATTTTGTAACTTTTCTTCCTTTTTTCAATTTCTAATCCTCTGAAATTATGGTTTATTATAATCTTTTCACCATGCAAGCTTAGATCTTTTTATGGGACATGGGGTGTAATCTCCTTGGTTTGTTAATGACTAGAAAACATTAACTTTTGTCATGATTATTTTATTATGATAATTTTACTTTTGTGATTGATTGTTCTAAGATTCTCCTTAGTTTTATAAACATTAGCATATTTTAGAATTTTGCGAAATAGACCGAGAGGTTGATTGTGAAATTTGGAACCCTAAGAATTGTTGAGTTTGGAACTATCGTAAGAGATTAGGTAGTTCTTCGAATTCTGAATTTTAGTGATTTTATTGCCATGTTGAGTTTCTGATTCTTTGGATTGAGTTAATGTGTTAGACGTGAAGATCCTCCACGAGAGTGAGGATCGAAACGTTGGAAAACCTTAAGTAGAACCTGTGTTGAGATTCGGATGCATGAGAGTGATCCTTGAGTTTCCACTTGAGATTTTTGACTTAGAATTTGGATGCACGAGAGTGATCCTTGAGTTCTTTGTTCAATGATTTACTTATTTTCAGCATTGGATAGATCTTGCACGAGAGTGAGGATTGGTCATTTGTATGATTGACTACGCGAGAGCGAGTTGATCCTTTTATGAAGTAAATTACATCTTTATTACAATGAAATTTGATTGACAGCCTTTATTTCTTTCTAGTCATTAGAATCAAGGTGGATGAACCCCTAGTCCCAATTTTCTTATATGATATTTTCCTATGCACTTTTCGATCATTTGCTACATCATCTTCAGTTTGCTTAGCTAATGAGAAAACGATTATTTGGTTCTTAACACGTAGGTCTTTGTGGTTCGATATTTTTATCACTTTGAAGTATCCGTGCACTTGCGGACACAACAAGTTTTTGGCACCGTTACCGGGGACCTTAGTTTTGTTAATATCAAAATAATTGTTAGTATTGCTAGACTAGGTTTTATTTATTTTAGATTTAGCTTTGTTTTTTTTTTCTTTTTGCAGGTTTTGGATTTTCATAGTTGTGACAGAACTGTGATTTCTGAAATTTATGAATTTGCTTGTGTTTTATCTTTTTCTATTTTTTTATATTCTAAAAAAAAGAAAAAAAATAAGTTGATTGATTGGTCTTAGATAATCTTTCTATTTCTATTCTAATTGTCTATACACAGGACTCTTAGATCTTGATATATTTTATTTCCTGTGAATTTTGAGATAACAATTTTTAGTTGTGTTGAAAAGCTTTGATTTGAAGATATGTCTTTTAATCACAACTCATGGGCAAGAGGTGAGATATACATGCCACAAGGTAAGTATGAAAATGATTCATTGAGCACACTCCAAGATACATTTAACTCTTTTATGCACTCTGTTAAGAAATCTTTTTCTTCTATTAGATGTGATATTTGTGGATATTTTGATCATTATACCTCTGATTGCCAATTTTTAAATCCCAATTTATCATGGAAAGAATCTTATCAATTGTATTCTAGATGAGAAAATCATCAAACTTCTTTTTCTAATGATTGCTCAAATCATGTTTCTGAACCATACTTTAAGGACACTAAAAAATCTAACTTAGAGTTGATGTTTGAAAAGTTCATGAAACAAAGTGAGGAGGCACATGAGACCCATAAACATAGGCTAGATGATATATGTGCTAATACTGAAATGTTAGAAACCCAAATAGCACAAGAAGATTGTTTATTTGAGTTTGATTTGAAAACTGAAGAAATTTATTTAGAAAAATCCCCCTCTGATTATGACTATTTTGAGATTGAGCCTTATGTGAATATTAATGAATCTCACTCTGATTTTGATGATTGTAAAATTGATTCTTCTAATAACTTGTTTGTAGAATAGTTTGACAAAATTGATTTTGAAAAACCCTCTTTTGATGAAATTGATTCTTTTGATGTTGTATCATTTATGGTTAAATCTGATGAGTTTGATAAAGGGTTGAAAATTATAGACATTGATGAGCCCCACTTTGATTTTGGTGATATTGCTGAGATTAATAATAAGTCTTTTGTGGTTGATTCTGATAAATCTCATTATGATTTTTTGTATGATTCTGATTTTGATTCTTCTGATGATGAATTATTTGTGGAAAGACGTAGGGAAATTGATTTTGAACAATCTCACTTTGATTTTGATGATAATTTTGAAATTTATAAGTTATTTGATGTCAGACCTGAGGATCTTGATAAGGATTTGAATGAATCTCACTTTGATACTTTGCCCATATCTACTGTTGAATCTTCTGATGTATTTGAAAAACTGTGCTTTATTGAGGAACCTAATTTGAGACAGAAAAGTTATTTTTATGATCCAATATTCATATCTTTGACCAAAGTCCTATGACAATTAAAGAGAAAAATTTGAAGAAAGGACTTATAATTTTGCTTACTGACAAACATAGGAAAATCATTGAAAATTTTGATTTTGATTTCTGCATATTTAAGGAAGCCACTTTGATTGTGATTTATATGCAATTCTAGATTTTTGGATTAGTGGCTAAAATTTTTGGACAAAGGAAATGAAGAAAATTGTTTGCTCTTTACTTTGGTACTGATTCACCTATTTCACCATGAATTTTGAGTTTTGGTCAAGCTATGGATCTAAAAATTAGCGCTTCTTGGGAGGCAACCCAAGCACTTTTGCTTAGCTTAGTTTCTTTTATTTTGGTTTATTTTTAGAATTAATTTTTTATTCTTTTTGAAAAAAAATGCGCAAAATACGACACTACCGTAATCATCTTCACGGTACCGTATTTCTGTTCTACTGATGCCCTAAATTCCTAATAGATTTTGATCCTTTGATTTTCATATGTCTGAAAAGAACATATCTTATTCTACAACTTGGTTATGTCCATTTTCTATTTGGATCATTAAATTTTATTCTAGGGTATGGCTACTTTTCATAAAAAAATTCAAAAACTGCTTGGTTTGCTTTCTACTTGTTATAGCTTCTTTTGCCTCCAGATCCATAAATCTTCAAGAGCAACTATCTTCCACCTCTTGCAGAGCATCACCAGTGGCTTCTTGCTTCTTTTTCTGCCTCTTATTATATTGATTTTATTTATTTTTGCAGCAGAATCTTCATTAGTGACTGATTTTCTATGCAACATTATCTCTTGCGCCCACCAGTTGACGATCTCACCTCCAGGACTGTAGTCTCTAGCAGGCCACTAGAGATTACTCACTCTACTGTTGGCATCACCATCATTGCTAGGAGCTCTTCAGCTAGCCTCTATTCACCCTCTGCTTCTCAGCTGCATCAGCTCTTTTCACCATCACTCTTCTGGACCATCGATGATATCTCTGATTATTCTTTGAGAAAATCATTTCTATCATTATTATTTTAGAGACTATTTTTAAAACTGAGCCTTATGTATCTTAAATTGTGCAGGTAAAATTTTCAAAAGGCACACCTTTGGACCTTGCAGCATTTGCCCCGACACTATTTTTGGTAAGAGCCTTATGTGTTTTTGGTCAGAGCTTGCTATATAGTTTTGTAAGTATCGTTTGCACTCTCTAGATTATTTCATATGGTTGCATCTTTGATTTGCTTTAGATGTATCATTCACTGAGATTTCTATTCTATGAAGTTGCTTGAGTCTATCATGTCACACTTTTGACTATGATTGTTTGAGTTTCATGCTTCACACCTTTTGCATTGATGATGATATTTTTGAGGTTTAAAAATGTTATGACTTGAATCCATGTGATGAGAGATGAGTAGATTTTTCTATGATGATGAATGTTCATGCGTGCATGCCTATGAATGGAGATATACCTATTATGTTGAATTTATTTCTTCAATATATATCTACTTGTTGAAATTATTCATTGATTGATGCATAAGGTTTTGGGTAGGTTTGTTGTTTGATGGATGTAATCTAAGAGTGAAGCATCTTTCTTGAATAAAATGAGCATATGAGTGTAATTTTTGAATTAATGTCAATTGATTAACCTGGTTGATGTTTAGTCCATTTTACTATTTGTTGGGAAGAAGGAATCCAAGATACACAAATAAAGAGAGAGACTCCCCAACTTGGCACTGTGTAAAATTGACAGTGGTACCTAAGAGATGGGTTGAAGTCTGTAAAAAAAAAAGAGTGAGAGAAAAAGAAAATGACTCCTCTACTTGGCACTATGTAAAATTGACAGTGGTACCGAAGACAAGAGTTGAAGTCTAAAATAAAAAGTATGTATCTATGTGGGTATATGCTATCTATGCAAAAATTAAAAAAATAAAAAAAAAAGAGAGGGGGAAGAAAAGAAAGATTCTGTGTGGAAAAAGATCTAGGAAATTTTATTCCTGTAAACAATGGTTTGATAGATTTAAACTGAAACTTCGGTGAATTCATGAGACTGAAATTCTTTTCATTATGCGAGTTGCGAAGTTTTATTTGATCAAAGTTGTAGATCTTAAAGATTAATTTCAGAGGACGATGTATTTATCTGAAATTTTGTGCAAAAAGTTGGTGGAATATTTCATGAGTGATTATATTTTAGAAATTTATTTTTCATAAAAGAGCATATTTTCCATACTTAGCATTGTTCTTATTTATTTGCTTGAGGACAAGTAAAGTTTGAGCCTTATGTGTTTGATGACACCAAAATTCATAATATATTTTGTGTCATTTCATGTGTCTTTTTGTGTCATAATTATGCTCTTTTGCTTGTTTTTAAACCTTAATTGTCAAATATTGCAGAATCTACACCATTTCTTGTTTTTGATCATTTTTAAGTTAAAAATGCCATATTTTGATGGATTTGGGAAGATTTGAACACACTAATGGATTCTAGACGTCGAAACGAAGCTACCCATCAATTTTCATGAAATTCGAAGCCAATTTGCAAAAATACGGTACTACTATATTTTTGGGAACAACTGTCACGGTACCATATTTTTGGAGGATTTTAAACAGCAAGTTTCTAAATTTTTGGGCCAAATACGGCACTGCCGTAGTTACAATACGGTACCGTATTTTAGACCTAGTTTTCTAATTTTTCCACCTGAATCTTGCGCGGACCATATCTTTTGATCCAGAAGTCCAAATTGAGATCCGAAAGTTGCTATGAACTCGTCGTTAAGAGGCAAAGACACACGAATTGAAAGCCCTAATGTTTATCACCAATCCAGAGAGTAATCAAAGGGGAGGTCTTTAGGGTTTGGCCTCATGCCGAGAGGCGTAGAGACTACCTCAGGCCGTGAAATTTACACCGAAGTTTCTTCTAGAGTAGGAGAGCACACACCAGAAGTTTCAGAGCATTTGGAGTCTAATCAGAGGAGAAATCAACAAAACAGCAGTAACAGCGCTGTTCAAAGGCAATTACGGTACAACACCTATTTTGTAACTTTTCTTCCTTTTTTCGATTTCTAATCCTTTGAAATTATGGTTATTGTAATCCTTTCACCATGCAAGCTTAGAAATTTTTATGGGATATGGGGTGTAATCCCCTTGGTTTGTTAATGACTAGAAAACATTAACTTTTGTCATGATAATTTTATTATGATAATTTTACTTTTGTGATTGATTGTTCTTTGATTCTCCTTAGTTTTATAAACATCAGCATGTTTTAGAATTTTATGAAATAGACTGAGAGGTTGATTGTGAAATTTGGAACCCTAAGAATTGTTGAGTTTGGAACTATCGTATGAGATTAGGTAGTTCTTCGAATTCTGATTTTTAGTAATTTTATTGCCATGTTGAGTTTCTGATTCTTTGGATTGAGTTAATGTGTTAGACGTGAAGATCCTGCACGAGAGTAAGGATCAGAATGTTGGAAAACCTTAAGTAGAACCTGTGTTGAGATTCGGATGCACGAGAGTGATCCTTGAGTTTTCACTTGAGATTTTTGACTTAGAATTCGGATGCACGAGAATGATCCTTGAGTTCTTTGTTCAATGATTTACTTATTTTCAGCATTGGATAGATCTTGTACGAGAGTGAGGATTGGTCCTTTGTATGATTGACTGCGCGAGAGCGAGTTGATCCTTTTATGAAGTAAATTACATCTTTATTATAATGAAATTTGATTGACAGACTTTATTTCATTCTAATCATTAGAATCAAGGTGGATGAACCCCTAGTCCCAGTTTTCTTCTCTGATATTTTCCCGTGCACTTTTCGATCGTTTGCTACATCATCTTCAGTTTGCTTAGCTTGTACTTAACACGTAGGTCTCTGTGGTTCGATATTTTTATTACTTCGAAGTATCCGTGCACTTGTGGACACAACAACAATCCCCTAGCACGAGGTGTCACTCCTAGATCAATTCCTTCAATCAAAGAACATGAGGTGTCTTGAGAGGCAAGCATGAAGTGTTAACTCTTAATAGTTTCATCTAAATGTTTCTTCCTTGCTTTCTTTGTTTTCTTTTCATTTTCATAGATAATGACATATTCGTATTCAAAACATATATACTAAATTATCACGTTTATGTTGTAATTTATGTATTTTCAAAATACTTCTCTTAGTTTGTCAAATTTACACTTTGTGCATTAAGAACTAAATGTGTGGTAAATTATGATATAATCTAATGTTAACACAAGATTGAGGAATATTAAGAGTATTTTGCTCTTAATATTAGTGTAATAAAAACTCGAATATTATACTCTCCCCCACCTTAAAAGAAATTTAGTCTTCTAAATTTTCATACCTTAATCATTGAAAAGATATGGGTATTGCTTCCTCATTTTATCTTCCAACTCCCAAGCAGCTTCTTCAATAGAATGATTTTGCCAAATAAATTTAACTAAGGAAATAACATGACTTCTTAAAATCTTGTCCTTCCTAGTAATAGTTTGGTTGGCCCTTTTAGTGTAGGACAAATCTTTGTCAATTTCCAAAGGCTCATGCTCAATAATGTGGGAGGGATCTGGATCATACTTCCTCAATAGAGACACATGAGCATTAGCTAAGGCTAGTGCTAGGGCTGTTGGGGTATGCCCTTAAGGCTAATGTTTGAGGCCTTGGGATTATTTCAGTATCATGTATAAACTCTATGTTTATAAAGGCAATGGTTGTTATTCAGGTTGTTACATTATCTGCTGCAATGCGTATACTTCTGAATAATGTCTCGATGCTTTTCAGCTAGGCTGATATGCAGTATTGTCCTTAGTCGAGATATCTTGGTGAACATGAGACAGCCTTGATATGATTGAGACTAATATGTGTTCTAATCTTATAGGATGCTTCGAGCATGGAATAAGATGTAGACTCATGGGTACATTGGATGTACTGGACAGACCCTACTAGGATATTCAATTGCTTGTCACAATGTGAATAATCCTTGTATGCAAACAAGTAGCATGTGTCCTCTGACTTGAGATCACTTGTGTTTCTAAATGATGATTGGCATTGTTTTGAGGTAGTTCAATATCATTTGAAACATAATGATTATATACTATTTTGGATAATGAGCATGAGTCATGTTAGGGCACTAGTGATAGATATAGGATTGCCGTCTCCTTGTTTTAGGAGTGTGATGTTCTGAAGGGGCCCCCTGGATGAGATGGTTGAGAAAGTGTATGGCCATACCCAGATGACTATGTTCATCTGATCTGATCACTCTCATCATATTGGAGTTACAGGCTTGACACGCTTATCCAATAAGAACATCCAGTGGCAAAGGAAACATGTATGCCTAGTGAAGTGGATTCACACTTGTGCTGTTGTTTGGGTGTAGTCTTGGAAGACTCTTTCCTTTATATCGGGAGACAGTGATGTGTTGCTAGATACCCCTCACTGATCGTGATAACGTGAGTTATCGTTACCGACATTTGAAGGAAACCCTTAGGGTCGCACAATTTGATGATATGGCTTACTTAAGTCAGATCGTGTGGACTGAATTGTTTTGGTTCAGTTTAAAGGGATTTAAACTCTGATTGTAAGTGAGATCAGGTCTGATCATGTTTGATTGATTAGGGTTTGAGATCGGTAAGCTTCGATCGAGAGTGTTGATGCTAGATCGGTGAGATCAAGAACATCAAGAGATGAACGGTCAGATCTTGAACCATTTGGTTCAATGAGATCTAGACCATGGCTTGGGCTGATTTGATTTGGTTTTTGAACCAAATGCAATTGGATCGAATTGATTTGAACCGGTTCACATGAGTGAACGCATGGTTCAAAGCTTGTAGGCGTTTTGGTCGGTTTTGATGTCGTGGGCGCATGGCTTCATGTCTTTCTATTTTTTGAAAGTCATAAACGCCACTTCCCTCAACGCCTCAACGCCTCAACGCTCGCTTCTTCCTCTTGACGCCCCCTCTCTCGTGTAGAGAAGGTCTTCACGCCTTGAAGAGGCTTCGGCCAAGCTAGAGCTCTCATCCTATTCCCTTCCATTCGACAAGGATACTTTGAAGAGCTTTGCTAGCACAAAGGATTCAAAGGAGCAAGTCATCTTCACCTTGTGTGCGTCACTTTTGGAGAAGAAGCACACGCATCTTTCTCTTCCAAGTCGCCATCTAAGCAATGGCAATGGTATGAATCCTTTTCATCTATATAAGGTATTGAAAGTTGATCATATGATATATATAAATCGATCTATGAAACCCTAACATCCCTTGCGAAACTTTGATATGCGCCCCCTTTGGGTTTCACCCCCCTTTGAAAAGGGACTTACAATTGGTATCAGAGCATAGGTTTTATGTATGTTCATATGATTGCTTTGTGATCCATGTTAGCGCTTAAGTATAGTTCTATATGTAAGTTTTCATTAAGTTTACGCATGTTAACTTAGATGAAGCTTTCTTACACTGTTGCGCATGTTGAAAGTTGTTTTTACCTAAAAACTTAACATCTTGCGCGCATCCATCTAGATCTATAAAGCGACTACTGTAAAACCTTAGACGGGTTATTAGGGTTGAAGTCATCCTCTAGTTAAGATCCAAATAGTCTGATCAGACCATCTGACAGCCTAGATGGGTCGACCAGATGGCACCTGTACGCTAGCACGAGGTGGCTATAGGTCGACTGCAGACAGGCGTGTAGCGATGTCTGGTTGAGACAACAAGTGAACGCTCTTGAGTTAGGCCCGGGGTCACACCCGCTTGCCAGAACTCATGAAGGTTGTTCAGCCCTTAGCGCATGCATAGTTGACCATTAGGTCGACTCAAGTCAGTTAGGACTTGGTGCATGCAAAGGCAGTGGATTGGACTAGACATGATGAGTGGATCCCTATTAATGTACCGTTGTAAGGTAGTAGGGCAAATAAGGAAAATAAAATTAATCCCAATGGGTTTTTTGAAACTCTTATTTCCTTATTATTGGATCACATGTTGATAGTATACCATGTTGAGTGTTTATTTAATCTTATGTGGGCTGCCCAAATTTAATGTGTGCTGTGCTGGGGCCTGCGTGCCTGGATTAATTGTAAATTATTTTTATTGTGATCTGCGCATCACATTTTAATTAATTTATACAATGTAATTGACCTGCGTGTCAATCTTGTCTAGATAGATTAAATTGTATTTTAATCAGACAAGAGCACAGAGCACACATGGCAGAGGCGCATGCAGCTTGAGGCTTGACCAGGTGGAAGGTCTAGAGTTCGACTCTAGGACAGGCGGATTTACCTGGTGGGCGCACCTGAGCTGCAGTGGGCGCTTGGACCCTGGGTTGGGCCAGATGAGATGCAAATGACCCATGAAGAGCTCAAGTGAAGACTTAAGTTAAATTAAGGTCTTACTTAGGCTTAATGGGCGTTTACCACATAAGATCATCATGCTTTCATTTATTGTTTTCAATAATTAGAATTGCATGATTTAATCTTCTGCTATCACCATAGGGTTTGCATGATAGTTAAGAAGATAAAAGACCGTTAAAATCCAACGTTAAATATCAAGCACGTAAGCCTTCTGACGTGAAACCTCACTGTTCTGATTATCGTTGGGGCCGTGTTGTACCCACTCAGTGGGCACGCCCATCTATCTTCAGACGGTGTGTGATTACACCTGCGTGTTACAGAGAAGGGATTTATCGCTTCTCGTTGCTCAGCATAGCACGTGGTGGTCCAGGGAGTAGGTCGGGTCAGCTTGACCATGTAGGCTACATATGTGGCGCATATGGTAGCCATATGGAGGCAGCCATCTGTGGGGTCAGAGACTGTGTTGTACCAACTCAGTTGGCACAGTCTGCTGGATTGCCCAGATGAAGGGGAATCGCACGGGTTGGCGATTGGCAGGGATTGCCTACCAGAGATTAGTGCTTGTACTCTCTGTGCATCTTATCTCGCCTGAGCGGGACGCGGAGACCAAGTATGAAATCTGGATCCCATCTCACTAAAAGAGTGTTACTCTTTCGGACTGTTTAATGGATTTTCCAGTCAGATAAAATAGTGAGAAAAAGAATCATTCTTAAGTCCTGGATTGATTCTAAACATTGATACTGACCTTGCTGTTCTTGTATTGTTGTAGATTTCTGCAGCAACGAACACCACGAATTTCAATGTGCGATCCCTACTGGAAAGGGAGAAGTTTGCTGGACCAAACTTCTCAGACTGGTACGGACACCTTAAGATTGTTCTTAAGGCAGAGAGGAAGCTGTATGTCCTCGAGACGGCTATACCGCCTCAACCCGCTGCGAACGCCGCAAGGGTGGTTCGCGATGCTTATGAAAAGCATGTCAATGATAGCATTGATGTCGCTTGCCTGATGCTTGCGTCTATGACGCCAGAGCTGCAGCGTCAGCATGAGGATCTATCTGCTATAGAAATTATAGCAAACCTCAAGATGCTGTATGCTGCACAGGCTAGGACTGAACGCTATAATTTGACTAAGCTTTTCTTTCAGAGCAAACTGGCTGAAGGGAGTCCAGTGGGAGCTCACGTACTCAAGATGATTGGGTACAAGGAGGCTCTAGAGAAACTGGGACATACCATAAATCAGGAGCTTGCTGTAGACATAATCCTGCAGTCTCTTCCGGCTACTTACGATCCGTTCATCATTAATTTTAATATGAACAAGATCGACTGTACCCCGGCAGAGTTGCTGAACATGCTCTTGACTACAGAGTTGACTCTAAAGGGAAAGCCTTCATCCTCTATCTTGATGGTTCCTTCAAGGAACAAGAAGAAAGGGAAGAAGGGCAAAGCCCCTGTCAAGAACTACAACAAGGCTCTGAAACAAAAGGTTAAGCGGTCGAAGGAATACAGATGTTTCCACTGTGGCCAGCTGGGTCACTGGAAAAAGGACTGTAAAGCGCTCCAAGGAGACAAGAAGGGAAGCAATCCTTTCGCTTCTGGCTCAGGTATTTTCGTGACTGAAGTCATGGTATCTTCTTCTTCTATTTCATGGGTGTTGGACACTGCATGTGGAGTTCACATTTGTTCTAATGTACAGGAACTCAAGAGAAGAAGACAGGTGGGACAGCATGAGGTGGACCTACGAGTTGGAAACGGGGCACGGGTTGCTGCTGTTGCTGTAGGAGTTTATTACATCTCATTACCATCTGGACTTGTATTGGAATTGGACAATTGTTATTTTGTACCAAGCATAACGAAAAATATTATCTCTATTCCTGCTCTTGTCAGGAAAGGGTTTTCCTTTGAATGCAAGATTTCAAAGTGTTATCTTTCTGTTGATAATATTGTTTATGCTACTGGATCGATTAACAATGGCTTATTCATGTTGGACATGGAATGTTCTATACAAAATATTGATATTAAGAAAGCCAAGTTTGCTGATGACAGCACCTTGCTATGGCATAGTCATTTAGGCCATATTAACAAGAAACGCATTAAGCGGTTGCATGATCATGGACTGCTGGGATCATTCTCCTGTGAGGAGCTTGATACATGCAAAGCTTGTTTAATGGGTAAAATGACGAAGGCCCCTTTTTCTAACAAAGGTCAAAGGGCTTCAGGTTTACTTGACCTCATTCACAGTGATGTGTGTGGGCCTTTTAGTAAACATGCCAGAGGTGGCTATTCATACTTCATTACCTTTACTGATGATTTCAGTAGGTATGGTTATGTCTATCTTATGAGACATAAAAGTGAATCTTTTGACAAGTTCAAAGAGTTCAAAAATGAAGTACAGAATCAGTTAGGCCGAAATATCAAATCACTCCGCACAGATCGAGGTGGAGAATACTTGAGTCATGAGTTTACTGACTATCTGAAGGAGTATGGGATTGTCTCACAGCTCACTCCACCAGGAACACCGCAATGGAATGGTGTGTCCGAGAGGAGAAATAGAACCTTACTTGATATGGTTCGCTCTATGATGAGTCAGGCTACTCTACCTTACTCCTTTTGGGGATTTGCACTGGAAACAGCTGCAAAGGTACTAAACTGAGTGCCATCCAAGGCAGTTTCAAAGATTCCATATGAATTATGGTATGGGAAACAGCCGAGCTTGACATTTATTAAGATCTGGGGTTGCGAGGCTTATGTCAAAAAGCTCGCCTCTGGGAAACTGGAGAGCAGATCTGAGAAATGTATCTTTGTCGGTTACCCTAAGGAAACTAAGGGTTATTATTTCTACGATCCCAAAGAGAACAAAGTTTTTGTTGCTCGGACGGCTATTTTTCTTGAGAAGGAATTTCTTCTGCAAGAGGCCAGTGGGAGAGAAATAAAGCTGGATGAGAATCCAGAAGAAGGACAAAGTAGTCAAGCACAGTTGGATGTGCATGAGCCAGTAGAACAGGTTATTGAACAACCTGAGGCTCAGATATCACGGGAACCGCGTAGATCAGGAAGGATCCGTCGACAACCTGAGCGCTATGACGGAGTCTACATCATTAATGATGAACCCCTCACTTATGCGGATGCGGTCAGTGGACCGGAATCAGCGAGATGGCTTGAAGCTATGCGAGCCGAGATGGACTCCATGTCAGATAACCAAGTCTGGGATTTGGTTGATCCACCTCTGGGAGTAATCCCTATAGGCTGTAAATGGATCTTTAAAAAGAAGATTGACATGGATGGTAACGTTGTTACCTATAAAGGCAGGCTAGTTGCGAAAGGTTTCAAACAAATCTACGGGATAGATTATGATGAAACTTTCTCTCCTGTAGCTATGTTCAAGTCTATTCGGATTATTCTTGCGATAGCAGCATATTATGATTATGAGATCTGGCAAATGGATGTGAAGACCGCTTTCCTTAATGGAAAACTAGACGAGGATGTGTATATGACACAACCTGAAGGTTTCATCAATCCATCAGATCGTCATAAAATATGCAAGTTAAAGAAGTCCATTTATGGACTTAAGCAAGCATCAAGAAGCTGGAATATTCGTTTTGATGAATCAATCTGCGAGTTTGGTTTCATCAAGAATGAAGATGACCCGTGTGTATATAAGAGGTTTAGTGGGAGCGTGATTACTTTCCTAGTCCTCTACGTCGATGATATCTTAATCATTGGAAACGATATTCCTGAACTACATGCTGTCAAGGCATGGTTAAGAAAATGTTTCCAGATGAAAGATTTGGGAGAAGCAGCCTATGTATTAGGTGTGAAGATCTACAGAGATAGATCTAAGAGGCTTCTCGGGCTGTGCCAGAGTACTTACATCGATAAAGTCCTGGAGAGATTTCATTTAGAAAATTCTAAAAGAGGATATCTTCCAGTCAGACATGGTCTGAATCTTTCAAAGAGTCAATGTCCATAAAGGAAAGGAAAGGAAAGGAAAGGCAACCCTAAGTAGTAGCTCTAACTCTTTCAAGTATCTCAAAAGGGCTAGTAAATATAGGGCTTAGCTTTTCCTTTTTGCCAAATCTTATCACGCCTTTATAAGGAGATATTTTTAGAAACACATAGCCACCTACTTGAAATTCAAGCTCCCTTCTTCTATTATCAACATAACTTTTCTAAAAACACAAGGCCACCTACCTACTGAATCTTTTTTGTAATTTCCTACACCACATTTGAAAACAATAATTTTCTATCACCAACCTCATTTGTAATTCAAGATCCAACTCTTTTAAGTATCTCAAAAGGGCTAGTAAATCTAGGGCTTAGTTTTCCCTTCTTGCCAAATCATATCACACCTTGATTAGGAGATATTTTTTACACATGGCCACCAATTTGAAATTCAAGTTCCTTTATTCTATTATCAGCGTAACTTTTAGTTTTCAGTTTATTTATTATCACTTTAATTTGTTTTGTAATTTCCTACACTTCATTTGAAACCAACATTTTCCTATCACCAAACTCTTCCCAACAACTAGCCCTAAATGAGGGGCCGGGCTAGGCCGAATAATAGCAGATAATAACAACTAGCCCCAAATGAGCTCACACTAAACAAAAGAGATCGATCGAGTAGAAGCCTAGAAGAAAGGTACAACTTTAGGTTCTGATGACACTGAAATTTATAGTAAATTTCATGCCATTTCATATATCTTTTTGTGTCAAATTCATGAATCTTTGCTTATTTTTATGCCTTTTTTATCAATTACTGCGGAATCTACACTCTTTTTAGTTTTTAAAGATTTTCAAGCAAAAAGGCACGATTTTCAAGCGTTTTCAAGCAATCCAGATGCATGAATGAATTCCCATCACCAAGAGGAGATAACATGTCAAATTTCATAAAGATTGGAGCTTCAAACCAAATTACGGTAGGGCCGTAATCTATATTACGATACTGTATTTTTGACGGCTACCGTAATATCAGAGCACTGCCGTAATTTGGGAATTTTTCTTCCAGAAAGATTTTCGAAAATTACGGCACTACCGTAACGATTTTCACTGGCCGTAATTTGGAGCGCTTTCCAACCAGAAATTTTGGCTAAAATTGTGGCACTACCGTAACATATTTTATGGTGCCGTAATTGCCTGACAGTTTGAATCAGAGAACTTGACTGAAATTACGGCAGTGCCATAATCATTTTTACGGCCGTAATTACAACCTGGAGACGCGATTTCCACTCAAATTTGAGTCCGATTTTTGTGGGATCGATTGCGGACGATCCAGGCCATAAAATTCAAAGCTGTAAGAAGCAAAAGAGAGCCTTTCGACGAGACAAAGGAGGAGACACCAAAAGCCCTAATTTTCATCCATTGATAAGGGAGAAATCGAGTTTCACACTGTGCCTTAGGGTTCACCGCTGGGAAGCGTACAACATATCTCCAACCGTGAAATTTGAAGGGAAGCTTCGCCTGGAGCCAGAGAACATACCCCAGAAGTTTCAACGCAAAAGGATCTCAATCGGAGGAGAATCGACGAAGAACCCAGTGCCAGCACTATTCATACACTGATTACGGCTATAATTTTCATTACAGCCGTGTGGTTATTCATTCTTCCCCTTTCTTTTTGATTTCTGATTGCTACAAACTATGGTTTATTGTAATATTTTCTCCATGCTAGCTTAAACCTTTTGTGTGACATGGGGGAGTAATTCTCTTTGATTTCTTAATGACTAGATAAACTTTTCATTACTTCATCACGTATAATTTTAGCATGATAATTCTACTTTTGTGATGATTGCTTGTTGATTCTCCATAGAAATATGTTATTAATCATGTTTTAGAGTTTTCGCAATAAGGACCGAAAGGTGACTTGCTTGAGAACTTAGAACCCTAGAATTGAATGTTAAGAACTTACTGTAAGAAATTAGGTTAGTTCTTGCTTCTTGATTTTAGAAGAATAATTGTCATGTTTAATAATATGAATCTAGGATTGAGTCAATTTATCAAACGTGAAGATCTTGTGCGAAAGTAAGGATCGGAACATTGGAGAACTATAAGTAAAACTTGTGTTGAGACTCGGATGCACGAAAGTGATCCTTGAGAATCCACTCAAGATGATCCACTTAGAATTCGGATGCACGAAAGTGATCATTGAGTTCTTCGATGGATGATTTACTTATTTTCAGCTTGTGATAGATCTTGTGCGAAAGCGAGGATCGGTCCCTCAATGATTGTGTGCACGGAAGTGAAATAATCCTTTTATGAAGTAAATTGTATCTTTATCATGATAAAATTAAACTGATGAATTACTATTCATATCTAGTCATAGATATTAAAGTGGATGAAACCCTAGTCCCAGTTTCTCTCTTGGGTATTTTTGTCAAAGTCGTCATTGGTTTACTTGAATAGCTTCGATTGCCTAGATAGTAAGAAATGGACTACTTTGTACTTGACAAACAAGGTCTCTGTGGGATAGATATTTTTTATTACTTCGAGTATCCGTGCACTTGCGGACACAACAAGTTTTTGGCGGCAACGCCAGAGATAAGTTTCTGTCTAGCTACTTGTTGGGATACAACAGGTTCAAAACCAGAGAAGGTTTAGATATTACCCTTGTAGCATGCCATACTCCTCGTGCCTCTGACCGTCAAAAAAGCCTCCATGTAAAGCTCTAGCTAAAGGCTGCATCCAACCTCAATCGTGACACATGTGTGTGGAAACCACCACTCACGTGAGCTATCAGCCAAGCCAAGCCACACCATGCACACATCAGCCCCTCTGCACGCATATGCACAAACTTGTCTCCCTCACACGAGCTCGCCGAGCATCATGCAATCAGCTCAACTGCTTCCCTACTCGTCACTCGATCTAGGTACACTAGCAGCCTTTCAGGTAGCCAGAACCCTATGACTCATGCCACAGCCGCTGCCGCTCATCTGAACCCTACTGTCACCGAATCAAGCATCACCACTGAGGTCGAAGTCTCAAACATGGGTAGAGAGGTAGCCGAGCTCGCTCACTACCTGGAATCATTTTCCGGTGTGGAGGAGGTCGTCGAAGCCAAAGACACCACCACTCAAGCTATTGCCGCCTAAACGCTGTCGAATAGAACACTGCCGCTGCTGGAAGCCGTCTCCTAGAAGATGCTTGCTGAGCGTGAGGAAGAGGAACAGCCAACATCCATGCGTGACAAGCATCTACTCGCACGCTGATGAGTTGCACTCACACCATATTTTTCCCTGTATTTTACATGATATTTTGGGTTTAATTGAATGATTTTATACAGTTTTTAGTGATTTTATCATCTTTTGTGTGGAATCTTCACTTTTCTTAGTTTTTCTAAAAATACAAGTAAAATTGAATAAAAATGATGGATTTCAAGAGTTTTGAAGCCATAGCACGATTCCCACGAAAAATACGAGGTCACATATCAAATTTGGAGTGAAATAGAGGCCATACGCAATATTTATGGTTGCACCCATGAGTCCTTCATGGGCTATGAGTATCACTAAAAAATGATGGATTTTACTAGTTTTGATGCCAAGGAGTGATTCGTGATGATAAGACAAGTTCGTATATCAAATTTGAGGCAAAACGGAGGTTAGACGCAATATTCACAGTTGCACCCGTGAGTCCTTCATGGGCCATGAATATCACTACAAAAAAGAGATGGATTTTACAAGTTTTGATGCCACGGGGTGATTTTGATGAAAACACAAGGTCGTACGTCAAATTTGAGGCAAAAAGGAGGTCAAACGCAATTTTCACACTCATAGCCGTGAGTGTATTCATGGGCTGTGAATACAGTTATGTGCAGAAACAGAAAACTAAAGGCCGTCGCTGTGAACAGTTCATCACCCGTGAGTTTTTCTGCCCCCTTCAGTTTTTCACTTGATTCGACCCCAAATCAAGTCGAAACTTAACCAAACTTTGCAGAAGTCTTCCTAAATGGGTTATACACTGATTAAACTATAAAACGAAAGATTTTGGAGGGGTTTAGGGGGCTTCTATGGATGAAAATCAATTTCTAGGCAGAATTTCAATGAGAGATCATGTAAAAGAGGGGATTTGACACTTCATCTTCATCACCAAATCAAGGGGAAGAGTTCTAATTACTTTCCTAGTGTCTCTTTGCAATTTATGTGAGATTACATGTTGAATTCATTACTAAACATGCTGTATTCGAAGAACATGAACGCTTAAACTCTTTTTCGGGATTAGGGGTGTAGCCCATTGACAATTTATGGATCAAATCTGTTGTTTTAAATCTTTGTCATGATTTTTATACAGTTGATTTAATTAGAATTTTGTTTATTCTTTAATTTACTCTGATCGAGTATGTTTATGTCTTAGATTTGCGAGAAGGACCGAGAGGTGAATCGGAACGTCGGAACTATTCGTTTCAAACCTACGAATCCAATCACAAGAGTAGTTTAGATTCGTTTGAAGGATTTTTATGACTTTTCACATAACGTAATGGGTCTATTTATGTTAATTGTCACGAGAGTAGGGAATTAATGTAAATAGATACCGGATTTCGCTTCGAGAAGAGGTAATCTATACATTAGGAAAAATCCCTTTCATTACTATAATATTCTATTTAAAGATTTATTCTTATTAAATTCATAATTATCAGTATGGTGAAACCCAAGTCCCGACTTTCTCTAATTAGATTATTACCCAAAATGCTACCTCTGTTTCCTTTCGTAATTTGAAGTTTCCAAACAAAAAAAAACACACTTTGAATTGTCTAGCTATAGATTGATCGTGTAATTGGTACTTGACCACCAGATCCTCGTTGGGAACGATCTTATTTTTATTACTTCGATAAAACCGTGCACTTGCGGCCGCATCAACTTTTTGGCGCCATTACCGGGGATCAGGCTAGCCAATATCGATTTAATCGTGAGATTTATAGACTTGACATTTTTGTTATTTTTATTTTTGAATTTTTTTTGTTATTATTTTTTTGTTTGTTTTTTGCTTTCTTTTTCTTTATTGTTACTTTAAGCTATTTTTATCTTTTTGGATTAACATAATGTATGAATAGGAGAACTCAAAAATCACTTGACTAGATATTTTAATCTTTATTTTACATTTTTTATTTAACACTTTGTATTTCTAGTTATATTACATAAATTGAAAATATGATGTTCAACCAATGTCAATGGTCAAATCAGAGGCATGTACCACCAATAATGATAAGAGAATATGGTATGGATGCATTACAATCACTTTCGGCAAAGGTAAATTCCTTTACTCAACAAACTAATTATTTAAGCATGTAATATTCTATGCTGAAATCTATTACTTGCGATATTTGTAGATATTATGGGCATCATTATACAGAATATCAATTAGGGATTGCTTCATCCTTTAATGCATGCCCTAGTACCAATAATCCAAGTTGGGAGAACCATTAAAATTTATTTTATCAAAATGACCCAACATTTATACCACAATCAAACTTTGGTCGACCACTTAGAAGCCATGCTTGAAAACTCTATAGCTGATATGACCAAACAAAGTTAGGAGCTTAATAGTATAATTTATAGCACTGATAAAAATGACATAGAGGAAGGACTCCATGATGAATTTGAGAATTTTGTAGAGTTGGAATAATCATTAGTCATGACTCCAGTCACAAATTATGCTATAACTTATTCAAATTTTGATAATTTTGAAAATTCTAAATACCCCATTAACCCTTCCTCAGCACTTTACCAGCCATCGAGTCCCCTCTCACGTAACATAGTGCCTTGCAACACAAATACTTGGGACATATTTGAAGAAAAATTTGAACATTTAGAGTCTTCTGAGAAGAAAGAAGAGGAATTTGAAGATCTTCAAATAAAAAGTAGCGAGATAGATAGGGGTAAATTTGATTGTGTTATGATAGAATACCCGATTGAAGAGAAAGAAATTGTGGAGAAAAATGAGAAAGAAGATACTATGCATATTCTACCACCACCACCATATGAACCATCAATCCCTTTTCTCCAGAAAAATTAATTAGAAATTTGCATGATAGATGATGAAGAAGATGATTTTAAGGATAATGATGATAAGGTGATTGAAATATTATTTGATTCAAATCCAACCAGTGTTGCACAGAATCCGCAAGCGCACGGCTTACCGATGTAGTACGTAAGATATCGTTTCCACAGGGACTAGTGTCAATTACCGACTAATCGTACAATCAATAGCTAAATGAATGGGGGTCTTAGATGGTGTCACAATTCAAATTAAAAAGAATGTAATAAAACAAAAGTCGAACGATGAGAGAGAAATCGGGATATCGGGTTTCACCACGTCTTTGAACTTAAAAGCGTAATGAGAAGTACTACTTTGATAATCTCTAGAAAACCAAGGATGTGTCCTCTTGAGCCGTGCCCCTCTCGGGTGCACGACTCAACAACTGAGTTAGTCTCCTACTCTCGCGGTGGACAACTCCACAACCTACTTAGTTAGTCTCCTACTCTCGCAGTGGACTAAGCAGAGGTAGATCGTGTAAAACAGGACACCAAGATTCCCCAAGTAGACACTACGACTCTCGTAATAGAGCACACAAGATTGATCAAGAAGAATGTTTTGATTGCGATTCACCTCTCAGTTGTTACCACAATCAACTAAAGTGCGAAAATCGATTCGGCCGAAAATCGATAAACACGAATGAAATAAATCTAGATCAAATGGTCTTAATAGATATATTGGAAAGCAATTCTTAACATTAATACTTGAAAATCATAAAGACGGGCTACGCTCGAATCCCAATAGAGGTTTCACGATAATACACACATGGTTACTACAAGTACAAGATTTATGATTAAGATGTAAAGGTGATAGAACAAAGTAGAAAAGAGAAAAGAACTAAGACAAACTCCTCCTCTCCTTCTTTGATGTCGCCTTTCTTCTCTTTGGAATGTTGTTCTCTTGCCTTAGAACCAGTCCTTTGAGCTCTTGGCGCAATCCTCTTCTTGCCTTCGACTCCCCCCCTTTTCGAAAGAGAACTCATCTCTTTTATAGACTTCAAGGTACCTCTTCAAAGCATCTCTTCAAGGCACTTCTTCAAAGCACCTCTTCAAAGCACCTCTTCAAGGTACCTCTTCAAGGCACTTCTTCAAAGCATCTCTTCAAGGCACTTCTTCAAAGTGGCGCCAATCATGAACACCTTATTCATATTCATGAATGTTTCTTCATTTGATGCTCATTCATGAATGTTTCTCATTAATGCTTGTTCATGAAATGAGGAGTCATTAATGCTTGTTCATAAATGAGGAGTCATTAATGCTTGTTCATGAATGTTCCTCATTGGCAT
This sequence comes from Costus lasius, assembly GCA_027563935.2. NCBI lineage: Eukaryota > Viridiplantae > Streptophyta > Magnoliopsida > Zingiberales > Costaceae > Costus > Costus lasius. The sequence goes on from CM050449.1 coordinate 51,872,394, forward strand.
GTGTCTTTTGAACTGATGGCGTGTGAACTTTAGCTAATGGCGTGCGTCTGGAGAGCTGACAATAAATGCTGAATGCGGGTAAACTCTAGCTCTCGTCTGAAGCTAAATTTCTCGTCATAAATTTAGATTCACTCGGGCATGTGATCGTGCATTGATATAGCTCTAGAAATGAGTGAATTGTCCTGTATTTAACAAATATAACAAATAGTGAAGCTTCCGAAGAAAGTAAATGAATTAAGCTGGAAGGAGATGTAAAAGCATGAAAATAGGTCTCGATTCACAGGTAAATATAGGTCTAAAAGAAGATATAATTTTGAGACATCAAAATCTCTTAGACTTAAATCATTGCTTGTCCTCAAGCATTTACAAGATACGGGTGGTACTTAGAAAAGACATCAAGCTTATAAAATTTTGTATCCAAGGGAAATATCATTATGAACAAATCTCAGCAAGTCAGGGCATTCAAGATAATAATCTATTGTCAAGAATAAGAGTGTGAAAATCCAATAACCAAAGTCAGATAAGGCTTACCTCTTCGAAATACAGTAATCTCTTGTGTGGTATATGCACTCTGTTCAATCTTGATGGAATTACCAATGTACTCTTCATTTTTGTGTTATTTTCACTCTCTCTCTCTCTTGTTTTATTTGACTTCAACTCATGTCTTCGGTACCACTACCAATTTTTCGCAGTGCCAAGTAGAGGAGTCTTTTTTTTTGTAGACTTCAACTCATATCTTCGGTACCACTGCCAATTTTTCGCAGTGCCAAATAGAGGTTTCTTTTTTTTTCTTTTTTTTTCAGAGGAGATAACAACCATTAGATAAGTGCATTGATCAAAACCAACAAATAATAAAGTGAATCAAATAGATAGAGGTACATACTTCCACAGAGAGATCAAAGCATTACTTTGAAAGTAAGAACCTTAATCAAAAATCAGTATATTACTCCACAGTCTTTTTCCATCAAATAGGAATCAAATGAATTACCTAACTTTGAACTAAGATTTAGAGCATAGTAATATCCCATGGATTCAATATGAAATAAGAAGCTATCATGATTTCCAAAAATCAGAAATAATATCATCAAAAATATCATCACCACTTATCTTCATCACAGCATATGAAATGTATCATTAAAGCACAAAGCATAAGTATTGTGGTACTGCATATCATGTTTCGAAAATGAACCCAACCCATAATCTCCTAGACTTAGATTATGCATAGTCCCTATGCATAGCATGTAAAGAACTCAAAATTTGGAGAGATGGGTAGCAATACTCACAAGATGAGTTAGAGTTATCGTCGTTGCTCGTCTCAGCACGTTCCTTTTGAGAGTCATCCACATCTCGTGTGAATTTAGCAGGACATCCAGAGAAGTTGTAGAAGCTGGTGGCATTTGTGGACTTGAACAGAATTATGCATGAGGAAGCCAAAGACAGAGCGCTGCCTCAGAATAGCATCAAATGGAGGCAAAATAGCTAAAGAAGCAGGCCGGCAAAAAGAAGCAGTAGGTGTGTGCATGGTGTTGGTGTATATGCCCTAGGACCTAGTTTTGGTCCATCTTTGTACTACTTGACTCTGATATTAATATATATCTTTCTGGCATTGTCGTTATCATTGTTTGTCTACACCTGCGATTGTGTACTTACATGATAATGTCCCTGGAGACAGATTGGATCTGTGCTCGAACTATAGTCCCCAGTCGATGTACTTGAGTGGATATGGGACAACTCTGGTACTTGTGAGACTGGTATGTGGGCTGGTTAGGCACGTGGTGCTAACGCAGACACATGGGTATATCATTGGAGGATATACTGGATAGACCCGCTGTGAGGCTATGACTTGGTGTCATGAGTTATCCTCACAAGTGACAGGAGATGCATTGATCCCTTGACTTGAGGTCATTGACCATTCTATATGGTTAGGGACTTGCTTTGATACAACCTAACACCTTGCCGTAGTTGGGAGGTTATAACGGTTGTCATTGAGCATGTCACGACCCATATGAGAAGGCCAATGGACAGACATAGGATTTGCCCCTTCCTTTGGGAAGTATGATATCCATGGAGCTCCCTTATGGTACTATGACTGAGAGTGTATGGCCATACCCAGGTAAGAACCTGTTCTAGTCATAGCCATGTGATTGGATGAAAACAAGTGGTGACACACTTGTCCAATCGGATATCAGTTCGGCAAAGAGACTGTAATGCATCTGTACCTAGTTACGATGATGGGGATGTCGATGTCGATATCCATTCCAATAACCTGGGTAGCAGCGATGCACTGCTAGGTGCCACTCACTGCTTGTGATGACCTTTGGTCAGCACTGCCAGCGTTAGAGGAACCTACAGGGTCGCACACCTTGATACTGGAGTTTTCATATTGATCGGGTAGCCTTTAGATCGAGTTATTGGATAACTCTGATCTATTTGGGAGATTTCATCAGCGCCAATGGGCCTGATGAGATGGAAGAAACTTATTGGGGCCAACTTTCGTTTTTGGCATATTGATCAAATTAACCATGGTTAGCCTCATTTAGCCATGGGTTAAATTGGATTGGATCCAATAGCTTGGTTAACATGCATAATGGACTTTGGGCTTGGCCCATTGCTTAGTTGGGCTTGCTAATAAGTTGTATTGAAGGGCTATGAGGCTTGAAGGGTATAATGGGGATGAATTAATGGGATAGGCGCATATGGGATTCTAGTTGGACTAGAATTGGCGCCTATGCCTTGTTTGGTATCTCCTAGGTGATTAAATCAAATTGGATTTGATTAAATCACTCAAGATAATTGATTGGATTGTGTTTGACAATTGTGGGCTGATTATTAACATAATTAGAGTCCTAATTGGATTAGGACTTGCGCCCAAGCCACATTAGGTAATCCATCATATTGCCTTGACTAGGTCTAGGCACATGGATGGGATTAATGCCTCATATGGCATGATATGGGCGCATATGGCTGATGCTTGCTTTGGCAAGTCTTAGGCGCATATGGGAGTGGAGATTTAATCAATATACTTGATTGGATAATCTCCTAGAATCATGCCCTAATTGTCAACACTTGCCATTCTCCCCTAACCGCCTCTTGCTCCTATAAATAAGCCCTTACCGCCCCCTCTCTTCATGATGCTAATTCCTTGGAGGCGTGAAGCATTAGAGGGCGACGGCTTGGAGAGCTTAGAGCTCTTCTTCTTCCATCAAGGGCGCAAGCATGCTTCTTCTCTTCCTTTCCTTGGCGCAAAGGAACAAGAAGGCTTGCGGCGTTGTCTTCTCCTTCCATCTCCTTGGCGCATCACATCTTGGTGGTGGCGCAAGTTGCTTGGAGGATTCTCCTAAGGCATGGATCTTCTTCCCGAGGCTAGCACCGGGCGAGGAAGAAGAAAACTTGAGGAATCCGTGTGTGCGAGACTGCAGAGGGCGAACACTTGGGCGCCTTCTTCGACATCGGCTTCTAGTTGCTTCAAGGTACTTACTATCACATCGTGTCGACCCCCTCGCAAGAGATCTTCACTGGGTTTTTGGGACTAGCCTGTTTCGGGAACATTCTTCCGCTGCGTAAAATGTATGTCCAAGGCTCTGAAAATTGTAAAATATCCCCGGGGTTTACCAACAGTGGTATCAGAGCTACTTGCGAGCCTCGAACGATGTTCTTTCATGCTTTTCATGCTCACATGCCATATCTACATTTTCGCATATTGCATAGATGTTGGCGCATGATTTTTCTTTAAGTAGAAAAATTGTAGGTCTCTTGTTTCTTACTTCTAATTAACTTCTTGTGGTTCTTTGCTCTCTTCATGTGATGGGATAGACCCATACGTGGAAGAGAAAATTTCTCCTCTCATAATAGGATAGACCTATCTTGAGAGACTTGTTGGAATAGGGCATGGACTGGGTGATTGCCCTTATCCTAGCAAGTTAGGGATTGCAAGGAGGGCAACCGGTATGCCTCTTGTAGACTCCTGAGAGAAACTTAGAATCAAAGATTTATGATATGAAGGGAAGGAAGAGAGACATGTTTTATGAAAAAGTAAAATTTCAGATTTTATGTTTTTCATTGAGCATGTAGAATTGCATGAGTAAGTACTTGATTGTGCATGATGTTGTGGTCATATGTCAAGCCCCTTAGCATGCCTGTGATGTATCCTTGTGAGGCCTGCGTGCCGCTTTTCTTTTTGCTTTTAACTAAGAAGAAGATTAGGGTGGCGCATCTACTTGGAGAAAGGTGCATGCTTGCTTGGTTGCGCATCCTTGCATGATGGCGCAACAAGCTTCAAAGATGGCACATCCTTGCATGGGGGCGCAAGTTAGGGTTTGGCCGGGCCTTGTGCTTGTGTGCTATCCCTCTTGTGGCTTGCTAAATGGCGCACCTTCCTTGGAGGAAGACCATGGCATTGGCCGAACCTTGTGGGTGTACCCCTAGGGTTTGAGAGCTAAACCATGGGAGAATGACCTTGGAGCCAACCTTGAAGATAGAGCTAGAGGTCGGCTAGGCTAGGTCTAATTTTGGGGCTTGAATCCTAGGTCAAGAGTTGAACCCCTTTTTGGCATGGATTGGTTCAATGTCTTGAATGGGCTATGATCACATCATCCTTTTATTGCTTTCTTTACAAAAGCTAAAGCATGCCTGTGATGTTTTATCGTTATGTTATCACCATAGGATTGCATGCCTGTAATGATAGACATAAGATAAAACTGAGATGATGAGACCTTAAACAAAAACCCTCAATTAAAATATCAAGTCTAGTAGCCTTCTAACGCGTAGCCCTCACTAAGCTATCGATCAGTGGAGTTGTGAACTGTTTCCCACCCTCGTGGGACACACCCACTTATCTTTAGAAAGTGCGTGGTGGCAATGGTTTCCCCAGTCCAGTTTTAACCTGGGCGTGCCTTCGCAAGGAAACTCGTTGGCCCTGGGCATAACGGTTAGGGATGGACTTGACTAGAAGTTCACATGTGCTAGGCACATGGTGAAAGTCTAGAGGCATCGTTGAGAGGTAAGGGTTTCATGTTGTATCCAGCCCTCGCTGGACATGAAATGCCTGGACTGTCTCAATAAGGGGAGTTGCTTGGAGCAATCGGCCGGCGCGCCCACCTTAGGAAACATGGGTCACTTTGTGCATCTCATCCCACCCTCGTGGGACGCGAAGCCCTGTGTGGAATGAGGATCTCATCTCACTAGGAAATCTTGGATTTCTCGATTGACTTTGTGGGTTGTCAATTCGATTAAAAATAGTGGGAGCCATGGTCATTTAAAAGGCAAGTCCAGTTTAAATGACTCGAAGTAGTACTAATCTGCTGTTTCTTGGTTGTTGTAGAACAATGGCTATGAACAATAGCAGTTGGTCACTGCGATCTACCCTGGATAAGTTGGTTGGATCCAACTTACTGGATTGGTATATGAACTTGAGAATCGTGCTCAAGCTCGAGAGGAAGCTTTATGTTCTTGAGCGTCTTATTCCTGAGCCACTTCCATGCTCGGCCTCAGCGGCTGAGAGGGATGCTTATGATAAGCATCAGGTTGATACTTTGGAGGTTGCTAGCCAACATGTCACTTGAAGGGTGATATGAATCGAAGAGTGCCTCTGAAATTATTTTAATCTAAGGCAGCTCTTTGATGAATTGGTTGACCTCAATCCTGCTAAAGTTGATATTCAGTGTGTTGAGCCGAAAGGCTTGACCAAGGAACTGAAATTAAAGATGGATATGATCAGGAATAATAGGTGCTATTCATGTGGAGGGCCACCTCACATGTTGAAGGACATGTTGCAACTTCAGAATGAGGAGAAGAAAGGCAAGGCCTTGTCTTCATGCTCAGGTATTTATGTTACCGAAGTCAACCTTTCTACTCCTATGACATGGGTATTGGATACCGCATGTGGAGTACAAATATGCAAAGGCACAGAAAGGATAGATCGGTAAGGCCTAGAGAGATTGACCTACGGATAGGTAACAGGGCACAAGTTGCTGCTGTTGCTATAGGAGTTTTTCTCCCTGCCTTCTGGACTTCAGTTAAAGCTAGACAATTGCTATTATGTACCTTCCCTTACCAAAACATTGTATCCACTCCTTGCTTGGCAAAGAAAGGATTTAGGTTTGAAATAAAAGAGAACTTGTGTTCTTTTTCTTTTTGCAAACATGTTTTATGGGAAGGGTACTTTGTGCAATGGTCCGTATGTCTTGGACATGGTTAGCTCTATTTGTAACATAAATAATAAAAGGACCAAACTGAGTGGTTCAGTTGGTGCTTTCCTACGGCATTGTCGATTAGCCCATATAAACAAGGATCGCATTCGACAACTCCATGCAAATGGGTTGCTAGATTCGAGTTCCTTGGAGGAACTTGATACATATGAGACTTGTTTATTAGGGAAAATGACAAAGACGCCCTTCACCAAGACTGGTGAGAGGGCAGGAGGTTTGTTGGATCTCATACATAGTGATGTGTGTGGGCTATTCAATAAACAAGCCAAAGGAGGGTATAACTACTTCATCACATTTACTGATGACTTCAGTAGATATGGTTATGTCTACATGATGAGACATGAGTCTGAATCCTTTGAGAAATTTAAGGAGTTCAGACATGAAGTAGAGAACCAGCTTGGTAAATCCTTTAAGAATCTTCGATCAGATCGTGATGAAGAGCACCTGAGCAGTGTATTCTTTGACTATCTGAGTAAGTGTGGGATCCTATCCCAACTCACTCCTCCTAGAGCACCTCGGTAGAATGGTGTATCTGAAAGGAGAAATCGAACCTTGTTGGACATAGTTCGGTCTATGATGAGTCATGCAACTCTACCTCCCTCATTCTGGGGACATGGACTTGAAAAAGCTTCTCTAATACTGAATAATGTTCCATCTAAGAGTGTCTCAAAGATTCCATACGAGATATGGAATGGGAGACGCCCTAATCTCACTTTTATCAGGATCTAGGGATGTGAGGCTTATGTCAAACGTCAGGATTCTAGCAAGCTAGAACCTAAATCTGATAAGTGTATGTTTGTGGGGTACCCTAAGGAGACTAAGGGTTACTACTTCTATATTCCCACCGAGAACAAAGCTTTTGTTGCTCGGGGTGCGGTCTTTCTAGAGAAAGAATTTCTCATGAAAGAAGTAAGTGGGAGGAAGTTTGACTTGGACGAGGTCCAAGTGCAACCACAAGACATAGAGATGGGAACCTGAGCCACCTACAGCGGTTGCTAGGCAACCTGAGGCTCAGACACAGGCCCCACGTAGGTCTGGGAGGATTCATCGTGCACCTGAGAGGTACGGGTCGCTGCCGACCCAACACGATGGGATCTTCATCATTGAGGATGAACCCAGAACCTATGATGAGGCGGTCAGTGGACCGGACTCCGAGAGATGGCTTGAGGCCATGCGATCCGAGATGGATTCCATGTCGGCTAACCAAGTCTGGCATTTGGTTGAGCTGCCTGATGGGGTAAAACCCATAGGGTGTAAATGGGTCTTCAAGAGGAAGACAGACATGGATGGCAAAATTGTTACCTATAAGGGTAGACTAGTGGCTAAAGGATTTAAACAAGTCCACGGGGTGGACTATGATGAAACCTTCTCGCCAGTTGCCATAATCAAATCCATTCGGATTCTGCTTGCTATAGCTGCATATCATGACTATGAGATATGGCAGATGGATGTGAAGACAGCGTTCCTTAACGGGAAGCTAACTAAGGATGTGTATATGACACAAATGACTTCATCCATCCTGCAGATACTAGTAAAGTCTGCAGGCTAAAGAAATCCATTTACGGATTAAAGCAAGCATCTCGAAGTTAGAATCTTCAGTTTGATGAAGCTGTGAGAGATTATAGCTTTATCAAAAGCGAAGATGACGCCTGTGTATACAAAAAATTCAGTGGGAGCTTGGTGACTTTTCTGGTCATGTATGTCGATGACATACTGCTCATCCGAAACGACATCCCTAGTCTTCAAGCTGTGAAGACATGGTTAGGGGAGTGTTTCGAGATGAAGGACTTAGGGGAGGCCGCCTATATTCTAGGCGTGAGGATCTACCGGGATAGATCCAAGAGGCTCTTGGCCCTTAGTCAGAGTACCCACATTGATAAGGTCCTGGAGAGGTTCAACTTGGAGCAATTCAAGAAGGGATACCTTCCAGTGAGACATGGCCTTACTCTCTCAAAGAACCAGTGTACCAACACAGAGCCTGAGAGAGATGACATGAGTCGAGTGCCCTATGCTTCGGCGGTGGGATCGATCATGTATGCAATGTTGTGTACTAGACTAGTTGTGGCTTATGCTGTGAGCATAACCAGCCGATACCAATCCAATCCTAGTTTACAGCACTGGGTGGCTGTAAAGAATATCCTTGAGTATCCTGAAAGGGACTAAGGATTTATTCTATAAAGACTACGGGGGACAGGAAGAACTCAGTGTGCAGGGCTTCACTAATGAGTCGTTCTAGTCTGATCCTGACGACTTCAGATCGCAGACCAGCTATTAGTTTAAGATGGTTGGAGGTGCTGTATGCTGGAAGAGCTTCAAGCAATCGACCATAGCAAATTCTACAACCGAAGCTGAGTATGTGGTTGCTTCTCAGGCAGCCAATGAAGCCGTTTGGATCAGGAAGTTCTTTTCTGAACTTCAGGTGGTTCCAAGTGCAATGGATCCCATTGAGCTCTACTATGACAACAATGAGAATTGCACATAATAAGGAACCACGGTCTCATCAAAGGTCCAAACGCATACTCAAGAGATTTCGCCTGATCAAAGAGATCATTGATCGAGGTGATGTCAAGATTAGCAGAGTTGACACAGAGAGCAATCTAGCAGACCCACTGACCAAGGCTTTGGCGCAGCAGAAGCATGATGGTCGTACTAGAGATATGGGGTTGAGGTTACTCAACCTGCTATGACTTGGTGTCATGAGTTATCCTCACAAGTGACAAGAGATGCATTGATCCCTTGACTTGAGGTCATTGACCATTCTATATGGTTAGGGACTTGCTTTGATACAACCTAACACCTTGCCATAGTTGGGAGGTCATAACGGTTGTCATTGAGCATGTCACAACCCATATGAGAAGGCCAATGGACAGACATAGGATTTGCCCCTTCCTTTGGGAAGTATGATATCCATGGAGCTCCCTTATGGTACTATGACTGAGAGTGTATGGCCATACCCAGGTAAGAACCTGTTCTAGTCATAGCCATGTGATTGGATGAAAACAAGTGGTGACACACTTGTCCAATCGGATATCAGTTCGGCAAAGAGACTGTAATGCATCTGTACCTAGTTACGATGATGGGGATGTCGATGTCGATATCCATTCCAATAACCTGGGTAGCAGCGATGCACTGCTAGGTGCCACTCACTGCTTGTGATGACCTTTGGTCAGCACTGCCAGCGTTAGAGGAACCTACAGGGTCAAACACCTTGATACTCGAGTTTTCATATTGATCGGGTAGCCTTTAGATCGAGTTATTGGATAACTCTGATCTATTTGGGAGATTTCATCAGCGCCAATGGGCCTGATGAGATGGAAGAAACTTATTGGGGCCAACTTTCGTTTTTGGCATATTGATCAAATTAACCATGGTTAGCCTCATTTAGCCATGGGTTAAATTGGATTGGATCCAATAGCTTGGTTAACATGCATAATGGACTTTGGGCTTGGCCCATTGCTTAGTTGGGCTTGCTAATAAGTTGTATTGAAGGGCTATGAGGCTTGAAGGGTATAATGGGGATGAATTAATGGGATAGGCGCATATGGGATTCTAGTTGGACTAGAATTGGCGCCTATGCCTTGTTTGGTATCTCCTAGGTGATTAAATCAAATTGGATTTGATTAAATCACACAAGATAATTGATTGGATTGTGTTTGACAATTGTGGGCTGATTATTAACATAATTAGAGTCCTAATTGGATTAGGACTTGCGCCCAAGCCACATTAGGTAATCCATCATATTGCCTTGACTAGGTCTAGGCACATGGATGGGATTAATGCCTCATATGGCATGATATGGGCGCATATGGCTGATGCTTGCTTTGGCAAGTCTTAGGCGCATATGGGAGTGGAGATTTAATCAATATACTTGATTGGATAATCTCCTAGAATCATGCCCTAATTGTCAACACTTGCCATTCTCCCCTAACCGCCTCTTGCTCCTATAAATAAGCCCTTACCGCCCCCTCTCTTCATGATGCTAATTCCTTGGAGGCGTGAAGCATTAGAGGGCGACGGCTTGGAGAGCTTAGAGCTCTTCTTCTTCCATCAAGGGCGCAAGCATGCTTCTTCTCTTCCTTTCCTTGGCGCAAAGGAACAAGAAGGCTTGCGGCGTTGTCTTCTCCTTCCATCTCCTTGGCGCATCACATCTTGGTGGTGGCGCAAGTTTCTTGGAGGATTCTCCTAAGGCATGGATCTTCTTCCCGAGGCTAGCACCGGGCGAGGAAGAAGAAAACTTGAGGAATCCGTGTGTGCGAGACTGCAGAGGGCGAACACTTGGGCGCCTTCTTCGACATCGGCTTCTAGTTGCTTCAAGGTACTTACTATCACATCGTGTCGACCCCCTCACAAGAGATCTTCACTGGGTTTTTGGGACTAGCCTGTTTCGGGAACATTCTTCCGTTGCGTAAAATGTATGTCCAAGGCTCTGAAAATTGTAAAATGTCCCCGGGTTTCCCAACACATGGTAGATTGTTGAGCTCTGATCTTTCATTTGATGGCCATAGCAGATGTAGCAGTTGAATAGTTGAAATCAAAGAGGCTAGCAGCAAGATGAAACTAGAACCTGGAGGAACGCTAAGACTTGGAGGTGAAAATCAAGGCCTCGGCAAGCCTGACAGCAATAACAGCAGAGTAGCGGTAGAGGCTGGGTGGTCGGTGCTCGTGCAGGTGGATTAGAAATAGTCGAGAAGAAATCACCCTTACAAAGCAGTAAGCGAAATCTCACAAAGACAATAGCAGCAAAATTGAAAGCAGTTGAAGCTTAAACTTGAGAGATCAGAGTGATATGAGGGCGACAGATTTGGTGAAGCGCGACAGTAGCGGTAGTGTAGAGTAAGTCCAGCAACAGGGTAGTTTCTAGATCGTCGGACTAAAGGAGAAAATAGAATTGGGATCGAAGGAGAAGAGTAAGCGGCTCCGGCTGTTTCTTTTGAAGCTGAAGGATGGGGCGGCAGCAGTTTCAGGTTGGATCGATGGGGGGCGGCGTCCTTTTAAGTAATGACTGCAAAAGGTTTTTGAATGGTGAAGCCAGCGCACAAGAGGGGTTGCAGATTTTGAAGTAGAGGCAGTGGCGATTGAAGCAAAAGGGTGGTGTCAGTTCAGTTCTAGAAGAGCGCTGATTTGGAGTCACCCTTGTCCGTTGAAATTTGAGATAATAGCGATGCTGATTTTAGAAGTGTGCTGACAGATTTTGATGTAGAAAATCAGGAAAGTGGGGAGCTTTTGAGCAGCAGCAGGAATCAGAGGCCTAGCAGCAGTTGAAATCGCAAGAAGAAGCGGCATCCAATAAAGTAGCGAGGGCAGAATCTGGAAGTCAAAGAAGACAACACCTCCTTCTAATTCGTCGGCATTTGTGAAGGTGTGGAGATCCAACAGCTGCTTATATTCGCAGCCAACCCAGGAAGGAGAACCGGCCCTGATTGTTGGACGATTAAGCGGGGCAAAAAGTCAGTGGTGGCGGTTTCAACTTAGATTGAAGAGGTCAGTTGGTTTTTGGATTGAAGAAGCCTGGTGCCGAGATTTCTGTTGCAGGTGACTTGTCTTGCTTTCATTGAGGAACATAGAGGGTCGGCGCTGATTTTCGTTAAAGGCAGAGTGAAGCGGTGCACCTAGTGGGATGATGCAGTGCGCCTGGTGGGATGAAGATGGAAGCGAAGCTGCCTGGTTATTTGAAGCGGTGCCGCTGTTCTGCTGAAGCGGTGCGCCTGTTGATTTGAAGCGGTGTTGCGACGGTTTTGGAGGTGAACAGTAGCGGATTTTTGAAGGAGTAGCTGAGGAGAGAAGTTGTCGCCTTCCATTATTCATGATTGAGGAAGCCTGGTGGAATGAAGCAGTGGCATCGGTTGCAGACTTTCAGTTGAGCGAGTGCCGGAAGGAGTCGCCTTTGTTGGTGGAACGAGCTTGAGGCGGAGGAGCACAGCGGGAAGCAAAGATAGCTTCATGGTTCGATTTTATCTGGAAGAGCGCTAATTTGGAATTTTAGAAGTGCCGCGCTGATTGATGCAGATCGACTCCGATTGAAGAACAACACCGATTCTTGCTCGTAGCACAGCGACGGCAAAGATTTGTTCGGATTAATGCAAGGCGGCAGCAGGAGGGCATCTGTAAAACTTGAGTTCCACGATTTGGGGTATTTACGGCTGCCCTCAATTTTCCCCTTTTTTTTGTGACAAGCAGGAATCGGGATTAGATCCGTAGGGCTTAATTTCTAATTTCAACCTGAAAAATAAGTAACACACATCAGAACAACTAATTAAAATTAAAGAAATAAAGCACTTGGGTTGCCTCCGAAGAAGCGCTTGTTTAAGGTCATTAGCTTGACATATGCCAAAGTGTTATGGCATTGCTAGAGGATCAGTGGCGTAATAGATGGCATGTAGACGCCTGCCATTTCTCCGTTGTGTAAGTGTGCCCTCCAAAGTATGTATCCAGTGTTGCAGGTGGGTCACTATCTAAATAAAAATCATATGTATATTAAAGAAAAAATTAGTGCCCTTAATGTCATCAATGATATATCCAATAATTTTTCTAACATTAAAATATGCATCAATAATTATATAGAAAGTAGAATCAGGGCATAGCAGGTCATACCTTGTATTGTTTTGAAGAGATTTAAATTCAAAAGTCAGATTTGCACTCATCTCAGGGTCTATGTCATCAAGTTTTGTAGGATTCACCTTATGTATGTCAATCATCATTTTAGAGTCATGTAGTTGGGAGAATGTGTTAGTATCAATTTCGGTCACCTCATCATCATCATCAATTGTGCAGATGTCTAATGGATCTTTATCAGTTTGAGTGGTGCCGACTTCCTCAACTACTTTGTCCAAGATCTCCATGTTGTAACACAATGTGAATTGCGTGTCATGATTTTCATTTATCAACCTTTGAGGAAAATAAATCGGTGGTTTATATGGTGGCGGTGGGATGCACATTGGTTCCTCTTCCTCAATTTCTTCCTCATTTAGTTTTTCTTCAATAGGATTCTCAATTCTAAAACTTTTTGATTCATCCTCATCTAACTCGCTATCCCTTACTTGTGGTTCCTCAAATTCGCCCATAGGTTCAATTGAAGCAAAGTTATGTTGGGCTTCAGGGAGTAACTGGGTTCCTAACATCATAGTATAAGTTTCTGCTAAAGTGTCCAAGCTTGAGGTATAGGCTTGCATCTCAACCAAAAGGTTTTCAATCATGGTTTCAAGTTTTGGGTGGCTCTCATAGAAGAAGGTTGGAGGGTTCTCCCAGTCTGGCTCATAGGTACAATGATACTGGTCATAGGTAAAAGAGTATTGGTCATCCTCAGGCCATGGGTTAAAGTTACTACTTGTGTGCATATTCTCAAAGCATGACTTTAAGCATGGAGGAAGTTCTACTTGGCATTCAAGAAAAGAATGTCCTGCACATCCACAAATCTCACAGAAGATATAATTAAACATTGCAGGATGTGTATTTGATGAATCAAGCATTATGCGCATTAACCAAGTGAACTATAATAGAAAGATTCAAATCAATTTCAAGGAATTTCAGATGATAATAACAAAATTTAATAAAAAAAATTACTCAGAACTACAAAGAAAAAGAAAAAGGAATTTTTTTTGTGCATGATTTTTTTATTTTATTTTATTTTATTTTTGTCTAGTCTACCGATCTTCCAATCATGTCGATAAGGATGATTTCCGATCGCAATCAGGCTATGTTTTTAGCTTGAATGGAGGAGCTGTGGTGTGGAAGAGTTTCAAACAGTCTATTGTTGCTGATTCCACAACAGAAGCCGAGTATGTTGCAGCCTCGGAAGCATCCAAGGAGGCAGTGTGGATTCGTAAATTCGTTCAGGAACTTGGTGTTGTTCCTTCCAGTGCTGATCCTTTGGTTATCTTTTGTTATAACACTGGAGCAATTGCACAAGCAAAGGAACCACGGTCGCACCAGAAGTCCAAGCACATACAGAGACGGTTTCATTTGATCCGGGAGATCAATGATCGTGGCGAGTTCAAAGTCTGCAAGGTTCATACAGATGACAATCTGGCTGACCCGCTTACCAAGCCTCTGGCGCAGCAGAAGCATGAGAAGCACTGTAATAATATGGGTTTGAAATTTCTCAACCATTAGATTAAGTGCAAGTGGGAGATTGTTGGGGTATGCCCTTAAGGCTAATGTTTGAGGCCTTGGGATTGTATCAGTATCATGTAATAAACTCTTATGTTTATAAAGGCATGGTTGTTATTCAGTTTGTTACATTGTCTGCTGCAATAAGTGTACTTCTGAATAATGTCTCAAAGCTGTTCAGCTAGGCTGACATACAGTTATGTCCTTGGTCAAGATATCTTGGTGAACATGAGACAGCCTTGATATGATTGAGACTAATATGTGTTCTAATCTTATAGGATGCTTCGAGCATGGAATAAGATGTAGACTCATGGGTACATTGGATGTACTGGACAGACCCTACTAGGATATTCAATTGCTTGTCACAATGTGAATAATCCTTGATTGCAACAAGTGGCACATTTCCTCTGACTTGAGATCACTTGTGTTTCTAAATGATGATTGTCATTGTTTTGAGGTAGTTCAATATCATTTGAAACATAATGATTATAGACTATCTTGGATGGTGAGCTTGAGTTAGGTTAGGGCACTAGTGATAGATAAAGGATTGCCGTCTCCTTAATTGGAGTATGATGTTCTAAAGGGGCCCCCCTCTGTATGAGATGATTGAGAAAGTGTATGGCCATACCCAGATGACAGTGTTCATCTGATCTAATCATGCTCATCATATTGGAGCTACAGGCTTGACACGCTTGTCCAATAAGAACATCCAGTGGCAAAGGAAATTTGCATGCCTTGTGAATTGGATTCACACTTGTGCTGTGGTTTGGGTGTAGTCTTGGAAGACTCTTTCCTTTATATCGGGAGACAGTGATGTGTTGCTAGATACCCCTCACTGATCGTGATAACGTAAGTTATCGTTACCGACATTTAAAGGAAACCCTTATGGTCGCACAATTTGATGATATGGCTTACTTAAGTCAGATCGTGTGGACTGAATTGTTTGGGTTCAGTTTAAAGGGATTTAATCTCTGATTGTAAGTGAGATCCAGTCTGATCATGTTTGATTGATAAGGGCTTGAGATCGGTAAGCTTCGATTGAGAGAATGGATGCTAGATCGGTGAGATCAGGAGCATCAAGAGATGAACGGTCAGATCTTAAGCCTTAGGGGTTTTTGTTATGATCTGGACTAGTTGCTTGGTTTATTTGGTTATTGAACCAAATCGATTTGAACCAGCTCATTGGGTGAGCGCATGGTTCAAGTAAAGAGGCATTGGCGATTGGGGTAATGCATGGTCGCATGAACGGTGAGACATTGCTATTTTTAGATAGCATGTTCTCTAACGTGACCACATCTCACGTTCACGCCAAGAGAACTTCTCTCTCGCCTTTCCCCACTTACTCTCGAGAGGGCATTCGTGTGTGACGAGTCTTGGACGCCTTGGAGAGTCATTTGGCAAAGCGAGCAAAGCTTCATCCATCCCTTCCATTCGATCAAAGACACCTCTTGGAACCTTGCTAGCACAAGGAGCACCAAGGAAGTGAGCGCATCCTCATTCTTGTGTGCGCATCATTTGGAGGAGATCTCTCTTGCTCTCTCTTTCCAAGACGCCATCCAACACATGGCTTCGGTATGAATTCTTTTCATGTTGTTAAGTTGATCATATTGCATGCGATGATACTAAGAAATCCACTCCGCTACTTTAGAAGAAATTTTTCATGCGCCTATCTAGGGTTTCGCCACCTTGTGAGGACTTTCACGCACAATTTGATGATATGGCTTACTTAAGTCAGATCGTGTGGACTGAATTGTTTGGGTTCAGTTTAAAGGGATTTAGTCTCTGATTGTAAGTGAGATCTGGTCTGATCATGTTTGATTGATTAGGGCTTGAGATCGGTAAGCTTCGATCGAGGGAATGGATGCTAGATCGGTGAGATCAGGAGCATCAAGAGATGAACGGTTGGATCTGGAGCCTTAGGGTTTAATTGTGATCTAGACCAAATTGCTTGGGTTAATTGGTCTTGGACCAAACTGAAATTGAACCAGCTCATCAAGTGAGCGCATGGTTCAAGTGGAGAGGAGTATGCGCTTGGGGTAATCCCATGGTCGCATGAAGAGAGTGGTTTACTATTTTTGGAAACCATGTTTCCAAATCGTGACCACGCCTCACGATAGCTTCTCTTCACGCCTATTGTCGCTCCTTCCTCGCGTGGCTCTCTCATTCGAGTGTTTTTTGGGGTTGACGACAAGAAGCAAATCGCCAAGCAAAGAAAAGGTTCTCTCTTCCCTTCCATACGACAAGGACCTCTTGGAACCTTGCTAGCACAAGGAGCACCATCGGAGTAGGCGACTTCTTCATCTTGTGTGCGCATCCTTTGGAGGAGATCCCTATCGCTCTCTGCTTCCAAGTCGCCATCTAGAAATGGCATCGGTATGACATCTTCTATGTTTGCAATCGGTTTAACAAGTTGATCATATGTTATGCATGAATCCGATCCCCTAGAAACCCTCTTCCGCTGCTTAAAAATTTTATACGCGCCATGCTTTAGGGTTTCGCCCCCTTCTGGGGACTTTCAATTGGTATCAGAGCCCTGTTATATGCATGTTTGTATGATTGCTTAACTTTAGTGATCCATGTTTGCGCAACACCTTAGATCTAAACTACATGCGAAAGTTATTCATGCGAAAACTACATGAAGTATGATTTTTTATCATTAGCGCATGTATCTAGTTGGCGCATACATTTAGTTTTTCTCAAAAACTTCTTTACTTGCGCGACTCACCTTAGATCTAAATGGCGCCTGCTATAAGTCCTTAGACGGGTTAGTAGGGTTGAAGTCATCTCTAGTTAAGATCCAACTAATCTAATCAGACCATCTGACAGCCTAGATGGGTCGACTAGATGGCACCTATGCGCAAGCATAAGGTGGCTATAGGTCGACTGCATCAAAGGCGTGTAGCGAGGTCTGGTTGAGACAACTAGTGAACACGCATGAGTTAGGCCCGGGGTCACACCCGCTTGCCAAAACTCATGTAGGTTGTTCAGCCCTAGCGCATGCATAGTTGACCACTGGGTTGACTCAAGTCAGTTAGGACTTGGTGCATGCAAGGGCAGTGGATCTGACTAGGTCTGATGAGTGGATCCCTATTAATGGACCGTTGTAAGGTAGTAGGGCACATAAGGAAAATAAAATTGATGCCAATGGGTTTTTTGAAAATTTTATTTTCATGAATGGATCACATGTTGATTGTAAGCATATGCTTGTTTATTTAATCTTATGTGGGACGCCTAATTAATGTGTGCTGTGCTGGGGCCTGCGAGCCTGGTTAAAACTTGTAAATTAATTTATATTGTGATCTGCGCATCACATTGCATTTAATTTATCAAATGTAATTGACCTGCGAGTCAATCTTGTTTAGATAGATTAATTTGTAAATTAATCAGACAAGAGCACAGAGCACACTTGGCAGAGGCGCTTGCAGCAGAGGCTTGACCAGGTGGGAGGTCCAGGGTTTGACTCTGGGACCAGGCGCATTTTCCCTGGTAGGCGCACCTGAGCTGCAGATGGCGCTTAGGCCCTGGGTTGGGCCAGATGAGAAGCAAAAGACCCATGAAGAAAAGCAAGTGAAGACTTAAGTTTAATTTAAGGTCTAACTTAGGCTTAATGGGCTTTTACCACATAAGATCAGCATGCTTTCTATTTATTGCTTTTATAATTAGAATTGCATGAGTTTATCTTCTGCTATCACCATAGGAATTGCATGATAGTCAAGAAGATAAAAGACCGTTAAAATCCAACGCTAAAATATCAAGCTCGTAAGCCTTCTGACGCGAAACCTCACTGTTCTGATTATCGTTGGAGCCGTGTTGTACCCACTCAGTGGGCACGTCCATCTATCTTCAGACGGTGCGGGATTACACCTGCGTGTTACAGAGAAGGGATTTATCGCTTCTCGTTGCTCAGCATAGCACGTGGTGGTCAAGGGAGTAGGTCGGGTCAGCTTGACCATGTAGGCTACATATGTGGCGCATATGGTAGCACATGGAGGCAGCCATCTGTGGGATCAGAGACTGTGTTGTACCAACTCAGTTGGCACAGTCAGCTGGATTGCCCAGATGAAGGGGAATCGCACGGGTTGGCGATTGGCTGGGACAGCCTACCAGAGACTAGTGCTTGTACTCTCTGTGCATCTTATCTCGCCTGAGCGGGACGCGGAGACCAAGTATGAAATCTGGATCCCATCTCACTAAAAGAGTTCTACTCTTTCGGGCTGTTTTTGCTGGATTTTTCAGCCAGATAAAATAGTGAGAAAAGAATCTTTCTTAAGTCCTGGATTGATTCTGAACATTGATACTGACCTTGCTGTTCTTGCATTGTTGTAGATTCCTGCAGCAACGAACACCATGAGCTTCAATGTGCGATCCCTACTGGAAAGGGAGAAGTTTGCTGGGCCGAACTTCTCAGACTGGTACGGACACCTTAAGATTGTTCTTAAGGCAGAGAGGAAACTGTATGTCCTCGAGACGGCTATACCGCCTCAGCCCGCTCCGAACGCTGCAAGGGCGGTTCGGGATGCCTATGAAAAGCATGTCAATGATAGCATTGATGTCGCTTGCCTGATGCTAGCGTCTATGACGCCACCGCTGCAGCGTCAGCATGAGGATATGTCGGCTATAGAAATTATAGCAAACCTCAAGATACTGTATGCTGTGCAGGCGAGGAGTGAGCGCTATAATTTGACTAAGCTGTTCTTTCAGAGCAAACTGGCTGAAGGGAGCCCAGTGGGAGCTCACGTGCTCAAGATGATTGGGCACAAGGAGGCTCTAGAGAAACTGGGGCATACCATCAATCAGGAGCTTACTGTAGACATTATTCTGCAGTCTCTCCCGCCCTCTTTCGATGCGTTCATCATTAACTTTAATATGAACAAAATCGATTGTACTCCGGCAGAGCTGCTGAATATGCTCTTGACTACTGAGGAGACTCTGAAGGGAAAGCCTTCAACCTCTGTCTTGATGTTTCCTTCAAGGAACAAGAAGAAGGGGAAGAAGGGCAAGACCCCTGTCAAGAGCTACAGCAAGGCTCTGAAGCAAAAGGTCAAGCGGTCGAAGGAATACAGATGTTTCCACTGTGGCCAGCTGGGTCACTGGAAAAAGGACTGTAAAGCGCTCCAAGGAGACAAGAGGGGAAGCATCGCTTCTGGCTCAGGTATATACGTGACGGAAGTCATGGTTTCATCTTCTTCTATTTCATGGGTGTTGGATACTGCATGTGGAGTTCACATTTGTTCAAATGTACAGGAACTCAAGAGAAGAAGACAGGTGGGACAGCATGAGGTGGACCTACGAGTTGGAAACGGGACACGGGTTGCTGCTGTTGCTGTAGGAGACTATTTCATCTCTTTACCATCTGGACTTGTATTGGAACTAGACAATTGTTACTTTGTTCCCAGCATTACTAAAAATATTATCTCCATTCCTGCTCTTGTCAGGAAGGGGTTTTCCTTTGAATGCAATATTTCAAAGTGTGTTCTTTCTTAAGATAATATTGTTTATGCTACTGGTTCAATTAACAATGGGTTATTCAAGTTGGACATGGAATGTTCTATACACAATATTGATAATAAGAAAGCCAAATATGCTGATGACAGCACCTTGCTATGGCATAGTCGTTTAGGTCATATTAACAAGAAACGCATTAAGCGGTTGCATGATTATGGACTGCTGGGATCATTCTCCTATGAGGAGATTGATACATGCAAAGCTTGTTTGATGGGCAAAATGACGAAGTCGCCTTTTCTTCATAAAGGTCAAAGGACTTCAGGTTTACTTGACCTTATACACAGTGATGTGTGTGGGCCTTTTAGTAAACATGCCAGAGGTGGCTATCAGTACTTCATTACCTTCACTAATGATTTCAGTAGATATGGGTATGTCTATCTTATGAGACATAAAAGTGAATCTTTTGACAAGTTCAAAGAGTTCAAGAATGAAGTACAGAATCAGCTTGGCCGAAATATCAAGGCACTTCGTTCTGATCGAGGTGGAGAATACCTAAGTCGAGAGTTTACTGACTATCTAAAGGAGTGTGGGATTATCTCACAGCTCACTCCACCAGGAACACCGCAATGGAATGGTGTGTCTGAGAGGAGGAACAGAACCTTATTGGATATGGTTCGTTCTATGATGAGTCAAGCTACTCTACCTTACTCCTTTTGGGGATTTGCACTGGAGACAGCTGCAAAGGTACTAAACCGAGTGCCATCCAAGGCAGTTTCAAAGACCCCATATGAATTATGGTATGGGAAACAGCCTAGCTTGACATTTATTAGGATCTGGGGCTGCGAGGCTTATGTCAAAAAGCTCGCCTCTGGAAAACTAGAGAGCAGATCTGAGAAATGTATCTTTGTCGGTTACCCTAAGGAAACTAAGGGTTATTATTTCTACGATCCCAAAGAGAACAAGGTGTTTGTTGCTCGGACGGCCATATTTCTTGAGAAGGAGTTTCTTCTGCAAGAGGCCGGTGGGAGAGAAATAAAGCTGGATGAGAATCCAGAGGAAGGACAAAGTGGTCAAGCACAGTTGGATGAGCCTAAGCCGGAAGAACAGGTTACTGAACAACCTGAGGCTCAGATATCACGGGAACCGCGAAGATCGGGAAGGATCCGTCGACAGCCTGAGCGCTATGACGGAGTCTACATCATTGATAATGATGAACCCCTTACTTATGCGGATGCGGTCAGTGGACCGGATTCAGCGAGATGGCTTGAAGCTATGCGCGCCGAGATGGACTCCATGTCAGATAACCAAGTCTGGGATTTGGTTGATCCGCCTCCGGGAGTTATCCCTATAGGCTGTAAATGGATCTTCAAGAAGAAGATTGACATGGATGGTAACGTGGTTACCTATAAAGGCAGGCTAGTTGCGAAAGGTTTCAAACAAATCTACGGGATAGATTATGATGAAACTTTCTCACCTGTAGCTATGTTTAAGTCTATTCGAATTCTTTTCGCGATAGCAGCATATTATGATTATGAGATCTGGCAAATGGATGTGAAGACAGCTTTCCTTAATGGAAATCTGGATGAGGATGTGTATATGACACAACCAGAAGGTTTCACTAATCCATCAGATCGTCATAAAATATGCAAGTTAAAGAAGTCTATTTATGGACTTAAACAAGCATCGAGAAGCTGGAATATTCGTTTTGATGAATCAATCTCTGAATTTGGTTTCATCAAGAACGAGGATGACCCGTGTGTATATAAGAGGTTTAGTGGGAGCGTGATTACTTTCCTAGTCCTCTACGTCGATGATATCTTAATCATTGGAAACGATATTCCTGAACTGCATGCGGTTAAGGCATGGTTATGGAAATGTTTCCAGATGAAAGTTTTAGGAGAAGCAGCCTATGTATTAGGTGTGAAGATCTACAGGGATAGATCTAAGAGGCTTCTCGGGCTGTGCCAGAGTACTTACATCGATAAAGTCCTGGAGAGATTTCATTTAGAGAATTCTAAAAGAGGATATCTTCCAGTCAGACATGGTCTGAATCTTTCGAAGAGTCAGTGTCCACAAACACAGACTGAGAAAGATGAAATGGACAATACGCCTTATGCTTTGGCTATTGGATCCATTATGTATGCGATGTTGTGTACTCGCCCAGACGTCGCTTACGGGTTAAGCGTGACCAGTCGGTTCCAAAGTAATCCAGGTATGGCGCACTGGATTGCAGTCAAGAACATTTTAAAATATCTTCGGAGGACCAAAGATATGTTCTTGGTGTATGGTGGTCAGGAAGAACTCAGTATAGAAGGATATACTGACGCTTCGTTCCTGTCTGACCAGGATGATTTCCGATCGCAATCAGGCTATGTTTTTAGCTTGAATGGAGGAGCAGTGGTGTGGAAAAGTTTCAAACAGTCAATTGTTGCTGATTCTACCACAGAAGCCGAGTATGTAGCAGCCTCGGAAGCATCCAAGGAGGCAGTGTGGATTCGTAAGTTCGTTCAAGAACTTGGTGTTGTTCCTTCGAGTGCAGATCCTTTGGTTATCTTCTGTGATAACACTGGAGCAATCGCACAAGCAAAGGAACCACGGTCGCACCAGAAGTCCAAGCACATATAGAGACGGTTTCACTTGATCAGGGAGATCATAGATCGTGGTGAGATCAAAGTCTGCAAGGTTCATATAGATGATAATCTGGCAGACCCGCTTACTAAGCCTCTGGCGCAGCAGAAGCATGAGAA
Organism: Costus lasius; assembly: GCA_027563935.2. NCBI lineage: Eukaryota > Viridiplantae > Streptophyta > Magnoliopsida > Zingiberales > Costaceae > Costus > Costus lasius. Next base: position 51,894,898 of record CM050449.1, read on the forward strand.
GCACTATAATAATATGGGTTTGAGATTCCTCAACCATTAGATTAAGTGCAAGTGGGAGATTGTTGGGGTATGCCCTTAAGGCTAATGTTTGAGGCCTTGGGATTGTAACAGTATCATGTATAAACTCTTATGTATATAAAGGCAATGGTTGTTATTCAGTTTGTTATATTATCTGCTGCAATACATATACTTCTGAATAATGTCTCAATGGTGTTCAGCTAGGCTGACATGCTGTAATGTCCTTAGTCGAGATATCTTAGTGAACATGAGACAACCTTGATATGATTGAGACTAATATGTGTTCTAATCTTATAGGATGCTTCGAGCATGGAATAAGATGTAGACTCATGGGTACATTGGATGTACTGGACAGACCCTACTAGGATATTCAATTGCTTGTCACAATGTGAATAATCCTTGATTGCAACAAGTGGCACATTTCCTCTGACTTGAGATCACTTGTGTTTCTAAATGATGATTGTCATTGTTTTGAGGTAGTTCAAGTGGCACATTTCCTCATAGGAGAATGATCCCAGCAGTCCATGATCATGCAACCGCTTAATGCGCTTCTTGTTAATATGGCCTAAACGACTATGCCATAATAAGGTGCTGTCATCAGCATACTTGGCTTTCTTATTATCAATATTTTGTATAGAATATTCCATGTCCAACATGAATAACCCATTGTTAATTGAACCAGTAGCATAAACAATATTATCAAGAGTAAGATAACACTTTGAAATCTTGCATTCAAAGGAAAACCCTTTCCTGACAAGAGCAGGAATAGAGATAATATTTTTAGTAATACTGGGTACAAAATAACAATTGTTTAATTCTAATACAATGCCAGATGGTAATGAGATGTAATAATCCCCTACAGCAACAGCAGCAACCCGTGCCCCGTTTCCAACTCGTAGGTCCACCTCATGCTGTCCCACCTGTCTTCTTCTCTTGAGTTCCTGTACATTTGAACAAATGTGAACTCCACATGCAGTGTCCAACACCCATGAAATAGAAGAAGATGAAACCATGACTTCCGTCACGTATATACCTGAGCCAGAAGGGATGCTTCCCCTCTTATCTCCTTGGAGCGCTTTACAGTCCTTTTTCCAGTGACCCAGCTGGCCACAGTGGAAACACCTGTTGTCCTTTGACCGCTTAACCTTCTGTTTCAGAGCCTTGCTGTAACTCTTGACAGGGGCTTTTCCCTTCTTCCCCTTCTTCTTGTTCCTGGAAGGAACCATTAAGACAGAGGTTGAAGGCTTTCCCTTCAGAGTTTCCTTAGTAGTCAAGAGCATATTGAGCAGCTCTGCCGGAGTACAATCGATTTTGTTCATATTAAAGTTAATAATGAACGCATTGAAAGAAGGCGGGAGAGACTGCAGAATAATGTCTACAGCAAGCTCCTGGTTGATGGTATGCCCCAGTTTCTCCAGAGCCTCCTTGTGCCCAATCATCTTGAGCACGTGAGCTCCCACTGGGCTCCCTTCAGCCAGTTTGCTCTGAAAGAAAAGCTTGGTCAGATTATAGCGTTCTGTCCTCGCCTGTGCAGCATACAGCATCTTGAGGTTCGCTATAATCTCTATAGCTGACATATCCTCATGCTGACGCTGCAGCGGTGGCGTCATAGACGCTAGCATCAGGCAAGCGACATCAATGCTATCATTGACGTGCTTTTCATAGGCATCACGAACCGCCCTTGCGGTGTTCGCAGCGGGTTGAGGCGGCACAGCCGTCTCGAGGACATACAGTTTCCTCTCTGCCTTAAGAACGATCTTAAGGTGTCCGAACCAGTCTGAGAAGTTTGGCCCAGCAAACTTCTCCCTTTCCAGTAGGGATCGCACATTGAAGCTCATGGTGTTCGTTGCTGCAGGAATCTACAACAATGCAAGAACAGCAAGGTCAGTATCAATGTTTAGAATCAATTCAGGACTTAAGAAATGATTCTTTTCTCACTATTTTATCTGACTGAAAAATCCATTAAAACAGTCCGAAAGAGTAACACTCTTTTAGTGAGATAGGATCCAGATTTCATACTTGGTCTCCGCGTCCCGCTCAGGCGAGATAAGATGCACAGAGAATACAAGCACTAATTTCTGGTAGGCAGTCCCTGCCAATCGCCAACCCGTGCGATTCCCCTTCATCTGGGCAATCCAGCCGACTGTGCCAACTGAGTTGGTACAACACAATCTCTGACCCCACAGATGGCTGCCTCCATGTGCTACCATATGCGCCACATATGTAGCCTACATGGTCAAGCTGACCCGACCTACTCCCTGGACCACCACGTGCTATGCTGAGCAACGAGAAGCGATAAATCCCTTCTCTGTAACACGCAGGTGAAATCCCGCACCGTCTGAAGATAGATGGACGTGCCCACTGAGTGGGTACAACACGGCTCCAACGATAGTCAGAACAGTGAGGTTTCGCGTCAGAAGGCTTACGAGCTTGATATTTATGCGTTGGATTTTAACGGTCTTTTATCTTCTTACTATCAGGCAAATCCTATGGCTATAGCAGAAGATAAACTCATGCAACTCTAATTATAAAAGCAATAAATAGAAAGCATGCTGATCTTATGTGGTAAAAGCCCATGAACCCTAAGTAAGACCTTAAGTTATCTTAAGTCTTCACTTGCTTCTTGGGTCTTTTGCATCTCATCTGGTCCAACCCAGGGCCCTAGCGCTCAATGCAGCTCAGGTGCGCCCACCAGATGAATGCGCCTCTACAATGTGTGCTTTTGAGCTCTTGCCTAATCAAAATACATTTTGATCTATCTAGACAAGCTTGACTCGCAGGTCAATTATACAATAAATTAATTAAAAATGTGATTCGCAGATCACAAAACAAATTAATTTACAAGTTTAATTCCAGGCTCGCAGGCCCCAGCACAGCACACATTAAATTGGGCATCCCACATAAGATAAAATAAACAAGCATATGGCATCAATCAATCATCATGTGATCCCTTACAAAGAAAATAAAATTTTGAAAACCCCATAGGCATCAATTTTAATTTCCTTATGTGCCCTACAACCTTACAACGGTCCATTGATAGGGATCCACTCAACAATCTAGTTAGATCCATGCCCTTGCATGCACCAAGTCCTAACTGACTCGAGTTGACCTAATGGTCAACCATGCATGCGCCAAGGGCTGAACAACCAACATGAGTTCTGGCAAGCGGGTGTGACCCCGGGCCTAACTCATGTGTGTTCACTGGTCGTCTCAACCAGACCTCGCTACACGCCTGTGATGCAATCGACCTATAGCCACCTTGTGCTTGCGCATAGGTGCCATCTGGTCGATCCATCTAGGCTGTCAGATGGTCTGATCAGACTATTGGATCTAACCTAGAGGGTGACTTCAACCTCATCAACCCATCTAAGGGTTTATAGTAAGCGCCACTTAGATCTAATGGTGAGCGCGCAAGTCATTTAGTTTGTTTTGAGAAAACATCAACAACATTCAACATGATAGATGCGCACATCATCATACATGCGCCAACAAGAAAGACATCATCATCAAGTTTTCGCATGAAGTTAAGATCTAAGCTAGAGCGCAAACAAGGATCACAAAGCAATCATATAACCATACATACAACCGCACCTCTGATACCAATTGAAGAAACCCCTTTCGAGAGGGGGGCGCAAACCCTAAGCATGGCGCAAATAAAACTTTGCAAGCGGTAGCAAGGGTTTGATGATCTTTTGCATGTCATATGATCAACTATCATAGATTGAATAGATCAAGAGTAGATCATACCATAGCCATCTTTCGGATGGTCCCTTGGAAGAAGAGATCGAAGAGGGTCTCCTCCACAAGATGCGCACACAAGATGAGAATTGACTTGCTTCTTGTTGCTCCTTGTGCTAGCAAGGATCTCCAAGATGTCCCTTGATCGAATGAAGGAAAAAGGAGATGATCTTGGCGTGGATGAACTCCTCCTTGTTCTCGTCAAAACTCTCCACACCGAGAAAGAGGCGTTGAGTTGAGAGAGAGACCAACGTTCTCATCCAAAGTGAAGCGTTGAGAAACCATTTCCGAAACCTCCACTTCCAAAAATGGTAAGTCATCACTACAAGCGTTCATGTCTCTTATGAACCAAACCAAAACGCCAATTCGGTTTAACCATGCGTTCACACATATGTGAACCGGTTCAAATAGAATTCGGTCTAATTGATTTTGGTTCAAAGATCAAATTGAACCAAGCCAAGCCATGGTCTAAATCTCATCTGAACCATGAAGGTTCGAGATCTAACCGTACATCTCTTGATGCCTTTGATCTCACCGATCTAGCATCACTACTCTCGATCGAAGCTTACCGATCTCAAGCCCTAATCAATCAAACATGATCAGGCCAGATCTCACTTGCAATCAGAGTTTAAACTCCTTTAAACTGAACCAAAACAATTCAGTCCACACGATCTGACTCAAGTAAGCCACATCATCAAATTGTGCGACCCTGAGGGTTTCCTTTAAATGTCGGTAACGATAACTTACGTTATCACGATCAGTGAGAGGTATCTAGCAACACATCACTGTCTCCCGATATAAAGAAAAGAGTCTTCCAAGACTACACCCAAAACATAGCACAAGTGTGAATCCACTTCACAAGGCATGCATGTGTCCTTTGCCACTGGATGTTCTTATTGGACAAGCGTGTCAAGCCAGTAACTCCAATATGATGAGCATGATTAGATCAGATGAACATAGTCACCTGGGTATGGCCATACACATTCTCAATCATCTCATTCAGGGGGGGGGGCCCTTCAGAACATCTCACTCCAATTAAGGAGATGGCAATCCTATATCTATCACTAGTGTCCTAACCTGACTCATGATCATTATCCAAGATAGTCTATAACCATTATATTTCAAATAATATTGAACTACCTCAAAACAATGACAATCATCATTTAGAAACACAAGTGATCTCAAGTCAGAGGACATGTGCCACTTGTAGCATAAGGATTATTCACATTGTGACAAGCAATTGAATATCCTAATAGGGTCTGTCCAGTACATCCAATGTACCTATGAGTCTACATCTTATTCCATGCTCGAAGCATCCTATAAGATTAGAACACACATTAGTCTCAATCATATCAAGGCTGTCTCATGTTTACCAAGATATCTCGACTAAGGACTTAACTGCATGTCAGCCTAGCTGAACAGCTTTGAGACATTATTCAGAAGTACACATATTGCAGCAGACAATGTAACAACCTGAATAACAACCATTGCCTTTATAAACAAAAGAGTTTATATACATGATACTCATGGAATCCCAAGGCCTCAAACATTAGCCTTAAGGGCATACCCCAACAATCTCCCACTTGCACTTAATCTAATGGTTGAGAAATCTCAAACCCATATTATTACAGTGCTTCTCATGCTTCTGCTGCGCCAGAGGCTTGGTAAGCGGGTCAGCCAGATTGTCGTCTGTATGAACCTTGCAGATTTTGATCTTGCCACGATCAATGATCTCCCGGATCAAGTGAAACCGTCTCTGTATGTGCTTGGACTTCTGGTGCGACCGTGGTTCCTTTGCTTGTGCGATTGCTCCAGTGTTATCACAGAAGATAACCAAAGGATCAGCACTCGAAGGAACGACACCAAGTTCTCTCACGAACTTACGAATCCACACTGCCTCCTTGGATGCTTCTGAGGCTGCAACATACTCGGCTTCTGTTGTGGAATCAGCAACAGTTGACTGTTTGAAACTTTTCCACACCACCGCTCCTCCATTCAAGCTAAAGACATAGCCTGATTGCGATCGGAAATCATCCTGGTCCGACTGGAACGAAGCGTCAGTATATCCTTCTATACTGAGTTCTTCCTGACCACCATATATCAAGAACATATCTTTGGTCCTCCGCAGATATTTTAAAATATTCTTGACCGCAATCCAGTGTGCCTGACCTGGATTACTTTGGAATCGACTGGTCACGCTTAACCCGTAAGCGACGTCTGGGCGAGTGCACAACATCGCATACATAATGGACCCAATAGCCGAAGCATAAGGCGTATTGTCCATTTCATCTTTCTCAGTCTGTGTTTGTGGACACTGACTCTTCGAAAGATTCAGACCATGTCTGACTGGAAGATACCCTCTTTTAGAATTCTCTAAATGGAATCTCTCCAGGACTTTATCGATGTAAGTACTCTGGCACAGCCCGAGAAGCCTCTTAGATCTATCCCTGTAGATCTTCACACCTAATACATAGGCTGCTTCTCCTAAATCTTTCATCTGAAAACATTTTCCTAACCATGCTTTAACAGCATGCAGTTCAGGAATATCGTTTCCAATGATTAAGATATCATCGACGTAGAGGACTAGGAAAGTAATCACGCTCCCACTAAACCTCTTATATACACACGGGTCATCTTCGTTCTTGATGAAACCAAACTCAGAGATTGATTCATCAAAACGAATATTCCAGCTTCTAGATGCTTGTTTAAGTCCATAAATGGACTTCTTTAACTTGCATATTTTATGACGATCTGCTGGATTAGTGAAACCTTCAGGTTGTGTCATGTACACATCCTAATCCAGTTTTCCATTAAGGAAAGCAGTTTTCACATCCATCTGCCAGATCTCATAATCATAATATGCTGCTATCGCGAAAAGAATCCGAATAGACTTGAACATGGCTACAGGAGAGAAAGTTTCATCATAATCTATCCCGTAGATTTGTTTGAAACCTTTCGCTACTAGCCTGCCTTTATAGGTAACCACGTTACCATCCATGTCAATCTTCTTCTTGAAGATCCATTTACAGCCTATAGGGATTACTCCCGGAGGCGGATCAACCAAATCCCAGACTTGGTTATCTGACATGGAGTCCATTTCGGCTGGCATAGCTTCAAGCCATCTAGCTGACTCCGATCCACTGACCGCATCCGCATAAGTGAGGGGTTCATCATTGTCAATGATGTAGACTCCGTCATAGCGCTCAGGCTGTCGACGGATCCTTCCCGATCTACGCGGTTCCCGTGATATCTGAGCCTCAGGTTGTTCAATAACCTGTTCTACCGGCTCAGGCTCATCCAACTGTGCTTGACTACTTTGTCCTTCCTCTGGATTCTCATCCAGCTTTATTTCTCTCCCACTGGCCTCTTGCAGAAGAAACTCCTTCTCAAGAAAAATGGCCGTCCGAGCAACAAATACCTTGTTCTCTTTGGGATTGTAGAAATAATAACCCTTAGTTTCCTTAGGGTAACCGACAAAGATGCATTTCTCAGATCTGCTCTCCAGTTTCCCAGAGGCGAGCTTTTTGACATAAGCCTCGCAACCCCAGATCTTAATAAATGTCAAGCTAGGCTGTTTCCCATACCATAATTCATATGGAGTCTTTGAAACGGCCTTGGATGGCACTCGGTTTAGTACCTTTGCAGCTGTTTCCAGTGCAAATCCCCAAAAGGAGTAAGGAAGAGTAGCCTAACTCATCATAGAACGAACCATATCAAGTAACGTTCTATTTCTCCTCTCGGACACACCATTCCATTGCGGTGTTCCTGGCGGAGTGAGCTGTGAGATAATCCCACACTCCTTTAGATAGTCAGTAAACGCATGACTCAAGTATTCTCCACCTCGATCAGAACGAAGTGCCTTGATATTTCAGCCTAGCTGATTTTGTACTTCATTCTTGAACTCTTTGAACTTGTCAAAAGATTCACTCTTATGTCTCATAAGATAGACATACCCATATCTACTGAAATCATCAGTAAAGGTAATGAAGTACTGATAGCCACCTCTGGCATGTTTACTAAATGGCCCACACACATCACTGTGTATAAGGTCAAGTAAACCTGAAGCCCTTTGACCTTTGTTAGGAAAAGGAGCCTTCGTCATTTTACCCATTAAATAAGCTTTGCATGTATCAATCTCCTCATAGGAGAATGATCCCAGCAGTCCATGATCATGCAACCGCTTAATGCGCTTCTTGTTAATATGGCCTAAACGACTATGCCATAATAAGGTGCTGTCATCAGCATACTTGGCTTTCTTATTATCAATATTTTGTATAGAATATTCCATGTCCAACATGAATAACCCATTGTTAATTGAACCAGTAGCATAAACAATATTATCAAGAGTAAGATAACACTTTGAAATCTTGCATTCAAAGGAAAACCCTTTCCTGACAAGAGCAGGAATAGAGATAATATTTTTAGTAATACTGGGTACAAAATAACAATTGTTTAATTCTAATACAATGCCAGATGGTAATGAGATGTAATAATCCCCTACAGCAACAGCAGCAACCCGTGCCCCGTTTCCAACTCGTAGGTCCACCTCATGCTGTCCCACCTGTCTTCTTCTCTTGAGTTCCTGTACATTTGAACAAATGTGAACTCCACATGCAGTGTCCAACACCCATGAAATAGAAGAAGATGAAACCATGACTTCCGTCACGTATATACCTGAGCCAGAAGGGATGCTTCCCCTCTTATCTCCTTGGAGCGCTTTACAGTCCTTTTTCCAGTGACCCAGCTGGCCACAGTGGAAACACCTGTTGTCCTTTGACCGCTTAACCTTCTGTTTCAGAGCCTTGCTGTAACTCTTGACAGGGGCTTTTCCCTTCTTCCCCTTCTTCTTGTTCCTGGAAGGAACCATTAAGACAGAGGTTGAAGGCTTTCCCTTCAGAGTTTCCTTAGTAGTCAAGAGCATATTGAGCAGCTCTGCCGGAGTATAATCGATTTTGTTCATATTAAAGTTAATAATGAACGCATTGAAAGAAGGCGGGAGAGACTGCAGAATAATGTCTACAGCAAGCTCCTGGTTGATGGTATGCCCCAGTTTCTCCAGAGCCTCCTTGTGCCCAATCATCTTGAGCACGTGAGCTCCCACTGGGCTCCCTTCAGCCAGTTTGCTCTGAAAGAAAAGCTTGGTCAGATTATAGCGTTCTGTCCTCGCCTGTGCAGCATACAGCATCTTGAGGTTCGCTATAATCTCTATAGCCGACATATCCTCATGCTGACGCTGCAGCGGTGGCGTCATAGACGCTAGCATCAGGCAAGCGACATCAATGCTATCATTGACGTGCTTTTCATAGGCATCACGAACCGCCCTTGCGGCGTTCGCAATGTGTGCTTTTGAGCTCTTGCCTAATCAAAATACATTTTGATCTATCTAGACAAGCTTGACTCGCAGGTCAATTATACAATAAATTAATTAAAAATGTGATTCGCAGATCACAAAACAAATTAATTTACAAGTTTAATTCCAGGCTCGCAGGCCCCAGCACAGCACACATTAAATTGGGCATCCCACATAAGATAAAATAAACAAGCATATGGCATCAATCAATCATCATGTGATCCCTTACAAAGAAAATAAAATTTTGAAAACCCCATAGGCATCAATTTTAATTTCCTTATGTGCCCTACAACCTTACAACGGTCCATTGATAGGGATCCACTCAACAATCTAGTTAGATCCATGCCCTTGCATGCACCAAGTCCTAACTGACTCGAGTTGACCTAATGGTCAACCATGCATGCGCCAAGGGCTGAACAACCAACATGAGTTCTGGCAAGCGGGTGTGACCCCGGGCCTAACTCATGTGTGTTCACTGGTCGTCTCAACCAGACCTCGCTACACGCCTGTGATGCAATCGACCTATAGCCACCTTGTGCTTGCGCATAGGTGCCATCTGGTCGATCCATCTAGGCTGTCAGATGGTCTGATCAGACTATTGGATCTAACCTAGAGGGTGACTTCAACCTCATCAACCCATCTAAGGGTTTATAGTAAGCGCCACTTAGATCTAATGGTGAGCGCGCAAGTCATTTAGTTTGTTTTGAGAAAACATCAACAACATTCAACATGATAGATGCGCACATCATCATACATGCGCCAACAAGAAAGACATCATCATCAAGTTTTCGCATGAAGTTAAGATCTAAGCTAGAGCGCAAACAAGGATCACAAAGCAATCATATAACCATACATACAACCGCACCTCTGATACCAATTGAAGAAACCCCTTTCGAGAGGGGGGCGCAAACCCTAAGCATGGCGCAAATAAAACTTTGCAAGCGGTAGCAAGGGTTTGATGATCTTTTGCATGTCATATGATCAACTATCATAGATTGAATAGATCAAGAGTAGATCATACCATAGCCATCTTTCGGATGGTCCCTTGGAAGAAGAGATCGAAGAGGGTCTCCTCCACAAGATGCGCACACAACATGAGAATTGACTTGCTTCTTGTTGCTCCTTGTGCTAGCAAGGATCTCCAAGATGTCCCTTGATCGAATGAAGGAAAAAGGAGATGATCTTGGCGTGGATGAACTCCTCCTTGTTCTCGTCAAAACTCTCCACACCGAGAAAGAGGCGTTGAGTTGAGAGAGAGACCAACGTTCTCATCCAAAGTGAAGCGTTGAGAAACCATTTCCGAAACCTCCACTTCCAAAAATGGTAAGTCATCACTACAAGCGTTCATGTCTCTTATGAACCAAACCAAAACGCCAATTCGATTTAACCATGCGTTCACACATATGTGAACCGGTTCAAATAGAATTCGGTCTAATTGATTTTGGTTCAAAGATCAAATTGAACCAAGCCAAGCCATGGTCTAAATCTCATCTGAACCATGAAGGTTCGAGATCTAACCGTACATCTCTTGATGCCTTTGATCTCACCGATCTAGCATCACTACTCTCGATCGAAGCTTACCGATCTCAAGCCCTAATCAATCAAACATGATCAGGCCAGATCTCACTTGCAATCAGAGTTTAAACTCCTTTAAACTGAACCAAAACAATTCAGTCCACACGATCTGACTCAAGTAAGCCACATCATCAAATTGTGCGACCCTGAGGGTTTCCTTTAAATGTCGGTAACGATAACTTACGTTATCACGATCAGTGAGAGGTATCTAGCAACACATCACTGTCTCCCGATATAAAGAAAAGAGTCTTCCAAGACTACACCCAAAACATAGCACAAGTGTGAATCCACTTCACAAGGCATGCATGTGTCCTTTGCCACTGGATGTTCTTATTGGACAAGCGTGTCAAGCCAGTAACTCCAATATGATGAGCATGATTAGATCAGATGAACATAGTCACCTGGGTATGGCCATACACATTCTCAATCATCTCATTCAGGGGGGGGGGGGCCCTTCAGAACATCTCACTCCAATTAAGGAGATGGCAATCCTATATCTATCACTAGTGTCCTAACCTGACTCATGATCATTATCCAAGATAGTCTATAACCATTATATTTCAAATAATATTGAACTACCTCAAAACAATGACAATCATCATTTAGAAACACAAGTGATCTCAAGTCAGAGGACATGTGCCACTTGTAGCATAAGGATTATTCACATTGTGACAAGCAATTGAATATCCTAATAGGGTCTGTCCAGTACATCCAATGTACCTATGAGTCTACATCTTATTCCATGCTCGAAGCATCCTATAAGATTAGAACACACATTAGTCTCAATCATATCAAGGCTGTCTCATGTTTACCAAGATATCTCGACTAAGGACTTAACTGCATGTCAGCCTAGCTGAACAGCTTTGAGACATTATTCAGAAGTACACATATTGCAGCAGACAATGTAACAACCTGAATAACAACCATTGCCTTTATAAATAAAAGAGTTTATATACATGATACTCATGGAATCCCAAGGCCTCAAACATTAGCCTTAAGGGCATACCCCAACAGGGGCCCCCCTGGATGAGATGATTGAGAAAGTGTATGGCCATACCCAGGTGACTATGATCATCTGATCTAATCATGCTCATCATATTGGAGCTACAGGCTTGACACGCTTGTCCAATAAGAACATCCAGTGGCAAAGGAAACATGCATGCCTTGTGAAGTGGATTCACACTTGTGCTGTGGTTTGGGTGTAGTCTTGGAAGACTCTTTTCTTTATATCGGGAGACAGTGATGTGTTGCTAGATACCCCTCACTGATCGTGATAACGTGAGTTATCGTTACCGACATTTAAAGAAAACCCTTAGGGTCGCACAATTTGATGATATGGCTTACTTAAGTCAGATCGTGTGGACTGAATTGTTTGGGTTCAGTTTAAAGGGATTTAGTCTCTGATTGTAAGTGAGATCTGGTCTGATCATGTTTGATTGATTAGGGCTTGAGATCGGTAAGCTTCGATCGAGAGAATGGATGCTAGATCGGTGAGATCAGGAGCATCAAGAGATGAACGGTTGGATCTGGAGCCTTAGGGTTTAATTGTGATCTAGACCAAATCGCTTGGGTTAATTGGTCTTGGACCAAACTGAAATTGAACCAGCTCATCAAGTGAGCGCATGGTTCAAGTGGAGAGGAGTATGCGCTTGGGATAATCCCATGGTCGCATGAAGAGAGTGGTTTACTATTTTTGGAAACCATGTTTCCAAATCGTGACCACGCCTCACGATAGCTTCTCTTCACGCCTATTGTCGCTCCTTCCTCGCGTGGCTCTCTCATTCGAGTGTTTTTTGGGGTTGACGACAAGAAGCAAATCGCCAAGCAAAGAAAAGGTTCTCTCTTCCCTTCCATACGACAAGGACCTCTTGGAACCTTGCTAGCACAAGGAGCACCATCGGAGTAGGCGACTTCTTCATCTTGTGTGCGCATCCTTTGGAGGAGATCCCTATCGCTCTCTGCTTCCAAGTCGCCATCTAGAAATGGCATCGGTATGACATCTTCTATGTTTGCAATCGGTTTAACAAGTTGATCATATGTTATGCATGAATCCGATCCCCTAGAAACCCTCTTCCGCTGCTTAAAAATTTTATACGCGCCATGCTTTAGGGTTTCGCCCCCTTCTGGGGACTTTCATCACGCTCCCACTAAACCTCTTATATACACACGGGTCATCTTCATTTTTGATGAAACCAAACTCACAGATTGATTCATCAAAACGAATATTCCAGCTTCTCGATGCTTGTTTAAGTCCATAAATAGACTTCTTTAATTTGCATATTTTATGACGATCTGATGGATTGATGAAACCTTCAGGTTGTGTCATATACACATCCTCTTCTAGTTTTCCATTAAGGAAAGCAGTTTTCACATCCATTTGCCAGATCTCATAATCATAATATGCAGCTATCGCGAGAATAATCCGAATAGACTTGAACATGGCTACAGGAGAGAAAGTTTCATCATAATCTATCCCGTAGATTTGTTTGAAACCTTTCGCAACTAGCCTGCCTTTATAGGTAACCACGTTACCATCCATGTCAATCTTCTTCTTGAAGATCCACTTACAGCCTATAGGGATTACTCCCGGAGGCGGATCAACCAAATCCCAGACTTGGTTATCTGACATGGAGTCCATCTCGGCTCGCATAGCTTCAAGCCATCTCGCTGATTCCGGTCCACTGACCGCATCCGCATAAGTGAGGGGTTCATCATCAATGATGTAGACTCCATCATAGCGCTCAGGCTGTCGACGGATCCTTCCCGATCTTCGCGGTTCCCGTGATATCTGAGCCTCAGGTTGTTCAGTAACCTGTTCTATTGGCTCAGGCTCATCCAACTGAGTTTGACTACTTTGTCCTTCTTCTGGATTTTCATCCAGCTTTATTTCTCTCCCACTGGCCTCTTGCAGAAGAAATTCCTTCTCAAGAAAAATAGCCGTTCGAGCAACAAATACTTTGTTCTCTTTGGGATCGTAGAAATAATAACTCTTAGTTTCTTTAGGGTAACCGACAAAGATACATTTATCAGATCTGCTCTCCAGTTTCCCAGAGGCGAGCTTTTTAACATAAGCCTCGCAACCCCAGATTTTAATAAATGTCAAGCTCGGCTGTTTCCCATACCATAACTCATATGGCGTCTTTGAAACGGCCTTGGATGGCACTCGGTTTAGTACCTTTGCAGCTGTTTCCAGTGCAAATCCCCAAAAGGATTAAGGTAGAGTAGCCTGACTCATCATTGAATGAACCATATCAAGTAACGTTCTATTTCTCCTCTCGGACACACCATTCCATTGCGGTGTTCCTGGCGGAGTGAGCTGTGAGATAATCCCACACTCCTTTAGATAGTCAGTAAACGCATGACTCAAGTATTCTCCACCTCGATCAGAACGAAGTGCCTTGATATTTCAGCCTAGCTGATTTTGTACTTCATTCTTGAACTCTTTGAACTTGTCAAAAGATTCACTCTTATGTCTCATAAGATAGACATACCCATATCTACTGAAATCATCAGTAAAGGTAATGAAGTACTGATAGCCACCTCTGGCATGTTTACTAAATGGCCCACACACATCACTGTGTATAAGGTCAAGTAAACCTGAAGCCCTTTGACCTTTGTTAGGAAAAGGAGCCTTCGTCATTTTACCCATTAAACAAGCTTTGCATGTATCAAGCTCCTCATAGGAGAATGATCCCAGCAGTCCATGGTCATGCAACCGCTTAATGCGCTTCTTGTTAATGTGGCCTAAACGACTATGCCATAGCAAGGTGCTGTCATCAGCATACTTGGCTTTCTTATTATCAATTTGTTGTACAGAACATTCCATGTCCAACATGAATAACCCATTGTTAATCGACCCAGTAGCATAAACAATATTATCAAAAGAAATATAACACTTTGAAGTTTTGCATTCAAAGGAAAACCCTTTCCTGACAAGAGCAGGAATAGAGATAATATTCTTAGTTATGCTTGGTACAAAATAACAATTGTCCAGTTCTAATACAAGACCAGATGGTAAAGAGATGTGATATTCTCCTACAGCAACAGCAGCAACCCGTGCCCCGTTTCCAACTCGTAGGTCCACCTCATGCTGTCCCACCTGTCTTCTTCTCTTGAGTTCCTGTACATTTGAACAAATGTGAACTCCACATGCAGTGTCCAACACCCATGAAATAGAAGAAGAAGATACCATGACTTCAGTCACGAAAATACCTGAGCCAGAAGCGAAAGGCTTGCTTCCCTTCTTATCTCCTTGGAGCGCTTTGCAGTCCTTCTTCCAGTGACCCAACTGGCCACAATGGAAACATCTGTATTCCTTCGACCGCTTTATCTTTTGCTTTAGAGCCTTGTTGTAGCTCTTGATAGGGGCTTTGCCCTTCTTCCCCTTCTTCTTGTTCCTGGAAGGAACCATTAGGACAGAGGATGAAGGCTTTCCCTTCTCAAGAGTCTGCTCTGTAGTATAGAGCATGTTCAGTAACTCCGCCGGCGTACAGTCGATCTTGTTCATATTAAAATTAATGATGAATGGATCGAAAGAGGCCGGGAGAGACTGCAGGATGATGTCTACAACAAGCTCCTGATTGATGGTGTGTCCCAGTTTCTCTAGAGCCTCCTTGTACCCAATCATCTTGAGTACGTGAGCTCCCACTGGACTCCCTTCAGTCAGTTTGCTCTGAAAGAAAAGTTTAGTCAAGTTATAGCGTTCAGTCCTTGCCTGTGCAGCATACAGCATCTTGAGATTTGCTATAATTTCAATAGTAGATAAATCTTCATGCTGACGCTGAAGCTCTGGCATCATAGACGCAAGCATAAGGCAAGCGACATCAATGCTATCATTGACATGCTTCTCATAAGCTTCTCGAACCGCCCTTGCGGCGTTCGCAGCGGGTTGAGGCGGTATTGCCGTCTCGAGGACATACAGCTTCCTCTCAGCCTTAAGAACAATCTTAAGGTGTCCGTACCAGTCTGAGAAGTTTGGCCCAGCAAACTTCTCCCTTTCCAGTAAGGATCGCACATTGAACGCTGTGGTGTTCATTGCTGCAGTAATCTACAACATTGCAAGAATAGCAAGGTCAGTATCAATGTTAGAATCAATCCAGGACTTAAGAATGATTCTTTTCTTACTATTTTATCTGACTGAAAAATCCAGTAAAATAGTCCGAAAGAGTAAAACTCTTTTAGTGAGATGGGATCCAGATTTCATACTTGGTCTCCGCGTCCCGCTCAGGCGAGATAAGATGCACAGAGAGTACAAGCACTAATCTCTGGTAGGCAATCCCTGCCAATCGCCAACCCGTGCGATTCCCCTTCATCTGGGCAATCTAGCAGACTGTGCCAACTGAGTTGGTACAACACAGTCTCTGATCCCACAGATGGCTGCCTCCATATGGCTACCATATGCTCAATATGTAGCCTACATGGTCAAGCTGACCTGACCTACTCCCTGGACCACCACGTGCTATGCTGAGCAACGAGAAGCGATAAATCCCTTCTCTGTAACACGCAGGTGTAATCACACACCGTCTGAAGATAGATGGGCGTGCCCACTGAGTGGGTACAACACGGCCCCAACGATAGTCAGAACAGTGAGGTTTCGCGTCAGAAGGCTTACGTGCTTGATATTCATCGTTGGATTTTAATGGTCCTTTTATCTTCTTAACTATCATGCAAATCCTATGGTGATAGCAGAAGAATGAATCATGCAGATATTAAATTTACTTAAACAGTAAATAGAAAGCATGATTATCTTATGTGGTAAAAGCCCATTAAGCCTAAGTTAGACCTTAAATTAACTTAAGTCTTCACTTGGGCTCTTCATGGGTCTTTATCATTTCATCTGGCCCAACCCGGGCCAAAGCGCCCTGTGCAGCTGAGATGCGCCCACCAGGTAAAATGCGCCTGTCCTAGAGTCGAACCCTAGACCTCCCACTGGTGAAGCCACTTGCTGCATGCGCCTCTGCCATGTGTGCTCAATGCTCATGTCTGATTAAATTACATTTTAATCTATCTAGACATGATTTGACTCGCAAGTCAATTACACTTTATAAATTAATTAAAATGTGATGCGCAGCTCACAATAAATAATTTACAATATTCATCCAGGCACGCAGGCCCCAGCACAGCACACATTAAATTTGGGCAGCCCACATAAGATGAAATAGACATTCAATCATGTTATACAAACATCATGTGATCCAATCAAGAAAATAAAATTTTCGAAAATCCCATTGGCATCAATTTTATTTCCTTATGTGCCCTACTACCTTAGAACGGTCCATTAATAGGGATCCACTCATCAGACCCAGTCAGACCCACTGCCCTTGCATGCACCAAGTCATAACCGATTTGTGTCGACCTTATGGTCAACAATGCATGCTTTAAGGGCTGAACGTCCCTCATGATCCCTGGCAAGCGGGTGTGACCCCGGGCCTTAATCATGAGCGTTCATTGGTTGTCTCAATCAGACATCGCTACACGCCTTTCTGCAGTCGACCTATAGCCACCTCATGCTTGCGCATAGGTGCCATCTGGTCGACCCATCTAGGCTGTCAGATGGTCTGATCAGGCAGTTGGGTCTATACTGGACGATGACTTCAACCCTAATAACCCATCTAAGTTTTTCAAGTAGGCGCTTAGATCTAAATGGATGCGCACAA
The DNA here is from genome assembly GCA_027563935.2 of Costus lasius. Classification (NCBI taxonomy): domain Eukaryota; kingdom Viridiplantae; phylum Streptophyta; class Magnoliopsida; order Zingiberales; family Costaceae; genus Costus; species Costus lasius. Next base: position 51,912,235 of record CM050449.1, read on the forward strand.
GTAAAAGAGTTTTTGATCAAAAACTACAACATGCGCCAACAATATACATGCGCCAATGTAAAGCATACATCTATTTTCGCATGATCAACTATCATGTGGTTTCGCATGTAATTTAGATCTATTCATAAGCACAAACAAGGATCACAAAAACAAGCAATCATATGATCATACAGAAACCTATGCTCTGATACCAATTGAAAGTCCCTAAAGGGGGGGGGGGCGAAAACCCTAATAGGCGCATATCAGAGTTTTCACAGGCGGAAGCTAGGGTTTCTAAGATCGGTTTGCATGTCATATAATCAACTTATTAATACTTTGTATAGATCAAATTAAGATCATACCATAGCCATGATTGAATGGCGTCTTGGAAGCAGAGAACGAAGTAGCTCTCCTCCAAAACGTGCGCACACAAGATGATTGATCGCCTACTCCTTGTCGATCCTTGTGCTAGCAAGGCTCCAAGGTGTCCTGATCGTGTGAAAGGAATGTGATGATGTCTTTTGCTTGTCACACAACCTCCTAGGCGTGAAGACTATCCTCACACGAGAGAGGCGTCGAAAAGAGAAGAGAGGCGAGCGTTCATCTCGAACGTGAGGCGTGAAGTCTATTTTGGAAACCATGACTTCCAAAAAATAGCAAGTCAACACTTCATGCGTTCATGCGTTTATGAACCAACCGCAAACTCCTTCTTTTGAACCATGCGCTCATGTGATGAGCCGGTTCAATTATATTTGGTTCAAAGACCAAATCAAACCAAGCCTTGGTCTAGATCATATAAAACCAAATGGCTCAAGATCTAACCACACATCTCTTGATGCTCCTGATCTTATCGATCAAGCATCATTTCTCTTGATCGAAGCTTACCGATCTCAAGCCCTAATCAATCAAACATGATCAGACCAGATCTCACTTACAATCAGAGTTTAAACTCCTTTAAACTGAACCAAAACAATTCAGTCCACACGATCTGACTTAAGTAAGCCATATCATCAAATTGTGCGACCCTAAGGGTTTCCTTTAAATGTCGGTAACGATAACTTACGTTATCACGAACAGAGAGGGGTATCTAGCAACACATCACTGTCTCCCGATATAAAGGAAAGAGTCTTCCAAGACTACACCCAAATCACAGCATAAGTGTGAATTCAATTCACCAGACATACTTGTTTCCTTTGCCACTGGATGTTCTTATTGGATAAGCATGTCAAGCCTGTAACTCCAATATGATGAGAGTGGTTAGATCAGATGAACATAGTCATCTGGGTATGGCCATACACTTTCTCAACCATCTCATCCAGGGGGCCCCTTTAGAACATCACACTCCAATCAAGGAGAAGGCAATCCTATATCTATCACTAGCGCCCTAACATGACTCATGTTCATTATCCAAGATAGTCTCTAACCATTATGTTTCAAATGATATTAAACTACCTCAAGACAATGCCAATCATCATTTAGAAACACAAGTGATCTCAAGTCAGAGGAAATATGCCACTTGCTTGCATATAAGGATTATTCACATTGTGACAAGCAATTGAATATCCTAAGTAGGGTCTGTCCAGTACATCCAATGTACCCATGAGTCTACATCTTATTCCATGCTCGAAGCATCCTATAAGATTAGAACACATATTAGTCTCAATCATATCAAGGCTGTCTCATGTTCACCAAGATATCTCGACTAAGGACAATACTGCATGTCAGCCAAGCTGAACAGCATTGAGACATTATTCAGAAGTATACATATGGCAGCAGATAATGCAACAACATGAATAACAACCATTGCCTTTATAAACATTGAGTTTATACATGATACTGATATGATCCCAAGGCCTCAAACATTAGCCTTAAGGGCATACCCCAACATAACCAGCCCACATACCAGTCTCACAAGTACCATAGTTGTCCCATATCCACTAAGGTACATCGACTGGGGACTATAGTTCGAGCACAGATCCAATCTATCTCCAGGGACATTATCATGTTAGTACATATGCGTAGATGTAAACAAACATAGATAACAACAATGCCAGAATGATATAAATATCAAAGTCAAGTAGTACATAAGTGGACCAAAACTAGGTCCTAGGGCATATACACCAACAGCCTTCACGGTCCGTGAAACTTTATGTGTACAAGAAGTTGTATGCACAGAAACATTTACGGCCGCAGCCATACACACATTATAGGCCATGAAAGTTTGCGCCCCTTTGAGTTTTTCACTCGATTCGACTCCAAATCAAACCAGATTTGATCCAAACTCTCCAGATTTGTTCCTTGAAGGGTTTCGGACTGATCAAAGTATAAAAGGTTTGATTTTTGGAGGTAAAGGAGGACTTTTCGAATGAACACAAGTGGCAGCGACTGTTAGGGCAAGAATCGGTTCCAGAGTAGATTTCCGGCGAGATTTCACGCAAAAGAGAAGATTGATCACCTCCTCTTCATCTCCAGATCTAGGGGAAGCTTTTCTTGTGATATCCATGATCTTATCATTTTTTTAGTGAAATTCTTGTTATTCGAGAGGATTCAATGCTTGTTCATTCAATACATGTGCTGCCTTTTACAAACATGAGTGAGTAATTTCATTTCAGGATTTTGGGGAATAGCCCACTAACAATTTTGATATAGAAATTGAATTATTGTTCTCTGCAATGATGATTATTCCATGATTTGATTAGAACTATGTTAATCCATAGTTTATTCTGACCAAGTTTATTGCATTTTAGAAGTTGTGAGAAGAACCAGGAGGTGAATCGCAACATCAGATCTGTTTTAATCAAACTAACGAATCCAATCACGGGAGTAGTTTGGATTCGTTTGAAGGTTATACAAAGTTTTTTATAGAACTTAATGGCTCCAGGTACGTTAACTGTCACGAGAGTAGGGAGTTAGCGTAGCTAGATACCGAGTTACGCTTCAGGAGAAGGTAATCCGCACCTTAGGAAAAATCCCTTTCATGATCATAATTTTCAGATCAAAGAATAACTTTATAAGATTCTTAATTGTCAGCGTGGCGAACCGTGAGTCCCGACCTTTCAGAACCTAATTTTCCTTAAACACTGCTTCCATTGCTTTCTCATACTTAGAGCTCAAACAATCCACGACTTGATTAGCCTAGATTTAGATGAATTGTATAGTTAGTACTTGATCGCCTAATCCTCGAGGGAATGATCTTAATTTTATTACTTCGATAAATCCGTACACTTGCGGACGCATCACATGTCGGCTAACCAAGTCTGGGATTTGGTTGAGCTGCCTAATGGAGTAAAACCCACAGGCTGTAAATGGGACTTCAAAAGGAAGACTAACATGGATTACAACATAGTTACCTATAAGGGTAGACTTGTGGCTAAATGATTTAGACAGGTCCACGAGGTTGACTATGATGAAACCTTCTTGCCAGTTGCCATAATCAAATCCATTCGGATTCTACTTGCTATAGTTGCATATCATGACTATGAGATATGGCAGATGGATGTTAAAACAGCGTTCCTTAACGGGAAGCTGACAGAGGATATGTATATGACACAACCTGATGGCTTCATCCATCCTGTAGAGGCCCATAAGGTCTGCAGGCTAAAGAAATCCATTTATGGATTAAAGCAAGTATCTCAAAGTTAGAATCTTCAGTTTGATGAGGCAGTAAGGGATTACGATTTTATCAAAAGCGAAGATGACACCTGTGTGTACAGAAAACTTAGTAGTTTGGTGACTTTTCTGGCCTTGTATGTCGATTACATACTGCTCATCGGAAACGATATCCTTGGTCTTCAGTCTATGAAGATATGGTTGGGGAAGTATTTCGAGATGGACTTAGGGGAGGCTATATCCTAGGTGTGAGGATCTATAGGGATAGATCTAAGAGGCTCATGGCCCTTAGTCAGAGTACCTACATTGATAAGGTCCTAGAGAGGTTCAACTTGAAGCAATCCAAGAAGGGATACCTTTTAGTGAGACATGATCTTACTCTCTCAAAGCACCAGTGTCCCACCACACAGGCAGAGAGAGATGACATGAGTTGAGTGCCATATGCTTTGACAGTAGGTTCGATCATGTATGCAATATTGTGTACTAGACCAGATGTGGCTTATGTTGTGAGTATAACCAGCTGATACCAATTCAATCCAGGTTTGCAGCACTAAGTGACTGTAAATAACATCCTGAAGTATCTGAGAAGAACTAAGGATTTGTTCTTTGTCTATAGGGGATAGGAAGAGTTCAGTATTCAGGGCTACACTGATGCGTCATTCCAGTCATACCCTGATGACTTCAGATCATAGGCAGGCTATGTGTTCAAGTTAAATGGAGGTGCTATATGTTGGAAAACCTTCAAGCAATCCACCATTGCTGATTCTATAACGGAAGCTAAGTATGTCACCGCTTCTCAGGCAGCCAAAGAAACCATTTGGATAAGGAAGTTCATTTATGAGCTTTAGGTGGTTCCAACTATTGTGGATCCTATAGAACTCTATTGTGACAACAATGGAGCAATTGTACAGGCAAAGGAACCACGGTCACATCAAAGGTCCAAACACATACCCATGAGATTTCACCTGATCAGAGGGATTATTGACCGAGGTGATGTCAAGATTAGCATAGTTGACATAGAGAACAATCAAGAAAAAGCAAATTAGTACTACTTTGAATCATTTAATCTGGACTTGTATTAAATGATCATGGCTCCCACTATTTTAATCGAATTGACAACCGATAAAGTCAATTGAGAAATCTGAGATTTCCTAGTGATATGGGATCCTTATTCCACATGAGGCTTCGTGTCCCACGAGGGTGGGATGAGATGCATAAAGTGACCCATGATTCTTAAGGTGGGCACGTGACATAGAGAATGTTATGGGTGAGTTGGTCCTTAATTCAGTACTCTACAGTGGGGGAAACCATGATTCTGAATACGCGAGAGGAGCTGGAGGCGAGGGAAGTAAAAACGTGCAGAGCGATGAAAACTTGAGAAAACTGATGAAAACCCGTGCCGCAGGGACACGACTTGAGAAATACCAGCGAGCCGAGGAGACAACGAGCATGATTCTACGAATGAAACTACTCACCTGATTAGTAGAGACAATTTCTTGAAGCAAGCACGTGCACGCAGGACCTAGACAGGGCTGCGGAGGCGAAACGCTGCGAGTCCAAGTCACAAGCCGGTCAATGATTGCAAGGACTGCCTTGAAAAGGACCCGGAGCCTTGGGAGGTTCCCCGGATGTTTTGATTGAAAGCTGAAAATCGATTACAAGAGGTGGGTGAAGAGACTCTAGCCAAGCTCTTCGAAGTTTGAAGTGGCCTAAACCTTCGCGTGGGGGAAGGCGCTACTATAACAAAGCTAAAAAACTAGTAGTCCCTTAGCCCTCTTTTATAGAACAAGAGGGAGGGGTGAGGCACAAGCTACTCACATGGGTTTTGTTGGAGACTCCAACAACCCCTAACAACTAAAGAGGGTCCAAGATGCCCTCTAACAACCTGAAAAGCAATAACTAACTAGGGAATAAAAGGACAGAGAACAACACGCGGAGGTGGCTGGCGCATGGGCCTTCTTGCTGGGCCATCGACTGGGCCATTGTCGACGGCTATACCATCTCGGAGCAAGCTACCACGAAGCAGCAGAACTTACTGATCGTGGGCTGGTTCTGGACATTGGTGGGGGTCCTCGAGGAAGAGTAGCCATAGGAACGGGTTGAAGGGACTTAGAAGATCTAGGTGAAGCCTCGTTGAGGGAGCGGACGTCGCAAGTTGTTGCTGAAGAAGGGCTCACCACACCCACAAAACGGTCCAGGGGGTGCGAGGACCGTTGCGACCGTCGAACGGGATGAAAATTGACCTCCGTGTGTTTTCTGGGGCTAAACACGGCCTGGCCGTGTCAGAGATCACGACCGTGTTCAGTTTCTGCTTTCTGGGCTGAGGTGGACACGGGTGGTGGCACGGTCGTGATGGCGGTGGTGGCGAGCGCTACGTCCTGGGCCAATGTGAACACAGCTTGGCCGTGTTGGGCGGCACGGCCGTGATGGGCTGCGGCAGATTTTCCCGAGACTTTCACGGGTGAAGGCACGGGCGAAGCTGGGGCCATGAAGTTCTCGGTCTCGGTGGACACGACATGGCTGTGTCGGGGAGCACGGCACTGATGGACCGCTGAAATCTCGGCTGAAGCGGGCACGGGCGGTGGCACGGCCGTGGTAAGCGCCGTGTCGGTGTTCGCATCTGCGGGCGACCATGTCATGGCCGTGTCGGGGTCTGCAGGGCTCTGCTTGCACTGAAATTCGCGGGCTTCTTCCTCAAGTTCTGGGGAGTTTGTCCAAGTGTCTGCTGGAGGGAACAGGCCCTCCTCATAGGCGTCCATGACTCCGTCACGTATCCCGGGGTGGGAAGAATTCTCCTCCGGAGAATAAGAGGGGCTGATGTCGCCGGAGGGAACGCCGGAGGGTAGGGGCGCGTGGAAGGGCAGGAAGTCAGCGACGTTGAAGACAGGGCTGATGAGAGAGTCCTCCAGTAGATCGAGGACATACGCATTGTTGCCAACCCACAGCAGAACCGTATAGGGGCCATCGCACTATGCTTGCAACTTCCAGTTGGCTCGAGATCTCAACCACTCAGGGTGGACACGCACAAGAACACGCTCACCAATCTCGAAGTGGTGTGGCCTACGATGCGCATTGGCCTCAGCTGCGTACTGAGTATTGCTCAAGAAGATCCGGCGGCGAACCTGATCGTGTAAACCCGATATGTGAGATGCAAATGCATGGGCGGACTTGTGGTGAGAAGGATGGGCTGGGAAGTTATGCATATCGAGGGGCTTGAGTGGTTGGTGACCAAGGACGACCTGGAAAGGACTCAGACCGGTAGAGCGATTGAATGCACTGTTATATGCAAACTCCACGATGGGGAGATAATCAGCCCAATGGCGTGGGAAATCACCAGCCAAGCAGCGCAAGAGGTTACCCAAGCTACGGTTCATGACCTCCGTTTGACCATCCGTCTGTGGATGGTACGCCGACGAATAATTGTGGGTGGTCCCAAGGAGGGCCCACAAGGACTTCCAGAAATGACTGACGAACTAGGTGTCGCAGTCGGAGACGATAGTGAGAGGGAGCCCATGTAAGCGAACGATCTCTTTGACGAAGAGATGCGCAATGTGGGAAGCATCGGCCATCTTAGAACATGGCACGAAGTGTGCCATCTTTGAGAAGCGATCCACGACAACAAAGATGGAGTCGTGTTGTGAGGCGTGCGAGGCAACCCTAGGACGAAGTCCATGCTAATATTGAGCCATGGACTCTTAGGAACGGGGAGCGGGGTGTACAAGCCAGTATTGGTAGGACGAATCGAGGGTCTTGTCGCGGCCATGGTGCCCTGTGGCACCACCCGCATGGTGTTGGGAAACCCCGGGGATATTTTACAAATTCTTTAGAAACAAATACAATGCACAGCGGAATAATATCCCCGAAACAGACTAGTCCCAAAAACCCAATGAAGATCACATGCGAGAGAGTCGACACGATGAGATAGAAAATACCTTAAAGCAAGATGAGGCCGATGTCGAGGTAGGCGCCCAAGCATGCGCCCTCTGCAGTCTCACACACACGGATGCCTCGAGTCCTCTTCTTCCACGCCTGGTGCTAGCCTCGGGAAGAAGATCCAAGCCTTAGGGAGACCTCCACTTCACTTGCACCACCTTCTAGAGAAGTTGCACCAAGGAGGAGGAGGGAAGAAGACAAGCCGCCAAGCTCCAATGCTCCAAACGCCAAGAGGAAAGGAGGAAGGTTGCTTGCGGCTAGGGTATCAAAGATGTTCGCCCAAGTTCTCCTTGCTCTCGCCCCTTCTATTGTTCATGCCTTCAAGTAATTCATTCATTCAAGAGGGGCAACTAGGGGTTATATTTATAGCAAGGAGTGGCGATTAGGGATGGCTATGATCAAGCCAAGTGGGCGGCTTGGAGAAGAAGTAGGAAATAGAATTATTTTAATAAATAATCAAGTCCTAATCCAATTAGGACTCTAATTAATTATTTAAATAATTAACCCTATTAAATAGGACTCTAATTAATTATTTAATTAATTAATTAATTAGCCCACAAATGATTAAATCAACTTAGATTAATCATATGTGTCATAGGCGCCAACCCTAGTCTAACCAGGGTTAAACATGCGCCTACACATTCTTCTCCTTAAGCCCACTTAACTTATTAATAAGCCCAACTATAGAATGGGCCTAACCCAAGGTCCATTATGCATGTCAATCAACCCATTGGATCTAATCCAATTTAACTCAAGGTCAAACTAGGTTAACCATGGTTAGTTTGGTCAATATGCCAAAGATGGAAGTTGGCCCTAATAAGTTTCTTCCATCTCATCAGGCCCATCGGTGCTGATGAAATCTCCCAAATAGATCCGAGTCATCCAATAACTTGATCATAAGGCTTCTCGATCAATAGGAGAACTCGAGTATCAAGGTGTGTGACCTTGTAGGTTCCTCTGATGTTGGCAGTGCTGACCTAAGGTCACCACAAGCAGTGAGTGGCACCTAGCAGTGCATCACTGCTACCCAAGTCATCGGAATGGATATCGACATCGACATCCCCATCATCGCAATCTGGTACAGATGCATTACAGTCTCTTTGCCGAACTGATATCCGATTGGACAAATGTGTCACCACTTGTTTTTATCCAATCTCATGGTTATGACTAAATCAGGTCTCACCTGGGTATGGCCATACACTTTCAGTCATAGAACCATAAAGGAGCTCCATGGATATCATGCTTCCCTTAGGAAGGGGCAAATCCTATGTCTGTCTATTGACCTTCTCCTATGAGTCGTGACATGCTCAATGACAACCGTTATTACCTCCCAACTACGGCGAGGTGTTAGGTTGTATCAAAGCATGTCCCTAACCATATAGAATGGCCAATGACCTCAAGTCAAGGGATCAATGCATCTCCTATCACTTGTGAGGATAACTCGTGACACTAAGTCATTGCCTCATAGCGGGTTGGTCCAGTATATCCACCACTAATATACCCATATGTCTGCGTTAGCACCTCGTGCCTAACCAGCCCATATACCAGTCTCACAAGTACCAGAGTTGTCCCATATCCACTCTAGTACATCGACTAGGGACGATCATTTGACCACAAATCCAATCTATCTCCAGGGACATTATTATGTAAGTACATAATCGCATATGTAGACAAACATTGATAATGACAATGCCAGAATGATATATATAAATATCAAAGTCAAGTAGTACAATAATGGACCAAAACTAGGTCCTAGGGCATATACACCAACACATGGAGTTCAACCAAGAGATGCTCGCGAAGGCACGAGCGAGGGAGACACAACCGGTTACCATACACTAGAAAGCCATCGTGAAGATGGTAGGGCAAGTCCGGGGGGTTAGTGGCAAGGAGCCAGGTGAAGACGTGACCAAAGTCGGGGTAGTCCGCATACTCATTGCGGATATGCTCAAGGGTCGGAACAGAGGTGGACAAGACACAAAGCAACGAGCGAACGCGACTGAGGGCGTCGGCCACCACGTTGACTTTGCCAGCCTTGTGCATGATGACGAAGGTGTACTGCTGAAGAAACTCAACCTACTTCACATGGCGAGGGGCGAGCTTCTTCTAGGCACTCAGAAAGAAGAGGGTCTGGTGATCGCTAAAGAGAACGAACTCCTTGTGCAGGAGGTAATGATGCCATTGTCGGAGGGACTGGACTATGGCGTAAAACTCCTTATCATAGGTGGAGTACCGTTGGCGCACCTCGTTCAACTTTTCGCTAAAGAAGGCGACGAAGTGGCCCTCTTGACTAAGAGTGCCGCCGATGCCCGTGCCGGAGGCATCGCAAGTGACCTCGAAGACCTTGGAGAAGTCGGGTAGGTGAAGGATAGGTGTTGAGGTCATGATGTCCTTGAGCACTAGGAAGGCACGGCTAGCGGCGGGTGTCCACGAGAAAGCCTCATGCTTAGTGCAGGCCGTCATAGGGGCAGTGATGGTGCTGAAGCCCTTAATGAAGCGGCGATAGAAGGCTGCGAGGCCGAGGAAACTGCAGACCTCGGTGACGGACTCGGGCTCAAGCCATTGGCGAATGGCCTCGACCTTAGCGGGGTTGACCATAAGTCCTTGGGCCGACACGATGAACCCAAGGAACTAGACCTGGTTTTCGAAAAAGGAGCATTTCTTTGCGTTAAGGAACAAGCGCTCCTTACGCAAAAGGTCAAAGGTCAAATGCAGGTGTGCTAAGTGATCGTCGCAGGTCCGGCTGTAGATAAGAATGTCGTCAAAGTAGACGACAAGGAACTTGCCCATGTAGGGGCGAAGCACCTGACTCATAAGACGCATATAGGTGGAGTGTGCATTGGTAAGGCCGAAGGGCATGACCAGCCACTCGTAGAGGCCGTCCTTCGTCTTGAAGGCCGTCTTCCACTCGTCGCCTTCACGGACACGGACCTGGTGGTAACCACTCCGGAGGTCAAGTTTGGTGAACCAACACGCACTGGAAATGAGGTCAAGCATGTCATCTAAACGGGGAATGGGGAACCAGTACTTCACTGTGATGTGATTCATTGCACGGTAATCAATGCACATCCACCAGGATCCGTCCTTCTTCGGGGTGAGAAGGGCCGGTACTGTTGGGGTATGCCCTTAAGGCTAATGTTTGAGGACTTGGGATTGCATCAGTATCATGTATAAACTCTTTGTTTATAAAGGCAATTGTTGTTATTCAGGTTGTTGCATTATCTGCTGTCATATGTATACTTCTGAATAATGTCTCAATGCTGTTCAGCTTGGCTGACATGCACTTTTGTCCTTAGTCGAGATATCTTGGTGAACATGAGACAGCCTTGATATGATTGAGACTAATGTGTGTTCTAATCTTATAGGATGCTTCGAGCATGGAATAAGATGTAGAATCATGGGTACATTGGATGTACTGGACAGACCCTACTAGGATATTCAATTGCTTGTCACAATGTGAATAATCCTTGTATGCGAACAAGTGGCATACTTCCTCTGACTTGAGATCACTTGTGTTTCTAAATGATGATTGGCATTGTTTTGAGGTAGTTCAATATCATTTGAAACATAATGGTTATAGACTATCTTGGATGATGAGCATGAGTCATGTTAGGGTGCTAGTGATAGACATAGGATTGCCGTCTCCTTGTTTGGAGTGTGATGTTCTAAAGGGGCCCCCTGGATGAGATGATTGAGAAAGTGTATGGCCATACCCAGATGACTATGTTCATCTGATTTGATCATTTTCATCATATTGGAGTTACAGGCTTGACACGCTTGTCCAATAAAGAACATCCAGTGGTAAAGGAAGCATGTATGCCTTGTGAAGTGGATTCACACTTATGCTGTGGTTTGGGTGTAGTCTTGGAAGACTCTTTCCTTTATATCGGGAGATAGTGATGTGTTGCTAGATACCCCTCACTGATCATGATAACGTAAGTTATCGTTACCGACATTTAAAGGAAACCCTTAGGGTCGCACAATTTGATGATATGGCTTACTTAAGTCAGATCGTGTGGACTGAATTGTTTTGGTTCAGTTTAAAGGGATTTAATCTCTGATTGTAAGTGAGATCTGGTCTGATCATGTTTGATTGATTAGGGCTTGAGATCGGTAAGCTTCGATCGAGAGAATGGATGCTAGATCTGTGAGATCAGAAGCATCAAGAGATGAACGGTTAGATCTTGAACCTTAGGGTTAATATGATCTAGACCAAATCGCTTGGGTTAATTGGTCTTTGAACCAACCCAAAAATGAACCAACTCATTATGTGAGCGCATGGTTCAAAGAGGAGAGAAAAATGCGATTGGTTCGTGGGTACATGAACGCATGATCGCATGAGAGAGTAAGGCTAGCTATTTTTAGTAGCCACGCCTCCACGTTTTGAGTGGAACGCATCTCTTGTCGCCCCTCTCCTATTCTCGTCACTTGCTCTCGTGTGGAGGTTTTTGTTCACGCCTTGGAGAGAGTTTGCTCAAGTGAGACATCATCTCAACTTCCCTTCCATTCGACAAGGACACTTGGAGATCCTTGCTAGCACAAGGTTCGACAAGGAGAAGCCAACATCCATCTTGTGTGCGCACCATTTGGAGGAGAAGCGCTTGACTCTCTACTTCCTAGATGCCATCCAAGCAATGGCACTGGTAAGAATCGATTCTCTTGTATGCAAGTTAAAGTTGATCATACTGCATGCATCGATCCAGAAACCCTTTCCGCTGCAAAAAGGTTTTATCATATGCGCCATTAGGGTTTCGACACCTCCCCCCTTGTTTAAGGGACTTTCAATTGGTATCAGAGCGAGGTTTATTGCATGTTAATATGATTGCTATCTTTGCATTGTGATCCATGTTTGCGCAAAAGACTAGATCTATAGGACATGCGAAACTTGTTGTATAGTTTTATGTTGGCGAAAATACATGATGTTATTTTCTCCTTGGCGCATGTTTCTTGTTGGCGCATGTTGCATGTTGTTTCTAAAACAAAAAGGGAACTTGCGCGCTTACCATTAGATCTAAGAGGCGCCTACTTTAAATCCTTAAACGGGTTGATAGGGTTGAAGTCATCGTCTAGTCTAGATCCAACCAGTCTGATCAGACCATCTGACAGCCTAGATGGGTTGACCAGATAGCACCTGTGTGCAAGCACGAGGTGGCTATAGGTCGACTGCGGACAGGCGTGTAGCGATGTCTGATTGAGACAACCATTGAACGCGCATGAGTTAGGCCCGGGGTCACGCCCGCTTGCCAGAACTCATGCAGGTCGTTCAGCCTATGGCATGCATTGTTGACCACTGGGTCGACTCAAGTCAGTTAGGACTTGGTGCATGCCAGGGCAGTGGATCTGACTAGGTCTGATGAGTGGATCCCTATTAATGGACCGTTGTAAGGTAGTAGGGCACATAAGGAAAATAAAATCATGCCAATGGGTTTTTCAAAAAAAAAAAAAATTTATTTTCTTATTGTTGGATCACATGTTGATTGGATGCCATGATGCTTGTTTATTTAATCTTATGTGGGCTGCCTTATTTAATGTGTGCTGTGCTGGGGCCTGTGAGCCTGGTTAATAGATGTAAATTATTTATTGTGATCTGCGCATCACATTTGATTTAATTTATAAAGTGTAATTGACCTGCGTGTCAATCTTGTCTAGATAGATTAAATTGTATTTTAATCAGACAAGAGCACAGAGCACACTTGGCAGAGGCGCATGCAGCAAGTGGCTTCACCAGTGGGAGGTCTAGGGTTCGACTCTAGGACAGGCGCATTTTACCTGGTGGGCGCACCTGAGCTGCAGTGGGCGCTTGGGCCCTGGGTTGGGCCAGATGGGATGCAAGAGACCCATGAAGAGCTCAAGTGAAGACTTAAGTTAAAATTAAGGTCTTACCTAGGCTTAATGGGCTTTTACCACATAAGATCAGCATGCTTTCTATTTATCATTTATATAATTAGAATTGCATGATTTAATCTTCTGCTATCACCATAGGATTTGTATGATAGTTAAGAAGATAAAAGACCGTTAAAATCCAACATTAAATATCAAGCACCATAGCCTTCTGACGCGAAACCTCACTGTTCTGACTATCGTTGGGGCCGTGTTGTACCCACTCAGTGGGCACGCCCATCTATCTTCAGACGGTGTGTGATTACACCTGCGTGTTACAGAGAAGGGATTTATCGCTTCTCGTTGCTCAGCATAGCACGTGGTGGTCCAGGGAGTAGGTCGGGTCAGCTTGACCATGTAGGCTACATATGTGGCGCATATGGTAGCTATATGGAGGCAGCCATCTGTGGGATCAGAGACTGTGTTGTACCAACTCAGTTGGCACAGTCTGCTGGATTGCCCAGATGAAGGGGAATCGCACGGGTTGGCGATTGGCAGGGATTGCCTACCAGAAATTAGTGCTTGTACTCTCTGTGTATCTTATCTCGCCTGAGCGGGACGCGGAGACCAAGTATGAAATCTGGATCCCATCTCACTAAAAGAGTTTTACTCTTTCGGGCTGTTTTGCTGGATTTTTCAGCCAGATAAAATAGTGAGAAAAGAATCATTCTTAAGTCCTGAATTGATTCTCACATTGATACTGACCTTGCTGTTCTTGCATTGTTGTAGATTACTGCAGCAACGAACACCACGAATTTCAATGTGCGATCCCTACTGGAAAGGGAGAAGTTTGCTGGACCAAACTTCTCAGACTGGTACGGACACCTTAAGATTGTTCTTAAGGCAGAGAGGAAGCTGTATGTCCTCGAGACGGCTATACCGCCTCAACCCGCTGCGAACGCCGCAAGGGCGGTTCGCGATGCTTATGAAAAGCATGTCAATGATAGCATTGATGTCGCTTGCCTGATGCTTGCGTCTATGACGCCTGAGCTGCAGCGTCAGCATGAGGATCTATCTGCTATACAAATTATAGCAAACCTCAAGCTGCTGTATGCTGCACAGGCTAGGACTGAACGCTACAATTTGACTAAACTTTTCTTTCAGAGCAAACTGGCTGAAGGGAGTCCAGTGGGAGCTCACGTACTCAAGATGATTGGGTACAAGGAGGCTCTAGAGAAACTGGGACATACCATCAATCAGGAGCTTGCTGTAGACATCATATTGCAGTCTCTCCCGACCTCTTTCGATCCGTTCATCATTAACTTTAATATGAACAAGATCGACTGTACGCCGGCAGAGTTACTGAATATGCTCTTGACTACAGAGCTGACTCTTAAGGGAAAGCCTTCATCCTCTGTCTTGATGTTTCCTTCAAGGAACAAGAAGAAAGGGAAGAAGGGCAAAGCCCCTGTCAAGAGCTACAGCAAGGCTCTGAAACAAAAGGTTAAGCGGTCGAAGGAATACAGATGTTTCCATTGTGGCCAGCTGGGTCACTGGAAAAAGGACTGTAAAGCGCTCCAGGGAGACAAGAAGGGAAGTTTCGCTTCTAGCTCAGGTATTTTCGTGACTGAAGTCATGGTTTCTTCTTCTATATCATGGGTGTTGGACACTGCATGTGGAGTTCACATTTGTTCAAATGTACAGGAACTCAAGAGAAGAAGACAGGTGGGACAGCATGAGGTGGACCTACGAGTTGGAAACGGGGCACGGGTTGCTGCTGTTGCTGTAGGAGTTTATAACATCTCATTACCATCTGGACTTGTATTGGAACTAGACAATTGTTACTTTGTACCAAGCATTACAAAAAATATTATCTCTATTCCTGCTCTTGTCAGGAAAGGGTTTTCCTTTGAATGCAATATTTCAAAGTGTGTTATTTCTTATGATAATATTGTTTATGCTACTGGGTCAATTAAGAATGGGTTATTCATGTTGGACATGGAATGTTCTATACAGCAAATTGATATTAAGAAAGCCAAGTATGCTGATGACAGCACCTTGCTATGGCATAGTCGTTTAGGCCATATTAACAAGAAGCGCATTAAGCGGTTGCATGATCATGGACTGCTGGGATCATTCTCCTATGAGGAGCTTGATACATGCAAAGCTTGTTTAATGGGCAAAATGACGAAAGCCCCTTTTTCTAAGAAAGGTCAAAGGGCTTCAGGTTTACTTGACCTTATACACAGTGATGTGTGTGGGCCTTTTAGTAAACATGCCAGAGGTGGCTATTCATACTTCATTACCTTTACTGATGATTTCAGTAGATACGGGTATGTCTATCTAATGAGACATAAGAGTGAATCTTTTGACAAGTTCAAAGAGTTCAAAAATGAAGTGCAAAATCAGCTAGGCCGAAATATCAAGGCACTTCGATCGGATCGAGGTGGTGAATACTTGAGTCATGAGTTTAATGACTATTTGAAGGAGTGTGGGATTATCTCACAGCTCACTCCGCCAGGAACACCGCAATGGAATGGTGATGGAGGTGGGATCACTCACAAATAAGGGTGCATTCAAACAACGCTTTTAAGAAAATATTTTTTTGTATTTTTAGATAAAAACCGAAGTTACTCTAAAACGGAGTTGGAAAATATGTTTTTGTATTTTATAACTAAAGAAAGCGACACTAAGTTACCACTAAAAATAACACTTTAAACTACGAAATGAAATGACTAGTAGGAATACTTACAGTGCGACCCTTGAGCATAGAAGGATCGTATCGTCCCGATCTTCAACGGTCCTACTCTGATGGAAGGTATTGCATCATTACAATCAAACATAGACAAACGAGATCCGCACAGGTCACGGATTCATATTACAAAACAAATCTAAGGGGGAGGTTAAGCCTCACAAGTTCCCTTAACACTTTAACTAAGAGAGAAGAGGGAGGGAGAGGAAAGCCTTGCGCTTAAGGGAAGATCTCCAAGTCCTTGCGCCACCTTGAATAAAATTCGGATTAGTGCAGAACAAGTTCTTAAGATCTAAAGAAGGAAGAGGGGAAGGAACTTAGCCGATTTGAAGCTTTGTTGATGTTGCTCTCATGCTAGCCGAAAGTGAAGAACCCCTAAGGGTCTTTGTTGATTGCCGAGAACAAAGGGTGAAGAAACTTCCTTGGAGTCTCTCCTAGGTTGCGCAAGATCCTTCAAATGGTTGGGATGTGTTGAAGACTTGAGAAGAAAGGGGGGAGAAGGGAAAGGGCTCGGCCCTTTAGAGGAGAGGGAGATAGAATTCCTTTAGGCGACAAACACCAATGCTAACTCAAGGTTTTTTTTTCAACTAGGCAACTAATAGACAAAGAGAGGGGAGGTTACAATTTATAGGCTCAACAAGCCATGGGCAAGGGTGACAATTCACCCTAGGCGCAATCATAAGTTTTAAGGAAGAAATTAATGAACATTTAATACATTTCCTTTAGCCCTTTTGAATTTCGAATTCTTTCTTGATGGAGCTTCCTTGTAGCCGAATTCTTATGAGCTCCTTCCTTGTTTGCATGGATGAGATGGCGCCTTCATGCCTTGGACTTATTTGAATTCGAAAATCTTCCTTCAAGAGCATGGGCGGTTAAGAGGTTTCCAAGGGTGATTCCTCAAATTGTGGATCTAGATGATGATCCCTTGATTTGTGGATCTAAATGGTGATCCCTTGATTGGTGGATCTAGATTGTTGATGGCTAGGCGCATTGAATTGTGGGCTGATTTCTTGCATTCGAATCATCATCATTTTGAATGACGCCTAGGTTGATTTGGAAGGTGGAGTTGCATTGATTGTAAGCCCCTCAACTTGGAGTCTTTAGTTGAAGTAGTTGAAGTGCCTCCTTCCATAATTGGAGCTCTACTTGAGTGGCTTTAGCTTGAGCTTCCTAGCTTCCCTTGAGCTGGGCTATAACCTGCCCAATTATTAACACAAAGGCCAGTAGACTATTCTAGAAGCAAATAAGGAAACTACACAATGCACTAGAGCTTTATTCAATGCAAATAAGGAAAGTGCAAATAAGGTAAGAAAGATGACCTAGGAGGAAAAGCCATATCTGATGGGCTTCCTCCTAGTCCTTCCAGACCTCCTTGGGGCAGGGTTGGCCCCTCCATCATTTCTCCCCGGGTGGGAAGAATTCTCCTCTGGAGAATTATCCTTGTACCCTTGGAGTAATTCCGGAGCGGCCTGTGCCAACTCTTCTTCGGGAAGCCAAGCCTCCTCACCCGACGTAAATTTAACACGGTAAAACACTTGTACCTTGTCTGGGGTGAGTCGGGTCTGATCTTCAAGTATGCTCTGCAGCTCAGGCCTGTCAGTCAACTCCCCGATGTGCACCGGCTCCTCATAGTGCGTGAGATCCTCCACATTGACAGTGGTGGGGATCCCCAAGTCCGGTGGTAGATCCAAGATGTAGGCGTTGTCGTTGATCTTTTCTACAATGGTGAATGGCCCGATTCCTTTTGGGTCCAACTTGCGGCCAGATCCATGGATGCGCTCCTCCCTGACCCGCAGTATAACCTGTTCACCTACAGAGAATTTCCTTTCTCGGCGTTTTTTGTTAGCACTCTTGCGATAGGAATTTACAGCATCAAGCATTTGACAGTGAATTTCATGATGTAAATGGGACATGTGAGTAGCAAAATCTTTAGCAGACATAGAAATATGAGAGTGCCTAGGTAAAGGAAACAAATCAACAGGTTTTCTGGGCTGGTACCCTAAGTTGGCCTGAAAAGGGGACAATCCTGTGGTTTTGTTGACAACACTATTATAGGAGAACTCGGCAATGGGCAACAGCTTATCCCATGTGCCTGGGTGCTCTCCTACCAGACTCCTCAAAATGCTCCCTAGTGATCGATTGACCACTTCGGTCTGCCCATCCGTCTGAGGATGATAGGCCGTGGAGAATTTGAGTTTGGTTCCCAACATAGCCCACAGGGTTTTCCAGAAATGTCCAACAAACCTGGAATCCCTATCAGAAACTATAGTCAGAGGGGTACCTCTATGTTTAACAACCTCCTTAAAGAATAACCTAGCTACATGTGATGCATCTGTGGTTTTGTAGCAAGGTATAAAGTGTGCCATCTTGGTAAACCTATCCACTACGACAAAAATGGAGTCATGTCTGGAGGGAGTCCTTGGTAAACCTAAGATGAAGTCCATGCTAAGGTCTTGCCATGGTGCTTGAGGGATAGGTAGGGGTGTGTACAGACCATAGTTATGTTTCTGAGTTTTCCTGGTCTGACAGGTCCTACAATGTCTAACAACCTTAGCTACATCCCTGTAGAGGTTCGGCCAGAAGAACCGTTCCTCCACTAAGGCTTGAGTCTTGTCTCGGCCATGGTGCCCGGCAGACCCTCCTCCGTGGATCTTCCAAACAAGGAAGTCTCGGATTGAGGTCTTGGGAATGCACAACTTTGGCCCAAGAAACAGAAACTCATCCCTTAGGGTATAGAGGGGATGACTCAAAGGATCTATGCTAAGCTCAGAATAAATGCTTGAAAAATCAGGGCATTCTAGGTATTCATGTTTCATGCGATCAAATCCAACTACTTCAACAGATAAAGTTTGCATAAGTAAAACTACTCTACTCAAAGCATCAGCAACTTTATTTTCAATTCCAGATTTATGCTTCAAAACAAAAGTATACTGTTGAAGGTACTCTACCCATTTAGCATGCCTAGCATTTAATTTCTTTTGAGCATTTAGAAAAGATAAAGCTTGGTGATCACTATTTAGAATAAATTCGTTATGTATCAAATAGTGCCTCCAGTGCCTTAAGGATTGCACTACAGCATAGAACTCCTTATCATAGGTAGTATATCTTTGTTTAGCCTCATTTAACTTCTCACTAAAGTAGGCTATGGGGTGACCTTCCTGACTAAGGGTACCTCCTATTCCTACTCCTGAGGCATCACAGTCCACTATGAAAACTTTAGAGAAGTCAGGTAACTTTAGGACAGGGGCAGTGGTCATTCTAGACTTAAGCTCCACAAAAGCTCTACTAGCAGACTTAGGCCAACTAAACTCACCTTGTTTCATACAGTTGGTTATAGGGGCTACTATGGTGCTAAAGTTTCTAATGAACCTCCTATAAAAGGCAGCTAGACCATGGAAGCTCCTAATTTCAGTTAAAGTCTTGGGTTCAGGCCAGTCTAAGATGGCTTGGATTTTGCTAGGGTCAGCTTGAAGTCCTTGGTCTGAAACTATGAAGCCTAAAAAGACAACCCTAGGGGAAAGGAAAGAACACTTCTTCAGGTTTAGGTATAGCTTTTCTTCCTGAAGTAAGTCTAGGATTTTTCTAAGGTGTTCCATGTGTTCTTCTCGGGTCTTGCTATATATTAGGATGTCATCAAAGTAAACTACTAAGAATCTTCCTATGTAAGGCTTCAAGACTTGGTTCATTAACCTCATGAAGGTTGAGGGGGCATTAGAAAGGCCAAAGGGCATGACTAGCCATTCATACAAACCATCCTTAGTTTTAAAGGCAGTCTTCCACTCATCCCCAAGTCTGATCCTAACTTGGTGGTACCCACTTCTAAGGTCTAGCTTGCTAAACCACTTAGAACCTACCAGCATGTCAAGCATGTCATCTAATCTTGGGATGGGAAATCTATACTTGATGGTTATTCTGTTCATGGCCCTACAGTCTATACACATGCGCCAGCTTCCATCCTTCTTTGGGGTAAGAAGGGCGGGTACTGCACACGGGCTAAGGCTTTCCCTAATGAAACCCTTGTCTAACAGTTCATCTACTTGTCTTTTGAGCTCTTGATGCTCAGTAGGGTTCATCCTATAGTGGGGTAAGTGTGGGAGAGTAGAACCCGGGACAAGGTCTATGGCATGTTGGATTTCTCTAAGGGGGGGTAAGCCATTGGGAAGTTCTTCCCTGGTGAGCTCAGAGTACCCTGAGAGTAGGGTCTCAACTTCTTTGGGTATGGGTGACTCCTCATCTGGGTTGGTTTCCTTAATGACTAAGGAGTACACCTGCTTGGATTCTAAGAAGTCTTGGGTAAAGGCATGGGACCTTATGAGTTGGATGGTTGGCTTGGGTTCCTTAGGTTCCTCTATCCTACCCTTGTTGGTGGCAGCCTTAAGTTCCTTAGGCATGGAAGGCTTCAGTTTGATCTTTTGCCCGTCATGGCTAAAGACATAGGTGTTAGTCCGACCGTAGTGGATAACATCCATATCGTATAACCACGGGCGACCGAGTAAGACTTGGGCGACATCCATGGTTATGACGTCACACCAAATCTTGCCTTGGTAGATGGCAAACTGAAGGGGCACTAAGCACCTATGGGTGACTGGGACACTAGACTGGTTGACCCAGGATATGCTATAGGGATTAGGGTGCGGTTCTGCCTTAAGGTTGAATTTTACTAAGGCTGTGTGAGAGACTGCGTTTAGACTACTTCCCCCATCTATCACTACTTTGCACATGTTACCATTGCATTTCGTGTAGGTGTGGAAAATACTGGTCCTACGCCAGTCCTCGGTTGGGGTAGGTTTGATTAGGGTGCACCTAACCACTCCTAATGTGTCGTGGGTTTGTTCTTCACCACTATCATAAGCTAGTTCTTCCCAAACCGTACAACCAGAGTCAGGGTTATGGATTTCCTCATGGTTTTCCTCATAGGTTTCTTCACATTTTTCCTCACCTAAGTACAGGACTCTCTTGGGACAGTCTTTCATATAGTGTCCTACTTGGTGGCAAGCATGGCAGGTGACTCTAGGTTCTTGGACAGTCCTAGGTCTAGAGGGTGTTGGTGTTGGGGCTTTGGGTTGAGAGCTAGAGGGACTTGAGGAGGGTGCCTTAGGGTAAGTTCTAGGGGAACTTAACTCTCTCCTAAAGGCTCTCTTTATGTTTTCCTCTACCTCTAAGGCTCTTTGGTAGGCGACTTCCCTAGACTCTATTTGGAAATAGGTCATTCCTCTTTTGATCTCGGGTCTAAGTCCATTCTTGTACCTACTAAGGGAGACATGGGGTTCCTCATGGATGCCACTCCTTAAAAGGAGTTCATCAAACCTAGTGGTGTAGTCGGTGACATTTAGGCTACCTTGGACTAGGCTCATGGCTTCATCAATAATCTTAAGTTGGAAATAGGGAGGGACATATTTTTCCCTAAGTTTGTCTCGCATGTCTTCCCATCTCTCAATAGGAGGGCGTCTAAACAACTCTATGTTTTTCTCTATACTAGTCCAGTATAACCTAGCAGTACCTTCTAGGAGACATCGGGTGAACCTAACCTTGGATTGACTAGGCATCATGCTCCAGTCAAAATACCGTTCAAGTTTATCTACCCAATCTAGGAATTCTCTAGGGTCAAGGGAACCACTAAAGGTTGGTGGTGAGAGTTTGATGTTGCGTTGCACTTCATCCTCTCTAGGTCTGTGGTAGGTTTGAGCACGTGGCTCATTCCACTCAGGGTTTTGGTCCTCCCTAGGATGATCTCTATTGTTTTGGGTGGGTGGTTCTAGGATGGGTCCACTTGAGGTGCGACTAGGGGTTCTAGAACCTCTATTTGTCTCAAGGTTTTGCATCCTTGTTTCCATTTGGTCAAACCTCTCTTTCATCATCTGATACATTCTATCAATTCTGTCAGGTTCAGTTTCAGGGTGGTTATTGTAATTTGCTCCCGATCTAGTAGTCATGGTCAAAGATAGTTTTGAAAGAAATTTAGTTTTGAAAATAAGGCTCCTAAAAATGATATATTAGATAATAGCCTTTTATGAGATCAACTTCTTTCAAGCAACTAGGTCCAAGAAAGTCTTAGAATTTGAAAATTAGTTTTTGGCTAAAAATCTATTCTAAGAATCTGCTCTGATACCAAACTGATGGAGGTGGGATCACTCACAAATAAGGGTGCATTCAAACAACGCTTTTAAGAAAATATTTTTTTGTATTTTTAGATAAAAACCGAAGTTACTCTAAAACGGAGTTGGAAAATATGTTTTTGTATTTTATAACTAAAGAAAGCGACACTAAGTTACCACTAAAAATAACACTTTAAACTACGAAATGAAATGACTAGTAGGAATACTTACAGTGCGACCCTTGAGCATAGAAGGATCGTATCGTCCCGATCTTCAACGGTCCTACTCTGATGGAAGGTATTGCATCATTACAATCAAACATAGACAAACGAGATCCGCACAGGTCACGGATTCATATTACAAAACAAATCTAAGGGGGAGGTTAAGCCTCACAAGTTCCCTTAACACTTTAACTAAGAGAGAAGAGGGAGGGAGAGGAAAGCCTTGCGCTTAAGGGAAGATCTCCAAGTCCTTGCGCCACCTTGAATAAAATTCGGATTAGTGCAGAACAAGTTCTTAAGATCTAAAGAAGGAAGAGGGGAAGGAACTTAGCCGATTTGAAGCTTTGTTGATGTTGCTCTCATGCTAGCCGAAAGTGAAGAACCCCTAAGGGTCTTTGTTGATTGCCGAGAACAAAGGGTGAAGAAACTTCCTTGGAGTCTCTCCTAGGTTGCGCAAGATCCTTCAAATGGTTGGGATGTGTTGAAGACTTGAGAAGAAAGGGGGGAGAAGGGAAAGGGCTCGGCCCTTTAGAGGAGAGGGAGATAGAATTCCTTTAGGCGACAAACACCAATGCTAACTCAAGGTTTTTTTTTCAACTAGGCAACTAATAGACAAAGAGAGGGGAGGTTACAATTTATAGGCTCAACAAGCCATGGGCAAGGGTGACAATTCACCCTAGGCGCAATCATAAGTTTTAAGGAAGAAATTAATGAACATTTAATACATTTCCTTTAGCCCTTTTGAATTTCGAATTCTTTCTTGATGGAGCTTCCTTGTAGCCGAATTCTTATGAGCTCCTTCCTTGTTTGCATGGATGAGATGGCGCCTTCATGCCTTGGACTTATTTGAATTCGAAAATCTTCCTTCAAGAGCATGGGCGGTTAAGAGGTTTCCAAGGGTGATTCCTCAAATTGTGGATCTAGATGATGATCCCTTGATTTGTGGATCTAAATGGTGATCCCTTGATTGGTGGATCTAGATTGTTGATGGCTAGGCGCATTGAATTGTGGGCTGATTTCTTGCATTCGAATCATCATCATTTTGAATGACGCCTAGGTTGATTTGGAAGGTGGAGTTGCATTGATTGTAAGCCCCTCAACTTGGAGTCTTTAGTTGAAGTAGTTGAAGTGCCTCCTTCCATAATTGGAGCTCTACTTGAGTGGCTTTAGCTTGAGCTTCCTAGCTTCCCTTGAGCTGGGCTATAACCTGCCCAATTATTAACACAAAGGCCAGTAGACTATTCTAGAAGCAAATAAGGAAACTACACAATGCACTAGAGCTTTATTCAATGCAAATAAGGAAAGTGCAAATAAGGTAAGAAAGATGACCTAGGAGGAAAAGCCATATCTGATGGGCTTCCTCCTAGTCCTTCCAGACCTCCTTGGGGCAGGGTTGGCCCCTCCATCAAATGGTGTGTCCGAAAGGAGGAACAGAACCTTATTGGATATGGTTCGTTCTATGATGAGTCAGGCTACTCTACCTTACTCCTTTTTGGGGATTTGCACTGGAAACAGCTGCAAAGCTACTAAACCGAGTGCCATCCAAGGCAGTTTCAAAGACGCCATATGAGTTATGGTATGGGAAACAGCCAAGCTTGACATTTATCAAGATCTGGGGTTGCGAAGCTTATGTCAAAAAGCTCGCCTCTGGGAAACTAGAGAGCAGATCTGAGAAATGTATCTTTGTCGGTTACCCTAAGGAAACTAAGGGTTATTATTTCTATGATCCCAAAGAGAACAAAGTATTTGTTGCTCGGACGGCTATTTTTCTTGAGAAGGAATTTCTTCTGCAAGAGGCCAGTGGGAGAGAAATAAACCTGGATGAGAATCCAGAGGAAGGACAAAGTAGTCAAGCACAGTTAGATGAGCCTGAGCCAGTAGAACAGGTTATTGAACAACCTGAGGCTCAGATATCACGGGAACCGCGAAGATCGGGAAGGATCCGTCGACAGCCTGAGCGCTATGACGGAGTCTACATCATTGATCATGATGAACCCCTCACTTATGCGGATGCGGTCAGTGGACCGGAATCAGCGAGATGGCTTGAAGCTATGCGAGCCGAAATGGACTCCATGTCTGATAACCAAGTTTGGGATTTGGTAGATCCGCCTCCGGGAGTAATCCCTATAGGCTGTAAGTGGATCTTCAAGAAGAAGATTGACATGGATGGTAACGTGGTTACCTATAAAGGCAGGCTAGTTGCGAAAGGTTTCAAACAAATCTACGGGATAGATTATGATGAAACTTTCTCTCCTGTAGCTATGTTCAAGTCTATTCAGATTCTTTTCGCGATAGCAGCATATTACGATTATGAGATCTGGCAAATGGATGTGAAGACCGCTTTCCTTAATGGAAAACTGGATGAGGATGTCTATATGACACAACCTGAAGGTTTCACTAATCCATCAGATTGTCATAAAGTATGCAAGTTAAAGAAGTCCATTTATGGACTTAAGCAAGCATCAAGAAGCTGGAATATTCGTTTTGATGAATCAATCAGTGGATTTGGTTTCATCAAGAATGAAGATGACCCGTGTGTATATAAGAGGTTTAGTGGGAGCGTGATTACTTTTCTAGTCCTCTACGTCGATGATATCTTGATCATTGGAAACGATATTCCTGAAATGCATGCAGTTAAGGCATGGCTAAGGAAATGTTTCCAGATGAAAGATTTAGGAGAAGCAGCCTATGTCTTAGGTATGAAGATCTACAGGGATAGATCTAAGAGGCTTCTCGGGTTGTGCCAGAGTACTTACATCGATAAAGTCCTGGAGAGATTCCATTTAGAGAATTCTAAAAGAGGATATCTTCCAGTCAGACATGGTCTGAATCTTTCAAAGAGTCAGTGTCCACAAACACAGACTGAGAAAGATGAAATGGACAATACGCCTTATGCTTCGGCTATTGGATCCATTATGTATGCGATGTTGTGTACTCGCCCAGACGTCGCTTACGGGTTAAGCGTGACCAGTCGGTTCCAAAGTAATCCAGGTCAGGCGCACTGGATTGCAGTCAAGAACATTTTAAAATATCTTCGGAGGACCAAAGATATGTTCTTGATATATGGTGGTTAGGAAGAACTCAGTATTGAAGGATATACTGACGCTTCGTTCCAGTCTGACCAGGATGATTTCCGATCGCAATCAGGCTATGTTTTTAGCTTGAATGGAGGAGCAGTGGTGTGGAAGAGTTTCAAACAGTCTATAGTTGCTGATTCTACCACGGAAGCCGAGTATGTTGCAGCCTCAGAAGCATCCAAGGAGGCAGTGTGGATTCGTAAGTTCGTTCAAGAACTTGGTGTTGTTCCTTCGAGTGCAGATCCTTTGGTTATCTTCTGTGATAACACTGGAGCAATCGCACAAGCAAAGGAACCACGGTCGCACCAGAAGTCCAAGCACATACAGAGACGGTTTCACTTGATCTGGGAGATCATTGATCGTGGCGAGATCAAAGTTTGCAAGGTTCATACAGATGACAATCTGGCTGACCCGCTTACAAAGACTCTGGCGCAGCAGAAGCATGAGAAGCACTGTAATAATATGGGTTTGAGATTTCTCAACCATTAGATTAAGTGCAAGTGGGAGATTGTTGGGGTATGCCCTTAAGGCTAATGTTTGAGGCCTTGGGATTGCATCAGTATCATATATAAACTCTTTGTTTATAAAGGCAATTGTTGTTATTCAGGTTGTTGCATTATCTGCTGTCATATGTATACTTCTGAATAATGTCTCAATGCTGTTCAGCTTGGCTGACATGCACTTTTGTCCTTAGTC
The DNA here is from genome assembly GCA_027563935.2 of Costus lasius. Taxonomy (NCBI): domain Eukaryota; kingdom Viridiplantae; phylum Streptophyta; class Magnoliopsida; order Zingiberales; family Costaceae; genus Costus; species Costus lasius. Next base: position 51,938,417 of record CM050449.1, read on the forward strand.
GAGATATCTTGGTGAACATGAGACAGCCTTGATATGATTGAGACTAATGTGTGTTCTAATCTTATAGGATGCTTCGAGCATGGAATAAGATGTAGAATCATGGGTACATTGGATGTACTGGACAGACCCTACTAGGATATTCAATTGCTTGTCACAATGTGAATAATCCTTGTATGCGAACAAGTGGCATACTTCCTCTGACTTGAGATCACTTGTGTTTCTAAATGATGATTGGCATTGTTTTGAGGTAGTTCAATATCATTTGAAACATAATGGTTATAGACTATCTTGGATGATGAGCATGAGTCATGTTAGGGTGCTAGTGATAGACATAGGATTGCCGTCTCCTTGTTTGGAGTGTGATGTTCTAAAGGGACCCCCTGGATGAGATGATTGAGAAAGTGTATGGCCATACCCAGATGACTATGTTCATCTGATCTGATCATTTTCATCATATTGGAGTTACAGGCTTGACATGCTTGTCCAATAAAGAACATCCAGTGGCAAAGGAAGCATGTATGCCTTGTGAAGTGGATTCACACTTGTGCTGTGGTTTGGGTGTAGTCTTGGAAGACTCTTTCCTTTATATCAGGAGATAGTGATGTGTTGCTAGATACCCCTCACTGATCGTGATAACGTAAGTTATCGTTACCGACATTTAAAGGAAACCCTTAGGGTCGCACAATTTGATGATATGGCTTACTTAAGTCAGATCGTGTGGACTGAATTGTTTTGGTTCAGTTTAAAGGGATTTAATCTCTGATTGTAAGTGAGATCTGGTCTGATCATGTTTGATTGATTAGGGCTTGAGATCGGTAAGCTTCGATCGAGAGAATGGATGCTAGATCGGTGAGATCAGAAGCATCAAGAGATGAACGGTTAGATCTTGAACCTTAGGGTTAATATGATCTAGACCAAATCGCTTGGGTTAATTGGTCTTTGAACCAACCCAAAAATGAACCAACTCATTATGTGAGCGCATGGTTCAAAGAGGAGAGAAAAATGCGATTGGTTCGTGGGTACATGAATGCATGATCGCATGAGAGAGTAAGGCTAGCTATTTTTAGTAGCCACGCCTCCACGTTTTGAGTGGAACGCATCTCTTGTCGCCCCTCTCCTATTCTCGTCACTTGCTCTCGTGTGGAGGTTTTTGTTCACGCCTTGGAGAGAGTTTGCTCAAGCGAGACATCATCTCAACTTCCCTTCCATTCGACAAGGACACTTGGAGATCCTTGCTAGCACAAGGTTCGACAAGGAGAAGCCAACATCCATCTTGTGTGCGCACCATTTGGAGGAGAAGCGCTTGACTCTCTGCTTCCTAGACGCCATCCAAGCAATGGCACTGGTAAGAATTGATTCTCTTGTATGCAAGTTAAAGTTGATCATACTGCATGCATCGATCCAGAAACCCTTTCCGCTGCAAAAAGGTTTTATCATATGCGCCATTAGGGTTTCGACACCTCCCCCCTTGTTTAAGGGACTTTCAGGTTCAACACAAGGGCTAAGGCTTTCATGGATGAAGCCTTTGGCCAGGAGGTCGTCGACTTGCCACTTGAGCTCCATGTGCTCAGTTGGGTTGAGACTGTTGGGAAACCCCGGGGATATTTTACAATTTTCAGAGATAGAAATTACACAAAACATTGCACAGCGGAAGCAATATCCCCGAAACGAGCCGGTCCCAAAAACCCAGTGAAGATCACAAGCGAGGGAGTCGACAGGATGAGATACAAAACACCTTGAGCAAGGCGAGGTTGATGTTGAAGTAGGCGCCCAAGCGTGCGCCCTCTGCAGTCTCGCACACACGGATCACCTCGAGTCCTCTTCTTCCACGCCCGGTGCTAGCCTCGGGAAGAAGATCCAAGCCTTGTCCTTCTTTTACACCACTTGCACCACCTCCAAGGAATATGCGCCGAGAGGAAGGAGGAAGGAGGAGATGAAGACAAGCCACCAAGACACTAAAGCTCTTTGCGCCAAGAGGAAAGGAGGAAGAGGTGCTCTCAGCCTTGATGGAAGAAGAAGCCACTCGCCCTCAAGAAGTCGCACTCTCTTGTGATCACGCCTCCAAGGGAATTGTTGTCATGAGAGGGGCGGCTAGGGTCTCTATTTATAGAGACCATAGGCGGCTAATGGGTGGCTACAATTTAAACTAAGTGGGCGGCTTGATCAAGTCCTAATCCAATTAGGACTCCAATTATTTATTTAATTAATTAAATCCTAATCCAATTAGGATTCTAATTAATTCAAATAAATCAGCCCATTAAATTCCACAAAAATAGGACTCTAATTAATTAATTAATTAGCCCCTATTTTATCTCACATGATTAATTAAAATCACATGATAATTAAGGCATAGGCGCTAACCATAGTCTAACTAGGGTTAAACATGCGCCTACCTTTTTCTTCTCCTTAAGCCCAGTTAATTTATTAGTAAGCCCAACTATACGATGGGCCTAGCCCAAGGTCCATCATACATGTTAACCAAGCCCTTGGATCCAATCCAATTTAACCCAAGGTCAAATTAGGCTAACCATGGTTAATATGTCGTACATGGAAGTTGGCCCTAATAAATTTCTTCCATCTCATTAGGCCCATTGGCGCTGATGAAATCTCCAAAATAGATCTGAGTTATCCAATAACTCGATCATAAGCCTGCCCGATCAATACGATAACTCGAGTATTAAGGTGTGTGACCCTGTAGGTTCCTCTAACGCTGGCAGTGCTGACCAAAGGTCACCACAAGCAGTGAGTGGCACCTAGCAGTGCATCGTTGCTACCCAGGTCATCGGAATGGATATCGACATCGACATCCCCATCATCGCAAATAGGTATAGATGCATTACAGTCTCTTTGCCGAACTGATATCCGATTGGCCAAGTGTGTCACCACTTGTTTTTATCCAATCTCATGGCTATGACTAAATCAGGTCTCACCTGGGTATGGCCATAGACTTTCAGTCATAAAACCATAGAGGAGCTCCATGGATATCATGCTTCCCTTAGGAAGGGGCAAATCCTATGTCTGTTCATTGACCTTCACATATGGGTCGTGATATGCCCAATGACAACCGTTATTACCTCCCAACTACGGCAAGGCATTAGGTTGTATCAAAGCATATTCCTAACCATATAGAATGGCCAATGACCTCAAGTAAAGGGATCAATACATCTCCTATCACCTGTGAGGATGACTTGTGACACCAAGTCATTGCCTCACAGCGGATCGGTCCAGTACATCCACCACTAATATACTCATATGTCTGCGTTAGTACCTTGTGCCTAACTAGCCCATATACCTGAAAGTCAAACCCTAGTACACATGCGCATCTATAAGATCTTGCATAGGCGAAAAACTAGGTTTGATAGGATCGAGAGGCAAGATAATATGAGCAACCATAAAAGGATAAAATGATGTGTTACCATTGCCATTGATTGAGTGGCGACTTGGAAGAAGAAAGGGCGAGCGGCTCTTCTCCAAAGGAAATCGCACACAAGAAGATGATGACTTCTTCCTTGTATTCCTTGTGCTAGCAAAGATCCAAGGAGTCCTAGATCGTGTATGAGGAGATGTCTTTCTCCTCTTTGCTGGCCGAACTTCCTCTTGTCGTGAAGATCATCCACACGAGAGGAGAGGGGGCGAGAGAGAGAGATAGGCGTTCGAACATGGGGGCGTTTTCTCAAAGAAAATGGCTTCCAAAAATAGTAAGTGCATAACTCCATGTTTAACTCTACTTGAAGCCATCGATAAATCCTCTCTCAATTGAACCATGCGTTCACCAAGTGAACCGGTTCAATTTTATTTGGTTCAAAGACCAAACCGAACCCACCATGGTCTTGATCTCTTTGAACCAAATGGTTCAAGATCTAACCACACATCTCTCGACCCTCTTGATCTCTATGATCAAGCATCAATTCTCTCGATCGAAGCTTACCGATCTCAAGCCCTAATCAATCAAACATGATCAGACCAGATCTCACTTACAATCAGAGTTTAAATTCCTTTAAACTGAACCAGAACAATTTAGTCCACACGATCTGACATAAGTAAGCCATATCATCAAATTGTGCGACCCTAAGGGTTTCCTTCAATGTCGGTAACGATAACTTACGTTATCACGATCAGAGAGGGGTATCTAGCAACACATCACTGTCTCCCGATATGAAGGAAAGAGTCTTCCAAGACTACACCCAAACCATAGCACAAGTGTGAATCCAATTCACTCGGCATACATGTTCCCTTTGCCACTGGACGTTCTCATTGGACAAGCCTGTCAAGCCTGTAAATCCAACATGATGAGAATGGTTAGATCAGATGAACATAGTCATCTGGGTATGGCCATACACTTTCTCAACCATCTCATCCAGGGAGGCCTTTAGAACATCACACTCCAACTAGGAGAGGCAATCCTATATCTATCACCAGTGTCCTAACATGAGTCATGCCCACCATCCAAGATAATCCTTAACCATTATCTTTCAAATGATATTGAACTACCTCAAAACAATGCCAATCATCATTTAGAAACACAAGTGATCTCAAGTCAGAGGGAGTATACCACTTGCTAGTTTATAAGGATTATTCACATTGTGACAAAAACTGAATATCCTAAGTAGAGTCAGTCCAGTACATCCAATGCACCTATGCGTCTAAATCTTATTCCATGCTCGAAGCATCCTATAAGATTAGAACACATATTAGTCTCAATCATATCAAGGCTGTCTCATGTTCACCAAGATATCTCGACTAAGGACAATACTGCATGTCAGCCAAGCTGAAACACCAATGAGACATTATTCAGAAGTATACATACAGCAGCAGATAATGTAACAATCTGAATAACAATAATTGCCTTTATAAAACATAGTTTATACATGATACTGAAATTATCTCAAGGCCTCAAACATTAGCCTTAAGGGTATACCCCAACAATCTCCCACTTGCACTTAAACTAATGGTTGAGGAATCTCAATCCCATATTATTACAGTGCTTTTCATGCTTCTGCTGCGCCAGAGGCTTTGTAAGCGGGTCAGCTAGATTGTCATCTGTATGAACCTTGCAGATCTTGATCTCTCCTCGATCTATGATCTCACGGATCAAATGAAACCTTCTCTGTATGTGCTTGGACTTCTGGTGTGACCGCGGTTCCTTTGCTTGTGCAATCGCTCCAGTGTTATCACAGAAGATAACCAGTGGATCTGCACTCGAAGGAACAACACCAAGTTCTTGTATGAATTTACGAATCCATACTGCCTCCTTTGATGCTTCTGAGGCTGCAACATACTCGGCTTCTGTTGTGGAATCAGCAACAATTGATTGTTTGAAACTCTTCCACACCACTGCTCCTCCATTCAAGCTAAAAACGTAGCTTGATTGCGATCGGAAATCATCTTGGTCAGATTGGAACGAAGCGTCAGTATATCCTTCAATACTGAGTTCTTCCTGACCTCCATATATTAAGAACATATCTTTGGTTCTCCGAAGATATTTCAAAATGTTCTTGACCGCAATCCAGTGTGCCTTCCCTGGATTACTTTGGAACCGACTAGTCACGCTTACCATAAGCGACGTCTGGGCGAGTACACAACATCGCATACATGATGGACCCAATAGCCGAAGCATAAGGCATATTGTCCATCTCATCTTTCTCAGACTGTGTTTGAGGACACTGGCTCTTTGAAAGATTCAGACCATGTCTGACTGGAAGATATCCTCTTTTAGAATTTTCTAAATGAAATCTCTCCAGGACCTTATCGATGTAAGTACTCTGGCACAGCCCGAGAAGCCTATTAGATCTATCTCTATAGATCTTCACACCTAGTACATAGGCTGCTTCTCCTAAATCTTTCATCTGGAAACATTTTCTTAACCATGCTTTGACTGCATGCAGTTCAGGAATATCGTTTCCAATGATCAAGATATCATCGACGTAGAGGACTAAGAAAGTAATCACGCTCCCACTAAACCTTTTATATACACACGGGTCATCTTCATTTTTGATGAAACCAAATTCACAGACTGATTCATCAAAACGAATATTCCAGCTTCTTGATGCTTGTTTAAGTCCATAAATGGACTTCTTTAATTTGCATATTTTATGACGTTCTGATGGATTGATGAAACCTTCAGGCTGTGTCATATACACATCCTCTTCCAGTTTTCCATTAAGGAAAGCGGTCTTCACATCCATTTGCCAGATCTCATAATCATAATATGCTGCTATCGCGAGAATAATTCGGATAGATTTGAACATGGCTACAGGAGAGAAAGTTTCATCATAATCTACCCCGTAGATTTGTTTGAAACCTTTCGCAACTAGCCTGCCCTTATAGGTAACTACGTTACCATCCATGTCTGTCTTCCTTTTGAAGATCCACTTACAGCCTATAGGGATTACTCCCGGAGGCGGATCAACCAAATCCCAGACTTGGTTATCTGACATGGACTCCATCTCGGCTCGCATAGCTTCAAGCCAACTTGCTGATTCCGGTCCACTGACCGCATCCGCATAAGTGAGGGGTTCATCATTAATGATGTAGACTCCGTCATAGCGCCTCCATTCAGCCTCGGTTGTAGAATCAGCAATGGATTGCTTGAAGCTCTTCCAGCATACAGCGCCTCCATTCATTTTGAACACATAGCCGGCCTGCGATCTGAAGTCGTCCGGGTCAGACTGGAAAGACGCATCAGTGTAGCCCTACATACTGAGCTCTTCCTGTCCCCCATAGACTAGGAACAAATCCTTAGTTCTTCTCAGATACTTCAGGATGTTCTTTACAGCCACCCAGTGCTGCACTCCAGGATTGGATTGGTATCGGCTGGTTATGCTCACAGCATAAGCCACATCTGGTCTAGTACACAACATTGCATACAAGATCGATCCCACTGCCGAAGCATAAGGCACTCGACTCATGTCATCCCTCTCAGCCTATGTGGTGGGACACTGACTCTTTGAGAGAGTAAGGTCATGTCTCATTGGAAGGTACCCTTTCTTAGATTGCTCCATGCTAAACCTCTCTAGGACCTTATCAATGTAAGTACTTTGACTAAGGGCTAGAAGCCTCTTGGATCTATCCCTGTAGATCCTCACGCCTAGGATATAGGCGGCCTCCCCTAAGCCCTTCATCTCGAAACACTTCCCTAACCATGTCTTCACAGCTTGAAGACTAGGGATGTCGTTCCCGATGAGTAGTATGTCATCGACATACAAGACCAGAAAAGTCACCAAGCTCCCACTGAATTTTCTGTATACACAGGCATCATCTTCGCTTTTGATAAAGCCATAATCTCTCATAGCTTCATCAAATCGAAGATTCCAACTTTGAGATGCTTGCTTTAATCCATAGATGGATCTCTTTAGCCTGCAGACCATATTGGCTTCTGCAGGATGGATAAAGCCATCAGGTTGTGTCATATACACATCCTCAGTTAGTTTCCCATTAAGGAAAGTTGTCTTTACATCCATCTGCCATATCTCATAATCATGATATGCAGCTATAGCAAGCAGAATCCTAATGGATTTGAACATAGCAACTAGCGAAAAGGTTTCATCATAGTCCACCCCATGGACTTGTTTGAATCCTTTAGCCACTAGTCTACCTTTATAGGTAACCACGTTGCCATCCATGTCTGTCTTCTTCTTGAAGACCCATTTACACCCTATGGGTTTTACCCCATCAGGTAACTCAACCAAATCCCAGACTTGGTTAGCTGACATGGAATCCATTTCGAATCTCATAGCGTCAAGCCATTTCTCGGAGTCCGGTCCACTGACCGCCTCATCATAGGTTCTGGGTTCATCTTCAATGATGAAGATACCATCGTATTGGGTCGGCAGCGACCCATACCTCTCAGGTACACGGTGAATCCTCCCAGACCTACGTGGGGCCTATGTCTGAGCCTCAGGTTGCCCAGCAACCGGTGCAGTTGGCTCAGGTTCCATCTCTGTGTCTTGTGGTTGCACTTGGACCTCGTCCAAGTCAAACTTCCTCCCACTGACTTCTTTCATGATAAATTCTTTCTCTAGAAAGACAGCACCCCGAGCAACAAAAACTTTGTTCTCGGTGGGAACATAGAAGTAGTAACCCTTAGTTTCCTTAGGGTACCCCACAAACACGCATTTATCATATCTAGGTTCTAGCTTGCTAGAATCCTGACATTTGACATAAGCCTCACATCCCCAGATCCTGATAAAAGTGAGATTAGGGCGTCTCTCACTCCATACCTCGTATGGAATCTTTGAGACACTCTTAGATGGAACATTATTCAGTATTAGAGAAGCTGTCTCTAGTGCATGTCCCCAGAATGAGGGAGGTAGAGTTGCATGACTCATCATATATCGAACCATGTCCAACAAAGTTCGATTTCTCCTTTCAGACACACCATTCCATTGGGGTGACCCAGGTGGAGTGAGTTGGGATAAAATCCCACACTCTCTCAGATAGTCAAGAAACTCACCACTCAGGTACTCTCCACCACGATCTGATCAAAGAGCCTTAATGGATCTACCAAGCTGGTTCTCTACTTCATGTCTGAATTCCTTAAATTTCTCAAAGGATTCAGACTTATGTCTCATCAAGTAGACATAACCATATCTACTGAAGTCATCAGTAAAAGTGATGAAGTAGTTGTGCCCTCCTCTGACTTGTTTATTGAATGGCCCACACACATCACTATGTATGAGATCCAACAAACCTCCTGCCCTTTCACTAGTCTTAGTGAAAGGCGCCTTTGTCATCTTCCCTAACAAACAAGGCTCATATATATCAAATTCCTCCAAGGAACTTGAATCTAACAACCATTTGCATGGAGTTGTTGAATGCGATTCTTGTTTATATGGGCTAATCGACAATGCCATAGGAAAGCACCAACTGAACCACTCAGTTTGGTCCTTTTATGTTACAAATAGAGTTATCCATGTCTAACACATATAGACCATTGCACAGAGTACCCTTCCCATAGAACATATTTGCAAATGAAAAGGAATAAGAGTTCTTATTTATTTCAAACTTAAATCCTTTCTTTGCCAAGCAAGGAATGGATACAATGTTCTTAGTAAGCCAAGGTACATAATAGCAATTATTTAACTCTAACTGAAGTCAGATGGCAGGGAGAGAGTCAAAACTCCTACAGCAACAGCAGCAACCTGTGCCCCATTTCCAATCTCGTATGCCAATCTACTTTTCTTGAGCCCCTGCATATTTGTACAAATATGAGCTCCACATGCGGTATCCAATACCCATGACATAGAAGTAGAAAGATTGACTTTAGTAACATAAATACTTGAGCTTGAAGACGAAGTCTTGCCTCTCTTCTTCTCATTCTGAAGTTACACTATGTCCTTTATTATGTGAGGTGGTCCTCCACATGAGTAGCATTTGTTATTCCTGATCCTTTCCATTTTTAATTTCAGTTCCTTGGTCAAACCTTTCGGCTCAACACACTGAATATTAACTTTAGGAGGATTGAGCTTAACCAATTCATCAAAGAGCTGCCTTAGACTAGAAATAATCTCAGAGGCACTCTTAGATTCATATTGCCCTCTAAATTCAGGCGACATGTTGGCTAGCATCAAGTTGGCAACCTCCAAAGTGTCAGCCTGATGCTTATCATAAGCATCCTTCTCAGCTGCTAGGGCCGAGCACGAAAGTGGGTCAGGAATAGGCTGCTCAAGGACATAGAGCTTCCTCTCGAGCTTGAGCACAATTCTCAAGTTCATATACTAATCCATCAAGTTGTATCCAACCAACTTGTCCTTCTCAAGGATAGATCACAGTGACCAACTGCTATTGTTTATTTCCATTGATCTACAACAATCAAGAAATAGCAGATTAGTACTACTTCAAATCATTTAAACTGGACTTGTTTTAAATGATTATGGCTCCCACTATTTTAATCGAATTGACAACCCACAAAGTCAATCGGGAAGTTTAAGACTTCCTAGTGAGATGAGATCCTTATTCCACATGAGGCTTCGTGTCCCACGAGGGTGGGATGAGATGCACAAAGTAACCCATGCTTCCTAAGGTGGGCACGCCAGCCGATTGCTCCAAGCAATTCCCCTTATTGAGACAGTCCAGGCATTTCATGTCCAGCGAGGGCTAGATACATCATGAAACCCTAACCTCTCAACGATGCCTCTAGAGTTCCACCATATGCCTAGCACATGTGGAAATCTAGTCAAGTCCATTCCTAACCGTTATGCCTAGGGCCAACAAGTTTCCTTGCGAAGGCGCGCCCGATTAAAACGGACGGGGGAAACCATTGTCACCACGCACTTTCTAAAGATAAGTGGGTGTGTCCCACGAGGGTGGGAAATAGTTCACAACACCACTGATCGATAGCTTAGTGAGGGCTATGCATTAGAAAGCTACTAGACTTGATATTTATTTATGAAGGTTTTTGAGGTCTCATCAGTTTTATCTTATGTCTAACATTACAGGCATGCAATCCTATAGTGATAACATAACGATAAAACAACTCAGGCATGCTTTAGCAGATATGTATGAAAACAGTAAAAGAATGACGTGATCATAGCCTATTCAAGACATTGAACCAACCCATGCCAAAAGGAGGTTCAACTCTTGACCTAGGATTCAAGCCCAAAAGACAAGACCTAACCTAGCCGACCTCTAACTTGAACTTCAAGGTTGGCTCCAAGGTCCGTCTCACCATGGTTTAGCTCTCAAACCCTAGAGGTGTCCCTCATGGGTTCGGCCAATACCATGGGTCTTTCTCCATAGATGATGTGCCACCATGCAAGGAGCCAAGATGGCTAGCTCTCAAACCCTTGGGGTCGGCCATGCCATCTTGCGCCACTCCTCCATGCACCATCAAGCATGCATGCGCCAGGGTTCCATGTGGTTGCATCCTAATCTTCTTCTTCTTGTTACAAAAATAAAAGAAAAGAAAAGCGACACGCAGGCCTCACAAAGATACATCACAAGCATGCAAAGGGGCTTGACTCTGAAATTTTACTTTTTCATAAAACCAGTCTCTTTTCCTCATCTTCTTATTACAAATCTTTTGGTTATTTGCGATTAAACTTTCATGATGATTTCAAAGATCCTTTCGGCTGGTAATTTTGTCAGATCAAAAGACCCGGCCAATCCGAAGACACAATGCCCATCCTACTTGACAAAACCACGTGGGCCTTTGATCCTTTAAATCATACAAGAAAAATAATCCAAAAATCTAAAAGAGATTGAAAAGATGATAGAAACAAGAAACCCTAATTTTTCCTACTTAGAAAAATCGTTTGCCATGTGATCATGCAATTTGCAAAAATTGAGATATGACATGCGCGCATGGAAAAGCATGAAATTATGTCGTTCGAGTCTCGCAAGTCCCTCTGATACCACTGTTGGGAAACCCCGGGGATATTGATGGGGGGCCAAGCATGCAAGCATTCAAACAACGCAATTTGAAAACATTTTTGCTAGTTAAATATAGATTAATGAAACCCTTTATGCTAACGTAGTCGAAAATAGCTTGTTTTGGTATTTTGTAGGTAAAAACCGAGACGAAGAGAGTAATAAACTGATGTAAACCCTATCATGCAAGTCTAAGACAAGTGATGAAACTGAATTTGAAACCTAACATGCGATCTAGAGCATGAAACAACACTACTCTAAGGGAGAGGCTCACCTTGCGCCCTTTGAGAATAGAAAGGGCATGCTTCCCGTTCTTCACCGGTCCAATGGTGGAACAACACGAAGTAGGGCCCTATGAGCTTACATCCATGGCATTACAGCATTCCCACACATGCGTGGGTGAGTGTTTGAAAAATACTAAGAGGCCAAATTACAAGAGCATTCAAGGGGGAGGCTAATCTCCAAGTTCCCTTGCTAACATGTTAAAGACTAACTAGCTTAGAGGGGAAGAGAGGGGATGCACCTAGCATGCTCTTCCATGGCCTTGCGCCACCTGTGGGAAGTCCATGTGAGTGCAGATGGGAGCTCAAAGAATACCCAGAAACAACAACCAAGGTAGAGAAGGGACTTAGCTAGCTTGGGGTGGAACCTTGGTCTCGGCATGGTGTAGGTGACACCATCTTGAGCCACGGCTTGGCCAAGCTCCTTCCCTTAGTCTTAAGACTCTTCAAGGCTGATGGGGAGGGTGGTGTGATCTTCCATCTTCAAGGCATGAGCAAGTGGTGGAAGAAGATTGAAAAGGGGAAGAGGAAGTGAGCTCTCGGCAAGGTTTGGAAGAGAGGGGGGGAGTTGAGGTGACACACACCACTAGAAGACACACTTCTGAGTTTTCTCAAAATATTCAAAGCTCTCCCATTAGTTCGCAAGAGATTATAGGTTATAGGGTGTTGCCAACGGGCAAAAACAAGTCATCAAATCAAACAAAATGATACATGGTGCAGGCGCATTAATGGAGTTGATTTCTTTCCCCATATGGCTGATTTTGTCTTGATCTTTTGTTTGAAATCTTCCCCCAAATGGAAGGGTCGCCAGCTGTGGATGGTGGAGTGCTGAAGGGGCTGACGGTTGCATTAAATGCTAGTATCTTCTTGGAGGCCGAAAGCTGGAAACTTACCAAGTTCGGAGCGGCATGGTCCTGCATTTGGAGAAGGTGCTTTGAGGACTACCCTCTTGTGATGATGGCTGACCTTCCTCCTCATACGGTTGCTGGGGTGGCTGGCGAATTACTGGTCTTATCTCCATTCCTTCAAGGGGAAAGTGGCGGTTGGAACAAAGAGGTGAGCTGCACATGATTGCCAACTAGGATGGTGGATCTTTGAGTGGCTTAGTTGAGGGTACTTCACCAAATGGGGCTGAATGTTTCTAGGCGCCTCCTCACTTGATTTGGGCTTGACTTGAGCTCAAAATTGGAACAACCTAATCTATTACATTAATTGCATGAACTAACCTACCGTACATAAGTGGCGAAACCTAGAAATGTAACTACATGGTGTAATTGGAGGGTGGGTCTAACCTACCACATGATGCACCCTAATCTAAGATAAAATAAGCAAAATGGGGTCCTAAGGAAGCCATGTCTAGTGGCTAGGATAGCCATACCTAGAGGGCTTCTTTTGAACCCGGGCGGACCTCCAAAGGTCCTGCCTCTGTCCCACATCAAATATTTTACAATTTTCAGAGATAGAAATTACACAAAACATTGCATAGCGGAAGCAATATCCCCGAAACGAGCCGGTCCCAAAAACCCAGTGAAGATCGCAAGTGAGGGAGTCGACACGATGAGATAAAAAATACCTTGAGCAAGGCGAGGCTGATGTCGAAGTAGGCGCCCAAGCGTGCGCCCTCTGCAGTCTCGCACACACGGATCACCTCGAGTCCTCTTCTTCCATGCCCGGTGCTAGCCTCGGGAAGAAGATCCAAGCCTTGTCCTTCTTTCACACCACTTGCGCCACCTCTAAGGAATATGCGCCAAGAGGAAGGAGGAAGGAGGAGATGAAGACAAGCCGCCAAGACACCATTGCTCCTTGCGCCAAGAGGAAAGGAGGAAGAGGTGCTCTCAGCCTTGATGGAAGAAGAAGCCACTCGCCCTCAAGAAGTCGCCCTCTCTTGTGATCACACCTCCAAGGGAATTGTTGTCATGAGAGGGGCGGCTAGGGTCTCTATTTATAGAGACCATAGGCGGCTAATGGGTGGCTACAATTTAAACTAAGTGGGCGGCTTGATCAAGTCCTAATCCAATTAGGACTTCAATTATTTATTTAATTAATTAAATCCTAATCCAATTAGGATTCTAATTAATTCAAATAAATCAGCCCATTAAATTTCATAAAAATAGGACTGTAATTAACTAATTAATTAGCCCCTATTTTATCTCACATGATTAATTAAAATCACATGATATTAATTAAGGCATAGGCGCTAACCATAGTCTAATTAGGGTTAAACATGCACCTACCTTTTTCTTCTCCTTAAGCCCAGTTAATTTATTAGTAAGCCCAACTATACGATGGGCCTAGCCCAAGGTCCATCATACATGTTAACCAAGCCCTTGGATCCAATCCAATTTAACCCAAGGTCAAATTAGGCTAACCATGGTTAATATGCCGTAAATGGAAGTTGGCCCTAATAAATTTCTTCCATCTCATTAGGCCCATTGGCACTGATGAAATCTCCAAAATAGATCTGAGTTATCCAATAACTCGATCATAAGGCTTCCCGATCAATACGAGAACTCGAGTATCAAGGTGTGCGACCTTGTAGGTTCCTCTAACGCTGGCAGTGCTGACCAAAGGTCACCACAAGTAGTGAGTGGCACCTAGCAGTGCATCGTTGCTACCCAGATCATCTGAATGGATATCGACATCGACATCCCCATCATCGCAATCAGGTACAGATGCATTACAGTCTCTTTGCCGAACTGATATCCGATTGGCCAAGTGTGTCACCACTTGTTTTTATCCAATCTCATGGCTATGACTAAATCAGATCTCACCTGGATATAGCCATACACTTTCAATCATAAAACCATAGAGGAGCTCCATGGATATCATGCTTCCCTTAGGAAGGGGCAAATCCTATGTTTGTTCATTGACCTTCTCATATGGGTCGTGATATGCCCAATGACAACTGTTATTACCTCCCAACTATGGCAAGGCGTTAGGTTGTATCAAAGCATATTTCTCACCATATAGAATGGCCAATGACCTCAAGTAAAGGGATCAATGCATCTCCTATCACTTGTGAGGATGACTTGTGACACCAAGTCATTGCCTCACAGCGGGTCGGTCCAGTACATCCACCACTGATATACTCATATGCCTGCGTTAGCACCTTGTACCTAACCAGCCCATATACTAGTCTCACAAGTACCAGAGTTGTCCCTTATCTACTTAGGTACATTGACTGAGGACAATCATTTGAGCACAGATCCAATCTGTCTCCAAGGACATTATCATATACGTACATAATCGCAGATGTAAGTAAATATAGATAATGACAAAGCCAGAATGATATAAAATATCAACGTCAAGTAGTACAGTAATGGACCAAAACTAGGTCCTAGGGCATATACACCAACAGAGGCGATGGTGGGGCAGGTTGGGCAAAGATGCCCCGGGGACGAGATCGATGACGTGCTGGATGTCACGATCCGGAGGGAGGCCCACGGGGAGGTCAACCGAGGAAATGTCAGAAAACTAATCGAGAAGGGCAGTGACCTCGGCCCGCGAAGGAGCCGAAGGGGACGAAGGCTCATGGGGGATCTCATGCACCATGATGGAGCCAGGGCGAACAAGCGTGACCGGCTTAGGCGCCGATGGTCCGGGGAGGGAAGGTGAGACTAAGCCCTTCAAGGTGTAGGCCCTCAACTCCTTGGGCGGAGCCGGGGTCAGGCAGATCTTACGCCCTCCGTGCTACAAGACATAGGTGTTAGACTGGCCATAGTGGATGATATCGCGGTCATAGAGCCAAGGCCGGCCAAGAAGGACATGGGCGACGTCCATGGAGGTAACGTCGCACCACACCTTCTCGATGTAGTCACCAAAGTAAATGGGGACCTGGCAGCGATGGGTGATGGGCAGGCTGGAAGCGTCGACCCATGCAATCCGGGAGACGACGTTGAGGCTGCTACCCCCATCGATCACAATTATGCATGAGTGTCCATTACACTTAATATAAGTGTAAAAGATGCTCGTGCGCTTCCAATCCTCGGGCAGAGGGGGAGAGTGCACAAGGGTGCAGCGGACTATGGCCAAGGTAGGACACGGGCTTGACTCCTCATCGGAGTAACACTGGGGTCCAACCTCTTGAGCCGAGGGTGGCCCGGGAGAGGTGACGACTTGGGAGTCGCTCAGAGCGGCCGCGATGTGCAAGGAGCAGCCACGAAGTGTGGGGCAGTCCCGGTTGAAGTGACCGGTCTGACTACAGTGATGACAAGGTCCGGGGGGCATCGCAGCAAGGGGCGCCTTACCCTTTTCTTCCCAGGTGAGACGGGGCGCAGGTGCCTCGCGCGGAGCATCACGCGGAGGTCGTCAGGGACCGGCATGCTAGGGACATAGAGGAGCCTCGTGGCAGGGGGTCGGGGCATGCACGAGGGCCACATGAACCGGACGATGCTGGGGAACGGGTTCGCCGCGACGGTGCTGCGAACGCAAATCCTGCTCGATCTCACGAGCATGGTGTAGAATGAGGATGATTGAGTCTAACCCATAGGACAGAAGGGCGCGTCGGATATCCTCACGGAGTACGCGCTTAAACCTAGAAAGCGTGAATGCGGGATCCTCCCTAAGATTGCAATGGATTCCGAGTTCATCGAAGCGAGAATGGTACGCATCGACGGAGTCAGATCCCTACGAGATAGCTCAATAGGAGTCGAGGAGACGCTGACGGTAAGTGGGTGGCACTTTTTTCTCCCTAAGGCGATAGCACATCTCTTCCCACTGAGTGATGGGGGGAAGACGCTTGTCAACTAGGTGGCACTTAACGTTCGTCCAATACAACCGGGCGGGGCCGGTGAGCAGTAGGTGAACATAACTGACCTTAAGGTGTGCGGACATAGCGCTCCACTCGAAATAGTTTTCCACGGCTGAAACCCAGTTGAGGAAATCATTGGGATCTAGTCTACCCTTAAAGATAGGGGGATCGATGTGCGTGAGACGATGGACCTCATCGTCCTCATGACTTCGCTGGACTGGGCGCTGGAGGGGAGGGGCCTCCTCCGCCCACACGGACTCATCACCAAACGGATCATAACGTGGGGATTCATTGGCGCACATGTGCAGCGGGGCCAACGAAGGGGGAACACTAAGCGGGGGCTGTCCCATAGCGGGCTTAGACTTGAGTTCCACAACTTGGTCCGTGAGGTGTTGGACCGATGACATTAAACACTGAAACATAACCTCCATCGCTTCCAAGCGTGTGGACAGTGACTCAACCGACTCTACCCTAGGCGAAGTACTTTCATCAGTCGTAGTGGGCACTTGGGTAGGGGGATTTTGGTAAGAGGTTCCTAATCTAGTAGTCATGGTGACAAAAAGTGTATGAGTATGCAATGCGGAAGAGAAAATCGAAGAAACCATATGATATGATGCAAGAGATCGGCGAAGCTAGATAAGAGTTAGCTCCAACCTCCTCTGATACCAAAAATTGACGCAGCGATGAAAACCATGATGCTGAATACGCGAGAGAGGCTAGAGGCGAGGGAAGTAAAAATGTGCGGAGCGATGAAAACTCGAGAAAATCGATGAAAACCCATGTCGCATGGTCGTAACTTGAGGAATACCAGCGAGCCGAGGAGACAACGAGCACGATTCTACGAATGAAACTACTCACCTGATTAGTAGAGCCAATTTCTTGAAGCAAGCACGTGCGCGCAGGACCTAGACGGGGCTGCGGAGGCGGAACGCTGCGAGTCCAAGACACAAGCCGGTCAATGATTGCAAGGACTGCCTTGAATAGGACCCGGAGCCTTGGGAGGTTCCCCGGGTGTTTTGATTAAAAGCTAAAAATCAATTACAAGAGTTAGGTGAAGAGACTCTAGGCGAGCTCTTCGGAGTTTGAAGTGGCCTAAACCTTCGCGGAGGGGTGAGGCACAAGCTACTCACATGGGGTTTGTTAGAGCCTCCAACAACCCCTAACAACTAAAGAGGGTCCAAGATGCCCTCTAATAACCTGAAAAGCAATAACTAACTAGGGAATAAAAGGATAGAGAACAACACACGGAGGTGGCTGGCGCATGGGCCTTCTTGCTGGGCCATCGACTGGGCCGTTGTCGACGGCTATACCATCTCAGAGCAGGCTAGCACGAAGCAGCAGAACTTACTGATCGTGGGCTAGTTCTAGACATTGGTGGCTGTATCTTGGGCTGAGTTGAGGACCCGGTTGTTGTAGCGATCTGCAGTGGCTTCCGGTGGGGGTCCTCAAGGAAGAGTAGCCATAAGAACGGGTTGAAGGGACTCAGAAGATCTGGGTGAAGCCTCGTTGAGGGAGCGGACGTGGCAAGTTTTTGCTGAAGAAGGGCTCACCACACCCACAAAATGGTCCGGGGGGTGCGAGGACCATTGCGAGCGTCGAACGGGATGAAAATTGACCTCCGTGCATTTTCTAGGGCTAAACACGGCCTGGCCGTGTCGAAGATCACGGCCGTGTTCAGTTTCTGCTTTCTGAGCCGAGGTGGACACGGGTGGTGGCACGGGCGTGACGGCGGCTGTGGCGAGAGCGGCGTCCTGGGGCGATGCGAGCCGTGTTGGGCGGCATGGTCGTGATGGGCTGCGGTAGATTTTCCCAGACTTTCACGGGTGGAGGCATGGGCGAATCTGGGGCCGTGAAGTTCTCGGTCTCGGTGGACACGGCATGGCCGTGTCAGGGAGCACGGTCGTGATGGGCCGCTGAAATCTCGGCCGAAGCGGGCACGGCCGTGGTAAGCGTCGTGTTAGCGTTCGCTTTTGTGGGCGACCGTGTCACGGCCGTGTCGGGTCTGCAGGGCTCCGCTTGTGCCAAAATTCACAGGGCTTCTTCCTCAAGCTCTGGGGAGTCAATCCAAGTGTTTGCTGGAGGGAACGGGCCCTCCTCATAGGCGTCCATAACTCCATCAGCACGCTGGCCGATTGCACATGGCAATTCCCCTTATTGAGACAGTCTAGGCATCTCATGTCCAACGAGGGCTGGATACAGCATGAAACCCTAACCTCTCAACGATGCCTCTAGAGTTCCATCATGTGACCACCACATGTGAAAAATTAGTCAAGTCTATTCCTAACCGTTATGCCCAAGGCCAACGAGTTTTCTTGCGAAAGTATGTCCAGGTTAAAACTGGACTGCGGAAACCATTGTCACCACACACCTTCTAAAAATAAGTGGTTGTGTCCCACGAGGGTGGGAAACAGTGCACAACACCACTGATCGATAGCTTGATGAGGGCGATGAGTTAGAAGGCTTATTTTCAGACTTGATATTTTATTTAAGGGTTTTTGAGATCTCATCCTCTTAGTTTTGTCTTTTGCCTAACATCAGACATGCAATCCTATAGTGATAAAACATCATAGGCATGCTTTAGCAGATATGGAAAGTGGTAAATAAGTAATGTGGTCATAGCCTAATCAACACATTGAACCAATACATGCGAAAAGTGTTCAATGCTTGACCTAGGTGACAAGGCCCAAGACAAGACCTAACCTAGCCGCCACTAACAACTTTGTCCATGCTCGGCTCCAAGGTCCTCCAATCTAAGGGATAACTCTCAAACCCTAGAAGCACCTCTAGGAAAACCTAGAAGCACTCCTAGAGGTTCGGCCAAGCCCTTATTGATGCCGCCACCCTCAAGTTGCTCCAAGCAAGGTGGATGCACCATGCAAGGTGAATGCCGCCATCATCCTTAATCTTCAATATTACAAATAAAGAAAAAGAAAGAGCGACATGCAGGCCTAACACAAATACATCACAAGCATACAAGGGGCTTGACTATGACCACAACACAATGCACAAGCAAGATTCCTATCTCATGTTTTTCTATTTGCTCATGAAAAACATAAAATCTGAATTTTAATTTTTTTTATCAAAACATGTCTCTTTTCCTCAAACTCTTTTCATAAATCCTTTGGTTATTTGTTTCTCTCAGAAGTCTACAAGTGGCATACCCGTTGCCCCTCTTGTAATCCTTAACTTGCCAAGATTAGGGCAATCACCTAGTCCATGCCCCGCATAATCTCAACAAATCTCTCATGATGGGTCTATTCCACCATGAGAGGAGAAATTATTTCTTCCACATATGGGTCAATCCCAATTATGTGAAGAAAGCAAAAACCAAAAGAAATCGAATAGAGAATAGGAACAAGAAATTTATAATTTTCCTACTTTTAGAAAAACCATGAGCCATATGCAATTTTAAAGAAAAATACATATGGAATGTTAGCATATAAGAAAGCAATAAAACATCGTTCGAGTCTCGCAAGTACCTCTGATACCTGTTGGAAAACCCCGGGGATTTTTAAAATTTTTACATACATCACAAATATATACAGCGGAAGCAGATCTCCGAAATAGGCCAGTCCCAAAAATCCAGAAGATCGATGCTTGCGAGGGGGTCGACATAGTGAGTAGAGATAGTACCTCAAAGTAATTTAATGGAGAAGGATGTAGGCGCCCAAGTGTTCGCCCTCTGCAGTCTTGCACACAACTGATGCTTGTGTTCTCTTCTTCCATGCCCGGTGCTAGCCTCGGGAAGAAGATCCACGCCAAGGGAGAGTCCTCCAATCTACTTGTGCCACCACCAAGGAAGGTTGCGCCAAGGAGGAAGAGGTAGAGAAGATGCCGCCAAGCCTTCTTACACCTTGCGCCAAGGAAGGGAAGGAGGAAGAAGCTTTCGGCCATGATGGATGAAGAAGCTCCAAAGTTTGCGCCCACTTGATGTCCACGCCTCCAATGATTAGTATGTCAAGAGGGTTCGGCTAGGGCTTGTTTTATAAAAGCAAAGGGAGATTTAGGGCTATAAGGAAGGAGTATGTGATTGTGGCATGATTTGAGGAATTATTCAATCAATTATCTTGATCAAATAATTAATTCCATATGCACTTAATCCTTGCCAAAGCAAGCTTCAGCCATATGCACCTCATGCTTACCTAAATAGGCATAAATTCCATGCATGTGCTAAGACTAGGTCAAGACATGGTGAAAGTTTGCCTAATGTGGCTTGGGCGCAAGTCCTAATCTAATTAGGACTCTAATTATGTAAATAATTAGCCCCTCATGCGCCTATCACATCTCAAGTGATTAAATCAGAATTCAATCTCAATCAATCTCTTGTAAGATACCAATCAAGCCATATGCACCAACCTAGTCCAACTAGGATTCTTCATGCGCCCATACTATAATATTCTACCTATTATGCCCTTTTAGCCTCTAATCTCTTCATTATAATTTATTAGCAAGCCCCATTGGGTAATATGCTTAGCCCAAACTTCATTATGCATGTCAACCAAGCTATTGGATCCAATCCAATATAATCCAAGGTCAAATGAGGCTAACCATGGTTAATATTGGTCAATATGCCAAAAATGAAGTTTGGCTCTAATAAGTCTCTTTCATCTCATCAGGCCCATTGGTGCTGATAAAATCTCCCAAATAGATCTGAGTTATGAAATAACTCGATCCGAAGGCTATCCAATCAATACAAAAACTCGAGCATCAAGGTGTACGACCCTGTAGGTTCCTCTGACGTTGGTAGTGATGAACTTTGGTCATCACAAGCAGTGAGTGGCACATAGTAGTGCATCGCTGCTACCAATGTCTTTGGAATGGATATCAACATCGATATCCTCATCATCACAACGAGGTACTAATGTATTACAGTCCTTTTGCCAAACTGATATCCAATTGGATAAGTGTGTCACCACTTATTTTCACCCAATCTCATGGTCATGACTAAATTAGGTTCTCACCTGGTATTGTAACGCCCTTGATTTTCTGAATTATGATTTAAGGTTAGAAATTCAGTTTCTGTATTTTTATCGGTTAAAATTTTGGGATTTTTGCCTAATTGTAGGACTTTTCCCTACAGGGCAAAAATAATTATTTTTGTTGGGGCTTCGAACCCTCAACCTTGACTATTTGCTCCTGGAATTCTTCCACCATGGTGGCGCATATTTCTGTGTTATTGGAGTGGCGCATGGTGGTTAAGCCCAGGTAAGCCCATTAAAGCCGATTTCCACTTAAGTTAATTGGGTTATTGGATCTTGGATCCGTTTGGGGTGGAAAAAAAATAAAAAAAAAGGGGGAAAATTCGTGAGAGCTCCTCTCCCTCACGATTTGTGGTTTGTTTCTTGCCCTAGCCGCCTGTGTTGTCGCCCCTCACTGTGCTTGGCGCTCCTGCAAAATTTCTGACGCTGGTGGTGGCAGACTGGTGGTGGACGAACTTTCTGGAGACCCCTGATCCCCTGTTTCGGCGTTTTCTCTGTGGGCGATTTTTCTGGTGAGTAATTCGATCCTAAGGAGTCTAATCCGAATTAAAATTCGTTATTTGCCATGATTATTCGTATGGGGTTGAATTCAAATAATTATAGGGTTTTAAAATCCTGTTCTGCTGAAATCTGCATTCGTTAATCTGACCTTTGTGTACTATAACCCTAATATCTCATGGCCTATAGATCCAAATCGTATGAAACAAATTTTGTATGAAACTAGACACATTCGGCTTTAATTTGAATATGATATCGACCATATCAGAGTTGTATTTGTATTTCAATCTGTATTGCAATCTAGCTGTACAAAATCAGTTTTCTGGAAATCTGGATTTCGACCTTTATGTGTTCGAACCATCATATCTCCCTAGGTATAGCTCGAAATCCTGTGAAACCAGTTTTATTAGACCGTAGGCTTGAAGAGCTTCATTTTGACTCCCATAACGCCTATTTTCGATTAGTTATTGGATCTGAAATATATGTCGCAATTCTGATATATGAATCTGTTTTCTTGAAATCTGAAATTCTGACCATCCCATGTTCGAACCCTTATATCTTCCTACCTACAATTCGAAATCTTGTGAAACCAGTTTTATTGGAAACTAGATTCAGAGAGCTTCATTTTGAATACAATATTGACTAGCTTTGGTTCGAAATTGGACCAAAAATATATGTTGCAATCTGACAATATAAATCTGCTATGTTTTGGTTAGACGAAAATTCCCTTGTGAGAAAAATTTATCCTGTATGGTTTAATCTCTTAAATTGTGGTCTGTAGTTCTTCTAAAATTTATTTGATTGATGAGAAATTTTAGAGAAAACAAAATTGGGGATTTAACTAAGAACTTAGGAATTTTTGAAAATCATGGTTCGAGCCAATTTTGGGGCTTTTGTCAATTTTCTTCACAAACGTGTAATTAAAATTATCTGTAGTGGGGGACTGAAATTAATTACATGAAATTTGTACGTTCTGTTAAGGTTCTGAAAGTGGCGCCCCTTACAGTAATTTTATAGCTCACGGTTTTAGGAATTTTGAGGAGATTATTTCATGAATAATTTCTGTTCTGTATTTAAATGTTTGTTATATGAAGAATTTCTGTTCTGTATTTAATTGTTTGTTATGTGGATATTTCCTGTTCTGTTTATATGTTGTGAAGTTTCTGAAAACCTTGAATGTGTTAAAACATTTGTGAGAACATAGAATGGTTTGACATGAATTAAGGTTAGTTGTAAGGAATTCACTCATATAATTTCTGTTCTGTGTTTAAGGACTGGATATTGGGGTGTGTCATTTTCTGGTTTGTTAGACTTTGGGCATAATGTAAGAATTAAGTAGTGGTTGATCCTACTTCTCCATTTCAGTATAATCTGTTCTGTAAAATTATGCCCTAGTGTAGCACTCTTCCGTGTCCTTACCCTCCTTCTGTGGCGCTGTAATGGTGCTGATAGTCTACTACGACCCTTGAGACACTATTTCTGTTCAGTTCTGGGTATTGGAGGCCAGAGTGCCACGTCCTAACAAGACGGGGGCCACCCACTGATACCTCCTCTACCATTCAGTTCTGGGTTTTGGAGGCCAGAGTGCCACGTCCTAACAAGACGGGGGCCACCCACTGATACCTCCTCTACCATTCAGTTCTGGGTTTTGGAGGCCAGAGTGCCACGTCCGAACAAGACGGGGGCCACCCACTGATACCTCCTCTACCATTCAGTTCTGGGTTTTGGAGGCCAGAGTGCCACGTCCTAACAAGACGGGGGCCACCCACTGATACCTCCTCTACCATTCTTTTCTGGGTATTGGAGACCAGAGTGCCATGTCCTGACAAGACGGGGGCCACCCACTGATATCTCCTTTACCATTCTGTTTCTGATATGCATGCATTGTCTCGTCCTCGGCAGAGGTGGGGTCAGACCTTCTGTGGTCATCAGGCCTTCTGTGGCCTTTCTGTTTCCGATGTATTAGGCGGTGTGGTTAGTTGGTATGGGTTGGTATATTCATATCCTACCTATTTGATGCCTATTGTTACAAGTATCTGTATTTGATTGTGTTTGTTTCTGATATGAGCATGCATGTTAAGTTGATTTATCTTATCTGTTAAATAAAAAGAATTTCAACTTAAGTATGATATTTTTGATGTGTACTATGGATGACTTTTAGTGTCTTTTACTCACTGAGCTTTTTAGCTCACCTCCGTTGTTTAAATGTTTTCAGGTGAGACATCAAGACAGTAATTGCTACAGCTAATATGACGCTAATGTTTGATGTCATTTCTAAGAATAGTCTTCTAAAGATTTATCAGGCCTGCGTGCCTAATTTATTATGACCTATATGACATGTTTTATCTCCTGAGGGCTTATGCCTGTTTTCAGGATATTATATTATAGTTGTTTCGTTTAAATTATTGGATACAAGTCTTGGATTCTTTTATTGAATTGGTTCTTATTTTGAAATGTCCGATTTGAGATGTGTAACTGAATTTGTGTTGTTTATTTTAGTATCTGAATAATCAGTTCTGTATATTTCTGAAATTCCACATATGTGTAGTGTGGACGTTTGTTGTTGTTACAAGATATGTGTCTGTGCAGCAGTAGTTTAGAATACTTGCTGCCGGATTTTTCTGGATTTCCGGATTTCTATTTCCTAGTAATCGATCCTATTCAGTTCTGTGCGGTTTTCTGTTCCGTAGTAATGTCCTTCGATGCCGCTTTCTTCTTGTGTTTTAATGGAAGAGTAAAAAATTTTTGAAACCCCGTATTTTACTTGTATGCGTGTGGGGTGTGATTCTGAGGGATGTTACAGATGGTATCAGAGCAATTTTACTAGCAATTAGAAACTCCGGGGAAGGAAAACTCTGTTTGTGTATTGCTAGAAACCAAGTTAGGATCTGATTTGTGATTGAACATTGGTTGTTATTCTACCGTGTTATGTGATGCAGGTAAAAAAAATGGTGCGACCAAGAGCTAGCAGTAGCAACGGTGATCAACAGTCTGATCTGAGGCAGGCCATGGAGGCTATGACTGCTATGATGCAACAACAGAACGCATTCATCCAGCAGCAAACTCAGATGATGCAGCAGCAGCAGGCGCAACACATGGAGGTTCAGCAACAGTTATTGCAGCGGCTGACGCAGACACCGTCTCAGACACAGTCACAACCGGCTGGTTCTCCTCTGGGTGATGGCGCACATCAACGATATGCTCGGTTGGTTCGAGAGTTTCAGCATCTGAACCCGACTGCATTTTATGGTAGTCCGGGGCCTAGAGCTGCTGAGGATTGGCTTTTGACACTGGAGAAGATTTTCCAGGTTTTGCGCTGTGATGATGCAGACAAGCTATGTTTGTCTGTCTTTATGTTGCGAGGAGATGCTGAAGACTGGTGGAAGGGAGTCGTCAGACTGGCGGCAACTGAATCCAGAGTTGTTGATTGGCAGTACTTCATGATGAAGTTCAATGCTAAGTTTTTCCCCTCTAGCTTATCTGAGGAGCGCGAGGTGGAGTTTATTCATCTTGAGCAAGGCGATCTGACGGTGGATCAGTATGAAGCCACATTCGCTCGGTTGTCGGGGTATGCTCCTCACTTAGTCAACACCGAGGAAAGAAGAGCCAAGAAGTTTCAGCGGGGTTTGAGGAAAGACATCAGGACAAGGGTAGCTATGCTACACTTGGAGTCTTATGCTGAAGTGGTAGACAGGGCTCGCACTGCTGAGAGGTGCATTGCTGAGATGGCTGTTGATACTATTTCAGTCACTGCATCCGCCCCTACTTTTGTGACTTACGCACCCACTCTGGGTGGTAAGGATAAGAAGAATTTCAAGAAAGAGAAGAAAGACAATAAGGTGCAGACTGAGCCTGATTTGGATCTGGCTAGAATTCCTGTGGTAAGAGAGTTTACTGACGTCTTCTCTGATGATTTATCTGGGTTACCACCCAGCAGAGAAGTTGAGTTTGGTATCGAGTTGTTGCCGGGCACGGCACCGGTATCTAAAGCTCCTTACAGGATGGCAACTTCAGAACTGACAGAGCTGAAGAAGCAACTGGAAGAACTATTAGAGAAGGGGTATATTCGACCCAGTGTTTCTCCATGGGGAGCACCTGTGTTATTTGTGAAGAAGAAGGATGGTACGTTGCGCATGTGCATCGATTACCGTCAACTCAACCAAGTGACTGTTAAGAATAAGTACCCATTACCCCGTATTGATGATCTCTTTGATCAGTTGCAGGGTGCTACTGTATTCTCTAAAATTGACCTGAGGTCTGGCTATTATCAGATGAGTGTTCGGGAGGAGGATGTACCTAAAACTGCATTCAGGACCAGGTATGGGCACTATGAATTTCTTGTTATGCCCTTTGGACTGACAAATGCTCCTGCGGTGTTTATGGATCTGATGAACAGGGTATTTCATGAGCTCCTGGACAAATGTGTGGTCGTCTTCATTGATGATATTCTGATCTACTCCAAGAATGCGCAAGACCACTCTCAGGATTTGCGCAAGGTGCTGGAGATTCTGCGGCTGAAGCGGCTATATGCTAAGGCCAGCAAATGTGAGTTCTGGCTAGATCAGATTGGTTTTCTGGGGCACATTATTTCTAGCCAGGGTGTGTCTGTGGATCCAGTGAAGGTGGAGGCCATTCTTCACTGGGGAAGACCAACTACAGCGACTGAGGTCAGAAGTTTTCTGGGCTTAGCTGGATACTACCGCCGTTTTGTGGAAGGTTTTTCCAAGTTGGCTGGTCCTCTGACTAAGTTAACTAAAAAGAATTTGAAGTTTTTGTGGTCTGATGATTGTGAGTCTAGTTTTCAGGAACTGAAAAAGAGACTGACCAGTGCTCCTATCCTCATCATTCCCTGTGATGGAGAGAAGTTCATTGTTTACACTGATGCCTCTGGTAAGGGTCTGGGTGCTGTACTGATGCAGCAAGGAAAAGTAGTCGCTTATGCTTCAAGGCAACTCAAAGATTACGAAGTAAACTACCCCACTCATGATCTGGAGTTGGCAGCTGTAGTTTTTGCCTTGAAAATCTGGAGGCACTATCTGTTTGGACAGACATTTGAATTGTTTACAGATCACCAGAGCTTGAAGTATATCTTCACTCAGAAAGAGCTGAATATGAGACAGAGGCGATGGCTTGAATTGATAAAGGATTATGACTTCACCATCCAATATCAGTCTGGTAAAGCCAATGTGGTGGCTGATGCGCTTAGTCGGTATCCTGTGACTCAGATAGCTGCACTGCGAGTCCAGGAGTGGCGACTATTGCAGGAGTTCAATGACATGCATCTGAGTGTGACTCCGGGTGAGAGAGGCGGTCTTCTGGCTTCTCTCAGGGTTCAGTCAGACTTACTGCAGAGACTGAGATCAGGGCAGCAGTCAGATCAGGATATTCTACGGTGGAAAGAGAGGTCTGAGCAAGGCTGGGATGAGAATTTCAGTATGTCGGATGATGGTCTCCTCAGATTTCGTGGAAGGGTCTGTGTCCCTGAGGACCCTGAGTTGAGAAATGAAATTCTTAAGGAAAGTCATTGCACTAAGTATACCGTTCATCCTGGTAGTACCAAGATGTATCAGGATCTGAAAAAGACTTTCTGGTGGCATGGTATGAAGAAGGATGTGCATTTGTTTGTGTCCAGATGTTTGACTTGCCAAACCGTGAAGGCTGAGCATCAGAGGCCGGGCGGTTTGATGCAGTCTCTCCCTATTCCTCAGTGGAAGTGGGAGCATATCAGTATGGACTTTGTGTGTGGGCTGCCCAATACCAGAAGGAATCATGATGCCGTATGGGTGATTGTGGACAGACTCACGAAGTCGGCTCACTTCTTACCGATCAAAATGACTTACAGTTTGGATCGGTTAGCAAAACTGTACATCGATGAGATTGTCAGATTACATGGAGTTCCCTTGGACATTGTCTCTGATCGTGATCCTCGATTTCTATCCAGGTTTTGGAAGAAATTACAGGAAGATTTGGGAACTAATCTGAGTTTCAGCACTGCATATCATCCTCAATCTGATGGTCAGACAGAGAGAACTATTCAGACACTTGAGGATCTTCTGAGATCTTATGTGATTGACTGGTCTGTTGAGTGGGATCTGGACTTATCACTGATAGAGTTCACCTACAACAATAGCTTCCACTCTAGCATACAGATGGCTCCGTATGAGGCCCTATATGGGAGGAAATGCAGAACACCTATATGCTGGGAGGAAACTGGGGACAGAACAGTGCTAAAGTCTGATGCTGTTCAGGAAGCCACTGAGAAGATCAGAGAAATTCAGAAAAAGATGAAGATTGCTCAGGATAGACAGAAGAGTTATGCTGATGTGAGGCGGCGTCCTCTTGAGTTTTTGGTGGGAGAGCATGTTTTCCTAAAGGTCTCGCCTATGAAAGGGGTGATGAGATTTGGGAAGAGAGGAAAATTGAGTCCCAGGTACATTGGTCCCTTTGATATCATTGAGAGGATTGGACCTGTGGCATATCGACTTGCTCTGCCCCCATCACTGGAACACCTCCATAATGTGTTCCATGTTTCTGCACTCAGAAAATATTGTTCTGATCCTTCTCATGTTCTGGAGTTGGAACCTCTCCAGCTTGAAGAGAACATGACTTTTGTGGTGAAACCTCTCAGAATTGAAGATAGAAAAGAGAAAGTGCTGAGGAATAAGGTTATTCCACTTGTGAAAGTCATCTGGGGAAATCAGTCTGTTGAAGAAGCCTCTTGGGAGGTTGAAGCAGAGATGAGAAAGGAGCATCCTCACCTGTTCAGTGACGGGCTTGGTCAGCTTTAGAGGACTAAAGCTCTATAAGGGGGGGAGGATGTAACGCCCTTGATTTTCTGAATTATGATTTAAGGTTAGAAATTCAGTTTCTGTATTTTTATCGGTTAAAATTTTGGGATTTTTGCCTAATTGTAGGACTTTTCCCTACAGGGCAAAAATAATTATTTTTGTTGGGGCTTCGAACCCTCAACCTTGACTATTTGCTCCTGGAATTCTTCCACCATGGTGGCGCATATTTCTGTGTTATTGGAGTGGCGCATGGTGGTTAAGCCCAGGTAAGCCCATTAAAGCCGATTTCCACTTAAGTTAATTGGGTTATTGGATCTTGGATCCGTTTGGGGTGGAAAAAAAATAAAAAAAAAGGGGGAAAATTCGTGAGAGCTCCTCTCCCTCACGATTTGTGGTTTGTTTCTTGCCCTAGCCGCCTGTGTTGTCGCCCCTCACTGTGCTTGGCGCTCCTGCAAAATTTCTGACGCTGGTGGTGGCAGACTGGTGGTGGACGAACTTTCTGGAGACCCCTGATCCCCTGTTTCGGCGTTTTCTCTGTGGGCGATTTTTCTGGTGAGTAATTCGATCCTAAGGAGTCTAATCCGAATTAAAATTCGTTATTTGCCATGATTATTCGTATGGGGTTGAATTCAAATAATTATAGGGTTTTAAAATCCTGTTCTGCTGAAATCTGCATTCGTTAATCTGACCTTTGTGTACTATAACCCTAATATCTCATGGCCTATAGATCCAAATCGTATGAAACAAATTTTGTATGAAACTAGACACATTCGGCTTTAATTTGAATATGATATCGACCATATCAGAGTTGTATTTGTATTTCAATCTGTATTGCAATCTAGCTGTACAAAATCAGTTTTCTGGAAATCTGGATTTCGACCTTTATGTGTTCGAACCATCATATCTCCCTAGGTATAGCTCGAAATCCTGTGAAACCAGTTTTATTAGACCGTAGGCTTGAAGAGCTTCATTTTGACTCCCATAACGCCTATTTTCGATTAGTTATTGGATCTGAAATATATGTCGCAATTCTGATATATGAATCTGTTTTCTTGAAATCTGAAATTCTGACCATCCCATGTTCGAACCCTTATATCTTCCTACCTACAATTCGAAATCTTGTGAAACCAGTTTTATTGGAAACTAGATTCAGAGAGCTTCATTTTGAATACAATATTGACTAGCTTTGGTTCGAAATTGGACCAAAAATATATGTTGCAATCTGACAATATAAATCTGCTATGTTTTGGTTAGACGAAAATTCCCTTGTGAGAAAAATTTATCCTGTATGGTTTAATCTCTTAAATTGTGGTCTGTAGTTCTTCTAAAATTTATTTGATTGATGAGAAATTTTAGAGAAAACAAAATTGGGGATTTAACTAAGAACTTAGGAATTTTTGAAAATCATGGTTCGAGCCAATTTTGGGGCTTTTGTCAATTTTCTTCACAAACGTGTAATTAAAATTATCTGTAGTGGGGGACTGAAATTAATTACATGAAATTTGTACGTTCTGTTAAGGTTCTGAAAGTGGCGCCCCTTACAGTAATTTTATAGCTCACGGTTTTAGGAATTTTGAGGAGATTATTTCATGAATAATTTCTGTTCTGTATTTAAATGTTTGTTATATGAAGAATTTCTGTTCTGTATTTAATTGTTTGTTATGTGGATATTTCCTGTTCTGTTTATATGTTGTGAAGTTTCTGAAAACCTTGAATGTGTTAAAACATTTGTGAGAACATAGAATGGTTTGACATGAATTAAGGTTAGTTGTAAGGAATTCACTCATATAATTTCTGTTCTGTGTTTAAGGACTGGATATTGGGGTGTGTCATTTTCTGGTTTGTTAGACTTTGGGCATAATGTAAGAATTAAGTAGTGGTTGATCCTACTTCTCCGTTTCAGTATAATCTGTTTTGTAAAATTATGCCCTAGTGTAGCACTCTTCCGTGTCCTTACCCTCCTTCTGTGGCGCTGTAATGGTGCTGATAGTCTACTACGACCCTTGAGACACTATTTCTGTTCAGTTCTGGGTATTGGAGGCCAGAGTGCCACGTCCTAACAAGACGGGGGCCACCCACTGATACCTCCTCTACCATTCAGTTCTGGGTTTTGGAGGCCAGAGTGCCACGTCCTAACAAGACGGGGGCCACCCACTGATACCTCCTCTACCATTCAGTTCTGGGTTTTGGAGGCCAGAGTGCCACGTCCGAACAAGACGGGGGCCACCCACTGATACCTCCTCTACCATTCAGTTCTGGGTTTTGGAGGCCAGAGTGCCACGTCCTAACAAGACGGGGGCCACCCACTGATACCTCCTCTACCATTCTGTTCTGGGTATTGGAGACCAGAGTGCCACGTCCTGACAAGACGGGGGCCACCCACTGATATCTCCTTTACCATTCTGTTTCTGATATGCATGCATTGTCTCGTCCTCGGCAGAGGTGGGGTCAGACCTTCTGTGGTCATCAGGCCTTCTGTGGCCTTTCTGTTTCCGATGTAGACTATCCGTTTGGACTCTGAAAATTCTGATTTTCTGTCTGTCAGTTCTGATTTCTGTAGTTCTGTTTCGATCTGTATTTAGATGTATTAGGCGGTGTGGTTAGTTGGTATGGGTTGGTATATTCATATCCTACCTGTTTGATGCCTATTGTTACAAGTATCTGTATTTGATTGTGTTTGTTTCTGATATGAGCATGCATGTTAAGTTGATTTATCTTATCTGTTAAATAAAAAGAATTTCAACTTAAGTATGATATCTTTGATGTGTACTATGGATGACTTTTAGTGTCTTTTACTCACTGAGCTTTTTAGCTCACCTCCGTTGTTTAAATGTTTTCAGGTGAGACATCAAGACAGTAATTGCTACAGCTAATATGACGCTAATGTTTGATGTCATTTCTAAGAATAGTCTTCTAAAGATTTATCAGGCCTGCGTGCCTAATTTATTATGACCTATATGACATGTTTTATCTCCTGAGGGCTTATGCCTGTTTTCAGGATATTATATTATAGTTGTTTCGTTTAAATTATTGGATACAAGTCTTGGATTCTTTTATTGAATTGGTTCTTATTTTGAAATGTCCGATTTGAGATGTGTAACTGAATTTGTGTTGTTTATTTTAGTATCTGAATAATCAGTTCTGTATATTTCTGAAATTCCACATATGTGTAGTGTGGATGTTTGTTGTTGTTACAAGATATGTGTCTGTGCAGCAGTAGTTTAGAATACTTGCTGCCGGATTTTTCTGGATTTCCGGATTTCTATTTCCTAGTAATCGATCCTATTCAGTTCTGTGCGGTTTTCTGTTCCGTAGTAATGTCCTTCGATGCCGCTTTCTTCTTGTGTTTTAATGGAAGAGTAAAAAATTTTTGAAACCCCGTATTTTACTTGTATGCGTGTGGGGTGTGATTCTGAGGGATGTTACAGGTATGGCCATACACTTTCAGTCATAGAACCATAGGGGGCCCACGTATATCATGTTTCTCTTAGGAAGGGGCAAATCCTATATCTGTCCATTGATCTTCTCATATGGGTCGTGACATACTCAATGACAACTGTTATGACCTCCCAACTATGGTGAGGTGTTAGGTTATCTCAAAGCATGTCCCTAACCATATGGAAGAGTCAATGACCTCAAGTCAAAGGATCAATGCATCTCCTATCACTTGTGAGGTTAACTCATGACACCAAGTTAGAGTCTCATAGTGGGTCAATCCAGTATATCTACCACTGATATACCCATATGCCTGTGTTAGCACCTTGTGCCTAATCAGCTCATATACCAGTCTCACATATACCAGAGCTATCCCATATCCACTCAGGTACTTGACTAGGGACAGAGTTTGAGCATATACATAATCTATCTCTAGGGATATTATTATGTAAGTACATATTTGTAGATGTAAACATAGCATAATAATAACAATGACAGAATGATATATAAGATATCAATGTCATATAGTACATAACATAGACCAACATCTAGTCCTAAGGGCATATACACCAACAGCTATGACTTGGTGTCATGAGTTATCCTCACAAGTGACAGGAGATGCATTGATCTCTTGACTTGAGGTCATTGACTCTTCTATATGGTTAGGGACATGCTTTGATACAACCTAATACCTCACCATAGTTGGGAGGTTATAACGATTGTCATTGAGTATGTGATGACCCATATGAGAAGATCAATGGACAGACAAAGGATTTGCCCCTTCTTGAGGAAAGCTTGATCTCCATAGACCCCCCCCCCCCCAATGGTTCTATGACTGAAAGTGTATAGCACCTAGGTGAAAACTTGATTTAGTCATGACCATGAGATTGGGTGAAAACAAGTGGTGGCACACTTGTCCAATCGGATATCAGTTTAGCAAAGAGACTGTAATGCATCAGTACCTTGTTGCGATGATGGGGATGTTGATATCGATATCCATTCCGATGACTTGGGTAGTAGCAATGCACTGCTAGGTGTCACTCACTACTTGTGATAACCTTAGTTTATCACTACCAACGTCAGAGGAACCTGCTAGGTCGCACACCTTGATACTCGAGTTCTCGTGTTGATTGGGTAGTCTTATGATCAAGTTATTGGATAGCTCAGATCTATTTGGGAGATTTCATCAGTGCCAATGGGCTTAATGAGATGGAAGAGACTTATTAGAACCAAACTTTATTTTTGGCAGATTGACCCAAAATTGACCATGGTTGGCCACATTTGAGTTTGGGTTGCATTGGATTGGATCCAATGGCTTAATTAACCTGAGCAATGAAGTTTGGGCTAGCCCATTAACCAATGAGGCCTTATAATAAGTTGTCATGAAGAGATAAAAGGGCATAAGGGTATAATGGGGAGAATAATATCCTCATTGGCGCCTAAGGGCATAATGGGGTGTGGTAGGCATATGATGCTTCATTAGGAAGCTTTTTGGCACCTTCCCTTTGTTCCTTAGATGGAATTCTTGTCTCTATAGCAAGGCTTAGGTTGCATATGGCTTCATGGGCTTCTTTGGTAAGTCCTAGGCGCATATGGATGATTGGAAGGTGTTTATTTAAAAGGCTTGGAGTCTTCCCATAACCCTTACCTTAATTGGTCACCCCACTTACCCTAGTCGCATATCTCATTGTGTATATGATTGTCTTTGCCGCCCCTTGCTTCAAGTAAGACCTTTACATGTGAGAGCACCTCCAATTGTTGACGTGAGCAAGGGGCAAGGGTGAGAGCAAGGAACTTGGCGCAACTCTTTCTCCATCAACAAGCCGCAAGCTTCCTCATCTCTTCTTCTTGGCGTAAGAAGGAATCAAGCTTGGCGGCATCATCTCCCATCCTCTCCTCTTGGCGCATCCTTTCCTCAAGGTTGGCGCAAGTGAAGTAGAGGACTCCCTAAGGCTCAGATCTTCTTCCCGAGACTAGCACCGGGCGTGGAAGAAGACGACTCGAGGATCCGTTATGTGTGAGACTGCAAAGGGCATACGCTTGGGCACATACATTGGCATCACTCTTAGGTACTTTCTCCCTACATTGCGTCAATCCCCTCGCAAGTATCGATCTTCTAGATTTTTGAGACCGACCTATTTTGTGGATTTACTTCCACTATGTATAATTAAAATTTTAAAATTCTCAGAGTTTCCAATAATATATATATATATATATATATAGATAGCCAAGTGTACTTGACCTCGTATGTTTAAATAAGTTACACTGTTGATAATTTTATGATCCATACGTCATAATCTATCAATTATTTTAAATAATTTATTATGGTTTAATAATTATTATGTTTCTAAATCCTATTAGTTATCCGAAATATTTTTTAACCAATAGATGGAATGTGGGCTGTAAAGTTTTAATTTTAAATGGGTCCGTCCAATAAACTTGAATCTAAATTAGTCTCCTTTAGCTAATCAAGTATTCCCAACCCATTGGGTTAGGTCAGGTAGCTAGTCATGCGAGGTTCAGTTATCATCCCTAATAACCCATGCTTTTTATGTCATAACCATTGCATACTCAATTGAGCTAATTTACCTCAATCTGGATCACAGTAAATTTTTGGCATCTTCAGAGTTTTGTTCCGTTAAATTTTCTCTAGCTATAACGCATTAGGTTTAATTGAATATTTTAGATTTTTATTTATTACTTTTGTTTATAATGAAGACGCCCTATAACTATTATATAAGATTACAGGATCAAATAGTAAAGCATGCGAAGAGCAGAGGTGGATTTTTATTTAAGCATCAAGACATGAGCTTTATAAATTATTCAGAATGAAGAGATGGCTTAGAAGCGAGCATCATGGCGCTGTTAGGCTTGCGGCTGAGGGGGGACATGTGTAGAAACAGGTACATTTTCCACCGTTGTCGTCGCCACCGCAAGCGCCCGTGGATTGGGGACGTAGAGTGTCGCACATCTTTTGGCACGAGTCCCTGTCGCATGTTTGTCTGCTGCACACGCTGGGCCCTGAATCTGCGCATAGACAGTGTGCGATTATTGATTAGCAATCTAGCGAATGGGATCAATAAGAAATGACAGAGAGAGCGGCGACCTCCGGAGCAATCGAAATCACAGAAGCATGCGCGATTCTCACAGCCGCCACGGCCACCACAAATGTCTGTGCATATATTAGGAACGCATGCAAACTCACTGCACGTCCTCACCTCCTGACCCTTCACTTGCCACAGCCCTACAGATTACAATTGCATGAATGAATGTATGAACTGGAGGATGCACTAGTTGAGGATTAGTAGCAGTACCCAGAGCAAGGAGCAGTACAAGGATTGAACAAAGCTTTGCCATTTCGTAGGTTGATAATGCACAGGTTTTCTCTGAATTCTGAGCAACTGCGTACCTCTAGCCACCAATTGGTCTTTATATATAGATGGTCAGCTATATCGATGTTTGCATTCAATGCCTATTTTTCTTTACAACTGCTTAGGCACATCCGTAGATCCATTGTATCCTTCTTTTAATTATTTTGCCTGCATTCAGAATAGTATATCTGTTGAGGATTTCCTCAAATAAATCTTATACACACACACAACAAAAAAATGCAGCCGCAGCATTCATGCAATGTAGATTGGGGATTTGCCCTCTTTTCATTTTGGTGCTAACTTCTGTTTCTTGCTATTTTCAGTTTTGCACTTCAATTGCTTAAAGCGAACCAAAAACATTACTTTGTCTAAGGGAAAAGCTCTAATTATAAAGGAAAGCATTTTCTTAAATAAAAAGTAATATACTAATTACTTTGATTATCGTTTCTTGATTACAAAGGAAATAGCTAGCTAGACAATTATTATTATTATTATTTTCAATGGCAAATAAGAGATTTTATTAATAATAGAGAACCAATGCATGCACACAAGTGCATTGGTATTGGATCTACTAGATCGACCGACAATGAGTATTGACTTGGGTATCAATAAGTCAGTATCACAAGCGAAAGGCTTATAATGATCCTTTAACATAAGGTCATCAATGCTCTTATATGGTGAGTGATATACTAAGGAGGTCATAGTGGTTATCATTAGGTATGTTATAGATTGTATAAGAAGTATGATAGACCAATAGTAGGATTTGCCTCATTTTAGAGAAGTATGATGTCCATAGGGTGTAAGAAATGTCTCATGTATATATTTACGAAACGATGTGTATTATGAAAAGACACGTCATTTAAGTTACGTAACCGCTTGATGAGAGCGGTTACTAAAGATAGCAAGGAGGGAAAAACCCTCTTCTCTCTCCTTGCCAACTATTGCTCTCAATATACTCATCAAAAGAATTAAAAGCATAACGATTTAAAGGAAAAGGAGAGAAGATCGATTAAAGGAAAAGATTACGACTTCAAGATTTGCATTCATGGACAGAGGTAAGTATTTTATTATTAACATGTAAGAATAGCAAATTCCAATGATCTCTTGGTTGTGCTCTTAATTAAGAATATTTATAAAGCATGAATATTATAGAGCGCATATTATCATGTTTTATTATTATGTTTGCTTACATGTGGTATCAAAGCCAAGTTAAGGAATTTATTATTCTTCTCTTATGATAATTAATTTGATCCATGAATAATATTTATCAAATTAATTTGTTCTTGAGTATTTTGCTTTCCAACAAAGTTATGCCGCATGAATTTGGATTGCATAATGGTTTCTATTTTAGTAATTAAAATGTTAATTTTCATGGCACTCTCAAGTACTTAAATATTAAGTTTTGTGTTATACTATTTATGGTTGTGTGAAGTGCCGTGAGAAAAAAGTATATACATATTAAAAATCTCTCAATTATCTCATTGTGCAAATATTGCCGCATCTCTTTCTTGCTATTTAGGAAAGCTAATTATTCTTGGTTAGCACAATTAATGGAGTATTGAACATATTGTCTGTGCTTATTTCATTTACTATTTTTGCATTGCATTAATATGGAATTAATGTATTAGAAAGCTTGACCATATTTATGTACACATCGCATGCAATTTTATTATGTTTTGAAGTGTTTATGCAAATTAAAATAACATTTATAATGATTTGAGGTAAAAATAAAATAATATATTAAAAAAATTATTTTATTAAATGATGAATAGCATACCTCATTATCAAAAAAATTAAAGTTGAATATTTGGATTTTCAAAAATTTATAAAGTGCTTAAATTTTGGAATTAAATAATGATAAATTTGTTAACCACCAAAGTGGTCAAATTTTGACTTAATTCCAAATCATATAATTATATATCAAAACTCTTATCTCTGATGCTATAAGTGATATAATGATTATTCATTGTATCATAGTTTATTATTATAAGATAGTTGAGAAATACCCAAAGGTTGATTATCTATCCTTATAATTAATGAACATAAGTGCTGGAAATGAATGCAATATTAATAACATTTACATATCCAAAGATAGTAAATGTTTAATATCATTGCATGTATTATTACCAAATCAATTAAAGTTTATTAGCATCTTTATGTATAATGTGATATATTAATGGATTGCCCAAAGGTAAACATTAATATATATTATAAGATATATTGATGGATTACCCAAAGGTGAACATCAATACATATTATATGAAATGTAATGTGTGATATATTGGTGGATTACCCAAAGGTGAACATCAATATATTATTTAAATTTATATTGAATGTTGATATAAAATTTAAGGCACTAATGTTTCTAAAATTTTATTCTTTGCAGTACATATTCCTATGCATTCACATATCTCAACTGTTCCAATTTTTAATGGACTTAACTTCTCTAAATGGAATGAGCAAATCCAATTTTACCTTGGGGTAATGGATTTGGATTTAGCTCTTCAAGTAGAGAAGCCTGATGCTATTACTGATTTAAGCACCGAAGAAGAAAAGGTTCATGATAAAAATTGGGAAAGATCAAATAGGTTGAGTCTGATGTATATACGAATGAGCATAGCTAACAATATTAAGTCAGCTCTTCCTAAGACTGAAAATGCTAAAGAAATGATGAAATTTGTGAAAGAGTGCTCCCAAACTGCTGATAAGTCTCTTGTTGGGACTTTAATGAGTACTTTGACCACCATGAAATTTGATGGTTCTAGTACTATGCATGAACATGTCATTGAAATGACAAATATTGCAGCAAGACTTAAGTCATTGGGAATGGATGTGGATGAAAATTTCCTTGTGCAATTTATTTTAAATTCGTTACCATCTAAGTATGGTCCCTTCCAAATGAACTATAATACTATGAAAGAAAAATGGAATGTGCATGAGTTGCACAGTATGTTAGTTCAGGAGGAAACTAGACTTAAGAATCAAGGAAATCATTCCATCAATTACATTAATCATCAAGAGGCTAGAAAGAAGATTGGTAAGAAATATGATAAGAAAGGAAAGAGACCCCTGAAAATTAATGAAGTCTCTTCTTCTCAAGTCCACAAGAAGGAACCACAAGAAAACAGATGTCATTTCTGTAGAAAGTTTGGACATTTCCAAAAGGATTGTTCAAAGCGCAAGGCATGGTTTGAAAAGAAAGGTAAGCTTAGTGCTTATGTATGTTTCGAATCAAATTTAGCTGAGGTTCCTTATAATACATGGTGGAGAGATTCTGAATGTACAACTCATATTTCTCATTCTATGCAGGGATTCCTTACAATCCAAACCATAAGCCCAAATGAGAAGTTTGTCTTCATGGGAAATAGAGTGAAAGTTCCAATGGAAGCTGTCGGGACTTATCGTTTAATCTTAGACACTGGACATCATTTAGATTTATTTGAAACACTTTATGTACCTAGTATTTCTAGGAATTTAATTTCACTATCTAAACTTGATGTTGCTGGATACTCTTTTAAATTTAGTAATGGATGTTTCAGTTTGTATAAGCATACATGTATGATTGGATCTGGTATACTTTGTGATGGTTTATATAAATTAAAACTTGATGGTTTATATGCTGAAACACTCATGACCTTGCATCATAATGTTGGTACTAAATGTAGTTTAGTTGATGAACATTCTACTTACTTGTGGCATAAACGTTTAGGTCACATTTCTATAGAAAGAATTAAAATGTTAGTGAATAATGAAATCCTTCCATAATTGGATTTCACTGACCTTAATATTTGTATAGATTGTATTAAAGGAAAACAAACAAAACACACTAAGAAAGGTGCCATAAGAAGCACTCAGCTTCTTGAAATTATACAAACTGATATTTGTGGACCCTTTGATGTTAGTTCTTTCAATAAAGAAAAATACTTTATTACCTTTATTGATGATTATTCACGTTATGGATTTGTCTATCTATTACATGAAAAATCTCAAGCTGTAAATGCATTATAGATTTTCATTGAAGAAGTGGAAAGACAATTAGATAAAAAGGTGAAAATCATTAGATCTGATAGAGGTGGAGAGTATTATGGAAGATATGTTGAAAATGGACAACACCCAGATCCATTTGCTAAATTCCTTGAGAAACGTGGCATTTGTGCTCAATATACAATGCCAGGTACACCACAACAAAATGGTGTATCAGAAAGGCGCAATAGAACCTTGTTGGATATGGTTAGAAGTATGTTAAGTAATTGTTCTTTACCTATTTCATTGTGGACTTATGCTTTAAAGACTGCTATGTATTTATTGAATAGAGTTCCTAGTAAGGCAGTTCCAAAAACACCTTATGAACTATGGACTAGCAGGAAACCTAGTTTGCGGCACCTACGTGTTTGGGGATGCCAAGCAGAAATAAGATTTTATAATCCACATGAAAAGAAATTATATGCAAGAACAATTAGTGGTTATTTTATTGGTTATCCTGATAGATTTTATTGTCCTAACCATAATACAAGAATTATTAAAACTGGGAATGCTAGGTTCATTGAAAATGGTGACAATAGTGGGAGTCAAACTCCACGAAAAGTGGAAATTCAAGAAATAAGAGTGCAAGTCTCATTAACTTGTACATCTAGTAAGTTTGTTATTCCTCAAGTTGTTGATCCAATTAATAATCAAGAGGAACAACAAATAAATGATCCCATTATCCATAATGAGAATGAAATGAATGAGCCTTTAGTAGAAGAACCACAAGAAATGACATTAAGAAGATCTCAAAGAGAAAGGAGATCAGCCATTTCT
Source organism: Costus lasius (assembly GCA_027563935.2). Lineage (NCBI taxonomy): Eukaryota > Viridiplantae > Streptophyta > Magnoliopsida > Zingiberales > Costaceae > Costus > Costus lasius. The sequence continues at coordinate 51,978,686 of CM050449.1, forward strand.
AATGATTATGTGGTATATCTACAAGAGTCTGAAGTTGACTTAGGAATTGAAAATGACCTAGTTACATTTTCACAAGCCATGAATAGTGATAATGCTGAAAATTGGTTAAATGCTATGAAAGATGAGTTAAAATCTATGGAACAAAATGAAATTTGGGACCTTGTTGAGTTGCCAGAAGGTTGTAAGAGAGTTGGTTGCAAGTGGGTCTTTAAGACCAAACGTGACTCTCATGGTAACTTAGAACGTTACAAGGCCAGATTAGTTGCAAAAGGATTTACTCAGAAAGATGGTATTGACTATAAAGAAACATTTTCACCGGTTTCTAAAAAGGATTCACTTAGAATTGTCATGGCATTGGTGGCACATTATGATTTAGAGTTACACCAAATGGATGTTAAAACAGCCTTTCTAAATGGGAATTTAGATGAAGAAGTTTATATGGATCAACCAATTGGGTTCATAGAAAAGGATAAAGAACACATGGTGTGTAAACTTAAGAAGTCAATATATGGACTTAAACAGGCTTCCCGGCAATGGTACCTTAAGTTTAATGATACAGTTATTTCCTTTGGATTTAAGGAAAATACTGTTGATCGATGTATATATCTTAAGGTCAGTGGGAGTAAGTTTATCTTTTTAGTTCTATATGTTGATGATATCTTGCTTGCAACTAACAATCTTAGTCTATTAAGTGAGACTAAGAAGTTTCTCTCTAATAACTTTGAAATGAAGGATATGGGCGAGGCAAGCTATGTGATAAGAATAGAAATATTCCGAGATAGATCACAAGGAATGTTAGGCTTGTCTCAGAAAGCATATATTAATAGAGTTTTAGAGAGATTCAAAATGGATAAGTGTTCACCATCTCCTGCACCAATTCAAAAAGGAGATAAATTTAGTCTCATGCAAAGTCCTAAGAATGATATTGAACGCAAACAGATGGAAACAATTCCTTATGCATCTGTTGTTGGGAGTTTAATGTATGCTCAGACTTGTACTCGACCAGATATTAGTTTTGCAGTTGGAATGTTAGGAAGATACCAGAGTAATCCTGGTATGGATCATTGGAAAGCTGCAAAGAAAGTTTTGAGATATCTGCAAGGGACAAAGGATTATGTGCTTACATATAAAAGATCTGATCATCTTGAGGTGATCGGATATTCAGATTCAGACTTTGCTGGTTGTATGGATACAAGAAAGTCTACTTTTGGTTATCTGTATCTTTTAGCTGGAGGAGCTATCTCATGGAAGACTGCAAAGCAGTCAATTATTGCTGCATCCACTATGGAAGCTGAATTTGTGGCTTGCTTTGAGGCCATTGTTCAGGCTAAATGGCTGCAGAATTTTATTTCAGGACTTGGAATAGTCGACAGTATTGCTAAGCCGTTGAAAATTTATTGTGATAATTCTGCAGCAGTCTTCTTTTCTAAAAATGATAGGTATTCTAAAGGTGATAAACATATAGAATTAAAATACCTTGTTGTTAAAGAAGAAGTTCAGAAACAAAGAGTGTCAATTGAGCATATTAGCACTGATGTTATGATTGCAGACCCCTTGACAAAAGGGTTACCACCTAAAACATTTATTGGCCATGTTAAATGTATGGGTATTATGTTTGTTAATGAATGTTAAGGATGATGTGATTATTTTGTCTTAATGTATATTTGACACTCTGAGCTCATTTATGTATAAGTTTCTGATTATTGGTTTTTATGATTTATGGTTACATGTATAAATGAAAATATTGAAAACCAAAATTCATTTTAAGAAATGAATATTGTTGTTGGATGTATTATGTACTCCCATTAAAGTGTGTCGTATTAGGAAGAAAAACTGATATGGTGGTACATGGAAGGAAATATATTGGTTTTATAATGATATATAACCGTCATGATCCTTATTGGTTCTTATTCTTAGTTATGACTTATGATGCAACAAATATATGTTGATTTTATTTATGCACATTATGGTTGATACTTTATGAAATTATGAATGACATCAACACATGAGCCAAGTGGGAGAATGTAAGAAATGTCTCATGTATATATTTATGAAACGATGTGTATTATGAAAAGACACGTCATTTAAGTTACGTAACCGCTTGATGAGAGCGGTTACTAAAGATAGTAAGAAGGGGAAAACCCCTCTCCTCTCTCCTTGCCGACGATTGCTCTCAATATACTCATCAAAAAAATTGAAAGCATAACGATTTAAAGGAAAAGGAGAGAAGATCGATTAAAGGAAAAGATTACGACTTCTAGAGTTGCATTCATGAATAGAGGTAAGTATTTTATTATTAACATGTAAGAATAGCAAATTCCAACGATCTCTTGGTTGTGCTCTTAATTAAGAATATTTATAAAGCATGAATATTATAGAGCGCATATTATCATGTTTTATTATTATGTTTGCTTACATAGGGCCCCACTTATTAGAACATGAATAAAAGAGTATAGTCGTACCCAGGTATATAACCTAATCATGCTATGTAAATTTGACTAGGTAAAAAAAGTATGATACACTTGTCTAAACAAGATATTAGTTGGTAAAGAGATTATATTGTATAGTTACCTTATCATTTAATAGTAAGTTACTAATATATGACTTATTTCCTATAACTGGGGTAGTAATGATGTGTTGCTAAACACTAGCATATAACAATCTAGTAAACCCTTTGATAAAGCCTTTGGCATTGCAAAAGCTTAATAGTTAAAGTAGAGACATGAGACTAAAATATATTAGTAGCCATTGGTCTTAATGCAAGTGAGAGTTAGTTTGTATTTCCTAAAGACGAATAATTTGTACTATATCCGTTCATACTATTGAGTGTTAAAGGCATAGTCATTGTTATATTGATTGTTATGCCTATGTTGATATATAGGATAACATAATAATGTCCTTGTAGATTGATTTAATTCAATTTCATAATTAATTTCTAGTTAAAATACTTTAGTGAATAAGGGATAACTTTACTACATGTGAGACTAGAATATGGGTTGATTGAGTGTGTGACATTAATGCAAACATATGAATACATCAAATAGTGGATGTAATAGATCGACCTACTGTGAAGCTATGACTTGGGTGTCATATGTTAAGTTCACTATTGATAGAAGATGCATTGGTCCTTAGACTTGAGATCTTCAAGACTTACATGTGATGAGTGATATACTTTGATACAACTCACCACTTTTATGTAACTAAAAAATCATAACAGTTATCATTGGGTATATCATAAGTCATATGTGAAGTATGATTAATCAACAAAGGATTTTTCCCTTTCTTCTAAAGGAAACCTGATAATCCAGGGGCTCCTCCCATAGAGTATGACTAAGAGTATATGGTTATGCTTGTTGACACAAATTTTTATAGTGTTTTTCATGCAATGTCATATTTTTCTCTAATTTCATTCTAATTTATATGAAACTATTAGATTTTGCAAAAAAAAAAAAAAAAAAAAACCCTCTTCTCTCTATTTATTTAACCTTTTAGGCAAAAAGGGCCCAAATCCAAAATGAAGAAATTTCATCACAATAATGTTCAAGGCAAAAAGATGACCTTTACTAAAAATTTAGAGTCCAAAGCTAAATGAAAGTTACCGGTAGTCCTAAACGATAAAGGATTTTACGAAAAGTAAAATCAGAATATTACTTCCCAAAGAGAGATGAAGTCAACCCACAAGTTTTAAGTCATTTTGAGCTAATTGACAATCACAGCCTATAATTATAATCACGACATGTGATTCTATTTAAAGAAGAGCGATAATGGCGGACGACACAGGACTATTTCTCCCTTGATTTCTCCTCTAACTTCCAAAGATCGTAGCTACAAGGTTACGAAAAATTGGATTTTGAAACTCATCCAGAGGGAAGGGACGAGTGTTCAAAAGAATTGTAGTTTTAAATTTTATCGAAATCCATTGAGGATTGAGAGAGATTTGGGTCAGAATAGCAACCTGAAAGGGGGGGGGGGGCGAAACCCTAAACGCATGCACTTCTAAAATTTTGCATGGGCGGAAATAAGGATTTCAACATGATCGCATGTGGCATGAACATATGATTAACTTAAAGCCTTCATAGATCAACACAAAGATTTTATCATAGCCATTGTTTGGATGGCGACTTGGAAATAAGAGGGCGATGTGGCTCTCCTCCAAAGTGAACGCACACAAGATGGTGATGGCTTCCTTCTTGGCGTTCCTTGTGCTAGCAAAGCTCTCCAAGGTGTCCTAGCCGTGTGAGGAGAATGAGATGCTCTCTTGGCGTTTTTCGAACCTCCTCCTTGGCGTGAAGTCACTCTACCAAAATGAGAGGAGTCTCGAGAGTAGAAGATGGGCGACGAGAGAAGCGTTACCCTCGAACGTGGAAGCGTGCTTCTATTTTGGAAAAATTCAACTTCCAAAAATAGCAAGCCCTCAACGCATGATGCGTTCACTCCAAGTGAACCGATCGCATCTTCTTCTCCCTTTGAACCATGCGTTCATATAATGAACCGGTTCTATAGAATTTGGTTCAAAGACCAAATCAAACCAAGACTTGGTTTAGATCATACAAAACCAAAAAAGGCTCAAGATCTAACCATACATCTCTTGATGCTCTTGATCTCATGGATCAAGCATCAATTCTCTCGATCGAAGCTTACCGATCTCAAGCCCTAATCAATCAAACATGATCAGACCAGATCTCACTTACAATCAGAGTTTAAACTCCTTTAAACTGAACCTAAACAATTCAGTCCACACGATCTGACATAAGAAAGCCATATCATCAAATTGTGCGACCCTAAGGGTTTCCTTTAAATGTCGGTAACGATAACTTAAGTTATCACGATCAGAGAGGGGTATCTAGCAACACATCACTGTCTCCCGATATAAAGGAAAGAGTCTTCCAAGACTACACCCAAACCACAGCACAAGTGTGAATCCAATTCACTTGACATACATGTTTCCTTTGCCACTGGACGTTCTTATTGGACAAGCGTGTCAAGCCTGTAATTCCAATATGATGAGAATGATTAGATCAGATGAACATAGTCATCTGGGTATGGCCATACACTTTCTCAATCATCTCATCCAGGGGGCCCCTTTAGAACATCACACTCCAAACAAGGAGAAGGCAATCCTATATCTATCACTAGTGTCCTAACATGACTCATGCTCATTATCCAAGATAGTCTATAACCATTATATTTCAAATGATATTGAACTACCTCAAGACAATGCCAATCATCATTTAGAAACACAAGTGATCTCAAGTCAGAGGAAATATGCCACTTGTTTGCATACAAGGATTATTCACATTGTGACAAACAATTGAATATCCTAAGTAGGGTCTGTCCAGTACATCCAATGTACCTATGAGTCTACATCTTATTCCATGCTCAAAGCATCCTATAAGATTAGAATACATATTAGTCTCAATCATATTAAGGCTGTCTCATGTTCACCAAGATAGCTCGACTAAGGACTATACTGCATGTCAGCCAAGCTGAACACCATAGAGACATTATTCAGAAGTATACATATAGCAGCAGATAATGCAACAACCTGAATAACAACCATTGCCTTTATAAACTTAAAGTTTATACATGATACTGATAATAACCCAAGGCCTCAAACATTAGCCTTAAGGGCATACCCCAACAATCTCCCACTTGCACTTAATCTAATGGTTGAGAAATCTCAAACCCATATTATTACAGTGCTTCTCATGCTTCTACTGCGCCAGAGGCTTTGTAAGCGGGTCAGCTAGATTGTCATCTGTATGAATCTTGCAGATCTTGATCTCTCCTCGATCTATGATCTCCCGGATCAAGTGAAACCTTCTTTGTATGTGCTTGGACTTCTGGTGTGACCGTGGTTCCCTTGCTTGTGCTATTGCTCCAGTGTTATCACAGAAGATAACCAATGGATCTGCACTCGAAGGAATAACACCAAGTTCTTGAACGAACTTACGAATCCACACTGCTTCCTTGGATGCTTCCGAGGCTGCAACATACTTGGCTTCTATTGTGGAATCAGCAACAATAGATTGTTTGAAACTTTTCCACACCACTGCTCCTCCATTCAAGCTAAAAACATAGCCTGATTGCGATCGGAAATCATCCTGGTCAGATTGGAACGAAGCGTCAGTATATCCTTCAATACTGAGTTCTTCCTGACCTCCATATATCAAGAACATATCTTTGGTCCTCCGAAGATATTTTAAAATGTTCTTGACCGCAATCCAGTGCGCCTTACCTGGATTACTTTGGAATCGACTGGTCACGCTTAACCCGTAAGAGACGTCTGGGCGAGTACACAACATCGCATACATTATGGACCCAATAGCCGAAGCATAAGGCGTATTGTCCATTTCATCTTTCTCAGACTGTGTTTGAGGACACTGGCTCTTTGAAAGATTCAGACCATGTCTGACTGGAAGATATCCTCTTTTAGAATTTTCTAAATGGAATCTCTCCAGGACTTTATCGATGTAAGTACTCTGGCACAGCCCGAGAAGCCTATTAGATCTATCTCTATAGATCTTCACACCTAATACACAGGCTGCTTCTCCTAAATCTTTCATCTGGAAACATTTTCTTAACCATGCTTTGACGGCATGCAGTTCAGGAATATCGTTTCCAATGATTAAGATATCATCGACGTAGAGGACTAGGAAAGTAATCACGCTCCCACTAAACCTCTTATATACACACGGGTCATCTTCATTTTTGATGAAACCAAATTCACAGATTGATTCATCAAAACGAATATTCCAGCTTCTCGATGCTTGTTTTAGTCCATAAATGGACTTCTTTAATTTGCATATTTTATGACGATCTGATGGATTGATGAAACCTTCAGGTTGTGTCATATACACATCCTCTTCCAGTTTTCCATTAAGGAAAGCGGTCTTCACATCCATCTGCCAGATCTCATAATCATAATATGCTGCTATGGCGAGAATAATTCGAATAGACTTGAACATAGCTACAGGAGAGAAAGTTTCATCATAATCTATTCCGTAGATTTGTTTGAAACCTTTCGCAACTAGCCTGCCTTTATAGATAACCACGTTACCATCCATGTCAATCTTCTTCTTGAAGATCCACTTACAGCCTATAGGGATTACTCCCGGAGGCGGATCAACCAAATCCCAGACTTGGTTATCTAACATGGAGTCCATCTCGGCTCGCATAGCTTCAAGCCATCTCGCTGATTCCGGTCCACTGACCGCATCCGCATAAGTAAGGGGTTCATCATCAATGATGTAGACTCCGTCATAGCGCTCAGGCTGTCGACGGATCCTTCCCGATCTTCGCGGTTCCCGTGATATCTGAGCCTCAGGTTGTTCAGTAACCTGTTCTATTAGCTCAGGCTCATCCAACTGAGTTTGACTTCTTTGCCCTTCTTCTAGATTCTCATCCAGCTTTATTTCTCTCCCACTGGCCTCTTGCAGAAGAAATTCCTTCTCAAGAAAAATAGCCGTACGAGCAACAAACACTTTGTTCTCTTTGGGATCGTAGAAATAATAACCCTTAGTTTCCTTAGGGTAACCGACAAAGATACATTTATCAGATCTGCTCTCCAGTTTCCCAGAGGCGAGCTTTTTGACATAAGCCTCGCAACCCCAGATTTTAATAAATGTCAAGCTTGGCTGTTTCCCATACCATAACTCATATGGAGTTTTTGAAACGGCCTTGGATGGCACTCGGTTTAGCACCTTTGCAGCTGTTTCCAGTGCAAATCCCCAAAAGGAGTAAGGTAAAGTAGCTTGACTCATCATTGAACGAACCATATCCAATAAGGTTCTATTTCTCCTCTCGGACACACCATTCCATTGCGGTGTTCCTGGCGGAGTGAGCTGTGAGATAATCCCACACTCCTTCAGATAGTCAGTAAACTCATGACTCAAGTATTCTCCACCTCGATCTGATCGAAGTGCCTTGATATTTCGGCCTAACTGATTCTGTACTTCATTTTTGAACTCTTTGAACTTGTCAAAAGATTCACTCTTATGTCTAATAAGATAGACATAACCATACCTACTGAAATCATCAGTAAAGGTAATGAAGTATGAATAGCCACCTCTGGCATGTTTACTAAATGGCCCACACACATCACTGTGAAATGAGGTCAAGTAAACCTGAAGCCCTTTGACCTTTGTTAGAAAAAGGAGTCTTCGTCATTTTGCCTATTAAACAAGCTTTGCATGTATCAAGCTCCTCATAGGAGAATGATCCCAGCAATCCATGGTCATGCAACCGCTTAATGCGCTTCTTGTTAATATGGCCTAAACGACTATGCCATAGCAAGGTGCTGTCATCAGCATACTTGGCTTTCTTATTATCAATTTGTTGTACAGAACATTCCATGTCCAACATGAATAACCCATTGTTAATCGACCCAGTAGCATAAACAATATTATCAAATGAAATACAACACTTTAAAGTTTTGCATTCAAAGGAAAACCCTTTCCTGACAAAAGCAGGAATAGAGATAATATTCTTAGTTATGCTCGGCACAAAATAACAATTGTCAAGTTCTAATATAAGACTAGATGGTAAAGAGATGTGATATACTCCTACAGCAACAGCAGCAACCCGTGCCCCGTTTCCAACTCGTAGGTCCACCTCATGCTGTCCCACCTGTCTTCTTCTCTTGAGTTCCTGTACATTTGAACAAATGTGAACTCCACATGCAGTGTCCAACACCCATGAGATAGAAGAAGATACCATGACTTCAGTCACGAAAATACCTGAGCCAGAATTGAAAGGCTTGCTTCCCTTCTTCTCTCCTTGGAGCGCTTTACAGTCCTTTTTCCAGTGACCCAACTGGCCACAATGGAAACATCTGTATTCCTTTGACCGCTTTATCTTTTGTTTCAGAGCCTTGTTGTAGCTCTTGATAGGGGTTTTGCCCTTCTTCCCCTTCTTCTTGTTCCTTGAAGGAACCATCAAGACAGAGGATGAAGGCTTTCCCTTCTCAAGAGTCTGCTCTGTGGTGCAGAGCATGTTCAGTAACTCTGCCGGAGTACAATCGATCTTGTTCATATTAAAATTAATAATGAACAAATCGAATGAAGCCGGGAGAGACTGCAGGATGATGTCTACAACAAGCTCCTGATTGATGGTGTGTCCCAGTTTCTCTAGAGCCTCCTTGTACCCAATCATCTTGAGTACGTGAGCTCCCACTAGACTCCCTTCAGTCAGTTTGCTCTGAAAGAAAAGTTTAGTCATTTTATAGCGCTCAGTCCTTGCCTGTGCAGCATACAGCATCTTGAGATTTGCTATAATATCAATAGCAGATAAATCCTCATGCTGACGCTGGAGCTCTGGCGTCATTGACGCAAGCATAAGGCAAGCGACATCAGTACTATCACTGACGTGCTTCTCATAAGCATCCCGAACCACCCTTGCGGCGTTCGAAGCGGGTTGAGGCGGTATAGCCGTCTCAAGGACATACAGTTTCCTCTCAGCCTTAAGAACAATCTTAAGCTGTCTGTACCAGTCTGAGAAGTTTGTCCCAGCAAACTTCTCCTTTTCCAGTATGGATCGCAAATTGAGCCCTGTGGTGTTCGTTGCTGCAGGAATCTACAACAATGCAAGAACAACAAGGTCAGTATCCATGTTAGAATCAATCCAGGACTTAAGAGTGATTCTTTTCTCACTATTTTATCTGGCTGAAAAATCCAGCAAAACAGCCCGAAAGAGAAAAACTCTTTTAGTGAGATGGGATCCAGATTTCATACTTGGTCTCCGCGTCCCGCTCAGGCGAGATAAGATGCACAGAGAATTCAAGCACTAATCACTGGTAGGCTTATCCATGCCAATCGCCAACCCGTGCGATTCCCCTTCATCTGGGCAATCCAGCAGACTGTGCCAACTGAGTTGGTACAACACAGTCTCTGATTCCACATATGGCTGCCTCCATATAGCTAACATATGCTCAATATGTAGCTTAACATGGTCAAGCTAACCTGACCTACTCCCTGGACCACCACGTGCTATGCTGAGCAACGAGAAGCGATAAATCCCTTCTCTGTAACACGCAGGTGTAATCACACACCGTCTGAAGATAGATGGGCGTGCCCACTGAGTGGGTACAACACGGCCCCCCAACGATAGTCAGAACAGTGAGGTTTCGCGTTAGAAGGCCTTCGTGCTTGATATTTAACGTTGGATTTTAACGGTCCTTTTATCTTCTTACTATCATGCAAATCCTATGGTGATAGCAGAAAGATAAATCATGCATGTACTATTATTACTTAAACAGTAAATAGAAAGCACGATCCTATGGTGATAGCAGAAAGATAAATCATGCATGTACTATTATTACTTAAACAGTAAATAGAAAGCACAATGATCTTATGTGGTAAACGCCCATAAAGCCTAAGTAAGACCCTAGTTTTACACAAGTCTTCTCTAGAGCTCTTTATGGGTCTCTTGATACTTCATCTGGCCCAGCCCGGGCCCAAGCGCCTTCTGCAGCTCAAATGCGCCTGTGCTAGAGTCGAACTCTAGACCTCCCACCTGGTCAAGCCACTTGCTACAAGCGCTTCTGCCATGTGTGCTCTGTGCTCATGTCTGATCAAAATACATTTTAATCTATCTAGACATGATTTGACACACAGGTCAATTACACATTATCATAAATTGAAAATGTGATGCGCAGATCACAATAAAAATTTACAATTAATTAATCCAGGCACGCAGGCCCCAGCACAGCACACAAATAGGGCAGCCCACATAAGATGAAATAGACACCTAATCAGGTTAAACAAGCAACTTGTGAACCAAATAGGAAAATAAAATTTTGAAAAAACCCATGGCATCAATTTTATTTCCTTATGAGCCCTACTACCTTACAACGGTCCATTAATAGGGATCCACTCATCAGACCAAGTCAGACCCACTGCCCTTGCATGCACCAAGTCATAACTGACTCGCGTCGACCTCATGGTCAACAATGCATGCCTTAAGGGCTGAACGTCCCACATGATTTCTAGCAAGCGGGTGTGACCCCGGGCCTTAATCATGATCGTTCACTAGTCGCCTCAATCAGACATCGCTACACGCCTTTCTGCAGTCGACCTATAGCCACCTAATGCTTGCGCATAGGTGTTATCTGGTCGACCCATCTAGGCTGTCAGATGGTCTGATCAGACTGCTGGGTCTAGACTAGACTGATGACTTCAACCCTAGTAACCCGTCTAAGTATTTCAAGTAGGCGCTTTTAGATCTAAGTGGAGTCGCGCATGATATTAAGTTTTGTCAAAAATCTTCAACATGCGCCAACAAGAATAACATACATGCGCCACAAGCAAAAACATACATCTAAAGACTAGCATGTATTTTTTGCATGATGTTTAGGTTTAGATCTATTCAACGCATACATGGATCACACAAAAAGCAATCATATAAGATCAAGCCATAACTTGCTCTGATACCAATTGAAAGGGGGGGGCGAAACCCTAAACGCATGCACTTCTAAAATTTTGCATGGGCGGAAATAAGGATTTCAACATGATCGCATGTGGCATGAACATATGATTAACTTAAAGCCTTCATAGATCAACACAAAGATTTTACCATAGCCATTGTTTGGATGGTGACTTGGAAATAAGAGGGCGATGTGGCTCTCCTCCAAAGTGAACGCACACAAGATGGTGATGGCTTCCTTCTTGGCGTTCCTTGTGCTAGCAAAGCTCTCCAAGGTGTCCTAGCCGTGTGAGGAGAATGAGATGCTCTCTTGGCGTTTTTAGAACCTCCTCCTTGGCGTGAAGTCACTCTACCAAAATGAGAGGAGTCTCGAGAGTAGAAGATGGGCGACGAGAGAAGCGTTACCCTCGAACGTGGAAGCGTGCTTCTATTTTGGAAAAATTCAACTTCCAAAAATAGCAAGCCCTCAACGCATGATGCGTTCACTCCAAGTGAACCGATCGCATCTTCTTCTCCCTTTGAACCATGCGTTCATATAATGAACCGGTTCTATAGAATTTGGTTCAAAGACCAAATCAAACCAAGACTTGGTTTAGATCATACAAAACCAAAAAAAGGCTCAAGATCTAACCATACATCTCTTGATGCTCTTGATCTCATGGATCAAGCATCAATTCTCTCGATCGAAGCTTACCGATCTCAAGCCCTAATCAATCAAACATGATCAGACCAGATCTCACTTACAATCAGAGTTTAAACTCCTTTAAACTGAACCTAAACAATTCAGTCCACACGATCTGACATAAGAAAGTCATATCATCAAATTGTGCGACCCTAAGGGTTTCCTTTAAATGTCGGTAATGATAACTTAAGTTATCACGATCAGAGAGGGGTATCTAGCAACACATCACTGTCTCCCGATATAAAGGAAAGAGTCTTCCAAGACTACACCCAAACCACAGCACAAGTGTGAATCCAATTCACTTGACATACATGTTTCCTTTGCCACTGGACGTTCTTATTGGACAAGCGTGTCAAGCCTGTAATTCCAATATGATGAGAATGATTAGATCAGATGAACATAGTCATCTGGGTATGGCCATACACTTTCTCAATCATCTCATCCAGGGGGCCCCTTTAGAACATCACACTCCAAACAAGGAGAAGGCAATCCTATATCTATCACTAGTGTCCTAACATGACTCATGCTCATTATCCAAGATAGTCTATAACCATTATATTTCAAATGATATTGAACTACCTCAAGACAATGCCAATCATCATTTAGAAACACAAGTGATCTCAAGTTAGAGGAAATATGCCACTTGTTTGCATACAAGGATTATTCACATTGTGACAAACAATTGAATATCCTAAGTAGGGTCTGTCCAGTACATCCAATGTACCTATGAGTCTACATCTTATTCCATGCTCAAAGCATCCTATAAGATTAGAATACATATTAGTCTCAATCATATCAAGGCTGTCTCATGTTCACCAAGATATCTCGACTAAGGACTATACTGCATGTCAGCCAAGCTGAACACCATAGAGACATTATTCAGAAGTATACATATAGCAGCAGATAATGCAACAACCTGAATAACAACCATTGCCTTTATAAACTTAAAGTTTATACATGATACTGATAATAACCCAAGGCCTCAAACATTAGCCTTAAGGGCATACCCCAACACAACCACCATCATAGGGAAGAAGCAGTTTTCACCGGTACAATCACAGCCATGATTGCAATCACGGCTAGGAAAGAGGAAATTTCAAATCTCGACAATCTTCATAAGGGAGTTGCCAATGTTGTTAATTTACTCTATTTCAAATTGATTGTAAACATTCACTTGATGTTTAAAATGGATTTCATGACTATAATTATAGCTTAAAATTATATTTTGGGCTATAGGGAGTAACCCTTTAATTTTTTTTAGTAATACATATCTAGCATATGTGTTACTAGGCTTCTTGTGTCCAGTGAGGGTTGGACATGAGATCATCTCTCAACCAGTGCCTCTAGAATTTCATTATGACTAAGACATATGAAATCTCTAGTTGAGTTTAATATAATTGTTATGCCCAATGCCAACATGTGTCTCGTGAAGGCGTGTCCACACATAGACAGACATAAGTCCACATGTTATCACTACACGCCTCCTAAAGATGGATGAGTGTATCTCACGAAGGTGAAAAATAGTATATAATACCATCGATTGATAGTTTGATGCGGGTTATGTGTTAACAAGTGTTACAAACTCGATATTATAAAGAGGGTTTAGTTTTTAAGGTCTCATCATTTCTATTATCTTTTGCTAGCATGCAATACTCCTACGGTGATATGCAAAACCATAAATCATCATAGGCATGTTGTGGACAAGATAAAACAAAAACCAACATAGGCATGTTTTTTTATCGATATGGTCATAGTGCTCTTCACATGCATGACTTGTCACGAGCCAAGTGACATCATGCATATACAAGGGTAATGAGCCCCTTTTTATCTAGATCAATCCATGCCAAGAAGTTGACTCCATCGTGTCGAAAGCTAAGTCGCCAAACCTAACTAGGACCTTCTTACTTCTATGAAGTCAAAACCCCCTTTAAGTCACTGCTAGGTGTTGTCGTTGTGTTGTTGCAATGATGATATGTTAAACCTTGAATATAACTAATATCATCTAAAATTGTGTGTAACCTATTCTAAAATTACATAATGTAAAAGAAAGAATACATAGAAAAATTTTACAATAGGATTACTAGATAAGGTATGAGACACAAGTTGCTTAACTTTTACACACAATACATTAGCCCACTTGCTGTGACCATATTGACTAAAGGCATCAAACAAGAGTAACATATGTGATTCTACATGTTTGAAAATCAAAATTAGATCAATTTTAGTTACCAATCGTGCTTAATCATCCACAACATTATCCAACCATAATTGCTTCTTGTATAGAACTAATTTGGACTATCATGGATCGCGCGTATTACTTGTTTGGCAAAAATCCAAAGAGAAGCCAATCCCAATGAACGCATAAGATGCCATAATTTTCTTTTGAATTTAGCAATTCAATAATGAAGCATCTTTTATATCAATCCAAAATCATCTCGGACATAAACCAAATCAATTCTAATGCGCACATCTAAGGAAAACTTTTGGGTAGAGACAATTGTGCACGTCTAAAACATTTTCAAGTAGTGCTTAATGCGCACGTCCAAAATGATTTTTGGGTAATATTGATCACACACATCCAAAATGATTTTCATTTGGGCAACATCTTATCCTAGAATGACCATGACAATGACAATGTTTGGGCAACATCTTATCCAAAATTGAGCACAAAAATTAATTTAGACAAAAAAAAACACATGATAAACAATGTTTGGAAAAATATCATGTATCCTTGATTAGATCTAGATTGGTTGTGCATGTTATAAAAAATTTCTACAACATCAAATACATGTAAAGACACAAAAGTACACCATTTGCCACTCACAAGTAGTAATGATACTACAGTTAGGGAACAATGGGTGAAATTAAAATTTTTTTGCACATAGGTGCATAATGGAAGTAACACCTAAAACCCACTCCCATCCCATAGGAGCCTCGTGAGAAAGAGAAACAAAGGGATGTAAAAAGAGATGTTCCTTTGATACGTGCTCTAGGGTTTGTGACATGAGTAAACACCCAAGCATGAGCCCTCTATAGATATCCACACATGACCCCTTAGATGTTGCCCATGTTTGTGCCTGATGCTAACCTCAAGAGAAGGGGTTTTCCCTCAAGAGAATTCTCTTCTTGCTAGAGGCTTGCACTAAAAGGAAAGAGGAAAAGGGAAGAGGGGACGAAAGAGAGGAAAGAAGAGAGGTGGGTGGCCAAGACTTGCTTGTGCAAATGACATAACTTATGTACCTTGCCCCCCTTTCCTACTTATTTATAGAGACAAAAAGGGAGGCACCTAAGCAAGCTAGTAAAATTTCATGGGGTTAAATCTTAGCAACAACTTTTTCTAGCAAGCACCTAGCCTAGGCATCAAGCAAGCAAGTAAGATGTTTTGGGATTGAGTCCTCATGTTTTCAATATCTACTTAACGCATAGAACGGGCACATAAGCAAGTAGACTAAAGGTCTGGGTTAACTCCTCATATCACTAATTATTTATTTAATGCAAGTAAGCACCTAGGCCATAATCCTCTCGTCTTAACTCTATTGAGCCCAAAGCCTACAGATGTGATACATATAACCATAATAAGGTGCCTAGCTCTAATCATGCCCCATATCAACTGTTTAAATTGTTGGTTCAATCAAACTTGATCAAGGTTATATCTTGATCCATGTAACACTTGTAGTGATGAGGGGTATTTAGTAAAATATCGCTACTACTTAAATCATAAGAATAAGTAGTCTATTGACAACCCCTAGTACGGGACAAGTTACTTTTGCAATATAATTTTTTACCTACCAATATTATGATTGGACAAGTGTCTCATAAATGTTTACCCAATTTAGTGAATATGATTTGATCACGTTATACACTTGTCGATACCATAGTTCCTTAAGAAAGAGGTAAATCCTCTATTGGGTCATTATATTTCTCATACAGCCTCTCATTGATGTGGGGGTGACGACACGTGATGTGCAAACCAGAAAAAAAAAGTATTTAAAAACTTAAAAATACAGTAAGCAGCCAGAATTCATTGCTACAGATCGATATAATTTAAGAAAAGTAGCTATTCCTTATAGGAAAATCTATGCATCAAAAATTTGAACCGATTAAACCAGCATATAGAACAAAACTATCTCTTGTGAATCACATAAAGGTTAGATGGTGAAGAACTGTCATGCATGTATAATATTTGAAGCAATATAGCTAGTCAGATTAGTAAATTAAGACTGTATAGAAATGTTCCAGATTGTAAAAGTGGCAATGCCTCATAGGTTGAGCCGATAAATCTGGCATTGCATCAACTAGACCAAATGAAAGAGCAAGATGTGTACTTCATTATCTGACCAATGTTCTGGACTTTTGTTGCGCCGATTGTTTATGATACCTGCAAGAAGAAGCCTTGTCAGATTACTGGATTGAAACAACTGCAGAGGTTATTCAGATAGCAAAAGATGTTATGTCTCTCAGCTTGATCCATTGTCGCTTCAGTTAGATCAACTCATCCATCTAGTAGATCAAGATGTGTTCTTCCTATTGATGCCAAAGATCAAGATTTTGGTGGCGCCGATTGGTTAAAATACCTGCGATAATAAACGTATTCAGATTAGCAAATAGGAAGCTATAGCAGGAAATTTCTAGAGATTTGGAACAGGGGAAGAATGGTTTGCATCGTTCAATGATGCGAGAGCACGGATTACTCGTCAGCAGCACTGGAACACGGGAGGAAGAGGGGGCGCTGATGACGTTGGGGCACCAACGAGAGATGGTGGAGGAGGCACAGCTGGCGTCCGAGTATTGGCGAAGGGGGAGAAGCTGATGTTCAGTAGAACAGGGGAAGTGCGCGAGGAGGACAGGGGGCGTCGCCGGACGTCCGGCGGTGCACCAAATCAAAACCTACTACAACTACAGATAATTTTGGTGGAGGGGAAGACGTGGCCGGAGTTTGGGAATGAAAGATGGCCGGCTGGAGGAGATCGACAATGAAAGGCGGGATTAGGGCGGGAGTAAGGCGAGAACAGGGGATGTGGTCGGGATTTCGATTCCGGAGATCGGTGAGGTGGATGGGTAGATGCCGGTGGCTGAAGCTTCTTCAGGGGAAGGAAGACTGGTGGCCGAAGTCTCGTGGAGATCCGGCCGGTGGATCATCAGCGGTGAACTCGGAAAGTTTCAGAAATTCTGGGTTGCTGTTGCAGAAGAAACAAAGAGTTTTAGGGGGGAAGGGGAGATTAGAGAAGAGAGGAAAAGGGAGGGGATCGGCCCTAGAAGGAGAGGAAGAAGGTGCTCGGTACCTAGAGAAGAGGAGAGGAAGAAGACATCCGATAGAGGAAGAAAACCATTTCCAAATTCATTCAACTTGTCTCGATTACAAAGATCAGCATGATACATATAGGGAGAAATTTATAGACGTTGCCGGCGAGATGTTAAAGAGACGTTGCAGCTTCCTTGTGGGCTGAGCGAGGGAGACATTGATGTTTCCTTTGCTGGCTGCATGTGAACGTTGTAGTGTTTCCTTCTTTGCAGCATGCGTGCGTGCGCTAGATGAAGTATTGAGATGAGCGTTGGCTGCAATGAACCTCAAGATTCGTGTGATGATACATCTTGGTTTGGCGCATCTTGCTTTGCTGTGGGCTGATCGCATGGAATAGTCTTGAGCCTCGTTTGTGGCGAATTATTCTTGATAAGTGGGCTTCTCTTGGGCCTCTTCTGAAGTAGTTATTTATTGAGCTAGCTTTATTGATTGATCTTACTAGCATATTCGTGAACCTCCTGGCCTTTGACTAAGGTACTCGTAGACTCCACTTGTGCCCTCTTGGCCTATGGTCTCTGCATCCATCAATTGATGTAGGACGGAAGCGTGGGAAAATACAACTAATTAAAAATTTAGTTATTTATTTTTTTTGAATTTTCAGAAAATGTCAAATTTCACAAAACAGCCAGAAATTAGTGCTACAGAAAAGTATTATTTAAGAAAAGTAACTATATGTTGCAGGAGGGTCCAGTGATCCAAAATTCGAACCAATTAAACCAAGTTCTAGAACAACACTATTTCTTTCTGGTCGTACCACAGATGAAGTTTATAGGGTAGCCAATCACGTTAGGTCCCTGCACAAAGAAGACTAATTAGATTGCTAGAATAGAGTAACAAAATTTTCAAAGCAGAATTAATCAAATATCAAAGGTTGATGTGTATCGTAGGTGGATCTGATCAATCTGGGTTTGGCACGACTTATCCACATGATAGAACAAAATGTGTTCTTCGTAATCTTATCAAGGTTCTAGACTTTTACTCCACCGCTGGCTTAAAGCATCTGCACAAAAACACTAATCAGATTAGTTTTAAAACAGGTGTAGGAATGTATCAATTATCAAAAGTTGCTTGGGGGTTTAGGATGATCTGCTGATTATGGGCTCAGACCCAACTAATCGAAATGGTAGAAGAGGATATGATCTTTCTATTAGCATCAAACATCAGAGGTGGAGGCTTGTCCAAGCGCGCTAAAAACCTGCGATAAGAAGGTTAACCAAGTTAATCCGCAAGCTAACCGAAGGAACAGTAGCAGGGAAAATCTGGTTTGCGCCGATCAACGGCGCCGGAACATGGGTCACTTGGCAGAGGTATTGGAGACGGAAGAAGGACAAGGTGGCATTGACGACATCAGAGAACCAACAGGTGGTGGTGGAGCGATGAGACAATAGGTTGTATCAAAGGGCATCACTCACTATATAGAAGTGCTAATGTCCTCAAGTCAAAACAACAATGCAAACCTTTCATATGTGTTATTGACTTCTTGACATTGAAGCTAATAGTCATGATGGGTCGATCTAATGCATCCTCAGAAATGCACCTATGTTCGTGTAGTAGTGGCTAGTGCTATACAAGTCACATATATAACAAAGTTATCTCTTGTCCATTGAGGCACTTTACGAGGATACTTTAAAAAAAATCTAAAACCAATCTCTAAGATTGTCTTATAATTTCATATAACTCGCAAGTATAGTGAAAATATAATAACGATGATGTCTTTATTTATTTATATGAATATATTACGATTTATAATTATAAAATCAATGCTAAATTGATTTTTAGGACATATATACCAATATGAATGAGAACATTTAGCGTGAGTATATTTATAATATGGTCATGTGCTTTGAGATGATAAAACAAATAAATATATATTTTTAAACCTTTTTCAAGAAATTGATAGAAATGATATATTTTAAAATTATTGAAGTTGAATAGAACAAGATGATCCATTCTCAACATGAATAGTGAGTTATGTAAAGCTTTTGTTCAAGGAAAGAGTAGGATGTAATTCATCCTTTTCTTTTATAATATTTTTTATATTTAAATAGCTTGTTTTTTATGTAATACTTGTTAAATTTATTTATAAGAATATCAAATTTATTAGGAAATTTAGAAGTTACCGCATTGCTTTCGTCTTAGCTAACTAGCAGTGTCGTATCCCTATCCTATTTTAAATAGGGAAGCTTTAGTAGTGAACAATCACCTTCACTCATTTATCAATTCGAAAATCTACAATTGTCACTATTGATTTTTTAAAAGAAAATTATTTTTATTTAAGTGGTTTGTGTAGTTAGAGATGTAGTTTTAATATCATGTGGCTAGACATTGTTCATTACTCATGACATTAAAGTAAGGCTATTTTATCACTACTAATGAAAGAATAACCTAATGAGTCACATATAACGGTCATGTGGAGCTTATATTAATAACAAAAACTATTAATAATATAATAATATATTTACTTATTAAAATAACATTATCACCTAAAATATATTTAGATATTATTATTGGTGAACTAATCAAGACTGACTCTTGGAAGCCTATTCAATAATAAATGTGAATCAACGTGAATATGGAGCGAGAGTATCATTATCACAAGGATAATATCTAAACCAGATTTGGAACGACTACAATTTCAGTAATTCACAAAAAGGTTTACCTACTTCTTTTCTTACCAATTACTTAAAATGTGGATGGATAATCAATGAATCTCAAGAATTTTGCTGCGCGGTCATCCTCTCCTCTACAGCCGGCGAATCGCAAGAATATTTTTGTACATCGATTTCAAACTATCTCCAAGCCGTCAGCGCTCAACAATGGTTGGGAATGGCGGCCGTTTAGGCTACCGCATCTGCCTTTTTTCTTCTTAGCCTCCCTCTACAGGCAAGAGCAACGAGGGAGGCATTTTTGACGCTCCAAAGGGCACCATCTTGTGGCTTCCTACACGTTTCTCGAAGCCCGCCGCTACGTTTCGCTTCATCTACAATAAGGAGACAGTGGAAAGCAAAAAACTTACTTTTCTCTTCCCTTTTTCTTCTTCAGTCCCCCGGTTCCCACCTTCGTTTTTTTTTTTTTTTTTTACTTCTCCTGTTGGGAAAGGGGGTTTTGCTTGTTGGACCACGGTTGATGTGTTTCTCGTATCTGTCGCGTCGAGGGTACCGGCGTTACTCGTTAAGCGATAAATGATCGGAACGTTGTCCTTATTTTCTTCTTCTGCTCTTTGATTCGCGATTTGGGATAAAGGCGGACTCTTCGTTGAATTCCATCTCAGATCTAACGCGATCGGCTATGCGGTTTGCAGTTCCATACAAGGTGCGCCCCCCGCCCCTTTCGGATGAAATTGTTTTACTTTTGTATTCTTCTTTCAGCATCGTATCTATCTGCAATTACGCATCTTGATGGGTTGTGGACTGATCATGTGCAATGATCTCATATGCCGATTGATTTACATCGTCAGCTTTTGTTTGATTGCGTTCCCTTGGTGCTTCATTGTTGCAACTTTCTCTGCTTACATCAACTGATTAAATCTACCTTTAGTATTTAGTTATGTGCACGTCTATCGGTTTTCCTAACAAAAATGAAGGTTTCGTTGAATTATGAGTATGAGGCAAATAAATTTATCCATGCTTGTCAAAGTAGGGAATCGAGTTACCTACTGGCTCGAATCAGTCTCTCGTTGAAGATAAATATTTAGTTTACTTGTAAGGACGATATACATAAACTCTTTTGTTTTGCCGTGATAGATGGCGTGCAATTGATATGAGAAGGAATATTCCTAGTTTGCTAGATTTTGCAATCTCGCTACCCAATTACTATTTAGTTGTCTTCTATTTCTCAGTGAATTATATACTTTTCCTAGCTGGGTTTTCTTGAAGATCACTTGGCTTTTCTAAGCAACTACTCCCTCAGGTGAAACATTCCTCAAATTTTGAATTATTTTCAATATTCTACGAGTATGTCATGCGAGATTAACAAATTTACTTAACCTATATCTAGGCTGTTTTACTCACTTTTTTCTTCCTACTGTGAGGTTATTAAACTTATATTCTTATTAAAATAGATCACAAATATTTGGTTCATTTCATATAGATACTCGACAATCTTAAGAATTGACTTTGCTTGTAACATCATATTTCTCTTCAGTGAATTACTGATCTATCTTTTGGCTCTTAGGTAAAACAATTGAATTTTAAAAACACCATTGTAGGTTTATGATTTTGTCGCAGTCCATTCCCAGGTTTGATTCGTCCACCTATTCACCTTTATGGTTCCATTTTTGGGCGATAAACGAGAAAAAAAAAACTTGATCATGTTCAAGCTTCTTTGTCAAGGAAAGCTTATCGGGCATGTAATGTTGCACTCAAGCTTATATCAAGTTCATGCTTGATACTTCTTTATGTACAAATACAATACTTGATTAATTAATTTTACCTTAAGTATTTATTAAATGCTATATAATAGATATTATATCTGAATCAATATTTAAACATAATATTCCATAGACTTAATTGTTTTATTTATAAATCTAACATAAACTAGCTTATATTGAGTCGAATTCTAAGCTCTTTTTTATCAATGTGTGATCTAGTCTAAAGCAAGGTTTAGCTTCCAATTTATACCAGTAAAACTAGGTTGATATATATTCGTATACTAACTATACTGACACACGGTATGGTTGGTTGATAGAGTTTTTTTTTTTTTTCCAAAATTGATATTTTATGATAAAATTTATTTCTTTGATCCATTTCAACTTATAAAATAATTGATTTAGACAATCGTAAGCAATGTTATCAGGATCACGATCCTACATAGGAACAGTAGAGACTCCAAAGGATCGGATCATAAGATCGGGTCGTAGGATCGTAAGATCCTACAATTATAATATAATAATAATATTTTATAAATTATGTACATATATTAGAGTATAAAATGTAAAGATGTACTAAATACAAATTCTAAAATACAACTATAACTTCAACAAGCGATTATAAAAGAAATGTGTAACAGTGTATGCTTTTAAAAGTACAATAGTAAATAATAAAGAGTAAAATCTAAGCCAAAATGACATCCAAATTCTAAAAAATAAAATAAAGTAAAGAACATTATTGATCACACAAAAACTAAAATAAATTTTCTGTAGCTTGAACATCAAAATCTTCATCACCCTCTTCATCCTCCTCATCTATCTCATCCTCATGCTCATAGCCTTCATCCAAATTCAACTCTAAGTCTTTTGAATGATTGACTTGCTCATTTTCTTCAACAATAGCATTTCCTTCCGTATCTTGATCATTAAATTGCATCTCTTGATCTCCAAGTCTCAACTCATTATCTTCAGATACGAAAATATCAAGCTAATTATTTGTTGTTGAACTAGGTTGTCCATCTTCTGTCTCTATTATCCATTCATCATCAGAGGGGAGCTAGCTTCTCTAAATGTCCTTTTTTTATTTTGATTTTTTAGTTTCAAGTTATGCATCATAAAAACCAAGTCATTCATCTTACTTTGATGCAATTGATTTTATTTCTTCGTATGAACCTATAAAATATAAAATATATATATTAGATTGATCACAAAACAAATTAATAATTATTAAATAGATAAATTTGATTTACTAACTATTTCAAATATGGTCTAATTTCGCTCACATCCAGAAGAGCTGCATGCTAAACTTAAGATTCAAATTGCAAATCTTTGTAGCTCTATACAATCATCACCATATGAATCCCACCATTTTGCAGGAAGGTTGGTCTCTCTTGCCAAGATTGCAGCTTCAATACCAAATAATCCTTTTGCTTCCTTAAAATCTTCAAGCTGCAAATCAATCTTCCTTCTTTCATCAAGAGAGGGACCATTCTTTCTAGACAATTATACAATCCTCTTTTCACTTCAGCATCTAGTTTAAAGTTTGAACTATAATGAAATTGAGGATTTAAATAGTAGGCAACTGCATGCAAGGGCCTATGCAATTGTACATTCCATCTATTATCAATTAGTTCCCAAATAGGCTCATATATGTTAAAAAGACAATTAAAAAAAGTTAAAAGACATAAATACTAAAACTTAGATAACTAGAATTTAAGGTTACCTCTTCTTGATATTATTAAAATTTGATTGAATCTTTCTTTTGCTCGACCCATCTCTTCATAAATAAAGCCCATGGCTGGTTTCTCATCTGAATCAACTAATCGAAGCACTTTAATGAGTGAAAATGTTGCTTTAAGGTATATCAAAATGTCCCTCCAAAATTTACTATCTAAAATAACTTGCTGAATTTTTTTTCCTTCATCAAATGGTGTAAACTTGCATGCCTTCCATTGAGTAGAAGTGAACATATTTATCAAAGAACCTTTCAAGTCACTAAGACATCCCAAAGTTAAGTATGATGTTGCAAATCGAGTTCTTGCCGGCCTAATTAGATCTCTCCCTTTTGTAAAATGTCTTAACATCGAAATCAGTAAGGTTCTTGAATAAATAAATGACGTAATCTTTCTTCCTTTACAAATGGTCAATCGGTGAATGCTAATTTTCTTTTCCAAATCTTCAATAATTAAATCTATACAATGTGCACATATGGTGTCCAAAATAATCTTTTTTTCTTATGCATCAATATCTCTCTGGCAACCTTGTAATTTACCGCATTATCAGTGATGATTTGCACTACATTATCTTCTCTAACCTTCTTAACAACCTCATCTAGCATTTCAAAAATTTTTGAGCAATTTTAGAAATGTCGGATGTATCAATAGAAGATAAAAAAATAGTTCATGTAGGACTATTCACGACTTACAAATTGATCTTCTTTTTTTTATCTGTCCATTCATCTGACATAATTGAACAACTATTTTTTTTTCATTCAAGTTTATACTCTTCAAGCATGTCTATTGTCTTCTTCACTTTTTTTTTTTAAAGTGTCTCTCTAATCTCATTATAAGATGGTGGTTTAAAACCACAACCATATTTACCAACTAGTTCAAGCATCTTAACAAACTCTGGGTTTTTAACACAATTGAAAGGAATGACACTTGTGTTTTAAAAAAATCTTACAATTTGTTGATAGGCTTCATCTCTTAAATCTAGCTTGAACATGTTTATTATAGTCTGTTGAGCTGCACTTGTTTTCACAAAGGATTCTAAGATGTTTTTTCCTTTTTTGTTTGCATTAGTTTCTTAGCTTTATTCTCTAATATCCTCTCTAATGTCATGAATACTACTATGTTTATTAATTGCATAAAGTGCAAGTTTTCCAACCACATTCATCATTTATTTTTTCACTTCATCTGGAACACTTCTACATGCCTCAACATCCTTTCTAGTGCCAGCCAAATGATGTTTAAAACGATAAATTCCTCCGGTAATTATTTTTTCACAAAATTTGCACATAATTTTTCTTGAATTATTTTCAACTTCAATACCATGTTCCCAACCAAATCGATTTTCAGCAGCATTCTTTCTTTTTAATTTGTTGTTGCTACTAGACATGTTTGATGTTTCTATCACTTTATCATGAAAATAAAGTAATATAAATTAATAAACTAATAGTATGCTGTGGAAGAATAAACAATAATGATTAATGAACCTAATAGTTAAGTGATGAATCTATTAGATAAATAGTAATGAAGTACTAAACTAATAGGATGCTGTGGATTGTGGAAGAATAAAGAATGAAATAGTTAAACTTAAGTAATATGACTTGTGATAAGAAGCGGCGGTTGGGAATTTAGGGGGAAATTACCTACAACGGCTATGGCGATTACAGCTGACGATGCAAGCGGAAGCGGCAGATCTTGGCGTCGATGGCGATTGGCGACGAAGCTTTGATGGCGATGTCGATTGCGATTGGCGTCGATGGCGACGACGCGAGTGGCAGATCTTGGCGACAACAAAGTTGGCGACCAGACTGCTCTTGGCGACGACAAAGCTGGCGACGACAAAGCTGGCGACGCAGACCTCTCTTCTGGCGGCGACGATGCTAGCGGCATATCTTGGTGGTGACAAAAAGATGTGGCGAATGCGGAAGCAATGAAAAGGTTAACCCAAATCCGAAAGCGGCAGCAAATCTTACCCTTTCCTTACTTTTCTTACCTTTTCTGGTTCGGTGGAAGACGAAGCGACGACGTCGTTCGCTTCTGTGAGTTAACTCGGTCAAACCCGTCTGAGTCAACCGATTCCATGAGTTGACTCATGATTTTGACCAAGTTAACCTTAAAAAATGTTCTTATAACCGAGTTGACTTGCGGAGATGCAACCAACTCGTAAACTCGTTGACTTGGATGAGTCAACTTGCGTTTTTGACATCATTGATCGTAAGACACTTAGAGTTGAAAATAATATGAAATCAAACAAATATGATAAGTAATATGATAAATTTACGATACTTAGAGTTGAAAATACTGTGAAATCAAGTTGATACATACCTTGTATAATGCCTTGCAACTATGAGCTACTACATCTAGCAAAGAAATAATAACAATTATCTGAATATACAACAGTTACATGCTACTTAAGTTTATCCTGTAGTTTTATAATGCCCACGTTTAGAAGCCCTTCTAAGACATATGGTATTTGTATTGTATGTTAAAGCCCATATGCTAATTGGGACCAGGATTGACATAGGAACTAGAAAAAAAATACAAATATATGTATTGCACATACCGGTTTTTAATTCTCTAGATTGATGTACCAAACTAAGATGGGTTTTAAATCACTATTTGTTGAAGAAAACTCCATGATAAGTAGAAAAGTGAAGATCACTGCAAAGGAAAAAAAAAGAGGGACTAGGGTTCAAACAATTATATGATTGTAGCCCTTGTATCAAAAAGGATCCCTGAAAATGGTAAGAAATAAAAAGGAGGAAATAGAGATTTAGGGTTTAGGGAGGCGGCTGCTTTATCCCAACCCAAGGCAAAGAGTTGGCGGAATGGGGGAGGTGGTTGGCAAAAGGTAGGCAGCGGAAGTGGCGGTTGGTGGATGGTGGGTGGCATGAGATAAGGAGCAGTAGCTAGGTGGGAGGGCAATCAGCTTTGAAACCAAGTTGAGAGGAAAAAACTTCCAAAACCATTATGATTATTTATACAATAGGTAAGTGGATTAATAACCAGCACCACTAGAATAAGCTATATTCACTAATTTAGCCATGACTATCCACTATGACATAACACCATCCAGAAAGACCTAATAAAAATTAAGATATATGTTAGGCAAACCTATGGTATTTTGATAAATCCAATCTACAAGTGAAAGCCAATAATAACAGGAGATTCTTATACAATTTAGAATAATTTCCATAAAATGATTTTGTTCTTTAATTGTAACTTCTCATTAGCATTCATAACCATTCATGCTTTCGCATCTAAAGTTTCTTTGCTGTACTTAATGAAACCTTCAATTTTCAGTCTTGTTTGTTTTCCTCACTGACTTGCTATGTTTGATCAATATTGCCAAAATATGCAGGCCTTCTGGATTTGTATGGGGGCGTGTGGAATTGTGTTCCATGCAGTGCATCTTAACAGATTTTGATGGTATTGCACAATACTCAAGATTAAAATACCTAACCTGTGTTCATACTGTGTTTATGTTTTTTATGCATATGATAATTACATAAAAGAGATATGTCAAATACTGTTCAACAACATCCAAATGTTGCTTCAAGGGGATTTTTGCATCAATCAATTTGGAGAATTAGTGGCAAGCGGTCTCACTCTGCAGCTATGCAACATACGTCTCCAATTGTTTTTCCTGACAAAAGAGGCAAGGTAAAAACACTAATGCAGTCGACTGCTTATTGTGCTGGTGAAGATCCTATTAAGATAAAGGCACAAGATCACAAGATAGATATTGGAGATGAAAAGTCTGATCTGCTAGGTTATGAAGTTTTCTCTGGGAAACTTCTTTTGGAAAACAAAAACATACGCACAAGAGCCGCAGAACAAACATCATCAGAAACTGGACATTCTGATGATGTTGATGTGAAGCTTACAAGCAAAGCTCTGATTTGGGGTTCTCATGTGCTATCTCTTGAAGATGTCATATCTGTAAGTCGTGTCTGAATTTTTTATTTTTTATTTTGAGCTGAAACTTCTCTGAGTTCCATTTATATGAGACCCACCTTTTTCTTTAAATTCTGAATCCCCTCTGGCAGGTATCATATAATACTTGTTTCCGTCATTTTATTGTTCATGCCTACCCTGTCAGGAAAAGGTCATATGGTCTTTCTTGTTTTGTGAAACCACAAAGGTTTCAACAGGACTTACGCTTCCTGGCATCTAGTTCAGAGGAAGCCATTCAGTGGGTCCAGAGTTTTGCAGATCAGCAATGCTACGTGAATTGCTTGCCTCATCCAATGGTGTCAGGCAAGAAGCATGGTTCTGATGATCTGTCCAGTGAACCTCTTTATCCTATGTCTTACATCAAATGCAAAATTCCGCCAAGGATTCTTGTCATATTGAATCCCCAATCTGGGCATGGTCGTTCAAGCAAAGTTTTCCATAGCAAAGTGGAACCAATTTTTATGGTGTGTTAGAACTGGTACATTAGTTGAAGTTTTTCTTAACTTATGTTATCAACTTCTTCAATTATTATGATGCCACTTCCTGTCTAGCTATGCCATTGGTCCTATAACTGGATAATCCACGGAATTTTTAATCTGATATTGTTGCTTTTCTGGCAATAAATAAAGTTAATGAAATATATGTATGAGTTGAATGCGAGAAAATATAGCAATAAATCTTGAAATTGTTTAGATGTAACTTCTCATGGCAAGCAACACTTTCAACTGAATTATAGAAGTACAACAAATCAGTTTACATTTTTATTGGAAATATATATGTCTTCACTGACATAATATGGTACTAGTCGATTTTAATAATATTTATATACCAACTATGCACCCTAGTATAAATTAGTTGTACCACTAGTATGGACAAGGTTTGAAGTATCGATTGGTACTAACATACCGTACTAATAGTTTTATATTATATTATTATATATATATATATATATATATACATGTATATATATATACATGTACATATATATACATGTACATATATATACATGTACATATATATACATGTACATATATATACATGTGCATGTGCATGTGCATGTGCATGTGCATGTGCATGTGTATATATATGGTACTAGTCGATTTTAATAATATTTATATACCAACTATGCACCCTAGTATAAATTAGTTGTACCACTAGTATGGACTAAGGTTTGAAGTATCGGTTGGTACTGACATACCGTACTAATAGTTTTATATTATATATACATGTATGTATATATATACATACATGTGTGTATATATATATGTGTGTATATATATATGTGTGTATATATATATATGTGTATGTATATACATGTATGTATATATATATATGTACACATATATACACATATATACACACATATATACACATATTTACACATATATATACACATATATATACATATATATATACATACATATACATATATATATATATAGCCGGTACTTAGACCGGTATATGCTGTCTGAACTATCCAGTATGAAATGATTCCTTAAACCTTGGTATGGACTATCTTTTAAATTGTGGTTACATCCACTATCCACGCAATGCTTGACGGATACTTTGACTATTAATAGCTACAAGATTTTGATGGTTTTGTGTAGAACTTGTTTATCAACTAATGTGGATCTTTATAAAAGCAATCTATGGAGAATTAATTTGCATGTAGTATTTAGAAATGCCGAGCTTCAATGTGTGTATCCTGCATATTGGCTTAGTTCCTGTATTCATTTATGTTATGACCTTCTCATGGATTTCTAGAAAATAACTACAAGCTGATTAAATTTAGTATCATTGTGACATATTATGAGAAGATGCATTTGCTTATTCAGGACACTTGTCACAGCTTGCAGGTTTCATTATGGAAGTGGTTAAAACAAAATATGCTGGTCATGCAAGAGAACTTGCCTCAACTGTTGATTACAGTACTTGCCCTGATGGTATGCTTCACTCGGTGATGTTGTCTTTGGATTCAGAAATTACAGATATTGTGTTCTCATTCTTTCAAGTGTCCCAGGGATCGTATGTGTTGGTGGGGATGGAATTGTGAACGAGGTAAAGTTGTTTCTTCCATTCACTGTATCTTTTTATGCTTCTTATTCTATTGGGATAAATTGAGTTGATTTCATTCTAAATCAATGCTGTGCAATATGATTTCTCAATCAGAACTGGGCTTACATATTAGTGAGATCCTATGTATATTGGATCCAGTGGGTACTGGATTAGACTAATATGGCCAGCATTTCATGCGTGGTATGTCCTATACATCCACTATGTGGCAGTTCAAGTCAAGACCTAGTGCACCTTGTTCCAACGGGTACTTTAAACCATGGTGTGAAAGACAGTGCTGTGACTGTGATGAAGTGAACAAAAGACTTCTTCATGAATTGTCCTATTAGAACTCATTAAAATGATGTTGCATCTTTTGCACAGATGTTCCTGATTTTCGTTCAAGGCTATATGCTTGCATATCTGTTTTTACTGCATATAACTTATAGCTCATTCCTTTATCAATTCTAGTTATGTACTTTTACCAAACATTATTTAGTTGATTATATCTTACATGACGATGCAGGTGCTCAATGGTCTCTTGACCAGAGACGACAAGAAGGAAGCAATTCCTATTCCGATTGGTATAATTCCTGCTGGTTCAGACAATTCACTTGTGTGGACTGTTTTGGGAATTAGAGATCCTATTTCTGCTGCAATGGCTATTGTTAAGGTAACTTAAGGTCCAACGAAAAGTTGGTTTCTTTTGATATTTAGGTTTTTACTACCTTGTCCTTTTATGGATGTTATAGCGTAGCATAGTTGCTGAAGCAAACTTCCTTGACTCAAATTTTCTTTCAGCATTCCGAACTCTCCAATCCAATTTACCCCAAATAAATGTAAGAGAGTAACTATTGTTCTGACATCCATTAGATGTGTGCAGTATGTGTCTTCAATTAAAATTATTGGTAAAAATGTAAATACAATTTCAATATGTAGAGGTATAATATGTTCACAAGCTCTTGGAATAACTTTATACTTAAAATAAGTCCAGTGATACTTATGAGAAACATAAAATCATTTATGAAATTGTTGTTAGATAATAACGAGTTATGGGTTATAGTGAACTAGCATGATAATAAATCTAAAAGTAATTGGATTGAAAATAATGAATTATATGCACAATCAAAATTTCATATTTATGGATCTTAAATCTTAGACAAACTTACAGTGGTCTAAGTTTGCACACATTCTCATTGAGTTTCACTAGATATTTAATCCTCGATATTTGCTATGCGGCTATAAACCACGTATAGGCATATAACTTCTTATATTGTTTCTTCCAAAATGGCATAACCATTCTAATTGTTTAAAATATCAATTTATTAAAAAGATGAGATGATAGACAATGAAAAATTGAGCATAAGAAGGATGAAGGAAATGTAATGCACCCTAGAGGTTGATATGGATAACTTCCTTGTCAAAGCATTAATTGCTCATTTATGGAGCATATAGTACTAATATCATTATGCATGAACTTGCACCTAATTAATGTGCTAGGTATGTGTTATATTGTTTCTTCCAAAATGGCATAGCCATTCTAGTTGTTTAGACTATCAATTCATTGAAAAGATGAGATGATAGACCATGAAAATTTGAGCATAAGAAGGATGAAGGAAATGTAAAGCACCCTAGAGGTTTATATGGATAACTTCCTTGTCAAAGTATTAATTGCTCAT
The DNA here is from genome assembly GCA_027563935.2 of Costus lasius. Taxonomy (NCBI): domain Eukaryota; kingdom Viridiplantae; phylum Streptophyta; class Magnoliopsida; order Zingiberales; family Costaceae; genus Costus; species Costus lasius. The sequence goes on from CM050449.1 coordinate 52,009,872, forward strand.
TTATGGAGGGCATAGTACTAATATCATTATGCATGAACTTGCACCTAATTAATGTGCTAGGTATGCCAATGAAACATCACCATATGCACTTAATGAAATTGTTCACTTACTAGAATGCCAAACACTATGCACAGTAGGTATGTGCCTATAAAAAGGCTCCTTCAACAAGGTAATCAACAAGTCTTAATCTTCCTCTCAACTCCTGTATTAGTTTTCTTTTCTCTACTTGTTAATTGTTCAGCAATCTAAATCTATCTCAAGCATCAGAGGGAGGATGCATGAGAAAATTGGCCTCCCTCTTCCAGTAGGTCTATAGCAAGCAACTAGTGAAGTGCAAGCCATCGACAATCTTGATTTTATCTTGATCAAAGGCAACCAAGTTAGAGTGCAAGTTTCTACTCTTATCTACTTGGTTGATATTTTTTATTCATATCATATGTTATAATTTTTATTAGTAAATAGGAGGTATGGTCCTTTGGTAGTGTTTCCTTACTCCACTATCCTAGTTTGTGTATGTTTAGAGCTATTGACAATGCTTCCTTACTGGGAAATTAAACTTTGGGTAGACCGCCGTGAACACCTTAAAGATACAATAATCGAACCATTTTAATTAGACTTGATATAGGACAAAATTGATCAAGGGAGAAAGGAGGGAAGTATAGAGTAGAACTTATAAAACCACTCAGATTATGTGATTGTACAAGTACATGGTTGGTCTTGGTATCTGTATATATATTATATATATAACTGACCAATAACATTGGCAGTGTTAGTACATATTGATACCAATGAATTGATACACCAGTGACTTTTTTAAACCTTGTTAGATTTCTGGATACTAGAGATTATGGGTGTATAGTTTCAATAGTTCATAACCGAAACTACATATTGCAAACACTTAAATATTCTTTATGTAGATTTTTAATTACACTCCAATTAAATAATTACCACAAGCATGGATTATAAAACTGGTAGGTGGTACAATTTCTATGTACTGGTTCGTAACTAGCACGGACCGGTACATTGGACCTTGTTTAAATTAGGTTTACATTGTAAACCCTTGAAGCTACAAAAAAATCTTGAGATAGAGGTTGCTATTAAGCTTTGAGGGCTCAATTTGAGTTATGCAGTGAAAGTGTCAACGGTACTGGAAATGCGGCAAGATCTATTTTAACCGCACATCAAATAAGCTGAAGCGTAGTGTGGAGGCATTGGAAGCCATATAGCCTCTATAAGTCAACATGGGATTGCTGACTTCTTTGGACTAGGTCGGTGAACCAACATTTATAATATTGACCTAGGGCATTTTTGTCACAAGCAAGTAAACAAATTCGAATAGATGATGCTTACACAAACTAGCTTGATGTGGGTTATGCTATTTCAAAATCGTTTCACTTTAATTGGATTCCTGCTATGCGACAAGCAACATTATTGCTTGTTCAGTATCCAAGATCTAAGATTTAGGCCCAGAAATTTGGCCACCTACTCTTATGAGATTGATGAGCTCTATGTTAATAAAGTACATGAATGTTGCAGGTGGATCAGAAATATAAAGGGGTAATGGCAAGACTACAGCATCACTCTTATATGAGATGCTTGGACAGGGCCCAACATTGTATTCTATATCACTAGATGCAAGTATCATAATACCCATTATATCTTTCAGCTTTTGAAAATTGTCATCGAAGATATACACAAAAGTACATTTTCCAACTAGAGATAGACAACAGGTGCAACTTCAAGTAAATTAGTGAGTTGATTTAAATTGATTGTCCCTATATTATTCGGACTATGCTCATATTGCATCAACCTAATGATGAAGGATAGTAGGGACATCATCAAGGTTAAAAATATAATAAAGGTAGTAAAATTGTCACCCGATGTGTAACTTAAAGCAAACTCGTGTGTTGATTCAAATTGATTGTCCCTATATTATTTGGACTCCTTGTGCGGCTTATTGCATTAACTTAATGATGAAGGATATTAGGGATATCGACAAGATTAAAAATATAATAAAGGTAGCACAAATTGTCACCCAATTCATATATAACCATCATTACATGATGTAATAATTTCTGAAGGGTAAGAATACTATGACTCAACTCTACTAAGGTTGAGGATATTGTTTACATGTGAAGAGTGGTGAGTATTTTATTATTCAACTTTGTTTATTGGAGGGTAGGGAAGTGGTGTGCATCATCCTAAATACCGCATTCTCGAAATAATATTAGTGTCATGGAGTCTCTATATGTGATTCTCAAGAAAGTTGATGTGGAGAGGAAGCCAATAATAGAGAAATATATCATATAATTCATGAATGTATAAGATAACCTTGACAGTAGGTAATAATACTACTCCAATGTCAAAATATTATCTAACATACATGCAAAAACCAAATACACTTGGTTCACACCTTATATTTCTTTAATTCAATTGTTTTACTTATTTCATTAGTATGAATGTTAACAATATTTTTGTTTGTTTTTCAACTTATTATTTACATCCCTCGTACTAATATCGATACAATTTGAAAACATGCTAGGAATTGCTGATTGCACTACAAAATATGATACTTCGCATAAAGCCACATAAAAATGTGGCTACTACGGAGGTTAGATGTTTAGAGAAGATGAAATGATATTTGGAGATCCTATTGTTTTAGATGCTATAAGATTGATCCAAGTGAGTAATTTAATTAATATCATAATTATAAGACTTTATGAGTTAGATTATCTTATTATTATATATTTTAAATGTGTAGTTGAATGATGGTCACAATTTAGAGTTAAAGCTCTAAATTTAAGAACAATTGGTTGTCCTTCTCCTTGATTCATGGAAAGGTGCAAAACATATCATCATATCTAGTCACTCAAAAAATTATTATATGTGCACTACAATATACTACTCGAGCTTAGGATTTTGCAAGAAGAAAAAACAAGAGTGGGATATTGTATTGGACATTTTTGATGCTTCATTTGTTCAAGATGATGATCATCGATGATGGATTGGTGGGCAACTATAGAAGATTAAGATATTGCTATGGATGAGCCTAGTGATTCATGTCACCCTTCTTAATATATTTTTAAACTTACAGAGAGACGGGGTTTGAAATTGGCCAAAGCACTCGGATCACAAAGAGATGACGACATGAATGATCTATTGGAACGAGTAATATGACTGCAACAAGGATTGAGAAGAAAGAGTTTTGACAACTACAAAAAGTCAAAAGCTCTACCGTACTTGTAATCGATGAGTAAGAACATAGAGAGTTCATAGAAACATCTTCTCCTTTGGATATACATATACATCAGGAGGTACAAATAACATAAGTGACATAGATAGCTATGTAGATATGGATGATGGGGGGACTAGTGGTGAGTGCTGAGTTTATGACATGTGTCTACTGTCTACAACATAACAACCAACCATGGACTTGTGAACAAGGCTATATATATGTAATAAAATGAAGACTATGGTGTTCGTTCAAGTAGACTTGTAAGCATAATGACATAATAATATAAGAGAAGAGGCAAGGGTTCAACTCTAACAAAGAATCCAACTTTAGTTAATTGAAGAAATGAGATTTAGCCCACCATCAAAGATCAAGATACTGCTATGGATGAGCTTAGTGATTGATCTCACACTTCTCAATATATTATTGAACTCATTAAGAGAGAGAGAGAGAAATTGGTGTAAGTATTTAATCACATAGAGGTGATGACATGGATGATCTATTGGAATGAGATATGCTGCAACAAGGATTAAGGAGAAAGAATTTAATAACTAAAAAGAGAAAAGCTCCAATATATCTACAATTGATGAGTAAACACAGAGAGTATGTAGAAGCATCTCCTTTGGATATATGTCTACATCAGGAGGTACAAATGACTCAAGTGACATAGTGATGGCGAGCAATCATGCAAAGCACGCCCTAATAGAGAATAATAAAATACTTGGATACTCAACTCTAAATCCTAGACGCCTATTTATAAGATTTTCCTACTTAGCGAACCGGGTATAACACACCAACCCGGATCCGCTTTATTAATAATCTACTAATGATACTAGGCCCGTAACAATAAACACCCCCCCCCCCCCTCTCTAACTAGCCTTGTCCTCAAGGCTGTTTTATTTAAGTAACAATTCAAAAACGAAATTTATTTAAGTAAACTTCATCTTGTGCTTTCTCCAGGGTCCCAAGTTACTCAATCTTCTCCCTCTATATCTTCATCTTCGAATAGTAGCATCAACCAGAATTGCTTGTTCTTGCATCGGTACATTGGATGATACGTTTGATCACAATGGAAGCATAACCCTTTTTCTCTTTTATTGAAATATTCTTAGTGGCACATAGCTCGACTCCTCTTAGTGCGGTTATAAGTACTTGAAGATACACGTTGACCTCCTACCTCTTTGGAGTCATTATGGGATGACTCACCTCCTTTCCCCTCAGTATGCAGTGTAGTGCTAGAATTGACACTAATACTTCTCCTTGGCTGTTGGACACTATAAGCTGAAGGAACTCTGGAAGGTGAATTTGGTAAAGGTGAATTAAAAGGAATGTCTCCTCCCTAAGAATAGTTTCTATTACCCGATTGGCTTTTGCTTACTATCCCTTCGGCCCTTGCCCGTCCTTTTAATGTTGATCTCCTTGTCAGCTCCCTTTCAATGACTCGAGCTAGTGTCATGGCTCGCATAACATTAGTGGGTAAGAAAGCTCGCACATTTTCTCTAATATTGTTATTTAAACTTTTCAGAAAGATACCCACGTATTGTTCTTCATAAAGATCAGGTATTTGTGAGACTATCTCCTTAAAAACCTCTATATGCTCTGTCGCATAAGACCTTGCTCTAGGGCCACTAGACGCTTATATGCAGAAGTGGCTGGAAACTCACTATAGCGTTGTATCATTTCTTCCTTCAACCTTTCCCATATAAGATTGAGAATTCTTTTTTTCATCCATCGGAACCAGTGACCTGCCGAGCCTTCCATGCTCACGAAAGCCATCGGAGCCTTATATTCATCAGTCGTCCTTTGGATATCAAAGTGTTGCTCTGCCTGTGCAATCCATCCTATTGGATCAGTTCCATCAAATCCTGGAAGCTCTATACGCTTATGGATCCACTGTATGCCCTCCCTTGAAGTCACCCCCCTGACTAGGTCTCTTCCTAAGTGTACTCCACCTCCCCGTCTGTCTTCATCAATTATTTTTATTCTATTTGGCCCTATGCTTGACTCTGGTAGAGACCAATGCTCACGTGATGGCGGTGGTCGATATGGCTCCTTGCCTTGGCGATGGTTAGAGCCTGTTGGAAGCTCCCTTTGTTCGTCTCTTCTTCCTTTTACTATCGCCGCAACTAAATTTTTCATCTCGTTCTTCAGCTCATCTATAACCCCAAAATGATGATCCATTTGAGCCTAGCGCCTGGTAATTTTAGCTATTTCTTCTTGATATAAACATTGCTCTTCTGTTGCTGCCATAGCTTCAATTCTCCTTTCCTCCCCTGCAGATTGAAGTTTTGCACGCATCGCAGCAATAAAACTCTGCACTTCTATCACCGTCTTCTTAAGAGCCTCCAAACATGCCTCGCTTCTCGTCATCTCCTTTCAAGGGTTTTTTTTTTAAATAAATTTTTACTACAGTACTTGCTACAGTAACAACAAATTTTTTCTCTCATTTTTTTTTCAAATCTAATGCTACATTATCCTCCTTCAAGCGTCGCATCCGGACGAAGCCGCCTGCTTCCCCGTCAGCAGCTCCCATAGGCTAGGGTTTCGGAAGAGGGGAGATTATGGTAGGGGAGCGTCGGCGTCGAAGTAGGGCCTCTGCATTGCCTTGTCGTTGCGCCGGCGTCGAAGAAGACTCCTGGCGTTGCTTCATCTACCTGCATCAACAAAGACGTCACCTCCGCCTGAATTCCCGCGAGCTTGCCTAGAATTTGTTGCTTGGGAAGGGTGTCGCCGCTAGGAGGAAGGAGATCACTGCTACTCTGAACCCACCGTCACGCACGTCGAAAACGTCGCCTGTTGCAGCAGCCGTGGAAGAAAGGATTGCCCCATTTGAATCCCATTCAAACGTAATGCGCGGAAGAAAGTATTGCGCCTGCGCATGTGGAGCGAACGCGATGCCCAAATCCTATTTGAATCTCCTCTTTTCGCGCTGAGATGCCTCTGGCGCTTCCTCATGTTGCCTTTGAAGTCATCACTGCCTGAAGCAGGATTGGAGTACGTCGTTGGAAGCTTGCAGGGGCGGCGACATCTGTGCAGAACTCTTATGCCCTAGATTTTTCTTTATTGGCTTGATCAACAATAATAGACCCGCCGTTCAGATCTACTATCGACAACGGAATTTCTTCCGCTTTTATCCGTCGTCGGACCACCGGTTCCCCGGTGATCTATCCGGCAAGTCGAACCAATTGATAAAATACCTTAGCCGTCACCAGCGAGAAATCGTGCAAGGCACACCCTAATAGAGAATAACAAAATACTTGGATACCCAACTCTAAACCCTAGACGCTTATTTGTAAGACTTTCCTATTTAGCGAACGGGATATAACATACCAACCCGGATCTGTTTTATTAATAACCTACTAATGGTACTGGACCCGTAACACATAGATAACATGGTAAATATAGAAGATGGAGGTACTAGTGGTGAGTGGTAAGATTAAAACTTATGTGAATAAGGCTACATGTATGACTAAAATGAAGACAATGGCATTCGCTCAGGTAGACTAGGAATCAACATGACACAATAATATGAGAGAAGAGGCAAGGGTTTACTCAATAAAGCAAAGCACCCAGCTTTAGAAGATTGAAGAAATAAGATTCACTCTTAACATTATAGTCGAAGAGTGGCTTACCATGGTTATAGACGATTATGAAGGATACAGTTTAGAAGGAGCTTATATGTATTTATATCCTATTTCAATTCTATACTAACTCTAGACCTAGTTACAATGGTGTTTGTCCCCAAGGAGATAGTGTGACCCGTGCAAATTTAATGAACATATAGATTTCAATATACCAATACTATATCTTGAGATAACTTTCAAATGTGGGCACTATAAAACTACGGGATAGAGTTAAGTTGCATTCAACTGGTGGTATATTTAGATAGTCATCATTTATTTTTTATATATACCAAGATATATATAAAAAATTTCTCATATTATATACAAATTTAATCAATTTCTATTTTTTTTCATCTCTTAATATACTACGATTGTTTAAATTCATTATTTTTGAAATTAAATTATACCAAAACATCAAATTAAATATTAAATTAATCATCAAAATAATTTTTTGGAAAAAAAATTCTGTTTGAACTACAATATTGTGTGTCGGTATGTATATCAATACATACTAGTCCGATGGACAACTAGTTTTTGGTATAAACCAGTATCTCAAACCTTAACCATAAGTAAATCTTACTATCACATTAGCGAATAGCCACTTACCACTAACACAAGACTTAATAATAACCAAAATAAATAATTATATCTATATTACTAATATTATATTTAAATAATTAATACCACATCATTTTCTATTGCTGGTAAAGAACTAGACTTTTGCAAATTGAACCAACATACTACATTGTTTCTTAATGTTGATATCTACAGAATAAAATTGCATGCCTTAGTCATAACATTTGTTTGATTTTTTTTAAATATCCTTTTCTTGAAAAATTATGTCCATTTTCTATATTTTCACCATTTTCCCCCTATTTTTTACTACTATTGTTTGTTTGATGTGTAAGATATAAAAATGATTTTACACCTCATGAGAGAATTCCTTTCAACTTATTTTCCCTATAAGACAATCAATGAGTGATAAATGAAATGCTTTGTAAATGATGACATTCAAATACTACTAACATGATTTACAAAGATGATATATACTAACATTAACTTAACTCTAACATCAATAAAATATAATGGAAGTAGAATTATGTATTATATCATATGACAATTAGCAAAACCTATTTAGATATACTACATTATGTATTATATCACATTATCACCCTTGCAATAATTAAAAACTTAAGGTATTATTATGCGAAAACTAATATGTCCTGTCGATGGTGAAGTAGAGACTTCATTGAAGGAATTCTTTGCAGTTTGCCGCACTGCTTGGTAGCTAGTGCCTCTTCTCCATTCGTTGAACCTTCTTGGACCAATGACACAAGTAAGAAACCTTGACTGAGCGTGAAAGCATCATCTAATAAATCCATTGTTCTTGGCCCTCAATTGTGAGTTTGCAATCATGAGATAAATGGTATGATTTCTCTAGAGAATTAGAGGTAAGGGACATGATGTACATATGTATCTTGCTCTCCTCTTCACCCCTTTTATATTTCCCTTACAATTTCATGCCATTTTTTATAATTCCACACGATCATGTGTATTTCTATCTATTCCAATCATTTTTACTTATTTCCGGTAGCAAATTAATAAATAAGTTGGAGAATCTCGGATTGGTCATTTCCAATCTTGATCCAAATTGGCCGTTTAGGATTTGGATTGCTCAATCCTGGTACTAGGAGAGATACATGTCACTGAAACTAGCAATTTCTGCATCTTAGGACAGAGTGATTTAATGCTACTTTGTAGTTCTTCTGTTTTTCTATTGCCCACTGTCATTTTAATTTGCCATTGGTTCTCATTTCTTTGCTTTCTGATTACAGGGAGGACTTACTGCTCTTGATGTTTTTGCTGTTGAATGGATTCAGACTGGAGCTATTCATTTTGGATCGACTGTTTCATACTTTGGCTTTCTTAGTGATGGTAACTTAATGCTTTTGACTTGTTGACTTTTGCTTCACTTGATTTAAGCATCTCTTTTGTGGATTTCTTAGATGATAGTAACAGTAAATTTTGTCCTCATCATTCATAGAGCAGCTATATTCAATGTTGGAAAAAAGCCTGCTGTTTTGGAGTTTGCTAGAGACATTTGCTTTGTTAGGATACTAGAAACAGGGAATGATGGTTCGCATGCTTTAATTGCTTGCTTTGGCTTTTGGCGGGCCAATGTAGCTTGAAATTCATGGTAGGTTCCAGAAACATAACCCTTCTAATGGGAGTGCAAATAGGAGCTCTGACCATTTTTCTTGTAAGATGAAACACTTTTTCCTGAAATTAATGATTAGTGTCCATGAAAATACTTGCAAAATCTGCTTTCAACTACTATCTTCTTAGGGAAGTAATCTTATAAATTAATTTAGCGATAGTTATATGCCAAAAAGTAGTTTCTTTGTTTTGTTAATAACTCAACGGTGTTACATAAGCTATATAGCATTTCCATGCTCATAAAACGACAGCAAAATCTTTATACCTATGTTTAGGGCTTATCCAAATTTTTAGAAAATATAGATAATCCGTGTATGGCTTAACTGGATGTTTTCATACCGAGTCAATGCCCCATTTAATACCTAATCTTGGCAGATCCAACTTCTAATTTTATGCATTTTTTCCAATTGCACGCTGCCATCTATTCTGTCATATGCTATATTGTTATTTCCATCTAGGCAAGAGAGAAGATGTTTCAATCCATCTTCTATTTAAATCACCTGGCACGTGAAGATACTTTGTCTCTAATGCATGTAGTAGTTAAGGATGTTTTATCAAGCCAATCGTGGATGTGTTTGAGGCACTTCATATATGTCAGTATGATTCTTTATCTGGCCCTTGTTGTCATTGGTTACGAGTTTTCTTCAACATCTCTAAATGTGAAATATATCTCTCTATTGCCTATGCAGCTTCTTAAATGTGAAATGTATCTCTCTCTATTGCCTATGCAGCTTCTTTCTTTGGCATCACAGTTACAAGTACTTTGATGTGCTTATATACTATTCATTACATACTTTTTACCGGGTAACTAAAGATAACAGATCAACACTTCCAGCCAGAACATCTTTCTAATTGAAAATCTCTAAATTCTTTTTTTCTCATGAAGTTTTGTCATGATCTTTATATTTATATCTTCTCTCCTCATTCCATCTCCTTAAAGGTCCTCATTAGTTTGTCTATGAATGTTACTTTACCCCCATGCTTTCAAGTTTCTTCTGCTTTTTAGTTAATTATTCTTATAGCCTGCTTGTTATTAGCTAAATAAATTTAGAGCTCGTTGTTTATGTTCCTTAAAGTAACTATTTATAATTGGAAAATTATTTTGTATCTTTGATAAATTTTCATTTAGCTTAATATACAAAACATATTAATGAATAAACTGGAAAATTCTATATAGCTTCAAATACTTTTGTTAATATCATATGACATGCGTTATTAGGGCATTTAAGGGTGTAGATTAATGAGTATCTTACTGTGGCATCAAAATCTGATAGGATTATCTTCTATGTTCTTTCATAATGTCAAACATTATACATCAGCCTGAACTGTGTTTCATTTTAGATTTCCTTCCATAAGCTTGAAGCTATTTGCTCTAAGACCTCTTTCTATTACTATACAGTTTTGGAGCTATCTGAAAAGTATCAGAAGAACTTTGGTCCCCTTCGCTATTTTGTGGCTGGTTTTCTCAAATTTCTGTGTTTGCCACAATACGGCTTTGAGTTGGAGTATCTACCTGTGTCAAAAGATAGAGGAAACTTGGACGGAAGAGTATTAGAACAAGATAAAATTGATGGGTCAGACCTCTACAAAGATGTCCTGTGGAGGTCAAGGAAAGAGGCAATCCCACGGGCATCTAGTTTATCTAGTATCGAGTCAATCATGTCTCCAAATAGAATACCTGGTGGAGACATGGATACTTCAGGTATCACAGTTGCCTCCAGTGAGCCATCTGATTATGTCCGTGGACTTGATCCCAAAACAAAAAGGCTTTCCTTAGGGAGAAATAATTTAGTGGATGAACCAGATGAAGTAGTTCATCCCCAACCTCACCTTTTTTGTAATTCTAATTGGCCAAGGACCAGATCAAAGTCAAGGACGGAAAAAAATTGGACTAACCAGACGGCTACAAATGATTCTGGATGTTCTTGGGCAGCAGCTACCTCGTCGTATGATAAAGAAGATATTTCATCAACTGTATCTGATCCCGGACCTGTTTGGGACTCTGAGCCAAAATGGGATTCAGGGCCAAAGTGGGATGCTGAACCTCGCTGCGAGGCCGATATTCCAATTGAGTTGCCAGGGCCACCAGCTGACAGAGAATTACTGGAGATGGAGGAACCTGTACCAAGTTTGGAGGACAAGTGGGTTGTCAAGAAGGGGAAATTTCTTGGTGTGCTGGTATGCAACCATTCTTGCAAAACCGTCCAGAGTTTAAGTTCTCAGGTTGTAGCACCAAAAGCTCTACATGATGACAAAACATTGCACTTGCTCTTGGTTGGTGGGAGTGGAAGATTTAGTTTGTTAAGGTTCTTTATTTGCTTGCAGTTTGGTAGGCACCTATCTCTTCCTTATGTAGACTATGTTAAGGTATGTCCCTGCTTTTCTCTTATTTGATTATTGATCATGTCAAGGTTGCATTAGTTACTTAAGATGTCTTAAGCATGGTTTAAAACCGCTACGGCAGTTCAGTCTGGTTGGCTGCTGGTACAACCGGCGGTATCGTACTAATACTAGTTGAAAATTAGTTAAATATTATTTTTTATTAAAAAAATAATATTTAAATATAAAAATATTTTAATTAAGATTTAATATTAAATAATAGATACTAGATAAAACCAGTCGGTTTTCAAAGGCTTAGGGTTTCAGCTTAGTCCGGCCACTGAACCGGTACAAACTAGATAAACCAGCTGGTACTAGACTGATATCTTAAGACCACCCGTGGTCTTAAGGAAAAATCTACTACATTACGAGGTAGGGTGATCAATACCTGATCATCTTCAAGACATTGTTTTCAGCCTTCCTTCCCTTGTTTACTGAAAGGACTGAAAACTTGTGCCATGGATTAGCAAAATAACATATTTTAAAAAAATATATATGGTTAGTTCTTAACTTCCTTGCTACTCACTCATCTTTTGTAGTTAACCTCCATCTCTGTTATCCTTTTTCTTGTTTTTAGTCGACAGATTTCATGTATCTGGTTTTCACGCATCTTCAGCATTTTCAGCATTTGCGTGTCTTTTCTTTTTCGTTTATTTTTTTTTTAACTCTGCTCTTGATTTGAGAGCCGATTGAGTCTACTGCATGTACCGTTTTCTCATCATCAGCATGTTTCATCTATCGAGTTGCATTCCATTTGTTTTATATTGTTTTATATTTTGGAGCATTAGCATAACCTAAACGATCCCCTCCGATATTACCCTAGCCTAATTGTGGCATCTGCAGGTGAAGTCTGTGAAAATTAAGCCTGGCACAAGCACTCACAACGGCGTTGGTATTGATGGGGAACTTCGTTCTGTCAAAGGACAAGTTCTGTGTTTCTTGCTTCCAGAACAGTGCAGACTTATTGGACGTCCTGCCAGAGATTCTAAATAAATGCTACTAACCTGTGAAATCTGCTCTGCATATATATAGTCGTATGATATTTGGTCAACATATATATTGTCCAGATGTTGATGCCAGCATAAACCAGTGAAATCAGCAGAGCTGAATGTTAGATCTCCAGTCTCCACATCTTTAGCTCCTCAAGTCAATATATGAGATTCCCAGCAGAACATTTACAGGATAATGACAAGTCATTCATGTTCATTTTGTGTGCTTTGGCTGCATCAGCTGATTGTTCATTTTCTTCGGGAGTTTTTGGATTCTTCTATTGTTCATTATGCGTCTACCCTACCTCTTGTGCAGCTTATAATTACTGATTTTGTTTCTTAACATGTATTGTACGATAAGAGTAGAACACTGAACTTTGCCCCATTTTGTTCCTATATAAATGGTTTTATCAAAGTTCTATTATTATCTGTACATGAGAGCTTTACTTTTATGTTTCTTTATTGAGCTTTAAGAGCTAGGATGAACCTCTACTTTATCAAGGGCATTCTTCTATGATCGGTTCATTGGAGAACATAGATCTTGTTTAGCGTTGTTTAGGTTACTGGACAGGTGATTTGTTCTAATATCATATTTGCAAATGTATCAATTGTGGTTAATAGAATACGTTTATTAGTTATACTGGAAGGCTGGTATATCTGTTCAGAAACTGAAAACTTGAGTTTCTGATGCAAGAAAATGTTCCTAGTAAGAGTAGGTTTCCTTCGTCAAAGCCTACCAACTAAAAGAACCGGAAAAGGTAAAAAAAAAAGCGAAAGGGGAACAAGTATATAGAAGAGGGTTAATGTGCCAATACTGAGAAATTTAGACTAGTCTACCATCATTTCCTTTTTCCGTTTTTTGATTAATTGAGCTGAAGTAGTTCTTTGAAAGGAACCAAACTTATCGCTCAGAAAAATATAAATTCAATCTCGAACCAATAGAATTAGATAATCAGTGTATTAGTTAAAAGGTTTTTTAGTACAATCAATTATTAGTTTTTAATTAACTATACTTTTCTATATACTTATGTACTCAACTATTTACAAATTATACAAACATATATACTCATAGAAACTAAACACAATTCAACAAAAATCTCATATAATTCTCACGCAACACAGGTGCCCAGGTGCCAATTAGAACAAATAAGAATATAACTTTACAGTTACCAATTACCACTTGGGCGACTGGTGAAAGATTGGTGAATGGAGATGAATTTGTTGGGTCACTAGTGACAGGTCGCCGGTAGGGTTGGCAGCGGGTTGGGGTCTTTTTGCCAAACCTGCTGCGACCCTGACTCTCCAAAAACCATCCCTCATCCAATCCGAACCCGAGTGGGGGTAAAAAAAACTCATCCTCATGCCCAACCCCATCGGGGAATTGGGTCCCTGCAAGGAAACCCAATCAGCCACCAATAGTGATGGGGGCGTGAGAGAGACAAAGCCGCTCACTATTGCCGCCGGTGAGCACACAATAAGAGCAGAAAGCGGCTTGGAAAGAAGGGAGTGGAGAGAAAGGGGAGAAAGGAGGTGGAACTGCTCGCTGTCTGCGTCGCCTGCTCGTCGCCCAGGCTATTTGCCTGCTGCCTGTGTCGCTCAACGCTGTCATTGCTAGATCACGAGGATGAGAGAGGAGGAGAGGGGAGAAAGAGGTAGCAATGGGGAAGAGAGGAAGAGGGGAGGAAGAGGGAGTAGTGGGGAAGAGGCTGTTGGGAGAAGAAGAGAAATGAGAAGATGAGTTAAGGTTAGGAATTTTTTTTAAAAATAAAGGGTACTTTAGTCTTTTTAATAGTCAGATTCGGGGCAGGTATTTGACATATCATACCCGACCCCGACCAACTTGTAAGAGTCGGGTTTTACCCGAACCTTAGTCAACTCAGATTTTTCCCATTGACATCGGATTAGGTTGGGTCGAGTCGAACCGATTTTGGGGTTTTTTGCCATTCCTAATTGTTGGCGATAGCGATATGCAATTGGCAAGAGGTGATGGCACAATTAGAAAGGTTTATCGATTGCCGACTGGGCGAGGCGACATGTTGTACTAGTGGTGAGTGAGCAACCTTACGGTTAGGGGCTAAACTTAGGGTGATGCGACTAGGTGTCACGCCCTTACGGTAATAAATTTTTAGAATTTGTATATGTGAGTCAATGCTTGACTCGAGTCCAAACACGCCCACGTAGGGGCACAATAGTCGTAACCACTAGATTGGGTGCGACTGGTGGGAAAGGTTCCCCGAACCAACCCCTAGCTCGACCAAGGATTCAACGAGGATCTCTGCCATCCCAACACGACTCTGATCAACATTCGTGATTCACCAAGTACCGATGTCGCTGAGTTGAACCGAGTTCACCTGAACCCGAAAGGGACTCATCCGTAACCGACCGTGTTAGACGGGATCTACAATAGTTTCCAAGCGCGCTCACATGTCGGAGGGAACGGAGGGGAGTAGCCCAGACTCACCCACACATCCGTGAGTTGCGTCGACAAGCAGCGTTCGTGGATAGCCGTCCACTCGGCGTCGCACACCGGTGACAAAAAGAACCCGGCCGGCTCCTCACTTGCACGCTGGCGAAGAGGCCGGACGACGCACCACTGGCGACATCACACGCAGGTGACAAAGGAGCCGACGGCCTCGTCCCTCTCGCGCACAGGCGAGAACGACCGGAGGGGAAGGGTCACTAGTAGGCAACCAATCATGGCAGCTGGACCCCGTCGCTCGCTGGCGACACTGGAAAGGAGGAGGATGCGGGCCAACTGCAGGGAGGATCTGCCGACATCTGTCCGCACATACCCAAGTGAGGGCGGTGATAGGAAGTCGCACGCGGGCGACTATAGCGGACGGTGGAGAAACTGGCGCTATCAGAAGGCTTGCCGGAAGGGACGGTGGTGTAGACCTACCTGCTCGCTGACCATGGTACGTCCTCCACATGCCGATGATGAACAGAAGGTAGAAGCTCTCACGTAGGTGAGGTTGCCGTGAGAACGGCTCTAAAGGAGAGGAAGGAGGGCGCTGATCCTCCGCTGCGGAAAAGGGAGATGACCAACCCCTTGCTTCGCCGGAGGATAGGAGCCACTATCGCACGCAGGTGACGACCACTGCATAGCGTGAAAGACTCGCGGGCAAGCGAGTAATGGCTCTGGAAGTTCCCACATGCAGGCGGGCTGGCAGCTGAGAGAGGAGAGGAGAGGGCTCACCTAAGGAGTGGAGAAGGGAGGCTGATGCTTCTTTAAGTGCACAGATTTATCAAAGTAATAAAATAAAGATCATTCCCAACGAGGATCTGGTGGTCAAGTACCGATTATACGACTTGCTTAAATCTAGACGAATCAAATTGTGATTTTTGTTTAGACTCTAAGCACGAAAAGCAACAAAAGTAGCGTTCTAGAAAAAAGTCGAGTTTTAGAAGATCGGGACTCGAGGTTTCACCACACAGACAAGTATGAATTTAATAAAAGTTAACCTTTGAAAAGATTAATATAGTAATGAAAGGGGTTTTTCCTAAGGTACATATTACCTCCTCCCGAAGCGTAATCCGATATCTAACTACACTAACTCCATACTCTCATGACAGTTAACGTATCTAGACCCACTAAGTTCTATGAAAAACCTTAAAATCCTTCAAACGAATCCAAACTACTCCCGTGATTGGATTCGTAGGTTTGAATAGAATGTTTTCGACGTTGCAATTCACCTTCTGGTCCTTCTCGCAACGTCTAAGACGCAACTATACTTGGCCAGAGTAAATCACGTAAATAACACACTTCTAATCAAATCAATACTATAAAATATATTAATAAAGAATGAAATTACAAATTTTGATCCATAAATGTTAGTGGGCTACCTCCCAAATCCCGAAATAAAGTTTTACTCGCTCATGATTGACGTTAATAGCATGTATATGAATAAAACTTGCATTGAATCCTATCAAAAGTACAATAATTCACTAAGAAAGTAAATGGAAAAGCTTCCCCTCGATCTGGAGACGAAGATAAAGTGATCAATCCTCCCTTTTGCGTGAGTTCTCGTAGGAATTTTGCCCTGGAACCAAGTTTTCGCCCTAGCCGCCGCCTCTGATTGTATTCATTCGAAAAAGTCCCCCTGTTGCCCTCCAAAAATCCCTCCTTTTACAGTTTAATCGGTTTGAAACCCATCAAGGAAGAATTCTAGATATTTTGGTTCAATTCCGGTACGATTTGGAGTTGAATCGAGTGAAAACTCGAAAGGGCGGAAAAACTCACGGCTCGTAAACAGTTTACGCCTGTGGCCGTAAATTTTTTTGTGAGTAAGGTCCTATGTACACAGAAAGATTCATGGCCTGTGAAGGATTCACGGCCTCACCCATGAAAGTTTATGTGAACTTTTTTACTTAGCCGCGTTTTCACCCTTTGAACGCGAAACTCACGGCCGGTCGAAAAACTCACGGTTGCGGTCGTGAAAGTCGCATTTGTCACTATTTTCACCCCAAATTTAACGTGCAAACTTGTGATTTCCTCGGAAACCGTGCTATGGCTTCAAAACTCATGAAATCCATCAATTTTATGCCATTTTTCTTGCATTTTTATAAAAAACCAAGAAAAGTGAAGATTACATACCAAGTGAAGTCAAAACACTAAAAATTGGTATAAAATCATGAAATTAAAGCTTAAATATCATATAAAACAAAGGCAAAAAATATGATGTAAATGTAACGCATCAGAAGCGCAGCCACAAAGAACCTCACCATCGGAAACTGGAGGCAGGGGAGATTGATGCCCAGGAGCCGCGAGCTCGACTGGGAGAAAGGAAACGACGGTGAGGGAAAACAAGTTACCTCGGCGATCACCCGGCCGCCAGCTCCTTCTAGTCGGTGAAGTGGAATCAACGCCGCCTTCCGAAGCGCTCTGAAGCTCGGCCACCGGCTGCGGCGGTGACAATGCGAGGAGGAAGGAGGAGACGAGGATTTCCAAGGCACTCTGACCACTCGCCCACACCACTGGAACTGCCCGGAAACTCCACCGCCGCCGACGGCATCTGATGAAGATCACGGCTGATCGGAGGGGTTGGAGGAGAGAGCACCGGTGAGCTTTTTTCATTCAAAAAGCTTGTAAGCTCTAACGAGGATGACGTCCTCGCTTTTCCCCTCTAAGTAGCAGTCCCACACCTCACACGTAGACCAAGGGTAGTTGCTGTCATGTCAGCCCATACTTGCGACAGCGTTGTCGCGCGATGCCCATTTGGCAAACTGGATTCGGGTATTAACCAATCCACCCCATTGACCCGGTCAATAGGGAATGGCGACAAGATTGGGCTAGGCTATGGATTTGGGCCACGCCCAAATCTCGGTTCGTAGGCCTAACATTCTCCCCCTCTGGAGTGAGTCGCCATCCTTAGTAATGTCGGATCTCGTCTTCGAACTGCCACAATTCGGACACCTTATACCATGTAGCTTCTTCCCGTGGAGAACCTTCCCACCGAACAAGAAACTCTGATCGTCGGTTCATCCTACTATGTCCCAAAACTCGGTGATCCAAGATCTCTCTGATCCTTTGGTCGAACTCCGTTCGAACTGTCGGAGGCGCGCGAAGCGACTGTGACCAAGCTGGATCCCCTGGATCCTTATGGAACCTCTTTAAGAAGCTCACATGGAATGTCGGATGTAGTTTCATCCCGTCAGGAAGCTTCAGACAATACACTACTAAGCTAACATGACTCAATACCTCGAAAGGGCCATCGTATCTCTGTACAAGGCCTAGATGTGCTGCCTTTGCAGATATCTTCCTCCAAATCTATGGAGTAAGTCGGAGAAGCACTAAGTCACCTACGATGAATTTTTCATCCCAACGTTGATGATTTACATAATGTTGCATTCGTTTGGTGGCTAGCTCGAGGCTGTCCCTAGCCTCTTGGAGTGACTCCACTCGCTCACAAGCTGCTCGTTGAGCCACAGGACACCTCCCCTTGGAGGTCCTCATCCTGATATCAACAGGGGTTAGGGGTTATCTATTGGGAAACCCCAGGGATATTTTATAATTTTTCATAGAGATTACATTTGTACAGCGGAAGAATATCCCCGAAACAGGCCAGTCCCAAAAACCTAGTGAAGATCTCTTACGAGGGGGTCGACACGATGTGATAGTAAGTACCTTTAATCAATGAGAAGCCGATGTCGAGGAAGGCGCCCAAGTGTTCACTCTCTGCAGTCTCGCACACACGGATTCCTCGAGCTTTCTTCGTCCTCGCCCGGTGCTAGCCTCGGGAAGAAGATCCACGCCTTAGGAGAGTCCTCCAAGCAACTTGCGCCACCACCAAGATGTGATGCGCCAAGGAGATGGAAGGAGGAAGATGCCGCAAGCTTCCTTCTTTCTTTCTTTGCGCCAAGGAAGGAAAGGGAAGAAGAGAGCTTCGGCTTTGATGGAAGAAGAGGAAGAGAAGTCCTCCAAGAACACCAAGCTTTCGCCCCTTCACTTGCTTCACGCCTCCAAGGAGTTCATCATCAAGAGGGGGCGGCTAGGTGGTTCTTTTATAGCACTAAGAGGCGGTTTGGGGTTATTGGAAGGTGTATGGGATTTGGGTCTTGAATAAGGGATTCATTAAATCAATCACATTGACCAAATCCCTAATACCATATGCGCCTAAGCCTTGCATAAGCAAGTATAGGCCATATGCGCCCACATCAATCCATATAAGGTAATCATTCCATCCATGCAATATGACCTAGTCAAAGCATGAGGATAGATTGCCTAATATAGTATAGGCACAAATCCTAATTTAATTAGGATTCTAATTATCTAAATAATCAGCCCCTTATGCACCTATCACCTTCCAATCAATTATCATGTGTGATCTAATCAAATCCAATTTGATTTAATCACTTAGGAGATATCAAACAAGGCATAGGCGCAAATCCTAGTCCAACTAGGATACCATAGGCGCCTATCCTATTAATTTATCCCCATTATACCCTTTAAGCCTTTAATCTCTTCATTACAACTTATTAGCAAGCCCAACCAAGCAATGGGCCAAGCCCAAAGTCCATTATGCATGTTAACCAAGCTATTGGATCCAATCCAATTTAACCCATGGTCAAATGAGGCTAACCATGGTTAATTTGGTCAATATGCCAAAAATGGAAGTTGGCCCCAATAAGTTTCTTCCATCTCATCAGGCCCATTGGCACTGATGAAATCTCCCAAATAGATCTGAGTTATCCAATAACTCGATCTAAAGGCTATCCGATCAATGTGAAAACTCGAGTATCAAGGTGTGCGACCCTGTAGGTTCCTCTAACGTTGGCAGTGCTGACCTAAGGTCATCACAAGCAGTGAGTGACACCTAGCAGTGCATCGCTGCTACCCAAGTCATCGGAATGGATATCGACATCGATATCCCCATCATCGCAACTAGGTACAGATGCATTACAATCTCTTTGCCGAACTGATATCCGATTGGACAAGTGTGCCATCACTTGTTTTCTTCCAATCACATGGTCATGACTAAATCAAGTTCTCACCTAGGTATGGCAATACACTTTCAGTCATAGAACCATAGAGGAGCTCCATGGATATCAAGCTTCCCTCAGGAGGGGCAAATCCTCTATCTGTCTATTGACCTTCTCATATGGGTCGTGACATGCTCAATAATAACTGTTATTACCTCCCAAGTACGGCGAGGTGTTAGGTTATATCAAAGCATGTCCCTAACCATATAGAATGGTCAATGACCTCAAGTCAAGGGATCAATGCATCTTCTGTCACTTGTGAAGATAACTCATGACACCAAGTCATAGCCTCACAGCGGTCGGTCCAGTATATCCACCACTGATATACCCATATGTCTGCGCTAGCACCTCGTGCCTAACCAGCCCATATACCAGTCTTACAAGTACCAGAGCTGTCCCATATCCACTCAGGTACAACGACTGGGGATAATCATTTGAGCACAGATCCAATCTATCTCTAGGGACATTATCATGTAAGTACATAATCGCAGATGTAGACAAACAATGATAATGATAATGCCAGAATGATATATAAATATCAGAGTCAAGTAGTACAAAGATGGACCAAAATTAGGCCTCAGGGCATATACACCAATAATCTCCCACTTGCACTAAGACCTAGAAGTTGAGCAACCTCAACCCCATATCTCTAGTACGTCCATTATGTTTCTGCTGTGCCAAAGCCTTGGTCAGTGGGTCTACTAGATTGTTCTCTGTGTTAACTCTACTAATCTTGACATCACCTCGATCAATGAACTCTCTGATCAGGCAAAATCTCCTGAGTATGTGTTTGGATCTTTGATGAGACGTGGTTCCTTAGCTTGCGCAATTGCATCATTGAAGTCACAGTAGAGCTCAATGGGATCCACTGCACTTGGAACCACCTGAAGTTCAGAAATGAACTTCCTGATCCACACGGCTTCTTTGGCTGCTTCAGAAGCGTCAACATACTCAGTCTCAGTTGTAGAATTAGCTACAATAGGCTACTTAGAACTCTCTCAGTTCATAGCACTTCCATTTAATCTGAACACATAGCCTGTCTACGATCTTAAGTCATCAGGGTCTGACTGGAACAATGCGTCAGTGTAGCCCTGGACACTGAGCTCTTCTTGTCCCCCATAGACCAAGAACAAATCCTTAGTTATTCTTAGATACTAAAGGATGTTCTGTATAGCTACCCAGTGCTGCAGACCCGGATTGGATTGGTATCGACTGGTTATGCTCACAGCATAAGCCACGTCTGGTCTAGTACACAACATCGCATACATGATCGAGCCTATTGCCGAAGCATAGGGCACTCGACTCATGTCATCTCTCTCAGCCTGTGTGGTGGGACACTGGCTCTTTGAGAGGGTAAGGCCATGTCTCACTGGAAGGTACCCTTTATTGGATTGCTCCAAGTTGAACCTCTCCAAGACCTTATTAATGTAGGTACTCTGACTAAGGGCCAGGAGCCTCTTAGATCTATCCCGGTAGATCCTCACGCCTAAAATATAGGCGGCCTCCCCTAAGTCCTTCATCTTGAAACACTTCCCTAACCATGTCTTCACAGCTTGAAAACAAGGGATGTCGTTTCGCGATGAGCAGTATGTCATTGACATACAAGAAAAGTCACCAAGCTCCCACTGAATTTTCTGTATACACAGACGTTATCTTCACTTCTGATAAAGCCATAATCTCTTACAGCTTCATCAAATCGAAGATTCCAACTTCAAGATGCTTGCTTTAATCCATAAATGGATTTCTTTAGCCTGCAGACCTTGTTGGCTTCAGCAGGATGGATGAAGCCATCAGGTTGTGTCATATACACATCCTCTGTCAGCTTCCCATTGAGGAATGCTGTCTTCACATCCATCTGCCATATCTCATAGTCATGATATGCAGGTATAGCAAGCAAAATCCGAATGGATTTGATCATGGCAACTAGTGAGAAGCTTTCATCATAGTCCACCTCGTGGACTTGTTTGAATCCTTTAGCCACTAGTCTACCCTTATAGGTAACTATGTTTCCATCCATGTCAGTCTTCCTCTTGAAGACCCATTTACACCCTATGGGTTTTTACCCCATCAGGCAGCTCAACCAAATCCCAGACTTGGTTAGCTGACATGGAATCCATGTCGGATCGCATGGCCTCAAGCCATCTCTCAGAGTCCAGTCCACTGACCGCCTCATCAAAGGTCCTGGGCTCATCCTCTATGATGAAGATCCCATCGTGTTGGGTTGGCAGTGACCCATACCTCTCAGGTGCACGACGAATCCTCCTAGACCTATGTGGGACCTGTGTCTGAGCCTCAGGTTGCCCAGCAACCGGTGCAGGCGGCTCAGGTTCCATCTCCTTGTCTTGTGGTTGCACTTGGACCTCGTCCAAGTCAAACTTCCTCCCACTGACTTCTTTCATGAGAAATTCTTTCTCTAGAAAGACAACACCCGAGCAACAAAAACTTTGTTCTTGGTGGGAACATAGAAGCAGTAACCCTTAGTTTCCTTTAGGGTACCCCACAAACACACATTTATCAGATATAGGTTCTAGCTTGCTAGAATCCTAACGTTTGACATAAGCCTCACATCCCTAGATCCTGATAAAAGAATGGTTAGGGTGTCTCCAACTCCATACCTCGTATGGTATCTTGGAGACACTCTTAGATGGAACGTTATTCAGTATCAGAGAAGCTATCTCAAGTGTATGACCCCAGAATGAGGGTGGTAGAGTTGCATGACTCACCATAGATCGAACCATGTCCAACAAAGTTCGATTTCTCCTTTCTGACACACCATTCCATTGAGGTGTTCCAGGAGGAGTGAGCTGGGATAGGATCCCACACTCTCTCAGATAGTCAAAAAACTCACTGCTCAGGTACTCTCCACCACGATCTGATCAAAGAGCTTTAATGGATCTACCAAGCTGGTTTTCTACTTCATTCTTGAACTCCTTGAATTTCTCAAAGGATTCAGATTTATGTCTCATCAGATAGACATAGCCATATCTACTGAAGTCATCAGTAAATGTGATGAAGTAGTTGTACCCTCCTCTGACTTGTTTATTGAATGACCCACACACATCACTGTGTATAAGATCCAATAAACCTCATACCCTTTCACCATTCTTGGTGAAGGGCGCCTTTGTCATTTTCCCTAATAAACAAGGCTCACAAGTATCAAATTCCTCTAAGGAACTTGAATCTAACAACCCATTTGCATGGAGTTGTTGGATGCGATTCTTGTTTATATGGGCTAATCGACAATGTCATAGGAAAGCATCAACTGAACCACTCAGTTTGATCCTTTTGCTATTTATGTTACAAATAGAACTATCCATGTCTAAGACATATAATCCATTGCACAAAGTACCCTTCTCATAAAACATGTTTGCAAATGAGAAAGAACAAGAGTTCTTCTTTATTTCAAACTTAAATCCTTTCTTTGCCAAGCAAGGAATGGATATAATGTTTTTGTAAGTGAAGGTACATAATAGCAATGATCTAGTTCTAGTTGAAGTCCAGAAGGCAAGGAGAGAACAACAGCAGCAACCTGTGCCCCGTTTCTAACTCGTAGGTCAATCTCTCCAAGCCTCACCGATCTACTTTTCTTGAGCCCCTGCATATTTGTACAAATATGAGCTCCACATGCGGTATCCAATACTCATGTTATAGAAGTATAAAGGTTAACTTCAGTAACATAAATACCTGATCATGAAGACGAAACCCTGCTTCTCTTCTTCTCATTTTGAAGTTGCACCATGTCCTTTATCATGTGAGGTGGTCCTCCACGTGAGTAGCACTTGCTATTCCTGACTCTTTCCATCTTTATCTTCAATGTCTTAGTTAAGCCTTTGAGCTCAACACATTGAATGTCTACTTTAGGAGGGTTGAGCTCAACCAATTCATCAAAGAGCTGCCTTAGAAATAATCTCAGAGGCACTCTTAGATTCATATTGCCTTTTTCATTAAGGCGACATGTAGGTTAGCATCAAATTTGTTGGGGTATGCCCTTAAGCCTAATGTTTGAGGCCTTGGGATTGTAACAGTATCATTTGTATAAACTTATGTGTTTATAAAGGCATGGTTGTTATTCAGTTAGCTACATTGTCTGCAGCAATATATATGTTCTTCTGAATAATGTCTCAAAGCTGTTCAGCTAGGCTGACATGCAGTTAAGTCCTTAGTCGAGATATCTTGGTGAACATGAGACAGCCTTGATATGGTTAAGACTAATATGTGTTCTAATCTTATAGGATGCTTCGAGCATGGAATAAGATGTAGACTCATGGGTACATTGGATGTACTGGACTGACCCTACTAGGATGTTCAATTGTTTGTCACAATATGAATAATCCTTGATTGCAACAAGTGGCACATTTCCTCTGACTTGAGATCACTTGTGTTTCCTAAATGATGATTGTCATTGTTTTGAGGTAGTTCAATATCATTTGAAACATAATGATTATAGACTATCTTGGATAATGAGCTTGAATCAGGTTAGGGCACTAGTGATAGACATAGGATTGCCGTCTCCTTGTTTAAGGAGTGTGATGTTCTAAAGGGGCCCCCCTGGATGAGATGATTGAGAAAGTGTATGGCCATACCCAGGTGACTATGTTCATCTGATCTAATCATGCTTGTCATATTGGAGTTACAAGCTTGACACGCTTGTCCAATAAGAACATCCAGTGGCAAAGGAAATATGTATGCTTAGTGAGTTGAATTCACACTTGTACTGTGGTTTGGGTGTAGTCTTGGAAGACTCTTTCCTTTATATCGGGAGACAGTGATGTGTTGCTAGATACCCCTCACTGATCGTGATAACGTGAGTTATCGTTACCGACATTTAAAGGAAACCCTCAGGGTCGCACAATTTGATGATATGGCTTACTTAAGTCAGATCGTGTGGACTGAATTATTTGGGTTCAGTTTAAAGGGATTTAATCTCTGATTGTAAGTGAGATCTGGTCTGATCATGTTTGATTGATTAGGGCTTGAGATCGGTAAGCTTCGATCGAGAGAATGGATGCTAGATCAGTTAGATCAGGAGCATCAAGAGATCGACGGTCAGATCAAGAACCTAAGTGTTTATTATGGTCTGGACTGGTTGCTTGGTTTATTTGGTTATTGAACCAAATTCAAATGAACCGGCTCATGGATGAGCGCTTGGTTTAAAGAATAGAGAGGAAAAATGCGATTGGTTCGAAATGCATGAACACATGATCGCATGAAAGAGTAAGTTGGCTATTTTTAGCAACCACGCCTCCATGTCTTATGTGGAGCGCATCTCTTGTCGCCTCACTTCTATTCCCGTCGCCTTCTCTCGTGTGGAACCTCTGCTTCACGCTTTTGAAGAGTCGAGGACTAAGCAAGCAAGTTTCTCTCATTCCCTCCATACGAAGGACTCCTTGAAGATTTGCTAGCACAAAGTCCCCAAGGAAGTAGTCGCCTTCTCATTGTGTGTGTCATCTAAGGAGAAGAGTCACTTGCGTCTTTGATTCCAAGACACCATCAAACCGATGGCAATGGTATGGTTCTATCTCTTGTGCAATCGGTTTTAAGTTGATTATAATGCATGCATCAAAAGATCCTAGAAACCCCCTTTCCGCTGCTTAAACGAAAAATACATGCGCCTATCTAGGGTTTCGCCCCCTTTGTTAGGGGATCTTTCAATTGGTATCAGAGCGATTGTTTGCATGTTTCTATGATTGCTTAAAATATTGTGATCCATGTATGCGGATATATAAGTATGCTTAGATCTATAACATGCGCATATTAAATGTTTCATAAGAAAAATGTTTCATGTTACATTCTTATGTTGGCGCATGTTCTTGGCGCATTTTTGTATGTTTTCTTAAAACTTATATTACATGCGCGATTCACCTTAGATCTAAGGCGCCTACTTTAAACCCTTAGATGGGTTATTAGGGTTGAAATCTCAGTCTAGTCAAGATCCAATTAGTCTGATCAGATTATCTGACAGCCTTGATGGGTCGACCAGATGGCACCTGTGCGAAAGCACAAGGTGACTATAAGTCGACTGCAAACAGGCGTGTAGCGATGTCTGGTTGAGACAACCTATGAACGCACATGAGTTAGGCCCGGGCTCACGCCCGCTTGCCAGACCTCAGTGTGGTCGTTCAGCCCTTGGCGCATGCATGGTTGGCCTTTTGGTCGACTCAAGTCAGTTAGGACTTGGTGCATGAAAGGGCAGTGGATCTGACTAGATCTGATGAGTGGATCCCTAGTAATGGACCATTGTAAGGTAGTAGGGCAAATAAGGAAAATTAAAATTGATCCCAAGGGGTTTTCGAAATTTAATTTTCATGAATGGAACACATGTTGATTGATGCATATGTATGTTTATTTAATCTTATGTGGGCTGCCCGTGTTTTAATGTGTGCTGTGCTGGGGCCTGCGTGCCTGGTTAATTTTGTAAATTAATTTTTATATTGTGATCTGCGCATCACATTGCATTTAATTTATAAAATGTAATTGACCTGCGAGTCAACCTTGTCTAGATAGATTAATTTGTAAATTAATTAGACAAGAGCACAGAGCACATTTGGCAGAGGCGCATGCAGCAGAGGCTTGACCAGGTGGGAGGTCTAGGGTTCGACCCTAGGACCAGGCGCATTTACCTGGTGGGCGCACCTGAGCTGCAGATGGCGCTTGGGCCATGGTTTGGGCCAGATGAGCAGCAAAAGCCCCATGAAGAAAAGCAAGTGAAGACTTAAGTTCTTAAGGTCTTACTAAGGCTATGGGCTTTTACCACATAAGATTCATGCTTTCTTTTATTGTTTAATAAGTAGAACAGCATGATTTATTTATCTTCTGCTATCACCATAGGAATTGCATGATAGTGAAGAAGATAAAAGACCGTTAAAATCCAACGCTAAAATATCAAGCTCGTATGCCTTCTGACGCGAAACCTCACTGTTCTGATTATCGTTGGAGCCGTGTTGTACCCACTCAGTGGGCACGTCCATCTATCTTCAGACGGTGCGGGATTACACCTGTGTGTTACAGAGAAGGGATTTATCGCTTCTCGTTGCTCAGCATAGCACGTGGTGGTCCAGGGAGTAGGTCGGGTCAGCTTGACCATGTAGGCTACATATGTGGCGCATATGGTAGCGCATGGAGGCAGCCATCTGTGGGGTCAGAGATTGTGTTGTACCAACTCAGTTGGCACAGTCTGCTGGATTGCCCAGATGAAGGGGAATCGCACAGGTAGGCGATTGGCAGGGACTGCCTACCAGAGATTAGTGCTTGTACTCTCTGTGCATCTTATCTCGCCTGAGCGGGACGCGGAGACCAAGTATGAAATCTGGATCCCATCTCACTAAAAGAGTTCTACTCTTTCGGGCTGTTTTGCTGGGTTTTTCAGCCAGATAAAATAGTGAGAAAAAGAATCTTTCTTAAGTCCTGATTGATTCTTGACATTGATACTGACCTTGCTGTTCTTGCATTGTTGTAGATTCCTACAGCAACGAACACCATGAGCTTCAATGTGCGATCCCTACTGGAAAGGGAGAAGTTTGCTGGGCCGAACTTCTCAGACTGGTTCGGACACCTTAAGATCGTTCTTAAGGCAGAGAGGAAACTGTATGTCCTCGAGACGGCGATACCGCCTCAGCCCGCTCCGAACGCCGCAAGGGCGGTTCGGGAAGCCTATGAAAAGCACGTCAATGATAGCATTGATGTCGCTTGCCTGATGCTAGCGTCTATGACGCCACCGCTGCAGCGTCAGCATGAGGATATGTCTGCCATAGACATGATAGCAAACCTCAAGATGCTGTATGCTGCACAGGCGAGGACAGAACGCTATAGTTTGACAAAGCTGTTCTTTCAGAGCAAACTGGCTGAAGGGAGCCCAGTGGGAGCTCACGTGCTCAAGATGATTGGGCACAAGGAGGCTCTAGAAAAACTGGGGCATACCATCAACCAGGAGCTTGCTGTAGACATTATTCTGCAGTCTCTTCCGCCTTCTTTCGATGCGTTCATTATTAACTTTAATATGAACAAAATCGATTGTACTCCGGCAGAGCTGCTGAATATGCTCTTGACTACTGAGGAAACTCTGAAGGGTAAGCCTTCAACCTCTGTCTTGATGGTTCCTTCGAGGAACAAGAAGAAGGGGAAGAAGGGCAAGACCCCTGTCAAGAGTTACAGCAAGGCTCTGAAACAGAAGGTTAAGCGGTCCAAGGAATACAGGTGTTTCCACTGTGGCCAGATGGGTCACTGGAAAAAGGACTGTAAAGCGCTCCAAGGAGACAAGAGGGGAAGCCTTGCTTCTGGCTCAGGTATATACGTGACGGAAGTCATGGTTTCATCTTCTTCTATATCATGGGTGTTGGACACTGCATGTGGAGTTCACATTTGTTCAAATGTACAGGAACTCAAGAGAAGAAGGCAGGTGGGACAGCATGAGGTGGACCTACGAGTTGGAAACGGGGCACGGGTTGCTGCTGTTGCTGTAGGAGACTATTTCATCTCTTTGCCATCTGGAATTGTATTAGAATTAAACAGTTGTTACTTTGTTCCCAGTATTACTAAGAATATTATCTCCATTCCTGCTCTTGTCAGGAAGGGATTTTCCTTTGAATGCAATATTTCAAAGTGTGTTTTATCTTTAGATAATATTGTTTATGCAACTGGTTCAATTAACAATGGATTATACATGTTGGACATGGAAAATTCTATACAAAATGTTGATATTAAGAAAGCCAAGAATGCTGATGACAGCACCTTGCTATGGCATAGTCGTTTAGGCCATATTAACAAGAAGCGCATTAAGCGGTTGCATGATCATGGACTGCTGGGATCATTCTCCTATGAGGAGATTGATACATGCAAGGCTTGTTTAATGGGTAAAATGACGAAGTCACCTTTTTCTAACAAAGGTCAAAGGGCTTCAGGTTTACTTGACCTTATACACAGTGATGTGTGTGGGCCATTTAGTAAACATGCCAGAGGTGGCTATCAGTACTTCATTACCTTTACTGATGATTTCAGTAGGTATGGGTATGTCTATTTAATGAGACATAAAAGTGAATCTTTTGACAAGTTCAAAGAGTTCAAGAATGAAGTACAAAATCAGCTAGGCCGAAATATCAAGGCACTTCGTTCTGATCGAGGTGGAGAATACCTAAGTCGAGAATTTACTGACTATCTGAAGGAGTGTGGGATTATCTCACAGCTCACTCCGCCAGGAACACCGCAATGGAATGGTGTGTCCGAAAGGAGAAATAGAACGTTACTTGATATGGTTCGTTCTATGATGAGTCAGGCTACTCTACCTTACTCCTTTTGGGGATTTGCACTGGAAACAGCTGCAAAGGTACTAAACCGAGTGCCATCCAAGGCAGTTTCTAAGACGCCATATGAGTTATGGTATGGGAAACAGCCGAGCTTGACATTTATCAGGATCTGGGGTTGCGAGGCTTATGTCAAAAAGCTCGCCTCTGGGAAACTAGAGAGCAGATCTGACAAATGTATCTTTGTCGGTTACCCTAAGGAAACTAAGGGTTATTATTTCTACGATCCCAAAGAGAACAAGGTATTTGTTGCTCGAACGGCTATATTTCTTGAGAAGGAGTTTCTTCTGCAAGAGGCCAGTGGGAGAGAAATAAAGCTGGATGAGAATCCAGAGGAAGGACAAAGTGCGCAAGCACAGTTGGATGAGCCTGAGCTGGTAGAACAGGTTATTGAACAACCTGAGGCTCAGATATCACGGGAACCGCGAAGATCGGGAAGGATCCGTCGACAGCCTGAGCGCTATGACGGAGTCTACATCATTGATAATGATGAACCCCTCACTTATGCGGATGCGGTCAGTGGACCGGAGTCAGCGAGATGGCTTGAAGCTATGCGCGCCGAGATGGACTCCATGTCAGATAACCAAGTTTGGGATTTGGTTGATCCGCCTCCGGGAGTTATCCCTATAGGCTGTAAATGGATCTTCAAGAAGAAGATTGACATGGATGGTAACGTGGTTACCTATAAAGGCAGGCTAGTTGCGAAAGGTTTCAAACAAATCTACGGGATAGATTATGATGAAATTTTCTCACCTGTAGCTATGTTTAAGTCTATTCGGATTCTTTTCGCGATAGCTGCATATTATGATTATGAGATTTGGCAAATGGATGTGAAGACAGCTTTCCTTAATGGAAATCTGGATGAGGATGTGTATATGACACAACCAGAAGGTTTCACTAATCCATCAGATCGTCATAAGATATGCAAGTTAAAGAAGTCTATTTATGGACTTAAACAAGCATCTAGAAGCTGGAATATTCGTTTTGATGAATCAATCTCTGAGTTTGGTTTCATCAAGAACGAGGATGACCCGTGTGTATATAAGAGGTTTAGTGGGAGCATAATTACTTTCCTAGTCCTCTACGTCGATGATATCTTGATCATTGGAAATGACATTCCTGAAATGCATGCCGTTAAGGCATGGTTAAGGAAATGTTTCCAGATGAAAGATTTAGGAGAAGCAGCCTATGTATTAGGTGTGAAGATCTACAGGGATAGATCTAAGTGAAGGGTCCCCTTCAAGGGGGAGCGCAAGCATGAAAAACCCCTTTCAAGAGGGGGGCAAACCCTAGAACATGCGGAAATGTATTCTTCTAGAGTTTCAATAAAATCGTTTGCATGAACTCATGTAAATGATCAACTTTATAATTAACCAAAGATCAAGTTTGAGATCTTTTACCATAGCCATGTAAGGGTGGCGGCTTGGAAGCTAGAGGCCGAAGAGGGCTCTCCTCCAAAGAAGACACACACAAAGGATGAAGGCTTACTTCTTGCGCAACTTGATGTGCTAGCAACAATTGCCAAGGTGCCCTTTGGTGTTGAGGAGATGAGATGTTCTTCCTTGTCGCCGAGAGCTCTTCTCCAAGATCGTCCACACACCACCCACGAGAGAGAGCTTCGAAAGACACACGGAACATTAAGCTTTTGCGTTATTTGGCGTTAGGCGTTTTCAAGACTTCCCATTAAGGAAAGTCATCAAGACATGCATTCATGTCTTGTGAACTTATCCCCAACGCCAATTCAATTGAACCAATCGAACACAAATGTGAACCGGATCAATTGAATTCGGTTCAATTCCAATTGGTCCAAAGACCAAAAGAACCAACCCAAGCCATGGTCTAAATCTCTATGAACCATGAAGATTCAAGATCTAACCGTACATCTCATGATGCTCTTGATCTCACCGATCTAGCATCCACACTCTCGATCGAAGCTTACCGATCTCAAGCCCTAATCAATCAAACATGATCAGACTGGATCTCACTTACAATCAGAGTTTAAACTCCTTTAAACTGAATCAAAACAATCCAGTCCACACGATCTGACTCAAGTAAGCCATATCACCAAATTGTGCGACCCTAAGGGTTTCCTTTAAATGTCGGTAACGATAACTCTCGTTATCACAATCAGTGAGGGGTATCTAGCAACACATCACTGTCTCCCGATATAAAGGAAAGAGTCTTCCAAGACTACACCCAAATCACAGCACAAGGTGAATCAACATCACAAGGCATACAAGCATCCTTTGCCACTGGATGTTCTTATTGGACAAGCGAGTCAAGCTTGTTACTCCAATACAATGAGCATGATTAGATCAGATCAACATAGTCATCTGGGTATGGCCATACACTTTCTCAATCATCTCATATAAGGGGGGCCCTTTAGAACATCACACTCCTTTAAACAAGGAGACGGCAATCCTATGTCTATCACTAGTGCCCTAACATGATTCAAGCTCACCATCCAAGATAGTCTATAATCATTATGTTTCAAATGATATTGAACTACCTCAAGACAATGACAATCATCATTTAGAAACACAAATGATCTCAAGTCAGAGGACATGTGCCACTTAGTGCTTACAAGGAATATTCACATTGTGACAAGCAATGGAATATCCTAGTAGGGTCTGTCCAGTACATCCAATGTACCCATGAGTCTACATCTTATTCCATGCTCGAAGCATCCTATAAGATTAGCACTCATATTAGTCTCAATCATATCAAGGCTGTCTCATGTTCACCAAGATATCTCGACTAAGGACATAGAGCATGTCAGCCAAGCTGAACAGCTTTGAGACATTATTCAGTAGTACACTTATTACAGCAGACAAGGTAACAACCTGAATAATAACCATGCCTTTATAAACACAAAAGTTTATTACATGATACTTATACAATCCCAAAGGCCTCAAACATTAGCCTTAAGGGCATACCCCAACAATCTCCCACTTGCACTTAATCTAATGGTTGAGAAATCTCAAACCCATATTATTACAGTGCTTCTCATGCTTCTGCTGCGCCAGAGGCTTGGTAAGCGGGTCTGCCAGATTGTCATCTGTATGAACCTTGCAAATTTTGATCTCGCCTCGATCAATGATCTCCCGGATCAAGTGAAACCGTCTCTGTATGTGCTTGGACTTCTGGTGCGACCGTGGTTCCTTTGCTTGTGCGATGGCTCCAGTGTTATCACAGAAGATAACCAAAGGATCAGCACTCGAAGGAACGACACCAAGTTCTCTCACGAACTTACGAATCCACACTGCCTCCTTTGATGCTTCCGAGGCTGCAACATACTCGGCTTCTATTGTGGAATCAGCAACAGTTGACTGTTTGAAACTCTTCCACACCACTGCTCCACCATTCATGCTAAAAATATAGCCTGATTGCGATCGGAAATCATCCTGGTCCGACTGGAACGAAGCGTCAGTATATCCCTCTATACTGAGTTCTTCCTGACCACCATATAACAAGAACATATCTTTGGTCCTCCGCAGATATTTTAAGATGTTCTTGACCGCAATCCAGTGCGCCACACCTGGATTACTTTGGAACCGACTGGTCACGCTTAACCCGTAAGCGACGTCTGGGCGAGTACACAACATCGCATACATAATGGACCCAATAGCCGAAGCATAAGGCCTATTGTCCATTTCATCTTTCTCAGTCTGTGTTTGTGGACACTGACTCTTTGAAAGACTCAGACCATGTCTGACTGGAAGATATCCACGTTTAGAATTTTCTAAATGGAATCTCTCCAGGACTTTATCGATGTAAGTACTCTGGCATAGCCCGAGAAGCCTCTTAGATCTATCCCGGTAGATCTTCACACCTAATACATAGGCTGCTTCTCCTAGATCTTTCATCTGGAAACATTTTCCTAACCATGCTTTAACCGCATGCAGTTCAGGAATATCATTTCCAATGATCAAGATATCATCGACGTAGAGGATTAGGAATGTAATCACGCTCCCACTAAACCTCTTATATACACACGGGTCATCCTCGTTCTTGATGAAACCAAACTCAGAGATTGATTCATCAAAACGAATATTCCAGCTTCTTGATGCTTGCTTAAGTCCATAAATGGACTTCTTTAACTTGCATATCTTATGACGATCTGATGGATTAGTGAAACCCTCAGGTTGTGTCATATACACATCCTCATCCAGATTTCAATTAAGGAAAGCTGTCTTCACATCCATCTGCCAGATCTCATAGTCGTAATATGCAGCTATCGCGAAAAGAATCCGAATAGACTTAAACATGGCTACAGGAGAGAAAGTTTCATCATAATCTATCCCGTAGATTTGTTTGAAACCTTTCGCAACTAGCCTGCCTTTATAGGTAACCACGTTACCATCCATGTCAATCTTCTTCTTGAAGATCCATTTACAGCCTATAGGGATTACTCCCGGAGGCGGATCAACCAAATCCCAGACTTGGTTATCTGACATGGAGTCCATTTCGGCTCGCATAGCTTCAAGCCATCTAGCTGACTCCGGTCCACTGACCGCATCCGCATAAGTAAGGGGTTCATCATTGTTAATGATGTAGACTCCGTCATAGCGCTCAGGCTGTCGACGGATCCTTCCCGATCTTCGCGGTTCCCGTGATATCTGAGCCTCAGGTTGTTCAATAACCGGCTCAGGCTCATCCAACTGCGCTTGACTACTTTGTCCTTCCTCTGGATTCTCATCCAGCTTTATTTCTCTCCCACTGGCCTCTTGCAGAAGAAACTCCTTCTCAAGAAATATGGCCGTCCGAGCAACAAATACCTTGTTCTCTTTGGGATCGTAGAAATAATAACCCTTAGTTTCCTTAGGGTAACCGACAAAGATACATTTCTCAGATCTGCTCTCCAGTTTCCCAGAGGCGAGCTTTTTGACATAAGCCTCGCAACCCCAGATCCTGATAAATGTCAAGCTAGGCTGTTTCCCATACCATAACTCATATGGCGTCTTTGAAACTGCCTTGGATGGCACTCGGTTTAGTACCTTTGCAGCTGTTTCCAGTGCAAAACCCCAAAAGGAATATGGAAGAGTAGCCTGACTCATCATAGAACGAACCATATCAAGTAACGTTCTATTTCTCCTCTCGGACACACCATTCCATTGCGGTGTTCCTGGCGGAGTGAGCTGTGAGATAATCCCATACTCCTTTAGATAGTCAGTAAATTCTCGACTTAGGTATTCACCACCTCGATCAGAACGAAGTGCCTTGATATTTCGGCCTAGCTGATTTTGTACTTCATTTTTGAACTCTTTGAACTTGTCAAAAGATTCACTTTTATGTCTCATTAGATAGACATACCCATACCTACTGAAATCATCAGTAAAGGTAATGAAGTACAGATAGCCACCTCTGGCATGTTTACTAAATGGCCCACACACATCACTGTGTATAAGGACCAGTAAACCTGAAGCCCTTTGACCTTTGTGAGGAAAAGGTGACTTCGTCATTTTACCCATCAAACAAGCTTTGCATGTATCAATCTCCTCGTAGGAGAATGATCCCAGCAGTCCATGATCATGCAACCGCTTAATGCGCTTCTCGTTTATATGGCCTAAACGACTATGCCAAAGCAAGGTGCTGTCATCAGCATACTTGGCTTTCTTATTATCAATGTTTTGTACAGAATTTTCCATGTCCAACATGAATAACCCATTGTTAATTGAACCAGTTGCATACACAATATTATCATAAGATAAAACACACTTTGAAATCTTGCATTCAAAGGCAAATCCTTTCCTGACAAGAGCAGGAATAGAGATAATATTCTTGGTAATACTGGGTACAAAATAACAATTGTTTAATTCTAATACAATGCCAGATGGTAAAGAAATGAAATAGTCTCCTACAGCAACAGCAGCAACCCGTGCCCCGTTTCCAACGCGTAGGTCTACCTCATGCTGTCCCACCTGCCTTCTTCTCTTGAGTTCCTGCACATTTGAACAAATGTGAACTCCACATGCGGTGTCCAACACCCATGAAATGGTAGAAGAAGATAACATGACCTCAGTCACATATATACCTGAGCCAGAAGCGATGCTTCCCCTCTTATCTCCTTGGAGCGCTTTACAGTCCTTTTTCCAGTGACCTAGCTGGCCACAGTGGAAACACCTGTTGTCCTTCGACCGCTTCACCTTCTGTTTCAGCGCCTTACTGTAGTTCTTGACAGGGGCCTTGCCCTTCTTCCCCTTCTTCTTGTTCCTGGAAGGAACCATTAAGACAGAGGTTGAAGGCTTTCCCTTCAGAGTTTCCTCAGTAGTCAAGAGCATATTCAGCAGCTCTGCCGGCGTACAATCGATTTTGTTCATATTAAAATTAATAATGAACGCATCGAAAGAAGGCGGAAGAGACTGTAGAATAATATCTACAGCAAGCTCCTGGTTGACGGTATGCCCCAGTTTCTCTAGAGCCTCCTTGTGCCCAATCATCTTGAGCACGTGAGCTCCCACTGGGCTCCCCTCAGCCAGTTTGCTCTGAAAGAAGAGCTTCGTCAGATTATAGCGTTCTGTCCTCGCCTGTGCAGCATACAGCATCTTGAGGTTCGCTATAATTTCTATAGCCGACATATCCTCATGCTGACGCTGCAGCGGTGGCGTCATAGACGCTAGCATCAGGCAAGCGACATCAATGCTATCATTGACGTGCTTTTCGTAGGCATCCCGAACCGCCCTTGCGGCGTTCGGAGCGGGCTGCGGCGGTATCGCCGTCTCGAGGACATACAGTTTCCTCTCTGCCTTAAGAACGATCTTAAGGTGTCCGAACCAGTCAGAGAAGTTCGGCCCAGCAAACTTCTCCCTTTCCAGTAGGGATCGCACATTGAAGTTCATGGTGTTCGTTGCTGCAGGAATCTACAACAAGCAAGAACAGCAAGGTCAGTATCAATGTTCAGAATCAATCCAGGACTTAAGAAAGATTCTTTTCTCACTATTTTGTCTGACTGAAAAATCCAGTAAACAGTCCGAAAGAGTAACACTCTTTTAGTGAGATGGGATCCAGATTTCATACTTGGTCTTCGCGTCCCGCTCAGGCGAGATAAGATGCACAAAGATGACAAGCACTAATTTCTGGTAGGCTGTCCCAGCCAATCGCCAACCCGTGCGATTCCCCTTCATCTGGGCAATCCAGCAGACTGTGCCAACTGAGTTGGTACAACACAGTCTCTGATCCCTCAGATGGCTGCCTCCATGTGCTACCATATGCGCCACATATGTAGCCTACATGGTCAAGCTGACCCGACCTACTCCCTGGACCACCACGTGCTATGCTGAGCAACGAGCAGGGATAAATCCCTACTCTGTAACACGCAGGTGAAATCCAGCACCGTCTGAAGATAGATGGACGTGCCCACTGAGTGGGTACAACACGGCTCCAACGATAGTCAGAACGGTGAGGTTTCGCGTCAGAAGGCTTACGAGCTTGATATGTTAGCGTTGGATTTTAACGGTCTTTTATCTTCTTGACTATCATGCAAGTCCTATGGTGATAGCAGAAGATAAACACATGCAATTCTACTTATATAAGCAATAAGCAATAAAAGAAAGCATGCTGATCTTATGTGGTAAATGCCCATGAACCCTAAGTAAGACCTTAATTTTACTTAAGTCTTCACTTGAGCTCCATTTGCATCTCATCTGGTCCAACCCAGGGCCCTAGCGCCAAGAGCACCTCAGGTGCGCCACCAGCTGAATGCCCCTTTGGGATGTGTGCATTTGTGCTCTTGTCTAATCAAATACAATTTGATCTATCTAGACAAGCTTTGACTCGCAGGTCAATTATACAATAGATTAAAAAATGTGATTCGCAGATCACAATAATATTATCTTACAAGTATAATCCCAGGCTCGCAGGCCCCAGCACAGCACACAATTAACATGGGCGGCCCACATAAGAATAAATAAACAAGCACATGGCATCAAACATTCCACATGTGATCCAATTAAAAGAAAATAAATTTTTGAAAAACCCCATTGGCATCAATTTTAATTTTCTTATCAGTCCTACAACCTTACAATGGTCCATTGATAGGGATCCACTCATACAT
This sequence comes from Costus lasius, assembly GCA_027563935.2. Classification (NCBI taxonomy): domain Eukaryota; kingdom Viridiplantae; phylum Streptophyta; class Magnoliopsida; order Zingiberales; family Costaceae; genus Costus; species Costus lasius. The sequence goes on from CM050449.1 coordinate 52,047,140, forward strand.
CTAGTCAGATCCACTGCCCTTGCATGCACCGAGTCCTAACTGACCCGAGTTGACCTAATGGTCAACCATGCATCCGCCAAGGGCTGAACCACCTTCAAGAGTTTTGGCAAGCGGGTGTGACCCCGGGCCTAACTCAAGAGTGTTCATTGGTTGTCTCAACCAGACCTCGTTACACGCCCTTGATGCAGTCAACCTATAGCCACCCAGTGCATGCGCATAGGTGCTATCAGGTCAACCCATCTGAGCTGTCAGATGGTCTGATCAGACTTGGATCTATTTAGATTATGCTTTCAGCCCTACCAACCCATCTAAGGGATTATAGTAGACGCTTTAGATCTAATGGGTGCGCAAGATAAGGCTTTTCCTTTTCAAAACATGAATAAGCGCTTACCATAACATTATACATGCGCAATTCAAAGATAAACCTACATCTAAGAGTTTTAAACTAGCATGTAGTTTATTCGGCATGTACATAGATCTAAACATTGCAAGCGCAAACAAGGATCACTTAAAGCAACCACATGATTCATGCATAACCTGCTCTGATACCAATTGAAGGGTCCCCTTCAAGGGGGAGCGCAAGCATGAAAAACCCCTTTCAAGAGGGGGGCAAACCCTAGAACATGCGGAAATGTATTCTTCTAGAGTTTCAATAAAATCGTTTGCATGAACTCATGTAAATGATCAACTTTATAATTAACCAAAGATCAAGTTTGAGATCTTTTACCATAGCCATGTAAGGGTGGCGGCTTGGAAGCTAGAGGCCGAAGAGGGCTCTCCTCCAAAGAAGACACACACAAAGGATGAAGGCTTACTTCTTGCGCAACTTGATGTGCTAGCAACAATTGCCAAGGTGCCCTTTGGTGTTGAGGAGATGAGATGTTCTTCCTTGTCGCCGAGAGCTCTTCTCCAAGATCGTCCACACACCACCCACGAGAGAGAGCTTCGAAAGACACACGGAACATTAAGCTTTTGCGTTATTTGGCGTTAGGCGTTTTCAAGACTTCCCATTAAGGAAAGTCATCAAGACATGCGTTCATGTCTTGTGAACTTATCCCCAACGCCAATTCAATTGAACCAATCGAACACAAATGTGAACCGGATCAATTGAATTCGGTTCAATTCCAATTGGTCCAAAGACCAAAAGAACCAACCCAAGCCATGGTCTAAATCTCTATGAACCATGAAGATTCAAGATCTAACCGTACATCTCATGATGCTCTTGATCTCACCGATCTAGCATCCACACTCTCGATCGAAGCTTACCGATCTCAAGCCCTAATCAATCAAACATGATCAGACTGGATCTCACTTACAATCAGAGTTTAAACTCCTTTAAACTGAATCAAAACAATCCAGTCCACACGATCTGACTCAAGTAAGCCATATCACCAAATTGTGCGACCCTAAGGGTTTCCTTTAAATGTCGGTAACGATAACTCTCGTTATCACAATCAGTGAGGGGTATCTAGCAACACATCACTGTCTCCCCATATAAAGGAAAGAGTCTTCCAAGACTACACCCAAATCACAGCACAAGGTGAATCAACATCACAAGGCATACAAGCATCCTTTGCCACTGGATGTTCTTATTGGACAAGCGAGTCAAGCTTGTTACTCCAATACAATGAGCATGATTAGATCAGATCAACATAGTCATCTGGGTATGGCCATACACTTTCTCAATCATCTCATATAAGGGGGGCCCTTTAGAACATCACACTCCTTTAAACAAGGAGACGGCAATCCTATGTCTATCACTAGTGCCCTAACATGATTCAAGCTCACCATCCAAGATAGTCTATAATCATTATGTTTCAAATGATATTGAACTACCTCAAGACAATGACAATCATCATTTAGAAACACAAATGATCTCAAGTCAGAGGACATGTGCCACTTAGTGCTTACAAGGAATATTCACATTGTGACAAGCAATGGAATATCCTAGTAGGGTCTGTCCAGTACATCCAATGTACCCATGAGTCTACATCTTATTCCATGCTCGAAGCATCCTATAAGATTAGCACTCATATTAGTCTCAATCATATCAAGGCTGTCTCATGTTCACCAAGATATCTCGACTAAGGACATAGAGCATGTCAGCCAAGCTGAACAGCTTTGAGACATTATTCAGTAGTACACTTATTACAGCAGACAAGGTAACAACCTAAATAATAACCATGCCTTTATAAACACAAAAGTTTATTACATGATACTTATACAATCCCAAAGGCCTCAAACATTAGCCTTAAGGGCATACCCCAACACTAAGAGGCTTCTCGGGCTGTGCCAGAGTACTTACATCGATAAAGTCCTGGAGAGATTTCATTTAGAGAATTCTAAAAGAGGATATCTTCCAGTCAGACATGGTCTGAATCTTTCGAAGAGTCAGTGTCCACAAACACAGACTGAGAAAGATGAAATGGACAATACGCCTTATGCTTCGGCTATTGGATCCATTATGTATGCGATGTTGTGTACTCGCCCAGACGTTGCTTACGGGTTAAGCGTGACCAGTCGGTTCCAAAGTAATCCAGGTATGGCGCACTGGATTGCAGTCAAGAACATTTTAAAATATCTGCGGAGGACCAAAGATATGTTCTTGATATATGGTGGTCAGGAAGAACTCAGTATTGAAGGATATACTGACGCTTCGTTCCAGTCAGACCAGGATGATTTCCGATCGCAATCAAGCTATGTTTTTAGCTTGAATGGAGGAGCAGTGGTGTGGAAGAGTTTCAAACAGTCAACTGTTGCTGATTCCACAACATAAGCCGAGTATGTTGCAGCCTCGGAAGCATCCAAGGAGGCAGTGTGGATTCGTAAGTTCGTGAGAGAACTTGGTGTTGTTCCTTCGAGTGCAGATCCTTTGGTTATCTTCTGTGATAACACTGGAGCAATCGCACAAGCAAAGGAACCACGGTCGCACCAGAAGTCCAAGCACATACAGAGACGGTTTCACTTGATCAGGGAGATCATAGATCGTGGCGAGATCAAAGTTTGCAAGGTTCATACGGATGACAATCTGGCAGACCCGCTTACCAAGCCTCTGGCGCAGCAGAAGCATGAGAAGCACTGTAATAACATGGGTTTGAGATTTCTCAACCATTAGATTAAGTGCAAGTGGGAGATTGTTGGGGTATGCCCTTAAGCCTAATGTTTGAGGCCTTGGGATTGTAACAGTATCATTTGTATAAACTTATGTGTTTATAAAGGCATGGTTGTTATTCAGTTAGCTACATTGTCTGCAGCAATATATATGTTCTTCTGAATAATGTCTCAAAGCTGTTCAGCTAGGCTGACATGCAGTTAAGTCCTTAGTCGAGATATCTTGGTGAACATGAGACAGCCTTGATATGGTTAAGACTAATATGTGTTCTAATCTTATAGGATGCTTCGAGCATGGAATAAGATGTAGACTCATGGGTACATTGGATGTACTGGACTGACCCTACTAGGATGTTCAATTGTTTGTCACAATATGAATAATCCTTGATTGCAACAAGTGGCACATTTCCTCTGACTTGAGAACACTTGTGTTTCCTAAATGATGATTGTCATTGTTTTGAGGTAGTTCAATATCATTTGAAACATAATGATTATAGACTATCTTGGATAATGAGCTTGAATCAGGTTAGGGCACTAGTGATAGACATAGGATTGCCGTCTCCTTGTTTAAGGAGTGTGATGTTTTAAAGGGGCCCCCCTGGATGAGATGATTGAGAAAGTGTATGGCCATACCCAGGTGACTATGTTCATCTGATCTAATCATGCTTGTCATATTGGAGTTACAAGCTTGACACGCTTGTCCAATAAGAACATCCAGTGGCAAAGGAAATATGTATGCTTAGTGAGTTGAATTCACACTTGTACTGTGGTTTGGGTGTAGTCTTGGAAGACTCTTTCCTTTATATCGGGAGACAGTGATGTGTTGCTAGATACCCCTCACTGATCGTGATAACGTGAGTTATCGTTACCGACATTTAAAGGAAACCCTCAGGGTCGCACAATTTGATGATATGGCTTACTTAAGTCAGATCGTGTGGACTGAATTATTTGGGTTCAGTTTAAAGGGATTTAATCTCTGATTGTAAGTGAGATCTGGTCTGATCATGTTTGATTGATTAGGGCTTGAGATCGGTAAGCTTCGATCGAGAGAATGGATGCTAGATCAGTTAGATCAGGAGCATCAAGAGATCGACGGTCAGATCAAGAACCTAAGTGTTTATTATGGTCTGGACTGGTTGCTTGGTTTATTTGGTTATTGAACCAAATTCAAATGAACCGGCTCATGGATGAGCGCTTGGTTTAAAGAATAGAGAGGAAAAATGCGATTGGTTCGAAATGCATGAACACATGATCGCATGAAAGAGTAAGTTGGCTATTTTTAGCAACCACGCCTCCATGTCTTATGTGGAGCGCATCTCTTGTCGCCTCACTTCTATTCCCGTCGCCTTCTCTCGTGTGGAACCTCTGCTTCACGCTTTTGAAGAGTCGAGGACTAAGCAAGCAAGTTTCTCTCATTCCCTCCATACGAAGGACTCCTTGAAGATTTGCTAGCACAAAGTCCCCAAGGAAGTAGTCGCCTTCTCATTGTGTGTGTCATCTAAGGAGAAGAGGCACTTGCGTCTTTGATTCCAAGACACCATCAAACCGATGGCAATGGTATGGTTCTATCTCTTGTGCAATCGGTTTTAAGTTGATTATAATGCATGCATCAAAAGATCCTAGAAACCCCCTTTCCGCTGCTTAAACAAAAAATACATGCGCCTATCTAGGGTTTCGCCCCCTTTGTTAGGGGATCTTTCAAAATTAGCAACCTCCAAAGCCTGATGCTTATCATAAGCATCCTTCTCAGTCGCTGAGGCTGAGCATGGAAGTAGCTCAGGAATAGGCTGCTCAAGAACATAGAGCTTCCTCTCGAGCTTGAGCACAATTCTCAAGTTCATATACCAATCCAGTAAGTTGGATCCAACCAACTTATCCCTTTTCAGGGTAGATTGCAGTGACCATCTGCCATTGTTCACGGCCATTGTTCTACAACAACCAAGAAACAGCAGATTAGTACTACTTTCAGATCATTTAATCTGGACTTGTATTAAATGACCATGGCTCCCACTATTTTAATCGAATTGACAACCCACAAAGTCAATCTGAAAATCTTAGATTTCATAGTGAGATGGGATCCTTATTCCACACAGGGCTACGCGTCCCACGAGGGTGGGATGAGATGCACAAAGTGACCCATGCTTCCTAAGATGGGCACGCCGGCCGATTGCTCCAAGCAATTCCCCTTGTTGAGACAGTCTAGGCATTTCATGTCCAGCGAGGGCTAGATACAGCATGAAACCCTAACCTCTCAACGATGCCTCTAGAGTTTCATCATGTGCCTAGCACATATGAAAATCTAGTCAAGTCCATTCCTAACCGTTATGCCCAGGGCCAACGAGTTTCCTTGCGAAGGCACACCCAGGTTAAAACTGAACTAGGGAAACCATTGTCACCACACACCTTCTAAAGATAAGTGGGTGTGTCCCACGAGGGTGGGAAACAGTTCACAACACCATTGATCGATAGTTTGATGAGGGCTATGATGAGTTGCATTTACACCATGTTTTCACCTATATTTTAGATCATATTTTTGGCTTAGTTGCATGATTTTGTGGTATTTTTAGTGCTTTTACGTTACTTTGCACGGAATCTTCACTTTTCATAGTTTTTATGAAAATGTAGGTAAAATGACATAAAAATGAAGGATTTCGAGAGTTTTGAAGCCAAAGCATGATTCCCAAGGAGATCACGAGCCTTTACGATGAATTTTGGGCAAAAACGGTGAAGAACGAGACTTTTACGGCCTTGGCCGTAAATATGGATTCAGCCGTGAACGCGATGACGAACGAAAGTTGAAAATGGCTATGTGTCAAAATGAACAAAAACTTTCACGGGTGAAGCCATAATTCTATCACGGGCCGTGAAACATTCTGTGACCGAAAGCATTATACACAGAAACATTTATGGCCTCAGCCGTAAACATATCACAGGCCGTAAAAACTTCCGCCCGATGAGTTTTTCACTTGTCTCTTCACCGATTCAAATCGGAATTGAACCAGACTTCACAGAACCGTTCCTTGATGAGTTCTAAGCTGGTCCAACTATAAAAGATGGGATTTTTGGAGGGTTAAGGAGCTTCTGGTCGGACGAACACGAGCGGCGGCGACAACAAGGGCAACGACTTGATTTCGAAGCATATTCCGGTGAGATTTCATACGATTTCGACGATTGATCCCTTCAATCCTCATCTCCAGACTGAGGAGAAGAAAGTTTCATCATCATTTTTGTGATTTCTTTGCGATTCCTATGAGATCTTTCTTGTTCATCAAAAACATGTATTCTCTTGATAATATGAGTGAGTAGATACCTTTTCGGGATTGATTGGGCATAGCCCACTGATTTGCATGGATTAATTTATACTTTTGCTCTTTTAATATAATTTTATCTTCCTAATTTGATTGAAATTTCATACATCCCGTAAATTACCCTGGCCAAGTAACTTTACGTCTTAGACATTGCGAGAAGGACCGAGAGGTGAATCGCTAACGTCCGATCTATTTCGATTAAACCTACGAATCCGATCACGGGAGTAGTTCGGATTCGTTTGAAGGGATTAACCTACTTTTCACAGAACTTAAGGGCTCTAGTTAGGTTAACTGTCACGAGAGTAGGGAGTTAATCTAATTAGATATCGTATTATGCTCTGGGAGGAAGTGATATGTACCTTAGGAAAAGTACCTTTCATGATAGATAAGTTTATTGACTAAGTTATTTTTACACGATTCATGTTTATCAGTGTGGCAAACCCATGAATTCCCGATGCTTTAGAATTCAAGTCCTTTAAAAAGCTGTTCTGAGTTTGTGTCGTGCTTAGAAGTTAGAACAACCAAGTATTGATTCCGCCTAAATTCAAACATATCAAGAAGTCAGTACTTAGCTACGTAGTCCTCGTCGGATCGCTATCAGGCTACGCGTTAGAAGGCTACTAGACTTGATATTTTGAGTGAGGGTTTTTGAGGTCTCATCATCTCAGTTTTATCTTATGTCTATCATTACAGGTATGCAATCCTATGGTGATAACATAATGATAAAACATCACAGGCATGCTTTAACTTTTGTAAAGAAAGCAATAAAAGGATAATGTGATCATAGCCCATTCAAGACATTGAATTAATCCATGCCGAAAAGGGGTTCAACTCTTGACCTAGGATTGAAGCCCCCAAAATTAGACCTAGCCTAGCCGACCTCTAGTTTGCTCTTCAAGGTTGGCTCTAAGGTCCTCCTTTCCATGGTTTAGCTCTCAAACCCTAGAGGTACACTTTAGAAGCACACTCATAGGTTCGGCCAATGCCATGGTCTTCCTCCAAGGAAGGTGCGCCACCATGCAAGGGGCCAAGATGGCTAGCTCACAAACCAAAGGAGGTTCGGCCATGCCCTCTTGTTGGTGTATATGCCCTAGGACCTAGCTTTGGTCCATCTTTGTACTACTTGACTCTGATATTCATATATATATCTTTCTGGCATTGTCGTTATCATTGTTTGTCTACACCTGCGATTGTATGCTTACATGATAATGTCCCTGGAGACAGATTAGATCTGTGCTCAAATGATTGTCCCCAGTCGATGTACCTGAGTGGATATGGGACAGCTCTAGTACTTGTGAGACTAGTGTATGGGCTGGTTAGGCACGAGGTGCTAACGCAGACATATGGGTATATCAGTGGTGGATATACTGGACCGACCTGCTGTGAGGCTATGACTTGGTGTCATGAGTTATCCTCACAAGTGATAGGAGATGCATTGATCCCTTGACTTGAGGTCATTGGCCATTCTATATGGTTAGGGACTTGCTTTGATACAACCTAATGTAAGTACCCCTTTCATGAGGGGGGCGAAACCCTAAAGCATGCGCATTCAAGAAATTTTCTAGGGCTTCATAAGATCGCATGTGGTATAACCATATGATCAACTTAAGTTTTACTAAGATCAAGATGTGATCTTACCATAGCCATCGCTTGGATGGTGCCTTGGAAGCAAGAGGGCGAAAGGGGCTCTTCTCCAAAGGTGGCGCATACAAGAGGATGATGGCTACTCCTTGTGTTCCTTGTGCTAGCAAGGCTTCAAGGGTCCTTGTCGAATGGAAGGGAAGAGATCTACTCTTTGCTTGGCCGAATCCTCTCTTGTCGTCAACCTTCACAACGCAAGCCGTGAGTCATGAGTTGTGTGTCGTGTGTCGTCAAGAGCAAAGGGGCGAGAGATGATAATCGAGAGGCGTTGCTTTCGAACGTGGAGACGTTCCCATTTTGGAAAACCGAAATTCCAAAAATAGCAACCACTTGATTACATGCATTATGCGTTCACTTGAAATGAACCAAACACATATCCCTTCTCCCATATGAACCATGCGCTCACACATGAGCCGGTTCAATGTATTTGGTTCAATGACCAAACCAAATCAGCCCAAGCTTTTAGTCCAGATCGAATCAAACCCTAAGGTTCCAGATCTGACCATTCATCTCCTGATGCTTCTGATCTCACCGATCTAGCATCAACACTCTCGATCGAAGCTTACCGATCTCAAGCCCTAATCAATCAAACATGATCAGACCAGATCTCACTTATAATCAGAGTTTAAATCCCTTTAAACTGAACTAAACAATTCAGTCCACACGATCTGACTTAAGTAAGCCATATCATCAAATTGTGCGACCCTGAGGGTTTCCTTTAAATGTCGGTAACGATAACTTACATTATCACGATCAGTGAGGGGTATCTAGCAACACATCACTGTCTCCCGATATAGAGGAAAGAGTCTTCCAAGACTACACCCAAACCACAGCACAAGTGTGAATCAACTCACTAGGCATACATATTTCCTTTGCCACTGGATGTTCTTATTGGACAAGCGTGTCAAGCTTGTAGCTCCAATATGATGAGCATGATTAGATCAGATGAACATAGTCACCTGGGTATGGCCATACACTTTCTCAATCATCTCATTTAAGGGGGGGCCCATTAGAACATCACACTCCAATTAAGGAGACGGCAATCCTATATCTATCACTAGTGCCCTAACCTGACTCATGATCATTATCCAAGATAGTCTATAACCATTATGTTTCAAATGATATTGAACTACCTCAAAACAATGACAATCATCATTTAGAAACACAAGTGATCTCAAGTCAGAGGACATGTGCCACTTGAAGCAAAACAAGGATTATTCACATTGTGATAAGCAATTGAATATCCTAGTAGGGTCTGTCCAGTACATCCAATGTACCCATGAGTCTACATCTTATTCCATGCTCGAAGCATCCTATAAGATTAGAACACATATTAGTCTCAATCATATCAAGGCTGTCTCATGTTCACCAAGATATCTCGACTAAGGACTTTATAGCATGTCAGCCTAGCTGAACAGCATTGAGACATTATTCAGAAGCACAGTTATTGCAGCAGACAATGTAACAAACTGAATAACAACCATTGCCTTTATAAACAAAAGAGTTTATACATGATACTGTTACAATCCCAAGGCCTCAAACATTAGCCTTAAGGGCATACCCCAACAATCTCCCACTTGCACTTAATCTAATGGTTGAGGAATCTCAAACCCATATTATTACAGTGCTTCTCATGCTTCTGCTGCGCCAGAGGCATTGTAAGCGGGTCAGCCAGATTGTCATCTGTATGAACCTTGCAGACTTTGATCTCGCCACGATCAATGATCTCCCGGATCAAGTGAAACCGTCTCTGTATGTGCTTAGACTTCTGGTGCGACCGTGGTTCCTTTGCTTGTGCGATGGCTCCAATGTTATCACAGAAGATAACCAAAGGATCGACACTTGAAGGAACAACACCAAGTTCTCTCATGAACTTACGAATCCACACTGCCTCCTTGGATGCTTCCGAGGCTGCAACATACTCGGCTTCTGTTGTGGAATCAGCAACAGTTGACTGTTTGAAACTCTTCCACACCACTGCTCCACCATTCAAGCTAAAAACATAGCCTGATTGCGATCGGAAATCATCCTGGTCCGACTGGAACGAAGCGTCAGTATATCCCTCTATACTGAGTTCTTCCTGACCACCATATATCAAGAACATATCTTTGGTCCTCCGCAGATATTTTAAGATGTTCTTGACTGCAATCCAGTGTGCCTGACCTGGATTACTTTGGAATCGACTGGTCACGCTTAACCCGTAAGCGACGTCTGGGCGAGTACACAACATCGCATACATAATGGATCCAATAGCCGAAGCATAAGGCGTATTGTCCATTTCATCTTTCTCAGTCTGTGTTTGTGGACACTGACTCTTTGAAAGATTCAGACCATGTCTGACTGGAAGATATCCTCTTTTAGAATTCTCTAAATGAAATCTCTCCAGAACTTTATCGATGTAAGTACTCTGGCACAGCCCGAGAAGCCTCTTAGATCTATCCCTGTAGATCTTCACACCTAATACATAGGCTGCTTCTCCTAGATCTTTCATCTGGAAATATTTTCCTAACCATGCTTTAACAGCATGCAGTTCAGGAATATCGTTTCCAATGATTAAGATATCATCGACGTAGGGGACTAGGAAAGTAATCACGCTCCCACTAAACCTCTTATATACACACGGGTCACCTTGCAGACTTTGATCTCGCCACGATCAATGATCTCCCGGATCAAGTGAAACCGTCTCTGTATGTGCTTGGACTTCTGGTGCGACCGTGGTTCCTTTGCTTGTGCGATGGCTCCAGTGTTATCACAGAAGATAACCAAAGGATCTGCACTCGAAGGAACAACACCAAGTTCCTGAATGAACTTACGAATCCAAACTGCCTCCTTAGATGCTTCCGAGGCTGCAACATACTCGGCTTCTATTGTGGAATCAGCAACAATAGACTGTTTGAAACTTTTCCACACCACTGCTCCTCCATTCAAGCTAAAAATATAGCCTGATTGCGATCGGAAATCATCCTGGTCCGACTGGAACGAAGCGTCAGTATATCCTTCTATACTGAGTTCTTCCTGACCACCATATATTAAGAACATATCTTTGGTCCTCCGCAGATATTTCAAGATGTTCTTGACTGCAATCCAGTGTGCCTGACCTGGATTACTTTGGAACCGACTGGTCACGCTTAACCCGTAAGCGACGTCTGGGCGAGTACACAACATCGCATACATAATGGACCCAATAGCCGAAGCATAAGGCGTATTGTCCATTTCATCTTTCTCAGTCTGTGTTTGTGGACACTGACTCTTCGAAAGATTCAGACCATGTCTGACTGGAAGATATCCACGTTTAGAATTCTCTAAATGGAATCTCTCCAGGACTTTATCGATGTAAGTACTCTGGCACAGCCCGAGAAGCCTCTTAGATCTATCCCTGTAGATCTTCACACCTAATACATAGGCTGCTTCTCCTAAATCTTTCATCTGGAAACATTTTCTTAACCATGCTTTAACAGCATGCATTTCAGGAATATCGTTTCCAATGATTAAGATATCATCGACGTAGAGGACTAGGAAAGTAATTACGCTCCCACTAAACCTCTTATATACACACGGGTCATCTTCATTCTTGATGAAACCAAATTCACTGATTGATTCATCAAAACGAATATTCCAGCTTCTTGATGCTTGTTTAAGTCCATAAATGGACTTCTTTAACTTGCATATTTTATGACGATCTGATGGATTTGTGAAACCTTCAGGTTGTGTCATATACACATCCTCATCCAGTTTTCCATTAAGGAAAGCAGTCTTCACATCCATCTGCCAGATCTCATAATCATAATATGCAGCTATCGCGAGAAGAATCCGAATAGACTTAAACATGGCTACAGGAGAGAAAGTTTCATCATAATCTATCCCGTAGATTTGTTTAAAACCTTTCGCAACTAGCCTGCCTTTATAGGTAACCACGTTACCATCCATGTCAATCTTCTTCTTGAAGATCCATTTACAGCCAATAGGGATTACTCCCGGAGGCGGATCAACCAAATCCCAAACTTGGTTATCTGACATGGAGTCCATCTCGGCTCGCATAGCTTCAAGCCATCTAGCTGACTCCGGTCCACTGACCGCATCCGCATAAGTGAGGGGTTCATCATTATCAATGATGTAGACTCCGTCATAGCGCTCAGGCTGTCGACGGATCCTTCCCGATCTACGCGGTTCCCGTGATATCTGAGCCTCAGGTTGTTCAGTAACCTGTTCTACCTGCTCAGGCTCATCCAACTGTGCTTGACTACTTTGTCCTTCCTCTGGATTCTCATCCAGCTTTATTTCTCTCCCACTGGCTTCTTGCAGAAGAAACTCCTTCTCAAGAAAAATAGCCGTCCGAGCAACAAATACCTTGTACTCTTTGGGATCGTAGAAATAATAACCCTTAGAAACTGCCTTGGATGGCACTCGGTTTAGTACCTTTGCAGCTGTCTCCAGTGCAAATCCCCAAAAGGAGTAAGGTAGAGTAGCCTGACTCATCATAGAACGAACCATATCCAGTAACGTTCTATTTCTCCTCTCGGACACACCATTCCATTGCGGTGTTCCTGGCGGAGTAAGCTGTGAGATAATCCCACACTCCTTTAGATAGTCAGTAAACGCATGACTCAAGTATTCTCCACCTCGATCAGAACGAAGTGCCTTGATATTTCGGCCTAGCTGATTCTGTACTTCATTCTTGAACTCTTTGAACTTGTCAAAAGATTCACTTTTATGTCTCATTAAATAGACATACCCATATCTACTGAAATCATCAGTAAAGGTAATGAAGTACGAATAGCCACCTCTGGCATGTTTACTAAATGGCCCACACACATCACTGTGTATAAGGTCAAGTAAACCTGAAGCCCTTTGACCTTTATTAGGAAAAGGAGACTTCGTCATTTTGCCCATTAAACAAGCTTTGCATGTATCAATCTCCTCATAGGAGAATGATCCCAGCAGTCCATTGTCATGCAACCGCTTAATGCGTTTCTTGTTAATATGGCCTAAACGACTATGCCATAGCAAGGTGCTATCATCAGCATACTTGGCTTTCTTATTATCAATAGTTTGTATAGAACATTCCATGTCCAACATGAATAACCCATTGTTAATTGATCCAGAAGCATAAACAATATTATCATAAGAAATTACACACTTTGAAATATTGCATTCAAAGGAAAATCCTTTCCTGACAAGAGCAGGAATAGAGATAATATTTTTCGTAATACTTGGAACAAAATAACAATTGTCAAGTTCTAGTACAAGTCCAGATGGTAATGAGATGTAATATTCTCCTATAGCAACAGCAGCAACCCGTGCCCCGTTTCCAACTCGTAGGTCCACCTCATGCTGCCCCACCTGTCTTCTTCTCTTGAGTTCCTAAACATTTGAACAAATGTGAACTCCACATGCAGTGTCCAACACCCATGAAATAGAAGAAGAAGAGATCATGACCTCAGTCACAAATATACCTGAGCCAGAAGCGATGCTTCCCTTCTTGTCTCCTTGGAGCGCTTTACAGTCCTTTTTCCAGTGACCCAGCTGGCCACAGTGGAAACATCTGTATTCCTTCGACCGCTTAACCTTTTGTTTCAGCGCCTTGTTGTAGTTCTTGACTGGGGCTTTGCCCTTCTTCCCCTTCTTCTTGTTCCTGGAAAGAACCATTAAGACAGAGGTTGAAGGCTTTCCCTTCAGAGTTTCCTCAGTAGTCAAGAGCATATTCAGCAACTCTGCCGGAGTACAATCGATTTTGTTCATATTAAAGTTAATAATGAACGCATCGAAAGAAGGCGGGAGAGACTGCAGAATAATGTCTACAGCAAGCTCCTGATTGATGGTATGCCCCAGTTTCTCTAGAGCCTCCTTGTGCCCAATCATCTTGAGCACATGAGCTCCCACTGGGCTCCTTTCAGCCAGTTTGCTCTGAAAGAAAAGCTTGGTCAGATTATAGCGTTCAGTCCTCGCCTGTGCGGCATACAGCATCTTGAGGTTTGCTATAATTTCTATAGCAGACATATCCTCATGCTGACGCTGCAGCGGTGGCGTCATAGACGCTAGCATCAGGCAAGCGACATCAATGCTATCATTGACATGCTTTTCATAGGCATCGCGAACCGCCCTTGCGGCGTTCGCAGCGGGTTGAGGCGGTATAGCCGTCTCGAGGACATACAGTTTCCTCTCTGCATTAAGAACAATCTTAAGGTGTCCGTACCAGTCTGAGAAGTTTGGCCCAGCAAACTTCTCCCTTTCCAGTAGGGATCGCACATTGAAGTTCATGGTGTTCGTTGCTGCAGGAATCTACAACAATGCAAGAATAGTAAGGTCAGTATCAATGTTTAGAATCAATCCAGGACTTAAGAAAGATTCTTTTCTCACTATTTTATCTGACTGAAAAATCCAGTAAAATAGTCCGAAAGAGTAAGACTCTTTTAGTGAGATGGGATCCAGATTTCATACTTGGTCTCCGCGTCCCGCTCAGGCGAGATAAGATGCACAGAGAGTACAAGCACTAATCTCTGGTAGGCAGTCCCTGCCAATCGCCAACCCGTGCGATTCCCCTTCATCTGGGCAATCCAGCAGACTGTGCCAACTGAGTTGGTACAACACAGTCTCTGATCCCACAGATGGCTGCCTCCATATAGCTAACATATGCCCCATATGTAGCCTACATGGTCAAGCTGACCTGACCTACTCCCTGGACCACCACGTGCTATGCTGAGCAACGAGAAGCGATAAATCCCTTCTCTGTAACACGCAGGTGAAATCACACACCGTCTGAAGATAGATGGGCGTGCCCACTGAGTGGGTACAACACGGCCCCAACGATAGTCAGAACAGTGAGGTTTCGCGCCAGAAGGCATTTCGTGCTTGATATTTAGCGTTGGATTTTAACGGTCTTTTATCTTCTTACTATCAGGCAAATCCTATGGCTATAGCAGAAGATAAATAACTCATGCAATTCTAATTATTCAACAATAAAAGAAAGCATGGATCTTATGTGGTAAAAGCCCATTAAGCCTAAGTAAGACCTTAACCTAAATTAAGTCTTCACTTGCTTTCTTCATGGGGCTTTTTCTTCTCATCTGGCCCAACCTAGGGCCCAAGCGCCAATTGCAGCTCAGGTGCGCCCACCACGAAAATGCGCCTGTCCTAGGGTCGAACCCTAGACCTCCCACCTGGTCAAGCCACTGCTGCATGCGCCTCTGCCATGTGTGCTTTGTGCTCTTGTCTGATTAAATTACAAATTAATCTATCTAGACAAGATTGACACGCAGGTCAATTACACTTATAAATTAAATACAATGTGATTCGCAGATCACAATTAAATATTAATTTACAATTAACCAGGCTCGCAGGCCCCAGCACAGCACACAATAAAGGGCAACCCACATAAGATGAAATAAACAAGCACATGGCATCCACTCAAACATGTGATCCAATAATAATAAGAAAATAAAATTTTGAAAACCCATTGGCATCAATTTTAATTTTCTTATATGCCCTACAACCTTACAACGGTCCATTGATAGGGATCCACTCATCATTTCTAGTTAGATCCATTACCCTTGCATGCACCAAGTCCTAACTGACTTGAGTTGACCTAATGGTCAACCATGCATGCGCCAAGGGCTGAACAACCATCATGAGTTCTGGCAAGCGGGTGTGACCCCGGGCCTAACTCATGTGCGTTCATTGGTTGTCTCAACTAGACCTCGCTACACGCCTGTGATGCAATCGACCTATAGCCACCTCGTGCTTGCGCACAGGTGCCATCTGGTCGATCCATCTAGGCTGTCAGATGGTCTGATCAGACTGGTTGGATCTACTCTAGAAGATGACTTCAACCCCATCAACCCGTCTAAGGGTTTATAGCAGGCGCTTAGTCTAAAGAGGGGCGCGCAAGTTAAGTTTTTCTATGACAAAACAACAACAAGCACCAATACATGCGCCAAAGAGCAATAAACATCATACATGTTGTTTTCGCATCATGAACTTTCATGAACTTGCGCATGTAATCAACCATAGATCTAAGCATGAGAGTAAACATGGATCACACAAAGTATCAAGCAATCATATGAAGTATACCGTAAACCTGGCTCTGATACCAATTGTAAGTACCCCTTTCATGAGGGGGGCGAAACCCTAAAGCATGCGCATTCAAGAAATTTTCTAGGGCTTCATAAGATCGCATGTGGTATAACCATATGATCAACTTAAGTTTTACTAAGATCAAGATGTGATCTTACCATAGCCATCGCTTGGATGGTGCCTTGGAAGCAAGAGGGCGAAAGGGGCTCTCCTCCAAAGGTGGCGCACACAAGAGGATGATGGCTACTCCTTGTGTTCCTTGTGCTAGCAAGGCTTCAAGGGTCCTTGTCGAATGGAAGGGAAGAGATCTACTCTTTGCTTGGCCGAATCCTCTCTTGTCGTCAACCTTCACAATGCAAGCCGTGAGTCGTGAGTTGTGTGTCGTGTGTCGTCAAGAGCAAAGGGGCGAGAGATGATAATCGAGAGGCGTTGCTTTCGAACGTGGAGACGTTCCCATTTTGGAAAACCGAAATTCCAAAAATAGCAACCACTTGATTACATGCGTTATGCGTTCACTTGAAATGAACCAAACGCATATCCCTTCTCCCATATGAACCATGCGCTCACACATGAGCCGGTTCAATGTATTTGGTTCAATGACCAAACCAAATCAGCCCAAGCTTTTAGTCCAGATCGAATCAAACCCTAAGGTTCCAGATCTGACCATTCATCTCCTGATGCTTCTGATCTCACCGATCTAGCATCAACACTCTCGATCGAAGCTTACCGATCTCAAGCCCTAATCAATCAAACATGATCAGACCAGATCTCACTTATAATCAGAGTTTAAATCCCTTTAAACTGAACTAAACAATTCAGTCCACACGATCTGACTTAAGTAAGCCATATCATCAAATTGTGCGACCCTGAGGGTTTCCTTTAAATGTCGGTAACGATAACTTACATTATCACGATCAGTGAGGGGTATCTAGCAACACATCACTGTCTCCCGATATAGAGGAAAGAGTCTTCCAAGACTACACCCAAACCACAGCACAAGTGTGAATCAACTCACTAGGCATACATATTTCCTTTGCCACTGGATGTTCTTATTGGACAAGCGTGTCAAGCTTGTAGCTCCAATATGATGAGCATGATTAGATCAGATGAACATAGTCACCTGGGTATGGCCATACACTTTCTCAATCATCTCATTTAAGGGGGGGGGCATTAGAACATCACACTCCAATTAAGGAGACGGCAATCCTATATCTATCACTAGTGCCCTAACCTGACTCATGATCATTATCCAAGATAGTCTATAACCATTATGTTTCAAATGATATTGAACTACCTCAAAACAATGACAATCATCATTTAGAAACACAAGTGATCTCAAGTCAGAGGACATGTGCCACTTGAAGCAAAACAAGGATTATTCACATTGTGACAAGCAATTGAATATCCAAGTAGGGTCTGTCCAGTACATCCAATGTACCCATGAGTCTACATCTTATTCCATGCTCGAAGCATCCTATAAGATTAGAACACATATTAGTCTCAATCATATCAAGGCTGTCTCATGTTCACCAAGATATCTCGACTAAGGACTTTATAGCATGTCAGCCTAGCTGAACAGCATTGAGACATTATTCAGAAGCACAGTTATTGCAGCAGACAATGTAACAAACTGAATAACAACCATTGCCTTTATAAACAAAAGAGTTTATACATGATACTGTTACAATCCCAAGGCCTCAAACATTAGCCTTAAGGGCATACCCCAACACCTAACACCTCACCGTAGTTGGGAGGTAATAACGGTTGTCATTGAGCATGTCACGACCCATATGAGAAGGTCAATGGACAGACACAGGATTTGCCCCTTCCTAAGGGAAGTATGATATCCATGGAGCTCCTCTATGGTTCTATGACTGAAAGTGTATGGCCATACCCAGGTGAGAACCTGATTTAGTCATAACCATGTGATTGGGTGAAAACAAGTGGTGACACACTTGTCCAATCGGATATCAGTTCGGCAAAGAGACTGTAATGCATCTGTACCTTGTTGCAATGATGGGGATGTCGATGTCGATATCCATTCCGATGACTTGGGTAGCAGCGATGCACTGCTAGGTGCCACTCACTGCTTGTGGTGACATTTGGTCAGCACTACCAACGTCAGAGGGACCTACAGGGTCGCACACCTTGATACTCGAGTTCTCGTATTGATCGGGAAGCCTTATGATCGAGTTATTGGATAACTCGGATCTATTTTGGAGATTTCATCAGTGCCAATGGGCCTGATGAGATGGAAGGATGTTATTGGAGCCAAACTCCATTTATGGCAGGTTGACTCGAAATTGACCATGGTTGGCCACATTTGGATTAGGGTTGCATTGGATTGGATCCAAGTGCTTAATCAAGTCATGTAATGAAGTTTGGGCTAGCTCATTATCCAATGAGGCCCAATAATAAGTTGTCATGAAGAGGCAATAGGCTAAAAGGGTATAATGGGGAGGAAGCCAAGCCCATTGGCGCCTAATGGGCATAATGGGGTTTGGATGGCAAATTTGCTTCATTAAGGAAGCTTTATGCGCCTAGCCCTCTCCCATTGATAGTGTGAATGCATTAAGGCATTGCATGGGGCGCAAGGCTAGGCCTTGGCGCACAAGGCAAGGCTTGGTAGCTTATGGAAAGGTTGAATGAGGTTTATGGTAAAGTCTTGGAGACTTTCCTTACCTCAAACCTTCTCATCCAAGCCATACACTTGTCATGATCTCAACCCTTGCCCTAACCGCCTCTAGCTCTTTATAAGTGACCCTAGCCGCCCCCTCTTGTGATGATGCATATTCCTTAGAGGCATGACAAAAAGAGGAGGGGCAAAAACAAGGGCTTGAAGGGCGACAACACCAAGAAGTGGCGCATCTTCTTCTTCCTTCCAAACCCTAGCCGCAAGCCTCTTCCTTCTCTCTTGACGCAAGGAACTTGATGCTTGGCGGTTTCCCTCTCCCTCATCTTTCTTCATCTTTGGCGCATCTACCTTGGAGGTGGCGCATACTTTGAAGAAGGAGCACAAGGCTTGGATCTTCTTCCCGAGGCTAGCACCGGGCGTGGAAGAAGAGGACTCGAGGCATCCGTGTGTGTGAGACTGCAGAGGGCGCACGCTTGGGCGCCTATCACGACATCGACCTCATCTTGCTCTAAGGTATTTTCTAACTCATCGTGTCGACTCTCTTGCTTGCGATCTTCACTGGGTTTTTGGGACCGGCCTGTTTCGGGGATATTGCTTCCGCTGTGCAATGTATTTTGTAATCTCTATCTCTGAAAATTGTAAAATATCCCCGGGGTTTCCAAACACCTCTTGCACCACCAAGCAACCTAGTGCCACCATTGATGCTTGTTGCGCCATCAGGCAAGGATGCGCAACCAAGCAAGCATGCACCATGCTCCAAGTAGATGCGCCACCCTAATCTTCTTCTTAGTTAAAAGCAAAAAAGAAAAGCGGCACGCAGGTCTCACAGGGATACATCACAGGCATGCTAAGGGGCTTGACATATGACCACAACATCATGCACAATCAAGTACTTATTCATGCAATTCTACATGCTCATGAAAAACATAAAATCTTAAATTTTACTTTTTCATAAAACATGTCTCTCTTCCTTCCCTTCATATCACAAATCTTTGATTCTAAGTTTCTCTCAGGAGTCTACAAGAGGCATACCGGTTGCCCTCCTTGCAATCCCTAACTTGCTAGGATAAGGGCAATCACCCAGTCCATGCCCTATCCCAAAAAGTCTCTCAAGATAGGTCTATCCTATTATAAGAGGAGAAATTTTCACTTCCACATGTGGGGCTATCCCATCACATGAAGAGAGCAAAGAACCACAAGGAGTTGATTAGAAGTAAGAAACAAAATGTTAGTGTTATGCCCTGAGATCTATCTTTTGGTCTAGACATATGTACTACATTCATTGATATTTATGTTGGGAAACCCCGGGGATATTTTACAAATTTTTTCAGAAACAAATACAATACACAGCGGAATAATATCCCCGAAACAGGCCAGTCCCAAAAACCCAATGAAGATCGTATGCGAGAGAGTCGACACGATGAGATGGAAGATACCTTGAGCAAGGCGAGGCTGATGTCGTAGTAGGTGCCCAAGCGTGCGCCCTCTACAGTCTCACACACACGGATCACCTCGAGTCCTCTTCTTCCACGCCCGGTGCTAGCCTCGGGAAGAAGATCTAAGCCTTGTAACACCTTCTTCAAGTTGCGCCACCCTCCAAGAGTATGCGCCAAGGATGAAGAAGGATGGAGACGAGGAAAGCCGCCAATCTCTTAGAGAAGAAAGAGAGGAAGTAGAGCACTTGCGGCTAGGGTTTGATGGAAGATGCGCCAATCCCTTGCACTTTCGCCCCTTGATGTTGCTCATGCCTTCTTGAAGTTTTGTATGTTCAAGAGAGGGGCGCCTAGGGGTCTTATTTATAGCAAGGAGAGGCAGTTTATGGATCGCTATGATCAAGCCAAGTGGGCGGCTTAAAGAAGAAGTAGGAGTTCTAATTATTTTAGGAATTAATCAAGTCCTAATCCAATTAGGACTCTAATTAATTATTTAAATAATCAGCCCTATTAAATCTCCATAAAATAGGACTCTAATTAATTAATTAATCAGCCCCTATTTTATTTCAAATGATTAATTCAAAATCAACTTTGATTAATCATATGAAACATAGGCGCTAACCCTAGTCGAACTAGGGTTAAACTTGCGTCTACCTTTTTCTTCTCTTTAAGCCCATTTAACTTATTAATAAGCCCAACTATAGAATCGGCCTAGCCCAAGGTCCATTATGCATGTCAATCAACCCATTGGATCTAATCCAATTTAACCCAAGGTCAAACTAGATTAACCATGGTTAATTTGGTCAATATGCCAAAAATGGAAGTTGGCCCTAATAAGTTTCTTCCATCTCATCAGGCCCATCGGCGCTGATGAAATCTCCCAAATAGATTTGAGTCATCCAATAACTCGATCATAAGGCTTCTCGATCAATACGAGAACTCGAGTATCAAGGTGTGCGACCCTATAGGTGTTGGGGTATGCCCTTAAGGCTAATGTTTGAAGCCTTGGGATTATTTCAGTATCATGTTTAAACTCTACGTTTATAAAGGCAATGGTTGTTATTCAGGTTGTTACATCATCTGCTGCAATATGTATACTTCTGAATAATGTCTCAATGCTGTTCAGCTTGGCTGACATGCAGTTTTGTCCTTAGTCGAGATATCTTGGTGAACATGAGACAGCCTTGATATGATTAAGACTAATATGTGTTCTAATCTTATAGGATGCTTCGAGCATGGAATAAGATGTAGACTCATGGGTACATTGGATGTACTGGACAGACCCTACTTAGGATATTCAATTGCTTGTCACAATGTGAATAATCCTTATATGCAAACAAGTGGCATATTTCCTCTGACTTGAGATCACTTGTGTTTCTAAATGATGATTGGCATTGTTTTGAGGTAGTTCGATATCATTTGAAACATAATGGTTATAGATTATCTTGGATAATGAGCATGAGTCATGTTAGGGCACTAGTGATAGATATAGGATTGCCGTCTCCTTGATTGGAGTGTGATGTTCTATAGGGGCCCCCTGGATGAGATGATTGAGAAAGTGTATGGCCATACCCAGATGACTATGATCATCTGATCTAATCATTCTCATCATATTGGAATTACAGGCTTGACACGCTTGTCCAATAAGAACGTCCAGTGGCAAAGGAAACACATATGCCTAGTGAGTTGGGTTCACACTTGTGCTGTGGTTTGGGTGTAGTCTTGGAAGACTCTTTCCTTTATATCGGGAGACAGTGATGTGTTGCTAGATACCCCTCACTGATCGTGATAACGTAAGTTATCGTTACCGACATTTAAAGGAAACCCTTAGGGTCGCACAATTTGATGATATGGCTTACTTAAGTCAGATCGTGTGGACTGAATTGTTCTGGTTCAGTTTAAAGGGATTTAATCTCTGATTGTAAGTGAGATCTGGTCTGATCATGTTTGATTGATTAGGGCTTGAGATCGGTAAGCTTCGATCGAGAGAATTGATGCTAGATCGGTGAGATCAAGAGCATCAAAAGATGAACGGTTGGATCTTGAACCTTTAGGGTTTATTGTGATCTGAACCAGATGCTTGGCTTAATTGGTCTTTGAACCAAACTGAAATTGAACCAGCTCATCATGTGAGCGCATGGTTCAAGGGGAGAGCAAAATGCGTTCGGGTAAACCCATGGTCGCATGAACGTTGGTGGTTTGCTATTTTTAGAAGCCATGAGGCCACGCCTCACGTTCACGCCAAGAGAAGTTTTATTCTCGCCTCTCGCCCCTCTCTCTAGAGGTTCACTCGTTGTGTGTCGCCTTGACACTTTGGAGAGGATTCGGCCAAGAAGAAAAAACATCTCCTTCCCTTCCATTCGATCAGGAGACCTTGGAACCTTGCTAGCACAAGGAGCACTAAGGGAGTAGGTGCATTGATCACCTTGTGTGCGCACCATTTGGAGGAGAAGCGTTTGACTCTCTACTTCCTAGACGCCATCCAAGAAATGGCATCGGTAAGGATCGATTCTCATGTATACAAAATTTTAAAGTTGATCATACTGCATGCATCGATCTAGAAACCTTTTTCCGCTGTGTTAAAACCTCTGCATGCGCCTATTAGGGTTTCGCCCCCTCGTGGTAGGGGACTTTCAATTGGTATCAGAGGAAGTTATTAGCATGTTTTTATGATTGCTTGAGGTTTTTGTGATCCATGTTTGCGCTTGTATGCTTAGATCTAAACTACATGCAAAAATTACATGTTAAGTTGTTCATGCGAAAACTTGATGAGCATGTTTTCTATTTGGCGCATGTATGTTGGCGCTTATTAGTTTTTCTCAAAACTATATTACTTGCGCAACTCACCTTAGATCTAAGAGGCGCCTACTTTAAAAACTTAGACGGGTTATTAGGGTTGAAGTCACAGTCGAGTCAAGATCCAATCAGTCTGATCAGACTATCTGACAGCCTAGATGGGTTGACCAGATGGCACCTGTGCGCAGGCACGAGGTGGCTATAGGTCGACTACGGACAGGCGTGTAGCGATGTCTGATTGAGACAACCATTGAACGCGCATGAGTTAGGCCCGGGGTCACGCCCGCTTGCCAGAACTCATGCAGGTCGTTCAGCCCAAGGCATGCATTGTTGATCACTGGGTCGACTCAAGTCAGTTAGGACTTGGTGCATGCCAGGGCAGAGGATCTGACTAGGTCTGATGAGTGGATCCCTATTAATGGACCGTTGTAAGGTAGTAGGGCACATAAGGAAAATAAAATTGATGCCAATGGGTTTTCGAAAATTTTATTTTCTTATTGTTGGATCACATGTTGATTGTATACCATGATGATTGTTTATTTAATCTTATGTGGGCTGCCCGTTTTAATGTGTGCTGTGCTGGGGCCTGTGTGCCTGGTTAATAAATGTAAATTATTTATTGTGATCTGCGCATCACATTTTATTTAATTTATAAAGTGTAATTGACCTGCGTGTCAATCTTGTCTAGATAGATTAAATTGTATTTTAATCAGACGAGAGCACAGAGCACACTTGGCAGAGGCGCTTGCAGCAGTGGCTTGACCAGGTGGGAGGCCCAGGGTTCGACTCTGGGACAGGCGTAATTACCTGGTGGGCGCACCTGAGCTGCAGTGGGCGCTTGGGCCCTGGGTTGGGCCAGATGAGATGCAAAGACCCATGAAGAGCTCAAGTGAAGACTTAAGTTAAATTAAGGTCTTACCTAGGCTTAATGTGCTTTTACCACATAAGATCATCATGCTTTCATTTATTGTTAAGAATTGCATGATTTAATCTTCTGCCATCACCATAGGATTTGCATGATAGTGGAGAAGATAAAAAGACTGTTAAAATCTAACGCTAAATATCAAGCTCGTAAGCCTTCTGATGCGAAACCTCACTGTTCTGACTATCGTTGGGGCCGTGTTGTACCCACTCAGTGGGCACGCCCATCTATCTTCAGACGGTGTGTGATTACACCTGCGTGCTACAGAGAAGGGATTTATCGCTTCTCGTTGCTCAGCATAGCACGTGGTGGTCCAGGGAGTAGGTCGGGTCAGCTTGACCATGTAGGCTACATATTGAGCATATGGTAGCCATATGGAGGCAGCCATCTGTGGGATTAGAGACTGTGTTGTACCAACTCAGTTGGCACAGTCTGCTGGATTGCCCAGATGAAGGGGAATCGGACGGGTTGGCGATTGGCAGGGATTGCCTACCAGAGATTAGTGCTTGTACTCTCTGTGCATCTTATCTCGCCTGAGCGGGACGCGGAGCCCAAGTATGAAATCTGGATCCCATCTCACTAAAAGAGTTTTACTCTTTCGGGCTGTTTTGCTGGATTTTTCAGCCAGATAAAATAGTGAGAAAAGAATCTTCCTTAAGTCCTGGATTGATTCTAACATTGATACTGACCTTGCTGTTCTTGCATTGTTGTAGATTACTGCAGCAACGAACACCACAAATTTCAATGTGCGATCCCTACTGGAAAGGGAGAAGTTTGCTGGGCCGAACTTCTCAGACTGGTACGGACACCTTAAGATTGTTCTTAAGGCTGAGAGGAAGCTGTATGTCCTCGAGATGGCTATACCGCCTCAACCCGCTCCGAACGCCGCAAGGGCGGTTCGGGAAGCTTATGAAAAGCATGTCAATGATAGCATTGATGTCGCTTGCCTGATGCTTGCGTCTATGACACCAGAGCTGCAGCGTCAGCATGAGGATCTATCGGCTATAGATATTATAGCGAACCTCAAGCTGCTGTATGCTGCACAGGCGAGGACTGAACGCTATAATTTGACAAAACTTTTCTTTCAGAGCAAACTGGCTGAAGGGAGTCCAGTGGGAGCTCACGTACTCAAGATGATTGGGTACAAGGAGGCTCTAGAGAAACTGGGACACACCATCAATCAGGAGCTTGTTGTAGACATTATTCTGCAGTCTCTCTCGGCCTCTTTCGATCCATTCATTATTAATTTTAATATGAACAAGATCGACTGTACGCCGGCAGAGTTGCTGAACATGCTCTTGACTACAGAGCAGATCTCAGTCTCGTGAGAAGGGAACGCCTTCATCCTCTGTCCTAATCGTTCCTTCTAGGAACAAGAAGAAGGGGAAGAAGGGCAAAGCCCCTATCAAGAGCTACAACAAGGCTATAAAGCTAAAGATAAAGCGGTTGAAGGAATACAGATGTTTCCATTGTGGCCAGTTGGGTCACTGGAAAAAGGACTGTAAAGCGCTCCAAGGAGATAAGAAGGGAAGTAAGCCTTTCGCTTCTAGCTCAGGTATTTACGTGACTGAAGTCATGGTAACTTCTTCTTCTATTTCATGGGTGTTGGACACTGCATGTGGAGTTCACATTTGTTCAAATGTACAGGAACTCAAGAGAAGAAGACAGGTGGGATAGCATGAGGTGGACCTACGAGTTGGAAACGGGGCACGGGTTGCTGCTGTTGCTGTAGGAGAATATCACATCTCTTTACCATCTGGTCTTGTATTAGAACTGGACAATTGTTATTTTGTACCAAGCATAACTAAGAATATTATCTCTATTCCTGCTCTTGTCAGGAAAGGGTTTTCCTTTGAATGCAAATTTTCAAAGTGTTATATTTCTCTTGATAATATTATTTATGCTACTGGCTCAATTAACAATGGGTTATTCATGTTGGACATGGAATGTTCTGTACAACAAATTGATAATAAGAAAGCCAAGTATGTTGATGACAGCACCTTGCTATGGCATAGTCGTTTAGGCCATATTAACAAGAAACGCATTAAGCGGTTGCATGACCATGGACTGCTGGGATCATTCTCCTATGAGGAGCTTGATACATGCCAAGCTTGTTTAATGGGTAAAATGACGAAGTCTCCTTTTTCTAAGGTCAAAGGGCTTCAGGTTTACTAGACCTCATTCACAGCGATGTGTGTGGGCCATTTAGTAAACATGCCAGAGGTGGCTATTCATACTTCATTACCTTTACTGATGATTTCAGTAGGTATGGTTATGTCTATTTAATGAGACATAAGAGTGAATCTTTTGACAAGTTCAAAGAGTTCAAAAATGAAGTACAAAATCAGCTAGGCCGAAATATCAAGGCACTTCGTTCAGATCGAGGTGGTGAATACTTGAGTCGAGAGTTTACTGACTATCTGAAGGAGTGTGGGATTATCTCACAGCTCACTCTGCCAGGAACACCGCAATGGAATGGTGTGTCCGAGAGGAGAAATAGAACCTTACTTGATATGGTTCGTTCAATGATGAGTCAGGCTACTCTACCTTACTCCTTTTGGGGATTTGCACTGGAAACAGCTGCAAAGGTACTAAACCGAGTGCCATCCAAGGCCGTTTCTAAGACTCCATATGAGTTATGGTATGGGAAACTGTAACGCCCTCGATTTTCTGAATTACGATTTAAGGTTAGAAATTCTGTTTCTGTATTTTTATCTGTTAAAATTTTGGGATTTTTGCCTAATTGTAGGACTTTTTCCTACAGGGCAAAAATAATTATTTTCGTTAGGGCTTCGAACCCTCAACCTTGACTATTTGCTCCTGGAATTCTTCCACCATGGTGGCGCATATTTCTGTGTTATTGGAGTGGCGCATGGTGGTTAAGCCCAGGTAAGCCCATTAAAGCCGATTTCCACTTAAGTTAATTGGGTTATTGGATCTTGGATCCGTTTGGGGTGGAAAAAAAAAAAAGGGGGGAAAATTCGTGAGAGCTCCTCTCCCTCATGATTTTTGGTTTGTTTCTTGCCCTAGCCGCCTGTGTTGTCGCCCCTCACTGTGCTTGGCGCCTCCTGCAAATTTCTGACGCTGGTGGTGGCAGACTGGTGGTGGACGAACTTTCTGGAGATCCCTGATCCTCTGTTTTGGCGTTTTCTCTGTGGGCGATTTTTTTCTGGTGAGTAATTCGATCCTAAGGAGTCTAATCCGCTAAATTTTAGATTATCATTCAATTAAAATTCGTTATGGTCGAATTCAAATAATTATAGGGTTTTAAAATCCTGTTCTGCTGAAATCTGCATTCTCTAATCTGACCTTTGTGTACTATAACCCTAATATCTCATGGCCTATAGATCCAAATCGTATGAAACAAATTTTGTATGAAACTAGACACATTCGGCTTTAATTTGAATATGATATCGACCATATCAGAGCTGTATTTGTATTTCAATCTGTATTGCAATCTAGCTGTACAAAATCAGTTTTCTGGAAATCTGGATTTCGACCTTTATGTGTTCGAACCATCATATCTCCCTAGGTATAGCTCGAAATCCTGTGAAACCAGTTTTATTAGACCGTAGGCTTGAAGAGCTTCATTTTGACTCCCATAACGCCTATTTTCGATTAGTTATTTGATCTGAAATATATGTCGCAATTCTGATATATGAATCTGTTTTCTTGAAATCTGAAATTCTGACCATCCCATGTTCGAACCCTTATATCTTCCTGCCTACAATTCGAAATCTTGTGAAACCAGTTTTATTGGAAACTAGATTCAGAGAGCTTCATTTTGAATACAATATTGACTAGCTTTGGTTCGAAATTGGACCAAAAATATATGTTGCAATCTGACAATATAAATCTGCTATGTTTTGGTTAGACGAAAATTCCCTTGTGAGAAAAATTTATCCTGTATGGTTTAATCTCTTAAATTGTGGTCTGTAGTTCTTCTAAAATTTATTTGCTTGATGAGAAATTTTAGAGAAAACAAAATTGGGGATTTAACTAAGAACTTAGGAATTTTTGAAAATCATGGTTCGAGCCAATTTTGGGGCTTTTGTCAATTTTCTTCACAAACGTGTAATTAAAATTATCTGTAGTGGGGGACTGAAATTAATTACATGAAATTTATACGTTCTGTTAAGGTTCTGAAAGTGGCGCCCCTTACAGTAATTTTATAGCTCACGGTTTTAGGAATTTTGAGGAGATTATTTCATGAATAATTTCTGTTCTGTATTTAAATGTTTGTTATATGAATAATTTTTGTTTTGTATTTAATTGTTTATTATGTGGATATTTCCTGTTCTGTTTATATGTTGTGAAGTTTCTGAAAACCTTGAATGTGTTAAAACATTTGTGAGAACATAGAATGGTTTGACATGAATTAAGGTTAGTTGTAAGGAATTCACTCATATAATTTCTGTTCTGTGTTTAAGGACTGGATATTGGGGTGTGTCATTTTCTGGTTTATTAGACTTTGGGCATAATGTAAGAATTAAGTAGTGGTTGATCCTACTTCTCCGTTTCAGTATAATCTGTTCTGTAAAATTATGCCCTAGTGTAGCACTCTTCCGTGTCCTTACCCTCCTTCTGTGGCGCTGTAATGGTGCTGATAGTCTACTACGACCCTTGAGACACTATTTCTGTTCAGTTCTGGGTATTGGAGGCCAGAGTGCCACGTCCTAACAAGACGGGGGCCACCCACTGATACCTCCTCTACCATTCAGTTCTGGGTATTGGAGGCCAGAGTGCCACGTCCTAACAAGACGGGGGCCACCCACTGATACCTCCTCTACCATTCAGTTCTGGGTATTGGAGGCCAGAGTGCCACGTCCTGACAAGACGGGGGCCACCCACTGATACCTCCTCTACCATTCAGTTCTGGGTATTGGAGGCCAGAGTGCCACGTCCTGACAAGACGGGGGCCACCCACTGATACCTCCTCTACCATTCAGTTCTGGGTATTGGAGGCCAGAGTGCCACGTCCTAACAAGACGGGGGCCACCCACTGATACCTCCTCTACCATTCTGTTCTGGGTATTGGAGACCAGAGTGCCACGTCCTGACAAGACGGGGGCCACCCACTGATATCTCCTCTACCATTCTGTTTCTGATATGCATGCATTGTCTCGTCCTCGGCAGAGGTGGGGTCAGACCTTCTGTGGTCATCAGGCCTTCTGTGGCCTTTCTGTTTCCGATGTAGACTATCCGTTTGGACTCTGAAAATTCTGATTTTCTGTCTGTCAGTTCTGATTTCTGTAGTTCTGTTTCGATCTGTATTTAGATGTATTAGGCGGTGTGGTTAGTTGGTATGGGTTGGTATATTCATATCCTACCTGCTTGAAGCCTATTGTTACAAGTATCTGTATTTGATTGTGTTTTGTTTCTGATATGAGTGTGCATGTTAAGCTGATTTATTTTATCTGTTAAATAAAAGAATTTCAACTTAAGCATGATATTTTTGATGTGTACTATGGATGACTTTTAGTGTCTTTTACTCACTGAGCTTTTTAGCTCACCTCCGTTGTTTAAATGTTTTCAGGTGAGACATCAAGACAGTAACCGCTACAGCTAATTGTTATGATGCTAATGTTTGATGTAATTTCTAAGAATTTTCTTCTAAAAATTTATCAGGCCTGCGTGCCTAATTTGTTATGACTTATGTGACACGTTTTATCTCCTGAGGGCTTATGCCTGTTTTCAGGATATTATATTATAGTTGTCTCGTTTAAATTATTGGATACGAGTCTTGGATTCTTTTAGTGAATTGGTTCTTATTTTGAAATGTCCGATTTGAGATGTGTAACCGAATTTGTGTTGTTTTAGTATCTGAATAATCAGTTCTGCATATTTCTGAAATTCCACATATGTGTAGTGTGGACATTTGTTGTTGTTACATGTGTGTCTGTGCAGCAGTAGTTTAGTATACTTGCTGCCAGATTTTTTCTGAACTTCCGGATTTCTATTTCCTAGTAAATCGATCCTACTCAGTTCTGTGCGGTTTTCAGTTCCGTAGTAATGTCCTTCGATGCCGCTTTCTTCTTGTGTATTAATGGAAGAGTAAAAATTTTTTTTTAGCCCCGTATTTTACTTGTATGCGTGTGGGGTGTGTTCTGAGGGATGTTACAGATGGTATCAGAGGATTTTTACTAGCAATTAGAAACTCCGGGGAAGGAAAACTCTGTTTGTGTATTGCTAGAAACCAAGTTAGGATCTGAACTCTGTTTGTGTATTGCTAGAAACCAAGTTAGGATCTGATTGTGATTGAATATTGGTTGTTATTCTACTGTGTTATGTGATGCAGGTAAACATAAATGGTGCGACCAAGAGCTAGCAGTAGCAACGGTGATCAACAGCCTGATCTGAGGCAGACCATGGAGGCTATGACTGCTATGATGCAACAACAGAACGCATTCATTCAGCAGCAAACTCAGATGATGCAGCAGCAGCAGGCGCAGCACATGGAGGTTCAGCAACAGTTATTGCAGCGGCTGTCGCAGACACAGTCTCAGTCACAGGCACAACCGGCTGGTTCTCCTCTGGGTGATGGCGCACATCAACGATATGCTCGGTTGGTTCGAGAATTTCAGCACCTGAACCCGACTGCATTTTATGGTAGTCCGGGGCCCAGAGCTGCTGAGGATTGGCTTTTGACACTGGAAAAGATTTTCCAGGTTTTGCGCTGTGATGATGCAGACAAGCTATGTTTGTCTGTCTTCATGTTGCGTGGAGATGCTGAAGATTGGTGGAAGGGAGTCGTCAGACTGGCGGCAACTGAATCCAGAGTTGTTGATTGGCAGTACTTCATGATGAAGTTCAATGCTAAGTTTTTCCCCTCTAGCTTATCTGAGGAGCGCGAGGTGGAGTTTATTCGTCTTGAGCAGGGCGACCTGACGGTGGATCAGTATGAAGCCACATTCGCTCGGTTGTCGGGGTATGCTCCTCACTTAGTCAACACCGAGGAAAGAAGAGCCAAGAAGTTTCAGCGGGGTTTGAGGAAAGATATCAGGACAAGGGTAGCTATGCTACACTTGGAAACTTATGCTGAAGTGGTAGACAGGGCTCGCACTGCTGAGAGGTGCATTGTGGAGATGGCTGCAGATACTATTCCAGTCACTGCACCCGCCCCTACTTCTGTGACTTACGCACCCACTCTGGGTGGTAAGGATAAGAAGAATTTCAAGAGGAAGAAAGACAATAAGGGCAGATACCAACCTTATCAGAAGCCAGCCAGCACAGTTTCTCAGAATGGCAAGAAGTGTCTCCACGGTGGGAGCACTAAACATCAGGATAACGAGTGCTACAGGAAGACTGGCGCTTGCTTCAGATGTGGTAAGGTGGGGCATATGATTAGGGACTGTCCTATGCCGGATGCTAGAGGACAGGGTCAGGGTGAGAAGCCTACTGTGCAGACTCGCGTGTATGCCATCGCGGAGAGGGATGCTTCGGCTTCGAAGTCCGTGGTGGAAGGTACACTTTATGTGTTTAGTTATTTGGCACGCATTCTTTTTGATCCTGGTGCCAATTTATCCTTTGTGTCTGCATGTTTTGCATCATGTCTGCCTGTGTTGCCTAGGATACTTGATTTCTGTATTTCTGTTCATACACCTATGGGTGAGGCCGTATCTACAGATATAACATACCCTGACTGTTTGATTAAGGTAGAAGGATATGATTTACCTATTGATTTGATTAGTCTTCCTATGAAAGACTATGACATCATTCTGGGCATGGATTGGCTGTCTGCCTATCATGCTACTTTAGATTGTTTTGAAAAGCTAATTACTCTGCATCTAAGTGATGGACAGCAACTGGTTATCCAAGGCCGGATTTCAGAACAAGAGCCTTTGGTGATATCTCATCTGCAGGCCAGGAAGCTTTTAGCCCAGGGCTGCAAGGGGTATCTGGCGCATGTCAAGGTGCAGACTGAGCCTGATTTGGATCTGGCTAAAATTCCTGTGGTAAGAGAGTTTGCTGACGTCTTCTCTGATTTATCTGGGTTACCACCTAGCAGAGAAGTTGAGTTTGGTATCGAGTTGTTGCCAGGCACGGCACCGATATCTAAAGCTCCTTACAGGATGGCAACTTCAGAACTGACAGAGCTGAAGAAGCAACTGGAAGAACTATTAGAGAAGGGGTATATTCTACCCAGTGTTTCTCCATGGGGAGCACCGGTGTTATTTGTGAAGAAGAAGGATGGTACTTTGCGCATGTGCATCGATTACCGTCAACTCAATCAAGTGACTGTTAAGAATAAGTACCCATTACCCCGTATTGATGATCTCTTTGATCAGTTGCAGGGTGCTACTGTATTCTCTAAAATTGATCTGAGGTCTGGCTATTATCAGATGAAAGTTCAGGAGGAGGATGTACCTAAAACTGCATTCAGGACCAGGTATGGGCACTATGAGTTTCTTGTTATGCCCTTTGGACTGACAAATGCCCCTGCGGTGTTTATGGATCTGATGAACAGGGTATTTCATGAGCTCCTGGACAAATGTGTGGTCGTCTTCATTGATGATATTCTGATCTACTCCAAGAATGCGCAAGATCACTCTCAGGATTTGCGCAAGGTGCTGGAGATTCTGAGGCTGAAGCAGCTGTATGCTAAGGCCAGCAAATGGAGTTCTGGCTAAATCAGATTGGCTTTCTGGGGCACATTATTTCTGATCAGGGTGTGTCTGTGGATCCAGTGAAGGTGGAGGCCATTCTTCACTGGGGAAGACCAACTACAGCGACTGAGGTCAGAAGTTTTCTGGGCTTAGCTGGATATTACCGCCGCTTTGTGGAAGGTTTTTCCAAGCTGGCAGGTCCTCTGACTAAGCTAACTAGAAAAAATTTAAAGTTTGAGTGGTCTGATGATTGTGAGTCTAGTTTTCAGGAACTGAAAAAGAGACTGACCAGTGCTCCTATCCTCATCATTCCCTGTGATGGAGAGAAGTTCACTGTTTACACTGATGCCTCTGGTAAGGGTCTGGGTGCTGTACTGATGCAGCAAGGAAAAGTAGTCGCTTATGCTTCAAGGCAACTCAAAGATTACGAAGTAAACTACCCCACTCATGATCTGGAGTTGGCAGCTGTAGTTTTTGCCTTGAAAATCTGGAGGCACTATCTGTTTGGACAGACATTTGAATTGTTTACAGATCACCAGAGTTTGAAGTATATCTTCACTCAGAAAGAGCTGAATATGAGACAGAGGCGATGGCTTGAATTGATAAAGGATTATGACTTCACCATCCAATATCAGTCTGGTAAAGCCAATGTGGTGGCTGATGCTCTTAGTCGGTATCCTGTGACTCAGATAGCTGCATTGCGAGTCCAGGAGTGGCGACTATTGCAGGAGTTCAGTGACATGCATCTGAGTGTGACTCCGGGTGAGAGAGGCGGTCTTCTGGCTTCTCTCAGGGTTCAGTCAGACTTACTGCAGAGACTGAGATCAGGGCAGCAGTCAGATCAGGATATTCTACGGTGGAAAGAGAGGTCTGAGCAAGACTGGGATGAGAATTTCAGTATGTCGGATGATGGTCTCCTCAGATTTCGTGGAAGGGTCTGTGTCCCTGAGGACCCTGAGTTGAGAAATGAAATTCTTAAGGAAAGTCATTGCACTAAGTATACCGTTCATCCTGGTAGTACCAAGATGTATCAGGATCTGAAAAAGACTTTCTGGTGGCACGGTATGAAGAAGGATTTGCATTTGTTTGTGTCCAGATGTTTGACTTTCCAAACCGTGAAGGCTGAGCATCAGAGGCCGGGCGGTTTGATGCAGTCTCTCCCTATTCCTCAGTGGAAGTGGGAGCATATCAGTATGGACTTTGTGTGTGGACTGCTCAATACCAGAAGGAATCATGATGCCGTATGGGTGATTGTGGACAGACTCACGAAGTCAGCTCACTTCTTACCGATCAAAATGACTTACAGTTTGGATCGGTTAGCAAAACTGTACATCGATGAGATTGTCAGATTACATGGAGTTCCCTTGGACATTGTCTCTGATCGTGATCCTCGATTTCTATCCAGGTTTTGGAAGAAATTACAGGAAGATTTGGGAACTAATCTGAGTTTCAGCACTGCATATCATCCTCAATCTGATGGTCAGACAGAGAGAACTATTCAGACACTTGAGGATCTTCTGAGATCTTATGTGATTGACTGGTCTGTTGAGTGGGATCTGGACTTATCACTGATAGAGTTCACCTACAACAATAGCTTTCACTCTAGCATACAGATGGATCCGTATGAGGCCCTATATGGGAGGAAATGTAGAACACCTATATGCTGGGAGGAAACTGGGGACAGAACAGTGCTAAGGTCTGATGCTGTGCAGGAAGCCACTGAGAAGATCAGAGAAATTCAGAAAAAGATGAAGATTGCTCAGGATAGACAGAAGAGTTATGCTGATGTGAGGCGGCGTCCTCTTGAGTTTTTGGTGGGAGAGCATGTTTTCCTAAAGGTCTCACCTATGAAAGGGGTGATGAGATTTGGGAAGAAGGGAAAATTGAGTCCCAGGTACATTGGTCCCTTTGATATCATTGAGAGGGTTGGACCTGTGGCATACCGACTTGCTTTGCCCCATCACTGGAACACCTCCATAATGTGTTCCATGTTTCTGCACTCAGAAAATATTGTTCTGATCCTTCTCATGTTCTGGAGTTGGAACCTCTTCAGCTTGAAGAGAACATGACTTTGGTGGTGAAACCTCTCAGAATTGAAGATAGAAAAGAGAAAGTGCTGAGAAATAAGGTTATTCCACTTGTGAAAGTCATCTGGGGAAATCAGTCTGTTGAAGAAGCCTCTTGGGAGGTTGAAGCAGATATGAGAAAGGAGCATCCTCACCTGTTCAGTGACGGGCTTGGTCAGCTTTAGAGGACTAAAGCTCTATAAGGGGGGGAGGATGTAACGCCCTCGATTTTCTGAATTACGATTTAAGGTTAGAAATTCTGTTTCTGTATTTTTATCTGTTAAAATTTTGGGATTTTTGCCTAATTGTAGGACTTTTTCCTACAGGGCAAAAATAATTATTTTCGTTAGGGCTTCGAACCCTCAACCTTGACTATTTGCTCCTGGAATTCTTCCACCATGGTGGCGCATATTTCTGTGTTATTGGAGTGGCGCATGGTGGTTAAGCCCAGGTAAGCCCATTAAAGCCGATTTCCACTTAAGTTAATTGGGTTATTGGATCTTGGATCCGTTTGGGGTGGAAAAAAAAAAAAGGGGGGGAAATTCGTGAGAGCTCCTCTCCCTCACGATTTTTGGTTTGTTTCTTGCCCTAGCCGCCTGTGTTGTCGCCCCTCACTGTGCTTGGCGCCTCCTGCAAATTTCTGACGCTGGTGGTGGCAGACTGGTGGTGGACGAACTTTCTGGAGATCCCTGATCCTCTGTTTTGGCGTTTTCTCTGTGGGCGATTTTTTTCTGGTGAGTAATTCGATCCTAAGGAGTCTAATCCGCTAAATTTTAGATTATCATTCAATTAAAATTCGTTATGGTCGAATTCAAATAATTATAGGGTTTTAAAATCCTGTTCTGCTGAAATCTGCATTCTCTAATCTGACCTTTGTGTACTATAACCCTAATATCTCATGGCCTATAGATCCAAATCGTATGAAACAAATTTTGTATGAAACTAGACACATTCGGCTTTAATTTGAATATGATATCGACCATATCAGAGCTGTATTTGTATTTCAATCTGTATTGCAATCTAGCTGTACAAAATCAGTTTTCTGGAAATCTGGATTTCGACCTTTATGTGTTCGAACCATCATATCTCCCTAGGTATAGCTCGAAATCCTGTGAAACCAGTTTTATTAGACCGTAGGCTTGAAGAGCTTCATTTTGACTCCCATAACGCCTATTTTCGATTAGTTATTTGATCTGAAATATATGTCGCAATTCTGATATATGAATCTGTTTTCTTGAAATCTGAAATTCTGACCATCCCATGTTCGAACCCTTATATCTTCCTGCCTACAATTCGAAATCTTGTGAAACCAGTTTTATTGGAAACTAGATTCAGAGAGCTTCATTTTGAATACAATATTGACTAGCTTTGGTTCGAAATTGGACCAAAAATATATGTTGCAATCTGACAATATAAATCTGCTATGTTTTGGTTAGACGAAAATTCCCTTGTGAGAAAAATTTATCCTGTATGGTTTAATCTCTTAAATTGTGGTCTGTAGTTCTTCTAAAATTTATTTGCTTGATGAGAAATTTTAGAGAAAACAAAATTGGGGATTTAACTAAGAACTTAGGAATTTTTGAAAATCATGGTTCGAGCCAATTTTGGGGCTTTTGTCAATTTTCTTCACAAACGTGTAATTAAAATTATCTGTAGTGGGGGACTGAAATTAATTACATGAAATTTGTACGTTCTGTTAAGGTTCTGAAAGTGGCGCCCCTTACAGTAATTTTATAGCTCACGGTTTTAGGAATTTTGAGGAGATTATTTCATGAATAATTTCTGTTCTGTATTTAAATGTTTGTTATATGAATAATTTCTGTTCTGTATTTAATTGTTTATTATGTGGATATTTCCTGTTCTGTTTATATGTTGTGAAGTTTCTGAAAACCTTGAATGTGTTAAAACATTTGTGAGAACATAGAATGGTTTGACATGAATTAAGGTTAGTTGTAAGGAATTCACTCATATAATTTCTGTTCTGTGTTTAAGGACTGGATATTGGGGTGTGTCATTTTCTGGTTTATTAGACTTTGGGCATAATGTAAGAATTAAGTAGTGGTTGATCCTACTTCTCCGTTTCAGTATAATCTGTTCTGTAAAATTATGCCCTAGTGTAGCACTCTTCCGTGTCCTTACCCTCCTTCTGTGGCGCTGTAATGGTGCTGATAGTCTACTACGACCCTTGAGACACTATTTCTGTTCAGTTCTGGGTATTGGAGGCCAGAGTGCCACGTCCTAACAAGACGGGGGCCACCCACTGATACCTCCTCTACCATTCAGTTCTGGGTATTGGAGGCCAGAGTGCCACGTCCTAACAAGACGGGGGCCACCCACTGATACCTCCTCTACCATTCAGTTCTGGGTATTGGAGGCCAGAGTGCCACGTCCTGACAAGACGGGGGCCACCCACTGATACCTCCTCTACCATTCAGTTCTGGGTATTGGAGGCCAGAGTGCCACGTCCTAACAAGACGGGGGCCACCCACTGATACCTCCTCTACCATTCAGTTCTGGGTATTGGAGGCCAGAGTGCCACGTCCTAACAAGACGGGGGCCACCCACTGATACCTCCTCTACCATTCTGTTCTGGGTATTGGAGACCAGAGTGCCACGTCCTGACAAGACGGGGGCCACCCACTGATATCTCCTCTACCATTCTGTTTCTGATATGCATGCATTGTCTCGTCCTCGGCAGAGGTGGGGTCAGACCTTCTGTGGTCATCAGGCCTTCTGTGGCCTTTCTGTTTCCGATGTAGACTATCCGTTTGGACTCTGAAAATTCTGATTTTCTGTCTGTCAGTTCTGATTTCTGTAGTTCTGTTTCGATCTGTATTTAGATGTATTAGGCGGTGTGGTTAGTTGGTATGGGTTGGTATATTCATATCCTACCTGCTTGAAGCCTATTGTTACAAGTATCTGTATTTGATTGTGTTTTGTTTCTGATATGAGTGTGCATGTTAAGCTGATTTATTTTATCTGTTAAATAAAAGAATTTCAACTTAAGCATGATATTTTTGATGTGTACTATGGATGACTTTTAGTGTCTTTTACTCACTGAGCTTTTTAGCTCACCTCCGTTGTTTAAATGTTTTCAGGTGAGACATCAAGACAGTAACCGCTACAGCTAATTGTTATGATGCTAATGTTTGATGTAATTTCTAAGAATTTTCTTCTAAAAATTTATCAGGCCTGCGTGCCTAATTTGTTATGACTTATGTGACACGTTTTATCTCCTGAGGGCTTATGCCTGTTTTCAGGATATTATATTATAGCTGTCTCGTTTAAATTATTGGATACGAGTCTTGGATTCTTTTAGTGAATTGGTTCTTATTTTGAAATGTCCGATTTGAGATGTGTAACCGAATTTGTGTTGTTTTAGTATCTGAATAATCAGTTCTGCATATTTCTGAAATTCCACATATGTGTAGTGTGGACATTTGTTGTTGTTACATGTGTGTCTGTGCAGCAGTAGTTTAGTATACTTGCTGCCAGATTTTTTCTGAACTTCCGGATTTCTATTTCCTAGTAAATCGATCCTACTCAGTTCTGTGCGGTTTTCAGTTCCGTAGTAATGTCCTTCGATGCCGCTTTCTTCTTGTGTATTAATGGAAGAGTAAAAATTTTTTTTTAGCCCCGTATTTTACTTGTATGCGTGTGGGGTGTGTTCTGAGGGATGTTACAGAAACAGCCAAGCTTGACATTTATTAAAATCTGGGGTTGCGAGGCTTATGTCAAAAAGCTCGCCTCTGGGAAACTGGAGAGCAGATCTGATAAATGTATCTTTGTCGGTTACCCTAAAGAAACTAAGGGTTATTATTTCTACAATCCTGAGGAGAACAAGGTATTTGTTGCTCGGACGGCTATTTTTCTTGAGAAGGAATTTCTTCTGCAAGAGGCCAGTGGGAGAGAAATAAAGCTGGATGAGAATCCAGATGCAGGACAAAGTAGTTAAGCACAGTTGGATGAGCCTGAGCCAGGAGATCAGGTTATTGAACAACCTGAGGCTCAGATATCATGGGAACTGCGAAGATCGGGAAGGATCCGTCGACAGCCTGAGCGCTATGACGGAGTCTACATCATTGATGATGAACCCCTCACTTATGCGGATGCGGTCAGTGGACCGGACTCAGCGAGATGGCTTGAAGCTATGAGCGCCGAGATGGACTCCATGTCTGATAACCAAGTCTGGGATTTGGTTGATCCGCCTCCGGGAGTAATCCCTATAGGCTGTAAGTGGATCTTCAAGAAGAAGATTGACATGGATGGTAACGTGGTTACCTATAAAGGCAGGCTAGTTGCGAAAGGTTTCAAACAAATCTACGGGATAGATTATGATGAAACTTTCTCTCCTGTAGCCATGTTCAAGTCTATTCGGATTATTCTCGCGATAGCTGCATATTATGATTATGAGATCTGGCAAATGGATGTGAAGACCGCTTTCCTTAATGGAACTCTAGAACAGGATGTGTACATGACACAACCTGAAGGTTTCACTAATCCATCAGATCGTCATAAAATATGCAAATTAAAGAAGTCCATTTATGGACTTAAACAAGCATCGCGAAGCTGGAATATTCGTTTTGATGAATCAATCTGTAAGTTTGGTTTCATCAAGAATGAAGATGACCCGTTTGTATATAAGAGGTTTAGTGGGAGCGTGATTACTTTCCTAGTTCTCTACGTCGATGATATCTTGATCATTGGAAACGATATTCCTGAACTGCATGCTGTCAAAGCATGGTTAAGAAAATGTTTCCAGATGGAAGATTTAGGAGAAGCAGCCTATGTATTAGGTGTGAAGATCTACAGAGATAGATCTAAGAGGCTTCTCGGGCTGTGCCAGAGTACTTACATCGATAAAGTCCTGGAGAGATTTCACTTAGAGAATTCTAAAAGAGGATATCTTCCAGTCAGACATGGTCTGAATCTTTCAAAGAGTCAGTGTCCACAAACACAGACTGAGAAAGATGAAATGGACAATACGCCTTATGCTTCGGCTATTGGGTCCATTATGTATACGATGTTGTATACTCGCCCAGACGTTGCTTACGGGTTAAGCGTAACCAGTCGATTCCAAAGTAATCCAGGTAAGGCACACTGGATTGCAGTCAAGAACATTTTGAAATATCTTCGGAGGACCAAAGATATGTTCTTGATTTATGGAGGTCAGGAAGAACTCAGTATTGAAGGATATACTGACGCTTCGTTCCAATCTGACCAGGATGATTTCCGATCGCAATCAGGCTATGTTTTAGCTTGAATGGAGGAGCAGTGGTCTGGAAAAGTTTCAAACAGTCAATTGTTGCTGATTCCACAACAGAAGCCGAGTATGTTGCAGCCTCGGAAGCATCCAAGGAGGCAGTCTGGATTCGTAAGTTCGTTCAGGAACTTGGTGTTGTTCCTTCGAGTGCAGATCCATTGGTTATCTTCTGTGATAACACTGGAGCTATAGCTCAAGCAAAGGAACCACGGTCACACCAGAAGTCCAAGCACATACAGAGAAGGTTTCTCTTGATTCGGGAGATCATTAATCGTGGCGAGATCAAAATCTGCAAGGTTCATACAGATGACAATCTAGCTGACCCGCTTACTAAACCTCTGGCGCAGCAGAAGCATGAGAAGCACTGTAATAATATGGGTTTGAGATTTCTCAACCATTAGATTAAGTGCAAGTGGGAGATTGTTGGGGTATGCCCTTAAGGCTAATGTTTGAAGCCTTGGGATTATTTCAGTATCATGTTTAAACTCTACGTTTATAAAGGCAATGGTTGTTATTCAGGTTGTTACATCATCTACTGCAATATGTATACTTCTGAATAATGTCTCAATGCTGTTCAGCTTGGCTGACATGCAGTTTTGTCCTTAGTCGAGATATCTTGGTGAACATGAGACAGCCTTGATATGATTAAGACTAATATGTGTTCTAATCTTATAGGATGCTTCGAGCATGGAATAAGATGTAGACTCATAGGTACATTGGATGTACTGGACAGACCCTACTTAGGATATTCAATTGCTTGTCACAATGTGAATAATCCTTATATGCAAACAAGTGGCATATTTCCTCTGACTTGAGATCACTTGTGTTTCTAAATGATGATTGGCATTGTTTTGAGGTAGTTCGATATCATTTGAACCATAATGGTTATAGATTATCTTGGATAATGAGCATGAGTCATGTTAGGGCACTAGTGATAGATATAGGATTGCCGTCTCCTTGATTGGAGTGTGATGTTCTATAGGGGCCCCCTGGATGAGATGATTGAGAAAGTGTATGGCCATACCCAGATGACTATGATCATCTGATCTAATCATTCTCATCATATTGGAATTACAGGCTTGACACGCTTGTCCAATAAGAACGTCCAGTGGCAAAGGAAACACATATGCCTAGTGAGTTGGGTTCACACTTGTGCTGTGGTTTGGGTGTAGTCTTGGAAGACTCTTTCCTTTATATCGGGAGATAGTGATGTGTTGCTAGATACCCCTCACTGATCGTGATAACGTAAGTTATCATTACCGACATATAAAGGAAACCCTTAGGGTCGCACAATTTGATGATATGGCTTACTTAAGTCAGATCGTGTGGACTGAATTGTTCTGGTTCAGTTTAAAGGGATTTAATCTCTGATTGTAAGTGAGATGTGGTCTGATCATGTTTGATTGATTAGGGCTTGAGATCGGTAAGCTTCGATCGAGAGAATTGATGCTAGATCGGTGAGATCAAGAGCATCAAGAGATGAACGGTTGGATCTTGAACCTTTAGGGTTTATTGTGATCTGAACCAGATGCTTGGCTTAATTGGTCTTTGAACCAAACCGAAATTGAACCAGCTCATCATGTGAGCGCATGGTTCAAGGGGAGAGCAAAATGCGTTCGGGTAAACCCATGGTCGCATGAACGTTGGTGGTTTGCTATTTTTAGAAGCCATGAGGCCACGCCTCACGTTCACACCAAGAGAAGTTTTATTCTCGCCTCTCGCCCCTCTCTCTAGAGGTTCACTCGTTGTGTGTCGCCTTGACGCTTTGGAGAGGATTCGGCCAAGAAGAAAAAACATCTCCTTCCCTTCCATTCGATCAGGAGACCTTGGAACCTTGCTAGCACAAGGAGCACTAAGGGAGTAGGCGCATTGATCACCTTGTGTGCGCACCATTTGGAGGAGAAGCGTTTGACTCTCTACTTCCTAGTCGCCATCCAAGAAATGGCATCGGTAAGGATCGATTCTCATGTATACAAAATTTTAAAGTTGATCATACTGCATGCATCGATCTAGAAACCTTTTTCCGCTGTGTTAAAACTGTTGGGGTATGCCCTTAAGGCTAATGTTTGAGGCCTTGGGATTGTATAAGTGTCATGTAATAAACTCTTAAGTTTATAAAGGCATGGTTATTATTCAGGTTGCTACCTTGTCTGCTGTAATAAGTGTACTTCTGAATAATGTCTCAAAGCTGTTCAGCTAGGCTGACAGGCTATATGTCCTTAGTCGAGATATCTTGGTGAACATGAGACAACCTTGATATGATTGAGACTAATATGTGTTCTAATCTTATAGGATGCTTCGAGCATGGAATAAGATGTAGACTCATGGGTACATTGGATGTACTGGACAGACCCTACTAGGATATTCAATTGCTTGTCACAATGTGAATGATCCTTGTATGCACTGAGTGGCACATGTCCTTTGACTTGAGATCACTTGTGTTTCTAAATGATGATTGTCATTGTTTTGGGGTAGTTCAATATCATTTGAAACATAATGATTATAGACTATCTTGGATAATGATCATGAGTCAGGTTAGGGCACTAGTAATAGATAAAGGATTGCCGTCTCCTTGTTCAAGGAGTGTGATGTTCTAAAGGGCCCCCCTGTATGAGATGATTGAGATAGTGTATGGCCATACCCAGGTGACTATGTTCATCTGATCTAATCATGCTCATCGTATTGGAGTTACAAGCTTGACACGCTTGTCCAATAAGAACATCCAGTGGCAAAGGAAACATGTATGCCTTGTGAATAGATTCACACTTGTGCTAAGGTTTGGG
Source organism: Costus lasius (assembly GCA_027563935.2). Classification (NCBI taxonomy): domain Eukaryota; kingdom Viridiplantae; phylum Streptophyta; class Magnoliopsida; order Zingiberales; family Costaceae; genus Costus; species Costus lasius. Next base: position 52,089,774 of record CM050449.1, read on the forward strand.
AGTAGTCTTGGAAGACTCTTTCCTTTATATCGGGAGACAGTGATGTGTTGCTAGATACCCCTCACTGATCGTGATAACGTTAGTTATCGTTACCGACATTTAGAGGAAACCCTCAGGGTCGCACAATTTGATGATATGGCTTACTTGAGTCAGATCGTGTGGACTGGATTCTTTGAGTTCAGATTAAAGGGGTTTAATCTCTGATTGTAAGTGAGATCTGGTCTGATCATGTTTGATTGATTATGGCTTGAGGTTGGTAAGCTTCGATCGAGAGAGATGATGCTAGATCGGAGAGATCAAGGGCATCAGGAGATGAATGGTTAGATCATGAGCCTTGGGGTTCAATTTGGTCTAGACCAAGTGGCTTGAGCTATTTTGGTTTGGTTTAATGAACCAAAATTCGATTTGACGTTTTGGCTTGAACCGGTTCACAAAGGTGAACGCATGGTTCAATGCCAATATGCGTTTTTGGGTTGGCTTGAGCGCATGGCTTGATTGTCTTCCATTTATGGAAAGTCATCAAGGCCAATTTTCTCAAAAACGCCAAAACGCATATGCGTTGAGCTCTTGACTTCAACGCCTTGATCTTTGGTTGGGGTGGTTGATGAAGAGTGAAGCCTTGTTGCAAGAGGAGCTCTCGGCCAAGAAAGTGAATCATCTCATCATCCTCTTCCATTCGACAAAAGAAAGCTTGGGTGTCTTGCTAGCACAAGGGACGTCAAGAAGTAAGCATCTTCATCTTGTGTGTGAACTTGTGGAGGAGATCTAAGTTGTTCTCTTCATCCAAGCCGACTTCCAAGCCTATGGCGTTGGTATGAATCTCCCCTTGTTCTTATAAATCTATGGTAGTTGAACATATGGCATGCAAATGATCTTCAAACCCTTGCTTCCGCTTGCATAAGTTTCATTTGCGCCATGCTTAGGGTTTTTGCCCCCCTCTCGAAAGGGGTTCCTGCAATTGGTATCAGAGCGTGGCTCCTTGCATGCTATTATGTTTGCTGATGTGATCCATGTTTACACTTATGCTTAGATCTATGGTTGGTTACATGCGCAAGTTCATAAAAATTTTTTATGATGCGAAATACAACATGCATAATGTTTATTGCTCTTAGCCGCATGCTTTAGTGCTTGTTGTTGTTTTGTCTATGTTGCGCTCCCCCTTGAAGGGGACTCTACAAATGTTATAGATGGCGCATGGTTGATTGGTGCATCTTACATGTTGTTTTTGACAAAACAAAACATCTTGCGCGCCTCATCTAGATCTAAGGCCCTACTTTAAACCCTTAGATGGGTTGATGGGGTTGAAAGCATCTTCTAGGTTAGATCCAACTAGTCTTATCAGACCATCTGACAGCCTAGATGGGTTGACCAGATAGCACCTGTGCGCAAGCACATGGTGGCTATAGGTTAACTGCATCAAAGGTGTGTAGCGAGGTCTGGTTGAGACAACCAGTGAACACTCTTGAGTTAGGCCCGGGGTCACACCCGCTTGCCAGAACTCTTGAAGGTTGTTCAGCCCTGGCGCATGCATGGTTGACCATTAGGTCAACTCGAGTCAGTTAGGACTCGGTGCATGCAAGGGCAGAGGATCTGACTAGATGGATGAGTGGATCCCCATCAATGGACCATTGTAAGGTTGTAGGACACCTAAGGAAATTAAAATTGATGCCATGGGTTTTCAAAAATTTAATTTCATGTATGGATCACATGTTGATTTGAAGCCATATGCTTGTTTATTTAATCTTATGTGGGTTGCCCTAATGTGTGCTGTGCTGGGGCCTGCGTGCCTGGATTTAAAATTGTAAATTAATTTGTGATCTGCGTATCACATCGTATTTAATTTATAATATGTGTTTGACCTGCGAGTCAAAGCTTGTCTAGATAGATCAAAATGTATTTTGACTAGACAAGAACATAAAGGCACACATCCAAGAGGAGCATTCACCTGGTGGCGCACCTGAGGTGCTCTTGGCGCTAGGGCCCTGGGTTGGACCAGATGAGATGCAAAAGGAGCTCAAGTGAAGACTTAAGTAAAATTAAGGTCTTACTTAGGGTTCATGGGCTTTTACCACATAAGATCATGCTTTCTATTTATTGCTTATATAATTAGAATTGCATGTGTTTATCTTCTGCTATCACCATAGGAATTGCATGATAGTGAAGAAGATAAAAGACCGTTAAAATCCAACGCTAACATATCAAGCTCGTAAGCCTTCTGACGCGAAACCTCACCGTTCTGACTATCGTTGGAGCCGTGTTGTACCCACTCAGTGGGCACGTCCATCTATCTTCAGACGGTGCAGGATTACACCTGCGTGTTACAGAGCAGGGATTTATCCCTTCTCGTTGCTCAGCATAGCACGTGGTGGTCCAGGGAGTAGGTCAGGTCAGCTTGACCATGTAGGCTACATATGTGGCGCATATGGTAGCACATGGAGGCAGCCATCTGAAGGATCAGAGACTGTGTTGTACCAACTCAGTTGGCACAGTCTGCTGGATTGCCCAGATGAAGGGGAATCGCACGGGTTGGCGATTGGCTGAGTTAGCCTACCAGAAATTAGTGCTTGTACTCTCTGTGCATCTTATCTCGCCTGAGCGGGACGCGGAGACCAAGTATGAAATCTGGATCCCATCTCACTAAAAGAGTGCTACTCTTTCGGACTGTTTACTGGATTTTTCAGTCAGACAAAATAGTGAGAAAAGAATCTTTCTTAAGTCCTGGATTGATTCTATACATTGATGCTGACCTTGCTGTTCTTGCATTGTTGTAGATACCTGCAGCAACGAACACCATGAGCTTCAATGTGCGATCCCTACTGGAAAGGGAGAAGTTTGCTGGGCCGAACTTCTCTGACTGGTTTGGACACCTTAAGATCGTTCTTAAGGCAGAGAGGAAACTATATGTCCTCGAGACGGCGATACCGCCGCAGCCCGCTCCGAACGCCGCAAGGGCGGTTCGGGATACCTATGAAAAGCACGTCAATGATAGCATTGATGTCGCTTGCCTGATGCTAGCGTCTATGACGCCACCGCTGCAGCGTCAGCATGAGGATATGTCGGCTATAGAGATTATAGCGAACCTCAAGATGCTGTATGCTGCACAGGCGAGGACAGAACGCTATAATCTGACGAAGCTCTTCTTTCAGAGCAAACTGGCTGAGGGGAGCCCAGTGGGAGCTCACGTGCTCAAGATGATTGGGCACAAGGAGGCTCTGGAGAAACTGGGGCATACCATCAACCAGGAGCTTGCTGTAGACATAATTCTACAGTCTCTTCCGCCTTCTTTCGATGCGTTCATTATTAACTTTAATATGAACAAAATCGATTGCACTCCGGCAGAGCTGTTGAATATGCTCTTGACTACTGAGGAAACTCTGAAGGGTAAGCCTTCAACCTCTATCTTGATGGTTCCTTATAGGAACAAGAAGAAGGGGAAGAAGGGCAAGGCCCCTGTCAAGAACTACAGCAAGGCTCTGAAACAGAAGGTGAAGCGGTCGAAGGACAACAGGTGTTTCCACTGTGGCCAGCTAGGTCACTGGAAAAAGGACTGTAAAGCGCTCCAAGGAGATAAGAGGGGAAGCATCGCTTCTGGCTCAGGTATATATGTGACTGAGGTCATGTTATCTTCTTCTATTTCATGGGTGTTGGACACTGCATGTGGAGTTCACATTTGTTCAAATGTACAGGAACTCAGGAGAAGAAGGCAGGTGGGACAGCATGAGGTAGACCTACGCGTTGGAACCGGGGCACGGGTTGCTGCTGTTGCTGTAGGAGACTATTTCATTTCTTTACCATCTGGCATTGTATTAGAATTAAACAATTGTTATTTTGTACCCAGTATTACCAAGAATATTATCTCTATTCCTGCTCTTGTCAGGAAAGGATTTGCCTTTGAATGCAAGATTTCAAAGTGTGTTTTATCTTATGATAATATTGTGTATGCAACTGGTTCAATTAACAATGGGTTATTCATGTTGGACATGGAAAATTCTATACAAAACATTGATACTAAGAAAGCCAAGTATGCTGATGACAGCACCTTGCTATGGCATAGTCGTTTAGGCCATATTAACAAGAAGCGCATTAAGCGGTTGCATGATCATGGACTGCTGGGATCATTCTCCTATGAGGAGATTGATACATGCAAAGCTTGTTTGATGGGTAAAATGACGAAGTCACCTTTTCCTCACAAAGGTCAAAGGGCTTCGGGTTTACTTGACCTTATACACAGTGATGTGTGTGGGCCATTTAGTAAACATGCCAGAGGTGGCTATCAGTACTTCATTACCTTTACTGATGATTTCAGTAGGTATGGTTATGTCTATCTGATGAGACATAAAAGTGAATCTTTTGACAAGTTCAAAGAGTTCAAGAATGAAGTACAGAATCAGCTAGGCCGAAATATCAAGGCACTTCGCTTTGATCGAGGTGGTGAATACCTAAGTCATGCGTTTACTGACTATCTGAAGGAGTGTGGGATTATCTCACAGCTCACTCCGCCAGGAACACCGCAATGGAATGGTGTGTCCGAAAGGAGAAATAGAACGTTACTTGATATGGTTCGTTCTATGATGAGTCAGGCTACTCTTCCATACTCCTTTTGGGGTCTTGCACTGGAAACAGCTGCAAAGGTACTAAACCGAGTGCCATCCAAGGCAGTTTCAAAGACGCCATATGAGTTATGGTATGGGAAACAGCCGAGCTTGACATTTATCAGGATCTGGGGTTGCGAGGCTTATGTCAAAAAGCTCGCCTCTGGAAAACTGGAGAGCAGATCTGACAAATGCATCTTTGTCGGTTACCCTAAGGAAACTAAGGGTTATTATTTCTACGATCCCAAAGAGAACAAGGTATTTGTTGCTCGGACGGCCATATTTCTTGAGAAGGAGTTTCTTCTGCAAGAGGCCAGTGGGAGAGAAATAAAGCTGGATGAGAATCCAGAGGAAGGACAAAGTAGTCAAGTGCAGTTGGATGAGCCTGAGCTGGTAGAACAGGTTACTGAACAACCTGAGGCTCAGATATCACGGGAACCGCGAAGATCGGGTAGGATCCGTCGACAGCCTGAGTGCTATGACGGAGTCTACATCATTGATAATGATGAACCCCTCACTTATGCGGATGCGGTCAGTGGACCGGAGTCAGCTAGATGGCTTGATGCTATGCGAGCCGAAATGGACTCCATGTCAGATAACCAAGTCTGGGATTTGGTTGATCCGCCTCCGGGAGTAATCCCTATAGGCTGTAAATGGATCTTCAAGAAGAAGATTGACATGGATGGTAACGTGGTTACCTATAAAGGCAGGCTAGTTGCGAAAGGTTTAAAACAAATCTACGGGATAGATTATGATGAAACTTTCTCACCTGTAGCCATGTTTAAGTCTATTCGGATTCTTTTCGCGATAGCTGCATATTACGATTATGAGATCTGGCAGATGGATGTGAAAATAGCTTTCCTTAATGGAAATCTGGATGAGGATGTGTATATGACACAACCGGAAGGTTTCACTAATCCATCAGATCGTCATAAAATATGCAAGTTAAAGAAGTCCATTTATGGACTGAAACAAGCATCTAGAAGCTGGAATATTCGTTTTGATGAATCAATCTCTGAGTTTGGTTTCATCAAGAACGATGATGACCCGTGTGTATATAAAAGGTTTAGTGGGAGCGTGATTACATTCCTAATCCTCTACGTCGATGATATCTTAATCATTGGAAATGATATTCCTGAACTGCATGCTGTTAAAGCATGGTTAGGACAATGTTTCCAGATGAAAGATCTAGGAGAAGCAGCCTATGTATTAGGTGTAAAGATCTACAGGGATAGATCTAAGAGGCTTCTCGGGCTGTGCCAGAGTACTTACATCGATAAAGTCCTGGAGAGATTCCATTTAGAGAATTCTAAACGAGGATATCTTCCAGTCAGACATGGTCTGAATCTTTCGAAGAGTCAGTGTCCACAAACACAGACTGAGAAAGATGAAATGGACAATACGCCTTATGCTTCGGCTATTGGGTCCATTATGTATGCGATGTTGTGTACTCGCCCAGACGTCGCTTACGGGTTAAGCGTGACCAGTCGATTCCAAAGTAATCCAGGTATGGCGCACTGGATTGCAGTCAAGAACATCTTAAAATATCTGCGGAGGACCAAAGATATGTTCTTGATATATGGTGGTCAGGAAGAACTCAGTATAGAGGGATATACTGACGCTTCGTTCCAGTCAGACCAGGATGATTTCCGATCGCAATCAGGCTATGTTTTTAGCTTGAATGGTGGAGCAGTGGTGTGGAAAAGTTTCAAACAGTCAACTGTTGCTGATTCCACAACAGAAGCCGAGTATGTTGCAGCCTCGGAAGCATCCAAGGAGGCAGTGTGGATTCGTAAGTTCGTGAGAGAACTTGGTGTAGTTCCTTCGAGTGCAGATCCTTTGGTTATCTTCTGTGATAACACTGGAGCAATTGCACAAGCAAAGGAACCACGGTCGCACCAGAAGTCCAAGCACATACAGAGACGGTTTCACTTGATCCGGGAGATCATTGATCGTGGCGAGATCAAAATTTGCAAGGTTCATACAGATGACAATCTGGCAGACCCGCTTACCAAGCCTCTGGCGCAGCAGAAGCATGAGAAGCACTGTAATAATATGGGTTTGAGATTTCTCAACCATTAGATTAAGTGCAAGTGGGAGATTGTTGGGGTATGCCCTTAAGGCTAATGTTTGAGGCCTTGGGATTGTATAAGTGTCATGTAATAAACTCTTAAGTTTATAAAGGCATGGTTATTATTCAGGTTGCTACCTTGTCTGCTGTAATAAGTGTACTTCTGAATAATGTCTCAAAGCTGTTCAGCTAGGCTGACAGGCTATATGTCCTTAGTCGAGATATCTTGGTGAACATGAGACAACCTTGATATGATTGAGACTAATATGTGTTCTAATCTTATAGGATGCTTCGAGCATGGAATAAGATGTAGACTCATGGGTACATTGGATGTACTGGACAGACCCTACTAGGATATTCAATTGCTTGTCACAATGTGAATGATCCTTGTATGCACTGAGTGGCACATGTCCTTTGACTTGAGATCACTTGTGTTTCTAAATGATGATTGTCATTGTTTTGGGGTAGTTCAATATCATTTGAAACATAATGATTATAGACTATCTTGGATAATGATCATGAGTCAGGTTAGGGCACTAGTAATAGATAAAGGATTGCCGTCTCCTTGTTCAAGGAGTGTGATGTTCTAAAGGGCCCCCCTGTATGAGATGATTGAGATAGTGTATGGCCATACCCAGGTGACTATGTTCATCTGATCTAATCATGCTCATCGTATTGGAGTTACAAGCTTGACACGCTTGTCCAATAAGAACATCCAGTGGCAAAGGAAACATGTATGCCTTGTGAATAGATTCACACTTGTGCTAAGGTTTGGGAGTAGTCTTGGAAGACTCTTTCCTTTATATCGGGAGACAGTGATGTGTTGCTAGATACCCCTCACTGATCGTGATAACGTTAGTTATCGTTACCGACATTTAGAGGAAACCCTCAGGGTCGCACAATTTGATGATATGGCTTACTTGAGTCAGATCGTGTGGACTGGATTCTTTGAGTTCAGATTAAAGGGGTTTAATCTCTGATTGTAAGTGAGATCTGGTCTGATCATGTTTGATTGATTATGGCTTGAGGTCGGTAAGCTTCGATCGAGAGAGATGATGCTAGATCGGAGAGATCAAGGGCATCAGGAGATGAATGGTTAGATCATGAGCCTTGGGGTTCAATTTGGTCTAGACCAAGTGGCTTGAGCTATTTTGGTTTGGTTTAATGAACCAAAATTCGATTTGACGTTTTGGCTTGAACCGGTTCACAAAGGTGAACGCATGGTTCAATGCCAATATGCATTTTTGGGTTGGCTTGAGCGCATGGCTTGATTGTCTTCCATTTATGGAAAGTCATCAAGGCCAATTTTCTCAAAAACGCCAAAACGCATATGCGTTGAGCTCTTGACTTCAACGCCTTGATCTTTGGTTGGGGTGGTTGACGAAGAGTGAAGCCTTGTTGCAAGAGGAGCTCTCGGCCAAGAAAGTGAATCATCTCATCATCCTCTTCCATTCGACAAAAGAAAGCTTGGGTGTCTTGCTAGCACAAGGGACGTCAAGAAGTAAGCATCTTCATCTTGTGTGTGAACTTGTGGAGGAGATCTAAGTTGTTCTCTTCATCCAAGCCGACTTCCAAGCCTATGGCGTTGGTATGAATCTCCCCTTGTTCTTATAAATCTATGGTAGTTGAACATATGGCATGCAAATGATCTTCAAACCCTTGCTTCCGCTTGCATAAGTTTCATTTGCGCCATGCTTAGGGTTTTTGCCCCCCTCTCGAAAGGGGTTCCTGCAAAAACCTCTGCATGCGCCTATTAGGGTTTCGCCCCCTCGTGGTAGGGGACTTTCAATAGGTTCCTCTGACATTGGCAGTGCTGACCTAAGGCCACCACAAGCAGTGAGTGGCACCTAGCAGTGCATCACTGCTACCCAAGTCATCAGAATGGATATCGACATCGACATCTCCATCATCGCAATCAGGTACAGATGCATTACCGTCTCTTTGCTGAACTGATATCTGATTGGACAGGTGTGTCACCACTTATTTTTATCCAATCTCATGGTTATGACTAAATTAGGTCTCACTTGGGTATGGCCATACACTTTCAGTCATAGAACCATAGAGGAGCTCCTGGATATCATGCTTCCCTTAGGAAGGAGCAAATCCTATGTCTGTCTATTGACCTTCTGCTATGGGTCGTGACATGCTCAATGACAACCGTTATTACCCCCCAACTACGGCGAGGTGTTAGGTTGTATCAAAGCATGTCCCTAACCATATAGAATGGCTAATGATCTCAAGTCAAGGGATCAATGCATCTTCTATCACTTGTGAGGATAACTCGTGACACCAAGTCATTGCCTCACAGCGGGTCAGTCCAGTATATCCACCACTGATATACCCATATGTTTGCGTTAGCACCTCGTGCCTAACCAGCTCATATACCAGTCTCACAAGTACCAGAGCTGTCCCATATCCACTCAGGTACAACGACTGGGGACAATCATTTGAGCACAGATCCAATCTATCTCTAGGGACATTATCATGTAAGTACATAATCGCAGATGTAGACAAACAATGATAATGATAATGCCAGAATGATATATAAATATCAGAGTCAAGTAGTACAAAGATGGACCAAAATTAGGCCTCAGGGCATATACACCAATAATCTCCCACTTACACTAAGACCTAGAGGTTGAGGAATCTCAACCCTATATCTCTAGCGTGACAGTCATGCTTCTGCTGCGCCAAAGCCTTGGTCAATGGGTCTGCCAGATTGTTCTATGTGTCAACTCTGCTAATCTTGACATCACCTCTGTCTATGATCTCTCTGATCAGGTGAAATCTTCTGAGTATATGTTTGGATCTTTGATGAGACCGTGGTTCTTTGGCTTGTGCAATTGCTCCACTGTTATCATAGTAGATTTCAATGGGATCCACTGCACTGGGAACCACCTGAAGTTCAGAAATGAACTTCCTTATCCAAACAGCTTCTTTGGCTGCCTCAGAAGCAGCCACATACTCAGCTTCGATTGTAGAATTGGCAATAGTGGATTGCTTGAAGCTCTTCCAGCAAGCAGCGCCTCCATTCATCTTAAACATATAGCTAACCTGCGATCTAAAGTCGTCAGGGTCAGACTGGAAAGACGCATCAGTGTAGCCCTGCATACTGAGCTTTTCCTGTCCCCCATAGACTAGGAACAAATCCTTAGTTCTTCTCAGATACTTTAGGATGTTCTTTACAGCCACCCAGTGCTGTAAACCAGTATTGGATTGGTATTGGCTGGTTATGCTCACAGCATAAGCCACATCTGGTCTAGTACCCAACATTGAATACATGATCGATCCCACTGCCGAAGCATAAGGCACTCGACTCATGTCATCCCTCTCAGCTTGTGTGGTGGGACACTAGCTCTTTGAGTGAGTAAGGCCATGTTGTCACATCCCGTTATCTTAACCCCAAACAAGCAACACGAGTCATGAAAGATACCGGATGTTATCATACAAGATCGATTCACATGCTAAGTAAAACCAAGTTCAGGAAAACCCGATCTGAAAATTTTCACAAATCCATACATAAAAAAAAAACCACGAAACACAATTCATAAAGGTACCTGCCACCACGCAATACTTGCACTAGACATATGCAAGTTCACATTTATATCAAATCCGATTGCACAAATACAAATCGACTTGAAAATCAAAACAAAGCCATAAAATCGATTCTATAAACTCATGAAACCAATAATAATAATACCAAACACCGAAACCAGGCCAAAGCCCGCGGTGACACAAAAATCAAAATCATTTAACTGCCACAATCCGGCAACACAAGTTCACATAGTTCACATAATTCGGCCACAACCGGCCCCAGTAATTAAACACAAAAGTTCTTAAACAGCAAACTAGCATAATATCCACGCCAATGCTAACTCAAGAAATGCGCCCCTGCTCTATGCCTGAAAATAGTGAGGGGTGAGCTACACAGCCCAGTGAGTGGATAGTCTAAATCGACCATCCATAACATACACTCAAAAATATATGCAGATTATTTTAAAAACATTTAACAGAATATCGTGTCAACATATAACAATAATTAAAGTACAGAACTCATATAAAACAGTCAGATGTACACTGCTAAGACATCACACCAATGTCACCACAGAGTAACCAAGGTTCTAGAGCTATACTCTAAACCAACTAAACATACCAACCACTTAATTAACCTAGTTGTCCAGCATATTCAGTAGTGACCATTATGGTCTAACCCGGCTTTGGCCTAAGCACTAGGAGAAACCTGCAAATCACATGCAACATATAGATGGACGGTGTGTAGATTCAAGAGGTGGCCCCCGCCAGGTCACGACGTGGCACTTTGCTCTACGATCACCCCATAACACAAAAATCTAAGCGTTCTAAGAGTGACGACATCAAGAGGTGGCCCCTGTCCGACCAAGACATGGCACTTTGCGTCTTATATCACTCGTTCTCCCAAAGGGTTCCTACTGGACAACAATAGACACATCTTATATCTTATTTCACAACGGTGGACTCCTAAGTGTCAACTAGACTCTAGGATAGTCATCACAATAATCACAACAGGCAGGCTGAACAACAACCCCCTCTTTTATCACAATAATCACATCAGGCAGGTTGAACAACAACCCCCTCACATATCACAATACAGGGCTGAAATTCAAACCCTTAACATATCACATATAGACTATCCCCTTGAGTACAAAGTTACACTTAGCCTCAGTCCTAACCATTCCATGATCACAACACATAATATTTGAAATCACATAACCACATACTATTCAAAAATCACATAACCACATAATATTCAAAAATCACATAATCACATGATGTAGTGTAGTCCTTAGGTTTCATGCTGATCAGTTCAGTGTAGCCTTGCTAAGTTATCACCCAAATTTCTCAAACAAAGATTCATGGTCATAAATAAACAAACATGATTCTTATAATATTATTAGCATTTATTAGGGCATCCATAAAAATCAACATAAGATTAAAATCCATGTTCTTACAATCTGGTTCACAAAACATCACATGAAGCCCACGGTTTCAAACATAATATCTACTTAAAATATTAACCTTAGTTAACAAGATTTTCATGCTACCAAAAATCAATGATTTAATGTTACCAAAATTCCCTATAAAATACCTAGTTAACAAGAATTTCATACTCAAAAATCAATGATTTAATGCTACCAAAATTCCCTATAAAAATACCTTAAATTTCAAGCTACAGGTTTCGGTTTTCATGAGATATACACCTTTACAAAATTCTGGTTTTTCATGCTATATACATCCTTGCAAAAATTCGGTTTTCAATATGGTGAAGTCTTGAGTTTCGGTTTACATGGTAAAGTTTTCAAACAATTACATGTATCATCTAACACAACCAAATAAATAGAATCGAATAGACACCCCACTCACCTCTTAACCGTGAACACTAAGGTGAAAATCCTCCACAAAAAATCGTCTAAAGCCTTTAAGCCGCCCAAAGAATCCCCAAGAACTCGCCAAGGAAGTTTCTTCACCTCAAGGAAATTCGCCAAGGGGAAGAAGATGGAGAAAATCGCCTCAATAACTCCAAGAACCAAGATCGCCTTCTTCCTCCTAGCCGTCGCCCAAGGTTTCTTCCAAGCCAAAACAAAACGCCACAACGCCTATTTTCTTACCCTAAACGCTAATACAATTTTTGGTTAATTAATTTTTTAAAACCCGTTAACTAGTTGATTCCAATAGGGTTTACAATCCACTAATTCAAATTTTAAACCCAATATCATTTAATTTCATTGCAACCCAATAGCCCATAGTTAACTAATTACTTTTAACCATTAACTAACCATTTAACCACTCACTTAACGAAAATCCAATAAAGATTTAATTAACCAATAAGCTCTAATTAATTAACTTAAAATTAACAACCCATAAATTCTAATTAATTAATTATAAATTAGCAACCAATAAATTCTAATCAACTAATTACAAATTAACCATCAATAAGCCAGTTAATTAACATCCAATACTGCTTAACGTAATATCCACAGTCAATGATTTTATTTAAATCAAAATAATACTTACCAGGACTTAAGATCCTTGGATCTTACACATGTCTCACTAGAAGGTACCCTTTCTTGGATTGCTCCAAGCTAAACCTCTCCAGGACCTTATCAATGTAAGTACTTTGACTAAGGGCTAGGAGCCTCTTGGATCTATCCCTGTAGATCCTCACACCTAGGATATAGGCGGCCTCCCCTAAGTCCTTCATCTCAAAACACTTCCCTAACCATGTCTTCACAGCTTGAAGACTAGGGATGTCGTTCCCGATGAGTAGTATGTCATCGACATACAAGACCAGAAAAGTCACCATGCTCCCACTGAATTTTCTGTACACACAGGCGTCATCTTCGCTTTTGATAAAGCCATAATCTCTCATAGCTTCATAAAATCGAAGATTCCAACTTTGAGATATTTGCTTTAATCCATAAATGGATCTCTTTAGCCTGCAGACCTTATTGGCCTCTGCAGGATGGATGAAGCCATCAGGTTGTGTCATATACACATCCTCAGTTAGTTTTCCATTAAGGAAAGCTGTCTTTACATCCATCTGTCATATCTCATAATCATGATATGCAGCTATAGCAAGCAGAATCCTAATGGATTTGACCATAGCAACTAGAAAAAAGGTTTCATCATAGTCCACCCCGTGGATTTGTTTGAATCTCTTAGCCATTAGTCTACCTTTATAGGTAACCACGCTGCCATCCATGTCTGTTTTCTTCTTGAAGACCCATTTACACCCTATAGGTTTTACCCCATCAGGTAACTCAACCAAATCCCAGACTTGGTTAGCTGACATGGAATCCATTTCGGATCTCATGGCGTCAAGCCATCTCTCGGAGTCCGGTCCACTGACCGCCTCATCATAAGTCTTGGGTTCATCCTCAATGATGAATATCCCGTCGTGTTGGGTTGGCAGTGACCCATACCTCTCAGGTGCATGACGAATCCTCCTAGACCTACGTGGGGCCTGTGTCCGAGCCCCAGGTTGCCCATCAACTGGTGCAGGTGGCTCAGGTTCCATCTCAGGTTCCATCTGCGCATATGTACATTTGCATATACAATGTCCCTAAGAGATAGATTTTATCTAGTCTCTGTGTTTATCCCTTGTCGAGAATCATGGTGGATATGGGACAGCTATGATTCGCTTGAGACTAGTATATGCGCTGGTTGAGCACGGGTTGCTAATGCAGGCATATTGTTGGGGTATGCCCTTAAGGCTAATGTTTGAGGCCTTGGGAATGTATCAGTATCATGTAATAAACTCTTATGTTTATAAAGGCATGGTTGTTATTCAGTTTGTTACATTGTCTGCTGCAATAAGTGTACTTCTGAATAATGTCTCAAAGCTGTTCAGCTAGGCTGACATGCAGTTAAGTCCTTAGTCGATATATCTTGGTGAACATGAGACAGCCTTGATATGGTTAAGACTAATATGTGTTCTAATCTTATAGGATGCTTCGAGCATGGAATAAGATGTAGACCCATGGGTACATTGGATGTACTGGACAGACCCTACTAGGATATTCAATTGCTTGTCACAATATGAATAATCCTTGAATGCGACAAGTGGCACATTTCCTCTGACTTGAGATCACTTGTGTTTTCTAAATGATGATTGTCATTGTTTTGAGGTAGTTCAATATCATTTGAAACATAATGGTTATAGACTATCTTGGATGGTGAGCTTGAATCAGGTTAGGGCACTAGTGATAGATATAGGATTGCCGTCTCCTTGTTTAAGGAGTGTGATGTTCTAAAGGGCCCCCCTGGATGAGATGATTGAGAAAGTGTATGGCCATACCCAGATGACTATGATCATCTGATCTAATCATGCTCATCATATTGGAGCTACAAGCTTGACACGCTTGTCCAATAAGAACATCCAGTGGCAAAGGAAATTTGCATGCCTTGTGAATTGGATTCACACTTGTGCTGTGGTTTGGGTGTAGTCTTGGAAGACTCTTTCCTTTATATCGGGAGACAGTGATGTGTTGCTAGATACCCCTCACTGATCGTGATAACGTGAGTTATCGTTACCGACATTTAAAGGAAACCCTCAAGGTCGCACAAATTGATGATATGGCTTACTTAAGTCAGATCGTGTGGACTGAATTATTTGGGTTCAGTTTAAAGGGATTTGATCTCTGATTGTAAGTGAGATCTGGTCTGATCATGTTTGATTGATTAGGGCTTGAGATCGGTAAGCTTCGATCGAGAGAATAGATGCTAGATCAGTGAGATCGGGAGCATCAAGAGATGAACGGTTAGATCTGGAGCCTTAGGGTTTAATTATGATCTAGACCAGAGGGCTTGGTTTAATTTGGTATTTGAACCAAATTTAATTGAACCAGCTCATTACTTGAGCGCATGGTTCAAAAGATCAAAGATTTGCGCTTGGGTAAACTCATGGGCGCATGAGGAGAAGTGGTTTACTAATTTTAGAAGCCATGACTTCTAAATCGTGACCACGCCTCACGTTGAGATTATCATGCTCTATTCTCGCCTCTCACTTCCTCTTTGCGGCGCTTCCTTGGGTGGCGACTTCTTCACGCATTGGAGAAGGATTCGAAAAGGAGAGAACTCTCATCTCATTCCCTTCAACCGATCAAGGACCTTTTGAAGAGCTTTGCTAGCACAAAGATTCAAAGGAGCAAGCCATATTCATTTGTGTGCGTCACCTTTGGAGAAGGAACATTTGCGCCTTTCCTTCCAAGGCACCATCCGATCGATGGCAATGGTATGAATCTAATCTGATTTATACATTATAAGGAGTTGATCACATGAACTTACATTCGATCTTTTGAAACCCTAAGATTCCGCTAGAAAATTATTGTTGCGCCTCCTATTAGGGTTTCCCCCTTCAGTTCTAGGGGACTTTCACATATGGGTATATCAAGGGAGATATACTGGATCGACCCGCCGTGAGGATTCATTTCAGTGTCACAAGATGAATATCACAGTGACAGAGTTGCGCTTGTCCTAGACTTGAGGGCATTGGTATCTCTATATAGTGATTGATGTAGTTTGATGCAACCTAACGCTTCGTCGTAAAAGGGAAGTCATAACGGTTGTCATTGGGTATGTCATAACCTACATGAGGGATTCAATGTGCCAATAGAGGATTTACCCCTTCCTTATGGGGAAGCTTGATTGTCCATGGCGCTCTATATGGATGACTGAAAGTGTATGGCCATACCCAGGTGAGAACCTGATTTAGTCATGCCATATTCTTGGGATTAACAAGTGTGACACACTTGCCCAATCTGGACATCAGTTGGCAAAAGGACAAGACTGCACTTGTACTTTGTCGCAGTTTTAGGGGATGTCGATGATGACACCATTCTGATGACTTGGGTAGCAATGATGTACTGCTAGGTGCCACTCATTGCTTGTGATGATTTAGTCATCACTGCCAACGTCTGAAGAACCTACAGGGTTGCACACCTAGACACTCGAGTTCTCATACTGATCGTTTAGCCTCTGATCGAATCATTGTGTGATTCGGATCTTTTTGGGGAACTGATGCATTGAGACTTTTATAGAGGAGATGATATTTTATTAGTTGGCAGGAGAATTCTTCTCTTGGCTAATTAATAAGCTTGGGCGCAATTTATAATTAATTATGTCTGCGGGGATTCGAACCCATGACGCTTAATTGTGAGTAGGCGCCTATGCTTGGGCGCATTTACAATTAATTGCATATGCGGGGATTCGAACCCATGACACGTAATTGTGAGTAGGTGATGTAGGGGGGAAGCGTGTAGTAAAACTAGTGATGCAAAACTCAATTATTTATTTTTTTGAATTTTTAGAAAATATCAAATTTCACAAACAACCCAAAATTTAGTGCTGTAGAAAATTATTATTTAAGAAAAGTAACTATATGTTGTAGGAGGATCCAGTGATCCAAAAATTGAACCAATTAAACCAAGTTCTAGAACAACACTAGTTCTTTTGAATGACATGAAAAATAGATGATGAAGAGTTGTCAACAATTTATAACGTTTGCAACAATATAGCAAGTCAGATTATTCAATATAAAGTAGTGCAGAATCTTATCAGTCTTGACTTTTGCAATCCTTCCGAAGTTGATCTGGTGATTCTTTTAGTGGAACCAAGTTATCAGATCTGTAGAGTGAAACCTGTTCTTCATGCTCGTGTTAGAGATAAGAGGTTCTATTAAGTCTAAACATGTTGAATACCTGCAAGAACAAGGCTAATCAGATTAGTTTTCAGAACAATTGCAGGAGTTAATCAAATATGAAAAGTTGCTAAGTATCCTTGGTTGATCTGAGGAATCTGGATTCAGTCCAACTGGTCCATATGATAGAACAAGAT
Source organism: Costus lasius (assembly GCA_027563935.2). Taxonomy (NCBI): domain Eukaryota; kingdom Viridiplantae; phylum Streptophyta; class Magnoliopsida; order Zingiberales; family Costaceae; genus Costus; species Costus lasius. The sequence continues at coordinate 52,106,808 of CM050449.1, forward strand.
TTGGTCTTTCTATTCGTGCCAAAGTTCTGGAATTTTGTTGCACCATTTGCTTAAGATACCTGCAAGAAGAAGCTTAGTCAGATTAGAATTACCAGGACTTGAAACAGAAGGCACGGGACATTCTAGAAACAGGGGAAATTGCATAAGAGGGCAAGGGTCGTCAATGTTCGGCCGGTGATGGACCAAACCCAAAACTGCTATAACTGGAGGTCGTTGAGGTTGTTGTGATGTCGTGGGCGAAGTTTGGAGGTGGACAGTGGCAGGTCGGAGGAGAATCACGCGGAAGAGTCGTGCTGGGGCGGAAGCTGGGTGAAAACAGGGGACGTCGCGCTGGAACAGGATTCATCACCGGACGGCCGGTGGTGCACGGATGGCAAACCTGCTATGATTGGAAATTCTTATGATGATGGTGAGGAGGTGTACGGAGTTTCGAGATGAACGGAGGCTTCGCAGAGGAGATCGGTGCTGGAAGGCGGGACTAGGTCGCGAGCAGGGCGAAAACAGGGGATCGAAGTCGGCGTTTCGATTCCGGTGATCGGAACAAGGGATGGGCGGATGCCGGCGGCTGAATGTTCATCTTGGTGAGGAGGAATGATGCCCGAAGTTTTGTGAGGATCAGACCAGCAGATCATCGGCGGCGTGCTCACAGAGTTTCGGAAGATTCTGGGAACACTCGTGATTTGGAGAATTTGGTTTCGGGAGGAAGAAGGATTAGAGAAGAGAGGAAGGAGGAGGGGCTCAACCCTAGAAGAAGGAGAGACGAAGGTAGGCGACACAAGCGTCTCAGAGGAGAAGAAAAGAGACATCCGATGCCATGGATGAAGAACTATTTCATTCAACAAAATCTGCTTTATAATGGTGCGAGCGAGAGTTACATATAGGTGATATTTGTGAACGTTGAAGCTTGGAGACATTGCTGGTGAACGTTGCAACTTCCTTTCTTGGGCAGCATGGAGACGTTGAAGCTTTCCTTGTGGGCTGAGCGAAGGTGGCTGCAAGGAGACGTTGAGGTTTCCTTGTTGGCGAACGTTGCAAGTTTCCTTTCTTTGCAGCATTGGCTTGATGAGATAAGCGTTGTGCTTGATTGGCTGATTTGCAGCTGAGATTCTCTCCTTCATTGCTTGGCGTGAACGCTTGTCATGATTGTGGAATTGATTTGAGTATGCAGCAACTTTTATTTGGAAGGTGTCTTGAGCATAACTTGAAATACTTATTTATTGAGCTAGCTTTGAAAGTGACCATGCTATCTTATTTGTGAGCCTTCGAGCCTTCGTCTATGGCACTCGTAGACTCCACTTGTGCCTTCTTGGCCTATGGTCTCTGCCCCCATCAGTAGGCGCCTATGCTCTTTATCCCACATGGGAAGTATCTCCAGTGTGCGTCTGGCTCTGCTATTATAAATAGAGAGGCCCACCTGGGAGATTCTTTTGTACTAGACTCTTCTCTTGTCTCTAGTTGTTGCCTCCCCTCTGCTCCTTGGCATGAGGGTCTAGGAGGTGATGACAATAAAAGTTTTTCGGCATCAAAGGTTGGGACAAGTGGCAGTGCTACCCACTCCTTGTCGCCAACATCCCTTCTTCTCCTTGGCAGTGGCGCAAGTTGAGAAGGTGTAAGATCCAAGGATCTTAAGTTCTGGTAAGCATTATTTGGATTTAAATAAAATCAGTAACTGTGATATTTTGTTCATGATTTAAATAAAATTATTGATTGTGATATTTTTATGTATTGGTTGATAGTTAATTAACTAGAGATTTTTGGTTATTGATTTTTTTGTAAATTAATTAGAGATTATTTGTTTGGTTATTGACTGTTAATTTATGATAAATTATCATTGGTTGTTTGTGATAAATTAATTAGGATTTTGGGTTGCAAATTTTAAGTTAATTAATTAGACCTTATTGGTTAATTAATTATACTCTATTGGATAATTAAATCCTTATTGGATGTTAGTTAAATCCTTAATGGATTTTCGTTAAGTGATTGGTTAATGGTTAAGTTAATTAAATAATTAGTTAATTATGAGATATTGGGTTATTGGGTTTAAAATTCGAAATTATTAGTTAAATGGGTTAAACCCTATTGGAATAAATTGGTTAATGGGTTTAAAATTTTAAAACCCAAAGTTTAAGTGATAATATCGATTAGGGTGAGATTAGTGGCGATTTTGGAGTCTTGAGAAAATTGAGGTGGCGGCTTGAAAGAACTTGGCGACTCTTGGAAAGCTTGGAGGCGATTTTTTTTTTTGGTGTTTCTTCTTCATCTTCTTCCTCTTGGCGATTTTCTTGAAGTGAAGAAATTTCCTTGGTGAGTCTTGGAGATCCTTTGGGCGACCCCAAGGCTTTGGACGAAATTTTGGAAGGGTTTTCATCCTTGTGTTCACGGTTTAAGAGGTGAGTGGAGTGTTTTTTTGATTTCTAGTAATTTGGTTGTATTAATTGATGCATAAGATTGATTAGAAATTTGATCATGCTAAATCGAAATTCAAGATTTCACCATGTTAAATACCGAATTTAAGATCTTCTTATTTTGATGAAAAACCGAATTCTTTTACAATGGTAGAACTTCTTATTTTGATGAAAAACCGAATTTATGCAAAGGTATATATATAACATGAAAAACCGAAAGTTTAATGGATGTATATCTCATGTGAAGAATCGAAAATGGCAAGGAGATATTTATAATGAAAACCTAATTTATTCATGATGATTCTTGTTAACTAAGGGTTTGATTTAAGTTGGGAATTTTATCATGCTAACAATGGAATTAAGATGTATTTTTGTGAAAACCGAAATTTGGCAAATGTGTGTATATTTTGAAAACCGAAATTTTGATGATTTTATTTATGAAATCCGAAAGTTAGCAACATGAAAGTTAAGGTATTCTTTTATGGAATTTAGGAGGTTTTAAATCAATGATTTTGAGCATGAGATTGATGTTAACTAAGGTTTAAAATTTAGTAAATAATATGTTATGTTAACCGTGGATCACATGTAGTAATTAATATGAATACATGATTTTTATGTCAATTTTTGGATGCTTGTTAAATGCAAATCATGAATATTCCTTTATGTGTATTTATGGATTGTTTGATAAATTGTGGTAATTTGTATGTATTACATTTTATGTTGATTTTATGATGAATGCTTGTTGTAATTTTATGTTTCTTTATGAGTGTAGCATGTACCTTTGTTTGAGAAGAATTGGGTGATAATATAGCAAGATTACACTGAACTAATCAGCATGAAATATAAGGACTACACTATGTGATCTTCATTATGTGATTCTTTGATAATTATGTGGGGTTGTGTTTTTGGAAAATTATGTGGTCATGTGATGGTTAGGACTAAGGCTAGGTGTGACTATGAACTCAAGGGGATAGTTCTTATGTGATATGTGAAGGGTTTGAATTTCAGCCCTGTACTGTGGTATGTGAGGGGGTTGATGTTCAACCTGCCTATTATGATTATTGTGATGGGGGTTGAAGTTCAGCCTGTCCGATGTGATTTTTGTGATGGCTATCCTAGAGTCAAGTTGACACTTAGGAGTCCACCTTTGTGAAATATGTCCACCTATGTGAAATTATGAAATAAGATATGTGTGTTGTCCAGTAGGAACCTTTTGGGAGAACGGGTTTTGACCCAAAGTGCCATGTCTTGGTCGGACAGGGGCCACCTCTTGATGTCATTACTCTTTTATGTGTTGGGAATGATATAAGACCCAAAGTGCCATGTCTTGGTCAGACAGGGGCCACCTCTTGATGTCATCATTCTCGTTTTATGTTATGGCGTGATAGACCAGCGTGCCACGTCGTGACCTGACGGGGGCCACCTCCTGATTCTATTCTCGTTTTATGTTATGGCGTGATAGACCAGCGTGCCACGTCGTGACCTGACGGGGGCCACCTCCTGATTCTATTCTCGTTTTATGTTATGGCGTGATAGACCAGCGTGCCACGTCGTGACCTGACGGGGGCCACCTCCTGATTCTATTCTCGTTTTATGTTATGGCGTGATAGACCAGCGTGCCACGTCGTGACCTGACGGGGGCCACCTCCTGATTCTATTCACTGTCCATGTTTATGTGTTGCACGAGATTTTGCAGCTCCCAGTGCTTTGGCCAAGCCGGGTTAGACCATATTGGTCACTTTGTGAATATGCTGGACAACTAGGTTATAAGTGTGTTGGTATGTTTAGTTGGTTTAGAATATATGTGTTCGGTTGGTTTATAGTATAACTCTAGAACCTAAGTTGTTATATGTTGGTGTGTACATCTGGATATCTATATGACTTCTGTTTCTTTATGTTGTTATATCTTGACATAATATCCTGTTAAAGATTTTTAAAACAATTTGCCTATGTTTTTGAGTGTATGTTATGGATGGTCAATTAAACTATCCACTCACTGGGCTGTGTAGCTCACCCCTCACTATTTTCAGGTGTAGAGCAGGGGCGCAGTTAGCATTACATGGATGCTGTGATTTATGCTTAATGAGTTTATGATGCCGGTTGTGGCCTTAATGTGTTTATACTTATGATGCCGGTTGTGGCTAAACCCTGTGAATTATATGCATTATGTGAACCATGTGATATGAATGATGTGAACTACGTGAACTTGTGATGCCAGATTGTGGCGGTTTTACGAGTCTGATTTTTGTGTCACCGCGGGCTTTGGCCTGGTTTCGGTGTTTGGTATTAGTTTATAAAATCGATTTTGTGGATTTGTTTTGAAATTGAAGTTGATGTGTATTTTTGCAATCGGTTTTGAGATAACTGTAACGTGCATATGTCTAGTGCACGTAATGCGTGGTGGCAGGTACCTTTATGTGATTTATGAGATTTGTGATTCGAAGATTTTATGTGTTTGGAGTTTTGAAAATTTTCAGATCGTGTTTTTCTTGAACTCGGTTTTACCTAGCATTTGATCGATCTTATATGAAACATCCTATTACTTTTGCGATTGTGTTATTTGCTTGGGGTTAAGTATGTGGGATGTTACAGAATGGTATCAGAGGAGTTGGCTAGCTAAAACTTAGTTTGGGGAAAACATGTTTGTGTATTGCTAGACACCTAATAGGTTATGTTTGTTTTCCTGACTATGATATGTGTGTGACTATGATATGTATGTGTAGGAATCTGAATTTAAGATGGTGCGAACCAGAGGTAATGCTAGTGATGAGGGCGAGCAGACCCCGAATCTCACTAGGACTATTGAGGCTTTGACTGGCATGGTACAGCAACAAGGTGCCATGATTGAGAGGCAAGCTCAGATGCTGCAGCAGCAGCAGACTCAGCATCAAGAGGCGCAACAGCAGCTTTTGCAGCAGCTGACTCAGGAGAGACCCCAGACTACTACTAGAGCAGTGGGGGATGACTCTCAGGAGGGTGCTCACAAGCGCTATGCTTCACTTGTGAGTGAATTTCAGAAACTGGGTCCTAGCTCATTTTATGGGGGCTCAGAATCCAGCACTGCTGAGAACTGGCAGTTGTGCTTGGACAAGATTTTCCAAGTTATGCGTTGCTCGGATGAAGACAAGCTGTGTCTGGCCACTTATATGATGCGTGGTGACGCAGACGAGTGGTGGAAAGGTGTGGTGAGGCTAGCAGCAGAAAGACATGAGATAGTGGATTGGCCTTATTTCTTGTCTCAATTTAATGAGAAGTACTTCCCAGACAGCTTGGTGGAGGACCGAGAGGTGGCTTTTATTCATCTGGAGCAGGGTGATATGACAGTGGACCAGTATGAGCTACAGTTCACGAAATTAGGAAAGTATGCTCCTCATCTGATAAATACTGAAAAGAGGAGAGCTACCAAGTTTCTCAGAGGTCTCAGATGGGATATTAGGGAGTAGGTTGGTGCTCAGCACTTGGAGACCTATGTTGAGACAGTTGGTCGAGCACGCACTATTGAGAGATACATAGCTGAGAGGAGTTCTCATGCTGCCGTGACAGTGATTCCTGCAGTGGAGGCGGTGGTTCCTCAGCATGGCAGTGGCGGCAAGGGTAAGAAATACCCTAGGCATAAGGACTACAAGAGGAGCCGGTTTAAGCCTTACTCTTACAAGACACCGCAGCAGTCCAGGGATGCACCACAGCAGTTCAGGGATGCCAGGGACGTGAGAACCAATGTCACAGAGGACCGGACTTGTAGTTATTGTGGGCTCAGGGGACATCTAATGAAAGATTGTCATAGGAAGAATGGCGTGTGCTTCAAATGTAAGAAACCTGGGCACATGGCCAGGGACTGCAAGGAGCCTGAGATGCAGCCTAGAGGCGCAGATGAGCCTACAGTCCAGACTAGAGTTTATGCTGTGGCTGAGAAGGATACACGAGCTTCCCGATCCGTTGTGGAAGGTACATTATTTGTATTTGATAAGTTAGCTCGCATTCTATTTGATCCTGGTGCAAACTTGTCTTTTGTCTCTGTTAAGTTTGCTGCATGTTTACCTGTTGTACCTAAGATGCTAGATTATGCTGTGTCTGTTAGTACTCCTTTGGGAAAGTCATTGTCTACAGACACTGTTTGTGCTGACTGTGTAGTACATGTAGAGGGTTATGAGTTTTTGGTAGATCTAATCCTTTTAGACATGCAAGATTATGATGTCATCCTAGGAATGGATTGGTTGTCTTCACATCATGCCTCTGTGGATTGCTTTGAGAAAGTGATCACTTTGAATATGCTTGATGGGAATCGGATTTTTGTGAGAGGTCTAGTGTCAGACCAAGGACCACATGTGATATCTTTCCTGCAGGCCAGGAAGTTACTTGCTAGTGGGTGCAAGGGTTATCTTGCACATGTCAAGGTGCAGGATGATTCTAATTCTGATCTGACTCAGATGGCAGTGGTGAAAGAGTTTCCTGATGTGTTCTCTGAGGAATTTTCAGGTTTACCACCAGTTAGAGAAGTGGAGTTTGGCATTGAGTTGGCGCCAGGTACGGCACCTATCTCCAGAGCTCCTTATCGTATGGCTACTTCAGAGTTGGCCGAGCTTAAGAAGCAACTGGAAGAGTTGCTGGAAAAAGGGTACATCCGGCCTAGTGTTTCTCCCTGGGGAGCGCCAGTGTTGTTTGTGAAGAAGAAAGATGGAACCCTGAGGATGTGTATAGACTACAGGCAGTTGAATCAAGTGACCATTAAGAATAAGTATCCTCTTCCCAGAATTGATGATCTGTTTGATCAGTTACAGGGAGCTACAGTGTTCTCTAAGATTGATCTGAGATCAGGGTATTATCAGCTTAGAGTCAAGGATGAGGATATATTTAAGACTGCTTTCAGGACCAGGTATGGGCATTTCAAATTTTTAGTTATGCCTTTTGGACTGACGAATGCACCTGCTGTCTTCATGGATTTGATGAACAGGGTATTCCATGAGTTGCTTGACTCTTGTGTAGTAGTCTTTATAGACGATATTTTGGTATACTCACGGACTACTTCAGATCATGTCAGGGATTTGCGCAAAGTGCTGGAGGTTCTGAGGAAGAAACGGTTATATGCCAAGGCTAGTAAGCGTGAGTTCTGGCTAGAGAAGATCAGTTTTCTGGGACATGTGATTTCTGGTCAAGGAGTGTCTGTGGATCCTGTTAAAGTACAAGCTATCCTTGATTGGGGAAGACCTACTAGTGCTACTGAGATCAGGAGTTTTCTGGGTTTAGCAGGTTACTACCGGCGATTTGTTGAGGGATTCTCCAAGCTGGCGGGTCCTTTAACCAAATTGACCAGAAAGGAGGCCAAGTTTGTTTGGGATGACAAGTGTGAAGAGAGCTTCCAGGAGCTGAAAAGAAGATTGACTAGTACACCGATCCTCATTATTCCTAGTGATGGGGAAAGGTTTACTGTTTATACTGATGCTTCAGGCAAAGGACTGGGTTGTGTCTTGATGCAGAAGGGTTCTGTGGTAGCCTATGCTTCGAGACAATTGAAGGAGTATGAACTGAACTATCCTACTCATGATTTAGAGTTGGCGGCCGTAGTCTTTGCTTTGAAGATATGGCGTCATTATTTGTTGGGTCAGGAGTTTGATCTGTTCACCGATCACCAGAGTCTCAAGTACATCTTCACTCAGAAGGAGTTGAACATGAGGCAGAGGAGATGGATGGAATTGATTAAAGATTATGACTTCTCTATTCAGTATCAGGCTGGAAAGGCCAATGTGGTGGCGGATGCACTGAGTAGACATCCAGTTACTTCAGTAGCTGCACTACGGGTCAGTGAATGGCAGTTACTGCAGGAGTTCAGAGATCTCAGGATCAGTGTTTCTCCTAAAGTTCAGACTGGCTATGTGGCTTTTCTCAGAGTACAGTCTACCTTGTTACAGAAGATCAGAGATCAGCAGTCTGTGGATCCGAAATTAGTTCAGATCAGGGATAGTCTGGTTGATGGCGCATTTCAGGATTTTAGCTTGTCTGCTGATGGTATTCTTCGGTTTCGTGGAAGGGTATGTGTCCCTGAGGAACCGAGCTTGAGGAAAGAAATATTGGAGGACAGCCATAACTCCAAATATTCTCTACATCCTGGCGTGACTAAGATGTATCAAGACCTCAAGAAAAGTTTTTGGTGGCCGGGTATGAAGAAAGAAGTGCTTGATTTTGTCTCTAGGTGTTTGACCTGTCAGACTATAAAGGCCGAACACCAGAAGCCTGGTGGTTTGTTGCAGCCTCTTCCTATTCCTGAGTGGAAGTGGGAAAGCATTAGTATGGATTTTGTGTGTGGCTTGCCCAGAACCAGATTGGGTCATGATGCTGTTTGGGTGATTGTTGATAGACTCACCAAATCAGCCCATTTTCTTCCGATTAAAATGACTTATTCTTTAGAGAGACTAGCCAGATTGTACATTGATGAGATAGTTAGACTGCATGGAGTGCCTGTTGATATTGTGTCTGATAGGGACTCTCGATTTTTGTCCAGATTTTGGAGGAGTTTACAGGAGGGTTTGGGTACTAAGTTGAGTTTTAGTACAGCATACCATCCTCAGTCTGATGGCCAGACGGAGCGTACTATACAGACTCTAGAGGATTTGTTGAGAGCCTATGTGGTTGATTGGAGTTCTGAGTGGAACCGGGATCTATCTTTGATAGAGTTCACTTATAATAATAGTTTCCACTCCAGTATTCAGATGGCTCCTTATGAGGCTTTGTATGGAAGAAGGTGTAGGACTCCCTTGTGTTGGGAGGAAACTGGTGACAGGAGGATTTTGAGATCTGATGCAGTACAGGAGACTACTGATAAGGTCAGAGAAATCCAGGATAAGCTGAAAATTGCTCGGGACAGACAGAAGAGTTATGCTGATGACCGACGTCGTACTTTGGAGTTTATGGTAGGAGACCATGTGTTCTTGAAGGTGTCGCCTACTAAGGGTGTTATGAGGTTTGGCAAAAAGGGCAAGTTGAGCCCTAGGTTTGTAGGCCCTTTTGATATTGTTGAGAGAGTTGGTCCAGTGGCTTACCGATTGGCTTTACCTCCTGCTATGGCTCATGTGCATAATGTATTCCATGTCTCTGCTTTGAGGAAATATTATCCTGATCCATCTCATGTGTTGGAGTTGGAACCTCTTCAGATTCAGAGTGATTTAACCTTTGAGGAAAAACCTCTCCGGATTGTGGATAGAAAGGATAAAGTTCTGAGGAACAAGACTATACCTTTGGTAAAGGTTATCTGGGGACATCAGTCGGTTGAAGAAGCGACTTGGGAGACTGAAGCTGATATGAGGAAAAATTATGCTTACCTCTTTAATGATATGGATGCTGAGCTTTAGAGGACTAAAGCTCTATAAGGAGGGAGGAATGTAAGATCCAAGGATCTTAAGTTCTGGTAAGCATTATTTGGATTTAAATAAAATCAGTAACTGTGATATTTTGTTCATGATTTAAATAAAATTATTGATTGTGATATTTTTATGTATTGGTTGATAGTTAATTAACTAGAGATTTTTGGTTATTGATTTTTTTGTAAATTAATTAGAGATTATTTGTTTGGTTATTGACTGTTAATTTATGATAAATTATCATTGGTTGTTTGTGATAAATTAATTAGGATTTTGGGTTGCAAATTTTAAGTTAATTAATTAGACCTTATTGGTTAATTAATTATACTCTATTGGATAATTAAATCCTTATTGGATGTTAGTTAAATCCTTAATGGATTTTCGTTAAGTGATTGGTTAATGGTTAAGTTAATTAAATAATTAGTTAATTATGAGATATTGGGTTATTGGGTTTAAAATTCGAAATTATTAGTTAAATGGGTTAAACCCTATTGGAATAAATTGGTTAATGGGTTTAAAATTTTAAAACCCAAAGTTTAAGTGATAATATCGATTAGGGTGAGATTAGTGGCGATTTTGGAGTCTTGAGAAAATTGAGGTGGCGGCTTGAAAGAACTTGGCGACTCTTGGAAAGCTTGGAGGCGATTTTTTTTTTTGGTGTTTCTTCTTCATCTTCTTCCTCTTGGCGATTTTCTTGAAGTGAAGAAATTTCCTTGGTGAGTCTTGGAGATCCTTTGGGCGACCCCAAGGCTTTGGACGAAATTTTGGAAGGGTTTTCATCCTTGTGTTCACGGTTTAAGAGGTGAGTGGAGTGTTTTTTTGATTTCTAGTAATTTGGTTGTATTAATTGATGCATAAGATTGATTAGAAATTTGATCATGCTAAATCGAAATTCAAGATTTCACCATGTTAAATACCGAATTTAAGATCTTCTTATTTTGATGAAAAACCGAATTCTTTTACAATGGTAGAACTTCTTATTTTGATGAAAAACCGAATTTATGCAAAGGTATATATATAACATGAAAAACCGAAAGTTTAATGGATGTATATCTCATGTGAAGAATCGAAAATGGCAAGGAGATATTTATAATGAAAACCTAATTTATTCATGATGATTCTTGTTAACTAAGGGTTTGATTTAAGTTGGGAATTTTATCATGCTAACAATGGAATTAAGATGTATTTTTGTGAAAACCGAAATTTGGCAAATGTGTGTATATTTTGAAAACCGAAATTTTGATGATTTTATTTATGAAATCCGAAAGTTAGCAACATGAAAGTTAAGGTATTCTTTTATGGAATTTAGGAGGTTTTAAATCAATGATTTTGAGCATGAGATTGATGTTAACTAAGGTTTAAAATTTAGTAAATAATATGTTATGTTAACCGTGGATCACATGTAGTAATTAATATGAATACATGATTTTTATGTCAATTTTTGGATGCTTGTTAAATGCAAATCATGAATATTCCTTTATGTGTATTTATGGATTGTTTGATAAATTGTGGTAATTTGTATGTATTACATTTTATGTTGATTTTATGATGAATGCTTGTTGTAATTTTATGTTTCTTTATGAGTGTAGCATGTACCTTTGTTTGAGAAGAATTGGGTGATAATATAGCAAGATTACACTGAACTAATCAGCATGAAATATAAGGACTACACTATGTGATCTTCATTATGTGATTCTTTGATAATTATGTGGGGTTGTGTTTTTGGAAAATTATGTGGTCATGTGATGGTTAGGACTAAGGCTAGGTGTGACTATGAACTCAAGGGGATAGTTCTTATGTGATATGTGAAGGGTTTGAATTTCAGCCCTGTACTGTGGTATGTGAGGGGGTTGATGTTCAACCTGCCTATTATGATTATTGTGATGGGGGTTGAAGTTCAGCCTGTCCGATGTGATTTTTGTGATGGCTATCCTAGAGTCAAGTTGACACTTAGGAGTCCACCTTTGTGAAATATGTCCACCTATGTGAAATTATGAAATAAGATATGTGTGTTGTCCAGTAGGAACCTTTTGGGAGAACGGGTTTTGACCCAAAGTGCCATGTCTTGGTCGGACAGGGGCCACCTCTTGATGTCATTACTCTTTTATGTGTTGGGAATGATATAAGACCCAAAGTGCCATGTCTTGGTCAGACAGGGGCCACCTCTTGATGTCATCATTCTCGTTTTATGTTATGGCGTGATAGACCAGCGTGCCACGTCGTGACCTGACGGGGGCCACCTCCTGATTCTATTCTCGTTTTATGTTATGGCGTGATAGACCAGCGTGCCACGTCGTGACCTGACGGGGGCCACCTCCTGATTCTATTCTCGTTTTATGTTATGGCGTGATAGACCAGCGTGCCACGTCGTGACCTGACGGGGGCCACCTCCTGATTCTATTCACTGTCCATGTTTATGTGTTGCACGAGATTTTGCAGCTCCCAGTGCTTTGGCCAAGCCGGGTTAGACCATATTGGTCACTTTGTGAATATGCTGGACAACTAGGTTATAAGTGTGTTGGTATGTTTAGTTGGTTTAGAATATATGTGTTCGGTTGGTTTATAGTATAACTCTAGAACCTAAGTTGTTATATGTTGGTGTGTACATCTGGATATCTATATGACTTCTGTTTCTTTATGTTGTTATATCTTGACATAATATCCTGTTAAAGATTTTTAAAACAATTTGCCTATGTTTTTGAGTGTATGTTATGGATGGTCAATTAAACTATCCACTCACTGGGCTGTGTAGCTCACCCCTCACTATTTTCAGGTGTAGAGCAGGGGCGCAGTTAGCATTACATGGATGCTGTGATTTATGCTTAATGAGTTTATGATGCCGGTTGTGGCCTTAATGTGTTTATACTTATGATGCCGGTTGTGGCTAAACCCTGTGAATTATATGCATTATGTGAACCATGTGATATGAATGATGTGAACTACGTGAACTTGTGATGCCAGATTGTGGCGGTTTTACGAGTCTGATTTTTGTGTCACCGCGGGCTTTGGCCTGGTTTCGGTGTTTGGTATTAGTTTATAAAATCGATTTTGTGGATTTGTTTTGAAATTGAAGTTGATGTGTATTTTTGCAATCGGTTTTGAGATAACTGTAACGTGCATATGTCTAGTGCACGTAATGCGTGGTGGCAGGTACCTTTATGTGATTTATGAGATTTGTGATTCGAAGATTTTATGTGTTTGGAGTTTTGAAAATTTTCAGATCGTGTTTTTCTTGAACTCGGTTTTACCTAGCATTTGATCGATCTTATATGAAACATCCTATTACTTTTGCGATTGTGTTATTTGCTTGGGGTTAAGTATGTGGGATGTTACAGAAGGCTAGAGGCATGGATCTCATCTTCAAAGGCTAGCACCCAGCGCGGTGATTGGAGAGGATTCGAGGAGTCTGTGTGTGCGCTGAAAGTCCCCAAGAACAAAGGGGGGGCGAAACCCTAATAGGAGGCGCAACAAAACTCTAGCGGAATCTAGGGTTTCTAACAGGATCGCATAGCATGTAATATATTCAACTTTCAATGAAAAGCGATTCTTACCATTGCCATCGCTTAGATGGTGTCTTGGAAGGAAAGGCGCAAATGCTCCTTCTCCTAAGGTGACGCACACAATTGATGTCGCCTACTCTTCTCTTGGTGCTCCTTGTGCTAGCAAGGCTCCAAGAGGTCCTTGTCGTATGGAAGGGAAGAGAATCCTTTGCTTGGCGATTTCTTCCTTCTCCTTTTTCGTCAACCTCTTCACCACACTCAAGAGAGCTTGTTGGCGACGAGAGATGAGGAGAGACGAGAGATGAAAGCGTCTTAGGCGTGAACGTGAGGCGTTCCCACGTTTAGAAGTCATGGCTTCTAAATTTAGTAAACCCCAAACGTTCATGCGATCATGGGTTCACCCCATGCGCAAACTCATCTTCTCTTGAACCTTGCGCTCACTCAATGAGCCAGTTCAATTTGGTTTGGTTCAAAGACCAATCAACCCAAGCCATTAGTCCAGATCCTATTAAACCCTAAGGCTCTTGATCTGACCGTCGATCTCTTGATGCTGCTGATCTCACTGATCTAGCATCCATTCTCTCGATCGAAGCTTACCGATCTCAAGCCCTAATCAATCAAACATGATCAGACCAGATCTCACTTACAATCAGAGATTAAATCCCTTTAAACTGAACCTGAATAATTCAGTCCACACGATCTGACTTAAGTAAGCCATATCATCAAATTGTGCGACCCTGAGGGTTTCCTTTAAATGTCGGTAACGATAACTCACGTTATCACGATCAGTGAGGGGTATCTAGCAACACATCACTGTCTCCCGATATAAAGGAAAGAGTCTTCCAAGACTACACCCAAACCACAGCACAAGTGTGAATCAACTCACAAGGCATACATGTTTCCTTTGCCACTGGATGTTCTTATTGGACAAGCGTGTCAAGCTTGTAACTCCAATATGATGAGCATGATTAGATCAGATGAACATAGTCACCTGGGTATGGCCATACTCTTTTCTCAATCATCTCATCCAGGGGGCCCTTTAGAACATCACACTCCAATTAAGGAGACGGCAATCCTATGTCTATCACTAGTGCCCTAACCTGACTCAAGCAGGCTACTCTTGATATGGTTCGTTCTATGATGAGTCAGGCTACTCTTCCATATTCCTTTTGGGGATTTGCACTGGAAACAGCTGCAAAGGTACTAAACCGAGTGCCATCCAAGGCAGTTTCTAAGACGCCATATGAGTTATGGTATGGGAAACAGCCGAGCTTGACATTTATCAGGATCTGGGGCTGCGAGGCTTATGTCAAAAAGCTCGCCTCTGGGAAACTAGAGAGCAGATCTGACAAATGTATCTTTGTCAGTTACCCTAAGGAAACTAAGGGTTATTATTTCTTCGATCCCAAAGAGAACAAGGTATTTGTTGCTCGGACGGCCATATTTCTTGAGAAGGAGTTTCTTCTGCAAGAGGCCAGTGGGAGAGAAATAATGCTGGATGAGAATCCAGAGGAAGGACAAAGTGGTCAAGCGCAGTTGGATGAGCCTGAGCCGGTAGAACAGGTTACTGAACAACCTGAGGCTCAGATATCACAGGAACCGCGAAGATCGGGAAGGATCCGTCGACAGCCTGAGCGCTATGACGGAGTCTACATCATTGATAATGATGAACCCCTTACTTATGCGGATGCGGTCAGTGGACCGGAGTCAGCGAGATGGCTTGAAGCTATGCGCGCCGAGATGGACTCCATGTTAGATAACCAAGTCTGGGATTTGGTTGATCCGCCTCCGGGAGTAATCCCTATAGGCTGTAAATGGATCTTCAAGAAGAAGATTGACATGGATGGTAACGTGGTTACCTATAAAGGCAGGCTAGTTGCGAAAGGTTTCAAACAAATCTACGGGATAGATTATGATGAAACTTTCTCACCTGTAGCTATGTTTAAGTCTATTCAGATTCTTTTCGCGATAGCAGCATATTACGATTATGAGATCTGGCAAATGGATGTGAAGACGGCTTTCCTTAATGGAAATCTGGATGAGGATGTGTATATGACACAACCAGAAGGTTTCACTAATCCATCAGATCGTCATAAGATATGCAAGTTAAAGAAGTCTATTTATGGACTTAAACAAGCATCAAGAAGCTGGAATATTCGTTTTGATGAATCAATCAGTGAATTTGGTTTCATCAAGAACGAGGATGACCCGTGTGTATATAAGAGGTTTAGTGGGAGCGTGATTACTTTCCTAGTCCTCTACGTCGATGACATCTTGATCATTGGAAATGACATTCCTGAAATGCATGCGGTTAAGGCATGGTTAAGGAAATGTTTCCAGATGAAAGATCTAGGAGAAGCAGCCTATGTACTAGGTGTGAAGATCTACAGAGATAGATCTAAGAGGCTTCTCGGGCTGTGCCAGAGTACTTACATCGATAAAGTCCTGGAGAGATTCCATTTAGAGAATTCTAAAAGAGGGTATCTTCCAGTCAGACATGGTCTGAATCTTTCGAAGAGTAAGTGTCCACAAACACAGACTGAGAAAGATGAAATGGACAATACGCCTTATGCTTCGGCTATTGGGTCCATTATGTATGCGATGTTGTGTACTCGCCCAGACGTCGCTTACGGGTTAAGCGTGACCAGTCGATTCCAAAGTAATCCAGGTATGGCGCACTGGATTGCAGTCAAGAACATTTTAAAATATCTGCGGAGGTCCAAAGATATGTTCTTGATATATGGTGGTCAGGAAGAACTCAGTATAGAAGGATATACTGACGCTTCGTTCCAGTCAGACCAGGATGATTTCCGATCGCAATCAGGCTATGTTTTTAGCTTGAATGGAGGAGCAGTGGTGTGGAAAAGTTTCAAACAGTCAACTGTTGCTGATTCCACAACAGAAGCCGAGTATGTTGCAGCCTCGGAAGCATCCAAGGAGGCAGTGTGGATTCGTAAGTTCGTGAAGGAACTTGGTGTTGTTCCTACGAGTGCAGATCCTTTGGTTATCTTCTGTGATAACACTGGAGCAATCGCACAAGCAAATGAACCACAGTCGCACCAGAAGTCCAAGCACATACAGAGACGGTTTCATTTGATCCGGGAGATCATTGATCGTGGCGAGATCAAAGTCTGCAAGGTACATACAGATGACAATCTGGCAGACCCGCTTACTAAGCCTCTGGCGCAGCAGAAGCATGTGAAGCACTGTAATAACATGGGTTTGAGATTTCTCAACCATTAGATTAAGTGCAAGTGGGAGATTGTTGGGGTATGCCCTTAAGGCTAATGTTTGAGGCCTTGGGATTGTATCAGTATCATGTAATAAACTCTTATGTTTATAAAGGCAATGGTTGTTATTCAGTTTGTTACCTTATCTGATGCAATAAGTGTACTTCTGAATAATGTCTCAAAGCTGTTCAGCTAGGCTGACATGCAGTTAAGTCCTTAGTCGAGATATCTTGGTGAACATGAGACAGCCTTGATATGGTTAAGACTAATATGTGTTCTAATCTTATAGGATGCTTCGAGCATGGAATAAGATGTAGACTCATGGGTACATTGGATGTACTGGACAGACCCTACTAGGTTATTCAATTGCTTGTCACAATGTGAATAATCCTTGATTGCAACAAGTGGCACATGTCCTCTGACTTGAGATCACTTGTGTTTCTAAATGATGATTGTCATTGTTTTGAGGTAGTTCAATATCATTTGAAACATAATGATTATAGACTATCTTGGATGGTGAGCTTGAGTCAGGTTAGGGCACTAGTGATAGACAAAGGATTGCCGTCTCCTTGTTTAAGGAGTGTGATGTTCTAAAGGGGCCCCTGGATGAGATGATTGAGAAAAGTGTATGGCCATACCCAGGTGACTATGTTCATCTGATCTAATCATGCTCATCATATTGGAGCTACAAGCTTGACACACTTGTCCAATAAGAACGTCCAGTGGCAAAGGATATTTGCATGCCTGGTGAAGTGGATTCACACTTGTGCTGTGGTTTGGGTGTAGTCTTGGAAGACTCTTTCCTTTATATCGGGAGACAGTGATGTGTTGCTAGATACCCCTCACTGATCATGATAATGTAAGTTATCGTTACCAACATTTAAAGGAAACCCTCAGGGTCGCACAATTTGATGATATGGCTTACTTAAGTCAGATCGTGTGGACTGAATTATTTGGGTTCAATTTAAAGGGATTTAATCTCTGATTGTAAGTGAGATCTGGTCTGATCATGTTTGATTGATTAGGGCTTGAGATCGGTAAGCTTCGATCGAGAGAATGGATGCTAGATCGGTGAGATCAGAAGCATCAAGAGATCAACGGTTAGATCTGGAGCCTTAGGGTTTAATCATGATCTAGACTGGATCGCTTGGCTTGATTGGTTCTTGAACCGAACCGAATTGAACCAGCTCATTAAGTGAGCGGATGGTTCATGAGATAAGAGGTTTGCGATTGGGGTAAACCCATGATCGCATATTGAGAAGTGGCATGCTATTTTTAGATAGCACTTCTCTAAACGTGACCACGCCTCATGTTTCTCCTCTTCATGCCTCTTCTCGCCTCGCCTCTCCATGAGTCGACACAAGTTCTCTCTCGTGTGGTGAAGAAGGTGAACGAAAAGAAGAAGGAAGAAATCGCCATGAAGATCTCATCCCTTTCATTCGATCAGGATACTTGGACGATCCTTGCTAGCACAAGGGGCGACAAGGAGGAGCCAAGACTCATCTTGTGTGCGTCACCTCTGGAGGAAAGCCACATCGCTTTCTGCTTCCAAGTCGCCATCTAGAAATGGCATCGGTATGAATCTCATTCTTTCTATAGAATGTTTTTATGTTGATCATATAGCATGCAATAGATCTAGAAACCCTCTCCGCTGCTTCAAATCCTCCAAAATGCGCCTATTAGGGTTTCGCCACCCTTTGTTGTAGGGGTTCCTTCAGCCCTTGGCAGGTGCCTTTTTCTTCATCTTCTTAGCCTTACGGACCAAAAGAATAGAATTAGGTTTAGATTTTCCCATCTCACGCTCGGCTGTTTGGAGCATCTGTTCCTCCCTTGTGCATTCAATCCGGTTCATGTTAAAATTTATGATAAACGGACTAAAGCTAGGGGGGCAGGGACTGCAGAATAAGGTCTACAACCAGCTCGTTATCTATGGTGTGTCCCAGCCTCTTGAGATGGTCCACGTTCCCAATCATCTTGAGAACATGGGGTCTCACTGGGGCACCTTCACATAACTTACACTGAAAGACTGCTTTGGCGGTGTCATATCTCTCCCACCAACATCGGTACCACACTGGAGTTTCTGAGTTCATTAGAAGTTAAAGCTGATCCTATACTTAAGGATGATCCAGGCCGTCTATCCTTCCGCTTGGGTAATATCGAACACATCCTCACTCTTTCACAGTTTCGCAGTATTTACGGTTTTCCAAAGCCTAGCGCATGCAGAGTCCCCACTGAGTATAGTGAGCAAAACTTCTGGGGCGCTGTCACTAACGAGCACATCTACTCCGCTCGCACAGCTCGTGCTTCCAGTCTGTGCAACCCAGTGATCAAGTACGTTCACCGCGTATTGGCCCACACTCTCTTCGGCCGCGGTGAAAGTGACGGTATGGTTCGACAGACTGAATTATTTTATATCTGGTGCATGCTGCATAGTTTTAGAATCGATTTAGGATACTATTTGGCAAACCATTTCAGCCGCGTCGCCCGTTCTTTGAGGGGGGCGATAGTTATTGGTGGCTTGATCACACCTCTGGCTGTTTCCCTCGGCATCATTCCCTATGGCACATTGGAGGCTACCGGCAACAACAGGCTCGACATCGAGTCCTGCGTCGCAATGAAGCTGATCATTCACAAGGGAGATTCATATTGTATGACATTCAAGGGGAGCCCCTTCTGCTTGCCTTTGCCAAATCCAGAGCGCACATCTATCAGAGTCCGTGGAAACTGGCGCATTCAGCCAGTTGAGGACGCACAACCCGATCTAGTCGACACTGCACCTTCACCACCTGGAGCATTTTCTTTTGGTGGTACCTCCTCTCACGATTCTATGATGTCTGCATTGCAAGAAATCAAAGAGGAGCAGCTTCATCAGCGAGAGTTGATCTATCACATGGACATCACTATCTTTAACATGCAGCAGGACTACGCCACTAGATGGGAATCAAATGAAGCCGGTATGCAACGCCAACATACTATGTTGAGCTCTATTTGGGGGAAGCTATCCGCGATAGATGAACGCCTCACTTTCGCATCTGAGGAGCACCGAGCTCAGATGGACATCTCCTCCGACAGCGTTTTTCCTTCAGATGAGGAGGTTGAGCCGGATTATAGTGCGCGTGGGAAGAAGAAGAGCTCGAGCTCGAGAGCTTCTAGCTCCTGCACATGCAAAAAGAAGTAGCTACCCCCGGATATCTATTTCAGCATCCACTCCTCTCACATCATGGTATTGCATAGAGGACTATGCAAAATTTTAGAGTGGGTGAGCTTTCTATATTCCGATTTCTATTTTCTTGCTTCATGTGGCTATTTGACTCTGTTCTCTTGACCTTGCTATGTTATGTGGCATTGTATCTTATATGCCATCATATTCGTGGGCCTGGTCCACTGAAGAAACCCCTTTCAAGAGGGGGGTGAAACCCTAAGTAGGCGCATATCATGAATTGCGCAAGGAAGCATAGGGTTTGTTGGGATCTTTTGCATGCCATATGATCAACATCATAACTTGTATAGATAAGAAGTAATTCATACCATAGCCATGAGTGGATGGCGACTTGGAAGTAAAGATCGAAGGGGATCTTCTCCAAAGAAGACACACACCAAAGTGATGAAGACTTCCTTCTTGCGCACCTCTTGTGCTAGCAAAAGTGCCAAGTTGTCCTTGTGTGGAGAAGATGAGATCTTTGCTAGGGCGATGAAGCTCTCCCACTTTCTTGCGTGAACTCTCCTCTACACGAGAGTGGATCGGCCACACAAAATCAGAACCGAAATGCGTTTTGGCGTTTACAAGTTAAGTGGCGTTACATGACTTCCAATTATGGAAAGTCATGAAGCCATGCGCTTAAATCCATGCAAACCGCCCAAAAACGCTTTCATCATGAACCATGCGTTCACACATGTGTGAACCGGTTCAATCCAACGGTTCAATGCGTTTGGTACAAAGACCAAACCAAACCAGCCCAAGCCATGGTCTAGATATCTCTGAACTAAATGGTTCAAGATCTAACCGTTCATCTCTTGATGCCTTTGATCTCACCGATCTAGCATCACTACTCTTGATCGAAGCTTACCGATCTCATGCCCTAATCAATCAAACATGACCAGACCAGATCTCACTTACAATCAGAGTTCAAACTCCTTTAAACTGAATCAAAACAATTCAGTCCACACGATCTGACTCAAGAAAGCCATATCACCAAATTGTGTGACCCTGAGGGTTTCCTTTAAATGTCGGTAACAATAACTTACGTTATCACGACCAGTGAGGGGTATCTAGCAACACATCACTGTCTCCCGATATAAAGGAAAAAGTCTTCCAAGACTACACCCAAACCACAGCACAAGTGTGAATCAACTTCACAAGGCATGCATGTATCCTTTGCCTACTGGATGTTCTTATTGGACAAGCGGGTCAAGCTTGTAACTCCAATATGATGAGCATGATCAGATCAGATGAACATAGTCACCTGGGTATGGCCATACACTTTCACAATCATCTCATCTAGGGGGCCCCTATAGAACATCACACTCCTTCAACAAGGAGACGGCAATCCTATATCTATCACTAGTGCCCTAACCTGAATCATAATCATTATCCAAGATAGTCTATAACCATTATATTTCAAATGATATTGAACTACCTCAAAACAATGACAATCATCATTTAGAAAGACAAGTGATCTCAAGTCAAAGGACATGTGCCACTTGATGCAAACAAGGATTATTCACATTGTGACAAGCAATTGAATATCCTAGTAGGGTCTGTCCAGTACATCCAATGTACCCATGAGTCTACATCTTATTCCATGCTCGAAGCATCCTATAAGATTAGAACACATATTAGTCTCAATCATATAAAGGCTGTCTCATGTTCACCAAGATATCTCGACTAAGGACATATGCATGTCAGCCTAGCTGAACAGCTTTGAGACATTATTCAGAAGTATACATATTGCAGCAGACAATGCAACATACTGAATAACAACCATTGCCTTTATAAACATAAAAGTTTATATACATGATACTGATACAATCCCAAGGCCTCAAACATTAGCCTTAAGGGCATACCCCAACAATCTCCCACTTGCACTTAATCTAATGGTTGAGAAATCTCAAACCCATATTATTACAGTGCTTCTCATGCTTCTGCTGCGCCAGAGGCTTGGTAAGCGGGTCAGCCAGATTGTCGTCTGTATGAACCTTGCAGATTTTGATCTCGCCACGATCAATGATCTCCCAGATCAAGTGAAACCGTCTCTGTATGTGCTTGGACTTCTGGTGCGACCGTGGTTCCTTTGCTTGTGCTATAGCTCCAGTGTTATCACAGAAGATAACCAAAGGATCTGCACTCGAAGGAACGACACCAAGTTCCTGAATGAACTTACGAATCCACACTGCCTCCTTGGATGCTTCCGAGGCTGCAACATACTCGGCTTCTGTTGTGGAATCAGCAACAGTAGACTGTTTGAAACTTTTCCACACCACTGCTCTACCATTCAAGCTAAAAACATAGCCTGATTGCGATCGGAAATCATCCTGGTCCGACTGGAACGAAGCGTCAGTATATCCTTCAATACTGAGTTCTTCCTGACCACCATATATCAAGAACATATCTTTGGACCTCCGCAGATATTTTAAAATGTTCTTGACCGCAATCCAGTGTGCCTGACCTGGATTACTTTGGAATCGACTGGTCACGCTTAACCCGTAAGCGACGTCTGGGCGAGTACACAACATCGCATACATAATGGACCCAATAGCCGAAGCATAAGGCGTATTGTCCATTTCATCTTTCTCAGTCTGTGTTTGTGGACACTGACTCTTTGAAAGATTCAGACCGTGTCTGACTGGAAGATATCCTCTTTTAGAATTCTCTAAATGAAATCTCTCCAGGACTTTATCGATGTAAGTACTCTGGCACAGCCCGAGAAGCCTCTTAGATCTATCCCTGTAGATCTTCACACCTAATACATAGGCTGCTTCTCCTAGATCTTTCATCTGAAAACATTTTCCTAACCATGCCTTAACAGCATGCAGTTCAGGAATATCGTTTCCAATGATTAAGATATCATCGATGTAGAGGACTAGGAAAGTAATCACGCTCCCACTAAACCTCTTATATACACACGGGTCATCTTCGTTCTTGATGAAACCAAACTCAGAGATTGATTCATCAAAATGAATATTCCAGCTTCTAGATGCTTGCTTAAGTCCATAAATGGACTTCTTTAACTTGCATATTTTATGACGATCTGATGGATTAGTGAAACCTTCAGGTTGTGTCATATACACATCCTCATCCAATTTTCCATTAAGGAAAGCGGTCTTCACATCCATCTGCCAGATCTCATAATTGTAATATGCTGCTATCGCGAAAAGAATCCGAATAGACTTGAACATGGCTACAGGAGAGAAAGTTTCATCATAATCTATCCCGTAGATTTGTTTGAAACCTTTCGCTACTAGCCTGCCTTTATAGGTAACCACGTTACCATCCATGTCAATCTTCTTCTTGAAGATCCATTTACAGCCTATAGGAATTACTCCCGGAGGCGGATCAACCAAATCCCAGACTTGGTTATCTGACATGGAGTCCATTTCGGCTCGCATAGCTTCAAGCCATCTAGCTGACTCCGGTCCACTGACCGCATCTGCATAAGTAAGGGGTTCATCATTATCAATGATGTAGACTCCGTCATAGCGCTCAGGCTGTCGACGGATCCTTCCCGATCTTCGCGGTTCCCGTGATATCTGAGCCTCAGGTTGTTCAGTAACCTAATCTACCGGCTCAGGCTCATCCAACTGTGCTTGACTACTTTGTCCTTCCTCTGGATTCTCATCCAGCTTTATTTCTCTCCCACTGGCCTCTTGCAGAAGAAACTCCTTCTCAAGAAAAATGGCCGTCCGAGCAACAAATACCTTGTTCTCTTTGGGATCGTAGAAATAATAACCCTTAGTTTCCTTAGGGTAACCGACAAAGATGCATTTCTCAGATCTGCTCTCCAGTTTCCCAGAGGCGAGCTTTTTGACATAAGCCTCGCAACCCCAGATCTTAATAAATGTCAAGCTAGGCTGTTTTCCATACCATAACTCATATGGAGTCTTTGAAACTGCCTTGGATGGCACTCGGTTTAGTACCTTTGCAGCTGTTTCCAGTGCAAATCCCCAAAAGGAGTAAGGTAGAGTAGCCTGACTCATCATCGAACGAACCATATCCAGTAAGGTTCTGTTCCTCCTCTCGGACACACCATTCCATTGTGGTGTTCCTGGCGGAGTGAGCTGTGAGATAATCCCACACTCTTTTAGATAGTCAGTAAACGCATGACTCAAGTATTCTCCACCTCGATCAGAACGAAGTGCCTTGATATTTCGGCCTAGCTGATTTTGTACTTCATTCTTGAACTCTTTGAACTTGTCAAAAGATTCACTCTTATGTCTCATCAGATAGACATACCCATATCTACTGAAATCATCAGTAAAGGTAATGAAGTACGAATAGCCACCTCTGGCATGTTTACTAAATGGCCCACACACATCACTGTGTATAAGGTCAAGTAAACCTGAAGCCCTTTGACCTTTGTGAGGAAAAGGAGCCTTCGTCATTTTACCCATTAAACAAGCTTTGCATGTATCAATCTCCTCATAGGAGAATGATCCCAGCAGTCCATGATCATGCAACCGCTTAATGCGCTTCTTGTTAATATGGCCTAAACGACTATGCCATAGCAAGGTGCTGTCATCAGCATACTTGGCTTTCTTATTATCAATGTTTTGTATAGAATATTCCATGTCCAACATGAATAACCCATTGTTAATTGAACCAGTAGCATAAACAATATTATCAAGAGTAAGATAACACTTTGAAATCTTGCATTCAAAGGAAAACCCTTTCCTGACAAGAGCAGGAATAGAGATAATATTTTTGGTAATACTGGGTACAAAGTAACAATTGTTTAATTCTAATACAATGCCAGATGGTAATGAGATGTAATAATCCCCTACAGCAACAGCAGCAACCCATGCCCCGTTTCCAACTCGTAGGTCCACCTCATGCTGTCCCACCTGTCTTCTTCTCTTGAGTTCCTGTACATTTGAACAAATGTGAACTCCACATGCAGTGTCCAACACCCATGAAATAGAAGAAGAAGATATCATGACCTCAGTCACAAATATACCTGAGCCAGAAGCGATGCTTCCCTTCTTGTCTCCTTGGAGCGCTTTACAGTCCTTTTTCCAGTGACCCAGCTGGCCACAGTGGAAACACCTGTTGTCCCTCGACCGCTTCACCTTTTGTTTTAGAGCCTTGCTGTAGTTCTTGACAGGGGCCTTGCCCTTCTTCCCCTTCTTCTTGTTCCTGGAGGGGAACATCAAGACAGAGGTTGAAGGCTTTCCCTTCAGAGTTTCCTCCGTAGTCAAGAGCATATTCAGCAGCTCTGCCGGAGTACAATCGATTTTGTTCATATTAAAGTTAATAATGAACACATCGAAAGAGAGCGGGAGAGACTGCAGAATAATGTCTACAGCAAGCTCCTGATTGATGGTATGCCCCAGTTTCTCCAGAGCCTCCTTGTGCCCAATCATCTTGAGCACGTGAGCTCCCACTGGGCTCCCTTCAGCCAGTTTGCTCTGAAAGAAAAGCTTAGTCAGATTATAGCGTTCAGTCCTCGCCTGTGCAGCATACAGCATCTTGAGGTTTGCTATAATTTCTATAGCAGACATATCCTCATGCTGACGCTGCAGCGGTGGCGTCATAGACGCTAGCATCAGGCAAGCGACATCAATGCTATCATTGACATGCTTTTCATAGGCATCCCGAACCGCCCTTGCGGCGTTCGCAGCGGGTTGAGGCGGTATAGCCGTCTCAAGGACATACAGTTTCCTCTCAGCCTTAAGAACGATCTTAAGGTGTCCGTACCAGTCTGAGAAGTTTGGCCCAGCAAACTTCTCCCTTTCCAGTAGGGATCGCACATTGAAGCTCATGGTGTTCGTTGCTGCAGGAATCTACAACAATGCAAGAACAGCAAGGTCAGTATCAATGTCTAGAATCAATCCAGGACTTAAGAAAGATTCTTTTCTTACTATTTTATTTGACTGAAAAATCCATTAAAACAGTCCGAAAGAGTAACACTCTTTTAGTGAGGTGGGATCCAGATTTCATACTTGGTCTCCGCGTCCCGCTCAGGTGAGATAAGATGCACAGAGAGTACAAGCACTAATTTCTGGTAGGCAGTCCCTGCCAATCGCCAACCCGTGCGATTCCCCTTCATCTGGGCAATCCAGCAGACTGTGCCAACTGAGTTGGTACAACACAGTCTCTGACCCCACAGATGGCTGCCTCCATGTAGCTACCATATGCCCCATATGTAGCCTACATGGTCAAGCTGACCTGACCTACTCCCTGGACCACCACGTGCTATGCTGAGCAACGAGAAGCGATAAATCCCTTCTCTGTAACACGCAGGTGAAATCACACACCGTCTAAAGATAGATGGACGTGCCCACTGAGTGGGTACAACACGGCTCCAACGATAGTCAGAACAGTGAGGTTTCGCGTCAGAAGGCATTACGTGCTTGATATTTTAGCGTTGGATTTTAACGGTCTTTTATCTTCTTAACTATCATGCAAATCCTATGGTGATAGCAGAAGATAAATAAATCATGCATTTCTAATTATTTAGAAAATAAAAGAAAGCATGGATCTTATGTGGTAAAACCCCATAGAGCCTAAGTAAGACCTTAAATCAACTTAAGTCTTCACTTGCTCTTCTTGGGTCTTTTGCATCTCATCTGGTCCAACCCAGGGCCCTAGCGCTCAATGCAGCTCAGGTGCGCCCACCAGCTGAATGCTCCTCTGCGATGTGTGCTTTTGTGCTCTTGTCTAATTAAAATACATTTTAATCTATCTAGACAAGCTTGACTCGCAGGTCAATTATACAATAAATTAATTAAAAATGTGATTCGCAGATCACAAAAATAATAATTTACCAGGCTCGCAGGCCCCAGCACAGCACACATTGAAAGGGCAACCCACATAAGATTAAATAAACAAGCATCATGGCATCATTCAATCAACATGTGATCCATAAAGAAAATAAAATTTTGAAAACCCATTGGCATCAATTTTAATTTTCTTATGTGCCCTACAACCTTACAACGGTCCATTGATAGGGATCCACTCATCAATCTAGTCAGATCCACTGCCCTTGCATGCACCAAGTCCTAACTGACTCGAGTTGACCTAATGGTCAACCATGCATGCGCCAAGGGCTGAACAACCCTCATGAGTTCTGGCAAGCGGGTGTGACCCCGGGCCTAACTCATGTGTGTTCACTAGTCGTCTCAACCAGACCTCGCTACACGCCTTTGATGCAGTCAACCCATAGCCACCTCGTGCTTGCGCACAGGTGCTATCTGGTCAACCATCTAGGCTGTCAGATGGTCTGATCAGACTAATTTGATCTATACTAGATGATGCTTTCAACCCCATCAACCCGTCTAAGGGTTTACAATAGGCGCATCTTAGATCTAATCATAGGCGCGCAAGTTAAGTTTTGATAAACAACATGAACCAAGCGCCAACAACAAGTCATGCGAAAGCATAAACAAACAACATGCGCCACCAACAAGGTATACATCTTATTTTCGCATGAAGAAACTATTAGATCTAAACACTTGCGCAAGCATGGATCACAAGAGCAAACATAGCAATCATATTAGCATGCATAAAGCCTGCTCTGATACCAATTGAAGAAACCCCTTTCAAGAGGGGGGCGAAACCCTAAGTAGGCGCATATCATGAATTGCGCAAGGAAGCATAGGGTTTGTTGGGATCTTTTGCATGCCATATGATCAACATCATAACTTGTATAGATAAGAAGTAATTCATACCATAGCCATGAGTGGATGGCGACTTGGAAGTAAAGATCGAAGGGGATCTTCTCCAAAGAAGACACACACCAAAGTGATGAAGACTTCCTTCTTGCGCACCTCTTGTGCTAGCAAAAGTGCCAAGTTGTCCTTGTGTGGAGAAGATGAGATCTTTGCTAGGGCGATGAAGCTCTCCCACTTTCTTGCGTGAACTCTCCTCTACACGAGAGTGGATCGGCCACACAAAATCAGAACCGAAATGCGTTTTGGCATTTACAAGTTAAGTGGCGTTACATGACTTCCAATTATGGAAAGTCATGAAGCCATGCGCTTAAATCCATGCAAACCGCCCAAAAACGCTTTCATCATGAACCATGCGTTCACACATGTGTGAACCGGTTCAATCCAACGGTTCAATGCGTTTGGTACAAAGACCAAACCAAACCAGCCCAAGCCATGGTCTAGATATCTCTGAACTAAATGGTTCAAGATCTAACCGTTCATCTCTTGATGCCTTTGATCTCACCGATCTAGCATCACTACTCTCGATCGAAGCTTACCGATCTCATGCCCTAATCAATCAAACATGACCAGACCAGATCTCACTTACAATCAGAGTTCAAACTCCTTTAAACTGAATCAAAACAATTCAGTCCACACGATCTGACTCAAGAAAGCCATATCACCAAATTGTGTGACCCTGAGGGTTTCCTTTAAATGTCGGTAACGATAACTTACGTTATCACGACCAGTGAGGGGTATCTAGCAACACATCACTGTCTCCCGATATAAAGGAAAAAGTCTTCCAAGACTACACCCAAACCACAGCACAAGTGTGAATCAACTTCACAAGGCATGCATGTATCCTTTGCCTACTGGATGTTCTTATTGGACAAGCGGGTCAAGCTTGTAACTCCAATATGATGAGCATGATCAGATCAGATGAACATAGTCACCTGGGTATGGCCATACACTTTCACAATCATCTCATCTAGGGGGCCCCTATAGAACATCACACTCCTTCAACAAGGAGACGGCAATCCTATATCTATCACTAGTGCCCTAACCTGAATCATAATCATTATCCAAGATAGTCTATAACCATTATATTTCAAATGATATTGAACTACCTCAAAACAATGACAATCATCATTTAGAAAGACAAGTGATCTCAAGTCAAAGGACATGTGCCACTTGATGCAAACAAGGATTATTCACATTGTGACAAGCAATTGAATATCCTAGTAGGGTCTGTCCAGTACATCCAATGTACCCATGAGTCTACATCTTATTCCATGCTCGAAGCATCCTATAAGATTAGAACACATATTAGTCTCAATCATATCAAGGCTGTCTCATGTTCACCAAGATATCTCGACTAAGGACATATGCATGTCAGCCTAGCTGAATAGCTTTGAGACATTATTCAGAAGTATACATATTGCAGCAGACAATGCAACATACTGAATAACAACCATTGCCTTTATAAACATAAAAGTTTATATACATGATACTGATACAATCCCAAGGCCTCAAACATTAGCCTTAAGGGCATACCCCAACATCCACATCTTCAGGCCCCACTCTATGAAAGTTATGTATGACACTTTGCACTTTACTTTCATGCTTATATCAGTACTTTGCTATGATGATTGTGATTTCATGCTGTGAAAATCTTGAATGATGTTATGATGCTTATTATTCATGAATTCATGCGTCTATCATGAGATTTGTCCTATGAAAGCTATTTCGAAATTTTTAAAGTTGAATACTTGATTGGTTGAGAATAATCAAAGAATTAAGTCTGGAGTATACCTCCTGGTTAGAAATACTGTTTGACCATATCCATATGTTCTATGATTTAGAAATTTTGTGATTTGTATTGATTTTGAAATGTTCATTAGTGGGTCAAACATTGATATGATTGTTGAATCAACTCGAGCTTGCAACTTACATGAGAATCATATTGAGATACGCATTTACTTAGTTATTCTTTGAATTCCTCTCTGTTGTTGGGGAAACACTTCATTTGTTAGAAAGGATATGTTATATATAAAAAAAAATCATCACCCTTAGATTCCTCTACTTGGCACTGCGCAAAATTGGCAGTGGTACCGAAGGATGTGATTTGAAATCTAAGGGATGTGAAGTGAAATCAATAAAAAGACTCCTCTACTTGGCATTGCGAAAAATTGGCAATGGTACATAAGGTTATGAGTTGAAGTCTAATGCAATAATCAGTATATCATACTCCACATAAACATTTGAGTTAACCCCAACGATTTGATTTGGAAATACTAGAATTGCATGAGTGTGGTGTGTAGGCTTGGTTGAATCCTATGTTCGCTGCTTACTAGGTTGTTTGGCATCTAGCTATTGTGGGATCAAACTGTTGAACACTTAAAACAACCATTCACTTGATTTCTCCTGATTAGATCTTGGATTGTGATTAAATATTTTTCTAACTTGGATGTATATCTCGATACAAAAGATTATTCTTATACCTATCCTATATTTCATCTTATTTTATTGCTTGAGGACAAGCGAAGATTTAAGTCTGGAGTATTTTGATGCATCGCATTTTGGTAGTGATTTTCATAGTTATTTCATGCTAAATCTAGGCTTATTTTAACACTTTTATACTCATTATAGCCTTATTTCCTTCATATCTTCGGAATCTTCACTTTTTGGCAATTTTATTGAATTTCAGGTAAAAACGCCCTTTTTTCGACATATTTTGAAGATTCTGAGGCCGCGGGACGATTTCTTGTGTGGAAAACAAGCTGCCCGTCAAATTTAGGCTTATTTGGAGTTAACCTGACAATCACGGCCAGGTGAACCCCACGGGGTTCACCATCCCAGTCGCCAGCCTGCGTATCTCACATAGAGCATCACGGCCAGGTGCGGGGTTCACCAGAATTCCATTTGGCCGAAAAACTGTCCAGAACACATCATGGCCAGGTGAACCCGGCGGGGTTCACCGCGCTTCTTTCAGCCGAACCCTTAGAAGACATCACAGCTAGGTGAACCCGGCGGGGTTCACCGTGATTCTAACCCAGGCTCGCGAGCGACTCAACCCATACTCAGTTTTCCTTCGATTTCTCACCCGTTCGGAGTCCAAATTTGGCAAGTAAGGTGTATATGGAAAGCTCTTTTAGAGGCGAACGCATAGGATATAAAAGCCCCAATTTTCTTGCCCTAATCATCGAGCATTCACATGAAGAAGTGGCCTGGGTGGAAGAACACGGTGACAGAGGCATTTTTTGGAGATTTTCGGCGATTGAGATATACGATCATCACGATTTCTTCAGGATTCCTTTGGTTCATCGTCTCCTTCCCCTTAGTTTCATTTTCTTGTACTTTTCTTATCATTAAAAGAGAGATCTTGAGCGTTTCAATGACGATTGTAGCGTAAACCTTAATTCGGGGCTTGGTGGAAACCCTTTGATAATTTTTATTGCAAACTTTGTATCTATTTTCATTGTTGTTGGGGTATGCCCTTAAGGCTAATGTTTGAGGCCTTGGGATTATATCAGTATCATGTATAAACTCTTTGTTTATAAAGGCAATGGTTATTATTCAGGTTGTTACATCATCTGCTGCAATATGTATACTTCTGAATAATGTCTCAATGCTGTTCAGCTTGGCTGACATGCAGTATTGTCCTTAGTCGAGATATCTTGGTGAACATGAGACAGCCTAGATATGATTGAGACTAATATGTGTTCTAATCTTATAGGATGCTTCGAGCATGGAATAAGATATAGACTCATAGGTACATTGGATGTACTGGACAGACCCTACTAGGATATTCAATTGCTTGTCACAATGTGAATAATCCTTGTATGCAAACAAGTGGCATATGTCCTCTGACTTGAGATCACTTGTGTTTCTAAATGATGATTGTCATTGTTTTGAGGTAGTTCAATATCATTTGAAACATAATGGTTATAGACTATCTTGGATAATGATCATGAGTCAGGTTAGGACACTAGTGATAGATATAGGATTGCGGTCTCCTTGTTTAAGGAGTGTGATGTTCTAATGGGGCCCCCCCTTGGATGAGATGATTGAGAAAGTGTATGGCCATACCCAGATGACTATGTTCATCTGATCTAATCATTCTCATCATATTAGAGTTACAGGCTTGACACGCTTGTCCAATAAGAACATCCAGTCGCAAAGGAAACATGTATGCCTAGTGAAGTGGATTCACACTTGTGCTGTGGTTTGGGTGTAGTCTTGGAAGACTCTTTCCTTTATATTGGGAGACAGTGATGTGTTGCTAGATACCCCTCGCTGATCATGATAACGTAAGTTATCGTTACCGACATTTAAAGGAAACCCTTAGGGTCGCACAATTTGATGATATGGCTTACTTAAGTCAGATCGTGTGGACTGAATTGTTTTGGTTCAGTTTAAAGGAGTTTAAACTCTGATTGTAAGTGAGATCTGGTCTGATCATGTTTGATTGATTAGGGCTTGAGATCGGTAAGCTTCGATCGAGAGTATTGATGCTAGATCTGTGAGATCAAGAGCATCAAGAGATGAACGGTTAGATCTGGAGCCTTAGGGTTTAATTATGATCTAGACCAAAGGCTTGGCTTAATTGGTCTTTGAACCAAACCAAAAGGAACCCGTTCACATGAGTGAACGCATGGTTCAAAGTGAGGATGCGTTTTGGTTGGTTCGTGAACGCATGAGTGGATGCGTTAAGCGTTTGCTATTTTTGGAAGTTCCAAAAATGAATGCACGCCTCCACGTTCCAAAACGCTCGCCCCTCTTTTGGTCTTGCACTTGTGTGGCTCGTCTACGCGAGGTGTAGAGAAGCATTCGGCCAAAGGAGAGAACTACTCTCGCATCTCATCTTCCTTCACACGACAAGGATACTTGGAGCCTTGCTAGCACAAGAAGCAACAAGGAGTAGGCGATCACATCTTGTGTGCGGTGCCTTTGGAGAAGAAGCGTTTGCATCTTTCTCTTCCAAATCGCCATCCAAGCGAAATGGCTATGGTATGAATCCAAACTATATGAAGTTGATCATATATTCTTGCAAAAGATGTTTAGAAACCCTTGCTTCCGCTATGAAAGTTTTATATGCGCCTCCTACTAGGGTTTCGCCCCCTTTATCTGGGGACTTTCAATTGTTTGGTATAGATTTGTGAGCATATTTTTGTTCGATGCATTTATTTCATGATTTGATCTTGGCCGAATATTTTCACGTGTTAGCCGTTACGATTCATATCGAGAGAAGGATCGTAACGGTGGAATCTCTTAGTAAAACTTGCGAGACCTCGACACGAGAGTGCTTGGTCTTCGCTCGAGGATTTCATAGTCTGCCATAGAACTCATTGGGTTCATCTTAGAACTATCCACCGCGAGAGTAGAAGGTCGGTCTAAAACGAACACCGGGCTGTATCACTCGAGTGAGGGCACCTTGTACCCTAGGGTTAGACTCCTTGTGCAAAATCAATAAACCAAATAACTAATATCTTTCTTGTGCGATTAAGATTATCATCATGGTGGAAGCCGTAGCCCTGAATTCTCTCTCATATCTTTTCTCTACCGACGTATTTGTGATTGCTTATTTACGAATTCTGTTCTCAAACCCACGTTTCGATTCGCCTAGCTATTAGGACTCGGACTTTCTAGTATTCAACTTGCTCCCTGTGGGAATTGACATCTTTTGTATTACTGCGACATATCCGTGCACTTGCGGAGCGTGTCATAGCCTAAGCCTCAAACATCTATTTCAAATGAGTAATCATTTGAAAAGCGTTCTGCTCCTCATATTGCACCTGAAGTTCAGGTGCCATAGTGGCCAGCATGAGACATGCTACCTCCACAGAGTCATCTTGATGCTTTCTAAAAGCATCCCTATCTGCCGCTCGGGCATTAGGCGGAGGAGGCGCAGGAAGAGCCTGCTCTAGGACATAGAGCTTCTTCTCGAGCTTGAGGGCTATCCTCAAGTTTCGATGCCAGTCCATAAAGTTGGTTCCAACCAACTTATCCTTATCAAGGAGTGATCGCAGTGTCAATCCGCTATTGTTTGTTGCCATTGATCTACAACAATCAAGAAACAGTAGATTAGCACTACTTCAAATCATTTAAACTGGACTTGTTTTAAATGATTATGGCTCCCACTATTTTAATCGAATTGACAACCCACAAAGTCAATCGGGAAGTTTAAGACTTCCTAGTGAGATGGGATCCTTATTCCACATGAGGCTTCGCGTCCCACGAGGGTGGGATGAGATGCACAAAGTAACCCATGCTTCCTAAGGTGGGCATGCCAGCCGATTGCTCCAAGCAATTCCTCTTATTGAGACAGTCTAGGCATTTCATGTCCAACGAGGGTTGGATACAGTATGAAACCCTAACCTCTCAACGATGCCTCTAGAGTTTCATCATGTGCCCAGCACATATGGAATTCTAGTCAAGTCCATTCCAAACCGTTATGCCCAGGGCCAACGAGTTTCCTTGCGAAGGCGAGTCCAGGCTAAAACTGGACTGGGGAAACCATTGCCACCACACACTTTCTAAAGATAAGTGGGTGTGTCCCACGAGGGTGGAAAATAGTTCACAACACCACTGATCGATAGCTTAGTGAGGGCTACGCATTAGAAGGCTGCTAGACTTAATATTTGTTTGTGAGGGTTTTTGAGGTCTCATCAGTTTTATCTTATGTCTAGCATTACAGGCATGCAATCCTATAGTGATAACATAATGATAAAAACAACTCAGGCATGCTTTAGTAGATATGTATGAAAACAGTAAAAGAATGATGTGATCATAGCCTATTCAAGACATTGAACCAACCCATGCCAAAAGGAGGTTCAACTCTTGACCTAGGATTCAAGCCTCAAAGACAAGACCTAACCTAGCCGACCGCTAACTTGAGCTTCAAGGTTGGCTCCAAGGTCCTTCTCACCACGGTTTAGCTCTCAAACCCTAGAGGTGTCCCTCATGGGTTCGGCCAATGCCATGGGTCTTTCTCCATAGAGGTGTCCCTCATGGGTTCGGCCAATGCCATGGGTCTTTTCTCCATGCAAGGAGCCAAGATAGCTAGCTCTCAAACCCTAGTGTTTGGCCATGCCATCTTGCGCTTCTATGCATGCGCCATCAAGCAAGAGTGCTCCAAGCGCCAATGCTTCAAGTGATGTGCGTCACCCTAATCTTCTTCTTATTTAAAATAAAAGAAAAGCGGCACGCATGCCTCACAAGAGTACATCACAGGCATGCAAAAGGGGCTTGACACATGATCACAACATTATGCACAAGCAAGGTGTCTACACATGCAGTTCTACATGCTCATGAAAAACTTAAAATATGAAATTTTAATTTTTCATAAAATTAGTCTCTTTTCCTCATCTTCTTTTCACAAATCTCTTGGTTATTCGCAATTAATTTTCATGATGATTTCAAAGATCCTCTCGGCTAGTAATTTTGTCAGATCAAGAGACTCAGTCAGTCCGAAGGCACAATGCCCGTCCTACTTGACAAAACCACGTGCGCCTTTGATCATTAAATCATACAAGAAAAATAACCCAAAAAATCCAAAAGAGATTGAAAAGATGACAGAAACAAGAAACCCTAATTTTTCCTACTTTACAAAAATCATTTGCAATGTGATCATGCAATTTGCAAAAATTGAGATATGACATGTGAGCATGGAAAAGCATGAAAATACATCATTCGAGCCTCGCAAGTCCCTCTGATACCACTGTTGGGAAACCCTGGGGATATTTTATAAATTTTTTAGAAACAAATACAATGCACAGCGGAATAATATCCCCGAAATAGGCCGGTCCCCAAAACCCAATGAAGATCGCATGCGAGAGAGTCGACACGATGAGATGGAAGATACCTTGAGCAAGGCGAGGCTGATATCGTAGTAGGCGCCGAAGCGTGCAACCTCTGCAGTCTCTCACACACAGATCACCTCGAGTCCTCTTCTTCCACGCCCGGTGCTAGCCTCAGGAAGAAGATCCAAGCCTTGTAACACCTTCTTCAAGTTGCGCCACCCTCCAAGAGTATGCGCCAAGGATGAAGAAGGATGGAGACAAGGAAAGCCGCCAATCTCTTAGAGAATAAAGAGAGGAAGTAGAGCACTTGCGGCTAGGGTTTGATGGAAGATGCACCAATCCCTTGCACTTTCGCCCCTTGATGTTGCTCACGCCTTCTTGAACTTTTGTATGTTCAGGAGAGGGGCGCCTAGGGGTCTTATTTATAGCAAGGAGAGGCGGTTTATGGATGGCTATGATCAAACCAAGTGGGCGGCTTAAAGAAGAAGTAAGAGTTCTAATTATTTTAGGAATTAATCAAGTCCTAATCCAATTAGGACTCTACTTAATTATTTAAATAATCAGCCCTATTAAATCTCCATAAAATAGGACTCTAATTAATTAATTAATCAACCCCTATTTTATTTCAAATGATTAATTCAAAATCAACTTTGATTAATCATATGAGACATAGGCGCTAACCCTAGTCTAACTAGGGTTAAACTTGCGTCTACCTTTTTCTTCTCTTTAAGCCCATTTAACTTATTAATAAGCCCAACTATAAAATCGGCCTAGCCCAAGGTCCATTATGCATGTCAATCAACCCATTGGATCTAATCCAATTTAACCCAAGGTCAAACTAGATTAACCATGGTTAATTTGGTCAACATGCCAAAATTGGAAGTTGGCCCTAATAAGTTTCTTCCATCTCATCAGGCCCATCGGCACTGATGAAATCTACCAAATAGATCCGAGTCATCCAATAACTCGATCATAAGGCTTCTCGATCAATACGAGAACTCGAGTATCAAGGTGTGCGACCCTGTAGGTTCCTCTGATGTTGGCAGGTCACCACAAGTAGTGAGTGGCACCTAGCAGTGCATCGCCGCTACCCAAGTCATCGGCATGGATATCCACATCGACATCCCCATCATCGCAATAAGGTACAGATGCATTACAGTCTCTTTGCCGAACTGATATCCGATTGGACAAGTGTGTCACCACTTGTTTTTATCAAATCTCATGATTATGACTAAATCAGGTCTCACCTGGGTATGGTCATACACTTTTAGTCATAGGACCATAGAGGAGCTCCATGGATATCATGCTTCCCTTAGGAAGGGGCAAATCCTATGTCTGTCTATTGACCTTCTCCTATGGGTCGTGACATGCTCAATGACAACCGTTATTACCCCCCAACTACGGCGAGGTGTTAGGTTGTATCAAAGCATGTCCCTAACCATATAGAATGGCCAATAACCTCAAGTCAAGGGATCAATGCATCTCCTATCACTTGTGAGGATAACTCGTGACACCAAGTCATTGCCTCACAGCGGGTTGGTCCAGTATATCCACCACTGATATACCCATATGTCTGCGTTAGCACCTCGTGCCTAACCAGCCCATATACCAGTCTCAAAAGTACCAGAGTTGTCCCATATCCACTCTAGTACATCGACTGGGGACGATCATTTGAGCACAGATCCAATCTGTCTCCAAGGACATTATCATGTAAGTATATAATTGCAGATGTAGATAAACATTGATAATGACAATGCTAGAATGATATATATAAAGATCAAAGTCAAGTAGTACAATAATGGACCAAAACTAGGTCCTAGGGCATATACACCAACAATTTATAGATATCCTGGCATTGTCGTTGTCATGGTTTATTATGCATCTGCGCAAATGTATATTTACATGATAATGTCCCTCGAGATATTACTATCTCAGTTTGCTTATGTCCTGAGTCGAGTACCATAGTGGATAGGGGACAGCTATGTTGCGGATGAAACTCGTTTATGCGCTGGTTAGCTTGGGTTGCTTAACGCAAGTATAAGGGTGTATCAAGGGAGATATGCTGGACCAACTCGCCGTGAGAGTTCTTCTTGGTGTCTCAAGAAGAATCTCACAGTGATAGAGTTGTATCTGTCCTTTGACTTGAGGAAGATTGTATCTTTGTGTTGGAAAGGATGTACTTTGATACAACCTAACATCTCACCGTAACAGGGAGGTTATAACGGTTGTCATTGGGTATATCTTAAGCAATACGAGAGGTTCATCTTGTCGATAGAGGATTTGCCCCTTCCCTACGGGGAAGCTTGATGTCCATGGGCCCCTAGATAGTGCATGACTGAAAGCGTATGGCCACACCCAGGTTTAGCCTAATTTAGTCATGACCATCGTTGTTGGAATATACAAGTGTCACACGCTTGTCCAACTTGGACGATCAGCCTGGCAAAGGGACATGGATACTCTTATTCCTTATCACAGTTTTGAGGTTGTCGATGGCAATATTTATTCCGATGACTTGGGTAGCGGCGATGTACTACTAGGTGCCACTCACTGTTTGTGATGATTGGGTCATCACTGCCAACGTCAGAGGGACCTACAGGGTCGCACACCTAGACGCTAGTGACTCCGTATTGATCGATTAGCCTCTGATCGAATCATTGTATGATTCGGATCATTTTGGGAAGCTGATGCTTTGGTATTTCTTATGAGGAGATAAGACTTTATTTTATTCATGTTTGACCACTAGTTGACTCTAGTGGACCACGTTTGACCTCTGTTGACATGAGGTGTCAAAATGTGTCAAACAAGGGTCATAGTGCAAGGTTGGGCTTGGCACTTTAGTCACATGAATAAAATAAAGTCATTAATTGACAAGAGAAAATTTTCTCTTGGTTAATTAATATATATAGGCGCATTTCACTTGGTGAGTCTCGAACCTGAGACCCAGGGGTGTGGGGTGGCGCCTGCACATAGTCCCGCATGGGAAAAATCTCAAAAGAGGAGCTGGTGATTCTATTATAAATAGAGAGGTTCTCTTGGGAGATTTTGCACTAGTCTCTTTTCTCCTCTCTTATTGTTGCCTCCCCTCTGCTCCTGGCGTGTGGGTCTTGTAGGTGACAACAATAAGAAAGTTTTTGCATCAAGGTTGGGGCATGTTGTAGTGCTGCCCACTCCTTGTCGCCAATGCTTCCCCTTCTCCTTGGCGCGTGGTCTTTGTGATTAGCGCAAGTAGAGAAGAAGTTAGAGAAGTGGATCTCTTCTCCCGAAGCTAGCACGTGCGTGGAGCAGAGGAGTCTCGAGGCAGTTCGTCTCAGCCATCGCCAACATCAAACTGCTAAGTGAGGTATACCCCTATCACATCCTTTGTATTCTTCGTAAGACGGTCCTTATTGTTGAATTAGGAATCTCGTTTTGGGCTCGCTTCCGCTGTTTTTTGTTTTAAATAGCCCGGGGATTCCCAACAGTGGTATCAGAGCAAACTTACGAGATACATCGGTGTATGGATTTTTCTAGCATGCGCTTGTCATAGAAAATTTTTTCGAAAATGATTATGCCATGTTTTATGTGTAGAAAAATAGTAGGTTTTTTATTTCTCGCTCTTATGATATTCATGATTTTTGGTTTCTACACATGGGGATAGACCCTATGTGTGAGAATTTATTTCTCCTCATATTCATGGGATAGACCCATGGTGTGAGACTTGTATCTAGATTTCATGGGTAGTGCTAGGTGTACTGTCTAGGTCTAGGGGCTTATTTCCCTTGTCTGGCTATAACCATATCATGTTTTACTGCTTTTATTGCCATGCTCTGATTGTTTTATTTTATGTTATCACTATAGGGTGCATGCCTATAATGGTAGACATAAGATAAAATAAATGTGGTATGACACCCCCAAACCCTCTCAAAATTATATCAAGTCCTGTTCTAAAAGTCTTCTAACGCGTAGCCCTCGTCAAACTATCGATCGATGGTGTTGTGCACTGTTTCCCACCTCTGTGGGACACACCCATCTATCTTTAGGAGTCGTGTGGTGACAATGATTTCCCCAGTTCGGTTAAAACTCTAGACGCGCCTTCCGCAAGGAAATCGTTGGCCCTAGGCATAACGGTTAGGTCGGACTTGACTAGAACTCTCATATGTGGTTAGCTGACATGATGGAAGTTGCTAGAGGCACCTCAAGGAGTTAGGGCTTCGTGCCATATCTAGCCTCCGCTAGACACAAAGTGCTTGAATGATCTTGAGAAGGGGAATTGCCTAGTTGCAATTGGCCGGCGAGCCTACCTTGAGATACATGCGTCACCTCGTGCAGTACATCCCGCCCTCGCAGGACACGAGGCCGTGTGAGGAACAAGGATCCCATCTCACTTTGGAAATTCTGTGGTTTCCCGGATGGACATGAGAGGGTTGTCAATATGATAAAATAGTGAGAAATAATCATTTATTTCAAGTCCAGATTAAATGATTGAAATGTGGTACTATTCTGCATGTTTGTTGTGGTAGATCATGTCTATAAACAATAGCGGATTAAAACTACGATATGTCCTTTGGGAGGACAAGTTGGATTGGTGTCAAAACTTGAGGGGTGACCCCAAGCTCGAGCACTGTAAAAGGCAACACCAGAAAGAGGTGAAGAGAAGGGTAACTCCTTCGTCTTCAGGCTCTAGCATTTGTGTGGTTGAAGTCAACTTGTCTACTTCAAACACATGGGTACTTGATACCGCATGTGGAGCGCATATTTGTACAAGTATGCAAGGGCTCAAACGAAGTAGGATAGTGCGACAAGGAGAGATTGATCTTCGAGTCGGTAATGGCGCATAGGTTGTGGCTGTGACCGTGGGAGACCTCACTCTCTCGCTACCGTCAGGACTTAAACTAGAACTCGACCAATGTTACTATGTACCATCGATTACCAAGAACATTATATCCATTCCTGGCCTGGCGAGGAAAGGATTCAGTTTTGCAATCAAAGAGAACAATTGTTCTTTTTCATTGGCAGACATGTTCTATGGTTCTAGTATTCTATGCAATGGCTTGTATGTCTTGGATATGCAGAGTTCTATTTGCATCATAAATGCTAAGAGGATTAAGCTAAGTGGTTTCAACAACACTTATCTTTGGCATTGTCGTTTAGGGCACATAAACAAGAATCACATCCAACGACTTCATGTAAATGTATCTTTGGATTCCAGCCCCTTTGAGGAGTTTGACATGTGCGAGCCTTGTTTATTGGGCAAAATGGCAAAGGCGCCATTCAGCAAGATAGGTGAAAGGGCCAAAGGTTTGTTGGATCTCATACACAGTGATGTGTGTGGACCATTCAACAAACAAGCCAGAGGTGGGTTTGTATACTTCATCACATTTATTGACGATTTCAGTAGATATGGATATGTCTATCTGATGAGACATAAGTCAGAATCCTTGGAGAAATTCAAGTAGTTCAAGACTGAAGTAGAAAACCAGCTTGGACGATCCATAAAGGCTCTTCGATCTGATCGAGGTGGAGAGTACTTGAGCCATGAGTTTACTGACTATATGAAAGAGTGTGGGATTCTCTCACAGCTCACCCCTCCCAGGACACCCCAGTGGAATGGAGTGTCTGAGAGGCGGAATCAGACTCTGCTAGACATGGTCCGATGTATGATGAGTCATGCAACTCTACCTCCATATTTCTGGGGACGTGCTTTAGAGACAACCTCTTTCACACTGAATAGCGTTCCGTCTAAGAGTGTCCCCGTGACTCCGCACGAGTTGTGGACTGGGAGACGACCTAACCTCACATTTATGAGGATCTGGGGATGCGAAGCATTTGTCAAGCATCAAAATTCTAGTAAGCTAGAGCCTAGGTCAGATAAATAAGTGTTTGTGGGGTATCCTAAAGAAACCAGAGGATACAACTTCTATAATCCCCCTGAGGACAAAGTTTTTGTCGCCCGTGGTGCTGTATTTC
The DNA here is from genome assembly GCA_027563935.2 of Costus lasius. Lineage (NCBI taxonomy): Eukaryota > Viridiplantae > Streptophyta > Magnoliopsida > Zingiberales > Costaceae > Costus > Costus lasius. Next base: position 52,147,909 of record CM050449.1, read on the forward strand.
TTGAGAAAGAATTTATCTTGAAAGAAGCCAATGGGAGAAGTTTTGATTTGGATGAAATCCAAGATCATCCACAAGACACAGAGGTTGAGATGGAACCTGAGCCACCTGCACAGGTTGTGGCCCAACCTGACGCTCAGGCACAGGCTCCACGTAGGTCTGAGAGGGTACATTGTGCACTTGATAGGTATGGGTCGCTGCCGACTCAACACGATGACATTCTCATTATTGAGGATGAACCTAAGACCTATGAGGAAGCGGTCGCTGGACCAGACTCCGAGAGATGGCTGGAGGCCATGAGGTCCTAGATGGATTCTATGTCTGCTAACCAGGTTTGGGACTTGGTTGAGCCGCCTAATGGGGCAAAACCCATAGGGTGTAAATGAGTCTTCAAAAAGAAGACAGACATGGATGACAATGTGGTTACCTATAAAGGTAGACTAGTGGCCAAAGGTTTCAGACAGGTCCATGGGGTGGACTATGATGAAACTTTTTCGCCAGTTGCCATGTTTAAATCCATATGGATCATGGTTGCTTTAGCTGCCTACTATGACTATGAGATCTGGCAAATGGACGTGAAGACAACTTTCCTTAATGGAAACCTATCAGAGGATGTGTTTATGACACAGCCTGAGGGGTTCGTTCACCCAGCCAATGCTCATAAAGTATGCAAGCTGAAAAGATCCATCTATGGATTAAAGCAAGCCTCTCGAAGTTGGAATATTCATTTTGACAAAGCTGTAAGAGATTATGGCTTCCTCAAGAACGAAGACGATGGCTGTGTGTACAAGAAAATCAGTGGGAGCTTGGTCACATTTCTGGTCTTGTATGTCGATGACATACTGCTCATCGGAAATGATGTCCCTACCCTTCACGTTGTGAAGACATGGTTGGGGAAGTGTTTCGAGATGAAAGACTTAGGGGAGGCCGCCTATATTCTAGGTGTGAGGATTTACCAGCATAGATCCAAGAAACTCCTTGCCCTGAGTCAGAGCACGTACATAGACAAAGTGCTAGAAAGGTTTCGCTTGGAGCAGTCCAAGAAGGAACCACCTTCCCATGAGGCACGACATTACTCTTTCCAAGAGCCAGTGTCCCTCTACACAGGCTAAGAAAGAAGAGATGAGTCGAGTCCTTTATGCATCTGCAGTGGGATCCCTCATGTATGCCATGTTGTGTACGAGACCAGACGTGGCTTATGCAGTGAGCATAACCAGTAGATACCAGTCTAATCCCGGTGTCCAGCATTAGACAGCCGTGAAAAATATTTTGAAGTATCTGAGGAAGACGAAAGATTTATTCTTAGTCTATGGTGGACAAGAAGATCTGTGTATACAGGGATATACAGATGCTTCCTTCCAATCAGACCCAGATGACTTCAAATCGCAGTCCGGCTATGTGTTCTTGCTAAATGGAGGTGTTGTATGCTAGAAGAGCTTCATGCAATCCACAGTGGCAGACTCTACAACTGAAGCAGAGTATGTTGTGGCTTCTGAGGCAGCAAAGGAAGCTGTTTGGATCAAGAAGTTCATTTTTGAACTTCAAGTGGTTCCTAGTGCTGCTAATCCCATTGAACTCCGTTGTGAAAACAAAGGTGCGATCGTGCAGGCTAAAGAACCAAGATCACATTAGCGATCCAAACACATACTCAGGCGATTTCACCTGATCCGGGAGATCATAGACAGAGGTGACGTGAAGATATGCAGAGTTGACACAGAGAACAATCTTGCAGACCCACTGACCAAAGCTTTGGCGCAGCAGAAGCATGATGGTCATACTCGAGACATGGGGTTAAGGTACCTCAACGATAAGGTCTGAGTGCAAGTGGGAGATTGTTAGTGTTATGCCCTGAGACCTATCTTTTGGTCTAGACATATGTACTACATTCATTGATATTTATAGATATCCTGGCATTGTTGTTGTCATGGTTTATTATACATCTACGCATATGTATGTTTACATGATGATGTCCCTCGAGATATTACTATCTCAGTTTGCTTATGTCCTGAGTCGAGTACCATAGTGGATAGGGGACAACTATGGTGCGAGTGAGACTCGTTTATGCGCTGGTTAGCATGGGTTGCTTAACGCAGGTATAAGGGTATATCAAGGGAGATATGCTGGACCAACCCGCCGTAAGAGTTCTTCTTGGTGTCTCAAGAAGAATCTCACAGTGATAGAGTTGTATCTATCCTTTGACTTGAGGAAAATTGTATATTTGTGTTGTAAAGGATGTACTTTGATACAACTTAACATCTCGTCGTAACAGGAAGGTTATAACGGTTGTCATTGGGTATATCTTAAGCAATACAAGAGGTTCATCTTGCCGATAGAAGATTTGCCCCTTCCCTACGGGGAAGGTTGATGTCCATGGGCCCCTAGATGGTGCATGACTGAAAGCATGTGGCCACACCTAGGTTTAGCCTGATTTAGTCATGACCATCGTTGTTGGAATATACAAGTGTGACATGCTTGTACAACTTGGACGATCAGCTTGGCAAAGGGACATGGATACTCTTATTCCTTATCACAGTTTTGAGGTTGTCGATGGCGACATTTATTCTGATGACTTGGGTAGCGGCGATGTACTGCTAGGTGCCACTCACCGCTTGTGATGATTTGGTCATCACTGCCAACATCAGAGGGACATATAGGGTCGCACACGTAGACGCTAGAGACTTTGTATTGATCGATTAGCCGCTGATCGAATCATTGTATGATTCGGATCATTTTGGGAAGTTGTTACTTTGGTATTTCTTATGAGGAGATGAGACTTTATTTTGTTAATGTTTGACCACTAGTTGACTCTAGTGGACCACGTTTGACCTTTGTTGACATGAGGTATCAAAATGTGTCAAACAAGGGTCATAGTGCAAGGTTGGGCTTGGCACTTTAGTCACATGAATAAAATAAAGTCATTAATTGACAAGAGAAATTTTCTCTTGGTTAATTAATATGTATAGGTGCATTTCACTTGGTGAGTCTCGAACCTGAGACCCAGGGGTGTGGGGTGGCGCCTGCACATAGTCCCGCATGGGAAAAATTTCCAAAGAGGAGCTGGTGCTTCTATTATAAATAGAGAGGCTCTCATGGGAGATTTTGCACCAGTCTCTTTTCTCCTCTCTTGTTGTCGCCTCCCCTCTACTCCTGGCGTGAGGGTCTTGTAGGTGACGACAATAAGAAAGCTTTTGCATCAAGGTTGGGGCATGTTGTAGTGCTGCCCACTCCTTGTCGCTAACACTTCCCCTTCTCCTTGGCGTGTGGTCTTTGTGATTAGTGCAAGTAGAGAAGAAGTTAGAGGCGTGGATCTCTTCTCCCGAAGCTAGCACGTGCGCAGAGCGGAGGAGTCTCGAGGCAGTCTGTGTGTGCTCGATTGTAGAGGACGGGCCTTTGCGCGTCTCAGACATCGCCAGCATCAAACTGCTAACTGAGGTATACCCTTATCACATCCTTTGTATTCTTCGTAAGACGGTCCTTATTGTTGAATTAGGAATCTCATTTTGGGCTCAATTCCGCTATTTTTTGTTTTAAATAGCCCGGGGATTCCCAACACAAAAGACCTACGATTTTTCTACTTGAAGAAAAACATGCGCCAACATCTATGCAGTATGCGAAAATATAGATATGGCATGTGAGCATGGAAAAACTTGAAAGAAACATCGTTCGAGGCTCGCAAGTCCCTCTGATACCACTGTTGGGAAACCCTAGGGATATTTTACAATTTTTCACAGAGATTACATTTGCACAGCGGAGGAATATCCCTGAAATAGACCAGTCCCAAAAACCCAGTGAATATCTCTTGCGAGGGGGTCAACACGATGTGATAGTAAGTACCTCTAATCAATGAGAAGCCGATGTCGAGGAAGGCGCCCAAGTGTTCGCCCTCTGTAGTCTCGCACACACGGATTCCTCGAGCTTTCTTCTTCCTCGCCCGGTGCTAGCCTCGGGAAGAAGATCCACGCCTTAGGAGAGTCCTCCAAGCAACTTGCACCTCCACCAAGATGTGATGCGCCAAGGAGATGGAAGGAGGAAGATGCTGTTGGGGTATGCCCTTAAGGCTAATGTTTGAGGCCTTTGGGATTGTAATAGTATCATGTAATAAACTGTTGTGTTTATAAAGGCATGGTTATTATTCAGGTTGTTACCTTGTCTGCTGTAATAAGTGTACTTCTGAATAATGTCTCAAAGCTGTTCAGCTAGGCTGACAGTCTATATGTCCTTAGTCGAGATATCTTGGTGAACATGAGACAGCCTTGATATGATTGAGACTAATATGTGTGCTAATCTTATAGGATGCTTCGAGCATGGAATAAGATGTAGACTCATGGGTACATTGGATGTACTGGACAGACCCTACTGGGATATTCCATTGCTTGTCACAATGTGAATGATCCTTATAAGCAGCAAGTGGCACATGTCCTTTGACTTGAGATCACTTGTGTTTCTAAATGATGATTGTCATTGTTTTGAGGTAGTTCAATATCATTTGAAACATAATGATTATAGACTATCTTGGATGGTGAGCTTGAGTCAGGTTAGGGCTCTTGTGATAGATAAAGGATTGCCGTCTCCTTGTTCAAGGAGTGTGATGTTCTAAGGGGCCCCCCCGATATGAGATGATTGAGGAAGTGTATGGCCATACCCAGATGACTATGTTCATCTGATCTAATCATGCTCATCGTATTGGAGTTACAAGCTTGACCCGCTTGTCCAATAAGAACATCCAGTGGCAAAGGACACATGTATGCCTAGTGAAGTTGATTCACACTTGTGCTGTGGTTTGGGTGTAGTCTTGGAAGACTCTTTCCTTTATATCGGGAGACAGTGATGTGTTGCTAGATACCCCTCACTGATTGTGATAACGAAAGTTATCGTTACCGACATTTAAAGGAAACCCTCAGGGTCGCACAATTTGATGATATGGCTTACTTAAGTCAGATCGTGTGGACTGAACTGTTTAGACTCAGTTTAAACGAGTTCAGACTCTGATTGTAAGTGAGATCTAGTCTGATCATGTTTGATTGATTGGGGCTTGAGATCGGTAAGCTTCGATCGAGAGTTTGGATGCTAGATCATAGAGATCAAGAGCATCAAGAGATGAATGGTTAGATCTTGAACCATTTGGTTCAAAGAGATCTAGACCATGGCTTGGGCTGGTTTAATGAACCGAATTGGGTTGAACCTAATTGACTTGAACCGGTTCACATGGGTGAACGTATGGTTCAAGGTGTAAAGGCTTGTTGGGCGGTTTTTCCTTCAAGTGAGCGCATGGCTTGAAAACCTTCCATTTATGGAAGTGTAACGCCATGACTTGATTGGAGAAGGCTTAACGCAAATCAGTTTTACGGAATTGTCATCTTCGTTGGACGAAAGAGGATTCTTGGAGACGGTAGCTCTCGGCCAAGCGCATCTCAACACACGACAAGGACATTGGGATCTCTTGCTAGCACAAGGAAGATCCTAAAGGGTAGCCACCCCTCATCTTGTGTGTGAACTTGAAGAGGAGACCTACTTTGATCTCTTGCTTCCAAGCCGCCACCCTCTTCATGGCTTTGGTATGAGTTCTCATAACTTCAAGTTGATCATATAGTTATCATATTCGATCTTGTTTAGAAACCCTTTTCGCCATGCTTGTTAGAATCGCAAGTTTAGGGTTTCTCCCCCCTTTGAACTAGGGGTTCCTTCAATTGGTATCAGAGCTGGTTCTTGATATGATCTATATGATTGCTTCAAGTCCTTGTGATCCATACATGTTGCGCTTACTTTTACTTGATGTATGCTTTGTTTACATGTAGTTGCGCTTGTATCATGCTTACATGAAGTTGCGCTTGTATCATGCTTACATCAATTTGCGCTTGTATCATGGTTAGATGAAGTATGCGCTCCCCCTTGAAGGGGACCCCCCTAAAGTTTGCGCTCCCCCTTGAAGGGGACCCCCTTAGATCTAAGGGTTATCAACTTGCAAGCATGTTGTTTGTTTGTTTGTTTGCGCATGTTCTAGAAGTTTTCCAAAACTTATATCTTGCGCGCATGATTAGATCTAAGGTGCCACTATATTAAATCCTTAGATGGGTTGATAGGGTTGAAAGCATCTTCTAGGTTAGATCCAACTAGTCTGATCAGACCATCTGACAGCCTAGATGGGTTGACCTGATAGCACCTGTGCGCAAGCACAAGGTGGCTATGGGTTGACTGCATCTAGGGCGTGTAGCGAGGTCTGGTTGAGACACTATTGAACACACATGAGTTAGGCCCGGGGTCACACCCGCTTGCCAAAACTCATGAGGGTGGTTCAGCCCTTGGCGCATGCATGGTTGACCATTAGGTCAACACGGGTCAGTTAGGACTCGGTGCATGCAAGGGCAAAGGATCTAACTAGATGGATGAGTGGATCCCCATCAATGGACCATTGTAAGGTTATAGGGCTCATAAGGAAATTAAAATTGATGCCATGGGGTATTTTCAAAAAAATTTTTATTTCCTGATTGGATCACATGTTGATTGAACCATATGCTTGTTTATTTAGTCTTATGTGGGTTGCCCTATTGTGTGCTGTGCTGGGGCCTGCGTGCCTGGTAATTTATAAGTTAAATTTATTGTGGTCTGCGAATCACTTTTTCATTAATTTATTGTATATTTGACCTGCGAGTCAAAGCTTGTCTAGATAGATCAAATTGTATTTGATTAGACAAGAGCACAAATGCACACATCCCAAAGGAGCATTCAGCTGGTGGCGCACCTGAGGTGCTCTTGGCGCTAGGGCCCTGGGTTGGACCAGATGAGATGCAAAAGAGCTCAAGTGAAGACTTAAGGAAAATTAAGGTCTTACTAGGGTTCATGGGCTTTTACCACATAAGATCATGCTTTCTATTTATTGTTTAAATAATTAGAATTGCATGTTTAAGTTTATCTTCTGCTATCACCATAGGACTTGCATGATAGTGAAGAAGATAAAAGACCGTTAAAATCCAACGCTAATATATCAAGCTCGTAAGCCTTCTGACGCGAAACCTCGCCGTTCTGACTATCGTTGGAGCCGTGTTGTACCCACTCAGTGGGCACGTCCATCTATCTTCAGACGGTGCTGGATTTCACCTGCGTGTTACAGAGTTGGGATTTATCCCCTCTCGTTGCTCAGCATAGCACGTGGTGGTCCAGGGAGTAGGTCAGGTCAGCTTGACCATGTAGGCTGCATATGTGGCGCATATGGTAGCACATGGAGGCAGCCATCTGTGGGATCAGAGACTGTGTTGTACCAACTCAGTTGGCACAGTCTGCTGGATTGCCCAGATGAAGGGGAATCGCACGGGTTGGCGATTGGCTGGGACAGCCTACCAGAAATTAGTGCTTGTCATCTCTGTGCATCTTATCTCGCCTGAGCGGGACGCGGAGACCAAGTATGAAATCTGGATCCCATCTCACTAAAAGAGTGTTACTCTTTCGGACTGTTTACTGGATTCTTCAGTCAGACAAAATAGTGAGAAAAGAATCTTTCTTAAGTCCTGGACTGATTCTGAACATTGATACTGACCTTGCTGTTCTTGCTTGTTGTAGATTCCTGCAGCAACGAACACCATGAGCTTCAATGTGCGATCCCTACTGGAAAGGGAGAAGTTTGCTGGGCCAAACTTCTCTGACTGGTTTGGACACCTTAAGATCGTTCTTAAGGTAGAGAGGAAACTGTATGTCCTCGAGACGGCGATACCGCCGCAGCCCGCTCCGAACGCCGCAAGGGCGGTTCGGGATGCCTATGAAAAGCACGTCAATGATAGCATTGATGTCGCTTGCCTGATGCTAGCGTCTATGACGCCACCGCTGCAGCGTCAGCATGAGGATATGTCCGCTATAGAGATTATAACGAACCTCAAGATGCTGTATGCTGCACAGGCGAGGACAGAACGCTATAATCTGACGAAGCTCTTCTTTCAGAGCAAACTGGCTGATGGGAGCCCAGTGGGAGCTCACGTGCTCAAGATGATTGGGCACAAGGAGGCTCTGGAGAAACTGGGGCATACCATCAACCAGGAGCTTGCTGTGGATATTATTCTGCAGTCTCTCCCGCCCTCTTTCGATGCGTTCATCATTAATTTTAATATGAACAAAATCGATTGTACGCCGGCAGAGCTGCTGAATATGCTCTTGACCACTGAGGAAACTCTGAAGGGAAAGCCTTCAACCTCTGTCTTAATGGTTCCTTCTAGGAACAAGAAGAAGGGGAAGAAGGGCAAGGCCCCTGTCAAGAATTACAGCAAGGCTCTGAAACAGAAGGTGAAGCGGTCGAAGGACAACAGGTGTTTCCACTGTCGCCAGCTGGGTCACTGGAAAAAGGACTGTAAAGCGCTCCAAGGAGATAAGAGGGGAAGCGTTGCTTCTGGCTCAGGTATATTCGTGACGGAAGTCATGGTTTCATCTTCTTCTATTTCATGGGTGTTGGACACTGCATGTGGAGTTCACATTTGTTCAAATGTACAGGAACTCAAGAGAAGAAGGCAGGTGGGACAGCATGAGGTAGACCTACGAGTCGGAAACGGGGCACGGGTTGCTGCTGTTGCTGTAGGAGACTATTTCATTACTTTACCATCTGGCATTGTATTAGAATTAAACAATTGTTATTTTGTACCCAGTATTACCAAGAATATTATCTCTATTCCTGCTCTTGTCAGGAAAGGATTTGCCTTTGAATGCAAGATTTCAAAGTGTATTTTGACTTATGATAATATTGTGTATGCAACTGGTTCAATTAACAATGGGTTATTCATGTTGGACATGGAACATTCTATACAAAACATTGATAACAAGAAAGCCAAGTATGCTGATGACAGCACCTTGTTATGGCACAGTCGTTTAGGCCATATAAACGAGAAGCGCATTAAGCGGTTGCATGATCATGGACTGCTGGGATCATTCTCCTATGAGGAGATTGATACATGCAAAGCTTGTTTAATGGGTAAAATGACGAAGTCACCTTTTCTTAATAAAGGTCAAAGGGCTTCAGGTTTACTTGACCTTATACACAGTGATGTGTGTGGGCCGTTTAGTAAACATGCCAGAGGTGGCTATCAGTACTTCGTTACCTTTACTGATGATTTCAGTAGGTATGGATATGTCTTTTTAATGAGACATAAAAGTGAATCTTTTGACAAGTTCAAAGAGTTCAAAAATGAAGTACAAAATCAGTTAGGCCGAAATATCAAGGCACTTCGTTCTGATCGAGGTGGTGAATACCTAAGTCGAGAGTTTACTGACTATCTGAAAGAGTGTGGGATTATCTCACAGCTCACTCCACCAGGAACACCGCAATGGAATGGTGTGTCCGAGAGGAGAAATAGAACGTTACTTGATATGGTTCGTTCTATGATGAGTCAGGCCACTCTTCCATACTCCTTTTGGGGTTTTGCACTGGAAACAGCTGCAAAGGTACTAAACCGAGTGCCATCCAAGGCAGTTTCAAAGACGCCATATGAGTTATGGTATGGGAAACAGCCTAGCTTGACATTTATCAGGATCTGGGGTTGCGAGGCTTATGTCAAAAAGCTCGCCTCTGGGAAACTGGAGAGCAGATCTGATAAATGCATCTTTGTCGGTTACCCTAAGGAAACTAAGGGTTATTATTTCTACGATCCCAAAGAGAACAAGGTTTTTGTTGCTCGGACGGCCATATTTCTTGAGAAGGAATTTCTTCTGCAAGAGGCCAGTGGGAGAGAAATAAAACTGGATGAGAATCCAGAGGAAGGACAAAGTGCTCAAGCACAGTTGGATGAGCCTGAGCCGGTAGATCAGGTTATTGAACAACCTGAGGCTCAAATATCACGGGAACCGCGAAGATCGGGAAGGATCCATCGACAGCCTGAGCGCTATGACGGAGTCTACATCATTGATAATGATGAACCCCTCACTTATGCGGATGCGGTCAGTGGACCGGAGTCAGCTAGATGGCTTGAAGCTATGCGAGCCGAGATGGACTCCATGTCAGATAACCAAGTCTGGGATTTGGTTGATCCGCCTTCGGGAGTAATCCCTATAGGCTGTAAATGGATCTTCAAGAAGAAGATTGACATGGATGGTAACGTGGTTACCTATAAAGGCAGGCTAGTTGCGAAAGGTTTCAAACAAATCTACGGGATAGATTATGATGAAACTTTCTCACCTGTAGCTATGTTTAAGTCTATTCGGATTCTTTTCGCGATAGCAGCATATTACGATTATGAGATCTGGCAGATGGATGTGAAAACAGCTTTCCTTAATGGAAATCTGGATGAGGATGTGTATATGACACAACCTGAAGGTTTCACTAATCCATCAGATCGTCATAAAATATGCAAGTTAAAGAAGTCCATTTATGGACTTAAACAAGCATCTAGGAGCTGGAATATTCGTTTTGATGAATCAATCTCTGAGTTTGGTTTCATCAAGAACGAAGATGACCCGTGTGTGTATAAGAGGTTTAGTGGGAGCGTGATTACATTCCTAATCCTCTACGTCGATGACATCTTGATCATTGGAAATGATATTCCTGAACTGCATGCTGTTAAAGCATGGTTAGGAAAATGTTTCCAGATGAAAGATTTAGGAGAAGCAGCCTATGTATTAGGTGTGAAGATCTACAGAGATAGATCTAAGAGGCTTCTCGGGCTGTGCCAGAGTACTTACATCGATAAGGTCCTGGAGAGATTCCATTTAGAGAATTCTAAACGTGGATATCTTCCAGTCAGACATGGTCTGAATCTTTCGAAGAGTCAGTGTCCACAAACACAGACTGAGAAAGATGAGATGGACAATACGCCTTATGCTTCGGCTATTGGGTCCATTATGTATGCGATGTTGTGTACTCGCCCAGACGTCGCTTACGGGTTAAGCGTGACCAGTCGATTCCAAAGTAATCCAGGTTTGGCGCACTGGATTGCAGTCAAGAACATCTTAAAATATCTGCGGAGGACCAAAGATATGTTCTTGATATATGGTGGTCAGGAAGAACTCAGTATAGAGGGATATACTGATGCTTCATTCCAGTCGGACCAGGATGATTTCCGATCGCAGTCAGGCTATATTTTTAGCTTGAATGGTGGAGCAGTGGTGTGGAAGAGTTTCAAACAGTCAACTGTTGCTGATTCCACAACAGAAGCCGAGTATGTTGCAGCCTCGGAAGCATCCAAGGAGGCAGTCTGGATTCGTAAGTTCGTGAGAGAACTTGGTGTCGTTCCTTCGAGTGCAGATCCTTTGGTTATCTTCTGTGATAACACTGGAGCAATCGCACAGGCAAAGGAACCACGGTCGCACCAGAAGTCCAAGCACATACAGAGACGGTTTCACTTGATCCGGGAGATCATTGATCGAGGCGAGATCAAAATATGCAAGGTTCATACAGATGACAATCTGGCAGACCCGCTTACCAAGCCTCTGGCGCAGCAGAAGCATGAGAAGCACTGTAATAATATGGGTTTGAGATTTCTCAACCATTAGATTAAGTGCAAGTGGGAGATTGTTGGGGTATGCCCTTAAGGCTAATGTTTGAGGCCTTTGGGATTGTAATAGTATCATGTAATAAACTGTTGTGTTTATAAAGGCATGGTTATTATTCAGGTTGTTACCTTGTCTGCTGTAATAAGTGTACTTCTGAATAATGTCTCAAAGCTGTTCAGCTAGGCTGACAGTCTATATGTCCTTAGTCGAGATATCTTGGTGAACATGAGACAGCCTTGATATGATTGAGACTAATATGTGTGCTAATCTTATAGGATGCTTCGAGCATGGAATAAGATGTAGACTCATGGGTACATTGGATGTACTGGACAGACCCTACTGGGATATTCCATTGCTTGTCACAATGTGAATGATCCTTATAAGCAGCAAGTGGCACATGTCCTTTGACTTGAGATCACTTGTGTTTCTAAATGATGATTGTCATTGTTTTGAGGTAGTTCAATATCATTTGAAACATAATGATTATAGACTATCTTGGATGGTGAGCTTGAGTCAGGTTAGGGCTCTTGTGATAGATAAAGGATTGCCGTCTCCTTGTTCAAGGAGTGTGATGTTCTAAGGGGCCCCCCCGATATGAGATGATTGAGGAAGTGTATGGCCATACCCAGATGACTATGTTCATCTGATCTAATCATGCTCATCGTATTGGAGTTACAAGCTTGACCCGCTTGTCCAATAAGAACATCCAGTGGCAAAGGACACATGTATGCTTAGTGAAGTTGATTCACACTTGTGCTGTGGTTTGGGTGTAGTCTTGGAAGACTCTTTCCTTTATATCGGGAGACAGTGATGTGTTGCTAGATACCCCTCACTGATTGTGATAACGAAAGTTATCGTTACCGACATTTAAAGGAAACCCTCAGGGTCGCACAATTTGATGATATGGCTTACTTAAGTCAGATCGTGTGGACTGAACTGTTTAGACTCAGTTTAAACGAGTTCAGACTCTGATTGTAAGTGAGATCTAGTCTGATCATGTTTGATTGATTGGGGCTTGAGATCGGTAAGCTTCGATCGAGAGTTTGGATGCTAGATCATAGAGATCAAGAGCATCAAGAGATGAATGGTTAGATCTTGAACCATTTGGTTCAAAGAGATCTAGACCATGGCTTGGGCTGGTTTAATGAACCGAATTGGGTTGAACCTAATTGACTTGAACCGGTTCACATGGGTGAACGTATGGTTCAAGGTGTAAAGGCTTGTTGGGCGGTTTTTCCTTCAAGTGAGCGCATGGCTTGAAAACCTTCCATTTATGGAAGTGTAACGCCATGACTTGATTGGAGAAGGCTTAACGCAAATCGGTTTTACGGAATTGTCATCTTCGTTGGACAAAAGAGGATTCTTGGAGACGGTAGCTCTCGGCCAAGCGCATCTCAACACACGACAAGGACATTGGGATCTCTTGCTAGCACAAGGAAGATCCTAAAGGGTAGCCACCCCTCATCTTGTGTGTGAACTTGAAGAGGAGACCTACTTTGATCTCTTGCTTCCAAGCCGCCACCCTCTTCATGGCTTTGGTATGAGTTCTCATAACTTCAAGTTGATCATATAGTTATCATATTCGATCTTGTTTAGAAACCCTTTTCGCCATGCTTGTTAGAATCGCAAGTTTAGGGTTTCTCCCCCCTTTGAACTAGGGGTTCCTTCAGATGCCGCAAGCTTCTTTCTTTCTTTCTTTGCACCAAGGAAGGAAAGGGAAGAAGAGAGCTTTGGCTTTGATGGAAGAAGAGGAAGAAAAGTCCTCCAAGAACTCCAAGCTTTCGCCCCTTCACTTGCTTCACGCCTCCAAGGAGTTCATCATCAAGAGGGGGCGGCTAGGTGGTTCTTTTATAGCACTAAGAGGCGGTTTGGGTTATTGGAAGGTGTATGTGATTTGGGCCTTGAATAAGGGATTCATTAAATCAATAACATTGACCAAATCCCTAATACCATATGCGCCTAAGCCTTGCATAAGCAAGTATAGGCCATATGCGCTCACATCAATCCATATAAGGTAATCATTCCATCCATGCAATATGACCTAGTCAAAGCATGAGGATAGATTTCCTAATATGGTATAGGCGCAAATCCTAATTTAATTAGGATTCTAATTATGTAAATAATCAGCCCCTTATGCGTCTATCACCTTAGAATCAATTATCATGTGTGATCTAATCAAATCCAATTTGATTTAATCACTTAGGAGATACCAAACAAGGCATAAGCGCAAATCCTAGTCCAACAAGGATACCATAGGCGCCTATCCTATTAATTTATCCCCATTATACCCTTTAAGCCTCTAATCTCTTCATTACAACTTATTAGCAAGCCCAACCAAGCAATGGGCCAAGCGCAAAGTCCATTATGCATGTTAACCAAGCTATTGGATCCAATCCAATTTAACCCATGGTCAAATGAGGCTAACCATGGTTTATTTGGTCAATATGCCAAAAATGGAAGTTGGGCCCAATAAGTTTCTTCCATCTCATCAGGCCCATTGGCGCTGATGAAATCTCCCAAATAGATCCGAGTTATCCAATAACTCGATCTAAATGCTACTCGATCAATATGAAAACTCGAGTATAAAGGTGTGCGACCCTGTAGGTTCCTCTGACGTTGGCAGTGCTGACCTAAGGTCACCACAAGCAATGAGTGACACCTAGCAGTGCATCGCTGCTACCCAAGTCATCAGAATGGATATCGACATCGACATCCCCATCATCGCAATTAGGTACAGATGCATTACAGTCTCTTTGCCGAACTGATATCCGATTGGACAAGTGTGTCATCACTTGTTTTCTTTCAATCACATGGTCATGACTAAATCAGGTTCTCACCTAGGTATGGCCATACACTTTCAGTCATAGAACCATAGAGGAGCTCCATGGATATCAAGCTTCCCTCAGGAAGGGGCGAATCCTCTGTCTGTCCATTGACCTTCTCATATGGGTAGTGACATGCTCAATAACAACTGTTATTACCTCCCAACTACGGTGAAGTGTTAGGTTGTATCAAAGCATGTCCCTAACCATATAGAATGGTTAATGACCTCAAGTCAAAGGATCAATGCATCTTCTGTCACTTGTGAGGATAACTCATGACACCATGTCATAGCCTCACAGCGGGTCGGTCCAGTATATCCACCACTAATATACCCACATGTCTGCGGTAGCACCTCATGCCTAACCAACCCATATACCAGTCTCACAAGTACCAGAGCTGTCCCGTATCCACTCAGGTACAACGACTAGGGATAAACATTTGAGCACAGATCCAATCTGCCTCCAGGGACATTATCATGTAAGTACATAATCGCAGATATAGACAAACAATAATAATGACAATGCCAGAATGATATATAAATATCAGAGTCAAGTAGTACAAAGATGGACCAAAACTAGGTCTCAGGGCATATACAGCAACATTATCTCCCTAACATTAGCTCAAAGGGGCTATGCCCTGTGGATGATGATCTGTGGAGATTGTAGGCAAACTCTGCTGAATCGATGAAAACCCATGCCGCGAGGATGCGACTTGAGCAATGCCAGCGAGCCGAGGAAACAATGAACATGATTCTACGAATGAAACTACTCACCTGACTAGTAGAGCCAATTTCTTGAAGCAAGTGTTGGGGTATGCCCTTAAGGCTAATGTTTGAGGCCTTTGGGATTGTAATAGTATCATGTAATAAACTCTTGTGTTTATAAAGGCATGGTTATTGTTCAGGTTGTTACCTTGTCTGCTGTAATAAGTGTACTTCTGAATAATGTCTCAAAGCTGTTCAGCTAGGCTGACATGCATATGTCCTTAGTCGATATATCTTGGTGAACATGAGACAGCCTTGATATGATTGAGACTAATATGTGTGCTAATCTTATAGGATGCTTCGAGCATGGAATAAGATGTAGACTCATGGGTACATTGGATGTACTGGACAGACCCTACTAGGATATTCAATTGCTTGTCACAATATGAATGATCCTTGTTTGCACTAAGTGGCACATGTCCTTTGACTTGAGATCACTTGTGTTACTAAATGATGATTGTCATTGTTTTGAGGTAGTTCAATATCATTTGAAACATAATGATTATAAACTATCTTGGATAATGATCATGAGTCAGGTTAGAACACTAGTGATAGATAAAGGATTGCCGTCTCCTTGTTCAAGGAGTGTGATGTTCTAAAGGGCCCCCTGTATGAGATGGTTGAGATAGTGTATGGCCATACCCAGGTGACTATGTTCATCTGATCTAATCATGCTCATCATATTGGAGTTACAAGCTTGACACGCTTGTCCAATGAGAACATCCAGTGGCAAAGGACACATGCATGCCGTGTGAAGTTGCATTCACACTTGTGCTGTGTTTTGGGTGTAGTCTTGGAAGACTCTTTCCTTTATATCGGGAGACAGTGATGTGTTGCTAGATACCCCTCACTGATCGTGATAACGTGAGTTGTCGTTACCGACATTTAAAGGAAACCCTCAGGGTCGCACAATTTGATGATATGGCTTACTTGAGTCAGATCGTGTGGACTGAATCGTTTGGGTTCAGTTTAAAGGGATTTTATCTCTGATTGTAAGTGAGATCTGGTCTGATCATGTTTGATTGATTAGGGCTTGAGATCGGTAAGCTTCGATCGAGAGAGATGATGCTAGATCGGTGAGATCAGGAGCATCAAGAATTGAACGGTTAGATTTTGAACCTTTAGGGTTTAATCTAGACCATATGGCTTGGGTTAATTGGTCTTGGACCAAACCGAATAGAACCGGCTCATGATTGAGCGCATGGTTCATGGGAGATGAGTTAAGCGTTTGGTTCACTCAAGAGTGAACGCATGAGCTTTAACACCTTTCCATTTTTGGAATCGGTTTCGAAGTGGAAAAGGTGTAACGCCTCCACATTAGTGTGGGAGGTTACTCTCTTGTCGAATTCTCTCGTGTGAAGGTTTCTCCAATTTTCGGTGGAGAGGACTTGACGAAAGCTACGAGAGGAAGTCTCGCCAAGCACAACCTAGAAGTTCCCTTCCTTTCCATTTCGATCAAGGACATCTTGGAGATCCTTGCTAGCACAAGGAGCATCCAAGGAGCAAGTCATCACTCATTTTGTGTGCGACAACGTGGAGGAGACCTATCTTGATCTCTCACTTCCAAGTCGCCATCCTCTTCATGGCTTTGGTATGATTTCTCATAGCCTTAAGTTGATCATATGGTTATCATATGCGATCTTCTAGAAACCCTCTTTCCGCCATGCTTGCTAGATGCGCATGATTAGGGTTTCACCCCCTTATATTAGGGACCCTTCAATTGGTATCAGAGCTAGGCTTTCGATATGATCTATATGATTGCTTTGAAGTGTTTGTGATCCATACATGATGCTATGTTGCGCTTACTTGGTACTTTGTTTACATGCGTTTACATGATGCAAGGTTTACATTGTCTAGTTTGCGCTTGTATCATTGTTACAAGAAGTTTGCGCTCCCCCTTGAAGGGGACCCCCTATTTGCGCTCCCCCTTGAAGGGGACCCCCTAGATCTAAGGGTTATCAACATGCTAGATATTGGGTGTATCTTGTTTTCTCAAGTGAAGCATGTTGTTTGTTTGCGCATGTTCTAGATGTTTTATAAAACTTACATCTTGCGCGCCTGATTAGATCTAAGGTGCCCCTACTATAAATCCTTAGATGGGTTGATGGGTTTGAAAGCATCTTCTAGGTCCGATCCAGAGAGTCTGATCAGACCATCTGACAGCCTAGATGGGTTGACCAGATAGCACCTGTGCGCAAGCACGAGGTGGCTATAGGTCGACTGCATCCAGGGCGTGTAGCGAGGTCTGGTTGAGACGACTACTGAACACACATGAGTTAGGCCCGGGGTCACACCCGCTTGCCGAAACTCATGAGGGTGGTTCAGCCCTTTCTACATGCATGGTTGACCATTAGGTCAACTCAAGTCAGTTAGGACTTGGTGCATGCAAGGGCAGAGGATCTGACTAGATGGATGAGTGGATCCCTATCAATGGACCATTGTAAGGTTGTAGGGCACATAAGGAAATTAAAATTGATACCATGGGGTTTTTCAAAATTTAATTTCATGGATGGATCACATGTTGATTTGATACCATATGCTTGTTTATTTAATCTTATGTGGGTTGCCCTAATGAGTGCTGTGCTGGGGCCTGCGTGCCTGGTTAATTATAAGTTAATATTATTTTGTGATCTGCGAGTCACATTTGTAATTAATTTATTGTATATTTGACCTGCGAGTCAAACTTGTCTAGATAGATCAAAATGTATTTTGATTAGACAAAAGCACAAAGGCACACATCCAAGAGGGGCATTCAGCTGGTGGCGCACCTGAGGTGCTCTTGGCGCTAGGGCCCTGGGTTGGACCAGATGAGATGCAAAAGTCCCAAGAAGAACAAGTGAAGACTTAAGTATCTTAAGGTCTTACTTAGGCTTTGGGCTTTTACCACATAAGATCATGCTTTCTATTTATTGTTGATATAATTAGAATTGCATGTGTTTATCTTCTGCTATAGCCATAGGATTTGCCTGATAGTAAGAAGATAAAAGACCGTTAAAATCCAACGCTAAAATATCAAGCGCGTAATGCCTTCTGACGCGAAACCTCACTGTTCTGACTATCGTTGGAGCCGTGTTGTACCCACTCAGTGGGCACGTCCATCTATCTTCAGACGGTGTGTGATTTCACCTGCGTGTTACAGAGAAGGGATTTATCGCTTCTCGTTGCTCAGCATAGCACGTGGTGGTCCAGGGAGTAGGTCAGGTCAGCTTGACCATGTAGGCTACATATGTGGCGCATATGGTAGCACATGGAGGCAGCCATCTGTGGGGTCAGAGATTGTGTTGTACCAACTCAGTTGGCACAGTCTGCTGGATTGCCCAGATGAAGGGGAATCACACGGGTTGGTGATTGGCAGGGACTGCCTACCAGAGATTAGTGCTTGTACTCTCTGTGCATCTTATCTCGCCTGAGCGGGACGCGGAGACCAAGTATGAAATCTAGATCCCATCTCACTAAAAGAGTGTTACTCTTTCGGACTGTTTACTGGATTTTTCAGTCAGACAAAATAGTGAGAAAAGAATCTTTCTTAAGTCCTGGATTGATTCTGAACATTGATACTGACCTTGCTGTTCTTGCATTGTTGTAGATACCTGCAGCAACGAACACCATGAGCTTCAATGTGCGATCCCTACTGGAAAGGGAGAAGTTTGCTGGGCCGAACTTCTCTGACTGGTTCGGACACCTTAAGATCGTTCTTAAGGCAGAGAGGAAACTGTATGTCCTCGAGACGGCAGTGCCGCCTCAACCCGCTGCGAACGCCGCAAGGGCGGTTCGCGATGCCTATGAAAAGCACGTCAATGATAGCATTGATGTCGCTTGCCTGATGCTAGCGTCTATGACGCCACCGCTGCAGCGTCAGCATGAGGATATGTCGGCTATAGAAATTATAGCGAACCTCAAGATGCTGTATGCTGCACAGGCGAGGACAGAACGCTATAATCTGACAAAGCTCTTCTTTCAGAGCAAACTGGCTGAAGGGAGCCCAGTGGGAGCTCACGTGCTCAAGATGATTGGGTACAAGGAGGCTCTGGAGAAACTGGGGCATACCATCAACCAGGAGCTTGCTGTGGATATTATTCTGCAGTCTCTCCCGCCCTCTTTCGATGCGTTCATCATTAACTAAAATATGAACAAAATCGATTGTACACCGGCAGAGCTGTTGAATATGCTCTTGACAACTGAGGAAACTCTGAAGGGAAAGCCTTCAACCTCTGTCTTAATGGTTCCTTCCAGGAACAAGAAGAAGGGGAAGAAGGGCAAAGCCCCTGTCAAGAATTACAGCAAGGCTCTGAAACAGAAGGTGAAGCGGTCAAAGGACAACAGGTGTTTCCACTGTGGCCAGCTGGGTCACTGGAAAAAGGACTGTAAAGCGCTCCAAGGAGATAAGAGGGGAAGCATCGCTTCTGGCTCAGGTATATATGTGACTGAGGTCATGTTATCTTCTTCTTCTATTTCATGGGTGTTGGACACTGCATGTGGAGTTCACATTTGTTCAAATGTACAGGAACTCAAGAGAAGAAGGCAGGTGGGACAGCATGATGATGTAGGGTGGAGACACGAAATATGATACTAACTAAAGTCTGATTATTATTTTTTTTATTTTTAATTTTTAGAAACAACATATTCATGAAGCAGCCAGAATTCTAGGATTGCATAAAAGTATTATTTAAGAAAAGTAACTATAGGTTGCATTAGGATCAAATGAACTAAAATTCAAACAGATTAGTCCTGCTTGTAGACGAAGATTTGTTCTTTTTGATGGATCCAACGATAAGAAGTTTAGGCCTGTCCGAGCGTGTTAGAAACCTGCAAAGAAAAACTTAAGTAGATTAATATTGCGAAGAGAAATAGGCTGCAGGAAACAGAGAGATTTGGAAGCAGGCTAGCATGCGCCGTTCAACGTCGGCGGGGCTTGGATCACTCATGAGCGGCGTTGGAGGCAAAGGGATGACGAGCTGGTCTTGTCGGCGTCGGAGCTCGGCGAGGGGTTGTGGAGCGACGCAGCAAAATCGTGCCGCGGGTGGCTGGCGAGTCCGGGAACAAGGGATCTGGGTTCCTTGAATTCGTTCTTCGTCTGCTGGGAAGGAGGCGATGCGGACGGTGTTGCTTGTGGTTTGGACGACGACCAAGAGATTGTAGGCGAGGCTGGAATGTTAGAGAGAGCGCGAAGGCGCTGGCGTTCTGGCGGAGGTGGAGACGCGATTGTTCTGTAAGAACAGGGGACGTGCGCGCGTGGAGCAGGGGTCGACGCCGGTCAGCCGGTGGTGCTTGGATTTGGAACCTGCTACAACTGGGAGTTGCTATGGATGAGGCGAGCATGTGGCCTGAGTTTCTGGGCGGACGGTGGCCGGTCGGAGGTGGACGACGGTGAAAGGCGGGAGTAGGGCAGAAACTGGGCTGTAACAGGGGAAGCTATACGGGTAGACAGAATTGCTCGCCGTTCGTCCGATGGTGGACGAACTCAAAACCTGCTTCAACTGGAGGCTCTCAAGATGGAAGAGAGGTCGTCGCCGGAATTTGAGGTCGATTGGTGGCTTGTCGGAGGAGATCGATGGCGATCAGTGGAGAAGGGCGGAAACAGGAGCGTGAGCTGAGGCGTCACCGGAAATCGTCCGATTCCGGCGATCCAGCCGGCGGATGCGGCGATCCCTCGAGTTGTGGCTTCGGTCAGGCGTGGATGAGCGGTGGCTGGAGTTTGGGGACGATCTGTTGGTCGGATCGTCGCCGGCGGCGAGGCGAATGGAAAGTCCAAGGTTGAACTCGGCGGGAGACAGATTGGCTTGCGACAGAGGTTGAAGGGCGTATAAGCTTGGATGCGAGCAGAGCGTGGATGGCGACAGCGATGGAAGGAAGCTTGGCTGGAAGAGGGGAACGGGTGATCGTTTTGAAGAGGGGAGAGGAGTGGCGTTCAGCTGGAGAAAAGGGAGAGGGGAGGTGCTCAGCACCTAGAGAAAGAGAGGGGAGAGCTGAGGCGACTCAAGCGCCGGAGGGGAGAAGGAGACATCCGATAGACGGAGAAAACTATTTCCATTGTCAAATTCATTTTTTCAAAAGTCTACTCTCAAATACATCGGGGAGATTACATTTATAGAACAACAAAGAAAAGATTCGTTGAAGCTCCTTGTGAACGATGGCTAGGGAAGATAGTGAGCTCGAAACTTTTTTTTTTTGTGACCGTTGGCTGCAAGTTCCAACGTTCACTTCTTCTTTGGGTAAGCTGCAGTTTGTCTCCTTTGCTCTCAAGTTGCAGTTTACTGCATTTGGCAAGCTTCTCGTTTGAGCTGAGAACTTTCTTCTTCCATACGCTGGCTAAAAACCTGCGTTCCTTCTTGTTCAAGTTAGCTGCAACGGGTGCAAGGGCAGCTCATCTTTGTGGGCAGCAACCCGGGGCTTCATCTTTTGGCTGGATTATCCTTAAAACTTGATTAGCTTGAACTAAACTTGGGCTTAATGGTTTGACCTTGATAATTCATTCAAGGGGCTTAACCTCGCATTCATGACATGACAAATAATTAGGATTAGTGATTCTATGAAGTCAAAATTTAAATATAAACATAGACGAAGTCTTACGTTCAATCAAGATATACGATAATTATGCAAAAATTGACTAAGTCAAAATTAAATCAAATATGTCAAAATGCTCCTGCATCATACACCCCCGGTTCAAATGTTTCTACTCCTGGAGAAACTTAGGTTAATTAAAAATGACTAGCAACAATTAAACTACTAGCATGGAAATTAACAATTTATCACGCTTAGGTGGAGGCCTATAAGTGTATTCATCTTTGAGGATAGATAGGAAGAGAAGTTGTTCATACATGGATTTAGTGAGTTTTTTTGTTCTAACCCCTAATGTACTTCTCACAATCAATAAGCAGGGTGATAGAAAATTCATATTTGGACAAGCAATATTAGCAAACTCATATCCAAGTAAGAGAGAGGGAGGGATAATAAAATCATATGCATCCAAAGTGAGTTGTGTTGGAGAGAAATTAATACCCATAAAGTCAAAGTATTGCATGTTATGGTCTAAATGGGTGAGAGGTGCTATCACCAACTCAATTGGCTCTAAAGATGATTTAGGAGTATGGGTAGCAAGACTTAAGAGATAAGATTCATGAGCCATAGGATCAAAGGTCAAGTTGTCTAGAGGATCTCCTAAGGGTTGGGGATTAGGATCTAGGTCAATTTCAAAATGATCTAACTTATGTTCAAAAAGATCTATGAATTTGGGTTCAACTTGGCTTTCAATTAAATTATCAATGAAAAATGACCCAAACTTAAGTTGTGACATGCCTAATGGAGTCTCTAAGGGCAATTGATTTTCACATAAGTTGATGGGTTCCTTAGTTGGCATAGATGTGCTAGACTCAAGTTGAGGCATATTTTCTAATGAACCTGTGGGTATGGGCCCTAAAATTAAAGGTAATGGTACTTCATGATTTATTTCTTCCAATTTAGTGGTTTCATCAAAGCATGGCTTAGATTCTAAGGTAGGCTCTAAGGGTTGTTCTATAAGTTTTAGCCTTTGTTGAAATTCTTCAATTTGTTTAGCCAATTTATCAAAGGTACTATTAGTGTTAACTTGTGTTAGTTTCTCATCCTTAGGGTAGATTATGTGTTCCAAACCTTTATGTATAAAGCTATAACTCCAAGGGTTGTGAAAATAATGTCCTTGATAATCATGCATGAATTCATTCCCTAATAAGATGTCAAATCCCTCTAAACTCATTACATCACACCAAATTTCAGTTTTCATATTGCCTAAATGAATAGGAACTAAGCATTGAAAGTCAACTAAAGTTGTAGTCAAATCATCCCAAGTTATGCAATAAGGGTTAGGATTTTTTTCTATAGTAAGGATAAATTTTTCAAGGGATCTAGGAGATATGATATTGTACTTGACAAAATGATCAATAATAGTTTTACATTTAAAACCATTGCACCAAATATGTGTAGTAAAACTGTTAGGCCCATGTGTGAGAACCCTACATTTTTGTTTTATAGAACTATTAGGCCTATGTATAAGAGTCCTATAGTGTTCCCTAATAGTTATTAATCCTGTTCTAGCTATAACTTCTTGTTGAGTAAAATAACGCATGATGATAAACAAGAAAATTAATGCTAGAAATGACTATTGTTTAAGTGCAGTGCAGGAATACTATCTCAGCATGTAGAAGAACCGTATATCAGGGCCAATTCAAAAAAATAATTGCAGCATTTATATGTTCAGAAAATAATGCCAGTAGATTAGAAAATTTCAGCATTCAAGTGCAGAATTTAGAGTCATAATCGATGAATAAGTAGCTGCCTTATGGGTGCTTCAGACTGAAATATGCTGATGGTAATTAACAGGAGATGAATTTTCAGCAAGATTTGATGCATGTTTCCAGATACCCTAAATGTGAATGTGAGAAGCAAGATAATTTTCTGTTGCAGGACTTTCAGGTTTCAAAACTAGCAGTTAATCAAAATTCAAACCGAACCTAATTTAGGTTCACTTACAACCAAATGCTGTAATTTCAGCTAAAAACCTATTGATAAGAGTGAAAGCCAGCAAATGTTTGTTGCAGCAAATGTTAAATCCACCTTTTACGATTTGGTTCAAATAAGTAAAGTGTGGATGGTAAAATAGGAATACAGCTAATGACAATTCCAGCCTTCCACACTGTAGCAAGTCTCGGCTGGCATTGTGAAGGTTGGATTTCCACAGGTGCTATAGAGTAAGCAAAAGCAAAACCAACACTTTAACAAGCCTATGAAGGAAGGGCTTTAAACCAACACTTCCAGCAAGATGAAAATTCAGAAGATACTAGGTATGCATTCAGAACCAGATTTTAAACGCAGCAAGTGTTTAGCAATATAGGTTTCAGCTTAGCATGCAAATTCACGGATTCAGATGGCAAATGCACAATTTAGGAGTGCCTAATGGTAAGTGCAGGAATTCAACAATACAGATTTGAACTGCCGTGTGTGGTATTACTGTGCAACACGGATCAACTTCAGCGTGTGAAACCAGTTACAGAAGCAGTGTTCAATCAAGTATTAGCAGGTAACAATGTTCAGCAGCAGTATAGACAGATATCAGGAATTTCAGCAAACAGTTTAAGTGCAAGACTCGACAGCAGGTTTAGTAATGTTCAGCAATGGTAAGTGAAATATTATGCAAAGAACAAAGCAAGGATCGTGTGGGCAGACAAGAGTTGCTCACAACTTGCCTCTGATACCAAACTGATGTAGGGTGGAGACACGAAATATGATACTAACTAAAGTCTGATTATTATTTTTTTTATTTTTAATTTTTAGAAACAACATATTCATGAAGCAGCCAGAATTCTAGGATTGCATAAAAGTATTATTTAAGAAAAGTAACTATAGGTTGCATTAGGATCAAATGAACTAAAATTCAAACAGATTAGTCCTGCTTGTAGACGAAGATTTGTTCTTTTTGATGGATCCAACGATAAGAAGTTTAGGCCTGTCCGAGCGTGTTAGAAACCTGCAAAGAAAAACTTAAGTAGATTAATATTGCGAAGAGAAATAGGCTGCAGGAAACAGAGAGATTTGGAAGCAGGCTAGCATGCGCCGTTCAACGTCGGCGGGGCTTGGATCACTCATGAGCGGCATTGGAGGCAAAGGGATGACGAGCTGGTCTTGTCGGCGTCGGAGCTCGGCGAGGGGTTGTGGAGCGACGCAGCAAAATCGTGCCGCGGGTGGCTGGCGAGTCCGGGAACAAGGGATCTGGGTTCCTTGAATTCGTTCTTCGTCTGCTGGGAAGGAGGCGATGCGGACGGTGTTGCTTGTGGTTTGGACGACGACCAAGAGATTGTAGGCGAGGCTGGAATGTTAGAGAGAGCGCGAAGGCGCTGGCGTTCTGGCGGAGGTGGAGACGCGATTGTTCTGTAAGAACAGGGGACGTGCGCGCGTGGAGCAGGGGTCGACGCCGGTCAGCCGGTGGTGCTTGGATTTGGAACCTGCTACAACTGGGAGTTGCTATGGATGAGGCGAGCATGTGGCCTGAGTTTCTGGGCGGACGGTGGCCGGTCGGAGGTGGACGACGGTGAAAGGCGGGAGTAGGGCAGAAACTGGGCTGTAACAGGGGAAGCTATACGGGTAGACAGAATTGCTCGCCGTTCGTCCGATGGTGGACGAACTCAAAACCTGCTTCAACTGGAGGCTCTCAAGATGGAAGAGAGGTCGTCGCCGGAATTTGAGGTCGATTGGTGGCTTGTCGGAGGAGATCGATGGCGATCAGTGGAGAAGGGCGGAAACAGGAGCGTGAGCTGAGGCGTCACCGGAAATCGTCCGATTCCGGCGATCCAGCCGGCGGATGCGGCGATCCCTCGAGTTGTGGCTTCGGTCAGGCGTGGATGAGCGGTGGCTGGAGTTTGGGGACGATCTGTTGGTCGGATCGTCGCCGGCGGCGAGGCGAATGGAAAGTCCAAGGTTGAACTCGGCGGGAGACAGATTGGCTTGCGACAGAGGTTGAAGGGCGTATAAGCTTGGATGCGAGCAGAGCGTGGATGGCGACAGCGATGGAAGGAAGCTTGGCTGGAAGAGGGGAACGGGTGATCGTTTTGAAGAGGGGAGAGGAGTGGCGTTCAGCTGGAGAAAAGGGAGAGGGGAGGTGCTCAGCACCTAGAGAAAGAGAGGGGAGAGCTGAGGCGACTCAAGCGCCGGAGGGGAGAAGGAGACATCCGATAGACGGAGAAAACTATTTCCATTGTCAAATTCATTTTTTCAAAAGTCTACTCTCAAATACATCGGGGAGATTACATTTATAGAACAACAAAGAAAAGATTCGTTGAAGCTCCTTGTGAACGATGGCTAGGGAAGATAGTGAGCTCGAAACTTTTTTTTTTTGTGACCGTTGGCTGCAAGTTCCAACGTTCACTTCTTCTTTGGGTAAGCTGCAGTTTGTCTCCTTTGCTCTCAAGTTGCAGTTTACTGCATTTGGCAAGCTTCTCGTTTGAGCTGAGAACTTTCTTCTTCCATACGCTGGCTAAAAACCTGCGTTCCTTCTTGTTCAAGTTAGCTGCAACGGGTGCAAGGGCAGCTCATCTTTGTGGGCAGCAACCCGGGGCTTCATCTTTTGGCTGGATTATCCTTAAAACTTGATTAGCTTGAACTAAACTTGGGCTTAATGGTTTGACCTTGATAATTCATTCAAGGGGCTTAACCTCGCATTCATGACATGACAAATAATTAGGATTAGTGATTCTATGAAGTCAAAATTTAAATATAAACATAGACGAAGTCTTACGTTCAATCAAGATATACGATAATTATGCAAAAATTGACTAAGTCAAAATTAAATCAAATATGTCAAAATGCTCCTGCATCACATGAGGTAGACCTACGCGTTGGAAACGGGGCACGGGTTGCTGCTGTTGCTGTAGGAGACTATTTCATTTCTTTACCATCTGGCATTGTATTGGAATTAAACAATTGTTATTTTGTACCGAGTATCACCAAAAATATTATCTCTATTCCTGCTCTTGTCAGGAAAGGTTTTGCCTTTGAATGCAATATTTCAAAGTGTGTTTTATCGTATGATAATATTGTTTATGGAACTGGTTCAATTAACAATGGGTTATACATGTTGGACATGGAAAATTCTATACAAAACATTGATAATAAGAAAGCCAAGTATGCTGATGACAGCACCTTGCTATGGCATAGTCGTTTAGGCCATATAAACGAGAAACGCATTAAGCGGTTGCATGATCATGGACTGCTGGGATCTTTCTCCTATGAGGAGATTGATACATGCAAAGCTTGTTTGATGGGTAAAATGACGAAGTCTCCTTTTCTTAACAAAGGTCAAAGGGCTTCAGGTTTACTTGACCTTATACACAGTGAAGTGTGTGGGCCTTTTAGTAAACATGCCAGAGGTGGCTATCTGTACTTCATTACCTTTACTGATGATTTCAGTAGGTATGGGTATGTCTATTTAATGAGACATAAAAGTGAATCTTTTGACAAGTTCAAAGAGTTCAAAAATGAAGTACAAAATCAGTTAGGCCGAAATATCAAGGCACTTCGTTCTGATCGAGGTGGAGAATACCTAAGTCATGCATTTACTGACTATCTGAAGGAGTGTGGGATTATCTCACAGCTCACTCCGCCAGGAACACCGCAATGGAATGGTGTGTCCGAGAGGAGAAATAGAACGTTACTTGACATGGTTCGTTCTATGATGAGTCAGGCTACTCTTCCATACTCCTTTTGGGGTTTTGCACTGGAGACAGCTGCAAAGGTACTAAACCGAGTGCCATCCAAGGCAGTTTCAAAGACGCCATATGAGTTATGGTATGGGAAACAGCCTAGCTTGACATTTATCAGGATCTGGGGTTGCGAGGCTTATGTCAAAAAGCTCGCCTCTGGGAAACTGGAGAGCAGATCTGAGAAATGCATATTTGTCGGTTACCCTAAGGAAACTAAGGGTTATTATTTCTACGATCCCAAGGAGAACAAGGTATTTGTTGCTCGGACGGCAATATTTCTTGAGAAGGAGTTTCTTCTGCAAGAAGCCAGTGGGAGAGAAATAAAGCTGGATGAGAATCCAGAGGAAGGACAAAGTAGTCAAGCGCAGTTGGATGAGCCTGAGCCGGTAGATCAGGTTATTGAACAACCTGAGGCTCAAACATCACGGGAACCGCGAAGATCGGGAAGGATCCGTTGACAGCCAGAGCGCTATGACGGAGTCTACATCATTGAAAATGATGAACCCCTCACTTATGCGGATGCGGTCAGTGGACCGGAGTCAGCTAGATGGCTTGAAGCTATGCGAGCCGAAATGGACTCCATGTCAGATAACCAAGTCTGGGATTTGGTTGATCCGCCTCCGGGAGTAATCCCTATAGGCTGTAAATGGATCTTCAAGAAGAAGATTGACATGGATGGTAACGTGGTTACCTATAAAGGCAGGCTAGTTGCGAAAGGTTTCAAACAAATCTACGGGATAGATTATGATGAAACTTTCTCACCTGTAGCCATGTTTAAGTCTATTCGGATTCTTTTCGCGATAGCTGCATATTACGATTATGAGATCTGGCAGATGGATGTGAAAACAGCTTTCCTTAATGGAAATCTGGATGAGGATGTGTATATGACACAACCTGAAGGTTTCACTAATCCAGCAGATCGTCATAAAATATGCAAGTTAAAGAAGTCTATTTATGGACTGAAACAAGCATCTAGAAGCTGGAATATTCGTTTTGATGAATCAATCTCTGAGTTTGGTTTCATCAAGAACGAAGATGACCCGTGTGTATATAAAAGGTTTAGTGGGAGCGTGATTACATTCCTAATCCTCTACGTCGATGATATCTTGATCATTGGAAATGACATTCCTGAAATGCATGCTGTGAAGGCATGGTTAAGGAAATGTTTCCAGATGAAAGATTTAGGAGAAGCAGCCTATGTGTTAGGTGTGAAGATCTACAGGGATAGATCTAAGAGGCTTCTCGGGCTGTGCCAGAGTACTTACATCGATAAGGTCCTGGAAAGATTCCATTTAGAGAATTCTAAAAGGGGACATCTTCCAGTCAGACATGGTCTGAATCTTTCGAAGAGTCAGTGTCCACGAACACAGACTGAGAAAGATGAAATGGACAATACGCCTTATGCTTCGGCTATTGGATCCATAATGTATGCGATGTTGTGTACTCGCCCAGACGTTGCTTACGGGCTAAGCGTGACCAGTCGGTTCCAAAGTAATCCAGGTATGGCGCACTGGATTGCAGTCAAGAATATTTTAAAATATCTGCGGAGGACCAAAGATATGTTCTTGATATATGGTGGTCAGGAAGAACTCAGTATAGAAGGATATACTGACGCTTCGTTCCAGTCGGACCAGGATGATTTCCGATCGCAATCAGGCTATGTTTTTAGCTTGAATGGTGGAGCAGTGGTGTGGAAGAGTTTCAAATAGTCAACTGTTGCTGATTCCACAACAGAAGCTGAGTATGTTGCAGCCTCGGAAGCATCTAAGGAGGCAGTGTGGATTCGTAAGTTCGTGAGAGAACTTGGTGTTGTTCCTTCGAGTGCAGATCCTTTGGTTATCTTCTGTGATAACACTGGAGCAATCGCACAAGCAAAGGAACCACGGTCACACTAGAAGTCCAAGCACATACAGAGACGGTTTCACTTGATCCGGGAGATCATTGATCGTGGCGAGATCAAAATTTGCAAGGTTCATACAGACGACAATCTGGCTGACCCGCTTACCAAGCCTCTGGCGCAGCAGAAGCATGAGAAGCACTGTAATAATATGGGTTTGAGGTTTCTCAACCATTAGATTAAGTGCAAGTGGGAGATTGTTGGGGTATGCCCTTAAGGCTAATGTTTGAGGCCTTTGGGATTGTAATAGTATCATGTAATAAACTCTTGTGTTTATAAAGGCATGGTTATTGTTCAGGTTGTTACCTTGTCTGCTGTAATAAGTGTACTTCTGAATAATGTCTCAAAGCTGTTCAGCTAGGCTGACATGCATATGTCCTTAGTCGATATATCTTGGTGAACATGAGACAGCCTTGATATGATTGAGACTAATATGTGTGCTAATCTTATAGGATGCTTCGAGCATGGAATAAGATGTAGACTCATGGGTACATTGGATGTACTGGACAGACCCTACTAGGATATTCAATTGCTTGTCACAATATGAATGATCCTTGTTTGCACTAAGTGGCACATGTCCTTTGACTTGAGATCACTTGTGTTACTAAATGATGATTGTCATTGTTTTGAGGTAGTTCAATATCATTTGAAACATAATGATTATAAACTATCTTGGATAATGATCATGAGTCAGGTTAGAACACTAGTTATAGATAAAGGATTGCCGTCTCCTTGTTCAAGGAGTGTGATGTTCTAAAGGGCCCCCCTGTATGAGATGGTTGAGATAGTGTATGGCCATACCCAGGTGACTATGTTCATCTGATCTAATCATGCTCATCATATTGGAGTTACAAGCTTGACACGCTTGTCCAATGAGAACATCCAGTGGCAAAGGACACATGCATGCCGTGTGAAGTTGCATTCACACTTGTGCTGTGTTTTGGGTGTAGTCTTGGAAGACTCTTTCCTTTATATCGGGAGACAGTGATGTGTTGCTAGATACCCCTCACTGATCGTGATAACGTGAGTTGTCGTTACCGACATTTAAAGGAAACCCTCAGGGTCGCACAATTTGATGATATGGCTTACTTGAGTCAGATCGTGTGGACTGAATCGTTTGGGTTCAGTTTAAAGGGATTTTATCTCTGATTGTAAGTGAGATCTGGTCTGATCATGTTTGATTGATTAGGGCTTGAGATCGGTAAGCTTCGATCGAGAGAGATGATGCTAGATCGGTGAGATCAGGAGCATCAAGAATTGAACGGTTAGATTTTGAACCTTTAGGGTTTAATCTAGCCCATAT
Organism: Costus lasius; assembly: GCA_027563935.2. Taxonomy (NCBI): domain Eukaryota; kingdom Viridiplantae; phylum Streptophyta; class Magnoliopsida; order Zingiberales; family Costaceae; genus Costus; species Costus lasius. The sequence continues at coordinate 52,178,379 of CM050449.1, forward strand.
GGCTTGGGTTAATTGGTCTTGGACCAAACCGAATAGAACCGGCTCATGATTGAGCGCATGGTTCATGGGAGATGAGTTAAGCGTTTGGTTCACTCAAGAGTGAACGCATGAGCTTTAACACCTTTCCATTTTTGGAATCGGTTTCGAAGTGGAAATGGTGTAACGCCTCCACATTAGTGTGGGAGGTTACTCTCTTGCCGAATTCTCTCGTGTGAAGGTTTCTCCAATTTTTGGTGGAGAGGACTTGACGAAAGCTACGAGAGGAAGTCTCGCCAAGCACAACCTAGAAGTTCCCTTCCTTTCCATTTCGATCAAGGACATCTTGGAGATCCTTGCTAGCACAAGGAGCATCCAAGGAGCAAGTCATCACTCATTTTGTGTGCGACAACGTGGAGGAGACCTATCTTGATCTCTCGCTTCCAAGTCGCCATCCTCTTCATGGCTTTGGTATGATTTCTCATAGCCTTAAGTTGATCATATGGTTATCATATGCGATCTTCTAGAAACCCTCTTTCCGCCATGCTTGCTAGATGCGCATGATTAGGGTTTCACCCCCTTATATTAGGGACCCTTCAGCAAGCACGTGCGCGCAGGGCCTAGATGGGGCTGCAGAGGCGGAATGCTGCGAGTCCAAGACACAAAGCTGACAATGATCACAAGGATTGCCTTGAAAAGGACCCGGAGCCTTGGAAGGTTCTCCGGGTGTTTTGATTGAAAACTGAAATGATTACAAGAGGTGGGCGAGGAGGCCTTGGGTGAACTCCTCGGAGTTTTGAAGTGGCCTAAACCTTCGCGTGGGGGAAGGAGCTACTACCAAGAACTGAAAAACTAGTAGTCCCTCAACCCTCTTTTATAGAACAAGAGGGAGGGGTGAGACACAAGCTACTCACATGGGGTTTGTTGAAAACAACAACCCCTAACAACTAAAGAGGGTCCAAGATGCCCTCTAATAACCTGAAAAGAGATAACTAACTAGGGAATAAAAGGACAAGGGATAACACACATGGCTGGTGCATGGGCCTCCTTGTTGGGCCGTTGACTGGGCCGTTGTCTGCTACACCATCTCGGAGCAAGCCGCTACGAAGCAACAGAACTTGCTGATGGTGGGCTGATTTTGCACGTTGTTGGCCGTCTCCTGGGCTGAGTTGAGGACCCGATTGTTGTATCTATCGGTGGTCGAGTCCTGGAGTGGCCAGCTTACAGTGTTTGCCAAGTTGAGAGGGTGGAGGGGTGGCGTTGACCCTGGCGAGGTCACGTGGATGGAGCGGACGTGGCACATCGTGGCTGATACTGGGCTCGAGACGCCCACAAAATGGTCCGAAGGATGTGAGGATCGTTGCGAGTGTCGAACTGGATGAAGATTGGCCTCTATGTGTTTTCTGGGGCTAAACATGGCCTGGCAGTGCTTGCCGTCATGGGCGTGATCGGGAGGTGCGGCATCCGCTGAGCTTGCCACGGCCGTGTCTGTGTGTTGGGGTATGCCCTTAAGGCTAATGTTTGAGGCCTTGGGTTTGTATCGGTATCATGTAATAAACTGTTATGTTTATAAAGGCATGGTTATTATTCAGTTAGCTACATTGTCTGCTGCAATATATATGTTCTTCTGAATAATGTCTCAAAGCTGTTCAGCTAGGCTGACAGGCAATAAAGTCCTTAGTCGATATATCTTGGTGAACATGAGACAGCCTTGATATGGTTAAGACTAATATGTGTTCTAGTCTTATGGGATGCTTCGAGCATGGAATAAGATGTAGACTCATGGGTACATTGGATGTACTGGACAGACCCTACTAGGATATTCAATTGTTTGTCACAATGTGAGTAATCCTTGAATATGACAAGTGGCACATTTCCTCTGACTTGAGATCACTTATGTCTCTAAATGATGATTGTCATTGTTTTGAGGTAGTACAATATCATTTGAAACATAATGATTATAAACTATCTTGGATGGTGAGCTTGAGTCATGTTAGGGCACTAGTGATAGACATAGGATTGCCGTCTCCTTGTTTAAGGAGTGTGATGTTCTTAAGGGGCCCCCTGGATGAGATGATTGAGAAAGTGTATGGCCATACCCAGGTGACTATGTTCATCTGATCTAATCATGCTCATCATATTGGAGTTACAAGCTTGACACGCTTGTCCAATAAGAACATCCAGTGGTAAAGGAAATATGTATGCTTTGTGAGTTGATTCACACTTGTGCTGTTTATGGGTGTAGTCTTGGAAGACTCTTTCCTTTATATCGGGAGACAGTGATGTGTTGCTAGATACCCCTCACTGATCGTGATAACGTGAGTTATCGTTACCGACATTTAAAGGAAACCCTCAGGGTCGCACAATTTGATGATATGGCTTACTTAAGTCAGATCGTGTGGACTGAATTGTTTGGGTTCAGTTTAAAGGGATTTAATCTCTGATTGTAAGTGAGATCTGGTCTGATCATGTTTGATTGATTGGGGCTTGAGATCGGTAAGCTTCGATCGAGAGAATGGATGCTGGATCGGTGAGATCAGGAGCATCGAGAGATCAACGGTCAGATCAAGTACCTTAGGGTTTAATGTGATCTGGACTAATTGCTTGGGTTAATTGGTCTATGAACCAGACCTAATTGAACCGGCTCTAGATATGAGCGCTTGGTTCAAAGTAGAGAGAAAAATGCGATTGGTTCATGAGCGCATGAACACATGATCGCATGAAAGAGAGGTTGGCTATTTTTAGTAACCACGCCTCCATGTCTTGAGTGGAGCGCATCTCTTGTCGTCTCAACCCTCTATTCTCGTCGCCCTCTCGTGTGGAACTTTCGTTCACGCCTTAGAGACTCTAGGATCAAGGAAGCAAGAACTCTCTCTTCCCTTCAAACGATCAAGACACCTTGGACGATCCTTGCTAGCACAAGGAGCATCAAGGAAGGAGCACATCTTCATCTTGTGTGCGAGACTTTGGAGAAGAGGCGCTTGCAACTTTTGCTTCCAAGGCGCCATCTAGAAATGGCTATGGTATGAATCATTTTTATTCATGCAGAGTTTATAAGTTGATCATAATACATGCTAAGCGATTTGAAAGCCCTAGATTCCGCTAGATTTTTGTTGCGCCTCCTGTTAGGGTTTTCGCCTCCCCTTGTATGGGGTTCTTTCAATTGGTATCAGAGGCTAGGTTAACGCATGTTATTATGATTGCTTAATGCTTGGTCTCCATGTTTGATCCATGTTTGCGCATATGCTTAGATCTACATGACATGCGAAAGTTTTATGATAGTGTTTATCATCTTGCGAAAATACATCTATTATGTATGTTTCTATCTTTTGCGCATGTTTGATGTGTTGGCGCATCTTAGGTTTTCAAAATCTATATTACTTGCGCGACCTCATTAGATCTAAAGCCTTGCAGTAAACCCTTAGACGGGTTATTAGGGTTGAAGTCACCCCCTAGGTTGGATCCAAAAGTCTGATCAGACCATCTGACAGCCTTGATGGGTTGACCAGGTAGCACCTGTGCGCAAGCACGTGGTGGCTACAGGTCGACTGCAGACAGGCGTGTAGCGATGTCTGATTGAGACAACCGATGAACGCACATGAGTTAGGCCCGGGGTCACACCCGCTTGCCAGACCTCATTGTGGTCGTTCAGCCCTGGCGCATGCATGGTTGACCTTATGGTCGACTCAAGTCAGTTAGGACTTGGTGCATGCAAGGGCAGTGGATCTGACTAGGTTGGATGAGTGGATCCCTAGTAATGGACCGTTGTAAGGTTGTAGGGCACATAAGCAAAATAAAATTGATGCCCATGGGGTTTTTCAAAAATTTTATTTTAATGATTGGATCACATGTTAATTGATGCCATGTGTTTGTCTATTTATTCTTATGTGGGCTGCCCATGTTAAATCTGTGCTGTGCTGGGGCCTGCGTGCCTGTATTAAATGTAAATTAATTATTGTGATCTGCGTATCACATTGCTTTAATTTATAAACTGTAATTGACCTGCGTGTCAATCTTGTCTAGATAGTTAAATTTGTAATTTAATTAGACAAGAGCACAAAGCACACTTGGCAGAGGCGCATGCAGCAGTGGCTTGACCAGGTGGGAGGTCTAGGGTTCGACCCTAGGACCTGGCGCATATTCCTGGTGGGCGCACCAGATCTGCAGATGGCGCTTGGGCTCTGGTTTGGGCCAGATGAGCAGCAAAAGCCCCATGAAGAAAAGCAAGTGAAGACTTAAGTTAATTAAGGTCTTACTAAGGCTATGGGCTTTTACCACATAAGATACATGCTTTCTTTTATTGTTTAAATATTAGAATTGCATGGTTAGTTTATCTTCTGCTATCACCATAGGAATTGCATGATAGTGAGGAAGATAAAAGACCGTTAAAATCCAACGCTAAAATATCAAGCTCGTAAGCCTTCTGACGCGAAACCTCACTGTTCTGACTATCGTTGGAGCCGTGTTGTACCCACTCAGTGGGCACGTCCATCTATCTTCAGACGGTGCGGGATTACACCTGCGTGTTACAGAGTAGGGATTTATCCCTTCTCGTTGCTCAGCATAGCACGTGGTGGTCCAGGGAGTAGGTCGGGTCAGCTTGACCATGTAGGCTACATATGTGACGCATATGGTAGCACATGGGGGCAGCCATCTGTGGGGTCAGAGATTGTGTTGTACCAACTCAGTTGGCACAGTCTGCTGGACTGCCCAGATGAAGGGGAATCGCACGGGTTGGCGATTGGCTTGGACAGCCTACCAGAGATTAGTGCTTGTACTCTCTGTGCATCTTATCTCGCCTGAGCGGGACGCGGAGACCAAGTATGAAATCTGGATCCCATCTCACTAAAAGAGTGTTTACTCTTTTGGACTGTTTAATGGATTTTTCAGTCAGATAAAATAGTGAGAAAAAGAATCTTTCTTAAGTCCTGATTGATTCTTAACATTGATACTGACCTTGCTGTTCTTGCATTGTTGTAGATACCTGCAGCAACGAACACCATGAACTTCAATGTGCGATCCCTACTGGAAAGGGAGAAGTTTGCTGGGCCGAACTTCTCTGACTGGTTTGGACACCTTAAGATTATTCTTAAGGCAGAGAGGAAACTGTATGTCCCCGAGACGGCGATACCGCCTCAGCCCGCTCCGAACGCCGCAAGGGCGGTTCGGGAAGCCTATGAAAAGCACGTCAATGATAGCATTGATGTCGCTTGCCTGATGTTAGCGTCTATGACGCCACCGCTGCAGCGTCAGCATGAGGATATGTCTGCTATAGACATGATAGCAAACCTCAAGATGCTGTATACTGCACAGGCGAGGACTGAACGCTATAATTTGACGAAGCTCTTCTTTCAGAGCAAACTGGCTGAAGGGAGCCCAGTAGGAGCTCACGTGCTCAAGATGATTGGGCACAAGGAAGCTCTAGAGAAACTGGGGCATACCATCAACCAGGAGCTTGCTGTGGATATTATTCTGCAGTCTCTCCCGCCTTCATTCGACGCGTTCATTATTAATTTTAATATGAACAAAATCGATTGTACTCCGGCAGAGCTGCTGAATATGCTCCTCACTACTGAGGAGACTCTGAAGGGAAAGCCTTCGACCTCTGTCTTAATGGTTCCTTCCAGGAACAAGAAGAAGGGGAAGAAGGGCAAAGCCCCTGTCAAGAGCTACAGCAAGGCTCTGAAGCAGAAGGTGAAGCGGTCCAAGGAATACAGGTGTTTCCATTGTGGCCAGCTAGGTCACTGGAAAAAGGACTGTAAAGCGCTCCAAGGAGATAAGAGGGGAAGCTTCGCTTCTGGCTCAGGTATTTATGTGACTGAGGTCATGTTTTCTTCTTCTATATCATGGGTGTTGGACACTGCATGTGGAGTTCACATTTGTTCAAATGTGCAGGAACTCAAGAGAAGAAGACAGGTGGGACAGCATGAGGTGGACCTACGCGTTGGAAACGGGGCACGGGTTGCTGCTGTTGTTGTAGGAGACTATTTCATTTCTTTACCATCTGGAATTGTATTGGAACTAGACAATTGTTATTTTGTTCCCAGTATTACTAAAAATATTATCTCCATTCCTGCTCTTGTCAGGAAGGGATTTTCCTTTGAATGCAATATTTCAAAGTGTGTCTTATCTTATGATAATATTGTTTATGCAACTGGTTCAATTAACAATGGGTTATACATGTTGGACATGGAATGTTCTATACAGAAAATTGATATTAAGAAAGCCAAGAATGCTGATGACAGCACCTTGCTATGGCATAGTCGTTTAGGCCATATTAACGAGAAACGCATTAAGCGGTTGCATGATCATGGACTGCTGGGATCATTCTCCTATAAGGAGATTGATACATGCAAAGCTTGTTTGATGGGTAAAATGACGAAGTCACCTTTTCCTCACAAAGGTCAAAGGGCTTCAGGTTTACTTGACCTTATACACAGTGATGTGTGTGGGCCATTTAGTAAACATGCCAGAGGTGGCTATCAGTACTTCATTACCTTTACTGATGATTTCAGTTGATATGGGTATGTCTATTTAATGAGACATAAAAGTGAATCTTTTGACAAGTTCAAAGAGTTCAAGAATGAAGTACAAAATCAGCTAGGCCGAAATATCAAGGCACTTCGCTCAGATCGAAGTGGAGAATACCTAAGTCATGCGTTTACTGACTATTTAAAGGAGTGTGGGATTATCTCACAGCTCACTCCGCCAGGAACACCGCAATGGAATGGTGTGTCCGAGAGGAGAAATAGAACGTTACTTGATATGGTTCGTTCTATGATGAGTCAGGCTACTCTTCCATATTCCTTTTGGGGTTTTGCACTGGAAACAGCTGCAAAAGTACTAAACCGAGTGCCATCCAAGGCCGTTTCTAAGACGCCATATGAATTATGGTATGGGAAACAGCCGAGCTTGACATTTATCAGGATCTGGGGCTGCGAGGCTTATGTCAAAAAGCTCGCCTCTGGGAAACTAGAGAGCAGATCTGACAAATGCATCTTTGTCGGTTACCCTAAGGAAACTAAGGGTTATTATTTCTACGATCCCAAAGAGAACAAGGTATTTGTTGCTCGGACGGCCATATTTCTTGAGAAGGAGTTTCTTCTGCAAGAGGCCAGTGGGAGAGAAATAAAGCTGGATGAGAATCCAGAGGAAGGACAAAGTGATCAAGCAGAGTTGGATGAGCCTGAGCCGGTGGAACAGGTTATTGAACAACCTGAGGCTCAGATATCACGGGAACCGCGAAGATCGGGAAGGATTCGTCGACAGCCTGAGCGCTATGACGGAGTCTACATCATTGATAATGATGAACCCCTCACTTATGCGGATGCGGTCAGTGGACCGGAGTCAGCGAGATGGCTTGAAGCTATGCGCGCCGAGATGGACTCCATGTCAGATAACCAAGTTTGGGATTTGGTTGATCCGCCTCCGGGGGTTATCCCTATAGGCTGTAAATGGATCTTCAAGAAGAAGATTGACATGGATGGTAACGTAGTTACCTATAAAGGCAGGCTAGTTGCAAAAGGTTTCAAACAAATCTACGGGATAGATTATGATGAAACTTTCTCACCTGTAGCCATGTTTAAGTCTATTCGGATTCTTTTAGCGATAGCTGCATATTATGATTATGAGATTTGGCAAATGGATGTGAAAACAGCTTTCCTTAATGGAAACCTGGATGAGGATGTGTACATGACACAACCTGAGGGTTTCACTGATCCATCAGATCGTCATAAGATATGCAAGTTAAAGAAGTCTATTTATGGACTTAAGCAGGCATCAAGAAGCTGGAACATTCGTTTTGATGAATCAGTCACTGAATTTGGTTTCATCAAGAACGAGGATGACCCGTGTGTATATAAGAGGTTTAGTGGGAGCGTGATTACTTTCCTAGTCCTCTACGTCGATGATATCTTGATCATTGGAAATGATATTCCTGAAATGCATGCGGTTAAGGCATGGTTAAGGAAATGTTTCCAGATGAAAGATTTAGGAGAAGCAGCCTATGTATTAGGTGTGAAGATCTACAAGGATAGATCTAAGAGGCTTCTCGGGTTGTGCCAGAGTACTTACATCGATAAAGTCCTGGAGAGATTTCATTTAGAGAATTCTAAACGAGGATATCTTCCAGTCAGACATGGTCTGAATCTTTCGAAGAGTCAGTGTCCACAAACACAGACTGAGAAAGATGAAATGGACAATACGCCTTATGCTTCGGCTATTGGTTCCATTATGTATGCGATGTTGTGTACTCGCCCAGACGTCGCTTACGGGTTAAGCGTGACCAGTCGGTTCCAAAGTAATCCAGGTCAGGCACACTGGATTGCAGTCAAGAACATCTTAAAATATCTGCGGAGGACCAAAGATATGTTCTTGATATATGGTGGTCAGGAAGAACTCAGTATTGAAGGATATACTGATGCTTCGTTCCAGTCTGACCAGGATGATTTCCGATCGCAATCAGGCTATGTTTTTAGCTTGAATGGAGGAGCAGTGGTGTGGAAGAGTTTCAAACAGTCAACTGTTGCTGATTCCACAACAGAAGCCGAGTATGTTGCAGCCTCGGAAGCATCCAAGGAGGCAGTGTGGATTCGTAAGTTCGTGAGAGAACTTGGTGTTGTTCCTTCGAGTGCAGATCCTTTGGTTATCTTCTGTGATAACACTGGGGCAATCGCACAAGCAAAGGAACCACGGTCGCACCAGAAGTCCAAGCACATACAGAGACGGTTTCACTTGATCAGGGAGATCATAGATCGCGGCGAGATCAAAATCTGCAAGGTTCATACAGATGACAATCTGGCAGACCCGCTTACCAAGCCTCTGGCGCAGCAGAAGCATGAGAAGCACTGTAATAACATGGGTTTGAGATTTCTCAACCATTAGATTAAGTGCAAGTGGGAGATTGTTGGGGTATGCCCTTAAGGCTAATGTTTGAGGCCTTGGGTTTGTATCGGTATCATGTAATAAACTGTTATGTTTATAAAGGCATGGTTATTATTCAGTTAGCTACATTGTCTGCTGCAATATATATGTTCTTCTGAATAATGTCTCAAAGCTGTTCAGCTAGGCTGACAGGCAATAAAGTCCTTAGTCGATATATCTTGGTGAACATGAGACAGCCTTGATATGGTTAAGACTAATATGTGTTCTAGTCTTATGGGATGCTTCGAGCATGGAATAAGATGTAGACTCATGGGTACATTGGATGTACTGGACAGACCCTACTAGGATATTCAATTGTTTGTCACAATGTGAGTAATCCTTGAATATGACAAGTGGCACATTTCCTCTGACTTGAGATCACTTATGTTTCTAAATGATGATTGTCATTGTTTTGAGGTAGTACAATATCATTTGAAACATAATGATTATAAACTATCTTGGATGGTGAGCTTGAGTCATGTTAGGGCACTAGTGATAGACATAGGATTGCCGTCTCCTTGTTTAAGGAGTGTGATGTTCTTAAGGGGCCCCCTGGATGAGATGATTGAGAAAGTGTATGGCCATACCCAGGTGACTATGTTCATCTGATCTAATCATGCTCATCATATTGGAGTTACAAGCTTGACACGCTTGTCCAATAAGAACATCCAGTGGCAAAGGAAATATGTATGCTTTGTGAGTTGATTCACACTTGTGCTGTTTATGGGTGTAGTCTTGGAAGACTCTTTCCTTTATATCGGGAGACAGTGATGTGTTGCTAGATACCCCTCACTGATCGTGATAACGTGAGTTATCGTTACCGACATTTAAAGGAAACCCTCAGGGTCGCACAATTTGATGATATGGCTTACTTAAGTCAGATCGTGTGGACTGAATTGTTTGGGTTCAGTTTAAAGGGATTTAATCTCTGATTGTAAGTGAGATCTGGTCTGATCATGTTTGATTGATTGGGGCTTGAGATCGGTAAGCTTCGATTGAGAGAATGGATGCTGGATCGGTGAGATCAGGAGCATCGAGAGATCAACGGTCAGATCAAGTACCTTAGGGTTTAATGTGATCTGGACTAATTGCTTGGGTTAATTGGTCTATGAACCAGACCTAATTGAACCGGCTCTAGATATGAGCGCTTGGTTCAAAGTAGAGAGAAAAATGCGATTGGTTCATGAGCGCATGAACACATGATCGCATGAAAGAGAGGTTGGCTATTTTTAGTAACCACGCCTCCATGTCTTGAGTGGAGCGCATCTCTTGTCGTCTCAACCCTCTATTCTCGTCGCCCTCTCGTGTGGAACTTTCGTTCACACCTTAGAGACTCGAGGATCAAGGAAGCAAGAACTCTCTCTTCCCTTCAAACGATCAAGACACCTTGGACGATCCTTGCTAGCACAAGGAGCATCAAGGAAGGAGCACATCTTCATCTTGTGTGCGAGACTTTGGAGAAGAGGCGCTTGCAACTTTTGCTTCCAAGGCGCCATCTAGAAATGGCTATGGTATGAATCATTTTTATTCATGCAGAGTTTATAAGTTGATCATAATACATGCTAAGCGATTTGAAAGCCCTAGATTCCGCTAGATTTTTGTTGCGCCTCCTGTTAGGGTTTTCGCCTCCCCTTGTATGGGGTTCTTTCACTGTGAACTCGAGCAGGCCGCGTCGTTGTCAAGCAGCTTTTATGGCGGTGCCGTAATCACTTCCACGGGCCGTATTTTTCGGCCAGAAATCCATAGAAGGTTGGCATGATTTTACGGCGGTGCCATAATCTTTTCCACGGGCCATATTTTCATGCTGAAAATCCACAAAAGATTGGCCTGATTTTACGGCGGTGCCATAATCTTTTCCAAGGCCGTATTTTCACGCTGGAAATCCACAGAAGGTCGCTCTGGAATTATGGTGGGGCCGTAATGCATATTACAACGCATAATTTTGTGCTAGGGATCTGCCAAGCTCATCACGGCTGGAGGAATGCCCGTGAGGTCGGCCGTATCCGCATTCGCGTGCTGGTTCGACCGTGTCACGGCCGTCTCGGTGGACACGGGTTGGCTGTGTTTGGATCGGCTAAAACCTGCAAAATGGTCCAAAACTTGCAAATGTGGAGCGGACGTGGCACATCGTGGCTGATACTGGGCTCGAGACGCCCACAAAATGGTCCGAAGGATGTGAGGATCGTTGCGAGCGTCGAACTGGATGAAGATTGGCCTCCGTGTGTTTTCTGGGGCTAAACATGGCCTGGCCGTGCTTGCCGTCATGGGCGTGATCGGGAGGTGCGACATCCGCTGAGCTTGCCACGGCCGTGTCTGTGAACTCGAGTAGGCCACGTCGTTGTCAAGCAGCTTTTATGGCGGTGCCGTAATCACTTCCACAGGCTGTATTTTTCGGCCAGAAATCCATAGAAGGTTGGCTTGATTTTACGGCGGTGCCGTAATCTTTTCCACGGGCCGTATTTTCATGCTGAAAATCCACAAAAGATTGGCCTGATTTTACGGCGGTGCCAAAATCTTTTCCAAGGCCGTATTTTCACGCTGGAAATCCACAGAAGGTCGCTCTGGAATTGTGGTGGGGCCGCTCCCTCACGTTGTCCAAAACCAGTAATCATGTTGCGCAATTGGACTATCTTGCTAGGTGGGAAGTACTTGTTCAAAAAGGCTCTGAAAAGCTCATCCCAGGTGGTAATCGATCCTGCTGGTAGTGAATATATCCAAGCTCTCGCACGGTCCCTGAGAGAAAATGAAAAAATTCTCAGTCTTATCGCGTCAAAAGAAACACCATTAACTTTAATAGAATCACAGTATTCTAAAAACACAGCTAGATGAAGATTAGGGTCCTGATTTGGGGAACCCCCAAATTGATTTTGTTGGAACATCGTCATCAGCACTGGCTTGAGCTCAAAGTTGTTCGCCTGTACATTGGGTCGAACTATGCTTGAATTAAAACCCTGTATATTCGGTATTGCAAAATCTGTTAAAGACTGATTGTTTGCCGCCATTACGCCTTCTTCAGAGGGCTTTTGAGTCTGAAATTGTAATCTTCTTTGAAGGCAAAATGTGCATTCAATCTCCGGGTCTTCAGGAAATAAGGTACATGCACGTGAAACTCTAACATGCAATGTGTAAGCTGTTGGTGTATATGCCCTAGGACCTAGTTTTGGTCCATCTTTGTACTACTTAACTCTGATATTAATATATATCTTTCTGGCATTGTCGTTATCATTGTTTGTCTACACCTGCGATTGTGTACTTATATGATAATGTCCCTGGAGACAGATTGGATCTGTGCTCGAACTATAGTCCCCAGTCGATGTACCTGAGTGGATATGGGACAACTCTGGTACTTGAGAGACTGGTATGTGGGCTGGTTAGGCACGTGGTGCTAACGCAGACACATGGGTATATCATTGGAGGATATACTGGATAGACCCGCTGTGAGGCTATGACTTGGTGTCATAAGTTATCCTCACAAGTGACAGGAGATGCATTGATCCCTTGACTTGAGGTCATTGACCATTCTATATGGTTAGGGACTTGCTTTGATACAACCTAACACCTTGCCGTAGTTGGGAGGTCATAACGGTTGTCATTGAGCATGTCATGACCCATATGAGAAGGTCAATGGACAGACATAGGATTTGCCCCTTCCTTTGGGAAGTATGATATCCATGGAGCTCCCTTATGGTTCTATGACTGAGAGTGTATGGCCATACCCAGGTAAGAACCTGTTCTAGTCATAGCCATGTGATTGGATGAAAACAAGTGGTGACACACTTGTCCAATCGGATATCAGTTCGGCAAAGAGACTGTAATGCATCTGTACCTAGTTACGATGATGGGGATGTCGATGTCGATATCCATTCCAATAACCTGGGTAGCAGTGATGCACTGCTAGGTGCCACTCACTACTTGTGATGACCTTTGGTCAGCACTGCCAGCGTTAGAGGAACCTACAGGGTCGCACACCTTGATACTCGAGTTTTCATATTGATCGGGTAGCCTTTAGATCGAGTTATTGGATAACTCTGATCTATTTGGGAGATTTCATCAGCGCCAATGGGCCTGATGAGATGGAAGAAACTTATTGGGGCCAACTTCCGTTTTTGGCATATTGATCAAATTAACCATGGTTAGCCTCATTTAGCCATGGGTTAAATTGGATTGGATCCAATAGCTTGGTTAACATGCATAATGGACTTTGGGCTTGGCCCATTGCTTAGTTGGGCTTGCCAATAAGTTGTATTGAAGGGCTATGAGGCTTGAAGGGTATAATGGGGATGAATTAATTGGATAGGCGCATATGGGATTCTAGTTGGACTAGAATTGGCGCCTATGCCTTGTTTGGTATCTCCTAGGTGATTAAATCAAATTGGATTTGATTAAGTCACACAAGATAATTGATTGGATTGTGTTTCACAATTGTGGGCTGATTATTAACATAATTAGAGTCCTAATTGGATTAGGACTTGCGCCCAAGCCACATTAGGTAATCCATCATATTGCCTTGACTAGGTCTAGGCGCATGGATGGGATTAATGCCTCATATGGCATGATATGGGCGCATATGGCTGATGCTTGCTTTGGCAAGTCTTAGGCGCATATGGGAGTGGAGATTTAATCAATATACTTGATTGGATAATCTCCTAGAATCATGCCCTAATTGTCAACACTTGCCATTCTCCCCTAACCGCCTCTTGCTCCTATAAATAAGCCCTTACCGCCCCCTCTCTTCATGATGCTAATTCCTTGGAGGCGTGAAGCATTAGAGGGCGACGGCTTGGAGAGCTTAGAGCTTTTCTTCTTCCATCAAGGGCGCAAGCATGCTTCTTCTCTTCCTTTCCTTGGCGCAAAGGAACAAGAAGGCTTGCGGCGTTGTCTTCTCCTTCCATCTCCTTGGCGCATCACATCTTGGTGGTGGCGCAAGTTGCTTGGAGGATTCTCCTAAGGCATGGATCTTCTTCCCGAGGCTAGCACCGGGCGAGGAAGAAGAAAACTTGAGGAATCCGTGTGTGCGAGACTGCAGAGGGCGAACACTTGGGCGCCTTCATCGACATCGGCTTCCAATTGTTTAAAGGTACTTACTATCACATCGTGTCGACCCCCTCGCAAGAGATCTTCACTGGGTTTTTGGGACTAGCCTGTTTCGGGGACATTCTTCCGCTGCGTAAAATGTATGCCCATGGCTCTGAAAATTTGTAAAATGTCCCCGGGGTTTCCCAACAGTGGTATCAGAGGTACTTGCGAGCCTCGAACGATGTTCTTTCATGCTTTTCATGCTCACATGCCATATCTACATTTTCGCATATTGCATAGATGTTGGCGCATGATTTTTCTTTAAGTAGAAAAATTGTAGGTCTCTTGTTTCTTACTTCTAATTAACTTCTTGTGGTTCTTTGCTCTCTTCATGTGATGGGATAGACCCATATGTGGAATAGAAAATTTCTCCTCTCATAATAGGATAGACCTATCTTGAGAGACTTGTTGGAATAGGGCATGGACTGGGTGATTGCCCTTATCCTAGCAAGTTAGGGATTGCAAGGAGGGCAACCGGTATGCCTCTTGTAGACTCCTGAGAGAAACTTAGAATCAAAGATTTGTGATATGAAGGGAAGGAAGAGAGACATATTTTATGAAAAAAGTAAAATTTCAGATTTTATGTTTTTCATTGAGCATGTAGAATTGCATGAGTAAGTACTTGATTGTGCATGATGTTGTGGTCATATGTCAAGCCCCTTAGCATGCCTGTGATGTATCCTTGTGAGGCCTGCGTGCTGCTTTTCTTTTTGCTTTTAACTAAGAAGAAGATTAGGGTGGCGCATCTACTTGGAGAAAGGTGCATGCTTGCTTGGTTGCGCATCCTTGCATGATGGCGCAACAAGCTTCAAAGGTGGCACATCCTTGCATGGGGGTGCAAGTTAGGGTTTGGCCGAGCCTTGTGCTTGTGTGCTATCCCTCTTGTGGCTTGCTAGATGGCGCACCTTCCTTGGAGGAAGACCATGGCATTGGCCGAACCTTGTGGGTGTACCCCTAGGGTTTGAGAGCTAAACCATGGGAGAATGACCTTGGAGCCAACCTTGAAGATAGAGCTAGAGGTCGGCTAGGCTAGGTCTAATTTTGGGGCTTGAATCCTAGGTCAAGAGTTGAACCCCTTTTTGGCATGGATTGGTTCAATGTCTTGAATGGGCTATGATCACATCATCCTTTTATTGCTTTCTTTACAAAAGCTAAAGCATGCCTGTGATGTTTTATCGTTATGTTATCACCATAGGATTGCATGCCTATAATGATAGACATAAGATAAAACTGAGATGATGAGACCTTAAACAAACACCCTCAATTAAAATATCAAGTCTAGTAGCCTTCTGACGCGTAGCCCTCACTAAGCTATCGATCAGTGGAGTTGTGAACTGTTTCCCACCCTCGTGGGACACACCCACTTATCTTTAGAAAGTGCGTGGTGGCAATGGTTTCCCCAGTCCAGTTTTAACCTGGGCGTGCCTTCGCAAGGAAACTCGTTGGCCCTAGGCATAACGGTTAGGGATGGACTTGACTAGAAGTTCACATGTGCTGGGCACATGGTGAAAGTCTAGAGGCATCGTTGAGAGGTAAGGGTTTCATGTTGTATCCAGCCCTCGCTGGACATGAAATGCCTGGACTGTCTCAATAAGGGGAATTGCTTGGAGCAATCGGCAGGCGTGCCCACCTTAGGAAACATGGGTCACTTTGTGCATCTCATCCCACCCTCGTGGGACGCGAAGCCCTGTGTGGAATGAGGATCTCATCTCACTAGGAAATCTTGGATTTCTCGATTGACTTTGTGGGTTGTCAATTCGATTAAAAATAGTGGGAGCCATGGTCATTTAAAAGGCAAGTCCAGTTTAAATGACTCGAAGTAGTACTAATCTGCTGTTTCTTGGTTGTTGTAGAACAATGGCTATGAACAATAGCAGTTGGTCACTGCGATCTACCCTGGATAAGTTGGTTGGATCCAACTTACTGGATTGGTATATGAACTTGAGAATCGTGCTCAAGCTCGAGAGGAAGCTTTATGTTCTTGAGCGTCTTATTCCTGAGCCACTTCCATGCTCGGCCTCAGCGGCTGAGAGGGATGCTTATGATAAGCATCAGGTTGATACTTTGGAGGTTGCTAACCAACATGTCACTTGAATTTAAAGGGTGATATGAATCGAAGAGTGCCTCTGAAATTATTTTAATCTAAGGCAGCTCTTTGATGAATTGGTTGAGCTCAATCCTGCTAAAGTTGATATTCAGTGTGTTGAGCCGAAAGGCTTGACCAAGGAACTGAAATTAAAGATGGATATGATCAGGAATAATAGGTGCTATTCATGTGGAGGGCCACCTCACATGTTGAAGGACATGTTGCAACCTCAGAATGAGGAGAAGAAAGGCAAGGCCTTGTCTTCATGCTCAGGTATTTATGTTACCGAAGTCAACCTTTCTACTCCTATGACATGGGTATTGGATACCGCATGTGGAGTACAAATATGCAAAGGCTAAGAAAGGATAGATCGGTAAGGCCTAGAGAGATTGACCTACGGATAGGTAACAGGGCACAAGTTGCTGCTGTTGCTGTAGGAGTTTCTCTCCCTGCCTTTAGGACTTCAGTTAAAGCTAGACAATTGCTATTATGTACCTTCCCTTACCAAAACATTGTATCCACTCCTTGCTTGGCAAAGAAAGGATTTAGGTTTGAAATAAAAGAGAACTTATGTTCTTTTTCTTTTGCAAACATGTTTTATGGGAAGGGTACTTTGTGCAATGGTCCGCATGTCTTGGACATGGTTAGCTCTATTTGTAACATAAATATTAAAAGGACCAAACTGAGTGGTTCAGTTAGTGCTTTCCTACGGCATTGTCGATTAGCCCATATAAACAAGAATCGCATTCGACAACTGCATAAAAATGGGTTGCTAGATTCGAGTTCCTTGGAGGAACTTGATACATGTGAGACTTGTTTATTAGGGAAAATGACAAAGACGCCCTTCACCAAGACTGGTGAGAGGGCAGGAGGTTTGTTGGATCTCATACATAGTGATGTGTGTGGGCTATTCAATAAACAAGCCAAAGGAGGGTATAACTACTTCATCACATTTACTGATGACTTCAGTAGATATGGTTATGTCTACATGATGAGACATGAGTCTGAATCCTTTGAGAAATTTAAGGAGTTCAGACATGAAGTAGAGAACCAACTTGGTAAATCCTTTAAGGATCTTCGATCAGATCGTGATGGAGAGCACCTGAGCAGTGTATTCTTTGACTATCTGAGTAAGTGTGGGATCCTATCCCAACTCACTCCTCCTAGAGCACCTCGGTAGAATGGTGTATCTGAAAGGAGAAATCGAACCTTGTTGGACATAGTTCGGTCTATGATGAGTCATGCAACTCTACCTCCCTCATTCTGGGGACATGCACTTAAAAAGGCTTCTCTAATACTGAATGATGTTCCATCTAAGAGTGTCTCAAAGATTCCATACGAGGTATGGAATGGGAGACGCCCTAATCTCACTTTTATCAGGATCTAGGGATGTGAGGCTTATGTCAAACGTCAGGATTCTAGCAAGCTAGAACCTAGATCTGATAAGTGTATGTTTGTGGGGTACCCTAAGGAGACTAAGGGTTACTACTTCTATATTCCCACCGAGAACAAAGTTTTTTGTTGCTCGGGGTACGGTCTTTCTAGAGAAAGAATTTCTCATGAAAGAAGTTAGTGGGAGGAAGTTTGACTTGGACGAGGTCCAAGTGCAACCACAAGACATAGAGATGGGAACCTGAGCCACCTGCACCGGTTGCTAGGCAACCTGAGGCTCAGACACAGGCCCCATGTAGGTCTGGGAGGTTTCGTCGTGCACCTGAGAGGTATGGGTCGCTGCCGACCCAACACGACAGGATCTTCATCATGGAGGATGAACCCAAGACTTATGATGAGGCGGTCAGTGGACCGGACTCCGAGAGATGGCTTGAGGCCATGCGATCCAAGATGGATTCCATGTCGGCTAACCAAGTCTGGGATTTGGTTGAGCTGCCTGATGGGGTAAAACCCATAGGGTGTAAATGGGTCTTCAAGAGGAAGACAGACATGGATGGCAAAATAGTTACCTATAAGGGTAGACTAGTGGCTAAAGGATTTAAACAAGTCCACGGGGTGGACTATGATGGCAAGCCTGAAAATTCCTCAGAGAACACATCAGGAAACTCTTGCACCACCGCCATCTGAGTCAAATCAGAAGTAGAATCATCCTGCACCTTTACATGCGCAATATAACCCTTACACCCACTAGCAAGTAACTTTCTGGCCTGCAGAAAAGATATCACATGTGGTCCTTGGTCTGACACTAGACCTCTCACAAAAATCCGACCCCCATCTAGCAGATTCAAGGTGATTACTTTCTCAAAGCAATCCACAGTAGCATGATGTGAGGATAACCAATCCATACCTAGGATGACATCATAGTCTTGCATGTCTAAGAGGATTAGATCTACAAGAAACTCATAATCCTCTACATGCACTACACAATCAGCACAAACAGTGTCTGTAGATAATGACTTTCCTAAGGGAGTACTTACAGATACAACATAATCTAGCATCTTAGGTAGTACAGGTAAACATGCAGCAAATCTAACAGATACAAAAGATAAATTTGCACCAGGGTCAAATAAGATGCGAGCTAACTGATCGAATACAAATAAAGTACCTTCCATGACAGATCGGGAAGCCCATGTATCCTTCTCAGCCACGGCATAAACTCGAGTCTGGACTGTAGGCTTATCTGTGCCTCTCTGCTGCATCTCAGGCTCTTTGCAGTCTTTGATCATGTGCCCAGGTTTCTTACACCTGAAGCATACACCATTCTTCTTATAACAGTCCCTCATCAGATGTCCTTTGAGCCCACAATGATGACAAATCCGATCCTCTGTGTTACCGTTCTTTACATCCCTGGATTGCTGCGGTGCATCCCTGGACTGCTGCGGTGCCTTGTGAGAGTAAGGCTTATACCTGCCCTTCTTGTAGTCCTTATGCTTAGGGTACTTCTTACCCTTGCCGCCATCACCAAACTGAGGAGCTGCCGCCTCAGCTGCAGGAATCACAGTCACGGTCCTCTCAGATATGTATCTCTCGATGGTGCGTGCTCGCCCAACAGTCTCACTATAAGTCTCCAAGTGCTGAGCACCAACCTGCTCTCGAATGTCCCATCTGAGACCTCTGAGAAACTTGGTAGCCCTCCTCTTTTCAGTGTTTATCAGGTGAGGAGCATACTTTCCCAACTTAGTGAACTGCAACTCATACTGGTCCACAGTCATATCACCCTGCTCCAGGTGAATAAATTCCACCTCTCGGTCCTCTACCAAGCTATCAGGGAAATACTTCTCGTTAAATTGAGACAAGAAGTAGGGCCAATTCACTGCTTCATGTCTTTCTGCAGCTAACCTCACCACGCCCTTCCACCACTCATCTGCGTCACCATGCATCATATAGGTGGCCAGACACAGCTTGTCCTCATCTGAGCAACGCATGACTTGAAAAATCTTGTCCAAAACCAACTGCCAGTTCTCTGCCGTACTTGATTCTGAGCCCCCATAAAAAGAGCTAGGACCCAGTTTCTGGAATTCACTCACAAGTGAGGCATAGCGCCTGTGAGCGTCTTCCCGATAGTCATTCCCCACCGCCCGAGTGGTAGTCTGGGATCTCTCCTGAGTCAAGTGCTGCAAGAGCTGCTGTTGCGCTTCTTGATGCTGAGTCTGTTGCTGCTGCAGCATCTGAGCTTGCCTCTCTATCATGGTACCCTGTTGCCGTACCATGCCTGTCAGAGCCTCAATGGTTCTCGTGAGATCTGAGGTCTGCTCACCCTCGCCGCTAGCATTTCCTCTGGATCGCACCATCTTAAATTCCTACACACAAATTCCATAATAAGGAAAACAAACATAAACCTATCAGGTGTCTAGCAATACACAAACATGTTTTCCCCCGAACTAAGTTTTAGCTAGCCAACTCCTCTGATACCATTCTGTCACATCCCGTTATCTTAACCCCAAACAAGCAACACAATTCACAAAGGAACAGGATGTTATCATACAAGATCGATGCACATGCTAAGTAAAACCAAGTTCAGGAAAAGTCGATCTGAAAATTTTCGAGAATCCACACATCGATAATCCACGAAACACAATTTCATAAATGTACCTGCCACCACGCAATCCTTGCACTAGACATATGCAAGGCAACAGTTATATCAAAGCCATATAAAATCCGTAAAATCCATAAATCACATAAGGGTACCTGCCACCAGGCAATACTTGCACTAGACATATGCAAGTTCACATTTATATAAAATCTGATCGCAAATACAAACCGACTCGAAAGTTCGAAGCAAAACCACAATGTCGATTCAATAAATTCATATAACTAACATCAATGATATCAAACACCGAAAACAGGCCAAAGCCCTCGGTGACACAAAAATCAAAATCTCAAAACTGCCACAACCGGCAACACTGGTTCACAAAGTTTAGCCATAACCGGCCCTAGTTAACTAAACACAATTAAATCTTATACATCAAACCAGCATAATATCCATATCAACACAAGTCCCATATAAAACGCTAACTCAGGTAGTGCGCCCCTGTTCTACACCTGAAAATATTGAGGGGTGAGCTACACAGCCCAGTGAGTAGATAGTCTCACTCGACCATCCATAACATACACTCAAAGATACATGCAGATTGTTTTAAAAATCTTTAGCAGAACATTATGTCAACATATAACTAAAATAAAGAATCAGAAAATCAAGAACAGAACTCATATAAATAATTAGATGTATAGGCACCACACAAATATCACACCAGAGTAACCAAAGTTCTAGAGCCATACTCTAAACCAACTAAACACACCAACCACTTAGTCGTTGTCCAGCATAAATCAAGAGTGACCACTATGGTCCAACCCGGCTCTGGCCTAAGCACTGGGAGAAGCTTGCAAATCACATGCAACACAAACATGGACAGTGTGTAGACTCAAGAGGTAATCCCCATCCGGTCAAGATGTGATACCTTGATCTACACCACCCCATAACACAAAAATCTAAACGTCTAAGAGTAATGACATCAAGAGGTGGCCCCTGTCCGACCAACACATGGCACTTTGTGTCAATCACTCATTCTCCCAAAGGGTTCCTTACCTGGACAACCACTAGACACATCTTATATCTTATTTCACAAAAGTGGACTCCTAAGTGTCGACCAGACTCTAGGATAGTCATTTTCATCACGATAATCACAACAAGCGGCTGAAACATCAACCCCTCACATATCACAAACACAGGGCTGAAATCTCTAACCCCTAACATATCACATATAGACTATCCCCTTGAGTACACGGTTACACTTAGCCTTAGTCCTATCCATCCCATAATGGTTACACAGACCACAACACATAATATTCGAAAATCACATAACCACATAATGTAGTGTAGTCCTTAGGTTTCATGCTGATCAGTTCAGTATAACCTTGCTAAGTTATCACCCAAGTTTCTCAAACAGAATACATGGCCATAAAAATTATTAGCATTGTTAGCATTTATCAGGGCATTCAAATATTTAACATAGGATTAAAATACAACACATATAGCCCACGGTTCTACAACATATTATCTAACTTAAAATTTAAACCTAGTTAACAAGAATTTCATGCTCAAGAATCACTGATTTAATACTACCTAAATCCCCTATAAGAATACCTTAAATTTCATGTTGCAAAAATTTCGGTATTTCAACATAGATACACCTTTGCAAATTTCGGTTTTCAACATAAATACACCTTTGCAAATTTCGGTTTTCAACATAAATACACCTTTGCAAATTTCGGTTTTCAACATAAATACACCTTTGCAAATTTCGGTTTTCAACATAAATACACCTTTGCAAATTTCGGTTTTCAACATAAATACACCTTTGCAAATTTTGGTTTTCAACATAAATACTCCTTTGCAAATTTCGGTTTTCAACATGGTGAAGTCTTGAGTTTCGGTTTTCTAACATGGTAAATTTCCAATCAATCCAATGTATCAACTAACACAACCAAATTGATAGAATTTGAATGAGACACCCCACTCACCTCTTATTTTGAACCGTGAACACCAAGGTGAAATCCTCTCCAAAACTCGTCTAAGGCTTTGAAATTCCACCAATGTCACCACCAATGGAAGAGAGACGCCACCAAGCACCCAAGAACGCCGGCCAAAGGAAAAGAAGAGGAAGAAAGGAATTTCGTCTAAGCCTTCAAGGTCGCCCAAGCCTCCAAGCCGCCGCCCTAAGGTTTCTTCCAAGCCAAAAAAAAATGCCAACTTTCCTTCCCTAACCGCAATTACCCACTTAAAATTTCGGTTTTAAATTTTAAACCCGTTAACCAATTAATTCGAATTTTAGATCTAATTTAAGTGTAAACCCAATAACCCATAGTTAATTATCCACTTAAGCGAAAATCCAATAAGGATTTAATTAATATCCAATAAGCTCCAAATAATTATAAATTAGTAACCAATAAGCACTAATTAATTAATTATAATTTAACAACCAATAGGAAATCAAAACATAGGAGAATATCCCCGCCAACACTTTTATTTAAATCCAAAAATAATACTTACCAGGACTTAGGATCCTTGGATCTTACAATTACGGACTGTGAAAATGTCCGCCCCTTTGAGTTTCTCACTCGATTCGTCACCAAATTGAACTGGATTCGAACCAAACTTTACAGAAACGTTCCTTCATGGGTTCAGGACCGGTAAAGCTATAAAAAGATTAGATTTTCAAGGGTTCGAGGGGGACTTTTTAGATGAAGATGATCGGCGGCGGTGTAAGGAGCGAAAATCGATTTTTGAGCCGATTCTGGCAAGATTCCACGCAAAAGACAAGTTTGTTCGGCTCTTCTTCATCATCAGATTGAGAAGAAGCTAGTTTAATTATTGTCTTAGTGAATTTATTGTGATTTTTAGATGATCTATGCTTGTTCATCATATAAACATGCCATCTCTTAAGAACATGAGCGAGTAAACCCTATTTGGGGATTAAGGGTTTAGCCCACTGACATTTACGAGTAAATCTATATTTTTGCTCTTTTTATATGATTATGTTATCATGATTTGATTGAAATTGTGTTTGATTCGCAGTTTACACTAGCCACGTAAAATTGAGTAGTATACATTGTAAGAAGTACCGGGAGGCGAATCGCAACGTCGGATCTATTTTAATCAAACATACGAATCTAATCACAGGAGTAGTTTGGATTCGTCTGAAGGATTTAGTATGCTTTTCATAGAACTTAAGGGGTTTAATTACGTTAACTATCACGAGAGTAGGGAGTTAATCTATTTAGACACCGGTTTACACTCTGGGAGGAGGTAATCCATACATTAGGAAAAGTTTCTTTCATGATCAAAATTTTCTAGTGAAAGAGATATCTTTATATGATTTGTACTTGTCAGTGTGGTGAAACCCTGATGTCTCGATCTTCTAGAATTTGAATCTCTCTTCACACTGTTTCCGAATTCGCTTGTACTTAGAGTTCAACACAACCTATTACTTGATTTTGCCTAGATTCAAACAAGTCAAAAAGTTGGTACTTAACCGCCTAATCCTTGTTGGGAACGATAACTTAATTGTATTACTTCGATAAATCCGTGCACTTGCGGATGTATCAAGTTTTTGGCGCCATTGCCGGGGATTATGGCTAGTGAATATCGACTGAATTGATAAGTTTGGATACTAGGCATTTTTCTTTCTGTTGATTTAGCATTTTTTTTCTTTTTTTTGTGCTATTTTATTTTCATCGTGGCTGTTGGGAAACCCCGGGGACATTTTACAAATTTTCAGAGCCATGGGCATACATTTTACGCAGCGGAAGAATGTCCCCGAAACAGGCTAGTCCCAAAAACCCAGTGAAGATCTCTTGCGAGGGGGTCGACACGATGTGATAGTAAGTACCTTTAAGCAATTGGAAGCCGATGTCGATGAAGGCGCCCAAGTGTTCGCCCTCTGCAGTCTCGCACACACGGATTCCTCAAGTTTTCTTCTTCCTCGCCCGGTGCTAGCCTCGGGAAGAAGATCCATGCCTTAGGAGAATCCTCCAAGCAACTTGCGCCACCACCAAGATGTGATGCGCCAAGGAGATGGAAGGAGAAGACAACGCCGCAAGCCTTCTTGTTCCTTTGCGCCAAGGAAAGGAAGAGAAGAAGCATGCTTGCGCCCTTGATGGAAGAAGAAAAGCTCTAAGCTCTCCAAGCCGTCGCCCTCTAATGCTTCACGCCTCCAAGGAATTAGCATCATGAAGAGAGGGGGCGGTAAGGGCTTATTTATAGGAGCAAGAGGCGGTTAGGGGAGAATGGCAAGTGTTGACAATTAGGGCATGATTCTAGGAGATTATCCAATCAAGTATATTGATTAAATCTCCACTCCCATATGCGCCTAAGACTTGCCAAAGCAAGCATCAGCCATATGCGCCCATATCATGCCATATGAGGCATTAATCCCATCCATGCGCCTAGACCTAGTCAAGGCAATATGATGGATTACCTAATGTGGCTTGGGCGCAAGTCCTAATCCAATTAGGACTCTAATTATGTTAATAATCAGCCCACAATTGTCAAACACAATCCAATCAATTATCTTGTGTGACTTAATCAAATCCAATTTGATTTAATCACCTAGGAGATACCAAACAAGGCATAGGCGCCAATTCTAGTCCAACTAGAATCCCATATGCGCCTATCCAATTAATTCATCCCCATTATACCCTTCAAGCCTCATAGCCCTTCAATACAACTTATTGGCAAGCCCAACTAAGCAATGGGCCAAGCCCAAAGTCCATTATGCATGTTAACCAAGCTATTGGATCCAATCCAATTTAACCCATGGCTAAATGAGGCTAACCATGGTTAATTTGATCAATATGCCAAAAACGGAAGTTGGCCCCAATAAGTTTCTTCCATCTCATCAGGCCCATTGGCGCTGATGAAATCTCCCAAATAGATTAGAGTTATCCAATAACTCGATCTAAAGGCTACCCGATCAATATGAAAACTCGAGTATCAAGGTGTGCGACCCTGTAGGTTCCTCTAACGCTGGCAGTGCTGACCAAAGGTCATCACAAGCAGTGAGTGGCACCTAGCAGTGCATCGCTGCTACCCAGGTTATTGGAATGGATATCGACATCGACATCCCCATCATCGTAACTAGGTACAGATGCATTACAGTCTCTTTGCCGAACTGATATCCGATTGGACAAGTGTGTCACCACTTGTTTTCATCCAATCACATGGCTATGACTAGAACAGGTTCTTACCTGGGTATGGCCATACACTCTCAGTCATAGAACCATAAGGGAGCTCCATGGATATCATACTTCCCAAAGGAAGGGGCAAATCCTATGTCTGTCCATTGACCTTCTCATATGGGTCGTGACATGCTCAATGACAACCGTTATGACCTCCCAACTACGGCAAGGTGTTAGGTTGTATCAAAGCAAGTCCCTAACCATATAGAATGGTCAATGACCTCAAGTCAAGGGATCAATGCATCTCCTGTCACTTGTGAGGATAACTTATGACACCAAGTCATAGCCTCACAGCGGGTCTATCCAGTATATCCTCCAATGATATACCCATGTGTCTGCGTTAGCACCACGTGCCTAACCAGCCCACATACCAGTCTCTCAAGTACCAGAGTTGTCCCATATCCACTCAGGTACATCGACTGGGGACTATAGTTCGAGCACAGATCCAATCTGTCACCAGGGACATTATCATGTAAGTACACAATCGCAGGTGTAGACAAACAATGATAACGACAATGCCAGAAAGATATATATTAATATCAGAGTCAAGTAGTACAAAGATGGACCAAAACTAGGTCCTAGGGCATATACACCAACAATCTCCCACTTGCACTAAGACCTAGAGGTTGAGTAACCTCAACCCCATATCTCTAGTACGACCATCATGCTTCTGCTGCGCCAAAGCCTTGGTCAGTGGGTCTGCTAGATTGCTCTCTGTGTCAACTCTGCTAATCTTGACATCACCTCGATCAATGATCTCTTTGATCAGGCGAAATCTCTTGAGTATGCGTTTGGACCTTTGATGAGACCGTGGTTCCTTATTATGTGCAATTCTCATTGTTGTCATAGTAGAGCTCAATGGGATCCATTGCACTTGGAACCACCTGAAGTTCAGAAAAGAACTTCCTGATCCAAACGGCTTCATTGGCTGCCTCAGAAGCAACCACATACTCAGCTTCGGTTGTAGAATTAGCTATGGTGGATTGCTTGAAGCTCTTCCAGCATACAGCACCTCCAACCATCTTAAACTAATAGCTGGTCTGGGATCTGAAGTCTTCAGGATCAGACTGGAACGACTCATCAGTGAAGCCCTGCACACTGAGTTCTTCCTGTCCCCCGTAGACTTTATAGAATAAATCCTTAGTCCCTTTCAGGATACTCAAGGATATTCTTTACAGCCACCCAGTGCTGTAAACTAGGATTGGATTGGTATCGGCTGGTTATGCTCACAGCATAAGCCACAACTGGTCTAGTACACAACATTGCATACATGATCGATCCCACCGCCGAAGCATAGGGCACTCGACTCATGTCATCTCTCTCAGGCTCTGTGTTGGTACACTAGTTCTTTGAGAGAGTAAGGCCATGTCTCACTGGAAGGTATCTCTTCTTGAATTGCTCCAAGTTGAACCTCTCCAGGACCTTATCAATGTGGGTACTCTGACTAAGGGCCAATAGCCTCTTGGATCTATCCCGGTAGCCTACATGGTCAAGCTGACCCGACCTACTCCCTGGACCACCACGTGCTATACTGAGCAACGAGAAGCGAAAAATCCCTTCTCTGTAACACGCAGGTGAAATCCCGCACCGTCTGAAGATAGATGGACGTGCCCACTGAGTGGGTACAACACGGCTCCAACGATAGTCAGAACAGTGAGGTTTCGCGTCAGAAGGCATTACGTGCTTGATATTTTAGCGTTTGGATTTTAACGGTCTTTTATCTTCTTCACTATCATGCAATTCCTATGGTGATAGCAGAAGATAAATAAATCATGCTGTTCTACTTATTTAAACAATAAAAGAAAGCATGCATCTTATGTGGTAAAAGCCCATAGCCTAAGTAAGACCTTAAGATACTTAAGTCTTCACTTGCTCTTCTTGGGTCTTTAGCATCTCATCTGGTCCAACCCAGGGCCCTTGCGCCAAGAGCACCTCAGGTGCGCCACCAGCTGAATGCCCCTCTGGGATGTGTGCCTTTGTGCTCTTGTCTAATCAAAATACAATTTGATCTATCTAGACAAGTTTGACTCGCAGGTCAATTATACAATAAATTAATTAAAAAGTGATTCGCAGATCACAATAATATTAATTTACAGGTTTAATTCCAGGCACGCAGGCCCCACCACAGCACACATTTAACATGGGCAGCCCACATAAGACTAAATAAACAAGCATAGGCATCAAACAACATGTGATCCAATTAAAAGAAAATAAATTTTGAAAACCCCATTGGCATCAATTTTAATTTTCTTATGTGCCCTACAACCTTACAATGGTCCATTGATAGGGATCCACTCATTCATCTAGTCAGATCCTCTGCCCCTTGCATGCACCAAGTCCTAACTGACTCGAGTTGACCTAATGGTCAACCATGCATGCGCCAAGGGCTGAACAACCCTCATGAGGTCTGGCAAGCGGGTGTGACCCCGGGCCTAACTCATGTGTGTTCAATGGTTGTCTCAACCAGACCTCGCTACACGCCTAAGATGCAATCGACCTATAGCCACCTCGTGCTTGCGCACAGGTGCCATCTGGTCGATCCATCTTGACTGTCAGATGGTCTGATCAGACTATTGGATCTAACCTAGAGGTGACTTCAACCCCATCAACCCATCTAAGGGTTTATAGTAGGCGCCACTTAGATCTAGTCATAGGCGCGCATGTTAGGTTTTTGATAAAATAACATGAACTAAGCGCCAACACAAGACATGCGACAAGATGAACAAACAACATGCGCCAACATAAGGTAAACATCTTACTTTCGCATGAAGAAATAACATGTAAGTTTCGCATGTCAACAAGATCTAAGCATACATGTAGATGCGCAACCAAGGATCACAAAATATACCAAGCAATCATATTACATGCTTGAACCTGCTCTGATACCAATTGAAGAGTCCCCTTCAAGGGGGAGCGCAAGTAGATGAAACCCCTTTCAAGAGGGGGGCGAAAAACCCTTAAGGGTGGCGCATAAAAATTGCAAGCGGAAGCAAGGGTTTTTCATGGATCTTAGCAAGATAATATGATCAACTTGATGAAGTTTAGATCCATACCAAAGCCATGAGGAAGATGGCGACTTGGAAGAGAAAGATCGAAAGGGATCTTCTCCCTAGTTGACGCACACAAGATGATGTGCTTGCTCCTTGGAGATCCTTGTGCTAGCAAGGTCCTTCAAGGGTCCCTCTCGTATGGTAAGGAAATGAGAGATGATGTCTAGGCTTGCCGAACCTCCACCAAGACCTCGCCTTCTCCACGCCAAAGTCTCGTCAAGCAAGAGCAAGGAGACGAGAGTTGAATGGAGCGTTCAAGTCATTTGGCGTTCAAGGGAACATGCGCTAAATGACTTTCCAAAATTGGAAAATCCATCAAGCCATGCGTTCATGATCACTAAATCGATCAAAACGCCAAAATAATGAACCATACGTTCAAGCTCTTGAACCGGTTCAAAGTAAATGTGTTCGGTCCAAAGGCCAAACCAAGCCAGCCCAAGCCAATCGGTCTAGATCAACTAAACCCTAAGGTTTCCAATCTAACCGTTCATCTCATGATGCTCTTGATCTCACCGATCTAGCATCAATCCTCTCGATCGAAGCTTACCGATCGCAAGCCCTAATCAATCAAACATGATTAGACTGGATCTCACTTACAATCAGAGTTTAAACTCCTTTAAACTGAATCAAAACAATCCAGTCCACACGATCTGACTTAAGTAAGCCATATCATCAAATTGTGCGACCCTAAGGGTTTCCTTTAAATGTCGGTAACAATAACTTACATTATCACGATCAGTGAGGGGTATCTAGCAACACATCACTGTCTCCCGATATAAAGGAAAGAGTCTTCCAAGACTACACCCAAACCATAGCACAAGTGTGAATCCACTTCACAAGGCATGCATGTATCCTTTGCCACTGGATGTTCTTATTGGACAAGCGTGTCAAGCCTGTGACTCCAATATGTTGAGTATGATTAGATCAGATGAACATAGTCACCTGGGTATGGCCATACACTTTTCTCAATCATCTCATCTAAAGGGGGGGCCCCATTAGAACATCTCACTCCTTGAAAAAGGAGACGGCAATCCTGTATCTATCACGAGTGCCCTAACATGACTCAAGATCATTATCCAAGATAGTCTATGATCATTATCTTTCAAATGATATTGAACTACCTCAAAACAATGACAATCATCATTTAGAAACACAAGTGATCTCAAGTCAGAGGACATGTGCCACTTGATGCAAACAAGGATTATTCACATTGTGACAAGCAATTGAATATCCTAGTAGGGTCTGTCCAGTACATCCAATGTACCCATGAGTCTACATCTTATTCCATGCTCGAAGCATCCTATAAGATTAGAATACATATTAGTCTCCATCATATCAAGGCTGTCTCATGTTCACCAAGATATCTCGACTAAGGACATTACTGCTTGTCAGCCCAGCTGAACAGCTTTGAGACATTATTCAGTAGTACACTTATTACAGCAGACAAGGTAACAACCTGAATAATAACCATGCCTTTATAAACACAAGAGTTTATTACATGATACTGATACAATCCCAAGGCCTCAAACATTAGCCTTAAGGGCATACCCCAACAGCGCCTACATCGACATTTCTCTTCATTGCTCTAAGGTATTCTCTCCTTACATCGTGTCGACCCCCTTGCTTTCATCGATCCTCTGGGTTTTTGGGACCGGCCTATTTCGGGGATTTGCTTCCGCTATATATGTAATTAAAATTTTTAAATCCTCGGGGTTTCCTAATAGGATCCCTTTGGCACAACCTTGTAGCCAAAGCGTTTGCCGACAAGGGCACTCCCCGGGGGTTCCTCTTCTTTCCTTTCCTCAGCTCCGTGCTGCCAATACAGGGAACAAGGCAAGGGGAGTTCTCATCATGTATATGTATCCCATACAGATATGGCATTACGGCTATCTTTGCATTGACCAAAACTTCGAGGCCAAAGATAGCCTTGTAATCTACGAGTTTGAGGATCTTCGCATGGCATCGGGCCCACCAACTACCAATCATGATATCCACATCGTAAGATATCCCTAAGACCTCAGGGTCTACTGCACCAACTGACCTCACTTGGTCCCATGCTGGGGACATCTTAAGTCCAATTCTCTTAGCCGTGGCTTCGCTTATGAAAAGGTGCGATGCACCTGTATCAATCATAGCATTCACAAGTAGAGAATTTATATGGGAGGCAACGTAAACCAACATAGGTCTCTCACTACTAATAAAGGCAGTGCCTAATACAAGGGGATTTAGGAGCGCCTCTTGATCCCATACATTGCTCTCCTCTTCCACCACTATGGCTGCCACTCTCTCTCTCTGTTGGGGCAGACCTTCACCAAGTGAGGTTCCCCATAGATGTCACCCGCCCTCATAGAGCTCGTGCTCTTTGACTTTAGAGTGGACGGGCAGCTCCCGACTGACTTCATCGGCTTTGGTGTCACGGGCCGACTCTTCCACATAAATGGCTTTCTGCTTTTCACGGTGAACGTACCCTATGTTCACGAGGCAGAAGCTGTACCACTTGCAGTGGTAGGGGCCAAGAAGGGGGCTTATCCCCCGAACCCCATGTGGTATGCCAAAGCTTATGCGGCCTGATAAAACTGCTACGTATAGTCTCCGATGTTCGCAACATACCGAACTTTCTAGAGGGTGCCCCTCGCAGAACATGTCAAGTTCCTAGGAAGGAACTGAGTCTTGATCTCCATTTTAAGCTCTTCCTAAGAGAGCTTACGGGCTAGATCAGTCCCGAATAAGTTGGGAGCGGCCTGAGTCCACCACCACAAGTTGGTCTCTTCTATTTTTCCCTTATTGGTTGAGGCTTTAAGCTCTCTAGGCATAGAAGGTTTCAGCTTGATCTTTTGACCTGAATGACTAAAGACATAGGTATTAGTCCGACTGTAGTGGACTACATCCATGTCATATAGCCATGGTCTGCCTAGAAGGACTTGAGCGACGTCCATAGTGATAACGTCACACCAAATTTGTCCTTCATAGGTACCAAACTGTAAGGGAACTAGACTCCTATGGGTTACTGGCACACTAGACTGGTTGACCCAGGAGATGCTATAAGGGGTTGGGTGAGCTTCTATCTTAAGTTTAAACTTGGTAACAGCAGAGTGGGAGACAGCGTTGAGACTACTACCCCCATCTATCACTACTCTGCACATGTTTCTATTGCATTTCGTGTAAGTATGGAAGATACTAGTTCTTCGCCAATCATCCATGGGTGAGGGTTTGATCAAGGTACACCTAACAACTCCTAAGGTGTTTTGGGTAGGCTCCTCACTACTATCATATTCATTGTCTTCTAGGTTTTGGCAGTCAGAATCTGGGTCATTAATGTCTTCAAGTCTAGGGGTTTGGTTTTCCTCACCTAAGTATAAGACCCTTTTAGGACAGTCTTTCATATAGTGTCCATATTGTTGGCAACCATGGCATTTGACCCTAGATGGTTCTGGATAACTAGAGGGCTTGGGTTTAGGAGTACTAGAGCTTTGGGGTTGGGTTGGTCTAGGGCTTGGTCTAGAGGCACTAAACTCTTTCCTAAAGGCAACCTTAAGTTCTTGCTCTATCTCCTTGGCTCTAAAATGGGCAACCTCTATGGAGTCTATTTGGTAGTAGGTAAGGCCCTTTCTAATCTCAGATCGGAGACCATTTTTATACCTGCTAAGGGTGAATAGAGGGTTTTCTCCTGGGTTTCCCCTAAGGAGGAATTCCTCAAAGCTAGCAGTGTATTGATCAACAGTCATAGATCCTTGGGTTAAGCTAGAGGCTTGGTCAAACAACTTACTCTGAAAATATGAGGGGACATATTTTAGTTTAAGTTGTTGGCGCATTTCTAGCCAAGTGTCTATGGGAGGTAGGTTGAGTCTCTCTTGGTTGTTCTCTACATTGGTCCAATACAACCTAGCATTTCCCTCAAGAAGGCACTTTGCAAGTAGGACTTTGCTGTGCTCAGGGATCATGCTCCACTCGAAATATTGCTCGAGCTTGGTTGTCCAATCCAAGAAGTCTCGGGGTTCTAAAGAGCCATTGAAGGTTGGGGGATTGAGTTTGATGGCGCGGTGCACATCATCCTCCCTAAATCTGGGTTGAGGTGGGGTTTGAGTAGGAGGTCCATTCCACATAGTTGGTTGGTGGGTTCCCGCATGGTTTGGATTGGGGTATCCATTCCATGTCAGTTGAGGATGGGTTCCTACATGGTTTGGATTAGGATATCCATTCCACATAGGTTGGGTGCCTGCACGGGTTGGGGTTTGATGCTCGTTCCATGCAGGTGGTTGTTGGGTGTCTACATGATGAGGGCTAGGTAGTGGTTCACTAGCATGGTTAGAAGACCTTTCCCTAAAATCATGGAACTCAGTGGTAAGTTGGTTAAGGCTTCGGGTAAGGGTCCCTATTTGCTCAGTCAAGAACTCAAACTTCTCATTCATGGCAGTATGATCCATTGTGGGATTTTGTTCCTGTAGTTGAGTTTTAGACCGAGTTTGCATGGGTGTTTTGAAAAATACAGGTTTTGAAAATAGAGCAAATGATAGATAAGTACGTAGTCAAGTTCTTTCAAACACCTAGTTCCAAAGACCGCTTAGAAGTAGAAAATTAAGTTTTACGGCTTAAAAAATCTAGTCTAAGAGCCTAACCTCTAATACCAAGCTGATGTAGGACGGGGAACTAAAACATTCAAACGACGCCTTTGAAAACTGGTTTTGATAAATAGCTAAATAATAAGGGAAAACCGATGTTATGCTAACAAGGTTTGAGAAACTAATTTTTTTTGTATTTTATATATTAGAGGGAAAAATCGAGTTTAAACTAAGAACTGTAAATAAGAATTACACTAGAAAGCAGTAAATGCAGGAAGTAAGCTTACAGTTCAGCCCTTGAGAATCGAAGGACTGTGCTTCTCATTCTTCACCGGTCCTACTCTGATGGAAGGTGTAGGGTGGAGCTTACAAACATTCACAGAAAGATCCGTACAGGTCACGGATTTTAATACAAAAATAAAGGTGGTCAAAGGGGAGGTTAAGCCTCACAAGTTCCCTTGCTAGTCCTAAGTTATCTAGAGAGAAAGGGGAGGAGAAAGGAGGGAAGCGCCCCTCCTAGATCCACACCAAGCGCAAGCTACAAAGTTAGAAAAACCAAGGATTAGTGTAGGGGAATGTTCTTTAAGCAAAGAGAAGAAGCTAGAGAAAGAAACTTAGCCGCATTGGATGAAGACTTCATGTTGCCGAAAACTGATGACTTTCTCTTCTTGCTCCAAACCAAGGATGAAGGAAGGGCCTCCTTGAAGTTGTGCACTCAAGGGAGGGATGAAACCTTCTTAGGGGTTCGGTGGAAGAGTTGAGAGAGGATGGGAAATCGGCTAATGGAAGAACTCTAACACCAACACAATTACTTAACCTAGGAAACTATTAGACAATATTATTTCATCAAAAGCTAATCGAAATACAAGGTGGAGACTATGTTTTTATAGGCGAGATGGGGGCTAGGGCAGGATAGTCATTAGCTTCCATGCGCCTATTACAAAGATGGATAGAGTTTGAATTACAAAATTAAGAGGATGTTGGCGCAAATCCTCTTTGGGAGCTTCCTTATTTGGTGATCTCCTTTTGGCAATTCTTTAAATGCTTGAGCTGGTAAAAGGTGTCTTCTTATCCTTATGTTGGCGAGATGCTTGTTGGCGCATGGATAAGAGATTCAAAATTTGAATCCTTTCCATAAGAGCATGGGCGGCAACAAGAGATGGCAATTTCTCATAAATGTCTTCATAAATGCCCTCCTTTGATTTTGGATCTTGATGGATAATTCCTTTGATTTTGGATCTTGATGGATGAGGGATTTGAATTCATTCCTTGCTTGGACTAGTGGTTGGCACATATCCCTTAGATGGATGATGAGGTGGCTGATTGCTCTATTGGAGAGGCGCCCAACAAATATAGCAAGTGAGCTAATACATGGCTTGAAGTGAGCTTGGGCTTTGAAGTCTCCTTTTCCTTTTCTGGAGCTGAACTTGATGAGTGGACCTTGAGTGACATTGAGCTGAAACTTGAGCTGCTCCTTACTTGAATGACCTGCCAAAAATGATCCTAATGCATGCATGCACTACCCTACTATGATGCAAGAGTACATAAAGTTTCATGACTTACAATGCACTACCTACTACAAGTGGACTTGCCATAAGTGACTACATGATGCATGGCTTTATTGAAAAGCAAATTACCCTAAATACAATGCAAAAAAGGGGACTCTAAGGGAACCCATATCGAAGAGGTACCCTACGAGTCCGAGCAGATCTCCTCAGAGCAGGGCTATTGCCTCCATCAGAACATGTACAACATGTCAGTGTAAACCTTTATTTAGGATTAAGGGCATAGCCCTCTTTATTTTCATGACTTGATTATTTAATATTCTCTTATGATGTAATTTCCTTGTGTTAGATCCAACTATTATTGTGTTAATTACATGTTAATTACTAGCCATGATTTACATGTCTTGGACATCACAAGAAGTATTGAGAGGTGAATTGTGATGTCAGATCTATAATTTTTGGACAAGTTGATTTGAACACGAGAGTAGTTCTAATCGGCTTGAGAGACTTTATTGATTTGTCAAGAACTCATGGGTTTATCTCAAGTTAATAACCACGAGAGTAGGGGATTAATTCGGATAGATACCGGATTGTACTACTGAGAGGGGGCAATCTGTACATACGGATAAATCCCCTTCAACACATTAAATCCTTCCTAAGATTTCTTTAATTTTAATAAGTCATGAAATTTAGAGTGGTGAACCCTAAATCCTAAAATTTCCATAAATCGATTACAACCAAAGTTTGTTTTACTGCTTCTTCTATTTTAGTAGAGATAAAAATTATTCTCTTTTAGATTAGTCTAGCTAACGATTCTAAGTAGAGTTGGTACTTAGCCATTGGTCTATGTGGGATCAATATTTTTATTATTTCAACGTTGTCGTGCACTTGCGGATGACATCAGGGGGCAATCTGTACATGTGGATAAATCTCCTTCAACACAGTAAATCATTTTTAAGATGTTCATAATTAGATAAGTCATGAAACATAGAGTGGTAATCGATTACAACCAAAGTATGTTTTACTATTTCTGCAATTTATTTAAGATAAAAAAAATCATTCCATTTGAGATTGGTCTAACTAACAATCTTAAGTTGAGTCAGTACTTGGTCATTGGTCCTTGTGGGATCGATATTTTTATTACTTCAATTTGTCCATGCACTTGTAGGACACATCAAGTTTTTGGCACCATTGCCAGGGACCAATTTTATCAATATTGACTCAATCGAAGGATTGATAGACTAGACTTTTGTTTTCTTTTTATTCTATTTAATTCTGTTTATTTATGCTTTTTAATTAATTGTCTGCTTTTCATCTTTAGCTCTAATTGTTGATTGTTTATGCCCATGTGTTCTCGGAAGCTATTTGAGAAAGATCCGAAACCAGAACGAACTTTCCACCTGCGTAGAAAATAATTAGCAAAGGAAATTCTTAAATCTAAGATGGCAGAAGAACAGAGATCTTTAAGGGATTATGCAGCCCCAAATATGCAAGGGGTTCACTCTAGTATTACTCACCCCAGCATAGAGGCGAACAATTTTGAAATCAAGTCATTCCTACTTTCTATGGTTCAATAGAACCAATTT
This sequence comes from Costus lasius, assembly GCA_027563935.2. Lineage (NCBI taxonomy): Eukaryota > Viridiplantae > Streptophyta > Magnoliopsida > Zingiberales > Costaceae > Costus > Costus lasius. Next base: position 52,214,328 of record CM050449.1, read on the forward strand.
GGAGGCTTGCCATCTGAGGATCCTAATATGCACTTTTTTATATTTCTTGAATATTGTGACACTTTTAAAATGAATGGCGTTTCTAATGATGCTTTGAGACTCAGACTCTTTCCTTTTTCTTTCAGGGACAGAGCTCGCGCATGGCTTCACTCTCATCAGCCAGGTTCCATAACGACTTGGGAGCAGCTTTCAAATGCTTTCCTAGCAAAATACTTTCCCCTAAGCAAAACTGCACAGCTAAGGAACCAAATCACGAGCTTTGTTCAAAAAGAAGGAGAATCATTATACGAGGCGTGGGATTGATTTAAAGAACTTTAGAGGATGTGTCCACACCATGGCCTTGACAAGTGGGTTATCATTTACACATTCTAAAATGCATCGAAATATAATACTCATATGATAGTTGATGCTGCTGCCAGTGGGGCGATCATGAACAAGAGTGTGGAGGATGCAATTAATTTATTTGAAGAAATGGCTTTGAATTATTGTCAATGGATAAGTGAGAGAGGGCCATCTGCCAAGGCGTCAGGTAGGTATGAATTAGATGCTATCACTTCGCTTGCCTCCAAGGTTGATTCTCTAACCAATAAAATTGATTCTTTAAGTCTTAATCCTACCACTATTAATGCTATTTCGTGTGAGATTTGTGGTAATGCAGGACAGTATACATAAGATTGTCAGTTGGGAGTTTCTATGCAGGGTGAGTGTAACTCTGAAAAAGCAAATGCAATTGAGAATTATAATGGAAGACCTCAGAATGATCCATACTCAAGCACTTACAACCTTGGTTCGAGGAACCATCCAATCTCTCATGGAGGAGCAATCAAAACCAAGCACCTCAAGATAACAATTGATAGCCCCCTGGCTTTTAGCAAAGTACAATCAGCCTCAACCTCAAGCTCCCCAGAAGTCGAACCTAGAAATTCTAATAGAGACATTTATTGCCACACAAACTAAGCAGAACGATGATTTCAGACATCAAATCGATGATTTCAGGCAAGAATTTAGACATGTTGGTGAGTCTATCAAGAATCTAATTTCCAAGATGGAATCTATGGAGATCCATCAAAAGATGTTGGAAACTCAAATAACTCACCTGGCTAGTTCTTCAAGTAGGCCTACAGGTAGACTATTGAGGAAGCCAGAGGTAAACCAACGTGAGCACTGCAATGCCATTACAACACGTAGTGGGAAACAATTGGAAGAGCCACGGGCACAAGATACAACACAAGACCAAGAGGTGCAGAATTTTGAATCCATAGAGGAAGAGGGAAATAATGGCGAAACATTTTTGCAAGATAGGGAGCCGAAACCAGTTTATGTACCACCACCTCCCTATAAACAGTAGTACCTTTCCCTCAAAGATTGGCGAAGGATAAACTTGACAAACAATTTGGAAAATTTTTAGAGGTATTTAAAAAGCTACTTTTGTTTCTCTGCAGCTAGCCGATCGCTCTGTATGGCATCCAATAGGTATTCTAGAGGATGTGTCTATCAAGGTTGGTAAGTTCTTTATACCTGCTGATTTTCTTGTCCTTGAGATGGAGGAGGATTCTAGACTTCCTATAATTTTAGCCCCTAGGACCTAGTTTTGTTGTCCTTGATTTTGTTGGTGTATATGCCCTAGGACCTAGTTTTGGTCCACTTATGTACTACTTGACTTTGATATTTATATATCATTCTGGCATTGTCGTTATCTATGTTTGTTTACATCTGCGCATATGTACTAACATAATAATGTCCCTGGAGACAGATTGGATCTGTGCTTGAACTATAGTCCCCAGTCGATGTACTTTAGTGGATATGGGACAGCTATGGTACTTGTGAGACTGGTATGTGGGCTGGTTAGGACGCAGACACATGGGTATATCATTGGAGGATAAACTGGATAGACCCGCTGTGAGGCTATGACTTGGTGTCATGAGTTATCCTCACAAGTGACAGGAGATGCATTAATCCCTTGACTTGAGGTCATTGATCATTCTATATGGTTAGGGACTTGCTTTGATACAACCTAACACCTCGCCGTAGTTGGAAGGTCATAACAGTTGTCATTGAGCATGTCACGACCCATATGAGAAGGTCAATGGACAGACAAAGGATTTGCCCCTTCCTTAGGGAAGTATGATATCCATGGAGCTCCTCTATGGTTCTATAACTGAGAGTGTATGGCCATACCCAGGTAAGAACTGTTGGTGTATATGCCCTAGGACCTAGTTTTGGTCCATCTTTGTACTACTTGACTCTGATATTAATATATATCTTTCTGGCATTGTCGTTATCATTGTATGTCTACACCTGCGATTGTGTACTTACATAATAATGTCCCTGGAGACAGATTGGATCTGTGCTCGAACTATAGTCCCCAGTCGATGTACCTGAGTGGATATGGGACAACTCTGGTACTTGAGAGACTGGTATGTGGGCTGGTTAGGCACGTGGTGCTAACACAGACACATGGGTGTATCATTGGAGGATATACTGGATAGACCCGCTGTGAGGCTATGACTTGGTGTCATGAGTTATCCTCACAAGTGACAGGAGATGCATTGATCCCTTGACTTGAGGTCATTGATCATTCTATATGGTTAGGGACTTGCTTTGATACAACCTAACACCTCACCGTAGTTGGGAGGTTATAACAGTTGTTATTGAGCATGTCACGGCCCATATGAGAAGGTCAATAGACAGACATAGGATTTGCCCCTTCCTAAGGGAAGTATGATATCCATGGAGCTCCTCTATGGTTCTATGACTGAGAGTGTATGGCCATACCCAGGTGAGAACCTGTTCTAGTCATAGCCATGTGATTGGATGAAAACAAGTGGTGACACACTTGTCCAATCGGATATCAGTTCGACAAAGAGACTGTAATGCATCTGTACCTAGTTGCGATGATGGGGATGTCGATGTCGATATCCATTCCAATAACCTGGGTAGCAGCGATGCACTACTAGGTGCCACTCACTGCTTGTGATGACCTTTGGTCAGCACTGCCAGCGTTAGAGGAACCTACAGGGTCGCACACCTTGATACTCGAGTTTTCATATTGATCGGGTAGCCTTTAGATCGAGTTATTGGATAACTCTGATCTATTTGGGAGATTTCATCAGCGCCAATGGGCCTGATGAGATGGAAGAAACTTATTGGGGCCAACTTCCATTTTTGGCATATCGATCAAATTAACCATGGTTAGCCTCATTTAACCATGGGTTAAATTGGATTGGATCCAATAGCTTGGTTAACATGCATAATGGACTTTGGGCTTGGCCCATTGCTTAGTTGGGCTTGCTAATAAGTTGTATTGAAGGGCTATGAGGCTTGAAGGGTATAATGGGGATGAATTAATAGGATAGGCGCATATGGAATCCTAGTTGGACTAGGATTTGCGCCTATGCCTTGTTTGGTATCTCCTAGGTGATTAAATCAAATTGGATTTGATTAAATCACACAAGATAATTGATTGGATTGTGTTTGACAATTGTGGGCTGATTATTAACATAATTAGAGTCCTAATTGGATTAGGACTTGCGCCCAAGCCACATTAGGCAATCCATCATATTGCCTTGACTAGGTCTAGGCGCATGGATGGGATTAATGCCTCATATGGCATGATATGGGCGCATATGGCTGATGCTTGCTTTGGCAAGTCTTAGGCGCATATGGGAGTGGAGATTTAATCAATATATTTGATTGGATAATCTCCTAGAATCATGCCCTAATTGTCAACACTTGCCATTCTCCCCTAACCGCCTCTTGCTCCTATAAATAAGCCCTTGCCGCCCCCTCTCTTGATGATGCTAATTCCTTGGAGGCGTGAAGCATTAGAGGGCGATGGCTTGGAGAGCTTAGAGCTCTTCTTCTTCCATCAAGGGCGCAAGCATGCTTCTCCTTTTCCTTTCCTTGGCGCAAAGGAACAAGAAGGCTTGCGGCGTTCTCTTCTCCTTCCATCTCCTTGGCGCATCACATCTTGGTGGTGGCGCAAGTTGCTTGGAGGACTCTCCTAAGGCATGGATCTTCTTCCCGAGGCTAGCACCGGGCGAGGAAGAAGAAAACTTGAGGAATCCGTGTGTGCGAGACTGCAGAGGGCGAACACTTGGGCGCCTTCATCGACATCGGCTTCTAATTGCTTAAAGGTACTTACTATCACATCGTGTCGACCCCCTCGCAAGAGATCTTCACTGGGTTTTTGGGACTAGCCTATTTCGGGGACATTCTTCCGCTGCGTAAAATGTATGTCCATGGCTCTGAAAATTGTAAAATGTCCCCGGGGTTTCCCAACAAGAACCTGTTTTAGTCATAGCCATGTGATTGGATGAAAACAAGTGGTGACACACTTGTCCAATCGGATATCAGTTCGGCAAAGAGACTGTAATGCATCTGTACCTAGTTGCGATGATGGGGATGTCGATATCGATATCCATTCCAATGACCTGGGTAGCAGCGATGCACTGCTAGGTGCCACTCACTGCTTGTGATGACCTTTGGTCAGCACTGCCAGCGTCAGAGGAACCTACAGGGTCGCACACCTTGATACTTGAGTTCTCGTATTGATCGGGAAGCCTTATGATCGAGTTATTGGATAACTCGGATCTAATTGAGAGATTTCATCAGCGCCAATGGGCCTGATGAGATGGAAGAATGTTATTGGAGCCAAACTTCATTTTTGGCAGGTTGACCCGTATTTGACCATGATTGGTCACATTTGGATTAGGGTTGCATTGGATTGGATCCAAATGCTTAATCAACCCATGTGATGAAGTTTGGGCTAGCTCATTATCCAATGAGGCCCAATAACAAGTTCTCATGAAGAGATGAGAGGCTAAAAGGGTATAATGGGGAGAAACATGAACCATTAAGCGCCTAGGGGCATAATGGGGTCATGTTGGCGCCTTTGCTTCATTATGGAAGTAAAGGGCGCCTCCCCTCTCTTCCCTTGATGGTATGAATGCCTCTAAGGCATGTCTTGGGCTGATATGGTACTTGGGCAATTATGGATAGGTTGAATGGAGTTTATGGTAAAGTCTTGGAGACTTTCCTTGTCTCAAACCTCCTCATCCTAGCCCTACACTTGTCATGATCTTGGCCCTTTCCTTAACCGCCTCTTGCCCTATATATGTGACCCTCTCGCCCCCTCTTATGATGATTGATCCTTGGAGGCATGAACACAAGAAGAGGGGCGAGAGCTAGGAGCAAGGGCGCAACTTCCTCTTCCTTCTTCCATAGCCGCAAGCTTCTCCCTCCTTTCCTCTTGGCGCAAGGAGCTTTGGTGCTTGGCGGCTTGGCTTGGTTCCTTCTTCTCTTGGCGCATCCTTTCCTCTTGGTGGCGCAAGTGAAGTGGAGCATCTCTCTAAGGCTTGGATCTTCTTCCCGAGGCTAGCACTGGGCGTGGAAGAAGAGAACTCAAGAGATCCGTGTGTGTGAGACTGCAGAGGGCGCACACTTGGGCGCCTGCATCGGCATCACTCCAAACCGCTGTAAGATCCAAGGATCTTAAGTTCTGGTAAGCATTATTTTGATTTAAATAAAATTATTGACTATGATAATTTTATGTATTGGTTGTCAAATTATAGTTAATTAACTAGAGATTTTGGTTGTTAATTTATTGTAAATAAATTAGAGATTATTTATTTGATTGTTGGCTGATTTATGATAAATTATTATTGGTTGTTCATGATAAATTAATTAGGATTTATGGTTGTAAATTGTAAGTTAATTAATTAGAACTTATTGGTTAATTAATTAGACCTTATTGGTTAATTAATTAAATTCTTATTGGATATTAATTAAATCCTTATTGGATTTGTGTTTAAGTGAAATAATTAATTGGATATTAGATTTAAAATTCAAATTATTAGTTAAATGGATTAAGCCCTAATCGGATTAACTAATTGGATTTTAAAATTCGAATTTAGTTAGTTAAATGGGTTAAACCTATTTGAATTAATGGGTTAATGGGTTTAAAATTTTAAAATCCAAAGTTTAAGTGGGAATTGCGCTTAGGGTAAGAGTTTTTGGCGATTTTGGCTTGAGGAAAATTGTGGGCGACGGCTTGAGAAGAAGTGGCGATTCTTGAAGAGTTTTGAGGTGATTTTCTTCATCTTCTTCCCTTGGCGATTTTTCCTTGAAGAGAAGAAATTCCTTTGGCGAGTTCTTGAAGATTTTTGGGCGACTTAAAAGCTTTAGACGATTTCTTTTGTGGAGAATATTCGGTTTAAGAGGTGAGTGGTGTGTCTTTTCGATTCCTAGCAATTTGGTTGTATTAATTAATGAGTTAGATTGATTGGAAAGTTTTATCATGCTAAAAACCGAATTTGAGCCATTCATTTATGAAAACCCAAATTTGATATTAATCTTGATATTGTGGTTAACATGTTTACATGTGAATTGAATCTTGATATTTCTCCATGAAAGGTTAGATTAGGGTATTTTCCATGAAAACCGAATTTGAGGCATATCTCCATGAAAACCGAATTTAGGGTAATTATTGTGTGGAGTTTAGGAAGCATTAAATCATTGATCTTGAGTATGAAATTCTTGCTAACTAAGGTGTTAATTAAGGTGTATTTTTAAATTGATATTATGTTTGAAACCGTGGGTTACATGTGTGATTTGTAAAGCAATTATGCTTTAATTTTATGTTGATTTTTGGGGCGCATGATAAATGTTATATGTCGAATTTTATGGATGCTTGATAAATTGCCAATAATGTTATGTTGTAAAACTCATGTTTATTTAATTAAGATCATGTAATCATGTTTGAGAACATTGGGTGATAATTTAGCAAAATTACACTGAACTGACCAGCCTGAAATTTAAGGACTACACTATATTCGGTGATATTCGAATATAAAATATTATGTGTTATGTTATATAATTTTGAACAATATGTGTGATCATGTGAATTTTGAACAATATGTGTGATCTTGTGAATTTTGTGAATTTTGAACAATATGTGTGTTTATGTGATTTTTGGAATATTATGTTGTTATGTAAATTGTGAACGTTATGTGGTTATGAGATTTTTGAAAATTATATGATTATGAGAAATTTGGAAAATTATGTGATTATGTGATGGTTAGGACTAAGGCTAGGTGTAACTATGAACTCAAGGGGATAGTCCTTATGTGTTATGTTAAGGGTTTGAATTTCAGCCCTGTATTGTGATATGTGAGGAGGTTGATGTTCAGCCTGCCTATTATGATTATTGTGATGGGGGTTGATGTTCAGCCTGCCCGATATGATTTTTGTGATGACTATCCTAGAGTCTAGTTGACACTTAGGAGTCCACCTTTGTGAAATATGTTCACCTATGTGAAATATGAAATAAGATGTGTCTGTTGTCCAGTAGGAACCTTTTGGGAGAACGGGTTTTGACGCAAAGTGCCATGTCTTGGTCAGACAGGGGCCACCTCTTGATGTCACTACTCTTTTATGTGATGGGGTAATATAAGACGCAAAGTGCCATGTCTTGATCAGACAGGGGCCACCTCTTGATGTCATTACTCTTTATGTGATGGGGTGATATAAGACGCAAAGTGCCATGTCTTGATCAGACAGGGGCCACCTCTTGATGTCATCACTCTGATGTGTTATGGAGTGATAGAGCAAAGTGCCACGTCGTGACCTGGCGGGGGCCACCTCTTGATTCTACTCACTATCCATGTTTATGTGTTGCATGCGGCTCCCAGTGCTTTGGCCAAGCCGGGTTAGACCATATTGGTCACTACTGAATATGCTGGACAACTAGGTTAATTAAGTATGGTGTGTTTAGTTGGTTTAAAATATATGTGTTTAATTGGGTTAGAGTAAGACTCTAGAACCTGAGTTTGTGAACATGAGTTTGTTATATGCTAGTGTGTACATCTGACTGTTTATATGATTTCTGTTTCTTTATTTTGTTATATGTTGACATAATGTTCCTGTTAAAGATTTTTAAAATAATCTGCCTATATTTTTGAATGTATGTTCTGGATGGTCGATTTAGACTATCCACTCACTGGGCTGTGTAGCTCACCCCTCATTACTTTCAGGCATAGAGCAGGGGCGCATTTCATGAGTAACATTGGCGTGGATATTATGTTTGCTGCTTAAGAACTTTTATGCTAAAATTTTCTGGAGCCGGTTGTGGCTAAACCATATGATTTATATGAACTATGTGAACCATGTGATGTGAACCATGTGAACTATGTGAATTTGTGTTGCCAGATTGTGGCAGTTAACTGAGTTTGATTTTTGTGTCACCGCGGGCTTCAGCCTGGTTTCGGTGTTTGGTGTCAGTTTATAAAAATCGATTTTGTGGATTTGTTTTGAAATTGAAGTTGATGTGTATTTTTGCAATCGGTTTTGATACAACTGTAACTTGCATATGTCTAGTGCAAGTATTGCCTGGTGGCAGGTACCTTTATGGATTTTATGAATTTTAATCGGTTTTGATATAACTGTTGCCTTGCATATGTCTAGTGCAAGGATTGCGTGGTGGCAGGTACCCTTACGAGATTTATGAGATTTGAGTTTTATGAATTTGTGTGTATGGATTTATGGAAATTTTTCAGATCGTGTTTTCTTGAACTCGGTTTTACCTAGCATATGATCGATCTTATATGAAACATCCTGTTTCTTTTATGAATTGTGCCATTTGTTTGGGGTTAAGAATGTGGGATGTTACAGAATGGTATCAGAGGAGTTGGCTAGCTAAAACTTAGTTTGGGGGAAAACATGTTTGTGTATTGCTAGACACCTAATAGGTTTATGATTGTTTTCCTGACTATGATATGTGTGTGACTATGATATGCGTGTGTAGGCATTTAAGATGGTGCGAACCAGAGGAAATGCTAGTGATGAGGGCGAGCAGACCTCGAACCTCATGAGAACTATTGAGGCTCTGACTGGCATGGTTCAGCAACAAGGTGCTATGATAGAGAGGCAAGCTCAGATGCTGCAGCAGCAGCAGACTCAGCACCAAGAAGCACAACAGCAGCTTTTGCAGCAGCTGACTCGAGAGAGACCCCAGACTACTACTCGGGCAGTGGGGGATGACTCTCAGGAGGGCGCTCACAGGCGCTATGCTTCACTTGTGAGTGAATTCCAGAAACTGGGTCCCAGCTCTTTTTATGGGGGCTCAGAATCCAGTAATGCAGAGAACTGGCAGTTGTGCTTGGAAAAGATTTTCCAAGTCATGCGCTGCTCAGATGAGGATAAGTTATGTCTGGCCACCTATATGATGCGTGCTGACGCAGATGAGTGGTGGAAGGGCGTAGTGAGACTTGCCGAAGAAAGACATGAGACTGTAGATTGGCCTTACTTCTTGTCTCGATTTAACGAGAAGTACTTCCCAGATAGCTTGGTTGAGGACCGAGAGGTGGAATTTATTCATCTGGAGCAGGGTGATATGACAGTGGACCAGTATGAATTACAGTTCACGAAATTGGGAAAGTATGCTCCTCACCTGATAAACACTGAAAAGAGGAGAGCTACCAAGTTTCTCAGAGGTCTCAGATGGGACATTAGAGAGCAGGTTGGTGCTCAACACTTAGAGACCTATGTTGAAACTGTTGGGCGAGCGCGCACCATTGAGAGATATATATCTGAGAGGAGTTCTCATGTTGCCGTGACAGTAGTTCCTGCAGCTGAGGCGGCGGTTCCTCAGCATGGCAGTGGCGGCAAGGGTAAGAAGTACCATAGGCATAAAGATTATAAGAAGAGCAGGTATAAGCCTTACTCCTACAAGGCACCGCAGCAGTCCAGGGATGCACCGCAGCAGTTCAGGGATGCCAGGGATGCAAGAAACAGTATCACTTGTAGTCATTGTGGGCTCAAGGGACATCTAGTGAAAGACTGCCATAGGAAGAATGGTGTATGCTTCAGGTGTAAGAAACCAGGGCACATGGCTAAGGACTGCAAAGAACCTGAGATGCAACCTAGAGGCGCAGATTAGCCTACAGTCCAGACTAGAGTGTATGCTGTGGCTGAGAAGGATACACGAGCTTCCCGATCCGTCGTGGAAGGTACTTTATTCGTATTTGATCAGTTAGCCCGCATATTATTTGACCCTGGTGCAAATTTATCTTTTGTATCTGTTAAGTTTGCTGCATGTTTACCTGTGTTACCTAAGGTAATGAATTATGCTGTGTCTGTGAGTACTCCCTTAGGAAAATCGTTATCTACAGATACTGTTTGTGCTGATTGTGTAGTACATGTAGAGGGCTATGAGTTTCTGGTAGATCTAATCCTCCTAGACATGCAAGATTATGATATCATCTTAGGAATGGATTGGTTGTCTTCCCATCATGCCTCGGTGGATTGCTTTGAGAAAGTAATCACTTTGAATTTGTTAGATGGGAATCGACTTTTTGTGAGAGGTCTAGTGTCAGACCAAGGACCGCATGTGATATCTTTCCTGCAGGCCAGGAAATTACTTGCTAATGGGTGCAAGGGTTATCTTGCGCATGTTAAGGTGCAGGATGATTCTACTTCTGATCTGACTCAGATGGAGGTGGTGAAAGAATTTCCTGATGTGTTCTCTGAAGAATTTTCAGGCTTGCCACCAATTAGAGAAGTGGAGTTTGGCATTGAGTTGGCGCCAGGTACGGCACCTATCTCCAGAGCTCCTTATCGTATGGCTACTTCAGAGTTGGCCGAGCTTAAGAAACAACTGGAGGAATTGTTAGAGAAAGGATATATTCGGCCTAGTGCTTCTCCCTGGGGAGCGCCAGTGTTATTTGTGAAGAAGAAAGATGGAACCCTGAGGATGTGTATAGACTACAGGCAGCTTAACCAAGTGACTATCAAGAATAAGTATCCTCTTCCCAGAATTGATGATCTATTTGATCAATTACAGGGAGCGACAGTGTTCTCTAAGATTGATCTGAGATCAGGGTATTATCAGCTTAGGGTCAAGGATGAGGATATATTTAAGACTGCTTTCAGGACCAGGTATGGGCATTTCGAATTTTTAGTTATGCCTTTTGGACTGACGAATGCACCTGCTGTCTTCATGGATTTGATGAACAGGGTATTCCATGAGTTGCTTGACTCTTGTGTGGTGGTCTTTATAGACGATATATTGGTGTACTCTCAGACTACCTCAGATCATGTCAGTGATTTGCGCAGAGTATTGGAGATCTTGAGGAAGAACCGATTATATGCCAAGGCTAGTAAGTGTGAATTCTGGCTGGAAAAGATTAGTTTCCTTGGGCATGTGATTTCTGGTCAGGGGGTGTCTGTGGATCCGGTTAAAGTGCAAGCCATTCTTAATTGGGAAAGACCGACTAGTGCTACTGAGATCAGGAGTTTTCTGGGTTTGGCAGGTTACTACCGGCGATTTGTTGAGGGATTCTCCAAGTTGGCGGGTCCTTTAACTAAATTAACCAGAAAGGAGGCTAAGTTTATTTGGGATGATAAGTGTGAAGAGAGCTTCCAGGAGCTGAAGAGAAGGTTGACTAGTACACCGATCCTCATTATTCCTAGTGATGGGGAAAGGTTTACTGTCTATACAGATGCTTCAGGCAAAGGGTTGGGTTGTGTCTTGATGCAGAAGGGTTCTGTAGTAGCCTATGCTTCGAGACAACTGAAGGAGTATGAATTGAACTACCCTACTCATGATTTAGAGTTGGCGGCCGTAGTCTTTGCTTTGAAGATATGGCGTCACTATTTGTTGGGTCAAGAGTTTGATCTGTTCACTGATCACCAGAGTCTCAAGTATATCTTCACTCAGAAGGAGTTGAACATGAGACAGAGAAGATGGATGGAGTTGATCAAAGATTATGACTTCTCTATACAGTATCAGGCGGGAAAGGCCAATGTAGTAGCGGATGCTCTGAGCAGACATCCAGTTACTTCAGTAGCGGCACTACGAGTCAGTGAGTGGCGGTTACTGCAGGAGTTCAGCGATCTCAGGATCAGTGTTACTCCTAGAGTTTAGTCGGGTTATGTGGCTTTTCTCAGAGTACAGTCTGCTTTGTTGCAGAAGATCAGAGATCAGCAGTCTGTGGATCCGAGATTAGTTCAGATCAGGGATAGTCTGGTTGATGGCGCGGTTCAGGATTTTAGCCTGTCTGATGATGGTATTCTTCGGTTTCGTGGAAGGGTATGTGTCCCTGAGGAACCAAGCTTGAGGAAAGAAATATTGGAGGACAGCCATAACTCCAAATATTCTCTACATCCTGGTGTGACTAAGATGTATCAGGACCTCAAGAAAAGTTTTTGGTGGCCGGGTATGAAGAAAGAAGTGTTTGATTTTGTCTCTAGGTGTTTAACCTGTCAGACTGTAAAGGCTGAACATCAGAAGCCTGGTGGTTTGTTGCAGTCTCTTCCTATTCCTGAGTGGAAGTGGGAATGCATCAGTATGGATTTTATATGTGGTTTGCCCAGAACCAGGTTGGGTCATGATGCTATTTGGGTGATTGTTGATAGACTCACTAAATCAGCCCATTTTCTCCCGATTAAGATGACTTATTCGTTAGAGAGGCTGGCTAGATTGTACATTGATGAGATAGTCAGACTGCATGGAGTTCCGGTTGATATTGTGTCTGATAGGGACTCTCGATTTCTATCCAGATTTTGGAAGAGCTTACAGGAAGGTTTGGGTACTAAGTTGAGTTTTAGTACAGCATATCATCCTCAGTCTGATGGCCAGACGGAGCGTACTATACAGACTCTAGAAGATTTGTTGAGAGCCTATGTGGTTGATTGGAGTTCTGAGTGGAACCGGGATCTATCTTTGATAGAGTTTACTTATAATAATAGCTTCCACTCTAGTATTCAGATGGCTCCTTATGAGGCTTTGTATGGGAGAAGGTGTAGGACTCCCTTGTGTTGGGAGGAAACTGGTGACAGAATGATTTTGAGATCTGATGCAGTACAGGAGACTACTGATAAGGTCAGAGAGATCCGGGATAAACTGAAAATTGCTTGGGACAGACAGAAGAGTTATGCTGATGACCGTCGTCGTTCCTTGGAGTTTATGGTAGGGGATCATGTGTTCTTGAAGGTGTCACCTACTAAGGGTGTAATGAGGTTTGGCAAAAAGGGCAAGCTGAGCCCTAGATTTGTAGGCCCTTTTGATATTATTGAGAGAATTGGTCCAGTGGCTTACCGATTAGCTTTACCTCCTGCTATGGATCATGTGCATAATGTATTCCATGTCTCTGCATTGAGGAAATATCATCCTGATCCATCTCATGTATTGGAATTGGAACCTCTTCAGATTCAGAGTGATTTGACTTTCGAGGAAAGACCTCTCCGGGTTGTGGATAGAAAAGATAAAGTCCTGAGGAACAAGACTATACCTTTGGTAAAGGTTATCTGGGGAAATCAGTCAGTGGAGGAGGCGACATGGGAGACTGAAGCTGATATGAGGAAATTTTATGCTTACCTCTTTGATGATATGGATGCTGAGCTTTAGAGGACTAAAGCTTTATAAGGAGGGAGGAATGTAAGATCCAAGGATCTTAAGTTCTGGTAAGCATTATTTTGATTTAAATAAAATTATTGACTATGATAATTTTATGTATTGGTTGTCAAATTATAGTTAATTAACTAGAGATTTTGGTTGTTAATTTATTGTAAATAAATTAGAGATTATTTATTTGATTGTTGGCTGATTTATGATAAATTATTATTGGTTGTTCATGATAAATTAATTAGGATTTATGGTTGTAAATTGTAAGTTAATTAATTAGAACTTATTGGTTAATTAATTAGACCTTATTGGTTAATTAATTAAATTCTTATTGGATATTAATTAAATCCTTATTGGATTTGTGTTTAAGTGAAATAATTAATTGGATATTAGATTTAAAATTCAAATTATTAGTTAAATGGATTAAGTCCTAATCGGATTAACTAATTGGATTTTAAAATTCGAATTTAGTTAGTTAAATGGGTTAAACCTATTTGAATTAATGGGTTAATGGGTTTAAAATTTTAAAATCCAAAGTTTAAGTGGGAATTGCGCTTAGGGTAAGAGTTTTTGGCGATTTTGGCTTGAGGAAAATTGTGGGCGACGGCTTGAGAAGAAGTGGCGATTCTTGAAGAGTTTTGAGGTGATTTTCTTCATCTTCTTCCCTTGGCGATTTTTCCTTGAAGAGAAGAAATTCCTTTGGCGAGTTCTTGAAGATTTTTGGGCGACTTAAAAGCTTTAGACGATTTCTTTTGTGGAGAATTTTCGGTTTAAGAGGTGAGTGGTGTGTCTTTTCGATTCCTAGCAATTTGGTTGTATTAATTAATGAGTTAGATTGATTGGAAAGTTTTATCATGCTAAAAACCGAATTTGAGCCATTCATTTATGAAAACCCAAATTTGATATTAATCTTGATATTGTGGTTAACATGTTTACATGTGAATTGAATCTTGATATTTCTCCATGAAAGGTTAGATTAGGGTATTTTCCATGAAAACCGAATTTGAGGCATATCTCCATGAAAACCGAATTTAGGGTAATTATTGTGTGGAGTTTAGGAAGCATTAAATCATTGATCTTGAGTATGAAATTCTTGCTAACTAAGGTGTTAATTAAGGTGTATTTTTAAATTGATATTATGTTTGAAACCGTGGGTTACATGTGTGATTTGTAAAGCAATTATGCTTTAATTTTATGTTGATTTTTGGGGCGCATGATAAATGTTATATGTCGAATTTTATGGATGCTTGATAAATTGCCAATAATGTTATGTTGTAAAACTCATGTTTATTTAATTAAGATCATGTAATCATGTTTGAGAACATTGGGTGATAATTTAGCAAAATTACACTGAACTGACCAGCCTGAAATTTAAGGACTACACTATATTCGGTGATATTCGAATATAAAATATTATGTGTTATGTTATATAATTTTGAACAATATGTGTGATCATGTGAATTTTGAACAATATGTGTGATCTTGTGAATTTTGTGAATTTTGAACAATATGTGTGTTTATGTGATTTTTGGAATATTATGTTGTTATGTAAATTGTGAACGTTATGTGGTTATGAGATTTTTGAAAATTATATGATTATGAGAAATTTGGAAAATTATGTGATTATGTGATGGTTAGGACTAAGGCTAGGTGTAACTATGAACTCAAGGGGATAGTCCTTATGTGTTATGTTAAGGGTTTGAATTTCAGCCCTGTATTGTGATATGTGAGGAGGTTGATGTTCAGCCTGCCTATTATGATTATTGTGATGGGGGTTGATGTTCAGCCTGCCCGATATGATTTTTGTGATGACTATCCTAGAGTCTAGTTGACACTTAGGAGTCCACCTTTGTGAAATATGTTCACCTATGTGAAATATGAAATAAGATGTGTCTGTTGTCCAGTAGGAACCTTTTGGGAGAACGGGTTTTGACGCAAAGTGCCATGTCTTGGTCAGACAGGGGCCACCTCTTGATGTCACTACTCTTTTATGTGATGGGGTAATATAAGACGCAAAGTGCCATGTCTTGATCAGACAGGGGCCACCTCTTGATGTCATTACTCTTTATGTGATGGGGTGATATAAGACGCAAAGTGCCATGTCTTGATCAGACAGGGGCCACCTCTTGATGTCATCACTCTGATGTGTTATGGAGTGATAGAGCAAAGTGCCACGTCGTGACCTGGCGGGGGCCACCTCTTGATTCTACTCACTATCCATGTTTATGTGTTGCATGCGGCTCCCAGTGCTTTGGCCAAGCCGGGTTAGACCATATTGGTCACTACTGAATATGCTGGACAACTAGGTTAATTAAGTATGGTGTGTTTAGTTGGTTTAAAATATATGTGTTTAATTGGGTTAGAGTAAGACTCTAGAACCTGAGTTTGTGAACATGAGTTTGTTATATGCTAGTGTGTACATCTGACTGTTTATATGATTTCTGTTTCTTTATTTTGTTATATGTTGACATAATGTTCCTGTTAAAGATTTTTAAAATAATCTGCCTATATTTTTGAATGTATGTTCTGGATGGTCGATTTAGACTATCCACTCACTGGGCTGTGTAGCTCACCCCTCATTACTTTCAGGCATAGAGCAGGGGCGCATTTCATGAGTAACATTGGCGTGGATATTATGTTTGCTGCTTAAGAACTTTTATGCTAAAATTTTCTGGAGCCGGTTGTGGCTAAACCATATGATTTATATGAACTATGTGAACCATGTGATGTGAACCATGTGAACTATGTGAATTTGTGTTGCCAGATTGTGGCAGTTAACTGAGTTTGATTTTTGTGTCACCGCGGGCTTCAGCCTGGTTTCGGTGTTTGGTGTCAGTTTATAAAAATCGATTTTGTGGATTTGTTTTGAAATTGAAGTTGATGTGTATTTTTGAAATCGGTTTTGATACAACTGTAACTTGCATATGTCTAGTGCAAGTATTGCCTGGTGGCAGGTACCTTTATGGATTTTATGAATTTTAATCGGTTTTGATATAACTGTTGCCTTGCATATGTCTAGTGCAAGGATTGCGTGGTGGCAGGTACCCTTACGAGATTTATGAGATTTGAGTTTTATGAATTTGTGTGTATGGATTTATGGAAATTTTTCAGATCGTGTTTTCTTGAACTCGGTTTTACCTAGCATATGATCGATCTTATATGAAACATCCTGTTTCTTTTATGAATTGTGCCATTTGTTTGGGGTTAAGAATGTGGGATGTTACAACCGCTCTTAATGTTGGGGTATGCCCTTAAGGCTAATGTTTGAGGCCTTGGGATTGTAACAGTATCATGTAATAAACTGTTATGTTTATAAAGGCATGGTTATTATTCAGTTAGCTACATTGTCTGCTGCAATATATGTTCTTCTGAATAATGTCTCAAAGCTGTTCAGCTAGGCTGACAGGCAATAAAGTCCTTAGTCGATATATCTTGGTGAACATGAGACAGCCTTGATATGGTTAAGACTAATATGTGTTCTAATCTTATAGGATGCTTCGAGCATGAAATAAGATGTAGACTCATGGGTACATTGGATGTACTGGACAGACCCTACTAGGATATTCAATTGTTTGTCACAATGTGAATAATCCTTGAATGTAACAAGTGGCACATTTCCTCTGACTTGAGATCACTTGTGTTTTCTAAATGATGATTGTCATTGTTTTGAGGTAGTTCAATATCATTTGAAACATAATGATTATAGACTATCTTGGATGATGAGCTTGAGTCAGGTTAGGGCACTAGTGATAGACATAGGATTGCCGTCTCCTTGTTTAAGGAGTGTGATGTTCTAAAGGGGCCCCCTGGATGAGATGATTGAGAAAGTGTATGGCCATACCCAGGTGACTATGTTCATCTGATCTAATCATGCTCATCATATTGGAGTTACAAGCTTGACACGCTTGTCCAATAAGAACATCCAGTGGCAAAGGAAATATGTATGCTTTGTGAGTTGATTCACACTTGTGTTGTTTTTGGGTGTAGTCTTGGAAGACTCTTTCCTTTATATTGGGAGACAGTGATGTGTTGCTAGATACCCCTCACTGATCGTGATGACGTGAGTTATCGTTACCGACATTTAAAGGAAACCCTCAGGGTCGCACAATTTGATGATATGGCTTACTTAAGTCAGATCGTGTGGACTGAATTGTTTGAGTTCAGTTTAAAGGGATTTAATCTCTGATTGTGAGTGAGATCTGGTCTGATCATGTTTGATTGATTAGGGCTTCAGATCGGTAAGCTTCGATCGAGAGATTGGATGCTAGATTGGTCAGATCAGGAGCATCAAGAGATTGACGGTCAGATCAAGAACCTGAGTGTTTATTATGGTCTGGACTGAATGCTTGGCTTATTTGGTTATTGAACCGAACCAAAGTGAACCGGCTCATGAATGAGCGCATGGTTCAAGGGTGAAGAGAAGTTTGCGCTTGGGGTAAACCCATGGTCGCATGAGTGCATGAACGTGGGAGTGTTTTTATTTTTAGAAACCATGACTCCTAAACGTGACATCGCCTCACGTTACTCCTCTCTCACGCCTATTGTCGCTCCTTCCTCTCGTCGCTTGCTCATTCGAGAGTGCATGTGGTGTTGACGAAAGGAGAAGGAAGTTTTTCGCCAAGCCAAGAAGATCTCATCCCTTCCATACGAGAAGGATACTTGGACGATCCTTGCTAGCACAAGGGACGACAAGAAGAAGCTATACCTCATCTTGTGTGCGACAATTTGGAGGAGACCTCTCTTGTTCTCTAGCTTCCAAGACGCCATCTAGAAATGGCTATGGTATGGTTCTATCACTACTATACAATCGGTTTTGTTAATCATAATACCATGCAAGATCTAGAAACCCCCTTTCCGTTGCTTTCATTCTTCATATGCGCCTATGATTTAGGGTTTCGCCCCCTTGTGGGAACCTTTCAAATGGTATCAGAGCGAGGTTAACGCATGTTTTATGATTGCTTAAGCCCTTTTGTGATCCTTGTTTGTGAATAACGCTTAGATCTTGATTACATGCGCAAATACATGTTAAGTTGTCATAATCGAAACTTGTATGTTTGTCTTGGCGCATGTATGTTGGCGCATTTTAATTGTTGTTGTTTTATCAAAACTATTATAACATGCGCGACTCACTAGATCTAAGGCCTTGCATTAAACCCTTAGACGGGTTATTAGGGTTGAAGTCACCCCCTAGGTTAGATCCAAAAGTCTAATCAGACCATCTGACAGCCTTGATGGGTTGACCAGGTAGCACCTGTGCGCAAGCACGTGGTGGCTACAGGTCGGCTGCAAACAGGCGTGTAGCGATGTCTGATTGAGACAACCTATGAACGCACATGAGTTAGGCCCGGGCTCACACCCGCTTGCCAGACCTCATTGTGGTTGTTCAGCCCTGGCGCATGCATGGTTGACCTTATGGTCGACTCAAGTCAGTTAGGACTTGGTGCATGTAAGGGCAGTGGATCTGACTAGGTTGGATGAGTGGATCCCTAGTAATGGACCGTTGTAAGGTTGTAGGGCATATAAGCAAAATAAAATTGATGCCCATGGGGTTTTTCAAAAATTTTATTTTAATGACTGGATCACATGATGATTGATGCCATGTGTTTGTCTATTTATTCTTATGTGGGCTGCCCATGTTAATTCTGTGCTGTGCTGGGGCCTGCGTGCCTGTATTAATTTTGTAAATTAATTTTAGATTGTGATCTGCGAATCACATTGCTTTTAATTTATAAAATGTAATTGACCTGCGTGTCAATCTTGTCTAGATAGTTAAATTTGTAATTTAATTAGACAAGAGCACAGAGCACACTTGGCAGAGGCGCATGCAGCAGTGGCTAGACCAGGTGGGAGGTCCAGGGTTCGACTCTGGGACCAGGCGCGTTTACCTGGTGGGCGCACCTGAGCTGCAAATGGCGCTTGGGCCCTGGTTTTGGCCAAATGAGCAGCAAAAGCCCCATGAAGCAAAAGCAAGTGAAGACTTAAGTTAGGTTAAGGTCTTACTTAGGCTATGGGCTTTTACCACATAAGATCCATGCTTTCTTTTATTGCTTATATAAGTAGAACAGCATGTTTTAATTTATCTTCTGCTATCACCATAGGAATTGTATGATAGTGAGGAAGATAAAAGACCGTTAAAATCCAACGCTAAAATATCAAGCTCGTAAGCCTTCTGACGCGAAACCTCACTGTTCTGACTATCGTTGGAGCCGTGTTGTACCCACTCAGTGGGCACGTCCATCTATCTTCAGACGGTGCGGGATTACACCTGCGTGTTACAGAGTAGGGATTTATCCCTTCTCGTTGCTCAGCATAGCACGTGGTGGTCCAGGGAGTAGGTCGGGTCAGCTTGACCATGTAGGCTACATATGTGGCGCATATGGTAGCACATGGGGGCAGCCATCTGTGGGGTCAGAGATTGTGTTGTACCAACTCAGTTGGCACAGTCTGCTGGACTACCCAGATGAAGGGGAATCGCACGGGTTGGCGATTGGCTGGGACAGCCTACCAGAGATTAGTGCTTGTACTCTCTGTGCATCTTATCTCGCCTGAGCGGGACGCGGAGACCAAGTATGAAATCTGGATCCCATCTCACTAAAAGAGTGTTTACTCTTTCGGACTGTTTAATGGATTTTTCAGTCAGATAAAATAGTGAGAAAAAGAATCTTTCTTAAGTCCTGATTGATTCTTAACATTGATACTGACCTTGCTGTTCTTGCATTGTTGTAGATACCTGCAGCAACGAACACCATGAACTTCAATGTGCAATCCCTACTGGAAAGGGAGAAGTTTGCTGGGCCGAACTTCTCTGACTGGTTTGGACACCTTAAGATTGTTCTTAAGGCAGAGAGGAAACTGTATGTCCTCGAGACGGCTATACCGCCTCAGCCCGCTCCGAACGCCGCAAGGGCGGTTCGGGAAGCCTATGAAAAGCACGTCAATGATAGCATTGATGTCGCTTGCCTGATGCTAGCGTCTATGACGCCACCGCTGCAGCGTCAGCATGAGGATATGTCGGCTATAGAGATTATAGCGAACCTCAAGATGCTGTATGCTGCACAGGCGAGGACAGAACGCTATAATTTGACAAAGCTGTTCTTTCAGAGCAAACTGGCTGAAGGGAGCCCAGTGGGAGCTCACGTGCTCAAGATGATTGGGCACAAGGAGGCTCTAGAGAAACTGGGGCATACCATCAATCAGGAGCTTGCTGTAGATATTATTCTGCAGTCTCTCCCGCCCTCTTTCGATGCGTTCATTATTAATTTTAATATGAACAAAATCGATTGTACTCCGGCAGAGCTGCTGAATATGCTCCTCACTACTGAGGAGACTCTGAAGGGAAAGCCTTCGACCTCTGTCTTAATGGTTCCTTCCAGGAACAAAAAGAAGGGGAAGAAGGGCAAAGCCCCTGTCAAGAGCTACAGCAAGGCTCTGAAGCAGAAGGTGAAGCGGTCAAAGGAATACAGGTGTTTCCACTGTGGCCAGCTGGGTCACTGGAAAAGGACTGTAAAGCGCTCCAAGGAGATAAGAGGGGAAGCTTCGCTTCTGGCTCAGGTATTTATGTGACTGAGGTCATGTTTTCTTCTTCTATATCATGGGTGTTGGACACTGCATGTGGAGTTCACATTTGTTCAAATGTACAGGAACTCAAGAGAAGAAGACAGGTGGGACAGCATGAGGTGGACCTACGCGTTGGAAACGGGGCACGGGTTGCTGCTGTTGTTGTAGGAGACTATTTCATTTCTTTACCATCTGGAATTGTATTGGAACTAGACAATTGTTATTTTGTTCCCAGTATTACTAAAAATATTATCTCCATTCCTGCTCTTGTCAGGAAGGGATTTTCCTTTGAATGCAACATTTCAAAGTGTGTTTTATCTTTTGATAATATTGTTTATGCAACTGGTTCAATTAACAATGGGTTATACATGTTGGACATGGAATGTTCTATACAAAATATTGATAATAAGAAAGCCAAGTATGCTGATGACAGCACCTTGCTATGGCATAGTCGTTTAGGCCATATTAACGAGAAACGCATTAAGCGGTTGCATGATCATGGACTGCTGGGATCATTCTCCTATAAGGAGATTGATACATGCAAAGCTTGTTTGATGGGTAAAATGACGAAGTCACCTTTTCCTCACAAAGGTCAAAGGGCTTCAGGTTTACTTGACCTTATACACAGTGATGTGTGTGGGCCATTTAGTAAACATGCCAGAGGTGGCTATCAGTACTTCATTACCTTTACTGATGATTTCAGTAGATATGGGTATGTCTATTTAATGAGACATAAAAGTGAATCTTTTGACAAGTTCAAAGAGTTCAAGAATGAAGTACAAAATCAGCTAGGCCGAAATATCAAGGCACTTCGCTCAGATCGAGGTGGAGAATACCTAAGTCATGCGTTTACTGACTATTTAAAGGAGTGTGGGATTATCTCACAGCTCACTCCGCCAGGAACACCGCAATGGAATGGTGTGTCCGAGAGGAGAAATAGAACGTTACGTGATATGGTTCGTTCTATGATGAGTCAGGCTACTCTATCTTACTCCTTTTGGGGTTTTGCACTGGAAACAGCTGCAAAAGTACTAAACCGAGTGCCATCCAAGGCCGTTTCAAAAACGCCATATGAATTATGGTATGGGAAACAGCCAAGCTTGACGTTTATAAGGATCTGGGGCTGCGAGGCTTATGTCAAAAAGCTCGCCTCTGGGAAACTAGAGAGCAGATCTGACAAATGCATCTTTGTCGGTTACCCTAAGGAAACTAAGGGTTATTATTTCTACGATCCCAAAGAGAACAAGGTTTTTGTTGCTCGGACGGCCATATTTCTGTTGGGGTATGCCCTTAAGGCTAATGTTTGAGGCCTTGGGATTGTATAAGTATCATGTAATAAACTCTTATGTTTATAAAGACATGGTTATTATTCAGGTTGCTACCTTGTCTGCTGTAATAAGTGTACTTCTGAATAATGTCTCAAAGCTGTTCAGCTAGGCTGACATGCATATGTCCTTAGTCGAAATATCTTGGTGAACATGAGACAGCCTTGATATGATTGAGACTAATATGTGTTCTAATCTTATAGGATGCTTCGAGCATGGAATAAGATGTAGACTCATGGGTACATTGGATGTACTGGACAGACCCTACTAGGATATTCAATTGCTTGTCACAATGTGAATGATCCTTGTAAGCACCAAGTGGCACATGTCCTCTGACTTGAGATCACTTGTGTTTCTAAATGATGATTGTCATTGTCTTGAGGTAGTTCAATATCATTTGAAACATAATGATTATAGACTATCTTGGATGGTGAGCTTGAATCAGGTTAGGGCACTAGTGATAGACATAGGATTGCCGTCTCCTTGTTTAAGGAGTGTGATGTTCTAAAGGGCCCCCCTATATGAGATGATTGAGATAGTGTATGGCCATACCCAGATGACTATGTTCATCTGATCTAATCATGCTCATCGTATTGGAGTTACAAGCTTGACCCGCTTGTCCAATAAGAACATCCAGTGGCAAAGGACACATGTATGCCTAGTGAAGTTGATTCACACTTGTGCTGTGGTTTGGGTGAAGTCTTGGAAGACTCTTTCCTTTATATCGGGAGACAGTGATGTGTTGCTAGATACCCCTCACTGATCGTGATAACGAAAGTTATCGTTACCGACATTTAAAGGAAACCCTCAGGGTCGCACAATTTGATGATATGGCTTACTTAAGTCAGATCGTGTTGACTGAATTGTTTGGGTTCAGTTTAAAGGGATAGAGGCTCTGATTGTAAGTGAGATCTGGTCTGATCATGTTTGATTGATTGGGACTTGAGATCGGTAAGCTTCGATCGAGAGTATTGATGCTAGATCGGTGAGATCAAGAGTATCACGAGATCAACGGTTAGATATTGAACCATTGGTTCAATGAGATCTAGACCATGGCTTGGGCTGGTTTAATTTGGTTCTTGAACCAAATTGAAATGGATTGAAGTGGCTTGAACCGGTTCACAAGGGTGAACGCTTGGTTCAAGGGGTTAGGCGTTTTGGTTCGGTAATGGGCGCATAGCTTCTTCTCTTCCATTTATGGAAAGTATTGAAGGCGACTTCACCTTAACGCCAAAGCGTTTTGAACGCTCGACTTCAATCCTCTCTTCTCAACGTTCATCCTTGGAGGTGAGAGCATTCGGACGAGAAGAGGAGGAAGGTTGCTCTCGCCAAGCTTGATCTCCAAAACTCCTTCACGCGACAAGGGATACTTTGGAGCCTTGCTAGCACAAGGGACGTTCAAGGTGTAGGCCTTCTTCTTCTTGTGTGCGATTCCTTTGGAGAAGTTCTCTTTGAACTTTGCTTCCAAGCCGACATCCGATCTATGGCATTGGTATGATCACATTCTTGATCTAATGAAATATTATAGTTGATCATATGAGCACATAAGTGATTGAATTCTTGAAACCCTAGCAAAATGCATGCGCCCCCTTGTTTAGGGTTTTACGGCCCCCCCTCTTGAAAGGGGTTTTTAACCGCTTGCGCTCCCCCTTGAAGGGGACCCTTCAATTGGTATCAGAGCTAGGATCTTATATGATTCATATGATTGCTATGTATGTTTTGTGATCCATATATGTTTGATGCTTAGATCTATGTTTTCTCTTCATGCGATTATACTAGTGGATAGTATGTTCATGTTGCGCATGTATGAGAGTTATGTTGTGTTGGCGCTAGTTGAATGGCGCATGTATGATGATTGCGCTTCTTTCATGTTGTTGTAGTTGTTTTTCTTAAAAACCCTAAATGACATGCGCGCCTTGCATATTAGATCTAAGCCGCACCTACAATAAACCCTTAGATGGGTTGATGGGGTTGAAGTCACCTCTAGATTAGATCCAATAGTCTGATCAGACCATCTGACAGCCTAGATGGATCGACTAGATGGCACCTGTGCGCAAGCATGAGGTGGCCATAGGTCGATCGCACCTTAGGCGTGTAGCGAGGTCTGGTTGAGACAACCAGTGAACACACATGAGCTAGGCCCGGGGTCACACCCGCTTGCCAGAACTCATGAGGGTTGTTCAGCCCTTGGCGCATGCATGGTTGACCATTAGGTCAACACGGGTCAGTTAGGACTCGGTGCATGCAAGGGCAGAGGATCTGATTAGATGGATGAGTGGATCCCTATCAATGTACCATTGTAAGGTTGTAGGGGCACATAAGGAAATTAAAATTGATGCCATGGGGTTTTCAAAAATTTAATTTCATGATTGGATCACATGTTGATTGATGCCATGATGTTTGTTTATTTAATCTTATGTGGGTTGCCCTAATGTGTGCTGTGCTGGGGCCTGCGTGCCTGGAATTAAACTTGTAAATTAATTTGTGATCTGCGAATCACATTTGTACTTAATTTATAATGTATAATTGACCTGCGAGTCAAACTTATCTAGATAGATCAAATTGTATTTGATTAGACAAGAGCACAAAGGCACACATCCAAGAGGGGCTTTCAGCTGGTGGCGCACCTGAGGTGCTCTTGGCGCTAGGGCCCTGGGTTGGACCAGATGAGATGCAAAAGTCCCAAGAAGAGCAAGTGAAGACTTAAGTTTCTTAAGGTCTTACTTAGGCTTTGGGCTTTTACCACATAAGATGCATGCTTTCTTTTTATTGCTTATATAATTAGAACTGCATGAGTTTATCTTCTGCTATCACCATAGGACTTGCATGATAGTGAAGAAGATAAAAGACCGTTAAAATCCAAACGCTAACATATCAAGCTCGTAAGCCTTCTGACGCGAAACCTCACTGTTCTGATTATCGTTGGAGCCGTGTTGTACCCACTCAGTGGGCACGTCCATCTATCTTCAGACGGTGCTGGATTTCACCTGCGTGTTACAGAGAAGGGATTTATCGCTTCTCGTTGCTCAGCATAGCACGTGGTGGTCCAGGGAGTAGGTCGGGTCAGCTTGACCATGTAGACTACATATGTGGCGCATATGGTAGCACATGGAGGCAGCCATCTGAGGGATCAGAGACTGTGTTGTACCAACTCAGTTGGCACAGTCTGCTTGATTGCCCAGGTGAAGGGGAATCGCACGGGTTGGCGATTGGCTGGGACAGCCTACCAGAAATTAGTGCTTGTCATCTCTGTGCATCTTATCTCGCCTGAGCGGGACGCGGAGACCAAGTATGAAATCTGGATCCCATCTCACTAAAAGAGTGTTACTCTTTCGGACTGTTTTACTGGATTTTACAGTCAGCTAAAATAGTGAGAAAAGGAATCATTCTTAAGTCCTGATTGATTCTTAACATTGATACTGACCTTGCTGTTCTTGCATTGTTGTAGATTCCTGCAGCAACGAACACCATGAGCTTCAATGTGCGATCCCTACTGGAAAGGGAGAAGTTTGCTGGGCCGAACTTCTCTGACTGGTTCGGACACCTTAAGATCGTTCTTAAGGCAGAGAGGAAACTGTATGTCCTCGAGACGGCGATACCGCCGCAGCCCGCTCCGAACGCCGCAAGGGCGGTTCGGGATGCCTATGAAAAGCACGTCAATGATAGCATTGATGTCGCTTGCCTGATGCTAGCGTCTATGACGCCACCGCTGCAGCGTCAGCATGAGGATATGTCGGCTATAGAAATTATAGCGAACCTCAAGATGCTATATGCTGCACAGGCGAGGACAGAACGCTATAATCTGACGAAGCTCTTCTTTCAGAGCAAACTGGCTGAAGGGAGCCCAGTGGGAGCTCACGTGCTCAAGATGATTGGGCACAAGGAGGCTCTGGAGAAACTGGGGCATACCATCAACCAGGAGCTTGCTGTAGACATAATTCTACAGTCTCTTCCGCCTTCTTTCGATGCGTTCATCATTAACTTTAATATGAACAAAATCGATTGTACTCCGGCAGAGCTGTTGAATATGCTCTTGACTACTGAGGAAACTCTGAAGGGAAAGCCTTCAACCTCTGTCTTATTGGTTCCCTCAAGGAACAAGAAGAAGGGGAAGAAGGGCAAGGCCCCTGTCAAGAACTACAGTAAGGCTCTGAAACAGAAGGTAAAGCGGTCGAAGGACAACAGGTGTTTCCACTGTGGCCAGCTGGGTCACTGGAAAAAGGACTGTAAAGCGCTCCAAGGAGATAAGAGGGGAAGCATCGCTTCTGGCTCAGGTATATATGTGACTGAGGTCATGTTATCTTCTTCTACCATATCATGGGTGTTGGACACTGCATGTGGAGTTCACATTTGTTCAAATGTACAGGAACTCAAGAGAAGAAGGCAGGTGGTACAGCATGAGGTAGACCTACGCGTTGGAAACGGGGCACGGGTTGCTGCTGTTGCTGTAGGAGACTATTTCATTTCTTTACCATCTGGCATTGTATTGGAATTAAACAATTGTTATTTTGTACCCAGTATTACCAAGAATATTATCTCTATTCCTGCTCTTGTCAGGAAAGGATTTGCCTTTGAATGCAATATTTCAAAGTGTGTTTTATCTTGTGATAATATTGTGTATGCAACTGGTTCAATTAACAATGGGTTGTTCATGTTGGACATGGAAAATTCTATACAAAACATTGATAATAAGAAAGCCAAGTATGCTGATGACAGCACCTTGCTATGGCATAGTCGTTTAGGCCATATTAACGAGAAGCGCATTAAGCGGTTGCATGATCATGGACTGCTGGGATCATTCTCCTATGAGGAGATTGATACATGCAAAGCTTGTTTGATGGGTAAAATGACGAAGTCACCTTTTTCTAATAAAGGTCAAAGGGCTTCAGGTTTACTTGACCTTATACACAGTGATGTGTGTGGGCCATTTAGTAAACATGCCAGAGGTGGCTATCAGTACTTCATTACCTTTACTGATGATTTCAGTAGGTATGGGTATGTCTATTTGATGAGACATAAGAGTGAATCTTTTGACAAGTTCAAAGAGTTCAAAAATGAAGTACAGAATCAGCTAGGCCAAAATATCAAGGCACTTCGCTCAGATCGAGGTGGAGAATACTTGAGTCATGCGTTTACTGACTATCTAAAGGAGTGTGGGATTATCTCACAGCTCACTCCGCCAGGAACACCGCAATGGAATGGTGTGTCCGAGAGGAGAAATAGAACGTTACTTGATATGGTTCGTTCTATGATGAGTCAGGCTACTCTTCCATACTGCTTTTGGGGTTTTGCACTGGAAACAGCTGCAAAGGTACTAAACCGAGTGCCATCCAAGGCAGTTTCAAAGACGCCATATGAGTTATGGTATGGGAAACAGCCGAGCTTGACATTTATCAGGATCTGGGGTTGCGAGGCTTATGTCAAAAAGCTCGCCTCTGGGAAACTGGAGAGCAGATCTGAGAAATGTATCTTTGTCGGTTACCCTAAGGAAACTAAGGGTTATTATTTCTACGATCCCAAAGAGAACAAAGTTTTTGTTGCTCGGACGGCCATATTTCTTGAGAAGGAATTTCTTCTGCAAGAGGCCAGTGGGAGAGAAATAAAGCTGGATGAGATTCCAGAGGAAGGACAAAGTAGTCAAGCACAGTTGGATGTGCCTGAGCCGGTAGATCAGGTTATTGAACAACCTGAGGCTCAAATAACACGGGAACCGCGTAGATCGGGAAGGATCCGTCGTCAGCCTGAGCGCTATGACGGAGTCTACATCATTGATAATGATGAACCCCTCACTTATGCGGATGCGGTCAGTGGACCGGAGTCAGCTAGATGGCTTGAAGCTATGCGAGCCGAGATGGACTCCATGTCAGATAACCAGGTCTGGGATTTGGTTGATCCGCCTCCGGGAGTAATCCCTATAGGCTGTAAATAGATCTTCAAGAAGAAGATTGACATGGATGGTAACGTTGTTACCTATAAAGGCAGGCTAGTTGCGAAAGGTTTCAAACAAATCTACGGGTTAGATTATGATGAAACTTTCTCTCCTGTAGCCATGTTTAAGTCTATTCGGATTCTTTTCGCGATAGCAGCATATTATGATTATGAGATCTGGCAGATGGATGTGAAGACAGCTTTCCTTAATGGAAATCTGGATGAGGATGTGTATATGACACAACCTGAAGGTTTCACTAATCCATCAGATCGTCATAAAATATGCAAGTTAAAGAAGTCCATTTATGGACTTAAGCAAGCATCAAGAAGCTGGAATATTCGTTTTGATGAATCAATCTCTGAGTTTGGCTTCATCAAGAACGAAGATGACCCGTGCGTATATAAGAGGTTTAGTGGGAGCGTAATTACATTCCTAATCCTCTACGTCGATGATATCTTGATCATTGGAAATGATATTCCTGAAATGCATGCTGTT
Organism: Costus lasius; assembly: GCA_027563935.2. Taxonomy (NCBI): domain Eukaryota; kingdom Viridiplantae; phylum Streptophyta; class Magnoliopsida; order Zingiberales; family Costaceae; genus Costus; species Costus lasius. Next base: position 52,243,036 of record CM050449.1, read on the forward strand.
AAAGCATGGTTAAGGAAATGTTTCCAGATGAAAGATCTAGGAGAAGCAGCCTATGTATTAGGTGTGAAGATCTACAGGGATAGATCTAAGAGGCTTCTCGGGCTGTGCCAGAGTACTTACATCGATAAAGTCCTGGAGAGATTTCATTTAGAGAATTCTAAACGAGGATATCTTCCAGTCAGACATGGTCTGAATCTTTCGAAGAGTCAGTGTCCACAAACACAGACTGAGAAAGATGAAATGGACAATACGCCTTATGCTTCGGCTATTGGGTCCATTATGTATGCGATGTTGTGTACTCGCCCAGACGTCGCTTACGGGTTAAGCGTGACCAGTCGATTCCAAAGTAATCCAGGTATGGCGCACTGGATTGCAGTCAAGAACATTTTAAAATATCTGCGGAGGACCAAAGATATGTTCTTGATATATGGTGGTCAGGAAGAACTCAGTATAGAAGGATATACTGACGCTTCGTTCCAGTCAGACCAGGATGATTTCCGATCGCAATCAGGCTATGTTTTTAGCTTGAATGGTGGAGCAGTGGTGTGGAAGAGTTTCAAACAGTCAACTATTGCTGATTCACCAACAGAAGCCGAGTATGTTGCAGCCTCGGAAGCATCCAAGGAGGCAGTGTGGATTCGTAAGTTCGTGAGAGAACTTGGTGTTGTTCCTTCGAGTGCAGATCCTTTGGTTATCTTCTGTGATAACACTGGAGCAATCGCACAAGCAAAGGAACCACGGTCACACCAGAAGTCCAAGCACATACAGAGACAGTTTCACTTGATCCGGGAGATCATTGATCGAGGCGAGATCAAAATATGCAAGGTTCATACAGATGACAATCTGGCAGACCCGCTAACCAAGCCTCTGGCGCAGCAGAAGCATGAGAAGCACTGTAATAATATGGGTTTGAGATTTCTCAACCATTAGATTAAGTGCAAGTGGGAGATTGTTGGGGTATGCCCTTAAGGCTAATGTTTGAGGCCTTGGGATTGTATAAGTATCATGTAATAAACTCTTATGTTTATAAAGGCATGGTTATTATTCAGGTTGCTACCTTGTCTGCTGTAATAAGTGTACTTCTGAATAATGTCTCAAAGCTGTTCAGCTAGGCTGACATGCATATGTCCTTAGTCGAAATATCTTGGTGAACATGAGACAGCCTTGATATGATTGAGACTAATATGTGTTCTAATCTTATAGGATGCTTCGAGCATGGAATAAGATGTAGACTCATGGGTACATTGGATGTACTGGACAGACCCTACTAGGATATTCAATTGCTTGTCACAATGTGAATGATCCTTGTAAGCACCAAGTGGCACATGTCCTCTGACTTGAGATCACTTGTGTTTCTAAATGATGATTGTCATTGTCTTGAGGTAGTTCAATATCATTTGAAACATAATGATTATAGACTATCTTGGATGGTGAGCTTGAATCAGGTTAGGGCACTAGTGATAGACATAGGATTGCCGTCTCCTTGTTTAAGGAGTGTGATGTTCTAAAGGGCCCCCCTATATGAGATGATTGAGATAGTGTATGGCCATACCCAGATGACTATGTTCATCTGATCTAATCATGCTCATCGTATTGGAGTTACAAGCTTGACCCGCTTGTCCAATAAGAACATCCAGTGGCAAAGGACACATGTATGCCTAGTGAAGTTGATTCACACTTGTGCTGTGGTTTGGGTGAAGTCTTGGAAGACTCTTTCCTTTATATCGGGAGACAGTGATGTGTTGCTAGATACCCCTCACTGATCGTGATAACAAAAGTTATCGTTACCGACATTTAAAGGAAACCCTCAGGGTCGCACAATTTGATGATATGGCTTACTTAAGTCAGATCGTGTGGACTGAATTGTTTGGGTTCAGTTTAAAGGGATAGAGGCTCTGATTGTAAGTGAGATCTGGTCTGATCATGTTTGATTGATTGGGACTTGAGATCGGTAAACTTCGATCGAGAGTATTGATGCTAGATCGGTGAGATCAAGAGTATCACGAGATCAACGGTTAGATATTGAACCATTGGTTCAATGAGATCTAGACCATGGCTTGGGCTGGTTTAATTTGGTTCTTGAACCAAATTGAAATGGATTGAAGTGGCTTGAACTGGTTCACAAGGGTGAACGCTTGGTTCAAGGGGTTAGGCGTTTTGGTTCGGTAATGGGCGCATAGCTTCATCTCTTCCATTTATGGAAAGTATTGAAGGCGACTTCACCTTAACGCCAAAGCGTTTTGAACGCTCGACTTCAATCCTCTCTTCTCAACGTTCATCCTTGGAGGTGAGAGCATTCGGACGAGAAGAGGAGGAAGGTTGCTCTCGCCAAGCTTGATCTCCAAAACTCCTTCACGCGACAAGGGATACTTTGGAGCCTTGCTAGCACAAGGGACGTTCAAGGTGTAGGCCTTCTTCTTCTTGTGTGCGATTCCTTTGGAGAAGTTCTCTTTGAACTTTGCTTCCAAGCCGACATCCGATCTATGGCATTGGTATGATCACATTCTTGATCTAATGAAATATTATAGTTGATCATATGAGCACATAAGCGATTGAATTCTTGAAACCCTAGCAAAATGCATGCGCCCCCTTGTTTAGGGTTTTACGGCCCCCCCTCTTGAAAGGGGTTTTTAACCGCTTGCGCTCCCCCTTGAAGGGGACCCTTCAATTTCTTGAGAAGGAGTTTCTTCTGCAAGAGGCCAGTGGGAGAGAAATAAAGCTGGATGAGAATCCAGAGGAAGGACAAAGTGATCAGGCAGAGTTGGATGAGCCTGAGCTGGTAGAACAGGTTATTGAACAACCTGAGGCTCAGATATCACGGGAACCGCGAAGATCGGGAAGGATCCGTCGACACCCTGAGCGCTATGACGGAGTCTACATCATTGATAATGATGAACCCCTCACTTATGCGGATGCGGTCAGTGGACCGGAGTCAGCGAGATGGCTTGAAGCTATGCGCGCCGAGATGGACTCCATGTCAGATAACCAAGTTTGGGATTTGGTTGATCTGCCTCCGGGAGTAATCCCTATAGGCTGTAAATGGATCTTCAAGAAGAAGATTGACATGGATGGTAACGTAGTTACTTATAAAGGCAGGCTTGTTGCGAAAGGTTTCAAACAAATCTACGGGATAGATTATGATGAAACTTTCTCACCTGTAGCCATGTTTAAGTCTATTCGGATTCTTTTCACGATAGCTGCATATTATGATTATGAGATCTGGCAAATGGATGTGAAAACAGCTTTCCTTAATGGAAATCTGGATGAGGATGTGTACATGACACAACCTGAGGGTTTCACTGATCCATCAGATCGTCATAAGATATGCAAGTTAAAGAGGTCTATGTATGGACTTAAGCAAGCATCAAGAAGCTGGAACATTCGTTTTGATGAATCAGTCACTGAATTTGGTTTCATCAAGAACGAGGATGACCCGTGTGTATATAAGAGGTTTAGTGGGAGCGTGATTACTTTCCTAGTCCTCTACGTCGATGATATCTTGATCATTGGAAATGACATTCCTGAAATGCATGCAGTTAAGGCATGGTTAAGGAAATGTTTCCAGATGAAAGATTTAGGAGAAGCAGCCTATATATTAGGTGTGAAGATCTACAGGGATAGATCTAAGAGGCTTCTCGGGCTGTGCCAGAGTACTTACATCGATAAAGTCCTGGAGAGATTTCATTTAGAGAATTCTAAACGAGGATATCTTCCAGTCAGACATGGTCTGAATCTTTCGAAGAGTCAGTGTCCACAAACACAGACTGAGAAAGATGAAATGGACAATACGCCTTATGCTTCGGCTATTGGTTCCATTATGTATGCGATGTTGTGTACTCGCCCAGACGTCGCTTACGGGTTAAGCGTGACCAGTCGGTTCCAAAGTAATCCAGGTCAGGCACACTGGATTGCAGTCAAGAATATCTTAAAATATCTTCGGAGGACCAAAGATATGTTCTTGATATATGGTGGTCAGGAAGAACTCAGTATTGAAGGATATACTGATGCTTCGTTCCAGTCTGACCAGGATGATTTCCGATCGCAATCAGGCTATGTTTTTAGCTTGAATGGAGGAGCAGTGGTGTGGAAGAGTTTCAAACAGTCAACTGTTGCTGATTCCACAACAGAAGCCGAGTATGTTGCAGCCTCGGAAGCATCCAAGGAGGCAGTGTGGATTCGTAAGTTCGTGAGAGAACTTGGTGTTGTTCCTTCGAGTGCAGATCCTTTGGTTATCTTCTGTGATAACACTGGAGCAATCGCACAAGCAAAGGAACCACGGTCGCACCAGAAGTCCAAGCACATACAGAGACGGTTTCACTTGATCAGGGAGATCATAGATCGTGGCGAGATCAAAATCTGCAAGGTTCATACAGATGACAATCTGGCAGACCCGCTTACCAAGCCTCTGGCGCAGCAGAAGCATGAGAAGCACTGTAATAACATGGGTTTGAGATTTCTCAACCATTAGATTAAGTGCAAGTGGGAGATTGTTGGGGTATGCCCTTAAGGCTAATGTTTGAGGCCTTGGGATTGTAACAGTATCATGTAATAAACTGTTATGTTTATAAAGGCATGGTTATTATTCAGTTAGCTACATTGTCTGCTGCAATATATGTTCTTCTGAATAATGTCTCAAAGCTGTTCAGCTAGGCTGACAGGCAATAAAGTCCTTAGTCGATATATCTTGGTGAACATGAGACAGCCTTGATATGGTTAAGACTAATATGTGTTCTAATCTTATAGGATGCTTCGAGCATGAAATAAGATGTAGACTCATGGGTACATTGGATGTACTGGACAGACCCTACTAGGATATTCAATTGTTTGTCACAATGTGAATAATCCTTGAATGTAACAAGTGGCACATTTCCTCTGACTTGAGATCACTTGTGTTTTCTAAATGATGATTGTCATTGTTTTGAGGTAGTTCAATATCATTTGAAACATAATGATTATAGACTATCTTGGATGATGAGCTTGAGTCAGGTTAGGGCACTAGTGATAGACATAGGATTGCCGTCTCCTTGTTTAAGGAGTGTGATGTTCTAAAGGGGCCCCCTGGATGAGATGATTGAGAAAGTGTATGGCCATACCCAGGTGACTATGTTCATCTGATCTAATCATGCTCATCATATTGGAGTTACAAGCTTGACACGCTTGTCCAATAAGAACATCCAGTGGCAAAGGAAATATGTATGCTTTGTGAGTTGATTCACACTTGTGTTGTTTTTGGGTGTAGTCTTGGAAGACTCTTTCCTTTATATTGGGAGACAGTGATGTGTTGCTAGATACCCCTCACTGATCGTGATGACGTGAGTTATCGTTACCGACATTTAAAGGAAACCCTCAGGGTCGCACAATTTGATGATATGGCTTACTTAAGTCAGATCGTGTGGACTGAATTGTTTGAGTTCAGTTTAAAGGGATTTAATCTCTGATTGTGAGTGAGATCTGGTCTGATCATGTTTGATTGATTAGGGCTTCAGATCGGTAAGCTTCGATCGAGAGATTGGATGCTAGATTGGTCAGATCAGGAGCATCAAGAGATTGACGGTCAGATCAAGAACCTGAGTGTTTATTATGGTCTGGACTGAATGCTTGGCTTATTTGGTTATTGAACCGAACCAAAGTGAACCGGCTCATGAATGAGCGCATGGTTCAAGGGTGAAGAGAAGTTTGCGCTTGGGGTAAACCCATGGTCGCATGAGTGCATGAACGTGGGAGTGTTTTTATTTTTAGAAACCATGACTCCTAAACGTGACATCGCCTCACGTTACTCCTCTCTCACGCCTATTGTCGCTCCTTCCTCTCGTCGCTTGCTCATTCGAGAGTGCATGTGGTGTTGACGAAAGGAGAAGGAAGTTTTTCGCCAAGCCAAGAAGATCTCATCCCTTCCATACGAGAAGGATACTTGGACGATCCTTGCTAGCACAAGGGACGACAAGAAGAAGCTATACCTCATCTTGTGTGCGACAATTTGGAGGAGACCTCTCTTGTTCTCTAGCTTCCAAGACGCCATCTAGAAATGGCTATGGTATGGTTCTATCACTACTATACAATCGGTTTTGTTAATCATAATACCATGCAAGATCTAGAAACCCCCTTTCCGTTGCTTTCATTCTTCATATGCGCCTATGATTTAGGGTTTCGCCCCCTTGTGGGAACCTTTCACTTAAGGTATTTCCTAACTCATCGTGTCGACTCTCTTGCTTGCGATCTTCACTGGGTTTTTTTGGACCGACCTGTTTCGGGGACATTCTTCCGCTGTGCAATGTACATATGTGTGTCTATGACTCTGAAAAATTGTAAAATGTCCTCGGGGTTTCCCAACAGTGGTATCAGAGCGATTTGCAAGACTCGAACGATGTTTTATGCTTTTCTTTCATGCTCACATGCCATATCTCTATTTTCGTAAATAGCATGATGCATGGCAAACGATTTTTCTAAGTAGGAAAAATTAGGGTTTCTTGTTTCTATCATCCTCTCAATCTCTTTTGGATTTTTGGACTATTTTTCTTGTCTGATTTAAAGATTAAAGGCGCACGTAATTTTGTCAAGTAGGACGGGCATTGTGTCTTTGGACTGGCCAAGTCTCTTGATCTGACAAAAATGCCAGCCGAAAGGATCTCTGAAATAATCATGAAAAATAAATCGCAATTAACCAAAAGATTTGTGAGAAGAAGATGAGAAAAAGAGACTAGTTTTATGAAAAAGTAAAATTTCAGATTTTATGTTTTTCATGAGCATGTAGAATTGCATGAGCAAATACCTTGATTATGCATGATGTTGTGATCATTAGTCAAGCCCACCTTTGCATGCCTGTGATGTATCCTCGTGAGGCCTGCATGCCGTTTTTCTTTTTGCTTTTAACTAAGAAGAAGATTAGGGTGGCGCATGTACTTGGAACTTGGCGCATGCATACCTTGGATGGTGGCGCAACAAGCATCAAAGAAAGAGGCGCAAGCCTGCTTAGTGGCGCAAGTTAGGCATGGCCGAACCCTTGGGTTTGAGAGCTAGCTAACTTGGCTTCTTGCATTGTGACGCATTCTCATTGGAGGAAGACCATGGCATTGGCTGAACCCTTTGGGTCTACCCTTAAGGTTTGAGAGCTAAACCATGTGAGAAGGACCTTAGAGCCAACCTTGAAGACCAAGATAGAGGGCGGCTAGGATAGGTCTATTTTAGGGGCTTGAGTCCTATGTCAAGAATTGAACCTCCTTTTGGAATGGGTTGGCTCAATGTCTTGAAAGGGCTTTGATCACATCATCCTTTACTGCTTTCCTTATCTGCTAAAAGCATGCCTGTGATGTTTTATCGTTATGTTATCACTATAGGATTGCATGCCTGTATTGTTAGACATAAGATAAAACTGATGAGACCTTAAAAACCCTCATAATAAAATATCAAGTCTAGTAGCCTTCTAACACGTAGCCCTCACTAAGCTATCGATCAGTGGAGTTGTGAACTGGTTCCCACCCTCGTGGGACACACCCACTTATCTTTAGAAAGTGTGAGGTGACAATGGTTTCCCCAGTCCAGTTTTAACCAGGGCGTGCCTTCGCAAGGAAACTCGTTGGCCCTGGGTATGACGGTTAGGAATGGACTTGACTAGAAGTTCACATGTGCTGGGCACATGGTGAAAGTCTAGAGGCATCGTTGAGAGGTAAGGTTTTCATGTTGTATCTAGTCCTCGCTGGACATGAAATGCCCAGACTGTCTCAACAAGGGGAGTTGCTTGGAGCAACCGGCCGGCGTGCCCACCTTAGGAAACATGGGTAACTTTGTTCATCTCATCCCACCATCTCACTAGGAAGTATTAAACTTCCCGATTGACTTTGAGGGTTGTCAATTCGATTTCAAAATAGTGGGAGCAGTAATCATTTAAAACAAGTCCAGTTTAAATGATTCGAAGTAGTACTAATCTATTCTTCTTGGGTGTTGTAGAACAATGGCTACGAACACTAGCAGATTATCACTGCGATCACTCCTTGATAAGGATAAGTTAGTTGGAACTAACTTTATGGACTGGCATCGGAACTTGAGGATAGTCCTCAAGCTCGAGAAGAAGCTGTATGTCCTTGAACAGGCTCTTCCTGCGGCTCCTCCGCCTAATGCCCGAACGGCAGACAGAGATGCTTATAGAAAGCATCAGGATGACTCTTTGGAGGTTGCATGTCTTATGCTAGCCAGCATGGCACCTGAACTGCAGGTGCAATTTGAGGAGCAGAACGCTTTTCAGATGATCACTCATCTGAAACAGATGTTCGAGGCTCAGGCTAGAACTGAGAGATTTGACACCGCCAAAGCAGTCTTTCGGTGTAAGTTGTCTGAGGGTGCACTAGTGAGACCCCATGTTCTCAAACTCATTGGGAATGTGGATCATCTCAGGAGACTGGGACATACCATAGACAACGAGCTGGTTGTGGATCTTATTCTGCATTCCCTGCCCCCTAGCTTCAGTCCGTTTATTATTAATTTCAACATGAACCGGATTGAGTGCACAAGGGAGGAATTGATGAATATGCTCCAAACAGCCGAGCGAGAGATGGGTAAGACCAAACCCAATTCTGTTCTTTTGGTCCCTGCGACCAAGAAGATAAAGAAGAAGGGTAAGGCACGTGCTAAGAGCAGTGCCAGAGGTCCTACCAAAGCACTGAAGAAAAAGGCGAAGAAGTCAAAGGACCAGAGGTGTTTTCACTGTGGCGAGCAGGGTCACTGGAGAAGGGACTGCAAGCAGCTTCAGAATGAGAAGAAAGGCTTGGCCTTAACTTCTAGCTCAGGTATCTATGTTACAGAAGTCAATCTTTCTACTTCTATGTCATGGGTATTGGATACCGCATGTGGAGCTCATATTTGTACAAATATGCAGGGGCTCAAGAAAAATAGATCGGTGCGGCCTGGAGAGATTGACCTACGCGTTGGAAACGGGGCACAGGTTGCTGCTGTTGCTGTAGGCGTTTTGACTCTCTCCTTGCCTTCTGGACTTCAATTAGAACTAGATAATTGCTTTTGTGTACCTTCACTTACTAAGAACATTGTATCCATTCCTTGCTTAGCAAAGAAAGAATTTAAATTTGAAATAAATAAGAACTCTTGTTCTTTTTCATTTGCAAATATGTTCTATGGGAAGGGTACTTTGTGAAATGGTCTATATATCTTGGATATGAAAAGTTCTATTTGTAACATAAGTAATAAAAGGACCAAACTGAGTGGTTCAGTTGGTGCTTTCCTATGGCACTGTCGATTAGCCCATATAAACAAAAATCGCATCCAACAACTCCATGTAAATGGATTGTTAGATTCAAGTTCCTTGGAGGAATTTGATACTTGTGAACCTTATTTATTAGGGAAAATGACAAAGGTGCCCTTCACCAAGATTGGTGAGAGGGCAGGAGGTTTATCAGATCTCATACATACTGATGTGTGTGGGCCTTTCAATAAACAAGCCAGAGGAGGGTACAACTACTTCATTACCTTCACTGATGACTTCAGTAGGTATGGCTATGTCTACTTAATGAGACATAAATCTGAGTCCTTTGAGAAATTCAATGAGTTCAAGAATGAAGTAGAGAACCAGCTTGGGAGATCCATTAAAGCTCTTCGATCAGATCGAGTTGGAGAGTACCTGAGCGGTGAGTCTTTCTAGAGAAAGAATTTCTCATTAAAGAAGTTAGTGGGAGGAAGTTTGACTTGGATGAGGTCCAAGTGCAAGCACAAGACAAAGAGATGGAATCTGAGCCACCTGCACCGGTTGCTAGCCAACCTGAGGCTCAGACACAGGTCCCGCGTAGGTCTGGAAGAATTCGTCGTGCACCTGAAAGGTACGGGTCGCTGCCGACCCAACACGATGGGATCTTCATCATTGAGGATGAACCCAGAACCTATGATGAGGCGGTTAGTGGACCGGACTCCGAGAGATGGCTTGACACCATGCGATCCGAGATGGATTCCATGTCGGCTAACCAAGTCTGGGATTTGGTTGAGCTGCCTGATGGGGTAAAACCCATAGGGTGTAAATGGGTCTTCAAAAGGAAGACAGACATGGATGGCAATATAGTTACCTATAAGGGTAGACTAGTGGCTAAAGGATTTAAACAAGTCCACGTGGTGGACTATGATGAAACCTTCTCGCCAGTTGCCATGATCAAATCCATTCGGATTCTGCTTGCTATAGCTACATATCATGACTATGAGATATGGCAGATGGATGTGAAGACAGCGTTCCTTAACGGGAAGCTAACTGAGGATGTGTATATGTCACAACCTGATGGCTTCATCCATCCTGCAGAGGCCAATAAGGTTTGCAGGCTAAAGAGATCCATTTATGGATTAAAGCAAGCATCTCGAAGCTGGAATCTTCGATTTGATGAAGCCGTGAGAGATTATGGCTTTATCAAAAGCGAAGATGACGCCTGTGTATATAGAAAATTCAGTGGGAGCTTGGTGATTTTTCTGGTCTTGTATGTTGATGACATACTGCTCATCGGAAACGACATCCCTAGTCTTCAAGCTGTGAAAACGTGGTTGGGGAAATGTTTCGAGATGAAAGACTTAGGAGAGGCCGCCTATATTCTAGGCGTAAGGATCTACCGAGATAGATCCAAGTGGCTTCTGGCCCTTAGTCAGAGTACCTACATTGATAAGGTACTGGAGAGGTTCAACATGGAGCAATCCAAGAAAGGATACCTTCCAGTAAGACATGGCCTTACTCTCTCAAAGAGCCAGTGTCCTACAACACAGGCTGAGAGGGATGACATGAGTCGAATTCCTTATGCTTCGGCAGTAGAATCGATCATGTATGCAATGTTGTGTACTAGACCAGATGTGGCATATGCTGTAAGCATAACCAGCCGATACCAATCCAATCCAGGTCTGCAGCACTGGGTGGCTGTAAAGAATATCCTAAAGTATCTGAGAAGAACTAAGGATTTGTTCTTGGTCTATGGGGGACAGGAAGAGCTCAGTATGCAGGGCTATACTGATGCATCATTCCAGTCTGACCCTAATGACTTTAGATCGCAGGCCGGCTATGTGTTCAAGATAAATGGAGGCGCTGTATGCTGGAAGAGCTTCAAGCAATCCACCATAGCAGATTCTACAACCGAGGCAGAGTATGTGGCCGCTTCTGAGGCAGCCAAGGAAGCCGTTTGGATAAGGAAGTTCTTATGTGATCTTCAGGTGGTCCCTAGTGCAATGGATCCCATTGAACTCTACTGTGACAATAATGGAGCAATTGCACAAGCAAAGGAACCACGGTCTCATCAAAGATCCAAACACATACTCAGAAGATTTCACCTGATCAGAGAGATCATTGACAGAGGTGATGTCAAGATTAGCAGAGTTGACACAGAGAACAATCTGGCAGACCCATTGACCAAGGCTTCGGCGCAGCAGAAGCATGATGGTCACGCTAGAGATATGGGGTTGAGATCCCTCAACTTCTAGGACCTAGTTTTGGTCCACTTATGTACTACTTGACTTTGATATTTATATATCATTCTGGCATTGTCGTTATCTATGTTTGTTTACATCTGCGCATATGTACTAACATAATAATGTCCCTGGAGACAGATTGGATCTGTGCTTGAACTATAGTCCCCAGTCGATGTACTTTAGTGGATATGAGACAGCTATGGTACTTGTGAGACTGGTATGTGGGCTGGTTAGGACGCAGACACATGGGTATATCATTGGAGGATATACTGGATAGACCCGCTGTGATGGAGGGGGATCACTCACAAGTAAGGGTGCATTCAAACAACGCTTTGAGAAAATAATTTTTTGTATTTTTAGATAAAACCCGAATTTACTCTAACGAAGTTGGAAAATATTTTTGTATTTTATAAGTAGAAGAAAACGACACTAAACTATTTAGACTACCAAAAGAAATAGCAATTAAACTACAAATTGAAAGACTAGTAGGAATACTCACAGTGCGATCCTTGAGCATAGAAGGATCGTATCGTCCCGATCTTCAACGGTCCTACTCTGATGGAAGGTATTGCATCATTACAAACAAGCACAGACAAACGAGATCCGCACACACCACGGATTCATATTACAAAGCAAAACTAAGGGGGAGGTTAAGCCTCACAAGTTCCCTTAACACTTTAACTAAGGAGAAAGAGGGGGAAAGAAGGAAGCCTTGCGCTTAGGGAAAGATTCCTCCAACTCCTTGCGTCACCTTCAAATGAAATTCAGATTAGTGTAGGGTCAAGTTCTAAAAACTATAGATGGAAGAGGGGAAAGAACTTAGCCGATATTGAAGTCTTGTTGGTGTTGCCTTCATGCTAGCCGAAAGTGAAAGAACTATGAAGAGTCTTTGTTGCTGCCTGAAGGGTCCCTAATATAAGGGGGTGAAACCCTAATCATGCGCATCTAGCAAGCATGGCGGAAAGAGGGTTTCTAGAAGATCGCATATGATAACCATATGATCAACTTAAGGCTATGAGAAATCATACCAAAGCCATGAAGAGGATGGCGACTTGGAAGCGAGAGATCAAGATAGGTCTCCTCCACGTTGTCGCACACAAAATGAGTGATGACTTGCTCCTTGGATGCTCCTTGTGCTAGCAAGGATCTCCAAGATGTCCTTGATCGAAATGGAAAGGAAGGGAACTTCTAGGTTGTGCTTGGCGAGACTTCCTCTCGTAGCTTTCGTCAAGTCCTCTCCACCGAAAATTGGAGAAACGTTCACACGAGAGAATTCGGCAAGAGAGTAACCTCCCACACTAATGTGGAGGCGTTACACCATTTCCACTTCGAAACCGATTCCCAAAAATGGAAAGGTGTTAAAGCTCATGCGTTCACTCTTGAGTGAACCAAACGCTTAACTCATCTCCCATGAACCATGCGCTCAATCATGAGCCGGTTCTATTCGGTTTGGTCCAAGACCAATTAACCCAAGCCATATGGTCTAGATTAAACCCTAAAGGTTCAAAATCTAACCGTTCAATTCTTGATGCTCCTGATCTCACCGATCTAGCATCATCTCTCTCGATCGAAGCTTACCGATCTCAAGCCCTAATCAATCAAACATGATCAGACCAGATCTCACTTACAATCAGAGATAAAATCCCTTTAAACTGAACCCAAACGATTCAGTCCACACGATCTGACTCATGTAAGCCATATCATCAAATTGTGCGACCCTGAGGGTTTCCTTTAAATGTCGGTAACGACAACTCACGTTATCACGATCAGTGAGGGGTATCTAGCAACACATCACTGTCTCCCGATATAAAGAAAAGAGTCTTCCAAGACTACACCCAAAACACAGCACAAGTGTGAATGCAACTTCACACGGCATGCATGTGTCCTTTGCCACTGGATGTTCTCATTGGACAAGCGTGTCAAGCTTGTAACTCCAATATGATGAGCATGATTAGATCAGATGAACATAGTCACCTGGGTATGGCCATACACTATCTCAACCATCTCATACAGGGGGGCCCTTTAGAACATCACACTCCTTGAACAAGGAGACGGCAATCCTTTATCTATCACTAGTGTTCTAACCTGACTCATGATCATTATCCAAGATAGTTTATAATCATTATGTTTCAAATGATATTGAACTACCTCAAAACAATGACAATCATCATTTAGTAACACAAGTGATCTCAAGTCAAAGGACATGTGCCACTTAGTGCAAACAAGGATCATTCATATTGTGACAAGCAATTGAATATCCTAGTAGGGTCTGTCCAGTACATCCAATGTACCCATGAGTCTACATCTTATTCCATGCTCGAAGCATCCTATAAGATTAGCACACATATTAGTCTCAATCATATCAAGGCTGTCTCATGTTCACCAAGATATATCGACTAAGGACATATGCATGTCAGCCTAGCTGAACAGCTTTGAGACATTATTCAGAAGTACACTTATTACAGCAGACAAGGTAACAACCTGAACAATAACCATGCCTTTATAAACACAAGAGTTTATTACATGATACTATTACAATCCCAAAGGCCTCAAACATTAGCCTTAAGGGCATACCCCAACAATCTCCCACTTGCACTTAATCTAATGGTTGAGAAACCTCAAACCCATATTATTACAGTGCTTCTCATGCTTCTGCTGCGCCAGAGGCTTGGTAAGCGGGTCAGCCAGATTGTCGTCTGTATGAACCTTGCAAATTTTGATCTCGCCACGATCAATGATCTCCCGGATCAAGTGAAACTGTCTCTGTATGTGCTTGGACTTCTGGTGTGACCGTGGTTCCTTTGCTTGTGCGATTGCTCCAGTGTTATCACAGAAGATAACCAAAGGATCTGCACTCGAAGGAACAACACCAAGTTCTCTCACGAACTTACGAATCCACACTGCCTCCTTAGATGCTTCCGAGGCTGCAACATACTCAGCTTCTGTTGTGGAATCAGCAACAGTTGACTGTTTGAAACTCTTCCACACCACTGCTCCACCATTCAAGCTAAAAACATAGCCTGATTGCGATCGGAAATCATCCTGGTCCGACTGGAACGAAGCGTCAGTATATCCTTCTATACTGAGTTCTTCCTGACCACCATATATCAAGAACATATCTTTGGTCCTCCGCAGATATTTTAAAATATTCTTGACTGCAATCCAGTGCGCCATACCTGGATTACTTTGGAACCGACTGGTCACGCTTAGCCCGTAAGCAACGTCTGGGCGAGTACACAACATCGCATACATTATGGATCCAATAGCCGAAGCATAAGGCGTATTGTCCATTTCATCTTTCTCAGTCTGTGTTCGTGGACACTGACTCTTCGAAAGATTCAGACCATGTCTGACTGGAAGATGTCCCCTTTTAGAATTCTCTAAATGGAATCTTTCCAGGACCTTATCGATGTAAGTACTCTGGCACAGCCCGAGAAGCCTCTTAGATCTATCCCTGTAGATCTTCACACCTAACACATAGGCTGCTTCTCCTAAATCTTTCATCTGGAAACATTTCCTTAACCATGCCTTCACAGCATGCATTTCAGGAATGTCATTTCCAATGATCAAGATATCATCGACGTAGAGGATTAGGAATGTAATCACGCTCCCACTAAACCTTTTATATACACACGGGTCATCTTCGTTCTTGATGAAACCAAACTCAGAGATTGATTCATCAAAACGAATATTCCAGCTTCTAGATGCTTGTTTCAGTCCATAAATAGACTTCTTTAACTTGCATATTTTATGACGATCTGCTGGATTAGTGAAACCTTCAGGTTGTGTCATATACACATCCTCATCCAGATTTCCATTAAGGAAAGCTGTTTTCACATCCATCTGCCAGATCTCATAATCGTAATATGCAGCTATCGCGAAAAGAATCCGAATAGACTTAAACATGGCTACAGGTGAGAAAGTTTCATCATAATCTATCCCGTAGATTTGTTTGAAACCTTTCGCAACTAGCCTGCCTTTATAGGTAACCACGTTACCATCCATGTCAATCTTCTTCTTGAAGATCCATTTACAGCCTATAGGGATTACTCCCGGAGGCGGATCAACCAAATCCCAGACTTGGTTATCTGACATGGAGTCCATTTCGGCTCGCATAGCTTCAAGCCATCTAGCTGACTCCGGTCCACTGACCGCATCCGCATAAGTGAGGGGTTCATCATTTTCAATGATGTAGACTCCGTCATAGCGCTCTGGCTGTCGACGGATCCTTCCCGATCTTCGCGGTTCCCGTGATGTTTGAGCCTCAGGTTGTTCAATAACCTGATCTACCGGCTCAGGCTCATCCAACTGCGCTTGACTACTTTGTCCTTCCTCTGGATTCTCATCCAGCTTTATTTCTCTCCCACTGGCTTCTTGCAGAAGAAACTCCTTCTCAAGAAATATTGCCGTCCGAGCAACAAATACCTTGTTCTCCTTGGGATCGTAGAAATAATAACCCTTAGTTTCCTTAGGGTAACCGACAAATATGCATTTCTCAGATCTGCTCTCCAGTTTCCCAGAGGCGAGCTTTTTGACATAAGCCTCGCAACCCCAGATCCTGATAAATGTCAAGCTAGGCTGTTTCCCATACCATAACTCATATGGCGTCTTTGAAACTGCCTTGGATGGCACTCGGTTTAGTACCTTTGCAGCTGTCTCCAGTGCAAAACCCCAAAAGGAGTATGGAAGAGTAGCCTGACTCATCATAGAACGAACCATGTCAAGTAACGTTCTATTTCTCCTCTCGGACACACCATTCCATTGCGGTGTTCCTGGCGGAGTGAGCTGTGAGATAATCCCACACTCCTTCAGATAGTCAGTAAATGCATGACTTAGGTATTCTCCACCTCGATCAGAACGAAGTGCCTTGATATTTCGGCCTAACTGATTTTGTACTTCATTTTTGAACTCTTTGAACTTGTCAAAAGATTCACTTTTATGTCTCATTAAATAGACATACCCATACCTACTAAAATCATCAGTAAAGGTAATGAAGTACAGATAGCCACCTCTGGCATGTTTACTAAAAGGCCCACACACATCACTGTGTATAAGGTCAAGTAAACCTGAAGCCCTTTGACCTTTGTTAAGAAAAGGAGACTTCGTCATTTTACCCATCAAACAAGCTTTGCATGTATCAATCTCCTCATAGGAGAAAGATCCCAGCAGTCCATGATCATGCAACCGCTTAATGCGTTTCTCGTTTATATGGCCTAAACGACTATGCCATAGCAAGGTGCTGTCATCAGCATACTTGGCTTTCTTATTATCAATGTTTTGTATAGAATTTTCCATGTCCAACATGTATAACCCATTGTTAATTGAACCAGTTCCATAAACAATATTATCATACGATAAAACACACTTTGAAATATTGCATTCAAAGGCAAAACCTTTCCTGACAAGAGCAGGAATAGAGATAATATTTTTGGTAATACTCGGTACAAAATAACAATTGTTTAATTCCAATACAATGCCAGATGGTAAACAAATGAAATAGTCTCCTACAGCAACAGCAGCAACCCGTGCCCCGTTTCCAACGCGTAGGTCTACCTCATGCTGTCCCACCTGCCTTCTTCTCTTGAGTTCCTGTACATTTGAACAAATGTGAACTCCACATGCAGTGTCCAACACCCATGAAATAGAGGAAGAAGATAACATGACCTCAGTCACATATATACCTGAGCCAGAAGCGATGCTTCCCCTCTTATCTCCTTGGAGCGCTTTACAGTCCTTTTTCCAGTGACCCAGCTGGCCACAGTGGAAACACCTGTTGTCCTTTGACCGCTTCACCTTCTGTTTCAGAGCCTTGCTGTAATTCTTGACAGGGGCTTTGCCCTTCTTCCCCTTCTTCTTGTTCCTGGAAGGAACCATTAAGACAGAGATTGAAGGCTTTCCCTTCAGAGTTTCCTCAGTTGTCAAGAGCATATTCAACAGCTCTGCCGGTGTACAATCGATTTTGTTCATATTAAAGTTAATGATGAACGCATCGAAAGAGGGCGGGAGAGACTGCAGAATAATATCCACAGCAAGCTCCTGGTTGATGGTATGCCCCAGTTTCTCCAGAGCCTCCTTGTGCCCAATCATCTTGAGCACGTGAGCTCCCACTGGGCTCCCTTCAGCCAGTTTGCTCTGAAAGAAGAGCTTTGTCAGATTATAGCGTTCTGTCCTCGCCTGTGAAGCATACAGCATCTTGAGGTTCGCTATAATTTCTATAGCCGACATATCCTCATGCTGACGCTGCAGCGGTGGCGTCATAGACCCTAGCATCAGGCAAGCGACATCAATGCTATCATTGACGTGCTTTTCATAGGCATCGCGAACCGCCCTTGCGGCGTTCGCAGCGGGTTGAGGCGGCACTGCCGTCTCGAGGACATACAGTTTCCTCTCTGCCTTAAGAACGATCTTAAGGTGTCCGAACCAGTCAGAGAAGTTCGGCCCAGCAAACTTCTCCCTTTCCAGTAGGGATCGCACATTGAAGCTCATGGTGTTCGTTGCTGCAGGTATCTACAACAATGCAAGAACAGCAAGGTCAGTATCAATGTTCAGAATCAATCCAGGACTTAAGAAAGATTCTTTTCTCACTATTTTGTCTGACTGAAAAATCCAGTAAACAGTCCGAAAGAGTAACACTCTTTTAGTGAGATGGGATCCAGATTTCATACTTGGTCTCCGCGTCCCGCTCAGGCGAGATAAGATGCACAGAGAGTACAAGCACTAATCTCTGGTAGGTAGTCCCTGCCAATCACCAACCCGTGTGATTCCCCTTCATCTGGGCAATCCAGCAGACTGTGCCAACTGAGTTGGTACAACACAATCTCTGACCCCACAGATGGCTACCTCCATGTGCTACCATATGCGCCACATATGTAGCCTACATGGTCAAGCTGACCTGACCTACTCCCTGGACCACCACGTGCTATGCTGAGCAACGAGAAGCGATAAATCCCTTCTCTGTAACACGTAGGTGAAATCACACACCGTCTGAAGATAGATGGACGTGCCCACTGAGTGGGTACAACACGGCTCCAACGATAGTCAGAACAGTGAGGTTTCTGTTGGGGTATGCCCTTAAGGCTAATGTTTGAGGCCTTGGGATTGTAAAAGTATCATGTAATAAACTCTTATGTTTATAAAAGGCATGGTTATTATTCAGGTTGTTACCTTGTCTGCTGTAATAAGTGTACTTCTGAATAATGTCTCAAAGCTGTTCAGCTAGGCTGACAGGCTATAAGTCCTTAGTCGAGATATCTTGGTGAACATGAGACAGCCTTGATATGATTGAGACTGATATGAGTGCTAATCTTATAGGATGCTTCGAGCATGGAATAAGATGTAGACTCATGGGTACATTGGATGTACTGGACAGACCCTACTGGGATATTCCATTGCTTGTCACAATGTGAATGATCCTTGTAAGCAGCAAGTGGCACATGTCCTTTGACTTGAGATCACTTGTGTTTCTGAATGATGATTGTCATTGTCTTGAGGTAGTTCAATATCATTTGAAACATAATGATTATAGACTATCTTGGATGGTGAGCTTGAATCAGGTTAGGGCACTAGTGATAGATAAAGGATTGCCGTCTCCTTGTTCAAGGAGTGTGATGTTCTAAAGGGCCCCCCTTATATGAGATGATTGAGGAAGTGTATGGCCATACCCAGATGACTATGTGCATCTGATCTAATCATGCTCATCGTATTGGAGTTACAAGCTTGACCCGCTTGTCCAATAAGAACATCCAGTGGCAAAGGACACATGTATGCCTTGTGAATTGAGTCACACTTGTGCCATGGTTTGGGTGTAGTCTTGGAAGACTTTTTCCTTTATATCGGGAGACAGTGATGTGTTGCTAGATACCCCTCACTGGTCGTGATAACAAAAGTTATCGTTACCGACATTTAAAGGAAACCCTTAGGGTCGCACAATTTGGTCATATGGCTTGCTTAAGTCAGATCGTGTGGACTGAATTGTTTCGGTTCAGTTTAAAGGGATTTAATCTCTGATTGTAAGTGAGATCTGGTCTGATCATGTTTGATTGATTAGGGCTTGAGATCGGTAAGCTTCGATCGAGAGAGATGATGCTAGATCGGTGAGATCAAGAGCATTGTGAGATGAACGGTTAGATTGCAAACCTTAGGGTTTGGTTGATCTAGACCGATTTGGCTTGGGCCGGTTTGGTTTGGCTTTTGGTCCAAACACATTTGCTTTGAACCGGTTCAAGGGCTTGAACGCATGGTTCATTGTTTAAGGCGTTTTGTGGAGTTTAAGATCGGTTTAGAGATCTTAAACGCATGGCTTAATGTTTTTCCTAATTTGGAAAGTCGTAAGCGCATGTCTCTTTGAACGCAAATGACAAGTGAACGCTCCATTCACTCTCGGCCTTCGCTTGCTCTCGTGACGAGACATTGGTGAAGGAGACGACATCTTGGAGAAAGGATCGGCCAAGCAAAGAAGTCTTCATCTCTTTCCTATACTCGATCAAAGACATCTTGGCATTCTTGCTAGCACAAGAGGTGCGCAAGTGAGGAGTCTTCATCACCTTTGTGTGTGAACTTTCGGAGGAGATCAAGTTTGCTCTCTTCTTCCAAGCCGACCTCCAACCTTATGGCTATGGTATAGATCTCAACTCATAGCTTCATGTTGATTATATAGTTCATATGCGATCTACTTGAAGCCCTTTTTCCGCTATGCATGCTAGATGCGCATGTTTAGGGTTTCAACCCCTAATGTTTACGGTTTCCTACAATTGGTATCAGAGGGAGGCTCTCCATATGATCTATATGATTGCTAGAAGTGTTATGTGATCCATGCTTGTTGCGCTTACTTGATGCTTTGCTTTCATGATGCATGGTTACATGTACTTGTAGATTGCGCTTGTATCATGCTAACATGCAGCTTGCGCTTGTATCATGGGCTATGTATGCGCTCCCCCTTGAAGGGGACCCCCTCAAGTTTGCGCTCCCCCTAGAAGGGGACCCCCTTAGATCTAAGGGTTATCAACTTTGTTTGATGTTAGCGCATGTTCTAAGGTTTTTCTAAAACTTACATCTTGTGCGCTTCATTAGATCTAAGGTGCCACTACATTAAACCCTTAGATGGGTTGATGGGGTTGAAGTCACCACTAGGTTAGATCCAAGTCTGATCAGACCATCTGACAGCTCAGATGGGTTAACCTGATAGCACCTATGCGCAAGCACAAGGTGGCTATAGGTTGACTGCATCTAGGGCGTGTAGCGAGGTCTGGTTGAGACACTACTGAACACACTTGAGTTAGGCCCGGGGTCACACCCGCTTGCCAAAACTCATGGGGGTAGTTCAGCCCTTGGCGCATGCATGGTTGACCATTAGGTCAACTCGGGTCAGTTAGGACTCGGTGCATGCAAGGGCAAAGGATCTAACTAGATGGATGAGTGGATCCCCATCAATGGACCATTGTAAGGTTGTAGGGCTCATAAGGAAATTAAAATTGATGCCATGGGGTTTTCAAAACTTTTAATTTCAAGATGATTGGATCACATGTTGATTGAACCATATGCTTGTTTATTTAGTCTTGTGTGGGTTGCCCAATTGTGTGCTGTGCTGGGGCCTGCGTGCCTGGACTTAAAAATTGTAAATTAATTTGTGATCTGCGAATCACATTGTACTTAATTTATAATATGTTGTTGACCTGCGAGTCAACCTTGTCTAGATAGATCAAATGTACTTTGATTAGACAAGAACAAAGGCACACATCCAAGAGGGGCATTCACCTGGTGGTGCACCTGAGGTGCTCTTGGCGCTAGGGCACTGGGTTGGACCAGATGAGATGCAATGAAGCTCAAGTGAAGACTTAAGTAATCTTAAGGTCTTACTAGGGTTCATGGGCTTTTACCACATAAGATCATGCTTTCTACTTATTGCTAATAATTAGAATTGCATATTTATGTTTATCTTCTGCTATAGCCATAGGACATGCCTGATAGTAAGAAGATAAAAGACCGTTAAAATCCAACGCTAACATATCAAGCTCGTAAGCCTTCTGACGCGAAACCTCATCTTTCTGACTATCGTTGGAGCCGTGTTGAACCCACTCAGTGGGCACGTCCATCTATCTTCAGACGGTGCTGGATTTCACCTGCGTGTTACAGAGTTGGGATTTATCCCCTCTCGTTGCTCAGCATAGCACGTGGTGGTCCAGGGAGTAGGTCAGGTCAGCTTGACCATGTAGGCTACATATGTGGCGCATATGGTAGCACATGGAGGCAGCCATCTCTGGGATCAGAGACTGTGTTGTACCAACTCAGTTGGCACAGTCTGCTGGATTGCCAAGATGAAGGGGAATCGCACGGGTTGGCGATTGGCTGGGACAGCCTACCAGAAACTAGTGCTTGTCATCTCTGTGCATCTTATCTCGCCTGAGCGGGACGCGGAGACCAAGTATGAAATCTGGATCCCATCTCACTAAAAGAGTGTTACTCTTTCGGACTGTTTACTGGATTTTTCAGTCAGACAAAATAGTGAGAAAAGAATCTTTCTTAAGTCCTGGATTGATTCTGAAACATTGATACTGACCTTGCTGTTCTTGCTTGTTGTAGATTCCTGCAGCAACGAACACCATGAGCTTCAATGTGCGATCCCTACTGGAAAGGGAGAAGTTTGCTGGGCCGAACTTCTCTGACTGGTTCGGACACCTTAAGATTGTTCTTAAGGCAGAGAGGAAACTGTATGTCCTCGAGACGGCGATACCGCCGCAGCCCGCTCCGAACGCCGCAAGGGCGGTTCGGGATGCCTACGAAAAGCACGTCAATGATAGCATTGATGTCGCTTGCCTGATGCTAGCGTCTATGACGCCACCGCTGCAGCGTCAGCATGAGGATATGTCGGCTATAGAAATTATAGCGAACCTCAAGATGCTGTATGCTGCACAGGCGAGGACAGAACGCTATAATCTGACAAAGCTCTTCTTTCAGAGCAAACTGGCTGAGGGGAGCCCAGTGGGAGCTCACGTGCTCAAGATGATTGGGCACAAGGAGGCTCTGGAGAAACTGGGGCATACCGTCAACCAGGAGCTTGCTGTAGATATTATTCTGCAGTCTCTTCCGCCTTCTTTCGATGCGTTCATCATTAACTTTAATATGAACAAAATCGATTGTACGCCGGCAGAGTTGCTGAATATGCTCTTGACAACTGAGGAAACTCTGAAGGGTAAGCCTTCAACCTCTGTCTTAATGGTTCCTTTTAGGAACAAGAAGAAGGGGAAGAAGGGCAAGGCCCCTGTCAAGAATTACAGCAAGGCCCTGAAACAGAAGGTTAAGCGGTCAAAGGACAACAGGTGTTTCCATTGTGGCCAGCTGGGTCACTGGAAAAAGGACTGTAAAGCGCTCCAAGGAGATAAGAGGGGAAGCATCGCTTCTGGCTCAGGTATATATGTGACTGAGGTCATGTTATCTTCTTCTACTATTTCATGGGTGTTGGACACTGCATGTGGAGTTCACATTTGTTCAAATGTACAGGAACTCAAGAGAAGAAGGCAGGTGGGACAGCATGAGGTAGACCTACGAGTTGGAAACGGGGCACGGGTTGCTGCTGTTGCTGTAGGAGACTATTTCATTTCTTTACCATCTGGCATTGTATTAGAATTGAACAATTGTTATTTTGTACCGAGTATCACAAAGAATATTATCTCTATTCCTGCTCTTGTCAGGAAAGGATTTGCCTTTGAATGCAAGACTTCAAAGTGTGTTTTATCTCATGATAATATTGTGTATGCAACTGGTTCAATTAACAATGGGTTATACATGTTGGACATGGAAAATTCTATACAAAACATTGATAATAAGAAAGCCAAGTATGCTGATGACAGCACCTTGCTATGGCATAGTCGTTTAGGCCATATAAACGAGAAGCGCATTAAGCGGTTGCATGATCATGGACTGCTGGGATCATTCTCCTATGAGGAGATTGATACATGCAAAGCTTGTTTGATGGGTAAAATGACGAAGTCTCCTTTTCTTCACAAAGGTCAGAGGACTTCAGGTTTACTTGACCTTATACACAGTGATGTGTGTGGGCCTTTTAGTAAACATGCCAGAGGTGGCTATCAGTACTTCATTACCTTTACTGATGATTTCAGTAGGTATGGATATGTCTATTTAATGAGACATAAAAGTGAATCTTTTGACAAGTTCAAAGAGTTCAAAAATGAAGTACAAAATCAGTTAGGCCGAAATATCAAGGCACTTCGTTCTGATCGAGGTGGTGAATACCTAAGTCATGCGTTTACTGACTATCTGAAGGAGTGTGGGATTATCTCACAGCTCACTCCGCCAGGAACACCGCAATGGAATGGTGTGTCCGAGAGGAGAAATAGAACGTTACTAGACATGGTTCGTTCTATGATGAGTCAGGCTACTCTTCCATACTCCTTTTGGGGTTTTGCACTGGAAACAGCTGCAAAGGTACTAAACCGAGTGCCATCCAAGGCAGTTTTAAAGACGCCATATGAGTTATGGTATGGGAAACAGCCTAGCTTGACATTTATCAGGATCTGGGGTTGCGAGGCTTATGTCAAAAAGCTCGCCTCTGGGAAACTAGAGAGCAGATCTGATAAATGTATCTTTGTCGGTTACCCTAAGGAAACTAAGGGTTATTATTTCTACGATCCCAAAGAGAACAAGGTGTTTGTTGCTCGGCCGGCCATATTTCTTGAGAAGGAGTTTCTTCTGCAAGAGGCCAGTGGGAGAGAAATAAAGCTGGATGAGAATCCAGAGGAAGGACAAAGTAGTCAAGCACAGTTGGATGAGCCTGAGCCGGTAGATCAGGTTATTGAGCAACCTGAGGCTCTGATATCACGGGAACCGCGAAGATCGGGTAGGATCCGTCGTCAGCCTGAGCGCTATGACGGAGTCTACATCATTGATAATGATGAACCCCTCACTTATGCGGATGCGGTCAGTGGACCGGAGTCAGCTAGATGGCTTGAAGCTATGCGAGCCGAAATGGACTCCATGTCAGATAACCAGGTCTGGGATTTGGTTGATCCGCCTCCGGGAGTAATCCCTATAGGCTGTAAATGGATCTTCAAGAAGAAGATTGACATGGATGGTAACGTGGTTACCTATAAAGGCAGGCTAGTTGCGAAAGGTTTCAAACAAATCTACGGGATAGATTATGATGAAACTTTCTCTCCTGTAGCCATGTTTAAGTCTATTCGGATTCTTTTCGCGATAGCAGCATATTACGACTATGAGATCTGGCAGATGGATGTGAAAACAGCTTTCCTTAATGGAAATCTGGATGAGGATGTGTATATGACACAACCGGAAGGTTTCACTAATCCAGCAGATCGTCATAAAATATGCAAGTTAAAGAAGTCCATTTATGGACTGAAACAAGCATCAAGAAGCTGGAACATTCGTTTTGATGAATCAATCTCTGAGTTTGGTTTCATCAAGAACGAAGATGACCCGTGTGTATATAAGAGGTTTAGTGGGAGCGTAATTACATTCCTAATCCTCTACGTCGATGATATCTTGATCATTGGAAATGATATTCCTGAACTGCATGCTGTTAAGGCATGGTTAGGAAAATGTTTCCAGATGAAAGATTTAGGAGAAGCAGCCTATGTACTAGGTGTGAAGATCTACCGGGATAGATCTAAGAGGCTTCTCGGGCTGTGCCAGAGTACTTACATCGATAAAGTCCTGGAGAGATTCCATTTAGAGAATTCTAAACGTGGATATCTTCCAGTCAGACATGGTCTGAATCTTTCGAAGAGTCAGTGTCCACAAACACAGACTGAGAAAGATGACATGGACAATACGCCTTATGCTTCGGCTATTGGGTCCATTATGTATGCGATGCTGTGTACTCGCCCAGACGTCGCTTACGGGTTAAGCGTAACCAGTCGATTCCAAAGTAATCCAGGTTTGGCGCACTGGATTGCGGTCAAGAACATCTTAAAATATCTGCGGAGGACCAAAGATATGTTCTTGATATATGGTGGTCAGGAAGAACTCAGTATAGAGGGATATACTGACGCTTCGTTCCAGTCGGACCAGGATGATTTCCGATCGCAATCAGGCTATGTTTTTAGCTTGAATGGTGGAGCAGTGGTGTGGAAAAGTTTCAAACAGACAACTGTTGCTGATTCCACAACAGAAGCCGAGTATGTTGCAGCCTCGGAAGCATCCAAGGAGGCAGTGTGGATTCGTAAGTTCGTGAGAGAACTTGGTGTCGTTCCTTCGAGTGCAGATCCTTTGGTTATCTTCTGTGATAACACTGGAGCTATAGCACAAGCAAAGGAACCACGGTCGCACCAGAAGTCCAAGCACATACAGAGACGGTTTCACTTGATCCGGGAGATCATTGATCGTGGCGAGATCAAAATATGCAAGGTTCATACAGATGACAATCTGGCAGACCCGCTTACCAAGCCTCTGGCGCAGCAGAAGCATGAGAAGCACTGTAATAATATGGGTTTGAGATTTCTCAACCATTAGATTAAGTGCAAGTGGGAGATTGTTGGGGTATGCCCTTAAGGCTAATGTTTGAGGCCTTGGGATTGTAAAAGTATCATGTAATAAACTCTTATGTTTATAAAAGGCATGGTTATTATTCAGGTTGTTACCTTGTCTGCTGTAATAAGTGTACTTCTGAATAATGTCTCAAAGCTGTTCAGCTAGGCTGACAGGCTATAAGTCCTTAGTCGAGATATCTTGGTGAACATGAGATAGCCTTGATATGATTGAGACTGATATGAGTGCTAATCTTATAGGATGCTTCGAGCATGCAATAAGATGTAGACTCATGGGTACATTGGATGTACTGGACAGACCCTACTGGGATATTCCATTGCTTGTCACAATGTGAATGATCCTTGTAAGCAGCAAGTGGCACATGTCCTTTGACTTGAGATCACTTGTGTTTCTGAATGATGATTGTCATTGTCTTGAGGTAGTTCAATATCATTTGAAACATAATGATTATAGACTATCTTGGATGGTGAGCTTGAATCAGGTTAGGGCACTAGTGATAGATAAAGGATTGCCGTCTCCTTGTTCAAGGAGTGTGATGTTCTAAAGGGCCCCCCTTATATGAGATGATTGAGGAAGTGTATGGCCATACCCAGATGACTATGTGCATCTGATCTAATCATGCTCATCGTATTGGAGTTACAAGCTTGACCCGCTTGTCCAATAAGAACATCCAGTGGCAAAGGACACATGTATGCCTTGTGAATTGAGTCACACTTGTGCCATGGTTTGGGTGTAGTCTTGGAAGACTTTTTCCTTTATATCGGGAGACAGTGATGTGTTGCTAGATACCCCTCACTGGTCGTGATAACAAAAGTTATCGTTACCGACATTTAAAGGAAACCCTTAGGGTCGCACAATTTGGTCATATGGCTTGCTTAAGTCAGATCGTGTGGACTGAATTGTTTCGGTTCAGTTTAAAGGGATTTAATCTCTGATTGTAAGTGAGATCTGGTCTGATCATGTTTGATTGATTAGGGCTTGAGATCGGTAAGCTTCGATCGAGAGAGATGATGCTAGATCGGTGAGATCAAGAGCATTGTGAGATGAACGGTTAGATTGCAAACCTTAGGGTTTGGTTGATCTAGACCGATTTGGCTTGGGCCGGTTTGGTTTGGCTTTTGGTCCAAACACATTTGCTTTGAACCGGTTCAAGGGCTTGAACGCATGGTTCATTGTTTAAGGCGTTTTGTGGAGTTTAAGATCGGTTTAGAGATCTTAAACGCATGGCTTAATGTTTTTCCTAATTTGGAAAGTCGTAAGCGCATGTCTCTTTGAACGCAAATGACAAGTGAACGCTCCATTCACTCTCGGCCTTCGCTTGCTCTCGTGACGAGACATTGGTGAAGGAGACGACATCTTGGAGAAAGGATCGGCCAAGCAAAGAAGTCTTCATCTCTTTCCTATACTCGATCAAAGACATCTTGGCATTCTTGCTAGCACAAGAGGTGCGCAAGTGAGGAGTCTTCATCACCTTTGTGTGTGAACTTTCGGAGGAGATCAAGTTTGCTCTCTTCTTCCAAGCCGACCTCCAACCTTATGGCTATGGTATAGATCTCAACTCATAGCTTCATGTTGATTATATAGTTCATATGCGATCTACTTGAAGCCCTTTTTCCGCTATGCATGCTAGATGCGCATGTTTAGGGTTTCAACCCCTAATGTTTAGGGTTTCCTACAGTTTCGCGTCAGAAGGCATTACGCGCTTGATATTTTAGCGTTGGATTTTAACGGTCTTTTATCTTCTTACTATCAGGCAAATCCTATGGCTATAGCAGAAGATAAACACATGCAATTCTAATTATATCAACAATAAATAGAAAGCATGATCTTATGTGGTAAAAGCCCAAAGCCTAAGTAAGACCTTAAGATACTTAAGTCTTCACTTGTTCTTCTTGGGACTTTTGCATCTCATCTGGTCCAACCCAGGGCCCTAGCGCCAAGAGCACCTCAGGTGCGCCACCAGCTGAATGCCCCTCTTGGATGTGTGCCTTTGTGCTTTTGTCTAATCAAAATACATTTTGATCTATCTAGACAAGTTTGACTCGCAGGTCAAATATACAATAAATTAATTACAAATGTGACTCGCAGATCACAAAATAATATTAACTTATAATTAACCAGGCACGCAGGCCCCAGCACAGCACTCATTAGGGTAACCCACATAAGATTAAATAAACAAGCATATGGTATCAAATCAACATGTGATCCATCCATGAAATTAAATTTTGAAAAACCCCATGGTATCAATTTTAATTTCCTTATGTGCCCTACAACCTTACAATGGTCCATTGATAGGGATCCACTCATCCATCTAGTCAGATCCTCTGCCCTTGCATGCACCAAGTCCTAACTGACTTGAGTTGACCTAATGGTCAACCATGCATGTAGAAAGGGCTGAACCACCCTCATGAGTTTCGGCAAGCGGGTGTGACCCCGGGCCTAACTCATGTGTGTTCAGTAGTCGTCTCAACCAGACCTCGCTACACGCCCTGGATGCAGTCGACCTATAGCCACCTTGTGCTTGCGCACAGGTGCTATCTGGTCAACCCATCTAGGCTGTCAGATGGTCTGATCAGACTCTCTGGATCGGACCTAGAAGATGCTTTCAAACCCATCAACCCATCTAAGGATTTATAGTAGGGGCACCTTAGATCTAATCAGGCGCGCAAGATGTAAGTTTTATAAAACATCTAGAACATGCGCAAACAAACAACATGCTTCACTTGAGAAAACAAGATACACCCAATATCTAGCATGTTGATAACCCTTAGATCTAGGGGGTCCCCTTCAAGGGGGAGCGCAAATAGGGGGTCCCCTTCAAGGGGGAGCGCAAACTTCTTGTAACAATGATACAAGTGCAAACTAGACAATGTAAACCTTGCATCATGTAAACGCATGTAAACAAAGTACCAAGTAAGCGCAACATAGCATCATGTATGGATCACAAACACTTCAAAGCAATCATATAGATCATATCGAAAGCCTAGCTTTGATACCAATTGAAGGGTCCCTAATATAAGGGGGTGAAACCCTAATCATGCGCATCTAGCAAGCATGGCGGAAAGAGGGTTTCTAGAAGATCGCATATGATAACCATATGATCAACTTAAGGCTATGAGAAATCATACCAAAGCCATGAAGAGGATGGCGACTTGGAAGCGAGAGATCAAGATAGGTCTCCTCCACATTGTCGCACACAAAATGAGTGATGACTTGCTCCTTGGATGCTCCTTGTGCTAGCAAGGATCTCCAAGATGTCCTTGATCGAAATGGAAAGGAAGGGAACTTCTAGGTTGTGCTTGGCGAGACTTCCTCTCGTAGCTTTCATCAAGTCCTCTCCACCGAAAATTGGAGAAACCTTCACACGAGAGAATTCGGCAAGAGAGTAACCTCCCACACTAATGTGGAGGCGTTACACCATTTCCACTTCGAAACCGATTCCCAAAAATGGAAAGGTGTTAAAGCTCATGCGTTCACTCTTGAGTGAACCAAACGCTTAACTCATCTCCCATGAACCATGCGCTCAATCATGAGCCGGTTCTATTCGGTTTGGTCCAAGACCAATTAACCCAAGCCATATGGTCTAGATTAAACCCTAAAGGTTCAAAATCTAACCGTTCAATTCTTGATGCTCCTGATCTCACCGATCTAGCATCATCTCTCTCGATCGAAGCTTACCGATCTCAAGCCCTAATCAATCAAACATGATCAGACCAGATCTCACTTACAATCAGAGATAAAATCCCTTTAAACTGAACCCAAACGATTCAGTCCACACGATCTGACTCAAGTAAGCCATATCATCAAATTGTGCGACCCTGAGGGTTTCCTTTAAATGTCGGTAACGACAACTCACGTTATCACGATCAGTGAGGGGTATCTAGCAACACATCACTGTCTCCCGATATAAAGGAAAGAGTCTTCCAAGACTACACCCAAAACACAGCACAAGTGTGAATGCAACTTCACACGGCATGCATGTGTCCTTTGCCACTGGATGTTCTCATTGGACAAGCGTGTCAAGCTTGTAACTCCAATATGATGAGCATGATTAGATCAGATGAACATAGTCACCTGGGTATGGCCATACACTATCTCAACCATCTCATACAGGGGGGGCCCTTTAGAACATCACACTCCTTGAACAAGGAGACGGCAATCCTTTATCTATCACTAGTGTTCTAACCTGACTCATGATCATTATCCAAGATAGTTTATAATCATTATGTTTCAAATGATATTGAACTACCTCAAAACAATGACAATCATCATTTAGTAACACAAGTGATCTCAAGTCAAAGGACATGTGCCACTTAGTGCAAACAAGGATCATTCATATTGTGACAAGCAATTGAATATCCTAGTAGGGTCTGTCCAGTACATCCAATGTACCCATGAGTCTACATCTTATTCCATGCTCGAAGCATCCTATAAGATTAGCACACATATTAGTCTCAATCATATCAAGGCTGTCTCATGTTCACCAAGATATATCGACTAAGGACATATGCATGTCAGCCTAGCTGAACAGCTTTGAGACATTATTCAGAAGTACACTTATTACAGCAGACAAGGTAACAACCTGAACAATAACCATGCCTTTATAAACACAAGAGTTTATTACATGATACTATTACAATCCCAAAGGCCTCAAACATTAGCCTTAAGGGCATACCCCAACACTGCCGAGATCAAGGTGGATGAGATCCTTTAGAGCCTCGCCAAGAGTAAGCAAAGTCCTTCAAGGTTGGATGCGTTGAGAGCTTGAGAAGAAGGGGGGGAGAAGGGAAAGGGCTCGGCCCTTTAGAGGAGAGGAGAGGTAGAAACTTCTTTAGGCGACACAAGCACCAATGCTAACACAAGGATTCTTTTCACTAGGCAACTAATAGACAAAGAGAGGGGAGGTTACAATTTATAGGCTCAACAAGCCATGGGCAAGGGTGACATTTCACCCTAGGCGCAAATCACAACATTATGGAGGAAATTAATGCTCAATAAAAACATTTCCATCCTCAATTTCGAATTTCAAATTCTTTCTTTCTTGTAGCCGAATTCTCTTGGGCTCCTTCCTTCTTTGCTTGGATGAGATGGCGCCTCTTGCATTGGATTCATTTGAATTCAAAAAACTTCCTTCAAGATGCATGGGCGGCTAGAGGCTTCCAAAGGTGGCTCCTCAAATTGGGGATCTAGATGATGATCCCTTGATTTGTGGATCTAGATTGATCCTTGATGGCTAGGCGCATTGATGGCTCTTCACTTGGCAATTTGTGGGCTGGTTTCTCTCATTCGAAATCTTCTTCATATTAGGTGGCGCCTTGGTTAATTTGGAAGGTGGAGTTGCATTCATTGTAAGCCCCTTCAACTTGAAGTCTTTAGTTGAAGTAGTTGAAGTGCCTCCTTCCATAATTGGAGCTTTACTTGAGTGGCTTAGCTTGAGCTTCCTAGCTTCCCTTGAGCTGGGCTATAACCTGCCCAATTATTGACACAAAAACCAGTAGACTATTCTAGGAAGTAATGCATGACCAAATAAGGAAACTTCACAATGCACTAGGGCTTTTATTCAAGGCAAATAAGGAAACTACAAATAAGGAAAGAAAGGTGACCTAGGATGAAAAGCCATATCTGAGGGGCTTCCTCCTAGTCCTTCCAGACCTTCTTGGGGCAGGGTTGGTCCCTCCATCATTTCTCCCCGGGTGGGAAGAATTCTCCTCTGGAGAATTATCCTTGTACCCTTGGAGTAATTCCGGAGCGGCCTGTGCCAACTCTTCTTCGGGAAGCCAAGCCTCCTCACCCGACGTAAATTTAACACGGTAAAACACTTGTACCTTGTCTGGGGTGAGTCGGGTCTGATCTTCAAGTATGCTCTGTAGCTCAGGCCTGTCAGTCAACTCCTCGATGTGCACCGGCTCCTCATAGTGCGTGAGATCCTCCACATTGACAGTGGTGGGGATCCCCAAGTCCGGTGGTAGATCCAAGATGTAGGCGTTGTCGTTGATCTTTTCTACAATGGTGAATGGCCCGATTCCTTTTGGGTCCAACTTGCGGCCAGATCCATGGATGCGCTCCTCCCTGACCCGCAGTATAACCTGTTCACCTACAGAGAATTTCCTTTCTCGGCGTTTTTTGTTAGCACTCTTGCGATAGGAATTTACAGCATCAAGCATTTGACAATGTATTTCATGATGTAAATGGGACATGTGAGTAGCAAAATCTTTAGCAGACATTGAAATATGAGAGTGCCTAGGTAAAGGAAATAAATCAACAGGTTTTCTGGGTTGGTACCCTAAGTTGGCCTGAAAAGGGGACAATCCTGTGGTTTTGTTGACAACACTATTATAGGAGAACTCGGCAATGGGCAACAGCTTATCCCATGTGCCTGGGTGCTCTCCTACCAAACTCCTCAAAATACTCCCCAGTGATCGATTGACCACTTCGGTCTGCCCATCCGTCTGAGGATGATAGGCCGTGGAGAATTTGAGTTTGGTTCCCAACATAGCCCACAGGGTTTTCCAGAAATGTCCAACAAACCTGGAATCCCTATCAGAAACTATAGTCAGAGGGGTACCTCTATGTTTAACAACCTCTTTAAAAAATAACCTAGCTACATGTGATGCATCTGTGGTTTTGTAGCAAGGTATAAAGTGTGCCATCTTGGTAAACCTATCCACTACGACAAAAATGGAGTCATGTCTGGAGGGAGTCCTTGGTAAACCTAAGATGAAGTCCATGCTAAGATCTTGCCATGGTGCTTGAGGGATTGGTAGGGGCGTGTACAGACCATAGTTATGTTTCTGAGTTTTTCTGGTCTGGTAGGTCCTACAATGTTTGACAATCTTAGCTACATCCCTATTGAGGTTCGGCCAGAAGAACCGTTCCTCCACTAAGGCTTGAGTCTTGTCCCGGCCATGGTGCCCGGCAGACCCTCCTCCGTGGATCTCCCAAACAAGGAAGTCTCGGATTGAGGTCTTGGGAATGCACAACTTTGGCCCAAGAAACAGAAACTCATCCCTTAGGGTATAGAGGGGATGACTCAAAGGATCTATGCTAAGCTCAGAATAAATGCTTGAAAAATCAGGGCATTCTAGGTATTCATGCTTCATACGATCAAATCCAACTACTTCAACAGATAAAGTTTGCATAAGTAAAACTACTCTACTCAAAGCATCAGCAACTTTATTTTCAGTTCCAGATTTATGTTTCAAAACAAAAGTATACTGTTGAAGGTACTCTACCCATTTAGCATGCCTAGCATTTAATTTCTTTTGAGCATTTAGAAAAGATAAAGCTTGGTGGTCACTATTTAGAATAAATTCGTTGTGTATCAGATAGTGTCTCCAGTGCCTTAAAGATTGGACTACAGCATAGAATTCCTTATCATAGGTGGTATACCTTTGCTTGGCCTCTAAGCAGTCTTGGGTAAAGGCACGGGACCTTATGAGTTGGATGGTCGGTTTAGGTTCCTTAGGTTCCTCTATCCTACCCTTGTTGGTGGCAGCCTTGAGTTCCTTAGGCATGGAAGGCTTCAGTTTGATCTTTTGCCCGTCATGGCTAAAGACATAGGTGTTAGTCCGACCGTAGTGGATAACATCCATATCGTATAACCACGGGCGACCGAGTAAGACTTGGGCGACATCCATGGTTATGACGTCACACCAAATCTTGCCTTGGTAGATGGCAAACTGAAGGGGCACTAAGCACCTATGGGTGACTGGGACGCTAGATTGATTGACCCAGGATATGCTATAGGGATTGGGGTGCGGTTCTGCCTTAAGGTTGAATTTTACTAAGGCTGTGTGAGAGACTGCGTTCAGACTACTTCCCCCATCTATCACTACTTTGCACATGTTGCCATTGCATTTCGTGTAGGTGTGAAAAATACTGGTCCTACGCCAGTCCTCGGTTGGGGTAGGTTTGATTAGGGTGCACCTAACCACTCCTAATGTGTCGTGGGTTTGTTCTTCACTACTATCATAAGCTAGTTCTTCCCAAACCGTACAACCAGAGTCAGGGTTATGGATTTCCTCATGGTTTTCCTCATAGGTTTCTTCATGTTTTTCCTCACCTAAGTACAGGACTCTCTTGGGACAGTCTTTCATATAGTGTCCTACTTGGTTGCAAGCATGGCAAGTGACTCTAGGTTCTTGGACAGTCCTAGGTCTAGAGGGTGTTGGTGTTGGGGCTTTGGGTTGAGAGCTAGAGGGACTTGAGGAGGGCGCCTTAGGGTAAGTTCTAGGGGAACTTAACTCTCTCCTAAAGGCTCTCTTTATGTTTTCCTCTACCTCTAAGGCTCTTTGGTAGGCGACTTCCCTAGACTCTATTTGGAAATAGGTCATTCCCCTTTTGATCTCGGGTCTAAGTCCATTCTTGTACCTACTAAGGGAGACATGGGGTTCCTCATGGATGCCACTCCTTAAAAGGAGTTCATCAAACCTAGTGGTGTATTGGGTGACATTTAGGCTACCTTGGACTAGGCTCATGGCTTCATCAATAATCTTAAGTTGGAAATAGGGAGGGACATATTTTTCCCTAAGTTTGTCTCGCATGTCTTCCCATCTCTCAATAGGAGGGCGCCTAAACAACTCTATGTTCTTCTCTATGCTTGTCCAGTATAACCTAGCAGTACCTTCTAAGAGGCATCGGGTGAACCTAACCTTGGATTGACTAGGCATCATGCTCCAGTCAAAATACCGTTCGAGTTTATCTACCCAATCTAAGAATTCTCTGGGGTCAAGGGAACCACTAAAGGTTGGTGGTGAGAGTTTGATGTTGCGTTGCACTTCATCCTCTCTAGGTCTGTGGTAGGGTTGAGCACGTGGCTCATTCCACTCAGGGTCTTGGTCCTCCCTAGGATGATCTCTATTGTTTTGGGTGGGTGGTTCTAGGATGGGTCCACTTGAGGTGCGACTAGGGGTTCTAGAACCTCTATTTGTCTCTAGGTTTTGCATCCTTGTTTCCATTTGGTCAAACCTCTCTATCATCATCTGATACATCCTATCAATTCTGTCAGGTTCATTTTCAGGGTGGTTATTGTAATTTGCACCAGATCTAGTAGTCATTGTGGTAGTAGTTTTGAAAACAAAAGTAGTTTTGAAAATAAGGCTGCTAAAAGTATTATGATAAGTATAGTAGCAGATTATGAAATCACTTCTTTAAAACACCTAGGTCCAAGAAAAGTCTTAGAAGTTGAAAATTAGTTTTGAGGCTAAAATTCTATTCTAAGATAGGCTCTGATACCAAACTGATGGAGGGGGATCACTCACAAGTAAGGGTGCATTCAAACAACGCTTTGAGAAAATAATTTTTTGTATTTTTAGATAAAACCCGAATTTACTCTAACGAAGTTGGAAAATATTTTTGTATTTTATAAGTAGAAGAAAACGACACTAAACTATTTAGACTACCAAAAGAAATAGCAATTAAACTACAAATTGAAAGACTAGTAGGAATACTCACAGTGCGATCCTTGAGCATAGAAGGATCGTATCGTCCCGATCTTCAACGGTCCTACTCTGATGGAAGGTATTGCATCATTACAAACAAGCACAGACAAACGAGATCCGCACACACCACGGATTCATATTACAAAGCAAAACTAAGGGGGAGGTTAAGCCTCACAAGTTCCCTTAACACTTTAACTAAGGAGAAAGAGGGGGAAAGAAGGAAGCCTTGCGCTTAGGGAAAGATTCCTCCAACTCCTTGCGTCACCTTCAAATGAAATTCAGATTAGTGTAGGGTCAAGTTCTAAAAACTATAGATGGAAGAGGGGAAAGAACTTAGCCGATATTGAAGTCTTGTTGGTGTTGCCTTCATGCTAGCCGAAAGTGAAAGAACTATGAAGAGTCTTTGTTGCTGCCGAGATCAAGGTGGATGAGATCCTTTAGAGCCTCGCCAAGAGTAAGCAAAGTCCTTCAAGGTTGGATGCGTTGAGAGCTTGAGAAGAAGGGGGGGAGAAGGGAAAGGGCTCGGCCCTTTAGAGGAGAGGAGAGGTAGAAACTTCTTTAGGCGACACAAGCACCAATGCTAACACAAGGATTCTTTTCACTAGGCAACTAATAGACAAAGAGAGGGGAGGTTACAATTTATAGGCTCAACAAGCCATGGGCAAGGGTGACATTTCACCCTAGGCGCAAATCACAACATTATGGAGGAAATTAATGCTCAATAAAAACATTTCCATCCTCAATTTCGAATTTCAAATTCTTTCTTTCTTGTAGCCGAATTCTCTTGGGCTCCTTCCTTCTTTGCTTGGATGAGATGGCACCTCTTGCATTGGATTCATTTGAATTCAAAAAACTTCCTTCAAGATGCATGGGCGGCTAGAGGCTTCCAAAGGTGGCTCCTCAAATTGGGGATCTAGATGATGATCCCTTGATTTGTGGATCTAGATTGATCCTTGATGGCTAGGCGCATTGATGGCTCTTCACTTGGCAATTTGTGGGCTGGTTTCTCTCATTCGAAATCTTCTTCATATATAGGTGGCGCCTTGGTTAATTTGGAAGGTGGAGTTGCATTCATTGTAAGCCCCTTCAACTTGAAGTCTTTAGTTGAAGTAGTTGAAGTGCCTCCTTCCATAATTGGAGCTTTTACTTGAGTGGCTTAGCTTGAGCTTCCTAGCTTCCCTTGAGCTGGGCTATAAACCTGCCCAATTATTGACACAAAAAACCGAGTAGGACTATTCTAGGAAGTAATGCAATGACCAAATAAGGAAACTTCACAATGCACTAGGGCTTTTATTCAAGGCAAATAAGGAAACTACAAATAAGGAAAGAAAGGTGACCTAGGGATGAAAAGCTCATATCTGAGGGGCTTCCTCCTAGTGCCTTCCAGACCTTTCTTGGGGTAGGGTTCGGTCCCTCCATCATTTCTCCTCCGAGTGGGAAGAAATTTTCCTCTGGAGAATTATCCTTGTACCCTTGGAGTAATTCCGGAAGCGGCCTGTGCCCAACTCTTCTTCGGGAAGCCCAAGCCTCCTCACCCGACGTAAATTTAACACGGTAAAACACTTGTACCTTGTCTGGGGTGAGTCGGGTCTGATCTTCAAGTATGCTCTGTAGCTCAGGGTGGCAGATGTGCATTGACTATCGGAAGTTGAATGCCATCACCTGAAAAGATCATTTTTTCCCTTTCTTTTTATTGACCATGAAGGACCCCTTTTCGAGAGGGGGGGCGAAAAACCCTATTAGGGTGGGCGCATAAAATTTTGCAAGCGGAAGAAGGGCTTTCAAAGATCTTTCTATTGCATATGATCAACTTAGATAGATGTGAGAATGATCCATACCGTCGCCATCTCTTGGATGGTGTCTTGGAAGAAGAAAGCAAAAGAGATCTCCTCCAAAGGCTGTCGCACACAAGAAGAAGAAGGCCTACTTCTTTGGGGCGATTTGTGCTAGCAATGCTCCAAAGCTTCCTCGATCGTTTGAGGGATGATGAGATGAAAATTTGGCCGAATCCTCTTGTCGTCAACCTTCACGCCACCAGCCGTGAGTCGTCTAATGCCAAGAGCGAATTCGCAAGAGGAATAGAGAGGAGGCGTTGCAAAGTGAACGTGGAAACGTTCCCACGTTGAAAACCGACCGAGAGTTCCCAAAATAGCAAGCCATGATTACGTGCGTTATGCGTTCACCAAGTGAACCATGCGCAACTCTCTTCTCCCACCTGAACCTTGCGCTCAACCCATGAGCCGGTTCAAGATGTTTGGTTCAATGACCAAACCAAATCAGCCCAAACATTAAGTCTAGATCGAATTAGACCCTAAGGTCCTAGATCTGACCATTCATCTCCAGATGCTTCTGATCTGATCGATCTAGCATCAACACTCTCGATCGAAGCTTACCGATCTCAAGCCCTAATCAATCAAACATGATCAGACCAGATCTCACTTACAATCAGAGTTTAAATCCCTTTAAACTGAACCGAAACAATTCAGTCCACACGATCTGACTTAAGTAAGCCATATCATCAAATTGTGCGACCCTGAGGGTTTCCTTTAAATGTCGGTAACGATAACTTACATTATCACGATCAGTGAGGGGTATCTAGCAACACATCACTGTCTCCCGATATAAAGGAAAGAGTCTTCCAAGACTACACCCAAAACACAGCTCAAGTGTGAATCCTTTTCACTAGGCTTCACTAGGCATACATATTTCCTTTGCCACTGGATGTTCTTATTGGACAAACGTGTCAAGCTTGTAGCTCCAATATGATGAGCATGATTAGATCAGATGAACACAGTCACCTGGGTATGGCCATACACTTT
The DNA here is from genome assembly GCA_027563935.2 of Costus lasius. Classification (NCBI taxonomy): domain Eukaryota; kingdom Viridiplantae; phylum Streptophyta; class Magnoliopsida; order Zingiberales; family Costaceae; genus Costus; species Costus lasius. The sequence continues at coordinate 52,281,248 of CM050449.1, forward strand.
CTCAATCATCTCAGCCGGGGGGGCCCCTTTAGAACACCACACTCCTTAAACAAGGAGACGGCAATCCTATGTCTATCACTAGTGCCCTAACCTGACTCATGATCATTATCCAAGATAGTCTATAATCATTATGTTTCAAATGATATTGAACTACCTCAAAATAATGACAATCATCATTTAGAAACACAAGTGATCTCAAGTCAGAGGAGATGTGCCACTTGTAGCAAACAAGGATTATTCACATTGTGACAAGCAATTGAATATCCTAGTAGGGTCTGTCCAGTACATCCAATGTACCCATGAGTCTACATCTTATTCCATGCTCGAAGCATCCTATAAGATTAGAACACATATTAGTCTTAACCATATCAAGGCTGTCTCATGTTCACCAAGATACATCGACTAAGGACATAACTGCACGTCAGCCTAGCTGAACAGCTTTGAGACATTATTCAGAAGAACATATATTGCAGCAGACAATGTAGCTTAACTGAATAACAACCATGCCTTTATAAACATAAGAGTTTATTACACGATACTTTTACAATCCCAAGGCCTCAAACATTAGCCTTAAGGGCATACCCCAACAATCTCCCACTTGCACTTAATCTAATGGTTGAGGAATCTCAAACCCATATTATTACAGTGCTTCTCATGCTTCTGCTGCGCCAGAGGCTTGGTAAGCGGGTCTGCCAGATTGTCATCTGTATGTACCTTGCAGACTTTGATCTCGCCACGATCTATGATCTCCCGGATCAAGTGAAACCGTCTCTGTATGTGCTTGGACTTCTGGTGCGACCGTGGTTCCTTTGCTTGTGCGATTGCTCCAGTGTTATCACAGAAGATAACCAAAGGATCTGCACTCGAAGGAACGACACCAAGTTCTCTCACGAACTTACGAATCCACACTGCCTCCTTGGATGCTTCCGAGGCTGCAACATACTCGGCTTCTGTTGTGGAATCAGCAACAGTTGACTGTTTGAAACTCTTCCACACCACTGCACCTCCATTCAAGCTAAAAACATAGCCTGATTGCGATCGGAAATCATCCTGGTCAGACTGGAACGAAGCGTCAGTATATCCTTCAATACTGAGTTCTTCCTGACCACCATATATCAAGAACATATCTTTGGTCCTCCGAAGATATTTCAAAATGTTCTTGACTGCAATCCAGTGCGCCATACCTGGATTACTTTGGAACCGACTGGTCACGCTTAACCCGTAAGCGACGTCTGGGCGAGTACACAACATCGCATACATAATGGATCCAATAGCCGAAGCATAAGGCGTATTGTCCATTTCATCTTTCTCAGTCTGTGTTTGTGGACACTGACTCTTCGAAAGATTCAGACCATGTCTGACTGGAAGATATCCCCTTTTAGAATTCTCTAAATGAAATCTTTCTAGGACCTTATCGATGTAAGTACTCTGGCACAGCCCGAGAAGCCTCTTAGATCTATCCCTGTAGATCTTCACACCTAACACATAGGCTGCTTCTCCTAGATCTTTCATCTGGAAACATTTCCTTAACCATGCCTTAACCGCATGCATTTCAGGAATGTCGTTTCCAATGATCAAGATATCATCGACGTAGAGGACTAGGAATGTAATCACGCTCCCACTAAACCTCTTATATACACACGGGTCGTCCTCGTTCTTGATGAAACCAAACTCAGAGATTGATTCATCAAAACGAATATTCCAGCTTCTTGATGCTTGTTTCAGTCCATAAATGGACTTCTTTAATTTGCATATCTTATGACGATCTGATGGATTAGTGAAACCTTCAGGTTGTGTCATGTACACATACTCATCCAGATTTCCATTCAGGAAAGCTGTTTTCACATCCATTTGCCAGATCTCATAATCGTAATATGCTGCTATCGCGAAAAGAATCCGAATAGACTTAAACATGGCTACAGGTGAGAAAGTTTCATCATAATCTATCCCGTAGATTTGTTTGAAACCTTTCGCAACTAGCCTGCCTTTATAGGTAACCACGTTACCATCCATGTCAATCTTCTTCTTGAAGATCCATTTACAGCCTATAGGGATAACTCCCGGAGGCGGATCAACCAAATCCCTGACTTGGTTATCTGACATGGAGTCCATCTCGGCGCGCATAGCTTCAAGCCATCTCGCTGACTCCGGTCCACTGACCGCAACCGCATAAGTGAGAGGTTCATCATTATCAATGATGTAGACTCCGTCATAGCGCTCAGGCTGACGACGGATCCTACCCGATCTTCGCGGTTCCCGTGATATCTAAGCCTCAAGTAATTCAATAACCTGTTCTACCGGCTCAGGCTCATCCAACTGTGCTTGACTACTTTGTCCTTGCTCTGGATTCTCATCCAGCTTTATTTCTCTCCCACTGGCTTCTTGCAGAAGAAACTCCTTCTCAAGAAATATAGCCGTCCGAGCAACAAAAACCTTGTTCTCCTTGGGATCGTAGAAATAATAACCCTTAGTTTCCTTAGGGTAACCGACAAAGATACATTTCTCAGATCTGCTCTCCAGTTTCCCAGAGGCGAGCTTTTTGACATAAGCCTCGCAGCCCCAGATCCTGATAAATGTCAAGCTTGGCTGTTTCCCATACAATAACTCATATGGAGTCTTAGAAACTGCCTTGGATGGCACTCGGTTTAGTACCTTTGCAGCTGTTTCCAGTGCAAAACCCCAAAAGGAGTAAGGTAGATTAGCCTGACTCATCATAGAACGAACCATATCAAGTAACGTTCTATTTCTCCTCTCGGACACACCATTCCATTGCGGTGTTCCTGGTGGAGTGAGCTGTGAGATAATCCCACACTCCTTTAGATAGTCAGTAAACGCATGACTTAGGTATTCTCCACCTCGATCTGAGCGAAGTGCCTTGATATTTCGGCCTAGCTGATTTTGTACTTCATTCTTGAACTCTTTGAACTTGTCAAAAGTTTCACTCTTATGTCTCATCAGATAGACATAACCATACCTACTGAAATCATCAGTAAAGGTAATGAAGTACTGATAGCCACCTCTGGCATGTTTACTAAACGGCCCACACACATCACTGTGTATAAGGTCAAGTAAACCTGAAGCCCTTTGACCTTTGTGAGGAAAAGGTGACTTCGTCATTTTACCCATCAAACAAGCTTTGCATGTATCAATCTCCTCATAGGAGAATGATCCCAGCAGTCCATGTTCATGCAACCGCTTAATGCGTTTCTCGTTAATATGGCCTAAACGATTATGCCATAGCAAGGTGCTGTCATCAGCATACTTGGCTTTCTTATTATCAATATTTTGTATAGAATTTTCCATGTCCAACATGAATAACCCATTGTTAATTGAACCAGTTCCATAAACAATATTATCATAAGATAAAACACACTTTGAAATATTGCATTCAAAGGCAAATCCTTTCCTGACAAGAGCAGGAATAGAGATAATATTTTTGGTGATGCTCGGTACAAAATAACAATTGTTTAATTCCAATACAATGCCAGATGGTAAAGAAATGAAATAGTCTCCTACAGCAACAGCAGCAACCCGTGCCCCGTTTCCAACGCGTAGGTCTACCTCATGCTGTCCCACCTGCCTTCTTCTCTTGAGTTCCTGCACATTTGAACAAATGTGAACTCCACATGCAGTGTCCAACACCCATGAAATAGAAGAAGATGAAAACATGACTTCAGTCACGAATATACCTGAGCCAGAAGCGATGCTTCCCCTCTTATCTCCTTGGAGCGCTTTACAGTCCTTTTTCCAGTGACCCAGCTGGCCACAGTGGAAACACCTGTATTCCTTGGACCGCTTAACCTTCTGTTTCAGAGCCTTACTGTAGTTCTTGACCGGGGCCTTGCCCTTCTTCCCCTTCTTCTTGTTCCTGGAAGGAACCATTAAGACAGAGGTTGAAGGCTTTCCCTTCAGAGTTTCCTCAGTAGTCAAGAGCATATTGAGCAGCTCTGCCGGAGTACAGTCGATTTTGTTCATATTAAAGTTAATAATGAACGCGTCGAATGAAGGCGGGAGAGACTGCAGAATAATATCTACAGCAAGCTCCTAGTTGATGGTATGCCCCAGTTTCTCTAGAGCCTCCTTGTGCCCAATCATCTTGAGCACGTGAGCTCCCACTGGGCTTCCTTCAGCCAGTTTGCTCTGAAAGAAGAGCTTGGTTAAATTATAGCGTTCCGTCCTCGCCTGTGCAGCATACAGCATCTTGAGGTTCGCTATAATCTCTATAGCCGACATATCCTCATGCTGACGCTGCAGCGGTGGCGTCATAGACGCTAGCATCAGGCAAGCGACATCAATGCTATCATTGACATGCTTTTCGTAGGCTTCACGAACCGCCCTTGCGGCGTTCGCAGCGGGTTGAGGCGGCACAGCCGTCTCGAGGACATACAGTTTCCTCTCAGCCTTAAGAACAATCTTAAGGTGTCCGTACCAGTCTGAGAAGTTCGGCCGAGCAAACTTCTCCCTTTCCAGTAGGGATCGCACATTGAAGCTCATGGTGTTCGTTGCTGCAGGAATCTACAACAATGCAAGGACAGCAAGGTCAGTATCAATGTTAAGAATCAATCAGGACTTAAGAATGATTCTTTTTCTCACTATTTTATCTGGCTGAAAAATCCAGCAAAACAGCCCGAAAGAGTAGAACTCTTTTAGTGAGATGGGATCCAGATTTCATACTTGGTCTCCGCGTCCCGCTCAGGCGAGATAAGATGCACAGAGATGACAAGCACTAATCTCTGGTAGGCAGTCCCTGCCAATCGCCAACCCGTGCGATTCCCCTTCATCTGGGCGATCCAGCAGACTGTGCCAACTGAGTTGGTACAACACAATCTCTGATGCCGTAGATGGCTGCCTCCATGTGCTACCATATGCGCCACATATGTAGCCTACATGGCCAAGCTGACCCGACCTACTCCCTGGACCACCACGTGCTATGCTGAGCAACGAGAAGCGATAAATCCCTTCTCTGTAACACGCAGGTGAAATCACACACCGTCTGAAGATAGATGGACGTGCCCACTGAGTGGGTACAACACGGCTCCAACGATAATCAGAACAGTGAGGTTTCGCGTCAGAAGGCTTACGAGCTTGATATTTAATCGTTGGATTTTAACGGTCTTTTATCTTCTTCACTATCATGCAATTCCTATGGTGATAGCAGAAGATAAACTAATCATGCAATTCTAATATTAAACAATAAAAGAAAGCATGGATCTTATGTGGTAAAAAGCCCATAGCTTAAGTAAGACCTTAAATAAACTTAAGTCTTCACTTGCTTTTCTTCATGGGGCTTTCGCTGCTCATCTGGCCCAAACCAGGGCCCAAGCGCCATCTGCAGCTCTGGTGCGCCCCACCAGGAATATGCGCCAGGTCCTAGGGTCGAACCCTAGACCTCCCACCTGGTCTAGCCACTGCTGTAGGCGCCTCTACCAAGTGTGCTTTGTGCTCTTGTCTGATTAATTTACATATTAATCTATCTAGACAAGATTGACACGCAGGTCAATAACATTTTTATAAATTAAGCAATGTGATGCGCAGATCACAATATAAAAATTAATTTACAAAAAATACCAGGCACGCAGGCCCCAGCACAGCACACATTTAACATGGGCAGCCCACATAAGATTAAATAAACAGGCAATATGGCATCAAACATCAGCATGTGATCCAATAAGAAAACAAAATTTCGAAAACCGCATTGGCATCAATTTTAATTTTCTTATATGCCCCCACAACCTTACAACGGTACAATAATAGGGATCCACTCATCCATTCTAGTCAGATCCTGTGCCCTTGCATGCACCAAGTCCTAACTGACTTGAGTCAACCCAGTGGTCAACTATGCATGCACCAAGGGCTGAACGACCACGATGAGGTCTGGCAAACGGGTGTGAGCCCGGGCCTAACTCATGTGCGTTCAACAGACGTCTCAACCAGACATCGCTACACACCTATGATGCAGCCGACCTATAGCCACCTCTTGCTTGCGCAAGGGTGCTATCTGGTCGACCCATCTAGGCTGTCAGATGGTCTGATCAGACTAGTTGGATCTAACCTAGAGGATGACTTCAACCCTACTAACCCGTCTAAGGGTTTATAGTAGGCGCTTAGTCTAATGATAGGCGCGCAAGTGATATTCTTTTGATAAAACATCAACAACAAAGATCACAAAGATGCGCCTAGTTTGAAACATGCGCAAACATAAAACATGTGTTATCATATTCGCATGTCATGTAAACTATAGATCTAAGCATGTTTTGCAAACAAGGATCACAATATAGCATTAAGCAATCATATGCATAGATAAACTTGCTCTGATACCAATTGAAGGACCCCTTTCGAGAGGGGGGCGAAAACCCTATTAGGGTGGCGCATAAAATTTTGCAAGCGGAAGAAGGGCTTTCAAAGATCTTTCTATTGCATATGATCAACTTAGATAGATGTGAGAATGATCCATACCGTCGCCATCTCTTGGATGGTGTCTTGGAAGAAGAAAGCAAAAGAGATCTCCTCCAAAGGCTGTCGCACACAAGAAGAAGAAGGCCTACTTCTTTGGGGCGATTTGTGCTAGCAATGCTCCAAAGCTTCCTCGATCGTTTGAGGGATGATGAGATGAAAATTTGGCCGAATCCTCTTGTCGTCAACCTTCACGCCACCAGCCGTGAGTCGTCTAATGCCAAGAGCGAATTCGCAAGAGGAATAGAGAGGAGGCGTTGCAAGTGAACGTGGAAACGTTCCCACGTTGAAAACCGACCGAGAGTTCCCAAAATAGCAAGCCATGATTACGTGCGTTATGCGTTCACCAAGTGAACCATGCGCAACTCTCTTCTCCCACCTGAACCTTGCGCTCAACCCATGAGCCGGTTCAAGATGTTTGGTTCAATGACCAAACCAAATCAGCCCAAACATTAAGTCTAGATCGAATTAGACCCTAAGGTCCTAGATCTGACCATTCATCTCCAGATGCTTCTGATCTGATCGATCTAGCATCAACACTCTCGATCGAAGCTTACCGATCTCAAGCCCTAATCAATCAAACATGATCAGACCAGATCTCACTTACAATCAGAGTTTAAATCCCTTTAAACTGAACCGAAACAATTCAGTCCACACGATCTGACTTAAGTAAGCCATATCATCAAATTGTGCGACCCTGAGGGTTTCCTTTAAATGTCGGTAACGATAACTTACATTATCACGATCAGTGAGGGGTATCTAGCAACACATCACTGTCTCCCGATATAAAGGAAAGAGTCTTCCAAGACTACACCCAAAACACAGCTCAAGTGTGAATCCTTTTCACTAGGCTTCACTAGGCATACATATTTCCTTTGCCACTGGATGTTCTTATTGGACAAGCGTGTCAAGCTTGTAGCTCCAATATGATGAGCATGATTAGATCAGATGAACACAGTCACCTGGGTATGGCCATACACTTTCTCAATCATCTCAGCCGGGGGGGCCCCTTTAGAACACCACACTCCTTAAACAAGGAGACGGCAATCCTATGTCTATCACTAGTGCCCTAACCTGACTCATGATCATTATCCAAGATAGTCTATAATCATTATGTTTCAAATGATATTGAACTACCACAAAACAATGACAATCATCATTTAGAAACACAAGTGATCTCAAGTCAGAGGAGATGTGCCACTTGTAGCAAACAAGGATTATTCACATTGTGACAAGCAATTGAATATCCTAGTAGGGTCTGTCCAGTACATCCAATGTACCCATGAGTCTACATCTTATTCCATGCTCGAAGCATCCTATAAGATTAGAACACATATTAGTCTTAACCATATCAAGGCTGTCTCATGTTCACCAAGATACATCGACTAAGGACATAACTGCACGTCAGCCTAGCTGAACAGCTTTGAGACATTATTCAGAAGAACATATATTGCAGCAGACAATGTAGCTTAACTGAATAACAACCATGCCTTTATAAACATAAGAGTTTATTACACGATACTTTTACAATCCCAAGGCCTCAAACATTAGCCTTAAGGGCATACCCCAACAGACCAAATGTTGGAACGCTCAGCTTGTAATTCTTATTTCTGCTATCTTGATGGATATTCTTGTTTCTTTCAGATTCCTTTTCATCTTGAAGACCAGGAGAAGATGATGTTCACTTGCCCATATGGCACTTTTGCTTATCGCCGCATGCCATTTGGGCTGTGCAATGTGCTCGCTACTTTTTAATGTTACATGATGGCTATTTTTTCTGATCTCATAGAGGATATTATGGACGTTTTTATGGATGATTTTTTCGTATATGGATTTGATTTTGATATTTGCCTGTCTAATTTATCACATATGTTACAATGCTATGAAGAGTTTAATTTGGTTTTAAACTAGGAAAAGTTTCACTTTATGGTTAACGAAGGAATTATTTTAGGGCACTTAATTTCTGATTGTGGTATTGAAGTAGATAGGGCAAAGGTGGGGGTGATTAAGAAATTGCCACCACCAACTTCTATTAAAGGAATTAGGAGGTTCCTTGGTCACGCTGGTTTTTATAGATGCTTTATTAGAGATATTTTGAAAATTGCTAGACCTCTTATTTTATTACTTGGTAAAGATGTTCCTTTTATTTTTGATCAGAATTGTATGATTGCTTTTCAGAAACTCAAAAAGGCTCTAACCACAGCACCAATAATTCAACCGCCTGACTGGTCGCTTCCTTTTGAGATGATGTGTGATGCCAGTGACCATGCCATAAGGGCTGTTCTTGAACAATGGAAAGAGAAGAGGTTGCACGCTATATATTATGTGAGTTGGACATTGGACGACGCGTAGATCAATTATGCAACAATAGAGAAGGAGTTTCTAGCCATTGTTTTTGCATTTAATAAATTTAGATCTTATCTTATTGACTCTAAGGTGATTGTTTACATAGATTATGCGGCCATTAGATATCTTATGAATAAGAAGGATTCAAAACCAAGATTGATCAGATGGATCCTTCTGTTGCAAGAATTCAACTTGGAGATCAAAGATAAAAAGGGTGCAGAAAATTATGTTGCAGATCATCTGTCGCGCCTTGTTCAGGAAGATGGAGTAGAGAAAGTAACCAAGCATGAGATTGATGACACCTTTCCTGACGAACATCTCGTTGCTATTGCAAGGATTGATGCTCCGTGGTATGCTAATTAGACCTGTGCACGGTTCGGTTAACTGAACCATTCAGTTCGGAAAAACCACGAACCGTTCGACTAGTTAACCAGTCAAACGGTTAACCGATTCAGTTAACAATGGTTAACCGATCATAATTTATTTACTAAAATTTATTTTAAAAAGTTGACTTTGACTATTAAATATTATTATTTAGTAATTAAATATTTTAAAAAATTAATTTTTAAACTAACTTTAATTTTTAAATATTATTATTTGGTAATTATATATGTAAAATAATTAATTTTTAAGTTGTAGTGAATGGGTTTTGAACCCATGACCTACTAACTTGCAAAATAACCTCTAACCATTACACTAGATACACAATTAAAATAATTTTGATATATATATACTGGTCGGTTCGGTTAACCGGTGAAATTTTTTTTCCCAAACCGAGAACCGAGCCATTATACCCAAAAAAACCGACCGTGAATCGAACCGATCCATTCAGTTAACCGCCCGTTCAGTTTGGTTCAGTCAGTTTTTTGATTTTTTGGAACAGCTCTAATGTTAATTTTGTGAATTATTTAGTGTCTGACGTTTTACCCACTGATTTGAACTATCAGGGATGGAAGATATTTCGATCAAAGGTAAAGCATTATTTCTGTGAGGATCCTTTTCTGTTTAAAAGGTGTGCGAATGGATTATACAGGAGATGTCTGCTTGAGGAAGAGATGAGAGATGTGCTTTTTCATTGTCATAATTCTATATATGGAGGACATGCTAACTCATCTAAGACTGCTTTGAAAATACTTCAATCAGGTTTTTCTAGCCAACCCTTTTTAAGGATGCTTGGAATTATGTTCTTTCTTGTGAAGAATGCCAATGAACGGGAAACATATAAAGATGAGATGAGATGCCACCGAGCAATATTTTAGAGATTGAGATATTTGACATGTGGGGAATTGATTACATGGGTCTCTTCCCAACCTCATGTGGAAATAAGTATATTCTTGTGGCAGTAGATTATGTTTCAAAATGGGTTGAAGCTGTAGCGACTCCGACCAATGATTCCCATGTAGTTATCAAACTATTCAGAAGGATAATATATCCAAGGTTTGGGGTGGGGTTCTACGAGTGGTAATAAGTGATGGTGAATCCCACTTTATAGAACAAAAATTCTGTACACTATTGAGTAAATATGGGGCAAGGCATAAAATATCTACTCCCTATCACCCACAGACAAATGGCCAAGTAGAAGTTTCTAACAGAGAGTTGAAGAAAATTCTTGAAAAGATTGTCTCTAGATCAAGAAAAAATTGGTCCATTAAGCTTGATGATACATTATGGGCATACAGGACTGTATTCAAGACCCCGATTGGTATGTCACCTTATCAGCTTGTATGTGGTAAATCATATCATCTCTCGGTTGAATTAGAACATAAAGCTTATTGGGCGATAAAAACTTTGAATTATGATTTGAAAACCGCTGTGGAGAAAAGGAGATTGCAAATTGATGAACTTGAGAAGATAAGGATGAATGCATATGAAAGTGCACGGATTTACAAGGAAAGAACCAAGAAGTGGCATGACTGCCATATCATTAGAAAAGATTTTCAAGAAGGTGACCTTGTTTTACTTTTTAACTCTAGATTGAGGCTCTTTCCTGGAAAACTGAGAACAAGGTGGTCGGACCTTTTAAGGTTGTTAAAGTCTATCCTTATGGCACTATTGAAATTTGGAGTAAAAGAGCAGAGAATTTCACAGTTAATGGCCAACGCCTGAAACATTACTATGTGTCTGAACCTATTAAAGAAGGTGTCAACCAAAAGCTCTCAGATCGTCCACCACTTGCATGATGATGACGATCTTCGGTCGAGCTAGCGACCTTAAACTTAGCGCTTCTTAGGAGGCAACCCAAGCATTCTTACTCTTGTTTTTCTATTTTAATTTCCTTTATTTTTGACAATTTTAATAGTTTTTTATAGTACTAATCTTTGTTTTTCTGCTTTGTAGGTGTGACAAAAAAATATTTTACGTCAAAACGGTTATTTTTAGAGCTCACGCAAAAATTACGACCTTGCCGTAATTTTTATTACGGCTATAATTTTGCATCCTTATTGAACAGAGATTTTTACGAGTGTGCCATGATTATTTTCACACTCGTAATTTTTTTTGGACTTTTCTATATATAAGGTTTCATGGTAGGGGTGTGAAAATTTTCACACCTGTAAATTTAAATTCAAAAAAAAAATTTACAGGCATTCCGTTATTTATTTCATGCCCATAATTTGAGGAAGTTCTATTACATAAGCTTTCACGGGGGGGGGGGGGGGGGGGGGGGGGTGTGATAATTATCACTTTCTATACATAATGTTTTATGGTTGTGCCATAATTAAAATCACGGCCATAATTGTGATTCTCTGTTGAACAGAAAATTTCACGGCCATGCCGTGATTATTTTCACATGCATAATTTTGTTTCTTCTATATAAACCCTCGGCCGTATTTTTAGGGTTTTTCACCCGTGATTTCCTCCCATTTGTGCCACTTCTTTGATTCAAGCTTCCTCTTGCCTTCTAGATCGTCCGGTGACCCTCTCTGACCAGTTCCAATTATCTCTGAGCCACAATCTGGTGATTTGAAGCTCTGATTTGGTTCAGACAGCTAGAATTTGTAGATCGCTGCTGGTTTTTTATTCTCGCCATCCAAGCTTCACTGGAATCCTTGCTTGCTTTCCAGAGTTTTGCCAATAGTAGAAGAACTTTTCTGAGAAGTTTTGTACACTAATGTTACCTTGAAGAACAAGATTCAAGCATCACACTCGAACCTGTTCTTAGCCCTATTTCAATTTTGGTAATGCATCCTGTTTTCAGCATTCCTTCTTTGTTTAAATTCATATATTTTGTCACACTACTTGAAATGGCAACAAGAAGGAAACAAGTTGTAAGCAAAGGAAAGGGGAAAGCACAAGCTTCTGCTTCTTCAGCACCACCACCCCCTGAAAATCCCTACGACATTATTTTTAGAGATAGTGTACAAGAGAGCAGATACAATCATCTTCTCACTCATAGGATTACTAGTACAAGATATGTGAACAAATGTACATTAGAGATTTTGGGACTTCATGAGGATGTATCTTGGATGTTTGAGCAAATCTTAGCAGGGAGATTCTTTCAGAGCCAGCCACAGACATATCTTCCTTTGGTTTTGGAGTTCTTCAGCAGTTTAGAAGTAGAACTCCTGATTAACATTACTAGGAAGCAAAAGATCACCTTACCTTTCATCTGCCGAACATTGAGAGGAGCCTCACGCTTCAACATATTAGTGCTTCCTTCCATTTACCAGGAGGAGAAGCCATACATCCGCCACAGGGATATATCGAGGATGCATTTTGGTATCAGATCACGTCGGACTCAAATTTTTCACCAAAGTATGCAAGAGCAACTAGCATCTCCAACCCTTGTCTCTGATATGTGCATAGGGTTCTCTACACATCGTCTTCGGACGAGGTGAGAGTGATGGTATGGTTCACCAATCAGAACTCTATTTTCCTTAGTGCATGCTTCATGGATATCAGATAGATGTAGCTTATTTCCTAGTTAAGCAATTCGATAAGGTCGCACATGCAAAGAAAGGTGCTATTGTATTAGGAGTTTTTATTACTCCTATTGCACTTTCTTTGAATATAGAACCATTTGGGATTGAGACAGCAAAGGGAAATCCAATGATAGATATCGAGTCATGTACTACTATGAGAATGATAGTTAGAGAAGGTGATATATATTGTTTGAATCTTGGACCAAACTCCCCAACCTTACCACTACCAAACAAGGAAAGAACTACGGTTCAGAATCAATTGAATAGAAAAATTCCTTTGAGTGCAGCTGCTGATGCTACCCCTAATATGCTTGACTCTGCACTACCACCACCTACCTGGGGTGATAATCATGACCCATTTGGGATGGGTATAGACTCCTCTACACCCAGATAGGGTTCTTCATCTCGTGGTACAGTACCGCCTCAGAGGAGTAGGTCCACAGCCTAAGATATAGGTTTCCAGGCATTGTCTATGGAAGTGTTCCATCAGGGATGCCTCATGGAGAAAATGCTTGATTTTATCCAGGATGTTTGTGATGATGTCTAGGATATAAAGGGATTTCTATGGGACCATTTTTGTTCTGACGAAGAGAAGGATCCAGATGAGCCTATGGGAGAGGCTACCCCTAGTGAGGAGGATGACAAGGAGACTGACATTGACGCAGACGATTAGTATTTTGTGAGTATCCCTTCCCCTACTTACTCTATTTTTACTCTTCTACATCAAGAATGATGCATTCTCTTTTGTAGGGGAGGATGACACATTAATGTACTTGGCGTTTACCCTTATGCTCCTCGGTTTCATGCTTTTAATGACTTTGTGTTTTTGGATTGTACTTGATGATGCATTATATAACTATGATTGGATGATGTGATTTGGCACCATGTGTAGGTGCATTTTGATGATAGATTTTATGGATTGCACTATGATACTTTATGATGTGTGTTTTCTTAGATGCATGAGTTTTACTATGATGATGTGTGGATGATGAAAGTTGTGTACTTTGTTGATTCATATATGTCAATGCCTGTGAATGGAAATATGCTTCTTGTGATGAATTTATTTCTTAAATATATATCATCTCAATTTGATTTTTCAACAATTGATGCATGAAATTTTGATAGATATGTTGTTTGATGAATACGATTTAAGAGTGAAGCATTTTTTTTTTGAATAAAATGAGCACATGAGTATAATTTGTTGAATTTATATTGATTGATTAACCTAGTTGATGTTTAAACTACCATGCTATTCGTTGGGAAGAAAGAATCCAAAATCTAGTTATATGACTCCTCTACTTGGCACTGGAAAAAATTGGCAGTGGTACTAAAGACATGAGTTGAAATCCGAATAAAAGTATGTATCCATGTGGGTACATGCCAAAGAAAAGCTATTTGACATTAACTCCACTATCTTTGGCCATAAATCTCAATTCTGCTTGCCAATAAGATATGAGTTCTAAGACATTGGCTAGGTGGCCAATGTACTCTAAATTCGTCACCAGAAAAAAGATGGTATTCGATTTAGAGAATATCAAAAGCAAAATTAAAAAAATAATAATAAAAAAGGGGTTGAATGGAGAAAAAGATTTTAGAGATCCTATTCCTATAAACAAAAGTATAGTAGATCTAAAACTGAAATGAAGGTGAATTCATGAGATTGTGATTCAGATTATTATGCAAGTTGCAAAATTTTATTTATTTAAGATTGTGGATCTTAAGGATTAAATTCTAAGAACAATGTATTTATTTGGAACTTTATGTAGCATGAGTTGGAAAATTTATATGAGTGATTACATTCTAAAAATTTATTTTTAATAAGAGAGTTATATTTTCCATATTCAACATTATTCTTTTGTCTATTTATTTGCTTGAGGACAAGCAAAAGTTTAAGTCTAGGAAGATTTGATGTATCGTATTTATATAGTATTTTTACTATGATTTTTATATATAATTTCTCCTTTTTATCATAGTTTCACTTAATTTGATTTAAATCCTTTTTTTTGTTCAGAATCTTCACCTCTCTTTGCTTTTATCATATTTCAGAGAAAATGACCAAATTTTGATAGATATTGGAAGATCCGAGTTCATGAATGGGTTCTAGACGTCGAGACAAAGCTGCCCATCAATGTTCAGGCAAAATGGAGCTTATTTGCAAAATTATGGCCCACTTGTAATTTATATCACGGCCGTAATCTAAAGGGAAAGCACATAAATAATTATAGCCCGTCTGTAATAATTGTCGTGGCCGTAATTTCTTTCGTACAAAATTCAAAGTTCACAGAAGGAATCACGGCCTACCCTTGATTATTTTCACAACCGTTATTTCTTCGAAATTTTCCACAGAAACAATTATGACAGTGCCGTGATTATAATCACAGCCGTAATTCTCCTCGATTATTTCCCAGAACATACAGAGAAAATTACAGGCAAGCCGTAATTATTATCACGGCCGTAATGTTATTCATCATATTCAAGTTTGACTTATTTTCTCGCTCGATTGAATTCCTTTGCACACCGAAATTTGGGGAAAACCTATTCTAAAGGTGGAGAACTATAAAGGAAGCTTGGGAGCAATTATCTGGACTTTTTTTTTTGCCAATTTTCAAGGGGTATTCAACAAAGGGGTGTGATTACGGGCGACTAGCATCGGACGACAATTCCTCACCGGGAAAGCTTTAATTTTTTGATTAATTGTCGTCGATTCTCATCAGGAAGCCTTGAATTCTTTCCTCTTAGTTGATCTTTATTTTTATTTGCCAATTTTGAAATCAAACATGGATTTTTACAATGTGAACATGTCAGCGTAAACTCTATATTCAGGATTTTGGTGTAACCCTCTATGTTTTCATGACTTGATTGTTTGTTATCTTCTTATGAAGTAATTTATTTGTGTTTGATTCAATTATTGTTGTGATTAATTACATGTTGATTATTGGCCATAATTTGCATGATCAAAGACGTCGCAAGAAGTATTGAAAGGTGAATTGCGACGTCGAACCTACAATATTTGGACAAGTTGATTTGAATACGAGAGTAGTTCGAACCGGATTGAGGGATTTTATAGATTTGTTAAGAGCTCATTGGGTTTATCCTGAGTTAATAACCATGCGAGTGGGATTAAGTTGGATAGATACTAGATTGTACTGCTGAGAGGGGGCAATCTGTACATGCAGATAAATCCCCTTCAACACAATAAATCCTTTTTATGATGTTCATAATTAGATAAGTCATGAAACATAGAGTGGTAGTAAACTTGAAATCCTAAATTTTCATCAAATCAACGACTCTGATCAACGTTCATGATTCACCGAGAACCGGTGTCACTGAGTCAAAACAAGTTTACCCAAACCCAAAAGGGACCCACTCGTAACTGACCACGTTGGACGGGGTCCACAATAGTTTCCGAGCACGATCACATGCCAGAGGGAACGGAGGGGAGTAGCCCGGACTCTCCCACACGTCCACGAGTTGGGCTGACAAGTAGCATTTGCAGGCAGTCGTCGACACCGGTGACAGAAAGAACACAGCTGGCTCCTCACTCGCATGCCGGAGAAGAGGCCGGACGACGCACCGTGGTGAGATCACACACAGGTGACGAAGAGCCGACGGCCTCGTCCCTCTCGTGCATAGGCGAGAACAACCGAAGGGGAAGGGTCAACAGTAGGCAACCAATCATGGCAATTGGACCTCATCGCTCGCCGGTGACATTGGAAAGGAGGAGGACATGGGCCAACTGTGGCGAGGATCTGGCGGCATCTGCCCGCACGTACCTAGGTGAGCGCGGTGATAGGAAGTCACACGCGGGCGACTACAGCGGACGGCGGAGGAACTGGCGCCATTAGAAGGCTTGCCGGAAGGGACGGTGGCATTGACCTGCCTGCTCACTGACCAGGGGATGTCCTCCTCACGCCGACGATGAATGGAAGGCAGAAACTCGCACGTAGGTGAGCTTGCCGTGAGAATGGCTCTGAAGGAGAGGAAGGAGGGCATTGATCTTCCGCTGGGGGGAAGGGAGACAACCAGCTGCTTGCTTTGCCGGAGAACAGGAACCATCGTCGCATGCAGGTGATGACCGTAGCACAGCGTGAAAGAGTTGTGCACAGGCGAGTAACGGCTCTGAAAGTTCCCGCACGCAGGCAGGCCGGCAGCCGATAGAGGAGGGGAGAGGGCTCGCCGGGGGAGCGTAGAAGGGAGGCACAGCCACAAAGCACCTCCCTGTCGGAAATCGGAGGGAGGGGAGACTACGCCCGAGAGCCGCAAGCTCGGCCAAGTGAGAAAGGAAATGGCGATGAGGGAAAAGAAGTTACCTCGGCGATCACCCGGCCACCGGCTCCTTCTAGTCAGTGAAGTGGAAGCGACGCCGCCTTCCGAGGCGTTCTGAAGCTCGGCCATCAGCTGCGGCAGTGACAACGCGAGGATGAAGGATGAGATGGGGATTTCCAAGGCGTTTTGACCACCCGCCCACACCACCGGAACTGCCTGGAAACTCCACCGCTGACGACGGCATCCGACAAAGATCACACCCGATTGGAGGGTTTGGAGGAGAGTGCGCCGGTGAGCTTTTTTTTGTTCGAAAAGCTCTTAAGCTCTAACGAGGATGACATCCTCGCTTTTCACCTCTGCGCAGCCATCCCATGCCTCGCACGCAGACCGTGGGTAGCTGCTGTCACATCAGCCCTGTTGGGCGAACTAGATTAGGGTATTACCCGATTCGCCCTATTGACCCGGTCAACAAGGGATGGCGACAAGATTGGGCTAGGCTGGGGATTTGGGTCACAGCCCATAGGCCTAACACTAGGCGAGGTGGGGCAACATGTTACACAGAATGGTTTGGCTCACTAACTCATGTCTCGAGTCTCGACTCGTGCAGAATATGGATGGCAGATATTGTAAGCCTAAAACCATGGAACATGCACACCTGCATTACTCTGACGCTGAAGGCTCAAAGTGACCAAATGCTAGTCTGAGTAGGTAGTTAACTATATTTGAACACCCTATAATAGGTTTGGTTGGTAAATCATTGGTTCAACCAATTCCCAAACCGTTCTTATACTAAAAATTGATCAACTTGTTGGATCAATTGTTTGGTTCAATTAATTGCATTTGCAATTTAGTTTGATTGATTAACAACTGGTTTAATGGTTTAATAGATTTTTTTTAACATCGCTATCTGCAATCCTTTCTCTATCCATGGAGATATTATATTATTTTATCCTCTTATTAGTATTATTAATGATGTATGGTAAGCCAAATGATTATGGGCCAATTTGGGGTTGTGGGAGCTTATAGCTGCTGCTGGTTTGACCAAAGCTAGTTGTGTTGGGAAACCTCGGGGATATTTACAAATTTTTCATTGAACAATACAAATGCATAACATAAAAATATCCCTGAAACAGGCCAGTCCCAAAAACCCAGTGAAGATCGTCTTGCGAGGGGGGCGACACGATGTGATAGAAAGTACCTAGTGTAAGAAGAGGCCGATGTCGAGGTAGGCACCCAAATGCACGCCCTCTGCAATCTCACACACACAGATGCCTCAAGTCATCTTCTTCCACACCCAGTGCTAGCCTCGGGAAGAAGATCCAAGCCTTAGGAGTCCTTCTACACCATTTGCGCCACCTTCAAAGGAAGAAGCGCCAAGAGGAAGGAGGAAGAAGGAAATGCCGCCAAGTTCTATGTTGGTGTATACGCCCTGAGACCTAGTTTTGGTCCATCTTTGTACTTGACTCTGATATTTATTTATATATCATTCTGGCATTGTCGTTATCATTGTTTGTTTACTTCTGCGATTGTGTACTTACATGATAATGTCCCTGGAGACAGATTGGATCTGTGCTCAAACTTTTATCCCCAGTCGATGTACCTTAGTGGATATGAGACAGCTATGGTACTTGTGAGACCAATATATGGGCTGGTTAGGCACAAGGGGCTAACATAGACATATAGGTATATCAGTGGTAGATATATCGGACCGACCTACAGTGAGGCAATGACTTGGTGTCATGAGTTATCCTCACAAGTGACAGGAAATGCATTGATCCCTTGACTTGAGGTCATTGACTCTTCTATATGGTAAGGGACATGCTTTGATACAACCTAACACCTCACCGTAGTTGGGAGGTCATAATGGTTGTTATTGAGTATGCCACGACCCATATGAGAAGGTCAATGTACAGACAGAGGATTTGCCCCTTCCTGAGGGAAGCATGATATCCACAGGGCCCGTTATGGTTCTATGACTGAAAGTGTATGGCCATACCCAGGTGAGAACCTAATTTAGTCATAACCATCTGATTGGGTAAAAACAAGTGGTGACACACTTGTCCAATCGGATATTAGTTTGGCAAAGAGACTATAATGCATTTGTACCTAGTTGCGATGATGGGGATGTCGATGTCGATATCCATTCCGATGACTTGGGTAGCAGTGATGCATTGCTAGGTGTACTCACTGTTTGTGGTGACTTTATGTCAATACTGCCAACGTCAGAGGTACCTACAGTGTCGTATACCTTGATACTTGAGTTCTCGTATTAATCGGGAAGCCTTATGATCGAGTTATTGGATAACTTGGATCTATTTGGGAGATTTCATCACTACCGATGAGCCTAATGAGATGAAAGAGAGTTATTGGAGCCAAACTTCATTTTTGACAAGTTGACCTGAAAAGACCATGGTTGGTCACATTTGACTTTAGGTTGCATTGGATTGGATCCAATGGCTTGATCAACCTTTGTAATGAAGTTTGGGCTAGCTCATTACCTAATGAGGCCCAATAACAAGTAATCATAAAGAGATAATGAGGCTAAAGGGTATAATGGGGAGAAATCATCCCCATTGGCGCCTAAGGGGTATAATGGGGTGAAGTAGGCGCCTAATGCTTCATTAGGAAGCAATTGGCGCCTAGCCTTCAACCTTGGATGGTATGCTTGCCTTTTAGGCAAGTCTTGGGGCGTGTATGGCATTAGTGCGCATATAGAAAAAGGTTAGGGGTTTATGGAAATTCCTTGGAGACTTTCCTTACCTCAAACCCTAATTGCACCCAAGCCCTAACCCTAGCCGAATTCCTCTTGATAGTTTGCGCCTCCAAACCTCTTGCTTTGCTGCCTCTTGCATCTATATATCTAGATGCATGCGAGAGCCCTATTACACAATGTTCTTGGCGTGAGCAACTAGAGAGTGGCAAGAGCAAAAGAGTTTGGCGCATCCATCCCTTCCTTTGGCCGCAAGCTTCCTTCTCTCCTTTCCTCTTGGCGCAAGTTGAAGGAGACCTTGGCGGCTTCATCTCCTCCTCCACCTTCTTGGCGCATCCTTCTTTTAAGGTTGGCGCAAATGAATTGGAGATCTCCCTAAGGCTTGGATCTTCTTCCCGAGGCTAGCACCAGGCATGGAAGAAGAGGACTCGAGGCATTTGTGTGCATGAGACTGCAAAGGGTGCACGCTTGGGCGCCTACCTCGACATTGACCTTCACGCTTGCTCTAGGTACTTACTATCTCATAGTGTTGACTCCCTCATAAGACGATCTTCACTGGGTTTTTGGGACTGGCCTGTTTCGGGGATATTCTTCCGCTATGCAATTGTAATGTCTATGAAAAATTACAAAATATCACCGGGGTTTCCCAACACTCTAATCACACTTGCGCCAAGAGGAGAAGAGGAATAGATGCTTGCAGCTAGAGAATGGAAGAAGGATGTGCCACTCTTGTTGCTCTCGCCCTTGTCTCTTGCTCACGCCAATTTGATGTTGGGGTATGCCCTTAAGGCTAATGTTTGAGGCCTTGAGATAATTTCAGTATCATGTATAAACTATGTTTTATAAAGGCAATTGTTGTTATTCAGATTGTTACATTATCTGCTGCTGTTCCTTCGAGTGTAGATCCACTGGTTATCTTCTGTGATAACACTGGAGCGATTGCACAAGCAAAGGAACCGCGGTCACACCAGAAGTCCAAGCTGTTGGGGTATGCCCTTAAGGCTAATGTTTGAGGCCTTGGGATTGTATAAGTATCATGTAATAAACTCTTGAGTTTATAAAGGCATGGTTATTATTCAGGTTGTTACCTTGTCTGCTGTAATAAGTGTACTACTGAATAATGTCTCAAAGCTGTTCAGCTAGGCTGACATGCATATGTCCTTAGTCGAGATATCTTGGTGAACTTGAGACAGCCTTGATATGATTGAGACTAATATGTGTTCTAATCTTATAGGATGCTTCGAGCATGGAATAAGATGTAGACTCATGGGTACATTGGATGTACTGGACAGACCCTACTAGGATATTCAGTTGGTTGTCACAATGTGAATATTCCTTGTAAGCACCAAGTGGCACATGTCCTTTGACTTGAGATCACTTGTGTTTCTAAATGATGAATGTCATTATTTTGAGGTATTTCAATATCATTTGAAATATAATGATTATAGACTATCTTGGATAATGATCATGAGTCAGGTTAGGACACTAGTGATAGATATAGAATTGCCGTCTCCTTGTTTAAGGAGTGTGATGTTCTTAAGGGCCCCCCTAGATGAGATGATTGAGATAGTGTATGGCCATACCCAGGTGACTATGTTCATCTGATCTAATCATGCTCATCATATTGGAGTTACAAGCTTGACAGGCTTGTCCAATAAGAACATCCAGTGGCAAAGGACACATGTATGCCTTGTGAAGAAGATTCACACTTGTGCTGTGATTTGGGAGTAGTCTTGGAAGACTCTTTCCTTTATATCGGGAGACAGTGATGTGTTGCTAGATACCCCTCACTGATCGTGATAACGTGAGTTATCGTTACCGACATTTAAAGGAAACCCTCAGGGTCGCACAATTTGATGATATGGCTTACTTGAGTCAGATCGTGTGGACTGAATTGTTTGGGTTCAGTTTAAAGGGATTTAATCTCTGATTGTAAGTGAGATCTGGTCTGATCATGTTTGATTGATTAGGGCTTGAGATCGGTAAGCTTCGATCGAGAGAGATAATGCTAGATCGGTGAGATCAGGAGCATCAAGAAATGAACGGTTGGATCTTGAACCTTTAGGGTTTATTGTGATCTAGACCATATGGCTTGGGTTAATTGGTCTTGGACCAAACCGACATTGAACCGGCTCATGGATGAGCGCATGGTTCATGGGAGGTGAGTTAAGGGCTTGGTTCACTTTGGGTGAACGCTTAAGCCTTCAATACTTTCCATCTTTGGAATTCGGTTTCAAGTGGATTGTGTGTAACGCCTCCACATTAGTGTGGGAGGTTACTCACTTGTCGAATTCTCTTGTGAATTCTTCTCCAATTCGGTGAAGAGAGGATTTGACGAAAACAAGAGAAAGGAGTCTCGCCAAGCAAGATTTTCCCTCCCCTTCCATACGTAAAGGAACCTTGAAGCCTTGCTAGCACAAGGACGACAAGGTGTAGGCCAATTTCTTCTTGTGTGTGGCACACTTTGGAGGAGAACCCTATCGTTCTCTAGCTTCCAAGCCGAGTCCAATCCTCATGGCAATGGTATGAATTCTCTCTTATCCATTCAATCGTTCGAAGTTGATCATGAGAACATGTAACATGCGATTAGTTGAAACCCTAGCATCTTCATGGATTGAATGAAATATGCGCCACCCACTCTTAGGGTTTTCGGCCCCCCTCTTGAAAGGGGTTTTATCCGCTTGCGCTCCCCCTAGAAGGGGACCCAACAATTGGTATCAGAGGCGGTCTTATATGTTCTTTTGATTGCTTTGAGTGATCCATGTATGTTTGTTGCTTAGATCTATGTTTTTTCTCTTCATGCGAGTATACTAGTTGATAGTATGTTTAGATTTGCGCATGTATAAGAGTTATCTTGGCGCTAGATGATTGGCGCATGTATGTTGGTTGCGGTTCATGTTATTGTAATTGTGTTTTTCAAACCCTAAATGACATGCGCGCCCAACTAGATCTAAGTTGCACCTATTGTAAACCCTTAGATGGGTTGATGGGGTTGAAAGCATCATCTTGTATAGATCAAGCTAGTCTGATCAGACCATCTGACAGCCTAGATGGGTCGACCAGATAGCACCTGTGCGCAAGCACGAGGTGGCTATAGGTTGACTGCATCAATGGCGTGTAGCGAGGTCTGGTTGAGACAACCAGTGAACACACATGAGTTAGGCCCGGGGTCACACCCGCTTGCCAGAACTCATGTTGGTTGTTCAGCCCTAGGGGCATGCATGGTTGACCATTAGGTCAACTCGAGTCAGTTAGGACTTGGTGCATGCAAGGGCTTGGATCTAACTAGATTGATGAGTGGATCCCTATCAATGGACCATTGTAAGGTAGTAGGGCACATAAGACAAGTAAAATTGATTCCAATGGGATTTGAAAATTTTTTATTTTGTCTATGGATCACATGATTGATTGAATGATGCCATGATACTTGTTTATTTAATCTTATGTGGGTTGCCCTATTGTGTGCTGTGCTGGGGCCTGCGTGCCTGGTTAATTATAAGTTAATATTATTGTGATCTGCGAATCACATTTTTGTTAATCTATTGTATAATTGACCTGCGAGTCAAAGCTTGTCTAGATAGATCAAAATGTATTTTGATTAGACAAGAGCATAAAGGCACACATCCAAGAGGGGCATTCAGCTGGTGGCGCACCTGAGGTGCTCTTGGCGCTAGGGCCCTGGGTTGGACCAGATGAGATGCAAAAGAGCTCAAGTGAAGACTTAAGTAAAATTAAGGTCTTACTAGGGTTCATGGGCTTTTACCACATAAGATCATGCTTTCTATTTATTGCTTATATAATTAGAATTGCATGTGTTTATCTTCTGCTATCACCATAGGACTTGAATGATAGTGAAGAAGATAAAAGACCGGTAAAATCCAACGCTAACATATCAAGCTCGGAAAGCCTTCTGACGCGAAACCTCACTGTTCTGACTATCGTTGGAGCCGTGTTGTACCCACTCAGTGGGCACGTCCATCTATCTTCAGACGGTGCTGGATTACACCTGCGTGTTACAGAGAAGGGATTTATCGCTTCTCGTTGCTCAGCATAGCACGTGGTGGTCCAGGGAGTAGGTCGGGTCAGCTTGACCATGTAGGCTACATATGTGGCGCATATGGTAGCACATGGAGGCAGCCATCTGTGGGATCAGAGACTGTGTTGTACCAACTCAGTTGGCACAGTCTGCTGGATTGCCCAGATGAAGGGGAATCGCACGGGTTGGCGATTGGCTGGGACAGCCTACTAGAAATTAATGCTTGTCATCTCTGTGCATCTTATCTCGCCTGAGCGGGACGCGGAGACCAAGTATGAAATCTGGATCCCATCTCACTAAAAGAGTGTTACTCTTTCGGACTGTTTACTGGATTTTTCAGTCAGACAAAATAGTGAGAAAAGAATCTTTCTTAAGTCCTAGATAGATTCTAAACATTGATACTAACCTTGCTGTTCTTGCATTGTTGTAGATACCTGCAGCAACGAACACCATGAGCTTCAATGTGCGATCCCTACTGGAAAGGGAGAAGTTTGCTGGGCCAAACTTCTCTGACTGGTTCGGACACCTTAAGATCGTTCTTAAGGCAGAGAGGAAACTGTATGTCCTCGAGACGGCTGTGCCGCCTCAACCCGCTGCGAACGCCGCAAGGGCGGTTCGCGAGGCCTATGAAAAGCACGTCAATGATAGCATTGATGTCGCTTGCCTGATGCTAGCGTCTATGACGCCACCGCTGCAGCGTCAGCATGAGGATATGTCGGCTATAGAGATTATAGCGAACCTCAAGATGCTGTATGCTGCACAGGCGAGGACAGAACGCTATAATCTGACGAAGCTCTTCTTTCAGAGCAAACTGGCTGAAGGGAGCCCAGTGGGAGCTCACGTGCTCAAGATGATTGGGCACAAGGAGGCTCTGGAGAAACTGGGGCATACCGTCAACCAGGAGCTTGCTATAGACATAATTCTGCAGTCTCTCCCGCCCTCTTTCGATGCGTTCATTATTAACTTTAATATGAACAAGATCGATTGTACTCCGGCAGAGCTGCTGAATATGCTCTTGACTACTGAGGAAACTCTGAAGGGAAAGCCTTCAACCTCTGTCTTGATGGTTCCTTCCAGGAACAAGAAGAAGGGGAAGAAGGGCAAAGCCCCAGTCAAGAACTACAGTAAGGCTCTGAAGCAAAAGGTTAAGCGGTCAAAGGACAACAGGTGTTTCCACTGTGGCCAGCTGGGTCACTGGAAAAAGGACTGCAAAGCGCTCCAAGGAGATAAGAGGGGAAGCATCGCTTCTGGCTCAGGTATATATGTGACTGAGGTCATGTTATCTTCTTCTTCTATTTCATGGGTGTTGGACACTGCATGTGGAGTTCACATTTGTTCAAATGTACAGGAACTCAAGAGAAGAAGACAGGTGGGACAGCATGAGGTAGACCTACGCGTTGGAAACGGGGCACGGGTTGCTGCTGTTGCTGTAGGAGACTATTTCATTTCTTTACCATCTGGCATTGTATTAGAATTAAACAATTGTTATTTTGTACCCAGTATTACCAAGAATATTATCTCCATTCCTGCTCTTGTCAGGAAGGGTTTTTCCTTTGAATGCAAGACTTCAAAGTGTGTTTTAACTTATGATAATATTGTGTATGCAACTGGTTCAATTAACAATGGGTTATTCATGTTGGACATGGAATGTTCTATACAAAACATTGATAATAAGAAAGCCAAGTATGCTGATGACAGCACCTTGCTATGGCATAGTCGTTTAGGCCATATTAACGAGAAGCGCATTAAGCGGTTGCATGATCATGGACTGCTGGGATCATTCTCCTGTGAGGAGATTGATACATGCAAAGCTTGTTTGATGGGTAAAATGACGAAGTCACCTTTTCCTAACAAAGGTCAAAGGGCTTCAGGTTTACTTGACCTTATACACAGTGATGTGTGTGGGCCATTTAGTAAACATGCCAGAGGTGGCTATCTGTACTTCATTACCTTTACTGATGATTTCAGTAGGTATGGATATGTCTATCTAATGAGACATAAAAGTGAATCTTTTGACAAGTTCAAAGAGTTCAAAAATGAAGTACAAAATCAGTTAGGCCGAAATATCAAGGCACTTCGTTCTGATCGAGGTGGAGAATACCTAAGTCGAGAATTTACTGACTATCTGAAAGAGTGTGGGATTATCTCACAGCTCACTCCGCCAGGAACACCGCAATGGAATGGTGTGTCCGAGAGGAGAAATAGAACGTTACTTGATATGGTTCGTTCTATGATGAGTCAGGCCACTCTTCCATACTCCTTTTGGGGTTTTGCACTGGAAACAGCTGCAAAGGTACTAAACCGAGTGCCATCCAAGGCAGTTTCTAAAACGCCATATGAGTTATGGTATGGGAAACAGCCTAGCTTGACATTTATCAGGATCTGGGGTTGCGAGGCTTATGTCAAAAAGCTCGCCTCTGGGAAACTGGAGAGCAGATCTGAGAAATGCATCTTTGTCGGTTACCCTAAGGAAACTAAGGGTTATTATTTCTACGATCCCAAGGAGAACAAGGTATTTGTTGCTCGGACTGCCATATTTCTTGAGAAGGAATTTCTTCTGCAAGAGGCCAGTGGGAGAGAAATAAAACTGGATGAGAATCCAGATGAAGGACAAAGTAGTCAAGCACAGTTGGATGAGCCTGAGCCGGTAGAACAGGTTATTGAACAACCTGAGGCTCAGATATCATGGGAACCGCGAAGATCGGGAAGGATCCGTCGACAGCCTGAGCGCTATGACGGAGTCTACATCATTGATAATGATGAACCCCTCACCTATGCGGATGCGGTCAGTGGACCGGAGTCAGCTAGATGGCTTGAAGCTATGCGAGCCGAGATGGACTCCATGTCAGATAACCAAGTCTGGGATTTGGTTGATCCGCCTTCGGGAGTAATCCCTATAGGCTGTAAATGGATCTTCAAGAAGAAGATTGACATGGATGGTAACGTGGTTACCTATAAAGGCAGGCTAGTAGCGAAAGGTTTCAAACAAATCTACGGGATAGATTATGATGAAACTTTCTCTCCTGTAGCCATGTTTAAGTCTATTTGGATTCTTTTCGCGATAGCTGCATATTACGATTATGAGATCTGGCAGATGGATGTGAAAACAGTTTTCCTTAATGGAAATCTGGATGAGGATGTGTATATGACACAACCTGAAGGTTTCACTAATCCAGCAGATCGTCATAAAATATGCAAGTTAAAGAAGTCCATTTATGGACTTAAACAAGCATCAAGAAGCTGGAATATTCGTTTTGATGAATCAATCTCTGAGTTTGGTTTCATCAAGAACGAGGACGACCCGTGTGTATATAAGAGGTTTAGTGGGAGCGTGATTACATTCCTAATCCTCTACGTTGATGATATCTTGATCATTGGAAATGATATTCCTGAACTGCATGCTGTTAAAGCATGGTTAAGAAAATGTTTCCAGATGAAAGATCTAGGAGAAGCAGCCTATGTATTAGGTGTGAAGATCTACAGGGATAGATCTAAGAGGCTTCTCGGGCTGTGCCAGAGTACTTACATCGATAAGGTCCTGGAGAGATACCATTTAGAGAATTCTAAAAGGGGATATCTTCCAGTCAGACATGGTCTGAATATTTCGAAGAGTCAGTGTCCACAAACACAGACTGAGAAAGATGAAATGGACAATACGCCTTATGCTTCGGCTATTGGGTCCATTATGTATGCGATGTTGTGTACTCGCCCTGACGTCGCTTACGGGTTAAGCGTAACCAGTCGATTCCAAAGTAATCCAGGTTTGGCGCACTGGATTGCAGTCAAGAACATTATAAAATATCTGCGGAGGACCAAAGATATGTTCTTGATATATGGTGGTCAGGAAGAACTCAGTATAGAGGGATATACTGACGCTTCGTTCCAGTCGGACCAGGATGATTTCCGATCGCAATCAGGCTATGTTTTTAGCTTGAATGGTGGAGCAGTGGTGTGGAAGAGTTTCAAACAGTCAACTGTTGCTGATTCCACAACAGAAGCCGAGTATGTTGCAGCCTCGGAAGCATCCAAGGAGGCAGTATGGATTCGCAAGTTCGTGAGAGAACTTGGTGTCGTTCCTTCGAGTGCAGATCCTTTGGTTATCTTCTGTGATAACACTGGAGCAATCGCACAAGCAAAGGAACCACGGTCGCACCAGAAATCCAAGCACATACAGAGACGGTTTCACTTGATCCGGGAGATCATTGATCGAGGCGAGATCAAAATCTGCAAAGTTCATACAGACGACAATCTGGCTGACCCGCTTACCAAGCCTCTGGCGCAGCAGAAGCATGAGAAGCACTGTAATAATATGGGTTTGAGATTTCTCAACCATTAGATTAAGTGCAAGTGGGAGATTGTTGGGGTATGCCCTTAAGGCTAATGTTTGAGGCCTTGGGATTGTATAAGTATCATGTAATAAACTCTTGAGTTTATAAAGGCATGGTTATTATTCAGGTTGTTACCTTGTCTGCTGTAATAAGTGTACTACTGAATAATGTCTCAAAGCTGTTCAGCTAGGCTGACATGCATATGTCCTTAGTCGAGATATCTTGGTGAACTTGAGACAGCCTTGATATGATTGAGACTAATATGTGTTCTAATCTTATAGGATGCTTCGAGCATGGAATAAGATGTAGACTCATGGGTACATTGGATGTACTGGACAGACCCTACTAGGATATTCAGTTGGTTATCACAATGTGAATATTCCTTGTAAGCACCAAGTGGCACATGTCCTTTGACTTGAGATCACTTGTGTTTCTAAATGATGAATGTCATTATTTTAAGGTATTTCAATATCATTTGAAATATAATGATTATAGACTATCTTGGATAATGATCATGAGTGAGGTTAGGACACTAGTGATAGATATAGAATTGCCGTCTCCTTGTTTAAGGAGTGTGATGTTCTTAAGGGCCCCCCTAGATGAGATGATTGAGATAGTGTATGGCCATACCCAGGTGACTATGTTCATCTGATCTAATCATGCTCATCATATTGGAGTTACAAGCTTGACAGGCTTGTCCAATAAGAACATCCAGTGGCAAAGGACACATGTATGCCTTGTGAAGAAGATTCACACTTGTGCTGTGATTTGGGAGTAGTCTTGGAAGACTCTTTCCTTTATATCGGGAGACAGTGATGTGTTGCTAGATACCCCTCACTGATCGTGATAACGTGAGTTATCGTTACTGACATTTAAAGGAAACCCTCAGGGTCGCACAATTTGATGATATGGCTTACTTGAGTCAGATCGTGTGGACTGAATTGTTTGGGTTCAGTTTAAAGGGATTTAATCTCTGATTGTAAGTGAGATCTGGTCTGATCATGTTTGATTGATTAGGGCTTGAGATCGGTAAGCTTCGATCGAGAGAGATAATGCTAGATCGGTGAGATCAGGAGCATCAAGAAATGAACGGTTGGATCTTGAACCTTTAGGGTTTATTGTGATCTAGACCATATGGCTTGGGTTAATTGGTCTTGGACCAAACCGACATTGAACCGGCTCATGGATGAGCGCATGGTTCATGGGAGGTGAGTTAAGGGCTTGGTTCACTTTGGGTGAACGCTTAAGCCTTCAATACTTTCCATCTTTGGAATTCGGTTTCAAGTGGATTGTGTGTAACGCCTCCACATTAGTGTGGGAGGTTACTCACTTGTCGAATTCTCTTGTGAACTCTTCTCCAATTCGGTGAAGAGAGGATTTGACGAAAACAAGAGAAAGGAGTCTCGCCAAGCAAGATTTTCCCTCCCCTTCCATACGTAAAGGAACCTTGAAGCCTTGCTAGCACAAGGACGACAAGGTGTAGGCCAATTTCTTCTTGTGTGTGGCACACTTTGGAGGAGAACCCTATCGTTCTCTAGCTTCCAAGCCGAGTCCAATCCTCATGGCAATGGTATGAATTCTCTCTTATCCATTCAATCGTTCGAAGTTGATCATGAGAACATGTAACATGCGATTAGTTGAAACCCTAGCATCTTCATGGATTGAATGAAATATGCGCCACCCACTCTTAGGGTTTTCGGCCCCCCTCTTGAAAGGGGTTTTATCCGCTTGCGCTCCCCCTAGAAGGGGACCCAACACAAGCACATACAGAGAAGGTTTCATTTGATCCGTGAGATCATAGATCGAGGAGAGATCAATATCTACAAGGTTCATACAGATGACAATCTAGCTGACCCGCTTACAAAGCCTCTGGCGCAGCAGAAGCATGAAAAGCACTGTAATAATATGGGATTGAGATTCCTCAACCATTAGTTTAAGTGCAAGTGGGAGATTGTTGGGGTATGCCCTTAAGGCTAATGTTTGAGGCCTTGAGATAATTTCAGTATCATGTATAAACTATGTTTTATAAAGGCAATTGTTGTTATTCAGATTGTTACATTATCTGCTGCTGTATGTATACTTCTGAATAATGTCTCATTGGTGTTTCAGCTTGGCTGACATGCAGTATTGTCCTTAGTCGAGATATCTTGGTGAACATGAGACAGCCTTGATATGATTGAGACTAATATGTGTTCTAATCTTATAGGATGCTTCGAGCATGGAATTAGATTTAGACGCATAGGTGCATTGGATGTACTGGACTGACCCTACTTAGGATATTCAGTTTTTGTCACAATGTGAATAATCCTTATAAACTAGAAAGTGGTATACTCCCTCTGACTTGAGATCACTTGTGTTTCTAAATGATGATTGGCATTGTTTTGAGGTAGTTCAATATCATTTGAAAGATAATGGTTAAGGATTATCTTGGATGGTGGGCATGACTCATGTTAGGACACTGGTGATAGAACTAGGATTGCCTCTCCTAGTTGGAGTGTGATGTTCTAAAGGGCCCCCTGGATGAGATGGTTGAGAAAGTGTATGGCCATACCCAGATGACTATGTTCATCTGATCTAACCATTCTCATCATGTTGGATTTATAGGCTTGACAGGCTTGTCCAATGAGAACGTCCAGTGGCAAAGGGAACATGTATGCCGAGTGAATTGGATTCACACTTGTGCTATGGTTTGGGTGTAGTCTTGGAAGACTCTTTCCTTCATATCAGGAGACAGTGATGTGTTGCTAGATACCCCTCTCTGATCGTGATAACGTAAGTTATCGTTACCGACATTGAAGGAAACCCTTAGGGTCGCACAATTTGATGATATGGCTTACTTATGTCAGATCGTGTGGACTGAATTGTTCTGGTTCAGTTTAAAGGAATTTAAACTCTGATTGTAAGTGAGATCTGGTCTGATCATGTTTGATTGATTAGGGCTTGAGATCGGTAAGCTTCGATCAAGAGAATTGATGCTTGATCATAGAGATCAAGAGGGTCGAGAGATGTGTGGTTAGATCTTGAACCATTTGGTTCAAAGAGATCAAGACCATGGTGGGTTCGGTTTGGTCTTTGAACCAAATAGAATTGAACCGGTTCACTTGGTGAACGCATGGTTCAATTGAGAGAGGAGTTATCGATGGCTTCAAGTAGAGTTAAACATGGAGTTATGCACTTACTATTTCTGGACCCAACAGCCTAATCAGACCATCTGACAGCCTAGATGGGTCGGCTAGATAGCACCTGTGCGCAAGCAAAACAGGTGGCTATAGGTCGACTGCAGAAGGGCGTGTAGCGATGTATGATTGAGGCGCCTAGTGAACGATCATGATTAAGGCCCGGGGTCACACCCGCTTGCCAAAAAAAATCATGTGGGACGTTCAGCCCTTAAGGCATGCATAGTTGACCACTAGGTCGACACAAGTCAGTTATGACTGGGTGCATGCAAGGGCAGTGGGTCTGACTTGGTCTGATGAGTGGATACCTGCTAATGGACCGTTGTAAGGTAGTAGGGCACATAAGGAAATAAAATTGATACAAGGGGTTTTTTCTTTTTTTCGAAAATTTTATTTTCTGATTGGATCACATGTATGCATGTTTAACATGATTGGGTGTTTATTTAATCTTATGTGGGTTGCCCTTATTTTGTGTGCTGTGCTGGGGCCTGCGAGCCTGAATTAATTTATAAATTTTGCTGTGATCTGCGAATCACACTTTAATTTATGAAAATGTATAATTGACCTGCGTGTCAAATTGTGTCTAGATAGATTAAAATGTAATTTAATCAGACATGAGCACATAGCACACATGGCAGAGGCGCTTGCAGTCAGTGGCTTCACCAGGTGGGAGGTCTAGAGTTTGACTCTAGAATAGGCGCATACTACCTGCAGGGCGCTTTGGCCCGAGCTGGGCCAGATGAAATGTAAAAGATGAAAGATCCCCTAACATAAAGGGGGGTGAAACCCTAGATAGGCGCATGTATGTTTTTTTTTTCTTTTAAGCAGTGGAAAGGGGGTTTCTAGGATCTTTTGATGCATGCATTATAATCAACTTAAAACCGATTGCACAAGAGATAGAACCATACCATTGCCATCGGTTTGATGGTGTCTTGGAATCAAAGACGCAAGTGCCTCTTCTCCTTAGATGACACACACAATGAGAAGGCGACTACTTCCTTGGGGACTTTGTGCTAGCAAATCTTCAAGGAGTCCTTCGTATGGAGGGAATGAGAGAAACTTGCTTGCTTAGTCCTCGACTCTTCAAAAGCGTGAAGCAGAGGTTCCACACGAGAGAAGGCGACGGGAATAGAAGTGAGGCGACAAGAGATGCGCTCCACACAAGACATGGAGGCGTGGTTGCTAAAAATAGCCAACTTACTCTTTCATGCGATCATGTGTTCATGCATTTCGAACCAATCGCATTTTTCCTCTCTATTCTTTAAACCAAGCGCTCATCCATGAGCCGGTTCATTTGAATTTGGTTCAATAACCAAATAAACCAAGCAACCAGTCCAGACCATAATAAACACTTAGGTTCTTGATCTGACCGTCGATCTC
The DNA here is from genome assembly GCA_027563935.2 of Costus lasius. Classification (NCBI taxonomy): domain Eukaryota; kingdom Viridiplantae; phylum Streptophyta; class Magnoliopsida; order Zingiberales; family Costaceae; genus Costus; species Costus lasius. The sequence continues at coordinate 52,313,863 of CM050449.1, forward strand.
TTGATGCTCCTGATCTAACTGATCTAGCATCCATTCTCTCGATCGAAGCTTACCGATCTCAAGCCCTAATCAATCAAACATGATCAGACCAGATCTCACTTACAATCAGAGATTAAATCCCTTTAAACTGAACCCAAATAATTCAGTCCACACGATCTGACTTAAGTAAGCCATATCATCAAATTGTGCGACCCTGAGGGTTTCCTTTAAATGTCGGTAACGATAACTCACGTTATCACGATCAGTGAGGGGTATCTAGCAACACATCACTGTCTCCCGATATAAAGGAAAGAGTCTTCCAAGACTACACCCAAACCACAGTACAAGTGTGAATTCAACTCACTAAGCATACATATTTCCTTTGCCACTGGATGTTCTTATTGGACAAGCGTGTCAAGCTTGTAACTCCAATATGACAAGCATGATTAGATCAGATGAACATAGTCACCTGGGTATGGCCATACACTTTCTCAATCATCTCATCCAGGGGGGCCCCTTTAGAACATCACACTCCTTAAACAAGGAGACGGCAATCCTATGTCTATCACTAGTGCCCTAACCTGATTCAAGCTCATTATCCAAGATAGTCTATAATCATTATGTTTCAAATGATATTGAACTACCTCAAAACAATGACAATCATCATTTAGGAAACACAAGTGATCTCAAGTTAGAGGAAATGTGCCACTTGTTGCAATCAAGGATTATTCATATTGTGACAAACAATTGAACATCCTAGTAGGGTCAGTCCAGTACATCCAATGTACCCATGAGTCTACATCTTATTCCATGCTCGAAGCATCCTATAAGATTAGAACACATATTAGTCTTAACCATATCAAGGCTGTCTCATGTTCACCAAGATATCTCGACTAAGGACTTAACTGCATGTCAGCCTAGCTGAACAGCTTTGAGACATTATTCAGAAGAACATATATATTGCTGCAGACAATGTAGCTAACTGAATAACAACCATGCCTTTATAAACACATAAGTTTATACAAATGATACTGTTACAATCCCAAGGCCTCAAACATTAGGCTTAAGGGCATACCCCAACAATCTCCCACTTGCACTTAATCTAATGGTTGAGAAATCTCAAACCCATGTTATTACAGTGCTTCTCATGCTTCTGCTGCGCCAGAGGCTTGGTAAGCGGGTCTGCCAGATTGTCATCCGTATGAACCTTGCAAACTTTGATCTCGCCACGATCTATGATCTCCCTGATCAAGTGAAACCGTCTCTGTATGTGCTTGGACTTCTGGTGCGACCGTGGTTCCTTTGCTTGTGCGATTGCTCCAGTGTTATCACAGAAGATAACCAAAGGATCTGCACTCAAAGGAACAACACCAAGTTCTCTCACGAACTTACGAATCCACACTGCCTCCTTGGATGCTTCCGAGGCTGCAACATACTCGGCTTCTGTTGTGGAATCAGCAACAGTTGACTGTTTGAAACTCTTCCACACCACTGCTCCTCCATTCAAGCTAAAAACATAGCCTGATTGCGATCGGAAATCATCCTGGTCTGACTGGAACGAAGCGTCAGTATATCCTTCAATACTGAGTTCTTCCTGACCACCATATATCAAGAACATATCTTTGGTCCTCCGCAGATATTTTAAAATGTTCTTGACTGCAATCCAGTGCGCCATACCTGGATTACTTTGGAACCGACTGGTCACGCTTAACCCGTAAGCAACGTCTGGGCGAGTACACAACATCACATACATAATGGATCCAATAGCCGAAGCATAAGGCGTATTGTCCATTTCATCTTTCTCAGTCTGTGTTTGTGGACACTGACTCTTCGAAAGATTCAGACCATGTCTGACTGGAAGATATCCTCTTTTAGAATTCTCTAAATGAAATCTCTCCAGGACTTTATCGATGTAAGTACTCTGGCACAGCCCGAGAAGCCTCTTAGATCTATCCCTGTAGATCTTCACACCTAATACATAGGCTGCTTCTCCTAAATCTTTCATCTGGAAACATTTCCTTAACCATGCCTTAACGGCATGCATTTCAGGAATGTCATTTCCAATGATCAAGATATCATCGACGTAGAGGACTAGGAAAGTAATTACGCTCCCACTAAACCTCTTATATACACACGGGTCATCCTCGTTCTTCATGAAACCAAACTCAGAGATTGATTCATCAAAACGAATATTCCAGCTTCTAGATGCTTGTTTAAGTCCATAAATAGACTTCTTTAACTTGCATATCTTATGACGATCTGATGGATTAGTGAAACCTTCTGGTTGTGTCATATACACATCCTCATCCAGATTTCCATTAAGGAAAGCTGTCTTCACATCCATTTGCCAAATCTCACAATCATAATATGCAGCTATCGCGAAAAGAATCCGAATAGACTTAAACATAGCTACAGGTGAGAAAGTTTCATCATAATCTATCCCGTAGATTTGTTTGAAACCTTTCGCAACTAGCCTGCCTTTATAGGTAACCACGTTACCATCCATGTCAATCTTCTTCTTGAAGATCCATTTATAGCCTATAGGGATAACTCCCGGAGGTGGATCAACCAAATCCCAAACTTGGTTATCTGACATGGAGTCCATCTCGGCGCGCATAGCTTCAAGCCATCTCGCTGACTCCGGTCCACTGACCGCATCCGCATAAGTGAGGGGTTCATCATTATCAATGATGTAGACTCCGTCATAGCGCTCAGGCTGTCGACGGATCCTTCCCCATCTTCGCGGTTCCCGTGATATCTGAGCCTCAGGTTGTTCAATAACCTGTTCTACCAGCTCAGGCTCATCCAACTGTGCTTGCGCACTTTGTCCTTCCTCTGGATTCTCATCCAGCTTTATTTCTCTCCCACTGGCCTCTTGCAGAAGAAACTCCTTCTCAAGAAATATAGCCGTCCGAGCAACAAATACCTTGTTCTCTTTGGGATCGTAGAAATAATAACCCTTAGTTTCCTTAGGGTAACCAACAAAGATACATTTGTCAGATCTGCTCTCTAGTTTCCCAGAGGCGAGCTTTTTGACATAAGCCTCGCAACCCCAGATCCTGATAAATGTCAAGCTCGGCTGTTTCCCATACCATAACTCATATGGCGTCTTAGAAACTGCCTTGGATGGCACTCGGTTTAGTACCTTTGCAGCTGTTTCCAGTGCAAATCCCCAAAAGGAGTAAGGTAGAGTAGCCTGACTCATCATAGAATGAACCATATCAAGTAACGTTCTATTTCTCCTTTCGGACACACCATTCCATTGCGGTGTTCCTGGCGGAGTGAGCTGTGAGATAATCCCACACTCCTTCAGATAGTCAGTAAATTCTCGACTTAGGTATTCTCCACCTCGATCAGAACGAAGTGCCTTGATATTTCGGCCTAGCTGATTTTGTACTTCATTCTTGAACTCTTTGAACTTGTCAAAAGATTCACTTTTATGTCTCATTACATAGACATACCCATACCTACTGAAATCATCAGTAAAGGTAATGAAGTACTGATAGCCACCTCTGGCATGTTTACTAAATGGCCCACACACATCACTGTGTATAAGGTCAAGTAAACCTGAAGCCCTTTGACCTTTGTTAGAAAAAGGTGACTTCGTCATTTTACCCATTAAACAAGCCTTGCATGTATCAATCTCCTCATAGGAGAATGATCCCAGCAGTCCATGATCATGCAACCGCTTAATGCGCTTCTTGTTAATATGGCCTAAACGACTATGCCATAGCAAGGTGCTGTCATCAGCATTCTTGGCTTTCTTAATATCAACATTTTGTATAGAATTTTCCATGTCCAACATGTATAATCCATTGTTAATTGAACCAGTTGCATAAACAATATTATCTAAAGATAAAACACACTTTGAAATATTGCATTCAAAGGAAAATCCCTTCCTGACAAGAGCAGGAATGGAGATAATATTCTTAGTAATACTAGGAACAAAGTAACAACTGTTTAATTCTAATACAATTCCAGATGGCAAAGAGATGAAATAGTCTCCTACAGCAACAGCAGCAACCCGTGCCCCGTTTCCAACTCGTAGGTCCACCTCATGCTGTCCCACCTGCCTTCTTCTCTTGAGTTCCTGTACATTTGAACAAATGTGAACTCCACATGCAGTGTCCAACACCCATGATATAGAAGAAGATGAAACCATGACTTCCGTCACGTATATACCTGAGCCAGAAGCAAGGCTTCCCCTCTTGTCTCCTTGGAGAGCTTTACAGTCCTTTTTCCAGTGACCCATCTGGCCACAGTGGAAACACCTGTATTCCTTGGACCGCTTAACCTTCTGTTTCAGAGCCTTGCTGTAACTCTTGACAGGGGTCTTGCCCTTCTTCCCCTTCTTCTTGTTCCTCGAAGGAACCATCAAGACAGAGGTTGAAGGCTTACCCTTCAGAGTTTCCTCAGTAGTCAAGAGGATATTCAGCAGCTCTGCCGGAGTACAATCGATTTTGTTCATATTAAAGTTAATAATGAACGCATCGAAAGAAGGTGGAAGAGACTGCAGAATAATGTCTACAGCAAGCTCCTGGTTGATGGTATGCCCCAGTTTTTCTAGAGCCTCCTTGTGCCCAATCATCTTGAGCACGTGAGCTCCCACTGGGCTCCCTTCAGCCAGTTTGCTCTGAAAGAACAGCTTGTCAAATTATAGCGTTCTGTCCTCGCCTGTGCAGCATACAGCATCTTGAGGTTTGCTATCATGTCTATGGCAGACATATCCTCATGCTGACGCTGCAGCGGTGGCGTCATAGACGCTAGCATCAGGCAAGCGACATCAATGCTATCATTGACGTGCTTTTCATAGGCTTCCCGAACCGCCCTTGCGGCGTTCGGAGCGGGCTGAGGCGGTATCGCCGTCTCGAGGACATACAGTTTCCTCTCTGCCTTAAGAACGATCTTAAGGTGTCCAAACCAGTCTGAGAAGTTCGGCCCAGCAAACTTCTCCCTTTCCAGTAGGGATCGCACATTGAAGCTCATGGTGTTCGTTGCTGCAGGAATCTACAACAATGCAAGAACAGCAAGGTCAGTATCAATGTCAAGAATCAATCAGGACTTAAGAAAGATTCTTTTTCTCACTATTTTATCTGGCTGAAAAACCCAGCAAAACAGCCCGAAAGAGTAGAACTCTTTTAGTGAGATGGGATCCAGATTTCATACTTGGTCTCCGCGTCCCGCTCAGGCGAGATAAGATGCACAGAGAGTACAAGCACTAATCTCTGGTAGGTAGTCCCTGCCAATCGCCTACCTGTGCGATTCCCCTTCATCTGGGCAATCCAGTAGACTGTGCCAACTGAGTTGGTACAACACAATCTCTGACCCCACAGATGGCTGCCTCCATGCGCTACCATATGCACCACATATGTAGCCTACATGGTCAAGCTGACCCGACCTACTCCCTGGACCACCACGTGCTATGCTGAGCAACGAGAAGCGATAAATCCCTTCTCTGTAACACGCAGGTGTAATCCCGCACCGTCTGAAGATAGATGGACGTGCCCACTGAGTGGGTACAACACGGCTCCAACGATAATCAGAACAGTGAGGTTTCGCGTCAGAAGGCATACGAGCTTGATATTTTAGCGTTGGATTTTAACGGTCTTTTATCTTCTTCACTATCATGCAATTCCTATGGTGATAGCAGAAGATAAATAAATCATGCTGTTCTACTTATTAAACAATAAAAGAAAGCATGAATCTTATGTGGTAAAAGCCCATAGCCCTAGTAAGACCTTAAGAACTTAAGTCTTCACTTGCTTTTCTTCATGGGGCTTTTGCTGCTCATCTGGCCCAAACCAGGGCCCAAGCGCCATCTGCAGCTCAGGTGCGCCCACCAGGTAAATGCGCCTGGTCCTAGGGTCGAACCCTAGACCTCCCACCTGGTCAAGCCTCTGCTGCATGCGCCTCTGCCAAATGTGCTCTGTGCTCTTGTCTGATTAATTTACAAATTAATCTATCTAGACAAGGTTGACTCGCAGGTCAATTACATTTTATAAATTAAATGCAATGTGATGCGCAGATCACAATATAAAAATTAATTTACAAAATTAACCAGGCACGCAGGCCCCAGCACAGCACACATTAAAACACGGGCAGCCCACATAAGATTAAATAAACATACATATGCATCAATCAACATGTGATCCATTCATGAAAATTAAATTTTGAAAACCCCTTGGGATCAATTTTAATTTTCCTTATTTGCCCTACTACCTTACAATGGTCCATTACTAGGGATCCACTCATCAGATCTAGTCAGATCCACTGCCCTTTCATGCACCAAGTCCTAACTGACTTGAGTCGACCAAAAGGCCAACCATGCATGCGCCAAGGGCTGAACGACCACACTGAGGTCTGGCAAGCGGGCGTGAGCCCGGGCCTAACTCATGTGCGTTCATAGGTTGTCTCAACCAGACATCGCTACACGCCTGTCTGCAGTCGACTTATAGCCACCTTGTGCTTTCGCACAGGTGCCATCTGGTCGACCCATCAAGGCTGTCAGATAATCTGATCAGACTAATTGGATCTTGACTAGACTGAGATTTCAACCCTAATAACCCATCTAAGGGTTTAAAGTAGGCGCCTTAGATCTACGGTGAATCGCGCATGTAATATAAGTTTTAAGAAAACATACAAAAATGCGCCAAGAACATGTGCCAACATAAGAATGTAACATGAAACATTTTTCTTATGAAACATCTAATATGCGCATGTTATAGATCTAAGCATACTTATATATCCGCATACATGGATCACAATATTTTAAGCAATCATAGAAACATGCAAACAATGGCTCTGATACCAATTGAAAGATCCCCTAACATAAAGGGGGGTGAAACCCTAGATAGGCGCATGTATGTTTTTTTTTTCTTTTAAGCAGCGGAAAGGGGGTTTCTAGGATCTTTTGATGCATGCATTATAATCAACTTAAAACCGATTGCACAAGAGATAGAACCATACCATTGCCATCGGTTTGATGGTGTCTTGGAATCAAAGACGCAAGTGCCTCTTCTCCTTAGATGACACACACAATGAGAAGGCGACTACTTCCTTGGGGACTTTGTGCTAGCAAATCTTCAAGGAGTCCTTCGTATGGAGGGAATGAGAGAAACTTGCTTGCTTAGTCCTCGACTCTTCAAAAGCGTGAAGCAGAGGTTCCACACGAGAGAAGGCGACGGGAATAGAAGTGAGGCGACAAGAGATGCGCTCCACACAAGACATGGAGGCGTGGTTGCTAAAAATAGCCAACTTACTCTTTCATGCGATCATGTGTTCATGCATTTTGAACCAATCGCATTTTTCCTCTCTATTCTTTAAACCAAGCGCTCATCCATGAGCCGGTTCATTTGAATTTGGTTCAATAACCAAATAAACCAAGCAACCAGTCCAGACCATAATAAACACTTAGGTTCTTGATCTGACCGTCGATCTCTTGATGCTCCTGATCTAACTGATCTAGCATCCATTCTCTCGATCGAAGCTTACCGATCTCAAGCCCTAATCAATCAAACATGATCAGACCAGATCTCACTTACAATCAGAGATTAAATCCCTTTAAACTGAACCCAAATAATTCAGTCCACACGATCTGACTTAAGTAAGCCATATCATCAAATTGTGCGACCCTGAGGGTTTCCTTTAAATGTCGGTAACGATAACTCACGTTATCACGATCAGTGAGGGGTATCTAGCAACACATCACTGTCTCCCGATATAAAGGAAAGAGTCTTCCAAGACTACACCCAAACCACAGTACAAGTGTGAATTCAACTCACTAAGCATACATATTTCCTTTGCCACTGGATGTTCTTATTGGACAAGCGTGTCAAGCTTGTAACTCCAATATGACAAGCATGATTAGATCAGATGAACATAGTCACCTGGGTATGGCCATACACTTTCTCAATCATCTCATCCAGGGGGGCCCCTTTAGAACATCACACTCCTTAAACAAGGAGACGGCAATCCTATGTCTATCACTAGTGCCCTAACCTGATTCAAGCTCATTATCCAAGATAGTCTATAATCATTATGTTTCAAATGATATTGAACTACCTCAAAATAATGACAATCATCATTTAGGAAACACAAGTGATCTCAAGTCAGAGGAAATGTGCCACTTGTTGCAATCAAGGATTATTCATATTGTGACAAACAATTGAACATCCTAGTAGGGTCAGTCCAGTACATCCAATGTACCCATGAGTCTACATCTTATTCCATGCTCGAAGCATCCTATAAGATTAGAACACATATTAGTCTTAACCATATCAAGGCTGTCTCATGTTCACCAAGATATCTCGACTAAGGACTTAACTGCATGTCAGCCTAGCTGAACAGCTTTGAGACATTATTCAGAAGAACATATATATTGCTGCAGACAATGTAGCTAACTGAATAACAACCATGCCTTTATAAACACATAAGTTTATACAAATGATACTGTTACAATCCCAAGGCCTCAAACATTAGGCTTAAGGGCATACCCCAACAAAAGACCCATAAAGAGCTCACGTGAAGACTTTTGTAAAACTAGGGTTTTACTTAGGCTTTTATGGGCGTTTACCACATAAGATAATTGTGCTTTCTATTTACTGTTTTAAGTAATATTAGCACATGAATGTTTATATTCTTCTGCTATCACTATAGAATTTGCATGATAGTAAGAAGATAAAAGGACCGTTAAAATCCAACGACCATATCAAGCTTGATTGCCTTCTGACGCGAAACCTCACTGTTCTGACTATCGTTGGGGCCGTGTTGTACCCACTCAGTGGGCACGCCCAGCTATCTTCAGACGGTGTGCGATTACATCTACATGCTACAGAGAAGGGATTTATCTCTTCTCGTTGCTCAGCATAGCATGTGATGGTCCAGGGAGTAGGTCAGGTCAGCTTGACCATATAGGCTACATATTGAGCATATGATAGCTGTATGGAGGCAGCCATCTGAGGAATCAGAGACTGTGTTGTACCAACTCAGTTGGCACAGTCTTCTGGATTGCCTAGATGAAGGGGAATCGCACGGGTTGGCGATTGGCATGGATGACCTACCGGTGATTAGTGCTTGAACTCTCTGTGTATCTTATCTCGCCTGAGCGGGACGCGGAGATCAAGTATGAAATCTGGATCTCATCTCACTAAAAGAGTTTCACTCTTTCGGGCTATTTTATTGGATTTTCAGTCAGATAAAATAGTGAGAAAAGAATCACTCTTAAGTCCTGGAATGATTCTAACATGGATACTGACCTTGTTGTTCTTGCTATGTTGTAGATTCCTGCAGCAACGAACACCACAGGGCTCAATTTGCGATCCATATTGGAAAAGGAGAAGTTTGCTGGGCCAAACTTCTCAGACTGGTACAGACAGCTTAAGATTGTTCTTAAAGCTGAGAGGAAGCTGTATGTCCTTGAGTCGGCAATACCGGCTCAACCCGCTGCGAACGCCACAAGAGCGGTTCGGGATGCTTATGAGAAGCATGTCAGTGATAGTACTGATGTCGCTTGCCTTATGCTTGCGTCAATGACGCCCGAGCTACAGCGTCAGCATGAGGATTTGTCTGCTATTGATATTATAGCAAATCTCAAGATGCTGTATGCTGCACAAGCAAGGACTGAACGCTATAACTTGACAAAACTTTTCTTTCATAGCAAACTGACTGAAGGGAGTCCAGTGGGAGCTCACGTACTCAAGATGATTGGGTACAAGGAGGCTCTAGAGAAACTGGGACACACCATCAATCAGGAACTTGTTGTGGACATTATCCTGCAGTCTCTCCCGGCTTCTTTCGATTCATTCATCATTAATTTTAATATGAACAAGATCGACTGTACTCCGGCAGAGTTACTGAACATGCTCTGTACCACAGAGCAGACTCTTGAGAAGGGAAAGCCTTCATCCTCTGTCTTGATGGTTCCTTCACGGAACAAGAGGAAGGGGAAGAAGGGCAAAACCCCTATCAAGAGCTACAACAAGGCTTTGAAACAAAAGATGAAGCGGTCAAAGGACAACAGATGCTTCCATTGTGGCCAGCTGGGTCACTGGAAGAAGGACTGTAGAGCTCTCCAAGGAGAGAAGAAGGGAAGCAAGCCTTTCACTTCTGGCTCAGGTATTTACGTGACTGAAGTCATGGTAGCTTCTTCTATTTCATGGGTGTTGGACACTACATGTGGAGTTCACATTTGTTCAAATGTGCAGGAACTCAAGAGAAGAAGACAGGTGGGACAGCATGAGGTGGACCTACGAGTTGGAAACGGAGCACGGGTTGCTGCTGTTGCTGTAGGACAATATAACATCTCTTTACCATCTGGTTTTGTATTAGAACTCGACAATTGTTATTTTGTGCCAAGCATAACTAAGAATATTATCTCTATTCCTGCTCTTGTCAGGAAAGGTTTCTCTTTTGAATGCAAAACTTTACAGTGTTGTATTTCATATGATAATATTGTTTATGCAACTGGGTCGATTAACAATGGGTTATACATGTTGGACATGGAATGTTCTGTACAACAAATTGATAATAAGAAAGCCAAGTATGCTGATGACAGCACCTTGCTATGGCATAGTCGTTTAGGCCATATTAACAAGAAACGCATTAAGCGGTTGCATGACTATGGACTGCTGGGATCATTCTCCTATGAGGAGCTTGATACATGCAAAGCTTGTTTAATGGGTAAAATGACGAAGACTCCTTTTACTAATAAAGGTGAAAGGACTTCAGGTTTACTTGACCTTATTCACAGTGATGTGTGTGGGCCGTTTAGTAAACATGCCAGAGGTGGCTATTCATACTTCATTACTTTTACTGATGATTTCAGTAGGTACGGTTATGTCTATTTAATGAGACATAAGAGTGAATCTTTTGACAAGTTCAAAGAATTCAAAAATGAAGTACAAAATCAGTTAGGCCGAAATATCAAGGCACTTCGATCAGATCGAGGTGGTGAATACTTGAGTCATGAGTTTACTGACTATCTGAAGGAGTGTGGGATCATCTCACAGCTCACTCCCCCAGGAACACCGCAATGGAATGGTGTGTCCGAGAGGAGAAATAGAACCTTATTGGATATGGTTCGTTCTATGATGAGTCAGGCCACTCTACCTTACTCCTTTTTGGGGATTTGCACTGGAAACAGCTGCAAAAGTACTAAACCGAGTGCCATCCAAGGCCGTTTCAAAGACACCATTTGAGTTATGGTATGGGAAACAGCCGAGCTTAACATTTATTAAAATCTGGGGTTGCGAGGCTTATGTCAAAAAGCTCACCTCTGGGAAACTGGAGAGCAGATCTAATAAATGTATCTTTGTCGGTTACCCTAAAGAAACTAAGGGTTATTATTTCTACGATCCCAAAGAGAACAAAGTATTTATTGCTCGAACGGCTATTTTTCTTAAGAAGGAATTTCTTCTGCAAGAGGCCAGTGGGAGAGAAATAAAGCTGGATGAAAATCCAGAAGAGGGACAAAGTAGTCAAGCTCAGTTGGATGAGCCTGAGCAAATAGGACAGGTTAATGTTCAACCTGAGGCTCAGATATCACGGGAACCGCGTAGATCGGGAAGGATTCGTCGTCAGCCTGAGCGCTATGACGGAGTCTACATCATTAATGATGAACCCCTCACTTATGCAGATGCGGTCAGTGGACCGGAATCAGCAAGTTGGCTTGAAGCTATGCGAGCCGAGATGGAGTCCATGTCAGATAACCAAGTCTGGGATTTGGTTGATCCGCCTCCGGGAGTAATCCCTATAGGCTGTAAGTGGATCTTCAAAAGGAAGACAGACATGGATGGTAACGTAGTTACCTATAAGGGCAGGCTAGTTGCGAAAGGTTTCAAACAAATCTACGGGGTAGATTATGATGAAACTTTCTCTCCTGTAGCCATGTTCAAATCCATCCGAATTATTCTCGCGATAGCAGCATATTATGATTATGAGATCTGGCAAATGGATGTGAAGACCGCTTTCCTTAATGGAAAACTGGAAGAGGATGTGTATATGACACAGCCTGAAGGTTTCATCAATCCATCAGAACGTCATAATATATGCAAATTAAAGAAGTCCATTTATGGACTTAAACAAGCATCAAGAAGCTGGAATATTCGTTTTGATGAATCAGTCTGTGAATTTGGTTTCATCAAAAATGAAGATGACCCGTGTGTGTATAAAAGGTTTAGTGGGAGCGTGATTACTTTCTTAGTCCTCTACGTCGATGATATCTTGATCATTGGAAACGATGTTCCTGAACTGCATGCAGTCAAAGCATGGTTAAGAAAATGTTTCCAGATGAAAGATTTAGGAGAAGCAGCCTATGTACTAGGTGTGAAGATCTATAGAGATAGATCTAATAGGCTTCTCGGGCTGTGCCAGAGTACTTACATCGATAAGGTCCTGGAGAGATTTCATTTAGAAAATTCTAAAAGAGGATATCTTCCAGTCAGACATGGTCTGAATCTTTCAAAGAGCCAGTGTCCTCAAACACAGTCTGAGAAAGATGAGATGGACAATATGCCTTATGCTTCGGCTATTGGGTCCATCATGTATGCGATGTTGTGTACTCGCCCAGACGTCGCTTATGGGTTAAGCGTGACCAGTCGGTTCCAAAGTAATCCAGGGAAGGCACACTGGATTGCGGTCAAGAACATTTTGAAATATCTTCGGAGAACCAAAGATATGTTCTTAATATATGGAGGTCAGGAAGAACTCAGTATTGAAGGATATACTGACGCTTCGTTCCAATCTGACCAAGATGATTTCCGATCGCAATCAGGCTACGTTTTTAGCTTGAATGGAGGAGCAGTGGTGTGGAAGAGTTTCAAACAATCAATTGTTGCTGATTCCACAACAGAAGCCGAGTATGTCGCAGCCTCAGAAGCATCAAAGGAGGCAGTATGGATTTGTAAATTCATACAAGAACTTGGTGTTGTTCCTTCGAGTGCAGATCCACTGGTTATCTTCTGTGATAACACTGGAGCGATTGCACAAGCAAAGGAACCGCGGTCACACCAGAAGTCCAAGCACATACAGAGAAGGTTTCATTTGATCCGTGAGATCATAGATCGAGGAGAGATCAAGATCTACAAGGTTCATACAGATGACAATCTAGCTGACCCGCTTACAAAGCCTCTGGCACAGTAGAAGCATGAAAAGCAATGTAATAATATGGGATTGAGATTCCTCAACCATTAGTTTAAGTGCAAGTGGGAGATGTTGGGGTATGCCCTTAAGGCTAATGTTTGAGGCCTTGGGATTGTATCAGTATCATGTATAAACTTTTATGTTTATAAAGGCATGGTTGTTATTCAGGTTGTTACATTGTCTGCTGCAATAAGTGTACTTCTGAATAATGTCTCAGTACTGTTCAGCTAGGCTGACATGCAGTAAAGTCCTTAGTCGATATATCTTGGTGAACATGAGACAGCCTTGATATGGTTAAGACTAATATGTGTTCTAATCTTATAAGATGCTTCGAGCATGGAATAAGATGTAGACTCATGGGTACATTGGATGTACTGGACAGACCCTACTAGGTTATTCAATTGCTTGTCACAATGTGAATAATCCTTGAATGCGACAAGTGGCACATTTCCTCTGACTTGAGATCACTTGTGTTTCTAAATGATGATTGTCATTGTTTTGAGGTAGTTCAATATCATTTGAAACATAATGATTATAGACTATCTTGGATGGTGAGCTTGAGTCAGGTTAGGGCACTAGTGATAGACATAGGATTGCCGTCTCCTTGTTTAAGGAGTGTGATGTTCTAAAGGGGCCCCCTGGATGAGATGATTGAGAAAAGAGTATGGCCATACCCAGGTGACTATGTTCATCTGATCTAATCATGCTCATCATATTGGAGTTACAAGCTTGACACGCTTGTCCAATAAGAACATCCAGTGGCAAAGGAAAATTGCATGCCTTGTGAGTTGATTCACACTTGTGCTGTGGTTTGGGTGAAGTCTTGGAAGACTCTTTCCTTTATATCGGGAGACAGTGATGTGTTGCTAGATACCCCTCACTGATCGTGATAACGATAGTTATCGTTACCGACATTTAAAGGAAACCCTCAGGGTCGCACAATTTGATGATATGGCTTACTTAAGTCAGATCGTGTGGACTGAATTATTCAGGTTCAGTTTAAAGGGATTTAATCTCTGATTGTAAGTGAGATCTGGTCTGATGATGTTTGATTGATTAGGGCTTGAGATCGGTAAGCTTCGATTGAGAGAATGGATGCTAGATCGGTGTGATCAGGAGCATCAAGAGATCGACGGTCAGATCAAGAGCCTTAGGGTTTATTGTGGTCTGGACTGATTGCTTGGTTTATTTGGTTATTGAACCAAATCGATTTGAACCAGCTCATTGGTTGAGCGCATGGTTCAATCTAAGAGGAGTTTGCGATTGGGTAAACCCATGATCGCATTTGGAGGTGAGGCTTTCTATTTTTAGAAAGCATGATCACTTACGTGACCACGCCTCATGAAACTTGCCTCTTCACGCCTTTGTCGCCAACTTGAGTATTCGGCGCTTGCATTCTCGTGTGGAGAAGTGTAGACGACAAGAGGAAGTATTCGGCCAAGCAAGGTGATCTCTCCCTTTTCCATTCGGCAAGACAATCTTGGAGCCTTGCTAGCACAAGGAGCACTAAGGAAGAGTAGGCGACATCAATTGTGTGCGTCACCTTAGGAGAAGGAGCATTTGCGCCTTTCCTTCCAAGACACCATCTAAGCGATGGCAATGGTAAGAATCGCTTCTCATTGAAAGTTGAATATATTACATGCTATGCGATCCTTTTAGAAACCCTAGATTTCGCTAGAGTTTTTGTTGCGCCTCCTATCAGGGTTTCGCCCCCCCTTTTTGGGGACCTCCTTTCAACTGGTATCAGAGCTGGTTATTGCATGATAATATGTTTGCTTTCTTTGTGATCCTATGTCTAGATCTATAAGTTACATGCGATAGTTGTGGTTGGCGAATTTTACATGCTTGTTAGAGATGTTTTTCTCCTTGGCGCATGTTTCTTGTTGGCGCATATTGTATGTTTTCTCAAAAACTTATATTACATGCGCGACTCATTATAGATCTAAGGCCCTGCTGTAAACCCTTAGACGGGTCCTAACTGACTCGAGTTGACCTCCACTCATCCATCTAGTCAGATCCTCTGCCCTTGCATGCACCGAGTCCTAACTGACTCGAGTTGACCTAATGGTCAACCATGCATGCGCCAGGGCTGAACAACCTTCAAGAGTTCTGGCAAGCGGGTGTGACCCCGGGCCTAACTCAAGAGTGTTCACTGGTTGTCTCAACCAGACCTCGCTACACACCTTTGATGCAGTTAACCTATAGCCACCATGTGCTTGCGCACAGGTGCTATCTGGTCAACCCATCTAGGCTGTCAGATGGTCTGATCAGACTAGTTGGATCTAACCTAGAAGATGCTTTCAACCCCATCAACCCATCTAAGGGTTTACAATAGGTGCAACTTAGATCTAATTCATGGGCGCGCAAGATGTTTTGTTTTGTCAAAAACAACATGTAAGAAGCGCCAATCAAACATGCGCCAACAACAACACTTGTAGAGTCCCCTTCAAGGGGGAGCGCAACTTTGACAACAACAAACAACAAGCACCTATACATGCGGCTTAGAACAACAAACATCATGCATGAAGTTTTCGCATCATAAATTTTTCATGAGCTTGCGCATGTAACCAACCATAGATCTAAGCATAAAAGTAAACATGGATCACATCAGCAAACATAATAGCATGCATAGACGCCTCTGATACCAATTGTTGGAACCCCTTTCGAGAGGGGGGCAAAAACCCTAAGCATGGCGCAAATGAAATTTATGCAAGCGGAAGCAAGGGTTTCAAGATCTTTTGCATGCCATATGTTCAACTATCATAGATTGATAAGAACAAGGGGAGATTCATACCAACGCCATAGGCTTGGAATTCGGCTTGGAAGAAGAGAACAAGTTAGGTCTCCTCCACAAGTCCACACACAAGATGAAGATGCTCACTTCCTTGACGTCCCTTGTGCTAGCAAGGCACCCAAGCTATCTTGTCGAATGGAAAGGGGGTGATTAGATGAATCCCTATGGCCGAGAGCTCCTTTTCCTTGTCTTCCTCTTTCGTCAACCACCTAACGAAAAGGATCAAGCCGTTGTCGTCAAGAGACCAACGCTTAAGCGTTTTGGCGTTTTAGCAAAACCGGCTTTGATGACTTTCCATAAATGGAAGACAATCAAGCCATGCGCTCAAGACAAACCAAAAACGCCTATTGGCATTGAACCAAGCGTTCACATTTGTGAACCGGTTCAAGCCAAATCGTCCAATCGAATTTGGTTCATCAAACCAAACCGAAATAGCTCAAGCCACTTGGTCTAGACCAAATTGAACCCTAAGGCTCACGATCTAACCACTCATCTCCTGATGCCCCTGATCTCCCCGATCTAGCATCATTTCTCTCGATCGAAGCTTACCGATCTCAAGCCCTAATCAATCAAACATGATCAGACCAGATCTCACTTACAATCAGAGATTAAATCCCCTTTAATCTGAACTCAAAGAATCCAGTCCATACGATCTGACTCAAGTAAGCCATATCATCAAATTGTGCGACCCTGAGGGTTTCCTCTAAATGTCGGTAACGATAACTAACGTTATCACGATCAGTGAGGGGTATCTAGCAACACATCACTGTCTCCCGATATAAAGGAAAGAGTCTTCCAAGACTACTCCCAAACCTTAGCACAAGTGTGAATCTATTCACAAGGCATACATGTTTCCTTTGCCACTGGATGTTCTTATTGGACAAGCATGTCAAGCCTGTAACTCCAATACGATGAGCATGATTAGATCAGATGATCATAGTCATCTGGGTATGGCCATACACTATCTCAATCATCTCATACAAGGGGGCCCCTTTAGAACATCACACTCCTTGAACAAGGAGACGGCAATCCTTTATCTATCACTAGTGCCCTAACCTGACTCATGATCATTATCCAAGATAGTCTATGATCATTATGTTTCAAATGATATTGAACTACCTCAAAACAATGACAATCATCATTTAGAAACACAAGTGATCTCAAGTCGAAGGACATGTGCCACTTGCTGCTATCAAGGATTATTCACATTGTGACAAACAATTGAATATCCTAGAAGGGTCTGTCCAGTACATCCAATGTACCCATGAGTCTACATCTTATTCCATGCTCGAAGCATCCTATAAGATTAGAACACATATTAGTCTCAATCATATCAAGGTTGTCTCATGTTCACCAAGATATCTCGACTAAGGACATATAGCCTGTCAGCCTAGCTGAACAGCTTTGAGACATTATTCAGAAGTACACTTATTACAGCAGACAAGGTAACAACCTGAATAATAACCATGCCTTTATAAACTTAAGAGTTTATTACATGACACTTATACAATCCCAAGGCCTCAAACATTAGCCTTAAGGGCATACCCCAACATGGATCTGACTAGGTTGGATGAGTGGATCCCTAATAATGGACCGTTGTAAGGTTGTAGGGCAAATAAGGAAATTAAAATTGATGCCTATGGGGTTTTCAAAATTTAATTTTCATGATTGGATCACATGTTGATTGATGCCTATGTTTGTTTATTTATTCTTATGTGGGCTGCCCATGTTAAATGTGTGCTGTGCTGGGGCCTGCGTGCCTGTATTAAAGTTATAAATTAATTATTGTGATCTACGTATCACATTGTATTTAATTTATAAAGTGTAATTGACCTGCGAGTCAATCTTGTCTAGATAGATTAATTTGTAAGTTAATCAAACAAGAGCACAGAGCACACTTGGCAGAGGCGCATGCAGCAGAGGCTAGACCAGGTGGGAGGTCCAGGGTTCGACTCTGGGACCAGGCGCATTTTCCCTGGTAGGCGCACCTGAGCTGCAGATGGCGCTTGGGCCCTGGGTTGGGCCAGATAAGCAGCAAAAGTCCCATGAAGAAAAGCAAGTGAAGACTTAAGTTAATTAAGGTCTTACTAAGGCTATGGGCTTTTACCACATAAGATCAGCATACTTTCTATTTATTGCTTTTATAATTAGAATTGCATGAGTTTATCTTCTGCTATCACCATAGGAATTGCATGATAGTTAAGAAGATAAAAGACCGTTAAAATCCAACGCTAAAATATCAAGCTCGTAAGCCTTCTGACGCGAAACCTCACTGTTCTGACTATCGTTGGAGCCGTGTTGTACCCACTCAGTGGGCACGTCCATCTATCTTCAGACAGTGCGGGATTACACCTGCGTGTTACAGAGAAGGGATTTATCGCTTCTCGTTGCTCAGCATAGCACGTGGTGGTCCAGGGAGTAGGTCGGGTTAGCTTGACCATGTAGACTACATATGTGGCGCATATGGTAGCGCATGGAGGCAGCCATCTGTGGAATCAGAGACTGTGTTGTACCAACTCAGTTAGCACAGTCTGCTGGATTGCCCAGATGAAGGGGAATCGCACGGGTTGGCGATTGGCTGGGACAGCCTACCAGAGATTAGTGCTTGTACTCTCTGTGCATCTTATCTCGCCTGAGCGGGACGCGGAGACCAAGTATGAAATCTGGATCCCATCTCACTAAAAGAGTTCTACTCTTTCGGGCTGTTTTAGCTGGATTTTTCAGCCAGATAAAATAGTGAGAAAAGAATCTTTCTTAAGTCCTGGAATGATTCTGAACATTGATACTGACCTTGCTGTTCTTGCATTGTTGTAGATTCCTGCAGCAACGAACACCATGAACTTCAATGTGTGATCCCTACTGGAAAGGGAGAAGTTTGCTGGGCCGAACTTCTCAGACTGGTACGGACACCTTAAGATTGTTCTTAAGGCAGAGAGGAAACTGTATGTCCTCGAGACGGTGATACCGCCTCAACCCGCTCCGAACGCCGCAAGGGCGGTTCGGGAAGCCTATGAAAAGCATGCCAATGATAGCATTGATGTCGCTTGCCTGATGCTAGCGTCTATGACGCCACCGCTGCAGTGTCAGCATGAGGATATGTCTGCTATAGAAATTATAGCAAACCTCAAGATGCTGTATGCTGCACAGGCGAGGACTGAGCGCTACAATTTGACCAAGCTTTTCTTTCAGAGCAAACTGGCTGAAGGGAGCCCAGTGGGAGCTCATGTGCTCAAGATGATTGGGCACAAGGAGGCTCTAGAGAAACTGGGGCATACCATCAATCAGGAGCTTGCTGTAGACATTATTCTACAGTCTCTCCCGCCCTCTTTCGATGCGTTCATTATTAACTTTAATATGAACAAAATCGATTGTACTCCGGCAGAGCTGCTGAATATGCTCTTGACTACTGAGGAGACTCTGAAGGGAAAGCCTTCAACCTCTGTCTTAATGGTTCCTTCTAGGAACAAGAAGAAGGGGAAGAAGGGCAAAGCCCTAGTCAAGAACTACAACAAGGCTCTGAAACAGAAGGTCAAGCGGTCGAAGGAATACAGATGTTTCCACTGTGGCCAGCTGGTTCACTGGAAAAAGGACTGTAAAGCGCTCCAAGGAGACAAGAAGGGAAGCATCGCTTCTGGCTCAGGTATTTATGTGACTGAGGTCATGTTTTTTTCTTCTATTTCATGGGTGTTGGACACTGCATGTGGAGTTCACATTTGTTCAAATGTACAGGAACTCAAGAGAAGAAGACAGGTGGGACAGCATGAGGTGGACCTACGAGTTGGAAACGGGGCACGGGTTGCTGCTGTTGCTGTAGGAGACTATTTCATCTCTTTGCCATCTGGGCTTGTATTAGAACTAAACAGTTGTTACTTTGTTCCCAGCATTACTAAGAATATTATCTCTATTCCTGCTCTTGTCAGGAAGGGATTTTCCTTTGAATGCAATATTTCAAAGTGTGTTCTTTCTCTTGATAATATTGTTTATGCTACTGGTTCAATTAACAATGGGTTATTCATGTTAGACATGGAATGTTCTATACACAATATTGATATTAAGAAAGCCAAGTATGCTGATGACAGCACCTTGCTATGGCATAGTCGTTTAGGCCATATTAACAAGAAGCGCATTAAGCGGTTGCATGATCATGGACTGCTGGGATCATTCTCCTATGAGGAGATTGATACATGCAAGGCTTGTTTAATGGGTAAAATGACGAAGCCACCTTTTCCTAATAAAGGTCAAAGGGCTTCAGGTTTACTTGACCTTATACACAGTGATGTGTGTGGGCCATTTAGTAAACATGCCAGAGGTGGCTATCAGTACTTCATTACCTTTACTGATGATTTCAGTAGATATGGGTATGTCTATCTGATGAGACATAAAAGTGAATCTTTTGACAAGTTCAAAGAGTTCAAGAATGAAGTACAGAATCAGCTAGGCCAAAATATCAAGGCACTTCGTTCTGATCGAGGTGGAGAATACTTGAGTCATGCGTTTACTGACTATCTGAAGGAGTGTGGGATTATCTCACAGCTCACTCCGCCAGGAACACCGCAATGGAATGGTGTGTCCGAGAGGAGAAATAGAACGTTACTTGATATGGTTCGTTCTATGATGAGTCAGGCTACTCTTCCATATTCCTTTTGGGGATTTGCACTGGAAACAGCTGCAAAGGTACTAAACCGAGTGCCATCCAAGGCAGTTTCCAAGACTCCATATGAGTTATAGTATGGGAAACAGCCGAGCTTGACATTTATCAGGATCTGGGGCTGCGAGGCTTATGTCAAAAAGCTCGCCTCTGGGAAACTAGAGAGCAGATCTGAAAAATGTAACTTTGTCGGTTACCCTAAGGAAACTAAGGGTTATTATTTCTTCGATCCCAAAGAGAACAAGGTGTTTGTTGCTCGGACGGCCATATTTCTTGAGAAGGAGTTTCTTCTGCAAGAGGCCAGTGGGAGAGAAATAAAACTGGATGAGAATTCAGAGGAAGGACAAAGTAGTCAAGCGCAGTTGGATGAGCCTGAGCCGGTAGAACAGGTTATTGAACAACCTGAGGCTCAGATATCACGGGAACCGCGAAGATCGGGAAGGATCCGTCGACAGCCTGAGCGCTATGACGGAGTCTACATCATTGATAATGATGAACCCCTTACTTATGCGGATGCGGTCGGTGGACCGGAGTCAGCGAGATGGCTTGAAGCTATGCGCGCCGAGATGGACTCCATGTCAGATAACCAAGTCTGGGATTTGGTTGATCCGCCTCCGGGAGTAATCCCTATAGGCTGCAAATGGATCTTCAAGAAGAAGATTGACATGGATGGTAACGTGGTTACCTATAAAGGCAGGCTAGTTGCGAAGGGTTTCAAACAAATCTACGGGATAGATTATGATGAAACTTTCTCACCTGTAGCCATGTTTAAGTCTATTCGGATTCTTTTCGCGATAGCAGCATATTACGATTATGAGATCTGGCAAATGGATGTGAAGACAGCTTTCCTTAATGGAAATCTGGAAGAGGATGTGTATATGACACAACCTGAAGGTTTCACTAATCCATCAGATCGTCATAAAATATGCAAATTAAAGAAGTCTATTTATGGACTTAAACAAGCATCAAGAAGCTGGAATATTCGTTTTGATGAATCAGTCAGTGAATTTGGTTTCATCAAGAACGAGGATGACCCGTGTGTATATAAGAGGTTTAGTGGGAGCGTGATTACTTTCTTAGTCCTCTACGTCGATGACATCTTGATCATTGGAAATGATATTCCTGAAATGCATGCGGTTAAGGCATGGTTAAGGAAATGTTTCCAGATGAAAGATTTAGGAGAAGCAGCCTATGAAGAGTCCCCTTCAAGGGGGAGCATAACCCTAAAGTGATGGCGCATATAAAACTTTGTCTTGCGGAAATTAGGGTTATAGGATCAACTTGCATGTTAAATGATCAACTCGATAAAAGGCTAATAAAGATTAATGAAAACGATCATACCATCGCCATAGCCTAGATGTTGCCTTGGAAGCAAAGAGTCAATTGCTTCTTCTCCAAAGGGATTCGCACACAAGAGGATGATGGCAAACTCTTTGTCGCTCCTTGTGCTAGCAAGGCTCCAAAGTGTCCTTGATCGAATGGAAAGGGATGAAAACTTCTTGGCAAATTTTCTTTTCCTTCTTCGTCCACCTTCTTCACGACACAAGAGAAAACTTGTTTCGACTAGTGGAGAGGCGAGGCGAGAAGAGGCGTCAAGAAGAGAAGCGTGGAGCGTGGTCACGTTTAGGGAGTTGCTATCTAAAAATAGCAAACCACCTCTCAACGTTCACATGCGCACACCAAGTCGCAAATCTCTCTTCACCCTTTTGAACCATGCGCTCATTTGAGCTGGTTCACTTTGGTTCGGTTCACAAACCAAATAAGCCAAGCAACTAGTCCAAATCATAATTAAACCACAAGGTTCTTGATCTGACCGTTGATCTCTTAATGCTTCTGATCTAACCGATCTAGAATCCAATCTCTCAATCGAAGCTTACCGATCTGAAGCCCTAATCAATCAAACATGATCAGACCAGATCTCACTTACAATCAGAGATTAAATCCCTTCAAACTGAACTCAAACAATTCAGTCCACACGATCTGACTTAAGTAAGCCATATCATCAAATTGTGCGACCCTGAGGGTTTCCTTTAAATGTCGGTAACGATAACTTACATTATCACGATCAGTGAGGGGTATCTAGCAACACATCACTGTCTCCCGATATAAAGGAAAGAGTCTTCCAAGACTACACCCATACCACAGCACAAGTGTGAATCAAATCACAAGGCATGCATATTTCCTTTACCACTGGACGTTCTTATTGGACAAGCGTGTCAAGCTTGTAACTCCAATATGATGAGCATGATTAGATCAGATGAACATAGTCACCTGGGTATGGCCATACTCTTTTCTCAATCATCTCATCCAGGGGGCCCCTTTAGAACATCACACTCCTTAAACAAGGAGACGGCAATCCTATGTCTATCACTAGTGCCCTAACCTGACTCAAGCTCATCATCCAAGTTAGTCTATAATCATTATGTTTCAAATGATATTGAACTACCTCAAAATAATGACAATCATCATTTAGAAAACACAAGTAATCTCAAGTCAGAGGAAATGTGCCACTTGTCATATACAAGGAATATTCACATTGTGACAAACAATTGAACATCCTAGTAGGGTCTATCCAGTACATCCAATGTACCCATGAGTCTACATCTTATTCCATGCTCGAAGCATCCTATAAGATTAGAACACATATTAGTCTTAACCATATCAAGGCTGTCTCATGTTCACCAAGATACATCGACTAAGGACTTAACTGCATGTCAGCCTAGCTGAACAGCTTTGAGACATTATTCAGAAGAACATATATTGCAGCAGACAATGTAGCTAACTGAATAACAACCATGCCTTTATAAACATAACAGTTTATTACATGATACAGATACATTCCCACAGGCCTCAAACATTAGCCTTAAGGGCATACCCCAACAATCTCCCACTTGCACTTAATCTAATGGTTGAGAAATCTCAAACCCATATTATTACAGTGCTTCTCATGCTTCTGCTGCGCCAGAGGCTTGGTAAGCGGGTCTGCCAGATTGTCATCTGTATGAACCTTGCAGATTTTGATCTCGCCACGATCTATGATCTCCCTGATCAAATGAAACCTTCTCTGTATGTGCTTGGACTTCTGGTGCGACCGTGGTTCCTTTGCTTGTGCGATTGCTCCAGTGTTATCACAGAAGATAACCAAAGGATCTGCACTCGAAGGAACGACACCAAGTTCTCTCACGAACTTACGAATCCACACTGCCTCCTTGGATGCTTCCGAGGCTGCAACATACTCGGCTTCTGTTGTGGAATCAGCAACAGTTGACTGTTTGAAACTCTTCCACACCACTGCACCTCCATTCAAGCTAAAAACATAGCCTGATTGCGATCGGAAATCATCCTGGTCTGACTGGAACGAAGCGTCAGTATATCCCTCTATACTGAGTTCTTCCTGACCACCATATATCAAGAACATATCTTTGGTTCTCCGCAGATATTTTAAAATGTTCTTGACTGCAATCCAGTGCGCCATACCTGGATTACTTTGGAAACGACTGGTCACGCTTAACCCGTAAGCGACGTCTGGGCGAGTACACAACATCGCATACATAATGGATCCAATAGCCGAAGCATAAGGCGTATTGTCCATTTCATCTTTCTCAGTCTGTGTTTGTGGACACTGACTCTTCGAAAGATTCAGACCATGTCTGACTGGAAGATATCCTCGTTTAGAATTCTCTAAATGAAATCTCTCCAGGACCTTTTCGATGTAAGTACTCTGGCACAGCCCGAGAAGCCTCTTCGATCTATCCCTGTAGATCTTCACACCTAACACATAGGCTGCTTCTCCTAAATCTTTCATCTGGAAACATTTCCTCAGCCATGCCTTAACAGCATGCATTTCAGGAATGTCATTTCCAATGATCAAGATATCATCGACATAGAGGACTAAGAAAGTAATTACGCTCCCACTAAACCTCTTATATACACACGGGTCATCCTCGTTCTTGATGAAACCAAATTCACTGATTGATTCATCAAAACGAATATTCCAGCTTCTAGATGCTTGCTTAAGTCCATAAATGGACTTCTTTAACTTGCATATCTTATGACGATCTGCTGGATTAGTGAAACCCTCAGGTTGTGTCATATACACATCCTCATCCAGATTTCCATTAAGGAAAGCTGTTTTCACATCCATCTGCCAAATCTCATAATCATAATATGCAGCTATCGCGAAAAGAATCCGAATAGACTTAAACATAGCTACAGGTGAGAAAGTTTCATCATAATCTATCCCGTAGATTTGTTTGAAACCTTTCGCAACTAGCCTGCCTTTATAGGTAACTACGTTACCATCCATGTCAATCTTCTTCTTGAAGATCCATTTACAGCCTATAGGGATAACTCCCGGAGGCGGATCAACCAAATCCCAAACTTGGTTATCTGACATGGAGTCCATCTCGGCGCGCATAGCTTCAAGCCATCTCGCTGACTCCGGTCCACTGACCGCATCCGCATAAGTGAGGGGTTCATCATTATCAATGATGTAGACTCCGTCATAACGCTCAGGTTGTCGACGGATCCTTCCCGATCTTCGCGGTTCCCGTGATATCTGAGCCTCAGGTTGTTCAATAACCTGATCTACCGGCTCAGGCTCATCCAATTCTGCTTGAGCACTTTGTCCTACCTCTGGATTCTCATCCAGCTTTATTTCTCTCCCACTGGCCTCTTGCAGAAGAAACTCCTTCTCAAGAAATATGGCCGTCCAAGCAACAAATACCTTGTTCTCCTTGGGGTCGTAGAAATAATAACCCTTAGTTTCCTTAGGGTAACCGACAAAGATACATTTGTCAGATCTGCTCTCTAGTTTCCCAGAGGCGAGCTTTTTGACATAAGCCTCGCAACCCCAGATCCTGATAAATGTCAAGCTTGGCTGTTTCCCATACCATAACTCATATGGCGTCTTTGAAACGGCCTTGGATGGCACTCGGTTTAGTACCTTTGCAGCTGTTTCCAGTGCAAAACCCCAAAAGGAGTTGGGTAAAGAAGCCTGACTCATCATAGAACGAACCATATCAAGTAACGTTCTATTTCTCCTCTCGGACACACCATTCCATTGCGGTGTTCCTGGCGGAGTGAGCTGTGAGATAATCCCACACTCCTTCAGATAGTCAGTAAACGTATGACTCAAGTATTCACCACCTCGATCTGAGCGAAGTGCCTTGATATTTCGGCCTAGCTGATTCTGTACTTCATTTTTGAACTCTTTGAACTTGTCAAAAGATTCACTTTTATGTCTCATCAGATAGACATACCCATACCTACTGAAATCATCAGTAAAGGTAATGAAGTACTGATAGCCACCTCTGGCATGTTTACTAAATGGCCCACACACATCACTGTGTATAAGGTCAAGTAAACCTGAAGCCCTTTGACCTTTGTGAGGAAAAGGTGACTTCGTCATTTTACCCATCAAACAAGCTTTGCATGTATCAATCTCCTCATAGGAGAATGATCCCAGCAGTCCATGATCATGCAACCGCTTAATGCGTTTCTCGTTTATATGGCCTAAACGACTATGCCATAGCAAGGTGCTGTCATCAGCATTCTTGGCTTTCTTAATATCAATTTGCTGTATCGAACATTCCATGTCCAACATGTATAACCCATTGCTAATTGAACCAGTTGCATAAACAATATTATCAAAAGACAAAATACACTTTGAAATATTGCATTCAAAGGAAAATCCCTTCCTGACAAGAGCAGGAATGGAGATAATATTTTTAGTAATACTGGGAACAAAATAACAATTGTTTAGTTCCAATACAATTCCAGATGGTAAAGAAATGAAGTAGTCTCCTACAGCAACAGCAGCAACCCGTGCCCCGTTTCCAACTCGTAGGTCCACCTCATGCTGTCCCACCTGCCTTCTTCTCTTGAGTTCCTGTACATTTGAACAAATGTGAACTCCACATGCAGTGTCCAACACCCATGATATAGAAGAAGAAAACATGACCTCAGTCACGAATATACCTGAGCCAGAAGCGAAGCTTCCCCTCTTATCTCCTTGGAGCGCTTTACAGTCCTTTTTCCAGTGACCCAGCTGGCCACAGTGGAAACACCTGTATTCCTTGGACCGCTTCACCTTCTGCTTCAGAGCCTTGCTGTAGCTCTTGACAGGGGCTTTGCCCTTCTTCCCCTTCTTCTTGTTCCTTAGAGGAACCATTAAGACAGAGGTCGAAGGCTTTCCCTTCAGAGTCTCCTCAGTAGTGAGGAGCATATTCAGCAGCTCTGCCGGAGTACAATCGATTTTGTTCATATTAAAGTTAATAATGAACGCGTCGAATGAAGGCGGGAGAGACTGCAGAATAATATCCACAGCAAGCTCCTGGTTGATGGTATGCCCTAGTTTCTCTAGAGCCTCCTTGTGCCCAATCATCTTGAGCACATGAGCTCCCACTGGGCTCCCTTCAGCCAGTTTGCTCTGAAAGAAGAGCTTCGTCAAATCATAGCGTTCAGTCCTCGCCTGTGCAGCATACAGCATCTTGAGGTTCGCTATCATGTCTATAGCAGACATATCCTCATGCTGACGCTGCAGCGGTGGCGTCATAGACGCTAGCATCAGGCAAGCGACATCAATGCTATCATTGACGTGCTTTTCATAGGCTTCCCGAACCGCCCTTGCGGTGTTCGGAGCGGGCTGCGGCGGTATCGCCGTCTCGAGGACATACAGTTTCCTCTCTGCCTTAAGAACGATCTTAAGGTGTCCGAACCAGTCAGAGAAGTTCGGCCCAGCAAACTTCTCCCTTTCCAGTAGGGATCGCACATTGAAGTTCATGGTGTTCGTTGCTGCAGGTATCTACATCAATGCAAGAACAGCAAGGTCAGTATCAATGTATAAGAATCGATCAGGACTTAAGAAAGATTCCTTTTTCTCACTATTTTATCTGGCTTGAAAAATCCAACAAAACAGCCCGAAAGAGTAGACACTCTTTTAGTGAGATGGGATCCGGATTTCATACTTGGTCTCCGCGTCCCGCTCAGGCGAGATAAGATGCACAGAGAGTACAAGCACTAATCTCCGGTAGGCAGTCCCTGCCGATCGCCAACCCGTGCGATTCCCCTTCATCTGGGCAGTCCAGCAGACTGTGCCAACTGAGTTGGTACAACACAGTCTCTGACCCCACAGATGGCTGCCTCCATGTGCTACCATATGCGCCACATATGTAGCCTACATGGTCAAGCTGACCCGACCTACTCCCTGGACCACCATGTGCTATGCTGAGCAACGAGAAGGGATAAATCCCTACTCTGTAACACACAGGTGTAATCCCACACCGTCTGAAGATAGATGGACGTGCCCACTGAGTGGGTACAACACGGCTCCAACGATAATCAGAACAGTGAGGTTTCGCGTCAGAAGGCTTACGAGCTTGATATTTAGCGTTGGATTTTCACGGTCTTTTTATCTTCTTCACTATCATGCAATTCCTATGGTGATAGCAGAAGATAAATTAAAACATGCTGTTCTACTTATATAAGCAATAAAAGAAAGCATGGTTCTTATGTGGTAAAAGCCCATAGCCCTAGAAGACCTTAACCTAGTTTAAGTCTTCACTTGCTCTTCATGGGTCTTTTGCTGCTCATCTGGCCCATACCAGGGCCCAAGCGCCAATTGCAGCTCTGGTGCGCCCACCAGGAAAATGCGCCTGGTCCTAGGGTCGAACCCTAGACCTCCCACCTGGTCAAGCCACTGCTGCATGCGCCTCTGCCAAGTGTGCTCTGTGCTCTTGTCTAATTAAATTACAAATTTAACTATCTAGACAAGATTGACACGCAGGTCAATTACATTTTATAAATTAAAGCAATGTGATGCGCAGATCACAATAATTAATTTACAATTTAAATCCCAGGCACGCAGGCCCCAGCACAGCACACAATTAATATGGGCAGCCCACATAAGACTAAATAGACAAACATATGCATCCATTCAGCAATCATGTGATCCAACATAAAAATTAAAATTTTCGAAAAACCCCATGGGATCAATTTTAATTTTTCCTTATTTGCCCTACAACCTTACAACGGTCCATTACTAGGGATCCACTCATCCAACCTAGTCAGATCCACTGCCCTTGCATGCACCAAGTCCTAACTGACTTGAGTCGACCATAAGGTCAACCATGCATGCGCCAGGGCTGAACAACCACACTGAGGTCTGGCAAGCGGGTGTGACCCCGGGCCTAACTCAGGTGCGTTCATGGGTCATCTCAATCAGACATTGCTACACGCCTGTCTGCAGTCGACCTGTAGCCACCAGGTGCTATCGCACAGGTGCTACCTGGTCAACCCATCAAGGCTGTCAGATGATCTGATCAGACTTTTGGATCCAACCTAGGGGGTGACTTCAACCCTAATAACCCGTCTAAGGGTTTACTGTAAGGCCTTGATCTAATGATATACGCGCAAGTGTTTAAGTTTTAAAGAAACAAAACTATTACAAGCGCATACTATGTACATGCGTCAAAATACAACAAATGTTCTACAACAAGTATGTAGTTACGCATGTCATGAAAACATTAGATCTATTGACTAGCACATTTATGGATCACGTAAAGCATCAAGCAATCAACATAACATACATTAAGAACCTGCTCTGATACCAATTGAAGAGTCCCCTTCAAGGGGGAGCATAACCCTAAAGTGATGGCGCATATAAAACTTTGTCTTGCGGAAATTAGGGTTATAGGATCAACTTGCATGTTAAATGATCAACTCGATAAAAGGCTAATAAAGATTAATGAAAACGATCATACCATCGCCATAGCCTAGATGTTGCCTTGGAAGCAAAGAGTCAATTGCTTCTTCTCCAAAGGGATTCGCACACAAGAGGATGATGGCAAACTCTTTGTCGCTCCTTGTGCTAGCAAGGCTCCAAAGTGTCCTTGATCGAATGGAAAGGGATGAAAACTTCTTGGCAAATTTTCTTTTCCTTCTTCGTCCACCTTCTTCACGACACAAGAGAAAACTTGTTTCGACTAGTGGAGAGGCGAGGCGAGAAGAGGCGTCAAGAAGAGAAGCGTGGAGCGTGGTCACGTTTAGGGAGTTGCTATCTAAAAATAGCAAACCACCTCTCAACGTTCACATGCGCACACCAAGTCGCAAATCTCTCTTCACCCTTTTGAACCATGCGCTCATTTGAGCTGGTTCACTTTGGTTCGGTTCACAAACCAAATAAGCCAAGCAACTAGTCCAAATCATAATTAAACCACAAGGTTCTTGATCTGACCGTTGATCTCTTAATGCTTCTGATCTGACCGATCTAGCATCCAATCTCTCAATCGAAGCTTACCGATCTGAAGCCCTAATCAATCAAACATGATCAGACCAGATCTCACTTACAATCAGAGATTAAATCCCTTCAAACTGAACTCAAATAATTCAGTCCACACGATCTGACTTAAGTAAGCCATATCATCAAATTGTGCGACCCTGAGGGTTTCCTTTAAATGTCGGTAACGATAACTTACATTATCACGATCAGTGAGGGGTATCTAGCAACACATCACTGTCTCCCGATATAAAGGAAAGAGTCTTCCAAGACTACACCCATACCACAGCACAAGTGTGAATCAAATCACAAGGCATGCATATTTCCTTTACCACTGGACGTTCTTATTGGACAAGCGTGTCAAGCTTGTAACTCCAATATGATGAGCATGATTAGATCAGATGAACATAGTCACCTGGGTATGGCCATACTCTTTTCTCAATCATCTCATCCAGGGGGCCCCTTTAGAACATCACACTCCTTAAACAAGGAGACGGCAATCCTATGTCTATCACTAGTGCCCTAACCTGACTCAAGCTCATCATCCAAGTTAGTCTATAATCATTATGTTTCAAATGATATTCAACTACCTCAAAATAATGACAATCATCATTTAGAAAACACAAGTAATCTCAAGTCAGAGGAAATGTGCCACTTGTCATATACAAGGAATATTCACATTGTGACAAACAATTGAACATCCTAGTAGGGTCTGTCCAGTACATCCAATGTACCCATGAGTCTACATCTTATTCCATGCTCGAAGCATCCTATAAGATTAGAACACATATTAGTCTTAACCATATCAAGGCTGTCTCATGTTCACCAAGATACATCGACTAAGGACTTAACTGCATGTCAGCCTAGCTGAACAGCTTTGAGACATTATTCAGAAGAACATATATTGCAGCAGACAATGTAGCTAACTGAATAACAACCATGCCTTTATAAACATAACAGTTTATTACATGATACAGATACATTCCCACAGGCCTCAAACATTAGCCTTAAGGGCATACCCCAACAGCCTATGTATTAGGTGTGAAGATCTACAGGGATAGATCTAAGAGGCTTCTCGGGCTGTGCCAGAGTACTTACATCGATAAAGTCCTGGAAAGATTTCATTTAGAGAATTCTAAAAGAGGATATCTTCCAGTCAGACATGGTCTGAATCTTTCGAAGAGTCAGTGTCCACAAACACAGACTGAGAAAGATGAAATGGACAATACGCCTTATGCTTCGGCTATTGGGTCCATTATGTATGCGATGTTGTGTACTCGCCCAGACGTCGCTTACGGGTTAAGCGTGACCAGTCGGTTCCAAAGTAATCCAGGTATGGCGCACTGGATTGCAGTCAAGAACATTTTAAAATATCTGCGAAGGACCAAAGATATGTTCTTGATGTATGGTGGTCAGGAAGAACTCAGTATTGAAGGATATACTGACGCTTCATTCCAGTCTGACCAGGATGATTTCCGATCGCAATCAGGCTATGTTTTTAGCTTGAATGGAGGAGCGGTGGTGTGGAAGAGTTTCAAACAGTCAACTGTTGCTGATTCCACAACAGAAGCCGAGTATGTTGCAGCCTCGGAAGCATCCAAGGAGGCAGTGTGGATTCGTAAGTTCGTTCAGGAACTTGGTGTTGTTCCTTCGAGTGCAGATCCTTTGGTTATCTTCTGTGATAACACTGGAGCAATAGCACAGGCAAAGGAACCACGGTCGCACCAGAAGTCCAAGCACATACAGAGACGGTTTCATTTGATCAGGGAGATCATTGATCGTGGCGAAATCAAAGTCTGCAAGGTACATACAGATGACAATCTGGCAGACCCGCTTACTAAGCCTCTGGCGCAGCAGAAGCATGTGAAGCACTGTAATAATATGGGTTTGAGATTTCTCAACCATTAGATTAAGTGAAAGTGGGAGATTGTTGGGGTATGCCCTTAAGGCTAATGTTTGAGGCCTTGGGATTGTATCAGTATCATGTATAAACTTTTATGTTTATAAAGGCATGGTTGTTATTCAGGTTGTTACATTGTCTGCTGCAATAAGTGTACTTCTGAATAATGTCTCAGTACTGTTCAGCTAGGCTGACATGCAGTAAAGTCCTTAGTCGATATATCTTGGTGAACATGAGACAGCCTTGATATGGTTAAGACTAATATGTGTTCTAATCTTATAGGATGCTTCGAGCATGGAATAAGATGTAGACTCATGGGTACATTGGATGTACTGGACAGACCATACTAGGTTATTCAATTGCTTGTCACAATGTGAATAATCCTTGAATGCGACAAGTGGCACATTTCCTCTGACTTGAGATCACTTGTGTTTCTAAATGATGATTGTCATTGTTTTGAGGTAGTTCAATATCATTTGAAACATAATGATTATAGACTATCTTGGATGGTGAGCTTGAGTCAGGTTAGGGCACTAGTGATAGACATAGGATTGCCGTCTCCTTGTTTAAGGAGTGTGATGTTCTAAAGGGGCCCCCTGGATGAGATGATTGAGAAAAGAGTATGGCCATACCCAGGTGACTATGTTCATCTGATCTAATCATGCTCATCATATTGGAGTTACAAGCTTGACACGCTTGTCCAATAAGAACATCCAGTGGCAAAGGAAAATTGCATGCCTTGTGAGTTGATTCACACTTGTGCTGTGGTTTGGGTGAAGTCTTGGAAGACTCTTTCCTTTATATCGGGAGACAGTGATGTGTTGCTAGATACCCCTCACTGATCGTGATAACGATAGTTATCGTTACCGACATTTAAAGGAAACCCTCAGGGTCGCACAATTTGATGATATGGCTTACTTAAGTCAGATCGTGTGGACTGAATTATTCAGGTTCAGTTTAAAGGGATTTAATCTCTGATTGTAAGTGAGATCTGGTCTAATCATGTTTGATTGATTAGGGCTTGAGATCGGTAAGCTTCGATTGAGAGAATGGATGCTGGATCGGTGTGATCAGGAGCATCAAGAGATCGACGGTCAGATCAAGAGCCTTAGGGTTTATTGTGGTCTGGACTGATTGCTTGGTTTATTTGGTTATTGAACCAAATCGATTTGAACCAGCTCATTGGTTGAGCGCATGGTTCAATCTAAGAGGAGTTTGCGATTGGGTAAACCCATGATCGCATTTGGAGGTGAGGCTTTCTATTTTTAGAAAGCATGATCACTTACGTGACCACGCCTCATGAAACTTGCCTCTTCACGCCTTTGTCGCCAACTTGAGTATTCGGCGCTTGCATTCTCGTGTGGAGAAGTGTAGACGACAAGAGGAAGTATTCGGCCAAGCAAGGTGATCTCTCCCTTTTCCATTCGGCAAGACAATCTTGGAGCCTTGCTAGCACAAGGAGCACTAAGGAAGAGTAGGCGACATCAATTGTGTGCGTCACCTTAGGAGAAGGAGCATTTGCGCCTTTCCTTCCAAGACACCATCTAAGCGATGGCAATGGTAAGAATCGCTTCTCATTGAAAGTTGAATATATTACATGCTATGCGATCCTTTTAGAAACCCTAGATTCCGCTAGAGTTTTTGTTGCGCCTCCTATCAGGGTTTCGCCCCCCCTTTTTGGGGACCTCCTTTCAGGAGATTGTTGGGGTATGCCCTTAAGGCTAATGTTTGAGGCCTTGAGATAATTTCAGTATCATGTATAAACTATGTTTTATAAAGGCAATTGTTGTTATTCAGATTGTTACATTATCTGCTGCTGTATGTATACTTCTGAATAATGTCTCATTGGTGTTTTAGCTTGGCTGACATGCAGTATTGTCCTTAGTCGAGATATCTTGGTGAACATGAGACAGCCTTGATATGATTGAGACTAATATGTGCTCTAATCTTATAGGATGCTTCGAGCATGGAATTAGATTTAGACGCATAGGTGCATTGGATGTACTGGACTGACCCTACTTAGGATATTTAGTTTTTGTCACAATGTGAATAATCCTTATAAACTAGCAAGTGGTATACTCCCTCTGACTTGAGATCACTTGTGTTTCTAAATGATGATTGGCATTGTTTTGAGGTAGTTCAATATCATTTGAAAGATAATGGTTAAGGATTATCTTGGATGGTGGGCATGACTCATGTTAGGACACTGGTGATAGAACTAGGATTGCCTCTCCTAGTTGGAGTGTGATGTTCTAAAGGGCCCCCTGGATGAGATGGTTGAGAAAGTGTATGGCCATACCCAGATGACTATGTTCATCTGATCTAACCATTCTCATCATGTTGGATTTACAGGCTTGACAGGCTTGTCCAATGAGAACGTCCAGTGGCAAAGGGAACATGTATGCCGAGTGAATTGGATTCACACTTGTGCTATGGTTTGGGTGTAGTCTTGGAAGACTCTTTCCTTCATATCGGGAGACAGTGATGTGTTGCTAGATACCCCTCTCTGATCGTGATAACGTAAGTTATCGTTACCGACATTGAAGGAAACCCTTAGGGTCGCACAATTTGATGATATGGCTTACTTATGTCAGATCGTGTGGACTGAATTGTTCTGGTTCAGTTTAAAGGAATTTAAACTCTGATTGTAAGTGAGATCTGGTCTGATCATGTTTGATTGATTAGGGCTTGAGATCGGTAAGCTTCGATCGAGAGAATTGATGCTTGATCATAGAGATCAAGAGGGTCGAGAGATGTGTGGTTAGATCTTGAACCATTTGGTTCAAAGAGATCAAGACCATGGTGGGTTCGGTTTGGTCTTTGAACCAAATAGAATTGAACCGGTTCACTTGGTGAACGCATGGTTCAATTGAGAGAGGAGTTATCGATGGCTTCAAGTAGAGTTAAACATGGAGTTATGCACTTACTATTTTTGGAAGCCGTTTTCTTTGAGAAAACGCCCCCATGTTCGAACGCCTATCTCTCTCTCTCTCGCCCCCTCTCCTCTCGTGTGGATGATCTTCACGACAAGAGGAAGTTCGGCCAGCAAAGAGGAGAAAGACATCTCCTCATACACGATCTAGGACTCCTTGGATCTTTGCTAGCACAAGGAATACAAGGAAGAAGTCATCATCTTCTTGTGTGCGATTTCCTTTGGAGAAGAGCCGCTCGCCCTTTCTTCTTCCAAGTCGCCACTCAATCAATGGCAATGGTAACGCATCATTTTATCCTTTTATGGTTGCTCATATTATCTTGCCTCTCGATCCTATCAAACCTAGTTTTTCGCCTATGCAAGATCTTATAGATGCGCATGTTGTAGTTTTAAGAAAAACTACAACATGCGCCAACATAAGTGTCATGCAAAAACATGAACAAACATACATGCGCCAAC
The DNA here is from genome assembly GCA_027563935.2 of Costus lasius. NCBI lineage: Eukaryota > Viridiplantae > Streptophyta > Magnoliopsida > Zingiberales > Costaceae > Costus > Costus lasius. The sequence continues at coordinate 52,348,989 of CM050449.1, forward strand.
ATCTAATGACAAGGATGTATTCTCGCATGGTAACTTTGGATCTAAACAAACGCAAGCAAGGATCACACATTAAGCAATCATATGATCATACAGAAACTTTGCTCTGATACCAATTGAAAGTTTCTAAAAGGGGGGGAAACCCTAATAGGCGCGTATGTATAATTTATCGCAAAGCGGAAGCTAGGGTTTCTAAGATCGCATGCATGAACATAAGATCAACTTGTTAAAAGATTGCAAAGATCGACAAGGGATCATACCATAGCCATTGCTTGGATGGTGCCTTGGAAGCTAGAGGGCAATGTGGCTCTCCTCCAAAGGTGCCGCACACAAGATGAGAAAATGGCTTTCTCCTTGTCGTTCCTTGTGCTAGCAAGGATCTCCAAGTCTCCTGATCGCTTGAAGGGAAGATGAGATGATCTCTTGGCTAGGCCGAATCCTCCTTGAGCGTCAAGACTCACCACACGAGAGGAGAGAGGCGACAAGAGGAAGATGCGAGCGAGAATAGAGCAATCCTCTCGAACGTGAGGCGTGTTTTCTATTTTGGAAACATAACTTCCAAAAATAGTAAACCCTCAATGTGTTCAAGCGTTCACGCCAAGTGAACAAGTCGCAACATTCTCCTCTTTGAACCAAGCGTTCACTTGATGAACCGGTTCAATCTCATTTGTTTTAAAGACCAAATCAAACCAAGCATTGGTCTAGATCATATTAAACCATAAGGCTCAAGATCTAACCATTCATCTCTTGATGCTCTTGATCTCATCGATCTAGCATCAATTCTCTCGATCAAAGCTTACCGATCTCAAGCCCTAATCAATCAAACATGATCAGACCAGATCTCACTTACAATCAGAGTTTAAATCCCATTAAACTGAACCAAAACAATTCAGTCCACACGATCTGACATAAGTAAGCCATATCATCAAATTGTGCGACCCTAAGGGTTTCCTTTAAATGTCGGTAACGATAACTTACGTTATCATGATCAGTGAGGGGTATCTAGCAATACATCACTGTCTCCTGATATAAAGGAAAGAGTCTTCCAAGACTACACCAAAACCACAGCACAAGTGTGAACCCAAGTCACTTGACATATGTGTTTCCTTTGCCGCTGGATGTTCTTATTGGACAAGCGTGTCAAGCCTATAATTCCAATATGATGAGAATGATTAGATCAGATGAACATAGTCATCTGGGTATGGCCATACACTTTCTCAATCATCTCATCCAGGGGGCCCCTTCAGAACATCACACTCCAACAAGGAGACGGCAATCCTATATCTATCACTAGTGCCCTAACATGACTCATGCTCATTATCCAAGATAGTCTGTAACCATTATGTTTCAAATGATATTGAACTACCTCAAAACAATGCCAATCATCATTTAGAAACACAAGTGATCTCAAGTCAGAGGAAGTATGCCACTTGTTTGCATATCAGGATTATTCACATTGTGACAAGCAATTGAATATCCTAATTAGGGTCAGTCCAGTACATCCAATGTACCCATGAGTCTACATCTTATTCCATGCTCGAAGCATCCTATAAGATTAGAACACATATTAGTCTCAATCATATCAAGGCTGTCTCATGTTCACCAAGATATCTCGACTAAGGACAATACTGCATGTCAGCCAAGCTAAACACCATTGAGACATTATTCAGAAGTATACATATTGCAGCAGATAATGTAACAACCTGAATAACAACCATTGCCTTTATAAACATAGAGTTTATACATGATACTGATAACAACCCAAGGCCTCAAACATTAGCCTTAAGGGCATACCCCAACAATCTCCCACTTGCACTTAATCTAATGGTTGAGAAATCTCAAACCCATATTATTACAGTGCTTCTCATGCTTCTGCTGCGCCAGAGGCTTTGTAAGCGGGTCAGCTAGATTGTCATCTGTATGAACCTTGCAGATTTTGATCTCACCACGATCAATGATCTCCCGGATCAAGTGAAACCTTCTCTGTATGTGCTTGGACTTCTGGTGCGACCGTGGTTCCTTTGCTTGTGCTATTGCTCCAGTGTTATCACAGAAGATAACCAAAGGATCTGCACTCGAAGGAACAACACCAAGTTCCTGAACGAACTTACGAATCCACACTGCCTCCTTAGATGCTTCTGAGGCTGCAACATACTCGGCTTCTGTTGTGGAATCAGCAACAATTGATTGTTTGAAACTTTTCCACACCACTGCTCCTCCATTCAAGCTAAAAACATAGCCTGATTGCGATCGGAAATCATCCTGGTCAGATTGGAATGAAGCGTCAGTATATCCTTCAATACTGAGTTCTTCCTGACCTCCATAAATCAAGAACATATCTTTGGTCCTCCGAAGATATTTCAAAATGTTCTTGACCGCAATCCAGTGTGCCTTCCCTGGATTACTTTGGAATCGACTGGTCACGCTTAACCCGTAAGCGACGTCTGGGCGAGTACACAACATCGCATACATAATGGACCCAATAGCTGAAGCATAAGGCGTATTGTCCATTTCATCTTTCTCAATCTGTGTTTGTGGACACTGACTCTTTGAAAGATTCAGACCATGTCTGACTGGAAGATATCCTTTTTTAGAATTTTCTAAATGGAATCTCTCCAGGACTTTATCGATGTAAGTACTCTGGCACAGCCCGAGAAGCCTCTTAGATCTATCTCTGTAGATCTTCACACCTAATACATAGGCTGCTTCTCCTAAATCTTTCATCTGGAAACATTTTCTTAACCATGCTTTGACAGTATGTAGTTCAGGAATATCATTTCCAATGATCAAGATATCATCGACGTAGAGGACTAGGAAAGTATGAGAGGTCCCCTAATTTAAGGGGAGGGGCGAAACCCTAATAGAAGGCGCATATAACAAATTTCGAGCGGAAGCAAGGGTTTCTTTTTCCATCTTTTGCATGCCATATGATCAACATATATAAATGCTTGTATAGATCGATAGAGATCATACCATAGCCATGAGGAAGATGGCGACTTGGAAGAAAAAGATGCAAGCGCTTCTTCTCCAAAGGTGCCGCACACAAGAAGAGAGGTGGCTCCTTCTTGGTGATCTTTGTGCTAGCAAAGATCTTCAAGTGCCCTTGTCGTGTGTAGAAGATTGAGATCTCTCTTGCTTGGCCGAGTAACCTCCTTGGCGTGAAGACTCTATCTCTGTTTGAGAGAGGAGACGTCGAGAGGAGATGATAGGCGACGTGAGAAACGTTCCATTTGAACGTTAAGACATGGCTTCCAAAAATAGTAAGCCTTAATGTCTCAAGCGGTTATGCGTTCACTTCAAAGTGAACCAAGCGCTTATCTCACTCCCTTTTGAACCATGCGCTCATACATGAGCCGGTTCAATTGAATTTTGGTCCAAGACCAAATTAAATCAGCCCAAGCGATTTGGTCTAGACCATAGTAAACCCTAAGGTTCCAGATCTAACCGTTCATCTCTTAATGCTCTTGATCTCACCGATCTAGCATCAAATCTCTCGATCGAAGCTTACCGATCTCAAGCCCTAATCAATCAAACATGATCAGACCAGATCTCACTTACAATCAGAGTCTAAATCCCTTTAAACTGAACCCAAACAATTCAGTCCACACGATCTGACTTAAGTAAGCCATATCATCAAATTGTGCGACCCTAAGGGTTTCCTTTAAATGTCGGTGATGATAACTTACGTTATCATGATCAGTGAGGGGTATCTAGCAACACATCACTGTCTCCCGATATAAAGAAAAGAGTCTTCCAAGACTACACCCAAACCACAGCACAAGTGTGAATCCACTTCACTAGGCATACATGTTTCCTTTGCCACTGGATGTTCTTATTGGACAAGCGTGTCAAACTTGTAACTCCAATATGATGAGCATGATTAGATCAGATGAACATAGTCACCTGGGTATGGCCATACACTTTCTCAATCATCTCATCCAGGGGGGCCCCTTTAGAACATCACACTCCAATCAAGGAGACGGCAATCCTATATCTATCACTAGTGCCCTAACATGACTCATGATCATTATCCAAGATAGTCTATAACCATTATGTTTCAAATGATATTAAACTACCTCAAAACAATGACAATCATCATTTAGAAACACAAGTGATCTCAAGTCAAAGGACATGTGCCACTTGTTGCAAACAAGGATTATTCACATTGTGACAAGCAATTGAATATCCTAGTTGTTGGGGTATGCCCTTAAGGCTAATGTTTGAGGCCTTGGGATTCTTTCAGTATCATGTATAAACTCTTATGTTTATAAAGGCAATGGTTGTTATTCAGTTTGTTATATTGTCTGCTGCAATAAGTGTGCTTCTGAATAATGTCTCAATGCTGTTCAGCTTGGCTGACATGCTGTAATGTCCTTAGTCGAGATATCTTGGTGAACATGAGACAGCCTTGATATGATTGAGACTAATATGTGTTCTAATCTTATAGGATGCTTCGAGCATGGAATAAGATGTAGACTCATGGGTACATTGGATGTACTGGACAGACCCTACTAGGATATTCGATTGCTTGTCACAATGTGAATAATCCTTGTTTGCAACAAGTGGCACATGTCCTCTGACTTGAGATCACTTGTGTTTCTAAATGATGATTGTCATTGTTTTGAGGTAGTTCAATATCATTTGAAACATAATGGTTATAGACTATCTTGGATAATGATCATGAGTCATGTTAGGACACTAGTGATAGATATAGGATTGCCGTCTCCTTGATTGGAGTGTGATGTTCTACTGGGCCCCCCCCCTGAATGAGATGATTGAGAAAGTGTATGGCCATACCCAGGTGACTATGTTCATCTGATCTAATCATGCTCATCATATTGGAGCTACAGGCTTGACACGCTTGTCCAATAAGAACATCCAGTGGCAAAGGAAACATGTATGCCTAGTGAAGTGGATTCACACTTGTGCTGTGGTTTGGGTGTAGTCTTGGAAGACTCTTTCCTTCATATCGGGAGACAGTGATGTGTTGCTAGATACCCCTCACTGATCGTGATAACGTAAGTTATCGTTACCGACATTTAAAGGAAACCCTTAGGGTCGCACAATTTGATGATATGGCTTACTTAAGTCAGATCGTGTGGACTGAATTGTTTGGGTTCAGTTTAAAGGGATTCAAACTCTGATTGTAAGTGAGATCTGGTCTGATCATGTTTGATTGATTAGGGCTTGAGATCGGTAAGCTTCGATCGAGAGATTGGATGCTAGATCGGTGAGATCAGGAGCATCAAGAGATGAACGGTTAGATCTTGAACCTTTAGGGTTTATTGTGATCTAGACCATATGGCTTGGGTTAATTGGTCTTTGAACCAAACTGAGATTGAACCAGCTCATTGAGTGAGCGCATGGTTCAAGGGAGAGAGCAAAATGCGTTGGGGTAAACCCATGAACGCATGAACGCGATGAACGTTAGGCGGTTACTATTTTTGGTTTTCCAAAATAAGGTAACGCACTACACGTTCGAGAGAGTTATGCCCTCTCTCGTCTCTTCTCGTCTTGTCGCCTCTTCTCTCGTGGGAGAACTTCTTCACGCTTTGGAGAGAGTTTTAGCCAAGAAAGGAGATCATCTAAATCCCCTCAACGCGATCAGGAGACTTGGAGATCCTTGCTAGCACAAGGAGCAACAAGAAGTAGCCGATCCATCGTCTTGTGTGCGTCATCTTTGGAGGAGAACCATTTCGTTCTCTCATTTCCAAGCCGCCATCCAAAGCAATGGCTATGGTAAGATCACTTGTCGATCTTTGCAAGTTTTAACAAGTTGATCATATGACATGCATGCGATATAGAAACCCTTGCTTCCGCTTCGAATTTTTGTTATGCGCCTATTAGGGTTTCGCTCCCCCTTGAAGGGGACTCAAGACTGGTATCAGAGCATGCGGTTATTGCTTGTTCATATGATTGCTTGATCTTCATGTTTGATCCATGAATGCGCTTATGAATAGATCTAATGGTAAATTACATGCCTAACTACATGCTTATTGTTGTGAATTTGATGTATCTTGGCGCATGTATCATGTATGCGCTTGTTGTAGTTTTTCTAAAGAACTTGATCACTTGCGCGCCCCATATTAGATCTAAGCGCCTACTATAAACCCTTAGACGGGTTGATGGGGTTGAAGTCATCTTCTAGGTAAGATCCAACCAGTCTGATCAGACCATCTGACATCCTAGATGGGTCGACCAGATGGCACCTGTGCGCAAGCACGAGGTGGCTATAGGTCGACTGCAGACAGGCGTGTAGCGAGGTCTGGTTGAGACAACCAGTGAGCACTCTTGAGTTAGGCCCGGGGTCACACCCGCTTGCCAGAACTCATGAAGGTTGTTCAGCCCTTTGCGCATGCATGGTTGACCATTAGGTCGACTCAAGTCAGTTAGGACTTGGTGCATGCAAGGGCAGTGGATCTGACTAGACATGATGAGTGGATCCCCATCAATGGACCGTTGTAAGGTAGTAGGGCAAATAAGACAAATAAAATTGATTCCAATGGGATTTTGAAAATTTTATTTTGTTGATGGATCACATGTTGATTGGATGCCATGTGCTTGTTTATTTTATCTTATGTGGGTTGCCCAATTAATGTGTGCTGTGCTGGGGCCTGCGTGCCTGGATTAAAAATGTAAATTATTATATTTGTGATCTGCGCATCACATTTTAATTAATTTATTGTGTAATTGACCAGCGTGTCAATCTTGTCTAGATAGATTAAATTGTAATTTTAATCATGACAAGAGCACAGAGCACACATGGCATTGGCGTATGCAGTAGAGGCTTGACCAGGTGGGAGGTCTAGGGTTCGACCCTATGACAGGCGCATTTTACCTGTTGGGCGCACCTGAGCTGCAAAGGGCACTAGGGCCCTGGGTTGGGCCAGATGAGATGCAAAAGACCCATGAAGAGCTCAAGTGAAGACTTAAGTTAAAATTAAGGTCTTACTTAGGGTTAATGGGCTTTTACCACATAAGATCAGCATGCTTTCTACTTATCGTTTTTATAATTAGAATTGCATGATTTATCTTCTGCTATCACCATAGGGTTTGCATGATAGTTAAGAAGATAAAAGGACCATTAAAATCCATCGCTATAATATCAAGCACGTAAGCCTTCTGACGCGAAACCTCACTGTTCTGACTATCGTTGGGGCCGTGTTGTACCCACTCAGTGGGCACGCCCATCTATCTTCAGACGGTGTGCGATTACACCTGCGTGTTACAGGGAAGGGATTTATCGCTTCTCGTTGCTCAGCATAGCACGTGGTGGTCCAGGGAGTAGGTCAGGTCAGCTTGACCATGTAGGCTACATATGGGGCATATGTCAGCTATATGGAGGCAGCCATCTATGGGATCAGAGACTGTGTTGTACCAACTTAGTTGGCACAGTCTGCTGGATTGCCCAGATGAAGGGGAATCGCACGGGTTGGCGATTGGCAGGGACTGCCTACCAGAAATTAGTGCTTGTACTCTCTGTGCATCTTATCTCGCCTGAGCGGGACGCGGAGACCAAGTATGAAATCTGGATCCCATCTCACTAAAAGAGTCTTACTCTTTCGGACTGTTTTAATGGATTTTTCAGTCAGACAAAATAGTGAGAAAAGAATCTTTCTTAAGTCCTGGATTGATTCTAAACATTGATACTGACCTTGCTGTTCTTGCATTGTTGTAGATTCCTGCAGCAACGAACACCATGAGCTTCAATGTGCGATCCCTACTGGAAAGGGAGAAGTTTGCTGGGCCAAACTTCTCAGACTGGTACGGACACCTTAAGATTGTTCTTAAGGCAGAGAGGAAACTGTATGTCCTCGAGACGGCTATACCGCCTCAACCCGCTCCGAACGCCGCAAGGGCGGTTCGGGATGCCTATGAAAAGCATGTCAATGATAGCATTGATGTCGCTTGCCTGATGCTAGTGTCTATGACGGCACAGCTGCAGCGTCAGCATGAGGATATGTCTGCTATAGAAATTATAGCAAACCTCAAGATGCTGTATGCTGCACAGGCGAGGACTGAACGCTATAATTTGACCAAGCTTTTCTTTCAGAGCAAACTGGCTGAAGGGAGTCAAGTGGGAGCTCATGTGCTCAAGATGATTGGGCACAAAGAGGCTCTAGAGAAACTGGGGCATACCATCAATCAGGAGATTGCTGTAACATTATTCTGCAGTCCCTCCCGGCCTCTTTCAATCCGTTCATTATTAATTTTAATATGAACAAGATCGACTGTACTCCGGCAGAGTTGCTGAATATGCTCTTGACTACAGAGGAAACTCTAAAGGGAAAGCCTTCAACCTCTGTCTTGATGTTTCCGTAAAGGAACAAGAAGAAGGGGAAGAAGGGCAAAGCCCCTGTCAAGAATTACAACAAGGCTCTGAAACAAAAGGTCAAGCGGTCAAAGGAATACAGATGTTTCCATTGTGGCCAGCTGGGTCACTGGAAAAAGGACTGTAAAGCGCTCCAAGGAGACAAGAAGGGAAGTATCGCTTCTAGCTCAGGTATTTTTGTGACTGAGGTCATGATATCTTCTTCTTCTATTTCATGGGTGTTGGACACTGCATGTGGAGTTCACATTTGTTCAAATGTACAGGAACTCAAGAGAAGAAGACAGGTGGGACAGCATGAGGTGGACCTACGAGTTGGAAACGGGGCACGGGTTGCTGCTATTGCTGTAGGGGTTTATTACATCTCATTACCATCTGGACTTGTATTAGAACTGGACAATTGTTATTTTGTTCCGAGTATTACGAAAAATATTATCTCTATTCCTGCTCTTGTCAGGAAAGGATTTTCCTTTGAATGCAATATTTCAAAGTGTGTTCTTTCTAATGATAATATTGTTTATGCTACTGGATCAATTAACAATGGGTTATTCATGTTGGACATGGAATGTTCTATACAAAACATTGATAATAAGAAAGCCAAGTATGCTGATGACAGCACCTTGTTATGGCATAGTCGTATAGGCCATATTAACAAGAAGCGCATTAAGCGGTTGCATGATCATGGACTGCTGGGATCATTCTCCTATGAGGAGATTGATACATGCAAAGCTTGTTTAATGGGTAAAATGACGAAGTCTCCTTTTCCTCACAAAGGTCAAAGGGCTTCAGGTTTACTTGACCTTATACACAGTGATGTGTGTGGGCCTTTTAGTAAACATGCCAGAGGTGGCTATTCATACTACATTACCTTTACTGATGATTTCAGTAGGTATGGATATGTTTATCTAATGAGACATAAAAGTGAATCTTTTGACAAGTTCAAAGAGTTCAAAAATGAAGTGCAGAATCAGCTAGGCCGAAATATCAAGGCACTTCGTTCTGATCGAGGTGGTGAATACCTAAGTCGAGAGTTTACTGACTATCTGAAGGAGTGTGGGATTATCTCACAGCTCACTCCACTAGGAACACCGCAATGGAATGGTGTGTCCGAGAGGAGGAACAGAACCTTACTGGATATGGTTCGTTCTATGATGAGTCAGGCTACTCTACCTTACTCCTTTTGGGGATTTGCACTGGAAACAGCTGCAAAGGTACTAAACCGAGTGCCATCCAAGGCAGTTTCAAAGACTCCATACGAATTATGGTATGGGAAACAGCCGAGCTTAACATTTATTAAGATCTGGGGTTGCGAGGCTTATGTCAAAAAGCTCGCCTCTGGGAAACTAGAGAGCAGATCTGAGAAATGTATCTTTGTCGGTTACCCAAAGGAAACTAAGGGTTATTATTTCTACGATCCCAAAGAGAACAAGGTATTTGTTGCTCGGACGGCCATTTTTCTTGAGAAGGAGTTTCTTCTGCAAGAGGCCAGTGGGAGAGAAATAAAGCTGGATGAGAATCCAGAGGAAGGACAAAGTAGTCAAGCACAATTGGATGAGCATGAGCCAGTAGAACAGGTTGTTGAATAACCTGAGGCTCAGATATCACGGGAACCGCGAAGATCGGGAAGGATCCGTCGACAGCCTGAGAGCTATGACGGAGTCTACATCATTTGTAACATCCCACATTCTTAACCCCAAACAAATGGCACAATTCACAAATGATACAGGATGTTTCATATAAGATCGATCATATGCTAGGTAAAACCGAGTTTAAGAAAACACGATCTGAAAAATTTCATAAATCCATACACACAAATTCACAAAACTCAAATCTCATAAGGGTACCTGCCACCACGCAATACTTGCACTAGACATATGCAAGTTACAGGGTATATCAAAACCGATTGCACGGAATATACAACAAGCCGAAATTCAAAACAAAATCACAAAATCGATTTTATAAACCCATACCAAACACCGAAACCAGGCTGAAGCCCGCGGTGACACAAAAATCAAACTCATTTAATTGCCACAATCAGGCAACACAAATTCACATAGTTCACATGGTTCACATCACATGGTTCACATAGTTCATAAAATTCATATTCGGCCACAGCCGGCCTCAAATTAATTAAGCATAAACATAGGGCCACAACCGGCATTATAAGCATAAATCACAACATCAATATCATGCTAACTGCGCCCCTGCTCTATACCTGAAAATAATGAGGGGTGAGCTACACAGCCCAGTGAGTGGATAGTCTAATTGACCATCCATAACATACACTCAAAAAATATATGCAGATTGTTTTAAAAATCTTTAACAGGAATATAATGTCGAACATAATGTCAACATATAACCAGATTAAATAATAAGATTAAGTACAGAAGTAACATAAACAGTCAGATGTACACACCCACATATAACAAACTCAGGGTACTAGAGTTATACTCTAAACCAACTAAACACATATATTTTAAACCAACTAAACACATATAACTTAGGTTCACAAACTCAGGTTCTAGAGTCATACTCTAAACCACTAAACACACCAACACATAATCAACCTAGTTGTCCAGCATATTCAGTAGTGACCAATATGGTCTAACCCGGCTTGGCCAAAGCACTGGGAGCCACATGCAACACATAAACATGGATAGTGAGTAGAATCAAGAGGTGGCCCCCGCCAGGTCACGACGTGGCACTTTGGTCCCTCACCCCATAACACATCAGAGTGACGACATCAAGAGGTGGCCCCTGTCTGATCAAGACATGGCACTTTGCGTCTTATATCACCCCATCACATAAAGAGTAATGACATCAAGAGGTGGCCCCTGTCTGATCAAGACATGGCACTTTGGGTCTTATATTACTCCATCACAAAAAGAGTAGTGACATCAAGAGGTGGCCCCTGTCTGACCAAGACATGGCACTTTGGGTCAAAACCCGTTCTCCCAAAAGGTTCCTACTGGACAACAGACACATCTTAATTCATATTTCACATAGGTGAACATATTTCACAAAGGTGGACTCCTAAGTGTCAACTAGACTCTAGGATAGTCATCACAAAAATCATATCGGGCAGGCTGAACATCAACCCCCATCACAATAATCATAATAGGCAGGCTGAACATCAACCTCCTCACATATCACAATACAGGGCTGAAATTCAAACCCTTAACATAACACATAAGGACTATCCCCTTGAGTTCATAGTTACACCTAGCCTTAGTCCTAACCATCACATAATCACATAATTTTTCCAAATTCACATAACCCATAATTTTCCAAATTCACAAGATCACACTTATTGCTCAAAATCATATAACATAACACATAATATTTTATATTCGAATATCATCGAATATAGTGTAGTCCTTAAATTTCAGGCTGATTAGTTTAGTCAAATTTTTGCTATGTTATCACCCAAACTTCTCAAACAAGAATACAAGTTACACCCACAAAGAAACATAAAATTAAAACAAGCATTCATAAAATCAACATAAAATGTAAAACATGTATTCTTATAATTTACTTTACAAATTACCACAATTACCACAATTTACCACATGTAAACATGTTAACTACAATCATCAAATTTCGGTTTAACTACAATTAACAGTATTTCGGCTACAAAAATCATTGGTTTAATATTACCAAAATTCTTTATAAAATATCTAATTAACAAGAAATTCATGCTCAATGTTCAATGATTTAATGCTACCAAAATACCTTAAATTTCATACAAATTTCGGTTAAACAATCACCAATACTAATTCGGTTTTTACAACAATTTTCAAGATTATTTCGGTTCTCATAGTTAACACCAAAATTCGGTTTTCATAACAATTTTCATGATATATACATTCTTGCAATTTTCGGTTTTTCACATGAAGAAATAACTAATGCCTTAAATTCGGTTTTCATCATATAATCATCTTTACCAAATTCGGTTTTCATCATAGTGAAGTCTTGAATTTCGGTTTTAGCATGATAGGGTTTCCAACAAGCAAATGTCTCATCTTAACACATCAATTAACACAAACAAATAGATAGCAATCAATTAAACACTCCACTCACCTCTTAACCGTGAACACCAACAAGAAAACCCTTCCAAAAATCCGTCTAAGGTTTTGAAAAACGCCACCAAACACCAAGGAATGCCGGCCAAAGGAAGAAGGAAGAGGAAGAAAGAAAAATTCCTCCAAGCCTTCAAGAATCGTCCAAGAAATCGCCAAGCTCCTCAAGCCGTCGCCAAGGTTTTTCTCAAGACCCAAAAATCGCCACAAATTTCACCCTAGCCGAAATTACCTCTTACAAATTTCGGTTTTTAAGGTTTTAACCCTCTAACCCATTAATTCAAAAAGGTTTAACCCATTAACCCAATAATTCAAATTTTAAAAAACCAATAATCCCTTAGTTTAAGTGAAAGTCCAATAAGAGTTAAACTAACATCCAATAAGCTTAGTTAACTAATTAATTTAATTAACTTACAAATAACCAAGCACTTAACCGAAATCCAATAAGGATTTAATTAACCAATAAACTCTAATTAATTAACTTAAAATTAATTAATTCACTTAAACTAACATCCAATAATAATTTATCATAAATCAGCCAACAATCAAATAAATAATCTCTAATTTATTTACAATAAATTAACAACCAAAATCTCTAGTTAAATAACTATAATTTGACAACCAATACATAAAATTATCATAGTTAATAATTTTATTTGAATCAAAATAATGCTTACCAGGACTTAAGATCCTTGGATCTTACATCATTGATCATGATGAACCCCTCACTTATGCGGATGCGATCAGTGGACCGGAGTCAGCTAGATGGCTTGAAGCTATGCGAGCCGAGATGGACTCCATGTCAGATAACCAAGTCTGGGATTTGGTTGATCCGCCTCCGGGAGTAATCCCTATAGGCTGTAAATGGATCTTCAAGAAGAAGATTGACATGGATGGTAACGTGGTTACCTATAAGGGCAGGCTAGTTGCGAAAGGTTTCAAACAAATCTACGGGATAGATTATGATGAAACTTTCTCTCCTGTAGCCATGTTCAAGTCTATTCGGATTCTTTTCGCGATAGCAGCATATTACGATTATGAGATCTGGCAGATGGATGTGAAGACCGCTTTCCTTAATGGAAAACTGGATGAGGATGTGTACATGACACAACCTGAAGGTTTCACTAATCCATCAGATCGTCATAAAATATGCAAGTTAAAGAAGTCCATTTATGGACTTAAGCAAGCATCAAGAAGCTGGAATATTCGTTTTGATGAATCAATATGTGAATTTGGTTTCATCAAGAATGAAGATGACCCGTGTGTATATAAGAGGTTTAGTGGGAGCGTGATTACTTTCCTAGTCCTCTACGTCGATGATATCTTAATCATTGGAAACGATATTCCTGAACTGCATGCTGTTAAAGCATGGTTAAGAAAATGTTTCCAGATGAAAGATCTAGGAGAAGCAGCCTATGTGTTAGGTGTGAAGATCTACAGGGATAGATCTAAGAGGCTTCTCGGGCTGTGCCAGAGTACTTACATCGATAAAGTCCTGGAGAGATTCCATTTAGAGAATTCTAAAAGAGGATATCTTCCAGTCAGACATGGTCTGAATCTTTCAAAGAGTCAGTGTCCACAAACACAGACTGAGAAAGATGAAATGGACAATACGCCTTATGCTTCGGCTATTGGGTCCATTATGTATGCGATGTTGTGTACTCGCCCAGACGTCGCTTACGGGTTAAGCGTGACCAGTCGATTCCAAAGTAATCCAGGTAAGGCACACTGGGTTGCGGTCAAGAACATTTTAAAATATCTGCGGAGGACCAAAGATATGTTCTTGGTATATGGTGGTCAGGAAGAACTCAGTATTGAAGGATATAATGACGCTTCGTTCCAATCGGACCAGGATGATTTCCGATCGCAATCAGGCTATGTTTTTAGCTTGAATGGAGGAGCAGTGGTGTGGAAAAGTTTCAAACAGTCTATTGTTGCTGATTCCACAACAGAAGCTGAGTATGTTGCAGCCTCAGAAGCATCTAAGGAGGCAGTGTGGATTCGTAAGTTCATTCAGGAACTTGGTGTTGTTCCTTCGAGTGCAGATCCTTTGGTTATCTTCTGTGATAACACTGGAGCAATCGCACAAGCAAAGGAACCACGGTCGCACCAGAAGTCCAAGCACATACAGAGACGGTTTCACTTGATCCGGGAGATCATTGATCGTGGTGAGATTAAAATCTGCAAGGTTCATACAGATGACAATCTGGCTGACCCGCTTACCAAGCCTCTGGCGCAGCAGAAGCATGAGAAGCACTGTAATAATATGGGTTTGAGATTTCTCAACCATTAGATTAAGTGCAAGTGGGAGATTGTTGGGGTATGCCCTTAAGGCTAATGTTTGAGGCCTTGGGATTCTTTCAGTATCATGTATAAACTCTTATGTTTATAAAGGCAATGGTTGTTATTCAGTTTGTTACATTGTCTGCTGCAATAAGTGTGCTTCTGAATAATGTCTCAATGCTGTTCAGCTTGGCTGACATGCTGTAATGTCCTTAGTCGAGATATCTTGGTGAACATGAGACAGCCTTGATATGATTGAGACTAATATGTGTTCTAATCTTATAGGATGCTTCGAGCATGGAATAAGATGTAGACTCATGGGTACATTGGATGTACTGGACAGACCCTACTAGGATATTCGATTGCTTGTCACAATGTGAATAATCCTTGTTTGCAACAAGTGGCACATGTCCTCTGACTTGAGATCACTTGTGTTTCTAAATGATGATTGTCATTGTTTTGAGGTAGTTCAATATCATTTGAAACATAATGGTTATAGACTATCTTGGATAATGATCATGAGTCATGTTAGGGCACTAGTGATAGATATAGGATTGCCGTCTCCTTGATTGGAGTGTGATGTTCTACTGGGCCCCCCCCCCTGAATGAGATGATTGAGAAAGTGTATGGCCATACCCAGGTGACTATGTTCATCTGATCTAATCATGCTCATCATATTGGAGCTACAGGCTTGACACGCTTGTCCAATAAGAACATCCAGTGGCAAAGGAAACATGTATGCCTAGTGAAGTGGATTCACACTTGTGCTGTGGTTTGGGTGTAGTCTTGGAAGACTCTTTCCTTTATATCGGGAGACAGTGATGTGTTGCTAGATACCCCTCACTGATCGTGATAACGTAAGTTATCGTTACCGACATTTAAAGGAAACCCTTAGGGTCGCACAATTTGATGATATGGCTTACTTAAGTCAGATCGTGTGGACTGAATTGTTTGGGTTCAGTTTAAAGGGATTTAAACTCTGATTGTAAGTGAGATCTGGTCTGATCATGTTTGATTGATTAGGGCTTGAGATCGGTAAGCTTCGATCGAGAGATTGGATGCTAGATCGGTGAGATCAGGAGCATCAAGAGATGAACGGTTAGATCTTGAACCTTTAGGGTTTATTGTGATCTAGACCATATGGCTTGGGTTAATTGGTCTTTGAACCAAACCGACATTGAACCAGCTCATTGAGTGAGCGCATGGTTCAAGGGAGAGAGCAAAATGCGTTGGGGTAAACCCATGAACGCATGAACGCATGAACGTTAGGCGGTTACTATTTTTGGTTTTCCAAAATAAGGTAACGCACTACACGTTCGAGAGAGTTACGCCCTCTCTCGTCTCTTCTCGTCTTGTCGCCTCTTCTCTCGTGGGAGAACTTCTTCACGCTTTGGAGAGAGTTTTAGCCAAGAAAGGAGATCATCTAAATCCCCTCAACGCGATCAGGAGACTTGGAGATCCTTGCTAGCACAAGGAGCAACAAGAAGTAGCCGATCCATCGTCTTGTGTGCGTCATCTTTGGAGGAGAACCATTTCGTTCTCTCATTTCCAAGCCGCCATCCAAAGCAATGGCTATGGTAAGATCACTTGTCGATCTTTGCAAGTTTTAACAAGTTGATCATATGACATGCATGCGATATAGAAACCCTTGCTTCCGCTTCGAATTTTTGTTATGCGCCTATTAGGGTTTCGCTCCCCCTTGAAGGGGACTCAAGACTAGTAGGGTCTGTCCAGTACATCCAATGTACCCATGAGTCTACATCTTATTCCATGCTTGAAGCATCCTATAAGATTAGAACACATATTAGTCTCAATCATATCAAGGCTGTCTCATGTTCACCAA
Organism: Costus lasius; assembly: GCA_027563935.2. NCBI lineage: Eukaryota > Viridiplantae > Streptophyta > Magnoliopsida > Zingiberales > Costaceae > Costus > Costus lasius. The sequence goes on from CM050449.1 coordinate 52,365,520, forward strand.
GATATCTCGACTAAGGACATATAGCATGTCAGCCTAGCTGAACAGCATTGAGACATTATTCAGAAGTACACTTATTGCAGCAGACAATGTAACAAACTAAATAACAACCATTGCCTTTATAAACTTAGAGTTCATACATGATACTGATAGAATCCAAAGGCCTCAAACATTAGCCTTAAGGGCATACCCCAACAAAGTAATCACGCTCCCACTAAACCTCTTATATACACACGGGTCATCTTCATTTTTGATGAAACCAAATTCACAGATTGATTCATCAAAACGAATATTCCAGCTTCTTGATGCTTGTTTAAGTCCATAAACGGACTTCTTTAATTTGCATATTCTATGACGATCTGATGGATTGGTGAAACCTTCAGGTTGTGTCATATACACATCCTCTTCTAGTTTTCCATTAAGGAAAGCGGTCTTCACATCCATTTGCCAGATCTCATAATCATAATATGCTGCTATCGCAAGAATAATCCGAATAGACTTGAACATGGCTACAGGAGAGAAAGTTTCATCATAATCTATCCCGTAGATTTGTTTGAAACCTTTCGCAACTAGCCTGCCTTTATAGGTAACCACGTTACCATCCATGTCAACCTTCTTTTTGAAGATCCACTTACAGCCTATAGGGATTACTCCCGGAGGCGGATCAACCAAATCCCAGACTTGGTTATCTGACATGGAGTCCATCTCGGCTCGCATAGCTTCAAGCCATCTCGCTGATTCCGGTCCACTGACCGCATCCGCATAAGTGAGGGGTTCATCATCAATGATGTAGACTCCATCATAGCGTTCAGGCTGTCGACGGATCCTTCCCGATCTACGCGGTTCCCGTGATATCTGAGCCTCAGGTTGAACATCAACCTGTTCTATTGGCTCAGGCTCATCCAACTGAGTTTGACTACTTTGTCCTTCTTCTGGATTCTCATCCAGCTTTATTTCTCTCCCTCTGGCCTCTTGCAGAAGAAATTCTTTCTCAAGAAAAATAGCCATTCGAGCAACAAATACTTTGTTCTCTTTGGGATCGTAGAAATAATAACCCTTAGTTTCCTTAGGGTAACCGACAAAGATACATTTATCAGATCTGCTCTCCAGTTTCCCAGAGGCGAGCTTTTTGACATAAGCTTCGCAACCCCAGATCTTAATAAATGTCAAGCTCGGCTATTTCCCATACCATAACTCATACAGAGTCTTTGAAACGGCCTTGGATGGCACTCGGTTTAGTACCTTTGCAGCTGTTTCCAGTGCAAATCCCCAAAAGGAGTAAGGTAGAGTAGCCTGACTCATCATAGAACGAACCATATCCAGTAAGGTTCTATTTCTCCTCTCGGACACACCATTCTATTGCGGTGTTCCTGGCGGAGTGAGCTGTGAGATAATCCCACACTCCTTCAGATAGTCAATAAACTCATGACTCAAGTATTCTCCACCTCGATCCGATCGAAGTGCCTTGATATTTCGGCCTAGCTGATTCTGTACTTCATTTTTGAACTCTTTGAACTTGTCAAATGATTCACTCTTATGTCTCATAAGATAGACATAGCCATATCTACTGAAATCATCAGTAAAGGTAATGAAGTATGAATAGCCACCTCTGGCATGTTTACTAAATGGCCCACACACATCACTGCGAATGAGGTCAAGTAAACCTGAAGCCCTTTGACCTTTATTAGAAAAAGGAGACTTCGTCATTTTACCCATTAAACAAGCTTTGCATGTATCCAGCTCCTCATAGGAGAATGATCCCAGCAGTCCATGGTCATGCAACCGCTTAATGCGCTTCTTGTTTATATGGCCAAAACGACTATGCCATAGCAAGGTGCTGTCATCAGCATACTTGGCTTTCTTAATATCAAATTGTTGTATAGAACATTCCATGTCCAACATGAATAACCCATTGTTAATCGACCGGGTAGCATAAACAATATTATCAAAAGAAATATAACACTTTGAAGTTTTGCATTCAAAGGAAAACCCTTTCCTGACAAGAGCAGGAATAGAGATAATATTCTTAGTTATGCTCGGTACAAAATAACAATTGTCATGTTCTAATACAAGACCAGATGGTAAAGAGATGTGATATTCTCCTACAGCAACAGCAGCAACCCGTGCCCTGTTTCCTACTCGTAGGTCCACCTCATGCTGTCCCACCTGTCTTCTTCTCTTGAGTTCCTGTACATTTGAACAAATGTGAACTCCACATGCAGTGTCCAACACCCATGAAATAGAAGAAGAAGATACCATGACTTCAGTCACGAAAATACCTGAGCCAGAAGCGAAAGGCTTGCTTCCCTTCTTGTCTCCTTGGAGCGCTTTACAGTCCTTTTTCCAGTGACCCAGCTGGCCACAATGGAAACATCTGTATTCCTTCGACCGCTTTATCTTTTGTTTTAGAGCCTTGTTGTAGCTCTTGATAGGGGCTTTGCCCTTCTTCCCCTTCTTCTTGTTCCTAGAAGGAACCATTAGGACAGAGGATGAAAGCTTTCCCTTCTCAAGAGTCTGCTCTGTAGTACTGAGCATGTTCAGTAACTCCGCCGGCGTACAGTCGATTTTATTCATATTAAAATTAATAATGAATGAATCGAAAGAGGCCGGGAGAGACTGCAGGATGATGTCTACAACAAGCTCCTGATTGATGGTGTGTCCCAGTTTCTCTAGAGCCTCTTTGTACCCAATCATCTTGAGTACGTGAGCTCCCACTGGACTCCCTTCAGTCAGTTTGCTCTGAAAGAAAAGTTTTGTCAAGTTATAGCGTTCAGTCCTTGCCTGTGCAGCATACAGCATCTTGAGGTTTGCTATAATTTCTATAGCAGATAAATCCTCATGCTGACGCTGCAGCTGTGGCGTCATAGACGCAAGCATAAGGCAAGCGACATCAATGCTATCATTGACATTCTTCTCATAGGCTTCCCGAACCGCCCTTGCGGCGTTCGCAGCGGGTTGAGGCGGGTATTGCCGTCTCGAGGACATACAGCTTCCTCTCAGCCTTAAGAACAATCTTAAGGTGTCCGTACCAGTCTGAGAAGTTTGGCCTAGCAAACTTCTCCCTTTCCAGTAGGGATCGCACATTGAAATTTGTGGTGTTCGTTGCTGCAGGAATCTACAACATTGCAAGAATAGCAAGGTCAGTATCAATGTTAGAATCAATCCAGGACTTAAGAATGATTCTTTTCTCACTATTTTATCTGGCTGAAAAATCCAGCAAAACAGCCCGAAAGAGTAAAACTCTTTTAGTGAGATGGGATCCAGATTTCATACTTGGTCTCCGCGTCCCGCTCAGGCGAGATAAGATGCACAGAGAGTACAAGCACTAATCTCTGGTAGGCAATCCCTGCCAATCGCCAACCCGTGCGATTCCCCTTCATCTGGGCAATCTAGCAGACTGTGCCAACTGAGTTGGTACAACACAGTCTCTGATCCCACAGATGGCTGCCTCCATATAGCTACCATATGCTCAATATGTAGCCTACATGGTCAAGCTGACCCGACCTACTCCCTGGACCACCACGTGCTATGCTGAGCAACGAGAAGCGATAAATCCCTTCTCTGTAACACGCAGGTGTAATCACACACCGTCTGAAGATAGATGGGTGTGCCCACTGAGTGGGTACAACACGGCCCCAACGATAGTCAGAACAGTGAGGTTTCGCGTCAGAAGGCTATCGTGCTTGATATTTAACGTTGGATTTTAACGGTCCTTTTATCTTCTTACTATCATGCAAATCCTATGGTGATAGCAGAAGAATAAATCATGCAGTTACTAAATTACTTAAACAGTAAATTGAAAGCATGATTATCTTATGTGGTAAAAGCCCATTAAGCCTAAGTAAGACCCTAATTTAACTTAAGTCTTCACTTGAGCTCTTCATAGGTCTTTTGAAACTCCATCTAGCCCAAGCGCCCTCTGCAGCTCAGATGCGTCTGAAGAGTCCCCTTCAAGGGGGAGCGAAACCCTAGATAGGCGCATGTAAAATATTTGCAGCGGAAATGAGGGTTTCTAGGGATCGATTGCATGAGATATGATCAACTATAAAACCCGATTGCAAACATCAATGAAGGATCATACCATCGCCATTCTTTGGATGGTGCCTTGGAAGCAAAGATCGAAAGAGATCTTCTCCAAAAGTGACGCACACAAGGTGATGTCGCCTACTCCTTGTTGATCCTTGTGCTAGCAAGGTTCTTCAAGTCTCCTTATCGAATGGAAGGGAAGAGGAGATGTTTTCTTGGCCGAGACCTCCTTGTCGTCAACCCCTTCTATCACACGAGAGTGTATGCGTCAAGAGGAATAGGCGACCAATTTCGTGAAGAGAAGTGAACGTGAGGCATTGAGAAGCTATTTTGGAAACCGCCACTTCCAAAAATAGCAAGCCTTCACTTCATGCGTTGATGCGTTCACCAAAGTGAACCGAACGCATATTCTTCTCCCCTTTGAACCATGCGCTCACGTATGAGCTGGTTCATATTGGTTTGGTTCAAAAACCAATCAAGCCAAGCCTTTAGTCCAGATCAAATTAAACCCTAAGGTTCTAGATCTGACCGTTCATCTCTTGATGTTCCTGATCTCACCGATCTAGAATCATCTCTCTCGATCGAAGCTTACCGATCTCAAGCCCTAATCAATCAAACATGATTAGACCAGATCTCACTTACAATCAGAGTTTAAATCCCTTTAAACTGAACCAAAACAATTCAGTCCACACGATCTGACATGAGTAAGCCATATCATCAAATTGTGTGACCCTAAGGGTTTCCTTTAAATGTCGGTAACGATAACTTACGTTATCACGATCAGTGAGGGGTATCTAGCAACACATCACTGTCTCCCGATATAAAGGAAAGAGTCTTCCAAGACTACACCCAAACCACAGCACAAGTGTGAATCCACTTCACTAGGCATACATGTTTCCTTTGCCACTGGATGTTCTTATTGGAGAAGCGTGTCAAGCCTGTAGCTCCAATATGATGAGCATGATTAGATCAGATGAACATAGTCACCTGGGTATGGCCATACACTTTCTCAATCATCTCATCCAGGGGGGCCCCTTTAGAACATCACACTCCAATCAAGGAGACGGCAATCCTATATCTATCACTAGTGTCCTAACCTGACTCATGATCATTATCCAAGATAGTCTATAACCATTATGTTTCAAATGATATTGAACTACCTCAAAACAATGACAATCATCATTTAGAAACACAAGTGATCTCAAGTCAGAGGACATGTGCCACTTGTTGCAAACAAGGATTATTCACATTGTGACAAGCAATTGAATATCCTAGTAGGGTCTGTCCAGTACATCCAATGTACCCATGAGTCTACATCTTATTCCATGCTCGAAGCATCCTATAAGATTAGAACACATATTAGTCTCAATCATATCAAGGCTGTCTCATCTTCACCAAGATATTTCGACTAAGGACATATAGCATGTCAGCCTAGCTGAATAGCATTGAGACATTATTCAGAAGTATACTTATTGCAGCAGACAATGTAACAAACTGAATAACAACCATTGCCTTTATAAACACAAGAGTTTATACATGATACTGAAAGAATCCCAAGGCCTCAAACATTAGCCTTAAGGGCATACCCCAACAATCTCCCACTTGCACTTAATCTAATGGTTGAGAAATCTCAAACCCATATTATTACAGTGCTTCTCATGCTTCTGCTGCGCCAGAGGCTTGGTAAGCGGGTCTGCCAGATTGTCATCTGTATGAACCTTGCAGATTTTGATCTCACCACGATCAATGATCTCCCGGATCAAGTGAAACCGTCTCTGTATGTGCTTGGACTTCTGGTGCGACCGTGGTTCCTTTGCTTGTGCGATTGCTCCAGTGTTATCACAGAAGATAACCAAAGGATCTGCACTCGAAGGAACAACACCAAGTTCCTGAATGAACTAACGAATCCACACTGCCTCCTTGGATGCTTCCGAGGCTGCAACATACTCGGCTTCTGTTGTGGAATCAGCAACGATAGACTGTTTGAAACTTTTCCACACCACTGCTCCGCCATTCAAGCTAAAAACATAGCCTGATTGCGATCGGAAATCATCCTGGTCAGATTGGAACGAAGTGTCAGTATATCCTTCTATACTGAGTTCTTCCTGACCTCCATATATCAAGAACATATCTTTGGTCCTCCGAAGATATTTCAAAATGTTCTTGACTGCAATCCAGTGCGCCTGACCTGGATTACTTTGGAATCGACTGGTCACGCTTAACCCGTAAGCGACGTCTGGGCGAGTACACAACATCGCATACATAATGGACCCAATAGCCGAAGCATAAGGCGTATTGTCCATTTCATCTTTCTCAGTCTGTGTTTGTGGACACTGACTCTTTGAAAGATTCAGACCATGTCTGACTAGAAGATATCCTCTTTTAGAATTCTCTAAATGGAATCTCTCCAGGACTTTATCGATGTAAGTACTCTGGCACAGCCCGAGAAGCCTCTTAGATCTATCTCTGTAGATCTTTACACCTAATACATAGGCTGCTTCTCCTAGATCTTTCATCTGGAAACATTTTCTTAACCATGCTTTAACAGCATGCAGTTCAGGAATATCGTTTCCAATGATTAAGATATCATCGACGTAGAGGACTAGGATAGTAATCACGCTCCCACTAAACCTCTTATATACACACGGGTCATCTTCATTCTTGATGAAACCAAATTCACATATTAATTCATCAAAACGAATATTCCAGCTTCTAGATGCTTGCTTAAGTCCATAAATGGACTTCTTTAACTTGCATATTTTATGACGATCTGATGGATTAGTGAAACCTTCAGGTTGTGTCATATACACATCCTCATCCAGTTTTCCATTAAGGAAAGCGGTCTTCACATCCATCTGCCAGATCTCATAATCGTAATATGCTGCTATCGCGAGAATAATCCGAATAGACTTGAACATGGCTACAGGAGAGAAAGTTTCATCATAATCTATCCCGTAGATTTGTTTGAAACCTTTCGCAACTAGCCTGCCTTTATAGGTAACTACGTTATCATCCATGTCAATCTTCTTCTTGAAGATCCATTTACAGCCTATAGGGATTACTCCCGGAGGCGGATCAACCAAATCCCAGACTTGGTTATCTGACATGGAGTCCATCTCGGCTCGCATAGCTTCAAGCCATCTAGCTGACTCCGGTCCACTGACCGTATCCGCATAAGTAAGGGGTTCATCATTATCAATGATGTAGACTCCGTCATAGCGCTCAGGCTGTCGACGGATCCTTCCCGATCTTCGCGGTTCCCGTGATATCTGAGCCTCAGGTTGTTCAATAACCTGTTCTACTGGCTCATGCTCATCCAACTGTGCTTGACTACTTTGTCCTTCTTCTGGATTCTCATCCAGCTTTATTTCTCTCCCACTGGCTTCTTGCAGAAGAAACTCCTTCTCAAGAAAAATAGCCGTCCGAGCAACAAATACTTTGTTCTCCTTGGGATCGTAGAAATAATAACCCTTAGTTTCCTTAGGGTAACCGACAAAGATGCATTTCTCAGATCTGCTCTCTAGTTTCCCAGAGGCGAGCTTTTTGACATAAGCCTCGCAACCCCAGATCTTAATAAATGTCAAGCTCGGCTGTTTCCCATACCATAACTCATATGGCGTCTTTGAAACTGCCTTGGATGGCACTCGGTTTAGTACTTTTGCAGTTGTTTCTAGTGCAAATCCCCAAAAGGAGTAAGGTAGAGTAGCTTGACTCATCATAGAACGAACCATATCCAGTAAGGTTCTGTTCCTCCTCTCGGACACACCATTCCATTGCGGTGTTCCTGGCGGAGTGAGCTGTGAGATAATCCCACACTCCTTCAGATAGTCAGTAAACTCTCGACTTAGGTATTCACCACCTCGATCAGAACGAAGTGCCTTGATATTTCGGCCTAGCTGATTCTGCACTTCATTTTTGAACTCTTTGAACTTGTCAAAAGATTCACTTTTATGTCTCATTAGATAAACATATCCATACCTACTGAAATCATCAGTAAAGGTAATGTAGTATGAATAGCCACCTCTGGCATGTTTACTAAAAGGCCCACACACATCACTGTGTATAAGGTCAAGTAAACCTGAAGCCCTTTGACCTTTGTGAGGAAAAGGAGACTTCGTCATTTTACTCATTAAACAAGCTTTGCATGTATCAATCTCCTCATAGGAGAATGATCCCAGCAGTCCATGATCATGCAACCGCTTAATGCGCTTCTTGTTAATATGGCCTAAACGACTATGCCATAACAAGGTGCTGTCATCAGCATACTTGGCTTTCTTATTATCAATGTTTTGTATAGAACATTCCATGTCCAACATGAATAACCCATTGTTAATTGATCCAGTAGCATAAACAATATTATCATTAGAAAGAACACACTTTGAAATATTGCATTCAAAGGAAAATCCTTTCCTGACAAGAGCAGGAATAGAGATAATATTTTTCGTAATACTCGGAACAAAATAACAATTGTCCAGTTCTAATACAAGTCCAGATGGTAATGAGATGTAATAAACCCCTACAGCAACAGCAGCAACCCGTGCCCCGTTTCCAACTCGTAGGTCCACCTCATGCTGTCCCACCTGTCTTCTTCTCTTGAGTTCCTGTACATTTGAACAAATGTGAACTCCACATGCAGTGTCCAACACCCATGAAATAGAAGAAGAGGATATCATGACTTCAGTCACGAAAATACCTGAGCCAGAAGTGATGCTTCCCTTCTTGTCTCCTTGGAGCGCTTTACAGTCCTTTTTCCAGTGACCCAGCTGGCCACAATGGAAACATCTGTATTCCTTTGACCGCTTAACCTTTTGTTTCAGAGCCTTGTTGTAGTTTTTGACAGGGGCTTTGCCCTTCTTCCCCTTCTTCTTGTTCCTGGAAGGGAACATCAAGACAGAGGTTGAAGGCTTTCCCTTTAGAGTCTCCTCTGTAGTCAAGAGCATATTCAGCAACTCTGCCGGAGTACAGTCGATCTTGTTCATATTAAAATTAATAATGAACGGATCGAAAGAGGCCGGGAGAGACTGCAGAATAATGTCTACAGCAAGCTCCTGATTGATGGTATGCCCCAGTTTCTCTAGAGCCTCTTTGTGCCCAATCATCTTGAGCACATGAGCTCCCACTGGACTCCCTTCAGCCAGTTTGCTCTGAAAGAAAAGCTTGGTCAAATTATAGCGTTCAGTCCTCGCCTGTGCAGCATACAGCATCTTGAGGTTTGCTATAATTTCTATAGCAGACATATCCTCATGCTGACGCTGCAGCTGTGGCGTCATAGACGCTAGCATCAGGCAAGCGACATCAATGTGAAGGGACCCCTAGACAAGGGGGTCGAAACCCTAATAGGTGGCGCAACAATGTCTCTAGCGGAATCTAGGGCTTCTAATAGATCTTTATATGTCATATAATCAACTTTAGTATGATTGAATAGAAGAAACGAATTCATACCATAGCCATTTCAAGATGGCGCCTTGGAAGCAAAAGTTGCAAGCGCCTCTTCTCCAAAGTCTCGCACACAAGATGAACAATGTGCTTCTTCCTTGGTGCTCCTTGTGCTAGCAAGGTTCCAAGGTTGTCTTGCCGAATGGAAAGGAAAGGAGATGATGATTTCTTCTCTTGGCCGAATCCTCCTCAACGTCAAAACGTCGCCACACACGAAAAACGTTAAGAGGAATAATCCCGAGTGGCGAGAATAGAGAGCACTCTATTCGGTCGTGAACCATCTCCAAGTGGAGATCATGGTTACTAAAAATAGCAACCACGCATCGCCCCAACGTTCACGCCAAGTGAACATGTCGCCACACCTTGAACCATGCGCTCATTTCATGAGCCGGTTCAATTTTGGTTCGGTTTAAGAACCAATCAAGCCAAGCAATCAACTCTAGATCTCAAATAAACCCTAAGGCTCCAGATCTAACCGTTCATCTCTTGATGCTTCTGATCTGACCAATCTAGCATCCATTCTCTCGATCGAAGCTTACCGATCTCAAGCCCCAATCAATCAAACATGATCAGACTAGATCTCACTTACAATCAGAGATAAAAACCTTTTAAACTGAACCTAACCAATTCAGTCCACTCGATCTGACTTAAGTAAGCCATATCATCAAATTGTGCGACCCTGAGGGTTTCCTTTAAATGTCGGTAACGATAACTCACGTTATCACGATCAGTGAGGGGTATCTAGCAACACATCACCGTCTCCCGATATAAAAGAAATAAGTCTTCCAAGACTACACCCAAAAACAACACAAGTGTGAATCAACTCACAAGGCATGCATACTTCCTTTGCCACTGGATTGTTCTTATTGGACAAGCGTGTCAAGCTTGTAATTCCAATATGATGAGCATGATTAGATCAGATGAACACTGTCATCTGGGTATGGCCATACTCTTTTCTCAATCATCTCATCCAGGGGGCCCCTTTAGAACATCACACTCCTTAAACAAGGAGACGGCAATCCTATGTCTATCACTAGTGCCCTAACCTGACTCAAGCTCATTATCCAAGATAGTCTATAATCATTATGTTTCAAATGACATTGAACTACCTCAAAACAATGACAATCATCATTTAGAAAACACAAGTGATCTCAAGTCAGAGGAAATGTGCCACTTGTCATATACAAGGAATATTCACATTGTGACAAGCAATTGAATATCCTAGTAGGGTCTGTCCAGCACATCCAATGTACCCATGAGTCTACATCTTATTCCATGCTCGAAGCATCCTATAAGATTAGAACACATATTAGTCTTAACCATATCAAGGCTGTCTCATGTTCACCAAGATACATCGACTAAGGACTTAACTGCATGTCAGCCCAGCTGAACAGCTTTGAGACATTATTCAGAAGAACATATATTGCAGCAGACAATGTAGCTAACTGAATAATAACCATGCCTTTATAAACATAACAGTTTATTACATGATACTGTTACAATCCCAAGGCCTCAAACATTAGGCTTAAGGGCATACCCCAACAATCTCCCACTTGCACTTAATCTAATGGTTGAGAAATCTCAAACCCATATTATTACAGTGCTTCTCATGCTTCTGCTGCGCCAGAGGCTTAGTAAGCGGGTCTGCCAGATTGTCATCTGTATGAACCTTGCAGACTTTGATCTCGCCACGATCTATGATCTCCCTGATCAAATGAAACCGTCTCTGTATGTGCTTGGACTTCTGGTGCGACCGTGGTTCCTTTGCTTGTGCGATTGCTCCAGTGTTATCACAGAAGATAACCAAAGGATCTGCACTCGAAGGAACAACACCAAGTTCTCTCACGAACTTACGAATCCACACTGCCTCCTTGGATGCTTCCGAGGCTGCAACATACTCGGCTTCTGTTGTGGAATCAGTAACAGTTGACTGTTTGAAACTCTTCCACACCACTGCTCCTCCATTCAAGCTAAAAATATAGCCTGATTGCGATCGGAAATCATCCTGGTCAGACTGGAACGAAGCGTAAGTATATCCTTCTATACTGAGTTCTTCCTGACCACCATATATCAAGAACATATCTTTGGTCCTCCGCAGATATTTTAAGATGTTCTTGACTGCAATCCAGTGTGCCTGACCTGGATTACTTTGGAAACGACTGGTCACGCTTAACCCGTAAGCAACGTCTGGGCGAGTACACAACATCGCATACATAATGGATCCAATAGCCGAAGCATAAGGCGTATTGTCCATTTCATCTTTCTCAGTCTGTGTTTGTGGACACTGACTCTTCGAAAGACTCAGACCATGTCTGACTGGAAGATATCCTCGTTTAGAATTCTCTAAATGAAATCTCTCCAGGACTTTATCGATGTAAGTACTCTAGCACAGCCCGAGAAGCCTCTTAGATCTATCCCTGTAGATCTTCACACCTAATACATAGGCTGCTTCTCCTAGATCTTTCATTTGGAAACATTTCCTTAACCATGCCTTAACAGCATGCATTTCAGGAATGTCATTTCCAATGATCAAGATATCATCGACGTAGAGGACTAGGAAAGTAATTACGCTCCCACTAAACCTCTTATATACACACGGGTCATCTTCGTTCTTGATGAAACCAAATTCAGTGACTGATTCATCAAAACGAATATTCCAGCTTCTTGATGCCTGTTTAAGTCCATAAATAGACTTCTTTAACTTGCATATCTTATGACGATCTGATGGATTAGTGAAACCCTCTGGTTGTGTCATATACACATCCTCATCCAGATTTCCATTAAGGAAAGCTGTCTTCACATCCATTTGCCAAATCTCATAATCGTAATATGCAGCTATCGCGAAAAGAATCCGAATAGACTTGAACATAGCTACAGGTGAGAAAGTTTCATCATAATCTATCCCGTAGATTTGTTTGAAACCTTTCGCAACTAGCCTGCCTTTATAGGTAACCACGTTACCATCCATGTCAATCTTCTTCTTGAAGATCCACTTACAGCCTATAGGGATAACTCCCGGAGGCGGATCAACCAAATCCCAAACTTGGTTATCTGACATGGAGTCTATCTCGGCGCGCATAGCTTCAAGCCATCTCGCTGACTCCGGTCCACTGACCGCATCCGCATAAGTGAGGGGTTCATCATTATCAATGATGTAGACTCCGTCATAGCGCTCAGGCTGTCGACGAATCCTTCCCGATCTTCGCGGTTCCCGTGATATCTGAGCCTCAGGTTGTTCAATAACCTGATCTACTGGCTCAGGCTCATCCAACTGTGCTTGAGCACTTTGTCCTTCCTCTGGATTCTCATCCAGTTTTATTTCTCTCCCATTGGCCTCTTGCAGAAGAAACTCCTTCTCAAGAAAAATAGCCGTCCGAGCAACAAATACCTTGTTCTCTTTGGGATCGTAGAAATAATAACCCTTAGTTTCCTTAGGGTAACCGACAAAGATACATTTGTCAGATCTGCTCTCTAGTTTCCCAGAGGCGAGCTTTTTGACATAAGCCTCGCAGCCCCAGATCCTGATAAATGTCAAGCCTGGCTGTTTCCCATACCATAATTCATATGGCGTCTTTGAAACGGCCTTGGATGGCACTCGGTTTAGTACTTTTGCAGCTGTTTCCAGTGCAAAACCCCAAAAGGAGTATGGAAGAGTAGCCTGACTCATCATAGAACGAACCATATCAAGTAACGTTCTATTTCTCCTCTCGGACACACCATTCCATTGCGGTGTTCCTGGCAGAGTGAGCTGTGAGATAATCCCACACTCCTTTAGATAGTCAGTAAACGTATGACTCAAGTATTCTCCACCTCGATCTGAGCGAAGTGCCTTGATATTTCGGCCTAGCTGATTCTGTACTTCATTCTTGAACTCTTTGAACTTGTCAAAAGATTCACTCTTATGTCTCATCAGATAGACATAGCCATACCTACTGAAATCATCAGTAAAGGTAATGAAGTACTGATAGCCACCTCTGGCATGTTTACTAAATGGCCCACACACATCACTGTGTATAAGGTCAAGTAAACCTGAAGCCCTTTGTCCTTTGTTAGGAAAAGGTGACTTCGTCATTTTGCCCATCAAACAAGCTTTGCATGTATCAATCTCCTTGTAAGAGAATGATCCCAGCAGTCCATGATCATGCAACCGCTTAATGCGTTTCTCGTTAATATGGCCTAAACGACTATGCCATAGCAAGGTGCTGTCATCAGCATTCTTGGCTTTCTTAATATCAATTTTCTGTATAGAACATTCCATGTCCAACATGTATAACCCATTGTTAATTGAACCAGTTGCATAAACAATATTATCATAAGATAAGACACACTTTGAAGTATTGCATTCAAAGGAAAATCCCTTCCTGACAAGAGCAGGAATGGAGATAATATTTTTAGTAATACTGGGAACAAAATAACAATTGTCTAGTTCCAATACAATTCCAGATGGTAAAGAAATGAAATAGTCTCCTACAGCAACAGCAGCAACCCGTGCCCCGTTTCCAACTCGTAGGTCCACCTCATGCTGTCCCACCTGCCTTCTTCTCTTGAGTTCCTGTACATTTGAACAAATGTGAACTCCACATGCAGTGTCCAACACCCATGATATAGAAGAAGAAAACATGACCTCAGTCACATAGATACCTGAGCCAGAAGCGAAGCTTCCCCTCTTATCTCCTTGGAGCGCTTTACAGTCCTTTTTCCAGTGACCCAGCTGGCCACAGTGGAAACACCTGTATTCCTTGGACCGCTTCACCTTCTGCTTCAGAGCCTTGCTGTAGCTCTTGACAGGGGCTTTGCCCTTCTTCCCCTTCTTCTTGTTCCTTGAAGGAACCATTAAGACAGAGGTCGAAGGCTTTCCCTTCAGAGTCTCCTCTGTAGTGAGGAGCATATTCAGCAGCTCTGCCGGAGTACAATCGATTTTGTTCATATTAAAGTTAATAATGAACGCGTCGAATGAAGGCGGGAGAGACTGCAGAATAATATCCACAGCAAGCTCCTGGTTGATGGTATGCCCCAGTTTCTCTAGAGCCTCCTTGTGCCCAATCATCTTGAGCACGTGAGCTCCCACTGGGCTCCCTTCAGCCAGTTTGCTCTGAAAGAAGAGCTTCGTCAAATTATAGCGTTCAGTCCTCGCCTGCGCAGCATACAGCATCTTGAGGTTCGCTATAATCTCTATAGCCGACATATCCTCATGCTGACGCTGCAGCGGTGGCGTCATAGACGCTAGCATCAGGCAAGCGACATCAATGCTATCATTGACGTGCTTTTCATAGGCTTCCCGAACCGCCCTTGCGGCGTTCGGAGCGGGCTGAGGCGGTATCGCCGTCTCGAGGACATACAGTTTCCTCTCTGCCTTAAGAACAATCTTAAGGTGTCCAAACCAATCAGAGAAGTTTGGCCCAGCAAACTTCTCCCTTTCCAGTAGGGATCGCACATTGAAGTTCATGGTGTTCGTTGCTGCAGGTATCTACAACAATGCAAGAACAGTAAGGTCAGTATCAATGTTAAGAATCAATCAGGACTTAAGAAAGATTCTTTTTCTCACTATTTTATCTGACTGAAAAATCCATTAAACAGTCCGAAAGAGTAAACACTCTTTTAGTGAGATGGGATCCAGATTTCATACTTGGTCTCCGCGTCCCGCTCAGGCGAGATAAGATGCACAGAGAGTACAAGCACTAATCTCTGGTAGGCTGTCCCAGCCAATCGCCAACCCGTGCGATTCCCCTTCATCTGGGCAATCCAGCAGACTGTGCCAACTGAGTTGGTACAACACAGTCTCTGATCCCACAGATGGCTGCCTCCATGTGCTACCATATGCGCCACATATGTAGCCTACATGGTCAAGCTGACCCGACCTACTCCCTGGACCACCATGTGCTATGCTGAGCAACGAGAAGGGATAAATCCCTACTCTGTAACACACAGGTGTAATCCCACACCGTCTGAAGATAGATGGACGTGCCCACTGAGTGGGTACAACACGGCTCCAACGATAGTCAGAACAGTGAGGTTTCGCGTCAGAAGGCTTACGAGCTTGATATTTTAGCATTGGATTTTAACGGTCTTTTATCTTCCTTACTATCAAGCAATTCCTATGGTGATAGCAGAAGATAAACTAATCATGCAATTCTAATATTTAAACAATAAATAAAAGAAAGCATGAATCTTATGTGGTAAAAGCCCATAGCCCTAAGTAAGACCTTAATTTAACTTAAGTCTTTACTTGCTTTTGCTTCATGGGGCTTTTGCTGCTCATCTGGCCCAAGCGCTAACTGCAGTACAGGTGCGCCCACCAGGTAAACGCGCCTGGTCCCAGAGTCGAACCCTGGACCTCCCACCTGGTCTAGCCACTGCTGCATGCGCCTCTGCCAAGTGTGCTCTGTGCTCTTGTCTAATTAAATTACAAATTTAACTATCTAGACAAGATTGACACGCAGGTCAATTACATTTTATAAATTAAAAGCAATGTGATTCGCAGATCACAATTTCAAATTAATTTACAAAAATTAATACAGGCACGCAGGCCCCAGCACAGCACACATTAAACTTGGGCAGCCCACATAAGATTAAATAAACATACAGATGGCATCGATCATCATGTGATCCAGTCATTAAAATAAAATTTTTGAAAAACCCCATGGGCATCAATTTTATTTTGCTTATATGCCCTACAACCTTACAACGGTCCATTACTAGGGATCCACTCATCCAACCTAGTCAGATCCACTGCCCTTACATGCACCAAGTCCTAACTGACTTGAGTCGACCATAAGGTCAACCATGCATGCGCCAGGGCTGAACAACCACAATGAGGTCTGGCAAGCGGGTGTGACCCCGGGCCTAACTCATGTGCGTTCATGGGTTGCCTCAATCAGACATCGCTACACGCCTGTCTGCAGCCGACCTGTAGCCACCACGTGCTTGCGCACAGGTGCTACCTGGTCAACCCATCAAGGCTGTCAGATGGTCTGATCAGACTTTTGGATCCAACCTAGGGGGTGACTTCAACCCTAATAACCCGTCTAAGGGTTTACTGCAAGGCCTTAGATCTAATAATGTCGCGCAAGTGAAATGGTTTTTAAAACATAACATCATGCGCGAACAACATGCGCCAAGGAAACATACATATAGTTTCGGATATGCAAACTTAACATGTAAGTTTTCGCATGGTGAAGATCTAAGCATACAAATGAATACATGGATCACACAGCAATCATATGATCATATAAAACTCGGCTCTGATACCAATTGAAGGGACCCCTAGACAAGGGGGTCGAAACCCTAATAGGTGGCGCAACAATGTCTCTAGCGGAATCTAGGGCTTCTAATAGATCTTTATATGTCATATAATCAACTTTAGTATGATTGAATAGAAGAAACGAATTCATACCATAGCCATTTCAAGATGGCGCCTTGGAAGCAAAAGTTGCAAGCGCCTCTTCTCCAAAGTCTCGCACACAAGATGAACAATGTGCTTCTTCCTTGGTGCTCCTTGTGCTAGCAAGGTTCCAAGGTTGTCTTGCCGAATGGAAAGGAAAGGAGATGATGATTTCTTCTCTTGGCCGAATCCTCCTCAACGTCAAAACGTCGCCACACACGAAAAACGTTAAGAGGAATAATCCCGAGTGGCGAGAATAGAGAGCACTCTATTCGGTCGTGAACCATCTCCAAGTGGAGATCATGGTTACTAAAAATAGCAACCACACATCGCCCCAACGTTCACGCCAAGTGAACATGTCGCCACACCTTGAACCATGCGCTCATTTCATGAGCCGGTTCAATTTTGGTTCGGTTTAAGAACCAATCAAGCCAAGCAATCAAGTCTAGATCTCAAATAAACCCTAAGGCTCCAGATCTAACCGTTCATCTCTTGATGCTTCTGATCTGACCAATCTAGCATCCATTCTCTCGATCGAAGCTTACCGATCTCAAGCCCCAATCAATCAAACATGATCAGACTAGATCTCACTTACAATCAGAGATAAAAACCTTTTAAACTGAACCTAACCAATTCAGTCCA
The DNA here is from genome assembly GCA_027563935.2 of Costus lasius. Taxonomy (NCBI): domain Eukaryota; kingdom Viridiplantae; phylum Streptophyta; class Magnoliopsida; order Zingiberales; family Costaceae; genus Costus; species Costus lasius. The sequence continues at coordinate 52,383,002 of CM050449.1, forward strand.
CTCGATCTGACTTAAGTAAGCTATATCATCAAATTGTGCGACCCTGAGGGTTTCCTTTAAATGTCGGTAACGATAACTCACGTTATCATGATCAGTGAGGGGTATCTAGCAACACATCACCGTCTCCCGATATAAAAGAAATAAGTCTTCCAAGACTACACCCAAAAACAACACAAGTGTGAATCAACTCACAAGGCATGCATACTTCCTTTGCCACTGGATTGTTCTTATTGGACAAGCGTGTCAAGCTTGTAATTCCAATATGATGAGCATGATTAGATCAGATGAACACTGTCATCTGGGTATGGCCATACTCTTTTCTCAATCATCTCATCCAGGGGGCCCCTTTAGAACATCACACTCTGTAAGATCCAAGGATCTTAAGTCCTGGTAAGCATTATTTTTGATTTAAATAAAATTATTGACTGAGTTATTATTCCTGAGTATTGATAGTTAATTTATGATGAATTAATTAGAGATTTTAAGTTAATAATTATAGTTAATTAACTAGAGATTTTGTTGTTAATTAACTGGTTTATTGCTTGTTAAATTATTGTAAGTAATTAATTAGAACTTATTGGTTAATTAATTGGGCTTATTGGTTAATTAAATCCTTATTGGATGTTAATTAAAATCCTTAATGGATTTCGTTTAAGTGAATGGTTATTGGTTAAGTTAATTAAATTAATTGGTTAATTATGAGATATTGGGTTGGCGCTAATTGGATTTGAAATTCAAATTTATTAGCTAAATAAATTAAACCCTATTTGAATTAATGGGTTAATGGGTTTAAAATTTTAAAATCCAAAGTTTAAGTGGGATTTGCGCTTAGGGTAAGAGTTTTTGGCGAAATTCTAGCTTGGAAGAACCCTAGGCGACGGCTTGAAAGAAGAAGGCGATTCTTGGAAGCTTGGAGGCGATTTTCTTCTTCCTTTTGACGAAATTCTTTGAGGTGGAACTTCCTTGGTGAATTCTTGGAGATTCCTTAGGCGACTTAAAGGCTTTAGGCGATTTTGTGGAGGATTTTTCACCATAGTATTCTCGGTTCAAGGTGAGTGGAAGGTCTTGTTTGATCTATTAGATTGGTTGTGATTGTATTATATGATGCAATTGGATTCTTGGGAAAATTACCATGTTTAAAATCGAATTCTTGGGAAAATTTCTATGAAAACCGAATGTTGGTGTTGACTATGAGAAACGAAACAATCTCGAAAACTATTGTAAAAATCAAATTAATTTGATGATTGTTTAACCGAAAATTTGTATGAAATTTAAGGTATTTTGGTAGCATTAAATCATTGAACATTGAGCATGAATTTCTTGTTAATTAGATATTTTATAGAGAATTTTGGCAATATTAAACCAATGATTTTTGTAGCCGAAACCTTGTTAATTGTAGTTAAACCGAAATTTGATATTGTGGTTAACATGTTTCCATGTGAATTAAATCTTGATATTTCTCCATGAAAAGTTAGTTTAGGGTATTTTCCATGAAAACCGAATTTAAGGCATATCTCCATGAAAACCGAATTTAGGGTAATTATTGTGTGGAGTTCAGGAAGCATTAAATCATTGATCTTAAGTATGAAATTCTTGTTAACTAAGGTGTATTTTTAAATTGATATTATGTTTGAAACCGTGGGTTACATGTGTGATTTGTAAAGCAATTATGCTTTAATTTTATATTGATTTTGGGGCGCATGATAAATGTTATATGTCGAAGTTTATGGATGCTTGATAAATTGCCAATAATGTTATGTTGTAAAACTCATGTTTATTTAATTAAGATCATGTAATTATGTTTGAAAACATTGGGTGATAATTTAGCAAAATTACACTGAACTGACCAGCCTGAAATTTAAGGACTACACAATATTCGGTGAAAATATTATGTGTTATGTTATATGATTTTGAACAATATGTGTGACTATGTGATTTTGAACAATAAGTGTTATGTGATGGGTTTTGTGAATTTGGAAAATTATGGGTTATGTGAATTTGGAAAATTATGTGATTATGTGATGGTTAGGACTAAGGCTAGGTGTAACTATGAACTCAAGGGGATAGTCCTTATGTGTTATGTTAAGGGTTTGAATTTCAGCCCTGTATTGTGATATGTGAGGAGGTTGATGTTCAGCCTGCCTATTATGATTATTGTGATGGGGGTTGATGTTCAGCCTGCCCGATATGATTTTTGTGATGACTATCCTAGAGTCTAGTTGACACTTAGGAGTCCACCTTTGTGAAATATGTTCACCTATGTGAAATATGAATTAAGATGTGTCTGTTGTCCAGTAGGAACCTTTTGGGAGAACGGGTTTTGACCCAAAGTGCCATGTCTTGGTCAGACAGGGGCCACCTCTTGATGTCATTACTCTTTATGTGATGGGGTGATATAAGACGCAAAGTGCCATGTCTTGATCAGACAGGGGCCACCTCTTGATGTCGTCACTCTGATGTGTTATGGGGTGAGGGACCAAAGTGCCACGTCGTGACCTGGCGGGGGCCACCTCTTGATTCTACTCACTATCCATGTTTATGTGTTGCATGCGGCTCCCAGTGCTTTGGCCAAGCCGGGTTAGACCATATTGGTCACTACTGAATATGCTGGACAACTAGGTTGATTATGTGTTGGTGTGTTTAGTGGTTTAGAGTATGACTCTAGAACCTGAGTTTGTGAACCTAAGTTATATGTGTTTAGTTGGTTTAAAATATATGTGTTTAATTGGATTAGAGTAAAACTCTAGAACCTGAGTTTGTGAACATGAGTTTGTTATATGCTAGTGTGTACATCTGACTGTCTATATGATTTCTATTTCTTGATTTTGTTATATGTTGACATAATGTTCTTGCTAAAGATTTTTAAAATAATCTGCCTATATTTTGAGTGTATGTTATGGATGGTCGATTTAGACTATCCACTCACTGGGCTGTGTAGCTCACCCCTCATTATTTTCAGGTATAGAGCAGGGGCGCAGTTAGCATGATATTGATGTTGTGATTTATGCTTATAATGCCGGTTGTGGCCCTATGTTTATGCTTAATTAATTTGAGGCCGGCTGTGGCCGAATATGAATTTTATGAACTATGTGAACCATGTGATGTGAACCATGTGAACTATGTGAATTTGTGTTGCCTGATTGTGGCAATTAAATGAGTTTGATTTTTGTGTCACCGCGGGCTTCAGCCTGGTTTCGGTGTTTGGTATGAGTTTATAAAATCGATTTTGTGATTTTGTTTTGAATTTCGGCTTGTTGTATATTCTATGAAATCGGTTTTGATATACCCTGTAACTTGCATATGTCTAGTGCAAGTATTGCCTGGTGGCAGGTACCTTTATGGATTTTATGAATTTGAATCGGATTTGATATAACTGTTGCCTTGCATATGTCTAGTGCAAGGATTGCGTGGTGGCAGGTACCCTTATGTGATTTATGATAATTGGGTTTTGTGGATATTTATGTATGGGTTTTTGGAAATTTTCAGATCGTGTTTTTTTCTTGAACTCGGTTTTACCTAGCATATGATCGATCTTATACGAAACATCCTGTTTCTTTTACAAATGTGCCATTTGTTTGGGGTTAAGAATGTGGGATGTTACAGAATGGTATCAGAGGAAGTTGGCTAGCTAAAACTTAGTTTGGGGGAAAACATGTTTGTGTATTGCTAGACACCTAATAGGTTTATGATTGTTTTCCTGACTATGATATGTGTGTGACTATGATATGCGTGTGTAGGCATTTAAGATGGTGCGAACCAGAGGAAATGCTAGTGATGAGGGCGAGCAGACCCCGAACCTCACGAGAACTATTGAGGCTCTGACTGGCATGGTTCAGCAACAAGGTGCTATGATAGAAAGGCAAGCTCAGATGCTGCAGCAGCAGCAGACTCAGCACCAAGAAGCACAACAGCAGCTTTTGCAGCAGCTGACTCGAGAGAGACCCCAGACTACTACTCGAGCGGTGGGGGATGACTCTCAGGAGGGCGCTCACAGGCGCTATGCTTCACTTGTGAGTGAATTCCAGAAACTGGGTCCCAGCTCTTTTTATGGGGGCTCAGAATCCAGTAATGCCGAAAATTGGCAGCTGTGCTTGGAAAAGATTTTCCAAGTTATGCGTTGCTCGGACGAAGACAAGTTATGTCTGACCACCTACATGATGCGTGCTGACGCAGATGAGTGGTGGAAAGGCGTGGTGAGACTTGCCGAAGAAAGACATGAGACTGTAGATTGGCCTTACTTCTTGTCTCGATTTAACGAGAAGTACTTCCCAGATAGCTTGGTTGAGGACCGAGAGGTGGAATTTATTCATCTGGAGCAGGGTGATATGACAGTGGACCAGTATGAATTACAGTTCACGAAATTGGGAAAGTATGCTCCTCACCTGATAAATACTGAAAAGAGGAGAGCTACTAAGTTTCTCAGAGGTCTCAGATGGGACATTAGAGAGCAGGTTGGTGCTCAACACTTGGAGACCTATGTTGAAACTGTTGGGCGAGCGCGCACCATTGAGAGGTATATATCTGAGAGGAGTTCTCATGTTGCCGTGGTAGTAGTTCCTGCAGCTGAGGCGGCGGTTCCTCAGTATGGCAGTGGCGGCAAGGGTAAGAAGTACCCTAGGCATAAAGATTATAAGAAGAGCAGGTATAAGCCTTACTCCTACAAGGCACCGCAGCAGTCCAGGGATGCACCGCAGCAGTTCAGGGATGCCAGGGATGCAAGAAACGGTATCACTTGTAGTCATTGTGGGCTCAAGGGACATCTAGTGAAAGACTGCCATAGGAAGAATGGTGTATGCTTCAGGTGTAAGAAACCAGGGCACATGGCTAAGGATTGCAAAGAACCTGAGATACAACCTAGAGGCGCAGATAAGCCTACAGTCCAGACTAGAGTGTATGCTGTGGCTGAGAAGGATACACGAGCTTCCCGATCCGTCGTGGAAGGTACTTTATTCGTATTTGATCAGTTAGCCCGCATATTATTTGACCCTGGTGCAAATTTATCTTTTGTATCTGTTAAGTTTGCTGCATGTTTACTTGTGTTACCTAAGGTAATGAATTATGCTGTGTCTGTGAGTACTCCCTTAGGAAAATCGTTATCTACAGATACTGTGTGTGCTGGCTGTGTAGTACATGTAGAGGGTTATGAGTTTCTGGTAGATCTAATCCTCTTAGACATGCAAGATTATGACATCATCTTAGGAATGGATTGGTTGTCTTCCCATCATGCCTCGGTGGATTGCTTTGAGAAAGTAATCACTTTGAATTTGTTAGATGGGAATCGACTTTTTGTGAGAGGTCTAGTGTCAGACCAAGGACCGCATGTGATATCTTTCCTGCAGGCCAGGAAATTACTGGCTAGTGGATGCAAGGGTTATCTTGCGCATGTTAAGGTGCAGGATGATCCTACTTCTGATTTGACTCAGATGGCGGTGGTGAAAGAATTTCCTGATGTGTTCTCTGAAGAATTTTCAGGCTTGCCACCGATTAGAGAAGTGGAATTTGGCATTGAGTTGGCGCCAGGTACGGCACCCATCTCCAGAGCTCCTTATCGTATGGCTACTTCAGAGTTGGCCGAGCTTAAGAAACAACTGGAGGAATTGTTAGAGAAAGGGTATATTCGGCCTAGTGCTTCACCTTGGGGAGCGCCAGTGTTATTTGTGAAGAAGAAAGATGGAACCCTGAGGATGTGTATAGACTACAGGCAGCTTAACCAAGTGACTGTCAAGAATAAGTATCCTCTTCCCAGAATTGATGATCTATTTGATCAATTACAGGGAGCGACAGTGTTCTCTAAGATTGATCTGAGATCAGGGTATTATCAGCTTAGGGTCAAGGATGAGGATATATTTAAGACTGCTTTCAGGACCAGGTATGGGCATTTCGAATTTTTAGTTATGCCTTTTGGACTGACGAATGCACCTGCTGTCTTCATGGATTTGATGAACAGGGTATTCCATGAGTTGCTTGACTCTTGTGTGGTGGTCTTTATAGACGATATATTGGTGTACTCTCAGACTACCTCAGATCATGTCAGTGATTTGCGCAGAGTACTCGAGATCTTGAGGAAGAACCGATTATATGCCAAGGCTAATAAGTGTGAGTTCTGGCTAGAGAAAATCAGCTTCTTGGGACATGTGATTTCTGGTCAGGGGGTGTCTGTGGATCCAGTTAAAGTGCAAGCCATTCTCAATTGGGGAAGACCGACTAGTGCTACTGAGATCAGGAGTTTTCTGGGTTTGGCAGGTTACTACCGGCGATTTGTTGAGGGATTCTCCAAGTTGGCGGGTCCTTTAACTAAATTAACCAGAAAGGAGGCCAAGTTTATTTGGGATGACAAGTGTGAAGAGAGCTTCCAAGAGCTGAAGAGAAGGTTGACTAGTACACCGATCCTCATTATACCTAGTGATGGGGAAAGGTTTACTGTTTATACAGATGCTTCTGGCAAAGGGTTGGGTTGTGTCTTGATGCAGAAGGGTTCTGTAGTAGCCTATGCTTCGAGACAACTAAAGGAGTATGAATTGAACTACCCTACTCATGATTTAGAGTTGGCGGCCGTAGTCTTTGCTTTGAAGATATGGCGTCACTATTTGTTGGGTCAGGAGTTTGATCTGTTCACTGATCACCAGAGTCTCAAGTATATCTTCACTCAGAAGGACTTGAACATGAGACAGAGAAGATGGATGGAGTTGATCAAAGACTATGACTTCTCCATTCAGTATCAGGCTGGAAAGGCCAATGTGGTGGCGGATGCTCTGAGCAGACATCCAGTTACTTCAGTAGCTGCTTTACGAGTCAGTGAGTGGCGGTTACTGCAGGAGTTCAGCGATCTCAGGATCAGTGTTACTCCTAGAGTTCAGTCGGGTTATGTGGCTTTTCTCAGAGTACAGTCTGCTTTGTTGCAGAAGATCAGAGATCAGCAGTCTATGGATCCGAGATTAGTTCAGATCAGGGATAGTTTGGTTGATGGCGCAGTTCAGGATTTTAGCCTGTCTGATGATGGTATTCTTCGGTTTCGTGGAAGGGTATGTGTCCCTGAGGAACCGAACTTGAGGAAAGAAATATTGGAGGACAGCCATAACTCCAAATATTCTCTACATCCTGGTGTGACTAAGATGTATCAGGACCTCAAGAAAAGTTTTTGGTGGCCGGGTATGAAGAAAGAAGTATCTGATTTTGTCTCTAGGTGTTTAACCTGTCAGACTGTAAAGGCTGAACACCAGAAGCCTGGTGGTTTGTTGCAGCCTCTTCCTATTCCTGAGTGGAAGTGGGAATGCATCAGTATGGATTTTGTATGTGGTTTGCCCAGAACCAGATTGGGTCATGATGCTATTTGGGTGATTGTTGATAGACTTACTAAATCAGCCCATTTTCTTCCGATTAAGATGACTTATTCTTTAGAGAGGCTGGCCAGATTGTACATTGATGAGATAGTCAGACTGCATGGAGTGCCTGTCGATATTGTGTCTGATAGGGACTCTCGATTTTTGTCCAGATTTTGGAAGAGTTTACAGGAGGGTTTGGGTACTAAGTTGAGTTTTAGTACAACATATCATCCTCAGTCTGATGGTCAGACGGAGCGTACTATACAGACTCTAGAAGATTTGTTGAGAGCCTATGTGGTTGATTGGAGTTCTGAGTGGAACCGGGATCTATCTTTGATAGAGTTTACTTATAATAATAGCTTCCACTCTAGTATTCAGATGGCTCCTTATGAGGCCTTGTATGGGAGAAGGTGTAGGACTCCCTTGTGTTGGGAGGAAACTGGTGACAGGATGATTTTGAGATCTGATGCAGTTCAGGAGACTACTGATAAGGTCAGAGAGATTCGGGATAAACTGAAAATTGCTCGGGACAGACAGAAGAGTTATGCTGATGACCGTCGTCGTTCCTTGGAGTTTATGGTAGGGGATCATGTGTTCTTGAAGGTGTCACCTACTAAGGGTGTTATGAGGTTTGGCAAAAAGGGCAAGTTGAGCCCTAGGTTTGTAGGCCCTTTTGATATTATTGAGAGAGTTGGTCCAGTGGCTTACCGATTGGCTTTACCTCCTGCTATGGATCATGTGCATAATGTATTCCATGTTTCTGTTTTGAGGAAATATCATCCTGATCCATCTCATGTGTTGGAGTTGGAACCTCTTCAGATTCAGAGTGATTTGACTTTTGAGGAAAGACCTCTCCGGATTGTGGATAGAAAGGATAAAGTTCTGAGGAACAAGACTATACCTTTGGTAAAGGTTATCTGGGGAAATCAGGCTGTTGAGGAGGCGACTTGGGAGACTGAAGCTGATATGAGGAAATTTTATGCTTACCTCTTTGATGATATGGATGCTGAGCTTTAGAGGACTAAAGCTTTATAAGGAGGGAGGGATGTAAGATCCAAGGATCTTAAGTCCTGGTAAGCATTATTTTTGATTTAAATAAAATTATTGACTGAGTTATTATTCCTGAGTATTGATAGTTAATTTATGATGAATTAATTAGAGATTTTTAGTTAATAATTATAGTTAATTAACTAGAGATTTTGTTGTTAATTAACTGGTTTATTGCTTGTTAAATTATTGTAAGTAATTAATTAGAACTTATTGGTTAATTAATTGGGCTTATTGGTTAATTAAATCCTTATTGGATGTTAATTAAAATCCTTAATGGATTTCGTTTAAGTGAATGGTTATTGGTTAAGTTAATTAAATTAATTGGTTAATTATGAGATATTGGGTTGGCGCTAATTGGATTTGAAATTCAAATTTATTAGCTAAATAAATTAAACCCTATTTGAATTAATGGGTTAATGGGTTTAAAATTTTAAAATCCAAAGTTTAAGTGGGATTTGCGCTTAGGGTAAGAGTTTTTGGCGAAATTCTAGCTTGGAAGAACCCTAGGCGACGGCTTGAAAGAAGAAGGCGATTCTTGGAAGCTTGGAGGCGATTTTCTTCTTCCTTTTGACGAAATTCTTTGAGGTGGAACTTCCTTGGTGAATTCTTGGAGATTCCTTAGGCGACTTAAAGGCTTTAGGCGATTTTGTGGAGGATTTTTCACCATAGTATTCTCGGTTCAAGGTGAGTGGAAGGTCTTGTTTGATCTATTAGATTGGTTGTGATTGTATTATATGATGCAATTGGATTCTTGGGAAAATTACCATGTTTAAAATCGAATTCTTGGGAAAATTTCTATGAAAACCGAATGTTGGTGTTGACTATGAGAAACGAAACAATCTCGAAAACTATTGTAAAAATCAAATTAATTTGATGATTGTTTAACCGAAAATTTGTATGAAATTTAAGGTATTTTGGTAGCATTAAATCATTGAACATTGAGCATGAATTTCTTGTTAATTAGATATTTTATAGAGAATTTTGGCAATATTAAACCAATGATTTTTGTAGCCGAAACCTTGTTAATTGTAGTTAAACCGAAATTTGATATTGTGGTTAACATGTTTCCATGTGAATTAAATCTTGATATTTCTCCATGAAAAGTTAGTTTAGGGTATTTTCCATGAAAACCGAATTTAAGGCATATCTCCATGAAAACCGAATTTAGGGTAATTATTGTGTGGAGTTCAGGAAGCATTAAATCATTGATCTTAAGTATGAAATTCTTGTTAACTAAGGTGTATTTTTAAATTGATATTATGTTTGAAACCGTGGGTTACATGTGTGATTTGTAAAGCAATTATGCTTTAATTTTATATTGATTTTGGGGCGCATGATAAATGTTATATGTCGAAGTTTATGGATGCTTGATAAATTGCCAATAATGTTATGTTGTAAAACTCATGTTTATTTAATTAAGATCATGTAATTATGTTTGAAAACATTGGGTGATAATTTAGCAAAATTACACTGAACTGACCAGCCTGAAATTTAAGGACTACACAATATTCGGTGAAAATATTATGTGTTATGTTATATGATTTTGAACAATATGTGTGACTATGTGATTTTGAACAATAAGTGTTATGTGATGGGTTTTGTGAATTTGGAAAATTATGGGTTATGTGAATTTGGAAAATTATGTGATTATGTGATGGTTAGGACTAAGGCTAGGTGTAACTATGAACTCAAGGGGATAGTCCTTATGTGTTATGTTAAGGGTTTGAATTTCAGCCCTGTATTGTGATATGTGAGGAGGTTGATGTTCAGCCTGCCTATTATGATTATTGTGATGGGGGTTGATGTTCAGCCTGCCCGATATGATTTTTGTGATGACTATCCTAGAGTCTAGTTGACACTTAGGAGTCCACCTTTGTGAAATATGTTCACCTATGTGAAATATGAATTAAGATGTGTCTGTTGTCCAGTAGGAACCTTTTGGGAGAACGGGTTTTGACCCAAAGTGCCATGTCTTGGTCAGACAGGGGCCACCTCTTGATGTCATTACTCTTTATGTGATGGGGTGATATAAGACGCAAAGTGCCATGTCTTGATCAGACAGGGGCCACCTCTTGATGTCGTCACTCTGATGTGTTATGGGGTGAGGGACCAAAGTGCCACGTCGTGACCTGGCGGGGGCCACCTCTTGATTCTACTCACTATCCATGTTTATGTGTTGCATGCGGCTCCCAGTGCTTTGGCCAAGCCGGGTTAGACCATATTGGTCACTACTGAATATGCTGGACAACTAGGTTGATTATGTGTTGGTGTGTTTAGTGGTTTAGAGTATGACTCTAGAACCTGAGTTTGTGAACCTAAGTTATATGTGTTTAGTTGGTTTAAAATATATGTGTTTAATTGGATTAGAGTAAAACTCTAGAACCTGAGTTTGTGAACATGAGTTTGTTATATGCTAGTGTGTACATCTGACTGTCTATATGATTTCTATTTCTTGATTTTGTTATATGTTGACATAATGTTCTTGCTAAAGATTTTTAAAATAATCTGCCTATATTTTGAGTGTATGTTATGGATGGTCGATTTAGACTATCCACTCACTGGGCTGTGTAGCTCACCCCTCATTATTTTCAGGTATAGAGCAGGGGCGCAGTTAGCATGATATTGATGTTGTGATTTATGCTTATAATGCCGGTTGTGGCCCTATGTTTATGCTTAATTAATTTGAGGCCGGCTGTGGCCGAATATGAATTTTATGAACTATGTGAACCATGTGATGTGAACCATGTGAACTATGTGAATTTGTGTTGCCTGATTGTGGCAATTAAATGAGTTTGATTTTTGTGTCACCGCGGGCTTCAGCCTGGTTTCGGTGTTTGGTATGAGTTTATAAAATCGATTTTGTGATTTTGTTTTGAATTTCGGCTTGTTGTATATTCTATGAAATCGGTTTTGATATACCCTGTAACTTGCATATGTCTAGTGCAAGTATTGCCTGGTGGCAGGTACCTTTATGGATTTTATGAATTTGAATCGGATTTGATATAACTGTTGCCTTGCATATGTCTAGTGCAAGGATTGCGTGGTGGCAGGTACCCTTATGTGATTTATGATAATTGGGTTTTGTGGATATTTATGTATGGGTTTTTGGAAATTTTCAGATCGTGTTTTTTTCTTGAACTCGGTTTTACCTAGCATATGATCGATCTTATACGAAACATCCTGTTTCTTTTACAAATGTGCCATTTGTTTGGGGTTAAGAATGTGGGATGTTACACACTCCTTAAACAAGGAGACGGCAATCCTATGTCTATCACTAGTGCCCTAACCTGACTCAAGCTCATTATCCAAGATAGTCTATAATCATTATGTTTCAAATGACATTGAACTACCTCAAAACAATGACAATCATCATTTAGAAAACACAAGTGATCTCAAGTCAGAGGAAATGTGCCACTTGTCATATACAAGGAATATTCACATTGTGACAAGCAATTGAATATCCTAGTAGGGTCTGTCCAGCACATCCAATGTACCCATAAGTCTACATCTTATTCCATGCTCGAAGCATCCTATAAGATTAGAACACATATTAGTCTTAACCATATCAAGGCTGTCTCATGTTCACCAAGATACATCGACTAAGGACTTAACTGCATGTCAGCCCAGCTGAACAGCTTTGAGACATTATTCAGAAGAACATATATTGCAGCAGACAATGTAGCTAACTGAATAATAACCATGCCTTTATAAACATAACAGTTTATTACACGATACTGTTACAATCCCAAGGCCTCAAACATTAGGCTTAAGGGCATACCCCAACACAATGCTATCATTGACATGCTTTTCATAGGCTTCCCGAACCGCCCTTGCGGCGTTCGGAGCGGGTTGAGGCGGTATAGCCGTCTCGAGGACATACAGTTTCCTCTCAGCCTTAAGAACAATCTTAAGGTGTCCGTACCAGTCTGAGAAGTTTGGCCCAGCAAACTTCTCCCTTTCCAGTAGGGATCGCACATTGAAGCTCATGGTGTTCGTTGCTGCAGGAATCTACAACAATGCAAGAACAGCAAGGTCAGTATCAATGTTCAGAATCAATCCAGGACTTAAGAAAGATTCTTCTCTCACTATTTTATCTGACTGAAAAATCCATTAAAACAGTCCGAAAGAGTAAGACTCTTTTAGTGAGATGGGATCCAGATTTCATACTTGGTCTCCGCGTCCCGCTCAGGCGAGATAAGATGCACAGAGAGTACAAGCACTAATTTCTGGTAGGCAGTCCCTGCCAATCGCCAACCCGTGCGATTCCCCTTCATCTGGGCAATCCAGCAGACTGTGCCAACTGAGTTGGTACAACACAGTCTCTGATCCCACAGATGGCTGCCTCCATATAGCTAACATATGCCCCATACGTAGCCTACATGGTCAAGCTGACCTGACCTACTCCCTGGACCACCACGTGCTATGCTGAGCAACGAGAAGCGATAAATCCCTTCCCTGTAACACGCAGGTGAAATCACACACCGTCTGAAGATAGATGGGCGTGCCCACTGAGTGGGTACAACACGTCCCCAACGATAGTTAGAACAGTGAGGTTTCGCGTTAGAAGGCTTACGTGCTTGATATTTAACGTTGGATTTTAACGGTCTTTTATCTTCTTAACTATCATGCAAACCCTATGGCGATAGTAGAAGATAAATAACTCATGCAATTCTACTTATTTAAACAATAAAAGAAAGCATGATGATCTTATGTGGTAAAAGCCCATGGACCCTAAGTAAGACCTTAATTTAACTTAAGTCTTCACTTGAGCTCTCCATGGGTCTTTTGCCTCCTCATCTGGCCCAACCCAGGGCCCGAGCGCCCACTGCAGCTCAGGTGCGCCCACCAGGTAAATGCGCCTGTCCCAGAGTCGAACCCTGGACCTCCCACCTGGTTAAGCCTCAAGCTGCATGCGCCTCTGCCATGTGTGCTCTGTGCTCTTGTCTGATTAAAATACAATTTAATCTATCTAGACAAGATTGACACGCAGGTCAATTACACAATAAATTAATTAAAATGTGATGCGCAGATCACAAATATAATAATTTACATTTTTAATCCAGGCACGCAGGCCCCAGCACAGCACACATTAACACGGGCAGCCCACATAAGAATAAATAAACAAGCACTATGCTTACAATCAACATGTGATCCAATAAGTAAATAAAATTTTGAAAAACCCTATTGGCATTAATTTTATTTGCCTTATGTGCCCTACTACCTTACAACGGTCCATTAATAGGGATCCACTCATCATATCTAGTCAGATCCACTGCCCTTGCATGCACCAAGTCCTAACTGACTTGAGTCGACCTAATGGTCAACCATGCATGCGCAAAGGGCTGAACAACCTTCATGAGTTCTGGCAAGCGGGTGTGACCCCAGGCCTAACTCAAGAGTGTTCATTGGTTGTCTCAACCAGACCTCGCTACACGCCTGTCTGCAGTCGACCTATAGCCACCTCGTGCTTGCGCACAGGTGCCATCTGGTCGACCCATCTAGGCTGTCAGATGGTCTGATCAGACTGATTGGATCTTACCTAGAGGATGACTTCAACCCTACTAACCCGTCTAAGGGTTTATAGCAGGCGTCACTTAGATCTAGTGGTAAGCGCGCAAGTCATTAAGTTTTGAGAAAAACATCAACAACAACATGATAGATGCGCTACCTTCATACATGCGCCAACATGAAAATGCAACATGTAAGTTCTCGCATGTAACCTATAGATCTATGTTATGCGCAAACATGGATCACAACAGCAAACATAGCAATCATAATAACATGCATAAAACTGCTCTGATACCAATTGAAGAGTCCCCTTCAAGGGGGAGCGAAACCCTAGATAGGCGCATGTAAAATATTTGCAACGGAAATGAGGGTTTCTAGGGATCGATTGCATGAGATATGATCAACTATAAAACCCGATTGCAAACATCAATGAAGGATCATACCATCGCCATTCTTTGGATGGTGCCTTGGAAGCAAAGATCGAAAGAGATCTTCTCCAAAAGTGACGCACACAAGGTGATGTCGCCTACTCCTTGTTGATCCTTGTGCTAGCAAGGTTCTTCAAGTCTCCTTATCGAATGGAAGGGAAGAGGAGATGTTTTCTTGGCCGAGACCTCCTTGTCGTCAACCCCTTCAATCACACGAGAGTGTATGCGTCAAGAGGAATAGGCGACCAATTTCGTGAAGAGAAGTGAACGTGAGGCGTTGAGAAGCTATTTTGGAAACCGCCACTTCCAAAAATAGCAAGCCTTCACTTCATGCGTTGATGCGTTCACCAAAGTGAACCGAACGCATATTCTTCTCCCCTTTGAACCATGCGCTCACGTATGAGCTGGTTCATATTGGTTTGGTTCAAAAACCAATCAAGCCAAGCCTTTAGTCCAGATCAAATTAAACCCTAAGGTTCTAGATCTGACCGTTCATCTCTTGATGTTCCTGATCTCACCGATCTAGAATCATCTCTCTCGATCGAAGCTTACCGATCTCAAGCCCTAATCAATCAAACATGATTAGACCAGATCTCACTTACAATCAGAGTTTAAATCCCTTTAAACTGAACCAAAACAATTCAGTCCACACGATCTGACATGAGTAAGCCATATCATCAAATTGTGCGACCCTAAGGGTTTCCTTTAAATGTCGGTAACGATAACTTACGTTATCACGATCAGTGAGGGGTATCTAGCAACACATCACTGTCTCCCGATATAAAGGAAAGAGTCTTCCAAGACTACACCCAAACCACAGCACAAGTGTGAATCCACTTCACTAGGCATACATGTTTCCTTTGCCACTGGATGTTCTTATTGGACAAGCGTGTCAAGCCTGTAGCTCCAATATGATGAGCATGATTAGATCAGATGAACATAGTCACCTGGGTATGGCCATACACTTTCTCAATCATCTCATCCAGGGGGGCCCCTTTAGAACATCACACTCCAATCAAGGAGACGGCAATCCTATATCTATCACTAGTGTCCTAACCTGACTCATGATCATTATCCAAGATAGTCTATAACCATTATGTTTCAAATGATATTGAACTACCTCAAAACAATGACAATCATCATTTAGAAACACAAGTGATCTCAAGTCAGAGGACATGTGCCACTTGTTGCAAACAAGGATTATTCACATTGTGACAAGCAATTGAATATCCTAGTAGGGTCTGTCCAGTACATCCAATGTACCCATGAGTCTACATCTTATTCCATGCTCGAAGCATCCTATAAGATTAGAACACATATTAGTCTCAATCATATCAAGGCTGTCTCATCTTCACCAAGATATTTCGACTAAGGACATATAGCATGTCAGCCTAGCTGAACAGCATTGAGACATTATTCAGAAGTATACTTATTGCAGCAGACAATGTAACAAACTGAATAACAACCATTGCCTTTATAAGCACAAGAGTTTATACATGATACTGAAAGAATCCCAAGGCCTCAAACATTAGCCTTAAGGGCATACCCCAACAACGTCCACCAGGAAAAATGCGCCTGTCCTAGAGTCGAACTCTAGACCTCCCACCTGGTCAAGCCACTTGCTGTAAGCGCTTCTGCCATGTGTGCTCTGTGCTCATGTCTAATTAAATTACATTTTAATCTATCTAGACATGATTGACTCGCAGGTCAATTACACTTTATAAATTAATTAAAATGTGATGCGCAGATCACAATAAATAATTTACAAAAATAATCCAGGCACGCAGGCCCCAGCACAGCACACATTAAATTTTGGGCAGCCCACATAAGATTAAATAAACACTCAATCATGTTATACAAACATCATGTGATCCATTCAAGAAAATAAAATTTTCGAAAATCCCATTGGCATCAATTTTATTTCCTTATGTGCCCTACTACCTTACAACGGTCCATTAATAGGGATGCACTCATCAGACCTAGTCAGACCCACTGCCCTTGCATGCACCAAGTCATAACCGACTTGAGTTGACCTCATGGTCAACAATGCATGCGTTAAGGGCTGAACGTCCTTCATGTGTTATGGCAAGCAGGTGTGACCCCGGGCCTTAATCATGAGCGTTCATAGGTTGCCTCCATCAGACATCGCTACACGCCTTTCTGCAGTCGACCTATAGCCACCTCATGCTTGCGCATAGGTGCCATCTGGTCGACCCATCTAGGCTGTCAGATAGTCTAATCAGACTGTTGGGTCTAGACAGGACCACGACTTCAACCCTAATAACCCGTCTAAGTTTTTCAAGTAGGCGCTTAGATCTAAATAATGGGCGCGCAAGTAATTTAAGTTTTAAGAAAAACTACAACATGCGCCAACATAAGTGTCATGCAAAAACATGAACAAACATACATGCGCCAACATCTAATGACAAGGATGTATTCTCGCATGGTAACTTTAGATCTAAACAAACGCAAGCAAGGATCACACATTAAGCAATCATATGATCATACAGAAACTTTGCTCTGATACCAATTGAAAGTTTCTAAAAGGGGGGGAAACCCTAATAGGCGCGTATGTATAATTTATCGCAAAGCGGAAGCTAGGGTTTCTAAGATCGCATGCATGAACATAAGATCAACTTGTTAAAAGATTGCAAAGATCGACAAGGGATCATACCATAGCCATTGCTTGGATGGTGCCTTGGAAGCTAGAGGGCAATGTGGCTCTCCTCCAAAGGTGCCGCACATAAGATGAGAAATGGCTTTCTCCTTGTCGTTCCTTGTGCTAGCAAGGATCTCCAAGTCTCCTGATCGCTTGAAGGGAAGATGAGATGATCTCTTGGCTAGGCCGAATCCTCCTTGAGCGTCAAGACTCACCACACGAGAGGAGAGAGGCGACAAGAGGAAGATGCGAGCGAGAATAGAGCAATCCTCTCGAACGTGAGGCGTGTTTTCTATTTTGGAAACATAACTTCCAAAAATAGTAAACCCTCAATGTGTTCAAGCGTTCACGCCAAGTGAACAAGTCGCGACATTCTACTCTTTGAACCAAGCGTTCACTTGATGAACCGGTTCAATCTCATTTGGTTTAAAGACCAAATCAAACCAAGCATTGGTCTAGATCATATTAAACCATAAGGCTCAAGATCTAACCATTCATCTCTTGATGCTCTTGATCTCATCGATCTAGCATCAATTCTCTCGATCGAAGCTTACCGATCTCAAGCCCTAATCAATCAAACATGATCAGACCAGATCTCACTTACAATCAGAGTTTAAATCCCATTAAACTGAACCAAAACAATTCAGTCCACACGATCTGACATAAGTAAGCCATATCATCAAATTGTGCGACCCTAAGGGTTTCCTTTAAATGTCGGTAACGATAACTTACGTTATCATGATCAGTGAGGGGTATCTAGCAACACATCACTGTCTCCCGATATAAAGGAAAGAGTCTTCCAAGACTACACCCAAACCACAGCACAAGTGTGAACCCAAGTCACTTGACATATGTGTTTCCTTTGCCACTGGATGTTCTTATTGGACAAGCGTGTCAAGCCTATAATTCCAATATGATGAGAATGATTAGATCAGATGAATATAGTCATCTGGGTATGGCCATACACTTTCTCAATCTTCTCATCCAGGGGGCCCCTTCAGAACATCACACTCCAACAAGGAGACGGCAATCCTATATCTATCACTAGTGCCCTAACATGACTCATGCTCATTATCCAAGATAATCTATAACCATTATGTTTCAAATGATATTGAACTACCTCAAAACAATGCCAATCATCATTTAGAAACACAAGTGATCTCAAGTCAGAGGAAGTATGCCACTTGTTTGCATATCAGGATTATTCACATTGTGACAAGGAATTGAATATCCTAATTAGGGTCAGTCCAGTACATCCAATGTACCCATGAGTCTACATCTTATTCCAAGCTCGAAGCATCCTATAAGATTAGAACACATATTAGTCTCAATCATATCAAGGCTGTCTCATGTTCACCAAGATATCTCGACTAAGGACAATACTGCATGTCAGCCAAGCTAAACACCATTGAGACATTATTCTGAAGTATACATATTGCAGCAGATAATGTAACAACCTGAATAACAACCATTGCCTTTATAAACATAGAGTTTATACATGATACTGATAACAACCCAAGGCCTCAAACATTAGCCTTAAGGGCATACCCCAACAGTGATGTGTGTGGGTCATTTAGTAAACATGCCAGAGGTGGCTATTCATACTTCATTACTTTTACTGATGATTTCAGTAGATATGGTTATGTCTATCTAATGAGACATAAGAGTGAATCTTTTGACAAGGTCAAAGAGTTCAAAAATGAAGTACAGAATCAGCTAGGCCGGAATATCAAGGCCCTTCGATCCGATCGAGGTGGAGAATACTTGAGTCGAGAGTTTACTGACTATCTGAAGGAGTGTGGGATTATCTCACAGCTCACTCCGCCAGGAACACCGCAATGGAATGGTGTGTCCGAGAGGAGAAATAGAACCTTATTGGATATGGTTCGTTCGATGATGAGTCAGGCTACTCTACCTTACTCCTTTTGGGGATTTGCACTGGAAACAGCTGCAAAGGTACTAAACCAAGTGCCATCCAAGGCCGTTTCAAAGACTCCATATGAGTTATGGTATGGGAAACAGCCAAGCTTGACATTTATCAAAATCTGGGGTTGCGAGGCTTATGTCAAAAAGCTCGCCTGTGGGAAACTAGAAAGCAGATCTGATAAATGTATCTTTGTCGGTTACCCTAAAGAAACTAAGGGTTATTATTTCTTCGATCCCAAAGAGAATAAAGTATTTGTTGCTCGTACGGCTATTTTTCTTGAGAAGGAATTTCTTCTGCAAGAGGCCAGTGGGAGAGAAATAAAGCTGGATGAGAATCCAGAAGAAGGACAAAGTAGTCAAGCTCAGTTGGATGAGCCTGAGCAAATAGAACAGGTTGATGTTCAACCTGAGGCTCAGATATCACGGGAACCGCGTAGATCGGGAAGGATTCGTCGACAGCCTGAGCGCTATGACGGAGTCTACATCATTAATGATGAACCCCTCACCTATGCGGATGCGGTCAGTGGACCGGAATCAGCAAGATGGCTTGAAGCTATGCGAGCCGAGATGGACTCCATGTCAGATAACCAAGTCTGGGATTTGGTTGATCCGCCTCCGGGAGTAATCCCTATAGGCTGTAAGTGGATCTTCAAAAAGAAGATTGACATGGATGGTAACGTAGTTACCTATAAGGGCAGGCTAGTTGCGAAAGGTTTCAAACAAATCTACGGGATAGATTATGATGAAACATTCTCTCCTGTAGCCATGTTTAAGTCCATTCGGATTATTCTCGCGATAGCTGCATATTATGATTATGAGATCTGGCAAATGGATGAGAAGACCGCTTTCCTTAATGGAAAACTGGAAGAGGATGTGTATATGGCACAACCTGAAGGTTTCATCAATCCATCAGATCGTCATAAAATATGCAAATTAAAGAAGTCTATTTATGGACTAAAACAAGCATCTAGAAGCTGGAATATTCGTTTTGATGAATCAGTTTGTGAATTTGGTTTCATCAAAAATGAAGATGACCCGTGTGTATATAAGAGGTTTAGTGGGAGCGTGATTACTTTCCTAGTCCTCTACGTCGATGATATCTTGATCATTGGAAACGATATTCCTGAACTGCATGCAGTCAAAGCATGGTTAAGAAAATGTTTCCAGATGAAAGATTTGGGAGAAGTAGCCTATGTATTAGGTGTGCAGATCTATAGAGATAGATCTAATAGGCTTCTCGGGCTGTGCCAGAGTACTTACATCGATAAAGTCCTGGAGAGATTCCATTTAGAAAATTCTAAAAGAGGATATCTTCCAGTCAGACATGGTCTGAATCTTTCTAAGAGCCAGTGTCCTCAAACACAGTCTGAGAAAGATGAAATGGACAATACGCCTTATGCTTCGGCTATTGGATCCATTATGTATGCGATGTTGTGTACTCGCCCAGACGTCGCTTACGGGTTAAGCGTGACCAGTCGATTCCAAAGTAATCCAGGTAAGGCACACTGGATTGCAGTCAAGAACATTTTGAAATATCTTCGGAGGACCAAAGATATGTTCTTGATTTATGGAGGTTAGGAAGAACTCAGTATTGAAGGATGTACTGACGCTTCGTTCGAATCTGACCAGGATGATTTCCAATCGCAATCAGGCTATGTTTTTAGCTTGAATGGAGGAGCAGTGGTGTGGAAAAGTTTCAAACAATCAATTGTTGCTGATTCCACAACAGAAGCCGAGTATGTTGCAACCTCGGAAGCATCCAAGGAGGCAGTGTGGATTCGTAAGTTCGTTCAGGAACTTGGTGTTGTTCCTTCGAGTGCTGATCCATTGGTTATCTTCTGTGATAACACTGGAGCAATAGCACAAGCAAAGGAACCACGGTCACACCAGAAGTCCAAGCACATGCATAGAAGGTTTCATTTGATCCGTGAGATCATAGATCGTGGAGAGATCAAGATCTGCAAGGTTCATACAGATGACAATCTAGTTGACCCGCTTACTAAGCCTCTGGCGCAGCAGAAGCATGAGAAGCACTGTAATAATATGGGTTTGAGATTTCTCAACCATTAGATTAAGTGCAAGTGGGAGATTGTTGGGGTATGCCCTTAAGGCTAATGTTTGAGGCCTTTGGGATGATTTCAGTATCATGTATAAACTATGTATAAGTTTATAAAGGCAATGGTTGTTATTCAGTTGTTACATTATCTGCTGCTGTTATGTATACTTCTGAATAATGTCTCAATGGTGTTCAGCTTGGCTGACATTAGCATTGTCCTTAGTCGAGATATCTTGGTGAACATGAGACAGCCTTGATATGATTGAGACTAATATGTGTTCCAATCTTATAGGGTGCTTCGAGCATGGAATAAGATGTAGACACATAGGTGCATTGGATGTATTGGACAGACCCTACTTAGGATATTCAATTGTTTGTCACAATGTGAATAATCCTTATATGCAAGCAAGTGGCATATTTCCTCTGACTTGAGATCGCTTGTATTTCTAAATGATGATTGGCATTGTCTTGAGGTAATTCAATATCATTTGAAATATAATGGTTATAGATTATCTTGGATAATGAGCATGAGTCATGTTAGGACACTAGTGATAGATATAGGATTGCCTCTCCTTGTTGGAGTGTGATGTTCTAAAGGGGCCCCCTGGATGAGATGATTGAGAAAGTGTATGGCCATACCCAGATGACTATGTTCATCTGATCTAATCATTTTCATCATATTGGAATTACAGGCTTGACACGCTTGTCCAATGAGAACATCCAGTGGCAAAGGAAACATGTATGTCAAGTGAATTGGATTCACACTTGTGCTATGGTTTGGGTGTAGTCTTGGAAGACTCTTTCCTTCATATCGGGAGACAGTGATGTGTTGCTAGATACCCCTCTCTGATCGTGATAACGTAAGTTATCGTTACCGACATTGAAGGAAACCCTTAGGGTCGCACAATTTGATGATATGGCTTACTTATGTCAGATCGTGTGGACTGAATGGTTTTAGTTCAGTTTAAAGGAGTTTAAACTCTGATTGGAAGTGAGATCTAGTCTGATCATGTTTGATTGATTAGGGCTTGAGATCGGTAAGCTTCGATTGGGAGAATTGATGCTTGATCGATGAGATCAAGAGCATCAAGAGATGTGTGGTTAGATCTTGAGCCATTTGGTTCAATTAGATCTAGACCAAGGCTTGATTCGATTTGGTCTTTGAACCAAAGTGAATTGAACCGGTTCACATGGTGAACGCATGGTTCAAGTGAGAGGAGTTTTTCGGTTGGTTCATTAACGCATGAACGCATGGGTTATGGCTTACTATATTTGGAAGTCATGAATTCTAATTAGAAACCCCCCACGTAACCGAAGAAACACGTCTCTCTCTTGCCTCTTCTCCTCGTGTGTGTCTCGCCTCCACGAGTGTGAAAGTTTGTTCGACCAGCCAAGAAGACATCTCATCTCCTTCACGCGAAAGGGATACCTTGGAGATCTTTGCTAGCACAAAGAACACAAGGGAGGAAGCCATCGCCATCTTGTGTGTGACTACTTTGGAGGAGAGCCGCTCGCTCTCTTACATCTTCCAAGTCGCCATCCAAACAATGGCCATGGTAAGATCTTGTCTTGATCTATGCAAGCTTTAAAGTTAATCATATGTTCATATTATACGATCCGCAAGAAACCCTTGTTTTCGCCCAAGAAGTTTTTTTTATGCGCCTGATCTAGGGTTTCGCCCCCTTACAGAAGTGTGGGCTGAATTCGATTCCTTCTCTCATGGTTGGCGCCTTGGCTTGTTTTGGAAGGGATGTTGACTTAATTGCAAGCAACTCCATCTTGAAGTCTTTGGGTTGAAGTAGTTGAAGTGCTCTCTTTCCAAATTGGGAGCTTCACTAGTTGAGTGACTTGAGCTGAGCTCCTAAATGTCTCTTTGAGCTAACCCTAACCTGCCATGTTAGTTGCAAATGCAAGATACTATCCTAGCATGCAAAACTACATGATGCACTAGAAGTAAAAATTTATTCAACCAAAGCAAATTGCAAATATGGAAAGTGCAAATAAGGAAATATGTAAGTAAGGAGAAAACGCAACAAGGGGGCCTAGGAGGGGAAGCCATTTTTGGAGGGCTTCTTCCTGGTCCTATGCAACTTATGTGGGGCAGGGGCTGGTCCTCCATCAATTCTCCCCAAGTGGGAAGAATTCTCCTCTGGAGAATTATCCTTGTACCCTTGGAGTAGATCTGGAGCAACCATGGTGAGCTCTTCCTCGGAGAGCCAAGCTTCATCACCGTTGACATACTTGACTAGGTAAGAGAATTGTACCTTGTCAAAGGTGAATTGGGTTCGATCCTCAAGGATAGCCACAATCAAGTGATCATGGGAGGTTGGTTGAGGCTCACTTTCTTGATATGGAATGGGATACCAAGAATCAATCAGTTCAGCAGGGGTAGCTTCAAAACAACTAGTCTTTCCAATGCCTCCTATAGTGGAATACCTTTCCAAACTATGCTTGCTAGTACACTTGGGATAAAGCTTCCCTATGTTACTATGTTGGCTTGGTAAGATAAAATCAATGGGCTCAGTGTTATGCAGGGAAGACAAAGCAAGATTCTCAATATTATTTTGCCCTAGAATTTCAGGACTAGACACTTCAAAACAAGATTTAAAGTTCAGGGGGTGAGGCTCCAAGATTCCTAAGTCATGAGGTTGGCTAGTGGACTTAGGGTAAAGGTCAACTCCTAACTTGGGAAACTCTAGTGGGTTCAGGGTTGGTCCTAAGATTTCCTTGGGAGGCTCTATCTCTGGTTGAAGGTTTTGGATCCTTAAAATGTCACTCAAGTTGAGGTGAGAATCTTTTGGTTGGTCTATCCCTTTGGGTGGCTTGGGTGACTCCTTGGGGTTAGGCTGGGCTATCCCTGTGGGTGGTTCATGTAGTTCCTTAGGGTTAGACCGAAGGGATTCTAGGGACTCTATAGGCTCAAAGGGGTGGGATCCCTTAGTTTCAATGGGGGTATCCTGAATCATAGGCAGTTGCATGAATGGTTTGGGTCTTGGATTAGGATCCTCTAAATGTTCCTCGATTATGGTCTGGGTCCTTATGAGCTTGATGGTAGGATTAGGGGGTTTGGCTTCATCTATCCTACCCTTGTTCGTGGAGGCCTTAAGTTCTTTAGGCATTGATGGCTTCAGCTTGATCTTTTGTCCCTCATGGCTAAAGACGTAGGTGTTAGTCCGACCGTAGTGGATAACATCCATGTCAAATAGCCAAGGACGACCGAGTAAGACTTGGGCAACGTCCATGGTAACAACGTCACACCAGATCTTTCCTTGGTAGATGGCAAATTGAAGGGGCACTAAGCATCTGTGAGTAATAGGAACACTAGACTGGTTGACCCAGGATATGCTATAGGGGCTAGGGTGCGGTTCAGCCTTAAGGTTAAACTTTACTAGGGCTGAATGAGAAACCGCGTTGAGACTACTTCCCCCATCTATCACTACTTTGCACATGTTGCCATTGCATTTCGTGTAGGTGTGAAAAATACTTGTCCTACGCCAGTCCTCAGTCGGGGTAGGCTTGATGAGGGTGCACCTAACTACTCCTAAGGTGTCTTGGGATTGTTCCTCACCACTATCATAAGTTAACTCTTCAAATACTACACATCCAGAGTCGGGGTTATGGTTTTCTTCGTGGTTCTTCTCATAGGTCTCCTCATGTTTTTCTTCACCTAAGTATAGGACTCTCTTGGGACAATCTTTCATGTAATGTCCTACTTGGTGACAAGCAGGGCAAGTGACTCTACTTGGTTCTAGGACAGATCTAGGTCTAGAGGGTGTTGATGTAGGTGCCTTGGGGTGAGAGCTAGAGGAATTGGGTGTAGGTGTAGGTGGCTTGGAGTATGATCTAGAGGAATCAACCTCTTTCCTAAAGGCATCTCTTAAGTTTTCTTCTACCTCTAAGGCTCTTTGATAGGCAGTTTCTACAGAGTCTATGTGGTAGTAGGTCATCCCCTTTTTGATCTCAGACCTAAGCCCATTCTTATATCTGCTAAGGGTGACATGGGGCAGTTCATGCATACCACTCCTAAGAAGGAGCTCATCAAACTTGGTCGTGTAGTCAGTAACGGTGAGGTTTCCTTGTACTAGACCTATGGTTTGATCAACTAGCTTGGTCTGATAATAGGGTGGGACATATTTTTCCTTTAGCTTTTGGTACATCTCATCCCATCTTTCAATAGGTGGATGACCAAAATTCTCAAGGCTCCTTTCCACATTTGTCCAGTACAATCTAGCAGTACCCTCTAAAAGACAACGGGTGAACCTAACTTTGGAGTGCTCAGGCATTAGGCTCCAGTCAAAATATTGCTCAAGTTTGACAGCCCAATCTAGGAATTCTCTAGGATCAAGGGAACCACTAAAGGTTGGAGGTGTGAGTTTGATGTTGCGGTGTACATCATCCTCCCTAGGTCTTTGATAGGGTCGCGCATGTGGCTCTTCCCATTCAGGTTCTTGGACTCTCCTATTATGGTTCCTATTGTTTTGGGGATGTTCACCTAGGATGGGTTCACTTGAGGGCCGACTAGGGGGTCTATCATCCCTAAGATTTTCAGGATTTGGGAGTCTAGCTCTAATATCCCTAAGTTCCTCTTGGAAGGACGCCATCATGTTAAAGAGTCTAGCCATGTCATTAGGTTCAGTTTGTCTAGAAATATCATTGGATTCAGGGTGATTATTATAATTTGCTCCCGATCTAGTGGTCATGGTCAAAGATAGTTTTGAAAGAAATTAGTTTTGAAAATAAGGCTCCTAAAAGTGATATATTATATGATAGCCTTTTATGAGATCAACTTCTTTCAAACACCTAGGTCCAAGAAAGTCTTAGAATTTGAAAATTAGTCTTTAGGCTAAAAATCTATTCTAAGAGGGTGCTCTGATACCAACTGATGTAGGGGGATAAACACAAGACAAAGTGCATGCAAACAACGCTTTTGCAAAAATATTTTTTTATTATTATTTTATAATAAAAATCGGAATTACTTCTAACGGAGTTGGAAAAATATTTTTTTGCTATTTTATAAATAGAGAAATCGAAAACTAAAGTTACTTTAAACTACGAATTTAAAAAAACACTTAATCTATGAAATGAAATTGCTAGAAGGAATACTCACAGTGCGATCCTTGAGAATAGAAGGATCATGACGTCCCGGTCTTCAACGGTCCTACTCTGATGGAAGGAGTTGCATCATTACAAGCAAACACAGACAAACGAGATCCGCACATACCACGGATTCATATTACAAACCAAGAACTAAGGGGGAGGTTAAGCCTCACAAATTCCCTTAACATTTTAACTAAAGGAGAGGGGGAAGGAAGAGGGGAAGTGATTTGCGCCAAGATGATCTTCCAAGCTTTGCGTTTCCCTACAACAAGAACTTTGATTAGTGTAGAAACAAGTTCTAGAAATTATAGAGGGGAGAGGTGAAAGAACTTAGCCGATTTTGAAGATTTGTTGATGTTGCTCTTCATGCTAGCCGAAAGTGAAGGATCCTTTGAAGATCTTAGTTGTTTGCCGAGATCAAAGGATGAAGAGGCTTCCTTAGACTCTCGTCAAGGTGTGCAAGATCCTTCAGAGGGATTGGATGCGTTGAGGACTTGAGAAGAAGGGGGAGAAGGGAAAGGGCTCGGCCCTTTAGAGGAGAGGGGGAGATAGAAAAACTTAGGCGACACAAGAACCAATGCTAACACAAGGTTTTTTTATCTAGGCAACTACTCGACAAAAGAAAGAGAAATACAACTTATAGGCTGATTAGGGCCAAGGGTAAGGATGACATTTTACCCTTGGCGAAATTACAAAAGAAGTAAGAAAAATTCAGCATTGATGTCTTCATTTGATCCTTCCTTTTAGTGGCTGATTTTTGAATTCGACTTCTTATTGTTTTTGGTGGAGTTTTCTTGTGGCCGAAGGTTTCCTTGCTCTCTTTCCTTGTTTGCTTTGATGACAATGCGATTGGGTTCCACAAATTGTGGATCTTGATTGATGGTTGGCGCAATTGGCAAGTGTGGGCTGAATTCTTCCTTGCTTTCGAATCCCTTTTATTGAATCCATTTGAAATTCGAAATCCTTCCTTCAAGAGCTTGGCGGCTAAGAGATTTCCATAGATGTTTCCACAAATTGGGGATCTAGATGGGGATCCCATGATTTGTGGATCTTGATTTGATCTTTGGTATCTTTGGCGCAAATTGGGAAGTGTGGGCTGAATTCGATTCCTTCTCTCATGGTTGGCGCCTTGGCTTGTTTTGGAAGGGATGTTGACTTAATTGCAAGCAACTCCATCTTGAAGTCTTTGGGTTGAAGTAGTTGAAGTGCTCTCTTTCCAAATTGGGAGCTTCACTAGTTGAGTGACTTGAGCTGAGCTCCTAAATGTCTCTTTGAGCTAACCCTAACCTGCCATGTTAGTTGCAAATGCAAGATACTATCCTAGCATGCAAAACTACATGATGCACTAGAAGTAAAAATTTATTCAACCAAAGCAAATTGCAAATATGGAAAGTGCAAATAAGGAAATATGCAAGTAAGGAGAAAATGCAACAAGGGGGCCTAGGAGGGGAAGCCATTTTTGGAGGGCTTCTTCCTGGTCCTATGCAACTTATGTGGGGCAGGGGCTTGTCCTCCATCATCTCCTCTTCATACTCTTTGGCGCATCCATCCTTGGTGGTGGCGCAAAGTGATTGGAGCATCTCCCTAAAGCTTGGATCTTCTTCCCGAGGCTAGCACCGGACGTGGAAGAAGAGGACTCGAGGCATCCGTGTGTGTGAGACTGCAGAGGGTGCATGCTTGGGCGCCTAACACGATATCGACCTCATCTTGCTTTAAGGTATTTCCTAACTCATCGTGTCGATTCTCTTGCTTGCGATCTTCACTGGGTTTTTGGGACCGGCCTATTTCGGGGACATTCTTCCGCTATGCAATGTATGTATGTATGCTTATAACTCTGAAAAATTATAAAATGTCCCCGGGGTTTCCCAACAGTGGTATCAGAGCGACTTGCAAGACTCGAACGATGTTTTACGCTTTTCTTTCATGCTCACATGCCATATCTCTATTTTCGTCAATAGCATGATGCATGGCAAACGATTTTTTCTAAGTAGAAAAAATTAGGGTTTCTTGTTTCTATCATCCTCTCAATCTCTTTTAGATTTTTGGACTATTTTTCTTGTCTGATTTAAAGATTAAAGGCGCACGTAATTTTGTCAAGTAGGACGGGCATTGTGTCTTTGGACTGGCCAAGTCTCTTGATCTGACAAAATTGCCAGCCGAAAGGATCTCTGAAATCATCATGAAAAATAAATCGCAATTAACCAAAAGATTTGTGAGAAGAAGATGAGAAAAAGAGACTAGTTTTATGAAAAAGTAAAATTTCATATTTTATGTTTTTCATGAGCATGTAGAATTGCATGAGTAAATACCTTGTTTGTGCATGATGTTGTGATCATTAGTCAAACCCCCCTTTGCATGCCTGTGATGTATCCTTGTGAGGCCTGCGTGCCATTTTTCTTTTTTAACTAAGAAGAAGATTAGGGTGGCGCATGTACTTGGAACTTGGCACATGCATACCTTGGATGGTGGCGCAACAAGCATCAAAGGAAGAGGCGCAAGCTTGCTTAGTGGCGCAAGTTAGGCATGGCCGAACCCTTGGGTTTGAGAGCTAGCTAACTTGGCTTCTTGCATTGTGGCACATCCTCATTAGAGGAAGACCATGGCATTGGCCAAACCCTTGGGGTCTATCCTTAAGGTTTGAGAGCTAAACCATGTGAGAAGGACCTTAGAGCCAACCTTGAAGACCAAGATAGAGGGCGGCTAGGATAGGTCTATTTTAGGGGCTTGAGTCCTACGTCAAGAGTTGAACCTCCTTTTGGCATGGGTTGGTTCAATGTCTTGAAAGGGCTTTGATCACATCATCTTTTACTGCTTTCCTTATCTGCTACAAGCATGCCTGTGATGTTTTATCGTTATGTTATCACTATAGGATTGCATGCCTGTATTGTTAGACATAAGATAAAACTGATGAGACCTTAAAAACCCTCATAATAAAATATCAAGTCTAGTAGCCTTCTAACGCGTAGCCCTCACTAAGCTATCGATCAGTGGAGTTGTGAACTAGTTCCCACCCTCATGGGACACACCCACTTATCTTTAGAAAGTGTGTGGTGACAATGGTTTCCCCAGTCCAGTTTTAACCTGGGCGTGCCTTCGCAAGGAAACTCGTTGGCCCTAGGCATAACGGTTAGGAATGGACTTGACTAGAAGTTCACGTGTGCTGGGCACATGGTGAAAGTCTAGAGGCATCGTTGAGAGGTTAGGATTTCATGTTGTATCCAGCCCTCGCTAGACATAAAATGCCCAGACTGTCTCAACAAGGGGAGTTGCTTGGAGCAACCGGCCGGCGCGCCCACCTTAGGAAACATGGGTAACTTTGTGCATCTCATCCCACCCTCGTGGGATGTGAAGCCTCATGTGAAATAAGGATCTCATCTCACTAGGAAGTCTTAAACTTCCCGATTGACTTTGTGGGTTGTCAATTCGAATTTAAAATAGTGGGAGCAGTAATCATTTAAAACAAGTCCAGTTTAAATGATTCGAAGTAGTACTAATCTGTTTTTCTTGGGTGTTGTAGAACAATGGCTACGAACACTAGCGGATTATCACTGCGATCACTCCTTGATAAGGATAAGTTGGTTGGAACTAACTTTATGGACTGGCATCGGAACTTGAGGATAGTCCTCAAGCTCGAGAAGAAGCTGTATGTCCTTGAATAGGCTCTTCCTGCGGCTCCTCCGCCTAATGCCTGAATGGCAGACAGAGATGCTTATAGAAAGCATCAGGATGACTCTTTGGAGGTTGCATGTCTTATGCTATCCAGCATGGCACCTGAACTGCAGGTGCAATATGAGGAGCAGAACGCTTTTCAGATGATCACTCATCTGAAACAGATATTCGAGGCTCAGGCTAGAACTGAGAGATTTGACACCGCCAAAGCAGTCTTTCGGTGTAAGTTGTCTGAGGGTGCGCCAATGAGACCCCATGTTCTCAAACTCATTGGGAATGTGGATCATCTCAGAAGACTGGGACATGCCATAGACAACGAGCTGGTTGTGGATCTTATTCTGCATTCCCTGCCCCCTAGCTTCAGTCCGTTTATTATTAATTTCAACATGAACCGGATTGAGTGCACACGGGAGGAATTAATGAATATGCTCCAAACAGCCGAGCGTGAGATGGGTAAGACCAAACCTAATTCTGTTTTTTTGATCCCTGCGACCAAAAAGATAAAGAAGAAGGGTAAGGCACGTGCTAAGAGCAGTGTCAGAGGTCCTACCAAGGCACTGAAGAAAAAGGCGAAGAAGTCAAAGGACCAGAGGTGTTTTCACTGTGGTGAGCAGGGTCACTAGAGAAAGGACTGCAAGTAGCTTCAGAATGAGGAGAAGAAAAGCTTGGCCTTAACTTCTAGCTCAGGTATCTATGTTACAGAAGTCAACCTTTCTACTTCTATGTCATGGGTATTGGATACTGCATGTGGCGCTCATATTTGTACAAATATGCAGGGGCTCAAGAAAAATAGATCGGTGCGGCCTGGAGAGATTGACCTACGCATTGGAAATAGGGCACAGGTTGCTGCTGTTGCTGTAGGCGTTTTGACTCTCTCCTTGCCTTCTGGACTTCAATTAGAACTAGATAGTTGCTTTTGTGTACCTTCACTTACTAAGAACATTGTATCCATTCCTTGTTTAGCAAAGAAGGGATTTAAGTTTGAAATAAATAAGAACTCTTGTTCTTTTTCATTTGCAAAGATGTTCTATAGGAAGGGTACTTTGTGCAATGGTCTATATATCTTGGATATGGAAAGTTCTATTTGTAACATAAGTAATAAAAGGACCAAACTGAGTGGTTCAGTTGGTGCTTTCCTATGGCAATGTCGATTAGCCCATATAAACAAGAATCGCATCCAACAACTCCATGCAAATGGATTGTTAGATTCAAGTTCCTTGGAGGAATTTGATACTTGTGAACCTTGTTTATTAGGGAAAATGACAAAGGTGCCCTTCACCAAGATTGGTGAAAGGGCAGGAGGTTTATTGGATCTCATACATACTGATGTGTGTGGGCCTTTCAATAAACAAGCCAAAGGAGGGTACAACTACTTCATTACCTTCACTGATGACTTCAGTAGGTATGGTTATGTCTACTTAATGAGACATAAATCTGAGTCCTTTGAGAAATTCAAGGAGTTCAAGAATGAAGTAGAGAACCAGCTTGGGAGATCCATTAAAGCTCTTCGATCAGATCGAGGTGGAGAGTACCTGAGTGGTGAGTTCTTTGACTATTTGAGAGAGTCTGGGATCATATCCCAACTCACTCCTCCTGGAACACCTCCATGGAATGGTGTGTCTGAAAGGAGAAATCAAACTTTATTGGATATGGTTCAATCCATGATGGGTCATGCAACTCTACCTCCCTCATTCTGGGGGCATGCACTACAGACAGCTTCTCTAATACTGAATAACGTTCCATCTAAGAGTGTCTCCAAAATACCATACGAGATGTGGAGTGGGAGACGCCCTAATCTCACTTTTATCAAGATCTGGGGATGTGAGGCTTATGTCGAATGTCAAGATTCTAGCAAGCTAGAACCTAGATCTGATAAATGCGTGTTTGTGGGGTATCCTAAGGAAACTAAAGGATACTACTTCTATGTCCCAACCGAGAACAAAGTTTTTGTTGCTCGGGGTGCTGTCTTTCTAGAGAAAGAATTTCTCATGAAAGAAGTTAGTGGGAGGAAGTTTGACTTGGATGAGGTCCAAGTGCAAGCACAAGAAAAAGAGATGGAATCTGAGCCACCTGCACCGGTTGCTAGCCAACCTGAGGCTCAAACACAGGTCCCGCGTAGGTCTGGGTGAATTCGTCGTGCACCTGAAAGGTACGGGTCACTGCCGACCCAACACGATGGGATCTTCATCATTGAGGATGAACCCAGAACCTATGATGAGGCGGTCAGTGGACCGGACTCCGAGAGATGGCTTAACGCCATGCGATCCGAGATGGATTCCATGTCGGCTAACCAAGTCTGGGATTTGGTTGAGCTGTCTGATGGGGTAAAACCCATAGGGTGTAAATGGGTCTTCAAGAGGAAGACAGACATGGATGGCAACATAGTTACCTATAAGGGTAGACTAGTGGCTAAAGGATTTAAACAAGTCCACGGGGTGGACTATGATGAAACCTTTTCGCCAGTTGCCATGATCAAATCCATTCGGATTCTGCTTGCTATAGCTGCATATCATGACTATGAGATATGGCAGATGGATGTGAAGACAGCGTTCCTTAACGGGAAGCTGACTGAGGATGTGTATATGTCACAACCTGATGGCTTCATCCATCCTGCAGAAGCTAGTATGGTCTGTAGGCTAAAGAGATCCATTTATGGATTAAAGCAAGCATCTCGAAGTTGGAATCTTTGATTTGATGAAGTCGTGAGAGATTATGGCTTTATCAAAAACGAAGATGACGCCTGTGTATATAGAAAATTCAGTGGGAGCTTGGTGATTTTTCTGGTCTTGTATGTCGATGACATACTGCTCATCGGAAACGACATCCCTAGTCTTCAAGCTGTGAAGACATGGTTGGGGAAGTGTTTCGAGATGAAAGACTTAGGGGAGGCCGCCTATATTCTAGGCGTAAGGATCTACCGGGATAGATCCAAGAGGCTCCTGGCCCTTAGTCAGAGTACCTACATTGATAAGGTCCTGGAGAGGTTCAACTTGGAGCAATCCAAGAAAGGATACCTTCCAGTAAGACATGGCCTTACTCTCTCAAAAAGCCAGTGTCCTACAACACAGGCTGAGAGGGATGACATGAGTCGAATTCCTTATGCTTCGGCAGTGGGATCGATCATGTATGCAATGTTGTGTACTAGACCAGATGTGGCATATGCTGTAAGCATAACCAACCGATACCAATCCAATCCAGGTCTGCAGCACTGGGTGGCTGTAAAGAACATCCTAAAGTATCTGAGAAGAACTAAGGATTTGTTCTTGGTCTATGGAGGACAGGAAGAACTCAGTATGCAGGGCTATACTGATGCATCGTTCCAGTCTGACCCTGACGACTTTAGATCGCAGGCCGGCTATGTGTTCAAGATAAATGGAGGAGCTGTATGATGGAAGAGCTTCAAGCAATCCACCATAGCAGATTCTACAACCGAGGCTGAGTATGTGGCCGCTTCTGAGGCAGCCAAGGAAGCTGTTTGGATAAGGAAGTTCTTATGTGATCTTCAGGTGGTCCCTAGTGCAATGGATCCCATTGAACTCTATTGTGACAACAATGGAGCAATTGCACAAGCCAAGAAACCACGGTCTCATCAAAGATCCAAACACATACTCAGAAGATTTCACCTGATCAGAGAGATCATTGACAGAGGTGATGTCAAGATTAGCAGAGTTGACATAGAGAACAATCTGGCAGACCCATTGACCAAGGCTTTGGCGCAGCAGAAGCATGATGGTCATGCTAGAGATATGGGGTTGAGATTCCTCAACTTCTAGGTCTTAGTGCAAGTGGGAGATTGTTGGTGTATATGCCCTAGGACCTAATTTTGGCCCACTTATGTACTACTTGACTTTGATATTTATATCATTCTGGCATTGTCGTTATCTATGTTTGTTTACATCTGCGCATATGTACTAACATGATAATGTCCCTGGAGACAGATTGGATCTGTGCTGAACTATAGTCCCCAATCGATGTACCTTAGTGGATATGGGACAGCTATGGTACTTGTGAGACTGGTATGTGGGCTGGTTAGGCACGTGGTGCTAACGCAGACACATTGGTATATCATTGGAGGATATACTGGATAGACCCGCTGTGAGGCTATGACTTAGTGTCATGAGTTATCCTCACAAGTGACAGGAGATGCATTGATCCCTTGACTTGAGGTCATTGATCATTCTATATGGTTAGGGACTTTCTTTGATACAACCTAACACCTCGCCGTAGTTGGGAGGTCATAACGGTTGTCATTGAGCATGTCACGACCCATATGAGAAGGTCAATGGACAGACATAGGATTTGCCCCTTCCTTAGGGAAGTATGATATCCATGGAGCTCCTCTATGGTTCTATGACTGAGAGTGTATGGCCATACCCAGGTAAGAACCTGTTTTAGTCATAGCCATGTGATTGGGTGAAAACAAGTGGTGACACACTTGTCCAATCGGATATCAGTTCGGCAAAGAGATTGTAATGCATCTGTACCTAGTTGCGATGATGGGGATGTCGATGTCGATATCCATTCCAATGACCTGGGTAGCAGCGATGCACTGCTAGGTGCCACTCACTGCTTGTGGTGACCTTTGGTCAGCACTACCAGCGTCAGAGGAACCTACAGGGTCGCACACCTTGATACTTGAGTTCTCGTATTGATCGGGAAGCCTTATGATCGAGTTATTGGATAACTCGGATCTAATTGGGAGATTTCATCAGCGCCAATGGGCCTGATGAGATGGAAGAATGTTATTGGAGCCAAACTTCATTTTTGGCAGGTTGACCCGTATTTGACCATGGTTGGTCACATTTGGATTAGGGTTGCATTGGATTGGATCCAAATGCTTAATCAACCCATATGATGAAGTTTGGGCTAGCTCATTATCCAATGAGGCCCAATAACAAGTTGTCATGAAGAGGAAATAGGCTAAAAGGGTATAATGGGGAGAGACCCAACCCCATTGGCGCCTAAAGGGCATAATGGGGTTTGGGTGGCAAAAATTGCTTCATTAAGAAGTAATATGAGCCTAGCCCTGTCCCATTGATGGTATGTATGCCTTTAAGGCATGTCTTGGGCTGATATGGTGCTTAGGCAATTATGGATAGGTTGAATGAGATTTATGGTAAAGTCTTGGAGACTTTCCTTGCATCAAACCTCCTCATCCTAGCCCTACACTTGTCATGATCCTAGCCCTTGCCCTAACCGCCTCTTGCCCTATATATGTGACCCTAGCCGCCCCCTCTTTAGATGATTCATCCTTGGAGGCGTGAACACATTAAGAGGGGTGAGAGCAAGGAACAAGGTGGCGCAACCTCTTCCTCTTCCATCAAGTGGCCGCAAGTCTTCTTCCTTTCTTCTTCTTGGCACAAGTGAAGAAAGCTCTTGACGGTTTCCTCTCCTCTTCATCCTCTTTGGCGCATCCATCCTTGGTGGTGGCGCAAAGTGATTGGAGCATCTCTTTAAGGCTTGGATCTTCTTCCCGAGGCTAGCACCGAGCGTGGAAGAAGAGGACTTGAGGCATCCGTGTGTGTGAGACTGCAGAGGGCGCACGCTTGGGCTCCTAACACGACATCGACCTCATCTTGCTTTAAGGTATTTCCTAACTCATCGTGTCGACTCTCTTGCTTGCGATCTTCACTGGGTTTTTGGAACCGGCTTGTTTCGGGGACATTCTTCCGCTGTGCAATGTATGTATGTATGCTTATAACTCTGAAAAATTGTAAAATGTCCCCGGGGTTTCCCAACACCTTGGCGCTGATGAAATCTCCAAAATAGATCCGAGCTATCCAATAACTCGATCATAAGGTTTCCCAATTAATACGAGAACTCGAGTATCAAGGTGTGCGACCCTGTAGGTTCCTCTGACATTGGCAGTGCTGACCCATGGTCACCACAAGCAGTGTGTGGCACCTAGTAGTGCATCACTGCTACCCAAGTCATCGGAATGGATATCGACATCGATATCCCCATCATCGCAATCAGGTACAGATGCATTACAGTCTCTTTGCCGAACTGATATCCGATTGGCCAAGTGTGTCACCACTTGTTTTTATCCAATCTCATGGCTATGACTAAATCAGGTCTCACTTGAGTATGGCCATACACTTTCAGTCATAAAACCATAGAGGAGCTCCATGGATATCATGCTTCCCTTAGGAAGGGGCAAATCCTATGTCTGTTCATTGACCTTCTCATATGGGTCGTGATATGCCCAATGACAACCGTTATTACCTCCCAACTACGGCAAGGCATTATGTTGTATCAAAGCATATCCCTAACCATATAGAATGACCAATGACCTCAAGTCAAGGGATCAATGCATCTCCTATCACTTGTGAGGATGACTTGTGACACCAAGTCATTGCCTCATAGCGGGTCGGTCTAGTACATCCACCACTGATATACCCATATGCCTGCGTTAGCACCTTGTGCCTAACTAGCCCATATACTAGTCTCACAAGTACCAGAGTTGTCCCTTATCTACTCAGGTACATTGACTGGGGACAATCATTTGAGCACAGATCCAATCTGTCTCCAGGGACATTATCATATAAGTACATAATCGCAGATGTAAGAAAATATAGATAATGACAATGCCAGAATGATATAAAACATCAACGTCAAGTAGTATAGTAATGGACCAAAACTAGGTCCTATGGCATAAACACCAACAGCAAATCCTCTGTTTGTCCATTGACCTTCTCATATGGGTTGTTGCATGCTCAATAACAATCGTTATGACCTCCCAACTACGGTGAGGTGTTAGGTTATATCAAAGCATGTTTCTAACCATATAGAAGAGTCAATAACCTCAAGTCAAGGGATCAATGCATCTTCTGTCACTTGTGAGGATAACTCATGACACCAAGTCATTACCTCACAGTGGGTCGGTCCAGTATATCTACCACTGATATACTTATATGTCTGTGTTAGCTCCTCGTGCCTAACCAGCTCATATACCGGTCTCACAAGTACCATAACTGTCCCATATCCGCTAAGGTATATCGACTGGGGACAAGAGTTTAAGCACAGATCAAAAACAGTGGGCGCCGCTCCAAACGGACCCTATATTAGTTCTCCACATCATTTTTTGCCGCTTTGGCATTAAATTAAAATGAACATTAATGTTTAATAAATTCAATCATTTAGAATTAATTGAGGATTAGGTAGGACTATTTTGTATAATTGTAAATTCTCCATCTATTTTTCAAATTTAATAAAAAGTAATCCAAATTTTATATTTTGCACTCTAACTCCTAACTATCTATTTGACTTATTTTTATGTCATCTTGACCATCACATATGATAATCAATTCTGTATAGAAGGGCGAAGTTCATCAATCTTGAAAAATCCTTTTGTTATTCCTTTGGAAGTCTTAGTGCTATATTATTTTAATTTTTGAAGTTTAAAATTTTTTAAATTATATCATTAATTTTTATTTATTTATTTTTGTGTGTATAGTTAAGCTCGAGGTTGCTTAAAGCATGTAAAAAATTGTGTTTGTGCAAGTTAGTGTCACGCCCTAATTCCACAAAGCCCCCACGTCAGCCCTACTACCTTGAAATTCGTGCCAAAATAGTGCCAAAATCCGAAAACACGCCGCTCAGTGATTTCAATCTCACCCAAATAAGTCAAAATCAATTCCCTCAGCCTCGATGCGAACACCTCATCATGTTCGTCTTCGCAGCGTCATCTCCACGTGCTCGAATGCATGTCGCGTTCATTACTGTCGACGTCGCCGGAGAAGGAAGGTAGAGAAACCCAGGCGTGCGGCAGGGGGGAGCCTCGTCGCCCCTTCCCTAAGCCCACATCATAGCCGGAAGCTCGCTGCCAAAGCTCGGATCATCGTCGACGTTGGTGAAGTAGAGGAGGAAGAGCTCGATGGAGAATAAGGGGGAAGAGGATGCTGGAAATCACAGAACACTCGTCGGAGAAGGGAAAACCTTCTTGTATTACTTGCTTGCAAGACACCTAAACCCTCTCCTCTCTCACTTCCGTCGGTGGCAACTCTCGCTGCCGACTATAGTTCACTCAGCTCCCCTCTTCGCTCACCGCTCCACTGGAACAGGCGACGCTCATCGTCGCTGCAGAGGGTCTCTCGCTCTGGACCTCTCTTTGCTCCCTCGCTCGCAGCGTCCTCCACTCTCTGCCGATCTCTCCTCCCTTTAACCTTCGTCCACCTCGGCTTTAAAGGGAAGAGGGGGTGCGTGAAGCCGCTTCGTCCGTTGAGACGACGTCGCCAAACTCCTCGCGTCCGTCTTTGTCTCCGAGCTCGTGTGGCCCGTGTCTTCCGGACTGCCTGCTGAAGAAGGCAGCGTCGAATGAGTCGACGCCTGCTGCAGATCCTAGCAATGCTGCTGAGCTCGCTCCGCGTGGACCACATCCATCGCCTTCTCCCGCTGAAGCCGCCTGTCGTCGCTTGTCCCCGAAATCCTTGACGAAGCAGCTGCGCCTGATGATTGAAATCTAACCTGGGTATTCACGAGTCCTCAACCTAGGTTTAGTTCTTTCTCTTAGAACATGCTTGAGTAGGACAATACGGCTTTCACAACTTTACTCCATTGTTAAAACAAACACTATTGAGATGAGATGGAGGAGGGCGGTATCACAAGAGTTGAGGTTCAAGCAAAGATACTGAGGAGGGCAGTATAGGCTGTATAATGAGAATTGAGGTTCAAGCAAAGATACTAGAGGAAGTGATAAAGGAGTGCTATATATGATAATGAATAATTTGTGGACCTCATGGCAACTATGACATATTAAAAAGGGATAGTATCAATGATGGTGTGCAACTACATGATTTCATGCCTCAATCAAAGAGCAATAGCTATGTCATTAATGACTTAGAGAAGTTAAGTTGGCCCCTCAAGTTAGAGGAGTTGTGGTCATGGAGATGTGGCTCAAATGAGGCCACGAAGAAATCAAAGCACCATACTAAGTGTGATGCCCTTGGGATTTACCATGAATCTCGAAGCATATCGAGTGCGACGGATGACGTTGATCTCTGATCATCTAGCGTGGTAGACAAGCACAGAGATTGCTTGAGCTCGGGTTAGTTGATTGAGTTAAATCCACCAATAGGTTGACCCGATTCGTTACTCTAGTTTGGGGGCTTGAGTGAAGGATGTGCAAGGGAGGCGCAAACGCTTGCCCTAACATGTGCATAAGGTGTGCATGTAACTATGGGTTTGGACTCAACATTCATATTAAACCATTGGCAAGCTCATAGTCCGACTTATGTCCGGGCCCTAGTGGCACACACATGGTGCCTTAGGTAGTGACATGTGACGTGTGCGTGGGCGGTGTCCTAGGTTTTAAATAGAACTCAGGGGTTATGGGGTGGCATCAATGCATTGACGAGTCTATGTTTCTTCTGTTCTAAGGTAACTTTCGATCCCAACAGTAGCATCAACAGAGCTAATCATCCTTTTGAACTTTTTCGATTGATAGAGTCAAATAAGTAGTGTCCACAACAAGATTGTTAAAAGCTTGAACCTTTATGAAAGTTCTTGGCATATATTTAAAGCAAGTTTGCCTAACTCGTTGGCCCATTTGAGCAACCTTCTAGTAGAGTTTGACTTTGCTAGTGCTTGTAAAAGAGTTTTTTTTCTCTGTTAGCAATTGGAATGAGTTTCTATATTGCAATAATGAGGCCGAATGCTAGCTTTTCTACTAGGGAATAGTTGAGTTTTATACCCTAGAGTACTCAATTAATATAGCATATCAACCATTGTTCTCCTTACGCGACTTAAATGAGGATAGAGACCATAATCTTGTTTATGATTGCTGGGTGTAACTAGAGTAGTCTATTCAAGATCAATAGTTCTATACCCTAAAGTACTCAACTAATGTAGCATATCAACTATTGTTCTCCTCGCTCTTTAATGAGGATAAAAACCATAACCTTGTTTGTGATTGCTAGGTATAACTAGAGTTCTTCACTAAGTAGTCTATTCAACATCAATAGATTGATTAGGTACCTTTTATATTCTCTCAACATCAATAGATTGATTAGGTACCTTTTATATTCTCTAACACTATGATTACCGAGAAAGATTTTAAGAGAGAAGGGATAAAGACTAAAAATATCTGTAATTTACCCAGAAGGATGGATCGAAGGAAGGAAAAATAGGATGGATAAACGATGGCAAAAACTCTTGTTTCTCATCTGCCCAAATCGGGCGGATTTTACACGCGTGAGGCGCGAGCTCCCAGATGCCTCTTCCTGCCGTTGGACATTGCCGCCTCTACTGTTTGACGTTGACGGCTCACGAACGCAGACGGGCGCTGCTCGCTCGTGAACGCTGTTCGTTCGCCGTCTGCGGACGGAAGCAGCTCGCTCGCAAACGCAGACAGACACTGCTCGCGGGCGACGTCGCCGACCCTACTCCCTCGCGGATGCTGCTCATTCGTGAACGCTGCTCACTCGCGAACGTTGTTCGTTTGCCGTCTGCAGACGGAAGCAGCTTGCTCGTGGACGTGGATGGACGCCACTTGCGGACGACGTCGCTGACCCTGCTCGCTCACGGACGCTGCTCGCTCGTGGACCCTGCTCGCCCGCGAACGCTGTTCATTCACCGTCTGTGGACAGAAGCAACTCGCTTGCGGACACAGATGGACGCCGCTCGCGGACGACATCGCCGACCTAGCTCGCTCGTGGACCTTGCTCGTTCGCAGACACAGCTCGCTTCCAAACGAACGTCGCAGACGCGTATGGATGCTGCTCACTCATGGACAATGTCGCCGACGCTGCTAGCTCACCGCTTGCAGACCCTACGCTGCTCGTTCGTCGTTTGTAGAAGGACGCAGCTCTCTCGCAGACGGACGCTGCTGACGCTTCTCAATCGCCCCTTGCCGCTTGTGGACCCTGCTCGCTTGCGGACAACGGCACGAGCACTGCTCGTTTGCCATTTTGCGGACGGCGCAGACGTATGATGCTGGGCCATTATGGTTATTGAACACGTGATTTTCACGTGATACAAAATTTATCCTCTTATTTTTCTTTTCTTTTCTATTTTCCTATCTTTCGTATTTTTTCATCCATCCTCCCTATTTTCCCATCCCTCCTGGTATACATAGCCTAAATTCTTGTTCATACTAGGCCATCCATTAGAAGTTCTTAGGCCTTTTCAACATAGGAGGGTAAGCATTAATGTGCGAACCTTGAAAGGAAATAAGATGAAGAGTCATAATTCACCTAGTCATCCTCTACACAAAATTTTCACTAATATAAATGTGATCATATTCTTGATGGATTGAACCTCATCTAAAATTAGAAGCTTCTCCATAGGCAATTTTTTTATACTGAAATAGGTTTGCTAGAGCGTATACATATATTTTACTTATTTTAATGCATTCAATTTTAAACAACCAAATCAATACAAAATTAGATTTTTCATCGATTTTTTTTTTAATAACTATTCACTTTGATTTTTTTTTCATCGATTTAAATATCATATGCTCCAAAGCGTATCAATACCTAGATGCTTCGTTGCAAAACTTAATTGCAAGTCATACATATAACCACTTAAACGCTGCAAAATCAAGTGCAATTATTTGGACACAATGATAACACCAATTAATTAATTCCAATGCACTCAGAAATACATCTTCAATTTTCTTGCCATTGGCAAAAAATAAATAAATTTTTTGAACTGAATTGCGTGTTAGTGTAGTTACCTACAAAGGGCAATGTAGATCAGCCTCGAGTCTACATGAAGAGGTATACAAGGCCTATTATGCTCTTAAAAAGGTTGATTATGCTTTAATAAAAATGAGATTACTCGACAATAAATTCTAATAATAAATAATAAATAATAAATGCCAATAAATAATGGGCATAATTAAGTAAACGACATGGTGGCTGTAATCATTGTACATATACGGATGCCGAAGAATTTTGGGCATCACCCATCCGATCAAACTTCTCGACTTCAGGGTTCAAGTCACGTGCCTTGTTAACGTGCTCCAGGAACTCCATTACCACAGGATCGGTCCAAGGAGCTCCAAAAGGAGCCTCATCGCCAGCTACCCAGCCAAGATGACCACCTTGAGGAGTCACGACTAATAAGCAGTTTGGATTTTCCTTCAAAAGATTAAGAAACTTTTTGAGATAATGTATCACAAAATTACATCAATCAGGAAGAGGAATAGGTAAAAATCCTCTGAAAGCAACTAGGCAAATCCTCTGAAATGAACCACATATAGACCATTTTTTTAATGGAAGATCAGTTCAACCAGTACAAGAAAATATAGAAAGCGAAATAGTTCCAGCACAATAACGAGAATGAGGAAGTGATGGAATTAGGACTCTTAACTCATGCAATAAAGTTTAAACCAATACCAGGAATTGACTAAACTACTTGAAAGTAAGAATATTGCTATATGGTTCATAATTGTATTAACTGTTTCCTTCAAATTGGTCAAAAGAAACTATTTAAGTTAGTTTTATACCTTAATTTCTTCACGAGGAATTCCTCTAGATGGCGCAATTGGGTCATTATCTGCCTGCACATCGGAAAAGAAGTAACAAATTATAATTAGAGAAGTAACTAGGCACATATCAATCTAAATAGTACTGAAATTTTCAGTTAATATTTTATAGATTGGGGACTATGTGAAACAAATTATATTACTGTAGCAAACCAAAGTTCTCATGGAGAAAACTCAAAATTGGATTTTTTTTTTTTTTTTTGGTACTTAGTTTGTCAACTGTCATTGCTTTAGTATACTAATCAAATGAAAATGTTGTCATGTTTAAACAAATATTTTTTGTAGATGAAATTTCATGTTTATGAGGTAAAATCACTTAAATTGGAACAGTATCAATCTGAACTCTGCTCATCTTTGTATATCACACAATACTATGACCTGAGGAAGTATTCTCAGTTCACAACATGGACATTAAGCTGTTCTGATAGCATTACTTGTTAGCCCATGCTACATGTTTTCTAATATTATCTCTAGGAGAACCTCACACACTTTTGATGATTTACCAAAGAAAGCCTTGCCAGCTGATAAAAATTACATCACAATTTTTGCTTCTAAGATGAAGAAAGAATAAAATAAACCAAGCGTTTTCATATTCTCCGGTTTCTTTCATTATATGCCCTAAATAATGGAAAATTCCGCATATATTCTCTGGCCTTCTAATGTTATTATTGTCATTCCATGATCAACTTTGAAATCCTTCAAATCTTGAAATTCCTATATAAGACCATACAGAACCGTTGCACAAGATTTCTAAGGCCCCGTTTGGCCCAGCTGAAACTTTTAGCTTTTCCTGGTTCAGAAAGTTCTGCTCGGAAAAGTTAGAGGCTGTTTGGATACACAACTTTTGATTTTAATCCTATTTGTGCTGTGTTGTGATACTAAGCAGAAATATTTTTAAAAAAAATTACAAGAATTTCTCTTATATTTTCTACACAAGGATCTTGTATATAATATTATAAAAAAATGTACCAAAATCACCATTATAATTGTTCAATCTAGTTCATATAAGTAGTATAGTTAAAGATTTTTACTTACATTGCCCCGTTTGGCCCAGCTGGAACTTTTAGCTTTTCCTGGTTCAGAAAATTCTGGTTCAGAAAGTTCTGCTGGGAAAAGTTAGAGGCTGTTTGGATACACAGCTTTTGATTTTAATCCTGTTTGTGCTGTGCTGTGATACTAAGCAGAATATTTTTAAAAAAAATTACAAAAATTTCTCTTATATTTTCTACACGAGGATCCTGTATATAATATTATAAAAAAATATACCAAAATCACCATTATAATTGTCCAATCTAGTTCATATAAGTAGTATAGTTAAAGATTTCTGCTTACATTGTCGCCTACTTATCTCAAAATTCAGATACTTGTGTACCCTCTCATACTGAACCAATCAAGGAACTTGCTCGGTCAGCATGGGACTAAAAATACATCAATGATCACATTACAATCAACTTGAATAAACTATAAAACTTCATGTACATCTTCCCATGAAAAATTCAAGTGTGTTGACGTTTGTTTCCGTTGAAAAATTCAAGTGGCATACGTATATATCCAGCAAAAAATTACTAGCATAGACTGGAAGCACACAGCAGTTTATGGTTCAATGTCAGAATACTAAAGTTGATTTATGCATATTGATATAAATCTACAACCCAAACGTTCTCATGTATCAAGAATTTGATAGATGACTGGGAAGCATAGAAATTAATTTAGATAACCAACTAGAAGTTCAGGAAGGATAATCAACTAGAAGGATAATCTACAACCCAAACGTTCTCATGTATCCCCAAGCTATTTCTTTTCTACTTCCCCTGCAACTCTGAAGTTCAGGAAGGATAATCAACTAGAAGGATTTTCAAAAGGTAAATGCAAAATCTATAGGCTATTTAATGTCAGAACACATTGATGATATTCTTGTATATTTTCCCTTGTTTTCAGCAGCATGTTCTGTGCTCTCCTTGCTGCCATTCCATGGTAGGGGAAGTGATTCAAAGCTCAAGTGACAAGTTGAAGGTTCACCATGAGGGTTCTGTAC
Organism: Costus lasius; assembly: GCA_027563935.2. Lineage (NCBI taxonomy): Eukaryota > Viridiplantae > Streptophyta > Magnoliopsida > Zingiberales > Costaceae > Costus > Costus lasius. Next base: position 52,427,239 of record CM050449.1, read on the forward strand.
ATTTTTGGTGAGAGAAATCTGTGATGTGTTCCACAGATTTAGATAGATAAGATATATACTACCAGATGTCATCCTCAAAATGCAATATGAGTAATCATTTTACTCTTGTACTTTTTGGCAGTTTGAAGTTATTAGGCTAATTTTCCACACATGAACAAGGGAAATATTGGGCATGTTTCCTTATTGCTACTGCGCAGCCCGAACTAACAATCTTATTTACAGCAAGTAGTCATCGATTACTTATAGTTAGGATATGTAACTACCATCAAATTCTATAATACATAGATGCATCTACAGCTAAACTACCCTTAACAAAATTTAAAGGATGCTCTTGATTAGGATTTATTGTTTTCTTATCGGACAAAATTTTTGTTGGGTAAATTATCTCTATAAAATTCATCTTATTTTCATGAGAAAGTAATTAAAACATTATTTCATCAAAAGAGTCTATGATGCGCAATATATTTTTTATGATTGAAGAGAACAAACATTGAGAAACAAAAAAATATGATTGAGGTAAACTGCTTACCTCTTAACTTTTTCTTACAGATCAGAGGTGACGGGCTTAGGCTGTTCTTCTTCAAGAGGCGACGGCGACTAAAGGCTCACAGGTGCGAGAGTTGACTGTTGTCGGGCGAGCGAGAGGTAGCTACGGGATGGAGCAAACATGCGAGGGGAAAAGGGAAAGAAGACCTAGAGGCCACGACGATGGCTGCTCTGTGCTCGATCGATGGCCGGCGACGCAGGAGAGAACCTGCTGAGAGTTTTGATGGATCGAGAGGCAGCTATGGGAGAGTTTTGCAGAGGAAGCGAGAGGCGGCTACGGGAACACCAGGGGAAAGATCGGGGCGGATGACCGAAGGGGGTGGAGAGGCCAGCCTCGGGCGTGGGAAAGCAGCCTCGAGCGGACTTCTCCCATACAGTAAACTTTCCCGTTCAGCACTGGGAAGCTGCAACACCAAACGTTCCAGCTTTTTTGGAACAGTAGAAAATTGTTGCCCGCAAAACCCAAAAGCGGGCTGGGATGGTAGGCCAAATGGGGCCTAAGTTGTTACGGATCATGTTAGTAACTTATTATAAGCATTCATTTCGTATCCATTCTAAGAAGTCCAGTGCTACTAGATCCTTCAGTAATATTTAGCTTCCAATCCTACTTCATAGATCATATCAATAGGAAATAATTTTTTTTTTTAACAAAGCTATATCCTGAACTCTGAAAATCTATTATGACAAATCATAATTTAGCATTAAACATCAGGAGAACCAGAAAGGCTAAAATTTACAAAATCCTGTTGAGCATCAGCATACAGTGAGCTAGTATTATTATCAAGCTCCTGTTATCAAATTATGAGCATTCAATTCCACAATTATGAAAAAAAATGCCGAGTAAGCTCCTATTCACTGACCAAAATTTTTTTACTATGCATGCTCCCATATGATCAAGCTGCTGTTATCAAAGCCATCAATCCAACAATGATCATACAATTGGCCTCAGTAAACTCCTTGCGTGCATGACATAGACGTGTCATACTGCAGTGCAGGCAACTCGAATAAACCCTTTACCTAGGACGCTTTTGGAATTTATTTTGTGAACTAGATTCCTGAATGGAGAGGAACCTTAACACTCAAGTGGTTTTCTTGTCACGTTTAAAACGAGCAAGGTGTGTGTGGGTAAACTACAAGGCATTATTGACAAGGTTAGTACACACCATGGTTTAAAAGCTAGCCTATACTGTCATGTAAAGCCAGTTTATATTGGTCAGAGAGAGAACCAGCACATGAACCATAGGCAAACAAAACAATGTGCATACAATGTTGATACTAGGCTACTAGCCACTACCAACTAGTACCAATATGTACCAACTTGGTACCAAGTCACGATCCTTGTTGGCACTGACACCAACAACTACAGTGCCAACAACTAAGAATCTGGCCTTTGGGCATTTTTTTTTTAAAAAAAGAGAAAGAGTCAACATCTAGATTCTCTTCTAGTTATTCCCTCTGTACAAACCTTAGTTCCTTACCAGAGAAAGAACCAGCACATGAACCATAGGCAAACAAACCAATGTGCATACCATGTTGATACTAGTCACTACCAACTAGTACCAGTATATAACAACTGTTAAAAATAAACTTGAATGTGGTAGACGTGGCAATGTGGGGACATGCTCCACAACTCAGAGCATGACTTTTGTTTTTAGCAAACATTTATTTTTGGGGTAGATTAATTTTAGTATTACCATGTAATATATATTCACTTGTTTTCTTTGTGTAATGCATCGATACGAGACTTATTGTTTCCTCTCCACTATTTTTCTCTCTTGTTTTGTATTACGGCTTCAACAAAGTGATATTAGAGCCTTAATAGAGAAACCACTTTCATTTTTAACTAATGCCTTGAATTTCAAAAAAGAATCAAAAGCTTACGACTTTTCTTTTCAAAAGTAAACTCAGATTTTTCTACTAAAATCATCAATAAATAGTAAGAAATATCTATTCTTACTAAGTGAAACTAGAACAATCGGATCACAAATGTCTGTATGTACTAGTGGAAGTGGTTGCATTGCTCTTGAGAGTGATTCTTTTGGAAAACTATTTCTAAAGTGTTTTCTATAAATGCAACCTTCACACATTTGATTTGGACCGTTAATATGTGGGAGTCCATAGACCATCTTCTTCTTAGCTAATTATTTCAAGCTGTCAAAATTTAGGTGTCCGATGCGATGATGCCATAACCATTTTAAACACCTAAGAATATTAGTTTAAAGTACAAGAGAAAACATTATATTATGTGATATTTTCACTTTTGCAAGCAATTTATTATCTGAATTTTTAATTGTCAAGTGGCTATCCTTCAATTTAATATCATATCCTTTTTCTAATAGTTGTTCAAGACTCAAAACATTCAATGTAAGAACAAACACAAAATAAATTGATGAGATCTATTTTTGGCAATAACAAAAATATTACCAATTCCTTCAACATTCACTTTTCTTCCATCACCAAACGAAATACTTCTCTTAAAAGATTTATTTGATTTAAAGAGACAAATAAATCTTTCTTACTTATCATATGATTGCTTGCTGTTGTGTCCAGAAACTAGGCTTGTTGATCTTTTTTTTCATTGTATGTTAGCATAAAAGTTGCTTCTTCTTCTTCACCATTTGCACAAAATAAATTTTCTCTTTTTTTCCTTGTTTGCCTGCATTAGCATTCTAAAGCATAATTAGTATGTTTCTAATAGTTATAACATTGTACCTAAGATGTTCTTTCTCCTATATGAGATCTTCTTTCTCTTCTATCATATAATCTTCCTTTGCCATGATTCCAACTAGAGTTATTATTGGAAACTCTATCTGCCGAATCGTTAAATCTTCCTCTTAAACAAGAATGACCACGGCCACTGCCTCTGACATTGCTCCTTCTCTTCCTCTTTCTTTTTGGACTTCATTCTTGCATTCATCTTTGCATTTTTCTGTAATGTATAACTTAGAAATAAGAGCTTGGTCATTTGATTCTTTCCCATTCATCCTCTCTTCACGGGCTTGTAGAGAACTCATGAGTTGATCTATTGTCATTGTCAATATCTTTAGATTCTTCAATAGGCACAACAATATAGTCAAATTTTGGATCAAGCGAGCATAATAGTTTTTCAACAACATGAATATCCTCTAATTTTTCTCCATAGTGTCTTAATTGATTAACCACAATCAAAACTCTTGTAAAATAATCTAAAATTAATTAAGAGGATTTCATCCTAAGAGACTCAAATTATGTTCTTAAGGATTGAAGACGTATCTTTATAACTTTGTCAATACCTTTATATGAGTTCTGAAGAATTTGCCATGCCTCCTTTGCTCTTTCTGCACTTGAAACTTTCTCAAACATAGATTAATCCAAACATATGTGAATTAAGGTTAGCATTTGTTGATCCTTTTTCTTTATCTTCTGTAAAGCTTCTTGTTTAGTCTGTGTCAATTTATCTGCACTTTTAGGTTGCTCAAAACCCATGTCAACAATTTCCCAAGCATCATAGGATCCCAGCAAGGCTTTCATCCTAGTACACCAATTATCATAATTTTCTTTAGTAAGTTTTGGAAATTGGAAAGGAAATATATCACTTTTCATCATCTTTATTCAATTGAGTGTTCTAGTCAAAAATAATTATGGCTCTAGCCCAAATCCAATTGGGTCGATTCTTAAGGTCCATGTGGCTTAGTGAAGGCTCTGAATTTTGGAAACTTAGAGGCGGGTGGCGGTAAGCACGTTGACGAGGTGAGCAGCATCCGGCAACGAGAATAGGCAACATTGGCGACTAAGTGGTGCGACTCCTAGGTTAGGAGGTCATCACAGATCCCCAGATCCCCTAGTTTACTTCAGTGCCAGATCTGGAGAATAAAAACAGTGTCAGATGTGTGATTTTGTCACCTGCATATGAAGATTAGGTTGGAGCAGCAAGCGGATTTCGGAGGAGTCATCACCAACTACTCTGGTCTTCGGTGCCCAATCCGGAGAAGAAGATGATACTAGATTTGGCTCGGTGGATTTGGGCAGAGGCAATGGACGTAGGGGTTTTGTAGTCGATTTGAGCCTGCAGAGGATCTTTTCAATTCGTCTGTTCGTTGATTGGGAGCAGCAGATAAGTTAACATTTAATCAAGATCTGGTAGGCAAACGATCTTCAATTAAGTCGATAAGGGAAGAGAGGGATCTTGAACTACTCTCGTCTTCTGCTACAGCACGTGATATCATCGTCTCAGCTTGACACTTCTCATCACAATGCTTGCGACAAGGATTTTCCTTCGTCGCTTGAAAGGCAGGCGGATATTCAAGTTTGACATTTGTCGATGAACGTCTGCATAAATAAAGTTTAGGCTCTGCGCACTGATCGAGGAGGAGAATTTACTTCTAAAATTTTTAATGATTTTTGTGAATCTAATGGTATTAGAAGATTCTTGACAATTCCCAAGTCACCCCAGCAGAATAGTGTGGTTGAGAGAAAGAATAGAACTATAATAGACATGACACGAAGCATGTTAAAAGAGCAAGAATATGCCAAAAGAGTTTTGGGGAAAAACTATAGCTAGCTCAGTTTATCTTTGCATGCCCTACAAGGAGTATGCAAAAGTTATACTTCAAGAGGTATGAACGGGTAGAAAACCTTATCTCTATCATGTAGAGTTTTTGACAGTGTTGTTTATTCACTTATTGATGATGAGCTAAGACATAAGAAGATAAAAGTTCAAAATTTGTTTTTATTAGGTATGATCTGAAATCCAAAGGTTGCAAATTATTCAATCTAGAAAATAATAAAATTGTGATAAATAAGAATGTGAAAGTTGACGAAGAAAATGGGAAATTTAGGAAAATGATTATAATTTTATACCTTTATTTTTTGAAAATTCCAACCAAAATGATATGTTTGGGCAGGTTTTTACTCCATCTGTGACACCAGAACAAACACATGATGATTCTAGCCTTGTAAGTTCGTCTATAAGGTTAGCACAGTTTGAGTTTAGTCCTTCAAATTTATCCACAAGGCCTACGAAGATGAGAAGATGTCGTGCAAGATGAATGGTGGAGAGATGTTATGGATGTTGAGATCAAATCCATATTTATGTAGAAATTGAAACCAACAACATTTCCTTGTATTGTCTTTTTGCAAGTTCAGAACCTGTAGATTTTGAAGATGTCGTGCAAGATGAATGGTGGAGAGATGTTACGGATGTTGAGATCAAATCCATATACAAGAATGATACATGGGAGTTGGTGGATCTTTCAAAAGACAAAAAAGTCATTGGTGTCAAGTCGGTTTACGGAGTGAAGAAAAATAAAAGTGGAGAAGTTAAAAATTTTAAAGCTCGATTTATAGCTAAAGGTTTCATCCAACAGTATGAGGTTGACTATAATGAAGTATTTGCACCTATTGCAAAAATTGAAATAGTCAAGTTAATCGTGGCATTGACAGTACAACCCAACTAGAAAATCTGCTAGATGAACGTTAAATCTGCTTTTCTGAATAGTTATCTGGAAGATGAAGTGTACATTAAACAACCTCCAGGCTATGTTGCTGAAGAAAAAAAAGATAAATTCCTCAAGTTGAAGAAGACTTTGTATGGTTTGAAGCAAACATCGAAGGCTTGGTATCTTGAATGATTTGATATTTACAGGTCACAATGCAGTAATGTTTAACGAGTTTAAGGAGATGGCGGCAAAATTCGAAATGACAGATATTGGACATAGGTCTTAACTATCTCGGCATAGAAGTAAATTAATATGGTGAAAGTATCTTCATGTCTCAGAAGAATTATACGATGAAGGTGCTAGAAGAATTCAATATGAAGATGTAGACCATGGAGTAAAGTTGTCAAGATTTTTTATTTTGGTATTATAGGAAATCGATCGCGGAACCATTGAAAACCGACGGTATTATAGGAAAAGTAATTTTTTATTTTAGTATCGGTACGTGCCGACCGGCTTTTATACAAACCGATCGGTTTGTATCATTTTTAATAGAGAAAATTTGATTTTGAATCGGTACCGGTATGGTACTAATACGTACCGAGCGATTTGATGAAATATTTAATTATTATATTAAAAAAATTAAATTAAAACTGGATTTTTTTGGTTTACCGCCGGTACTGGTCCATCGATCCACCGGACTGGTTTTCCGATCCTTGATTGACAATGACACCAACAACTAAGGATTTGGCCTTTTGGCTTTTTTTCAAAAAAAAAAAAAAAGATGAGTCAAGATCTAGATTCTCTTCTACTAGTTATTCACCCTGTATAAACCTTAGTTCCTTACCAATTCACTCGCACTGCTCTCAATCTCTCTCAAACTCTCTCTAATTTTTTCTTTCTCACTCAATTCCTTATAACCAACATTCTATGACATATAAAAGCCAAAATATTGATAACTAATGGTATTATGTATGGAAATTGTCCATTGCCACATAATTTGCCACCATTGACAATGCATCCATTGAAATAATAATTTTTACAGTAGAGGCACCATTTGAGTTGAGCAACATCTTGTTAGTCATTTAATGTCTCAAAAAGCTCAAAAATTTTACAAGAGATTTGCTAAGTTATTTGTAAAAACCTAAAGTCCTTTCACATCTAGAAGTAACATAGGGTCAAGGAACATGAAGAGTTCGACAGACACACTATGGGTCCCATCACCTATGATTAATACCAAGACTATGGAGATGAAACCACGGAGGGCATTGAGATGGATGCAGCTCCTGCTTTGAGGCTTAATATGCATTCAAGGAGGATGACTAATCTACTTCTATATGATTTGCTGAATGATGTCACTTTAAAAGTGGTAGTGGGAGTGACAATAGTAGTGTATGTGTAGCAAGATTGGCATCAATGTGCATGTATCTTTGGAGGTAGTGGAAGTTGTCTTGCCTGTGTAGGTGGATGACACAATATATACAACTTATTTGTGTTTAGTTGAAGAACTAGTGAACCAAGTTCCATTGGTATTGATCCCAAGGCCTTTTAATCATAAGAAAGTAAACAAACTCATATAAACAATGCTTAAATAAAAACAAAAAAGCTTGATAGAGCAATTTTAAAATGGCTTCACTTCAATTAGATTCATTCTCATAGGGCAAGCAAGGTCTCCAAGTTCCTAGAATATGCCTTGGAATTTAATTGCCTGAACCATGCGAGATTATTAGGTAGCATCTTGCAGTAAAGTAGAAGAATGAGCACATAATTAGAGAACATTGTCTCATAGAATTAGAAGCATGAAGGGCCAATAGAAGGATTTTAGAACAAGGCTTAACTAGATGAATATAATATATTGTTTTAAAAAAGGTGATATTTCATAGATCAGTAGATGCGTTGGCATAATATCATAATGCAATATACAGTCATGGGCTTTTGAAGACTATCATTAAAGAGGTTAGGCTAAAGTATATTAGCCAATATATGATATATGGCAAGAGCAACTTTAAAAGAGCCAACAATATTATTTACGATGATTACCCACATGTCTTCTAGACACTTTTAGTCACTCATTACATTTATTTGATGATAAAAGCATGACGAAAATGTTTAAGTTCACCCATTTATCTACAACAACCACTAGGTCCATCATGCTTAGATGTAGTATTTTATGAATGGAAGGATCCTACGACTTGGGCCTATGAGGTTTGTTATACACTTTATTCTCTTAAAATCTTTTACTTATCAAGAGGAATGTATTGACAATGTTCACAAGTAAAAAATAGTGTGACTCTTCTTATTTATCCACAAGAAAGGGTAGGGAAGTGACTCTTCTAGCATAACATTTTCATATATATGGTATGATCATGCCTCTATATGTGATCCTTCAAAAGGTAGACCTAAAGAAGAAGCTCCTGATGGTAGAGTTATATTAAATGATTCATTAAGACTCAAAGGCAAAATAAAATAGCAAATAACAACTAATAATGATAATCCCCTAATAGACAGTAGCCAACATAGATAAGACAACCAAGTGGGACAAGAAATTCACTTTACTAGTGAGTATATTGATTTTCTATATAAGTATTTCAATTATTTCATAATTTCATTAGGTGTTACTTATCATTGTATTTTGTCTTTCAATTTATTACCTAAATCAAACTTATCAATATTGCTATAACTAAGGCAAGTTGTCCCGTGTCAAGAGGTGAATGGGTAACTTATTGTAACTTAACCTTGACCCAAAATTATAAATAATGCACATAATATTTTGTGCTTGTTATACTTAGGACAAATAATTTTTTGGGCTATATCAAGCTATAAAGTTCCTTATGCAAGCAAGAGGATCATGGGGTGTCAAGTGGAATGTGCCAAATTAGCAAACCTATGTCAAATGAAGTCTTTTATCTCATATCAGACACCTTATAACCTTAGTATAGTATCCAAATAGTGATAATGCACCATGGCCACATCCCCCGAGGACCTTAGTATCTGTCTATGTATTGTCTATGATGTAAATGTCTCTTTTTTAGAGAATATCTTTATGCTCTTCTAAAGGTTTGGTATTTAGTCACATTTCATGTCCCCAAGCATATTAGTTATGCGTGCTATGTATAGGATGATTAGCTATTACACCAACCATTGCACCTTCTGGAGTAGAAACACAACACAAATTCACCTGAGTCAAAACTAAGGTCATGATAGATGGTACCAAAGTAGGTTCACAACTAGTTTGGAAAAAAAACATTAGTGTTTTTAGTACACTTTGTTGGACAAATTCTTAGAATCACTACATTGCTAATATGAGGTCCCAAGTAAATCAAATAGAGCTAGTTAAAATGTCTCGTTAACAAGGGGTGTCATACAAGTTGGTTTGATATCATAGCCTCATTTAAAGAATTTGAAAAATGAAAGGTTGTGATCTAAAGATTACCAAGATGTGTGATATGAGGTATCACTTTGCTAACACTAGATGTCAAGCAACCTTACACAAGTGCAAGGTCGGAGCCATTTTTGGTGTGATTTGCATACTTTCTCTATCACTATGTTTCCTTGGACGGAAAACTAGGAGGAAAAAATTGCTACTAGATTCAATGTGTTTTCCATTTTTTCCTCCCAGTTTTTTGTCCAAGGAAACACAACCGACAAGAGGAAGATTTCTACATGGAGGAAGTAAGAGTGAATATAAGTTAACTTTGATTTGGAGGGCTGTATGAATTTAGAGTTTTATCTTAGGCATAGGTCATTGTGCTTTAGTAGTAGAGACAAAGCAATTCCCTAAGGAAGACAAAAAGAAGAAGCATACACCTTTTTCTTCTTGAAAGGACATGATGAGATTACGATGCTTCTAGTAGTTGGAGTAGCAAAAGGAACGGAGTCTATTGCAACAAACTTAGGGGTGCTTGGACTTTTCAATACTTGCAGGGGAGCAAGACAAGCATCAATGCTAGCAAAGTCATTGAAAAATTTAGCTCTATATCGAGGGTGAATCATGGTAGATTAGTGCCTATAAAAACAATTAATTCCTATAAAAACAACTAAAGCAAGTGAGTAGCTCTATCCAATTTGGTGTGGCTTGAGTGTGCAAGATGGAGGATGCTAATATTGGTCCTATAGTCTATAAGACAAGAACAATCATCTGTACATCTTTTCAAGGGCGGCTTCAACAACTTTCTTCCATAGGTTCCATTTACGGAGGTTCATTTGTTAATTTAGTGAGACACAATATGATGCTTCAAGGGCAAAGGTAGCAATTAGTGATGTAGGCATAAACTACAACATCATGGCGCTCTACTGGTGAGAGCAGTGCACTAGTCAAACGATGAGCTTAGGCTGTGTTTAATTGGGAGGTGAGGGAAAGTAAGAAGGAAAAACAAATTTGGTTGTTTAATTGGGAGGATGGAAAGTAGGAAGGAAACTGGGAAGGAAATACTGTAGCTAAAATTGTGTAAACAGTAGCATTTTTTGTCACCGCCTGCGTTCCTTCCGAATCGGAAGGAAAGGAAACTGGGAAGGAAATACTGTAGCTAAAATTGTGTAAACAGTAGTATTTTTTTGTCACCGCCTGCGTTCCTTCCGAATCGGAAGGAAAATTCACTGTAGCTACTGTTGCTACAGTAAATACTGTAGCACCCTTGCTATTTTCCTTTCCTTCTTTGATTCCCTCACCTCCCACTTTCCATCCTCCCAATTAAACACAGCCTTAAAGTGCAAGGTGATAGAGGATGTTGGTGCCCTAATTTGATGACCAAATAAATTCAAGAGTAGTTCTACATAGATGAACTTCTTGGCACTCTAGGAGTGTCAAAGCTGGAAAATTCAATTGCCTGTTCAGAATACAAAAATACTTGGGGTACCTTTACTAGTACCCAAACCCAAGGATCAGGGTGAATGTAGATTAGGATGCTAGGTATTCATAGAGAAGCACAACTAAAGGATTACCATGTCACATTGTCAAAGACAGCATAATGAAGGATCATGTCAACTTATAGGTTGTGAGGTTACTCAAAGAATTATTTTGACACTTTGAGTGATCGGGAACAAATCAAAAAGCAAGTCTAGAAGAATTATAAAGAAGAAAGAAGGAGAAGAAGAAGGGAGCATGGGCTTTCGCTGCTCTTCGCTCACGGCAAGCGGATGTGTTTGTCCACTTAAAGAAGAAGAAAAAAGAAGATGAGACAGACGCATGCACAGTGAGAGAAGAAGCTAGCGGAGGCTGAATACAATAGGTACAAATCAGTCCGATGGACTGGTACCATGTCTTGGTCTGAGTTTTCAAAACTTGGCATGGTGTAACTTATTGTAACTCGACCATGACCTAAAGGTTATAGATAGTGACATAGTCTTATTGAACTTGTTGTAAACAAGATAGATAGCATTGTGAGCTATGCATGGCTATGAAATTCTGCGCAGGTAAAGGCAGCATGAGGTGTCATGTAGAATGTGGAAAACTGAAGTCAAATAAAGTCTTTAACTCATATAAGACACTTTATAGCCTTGGTATAGTACCTAAGTGATGATGGTGTACAATAGTAACAATCCTTGGTGTCACGCCCCGGTCGGATCGGCCTAGAATTGGCGCTTATCCGCTTCTTAGAGCCGTCCAGCGGAATACCAGAACGCAACTCTCCCTAGGGTTTCCGGCCCCAAAAAAGAAACCCTAATCTCCCCGGATAATTTTTATCCCCAAATTACAATTCTCACGGGTAGAACCCTAACCCTAATTCAGAAATCCGAAAAGAAACGGAACCCTAAATCAAATACCTCCTCTGATTTTGACTAAAGTCAAAATCAAAACCTTGCTGGCGTCAGCGTGACGTCAGCCCTCGATTTGTTTCGCCGCCGCGCGTAAATTACCGTCGCTGACGTCAGGATGACGTCGGCCGCCCGATTTCGTTCGTCGAAAACGAATTTCACCTGCGCTGACGTTCGCCTTGCGTCAGCGTCCCCGATTTCGAACGAAATCGAATTCGTTCGCGAAATTAGCGTTGACCGACTGATTTCGTTGACCTCTGCCTCGTTTCGAACGCCCGACGCGTTCGAACGAGCATTGTCTTCAACCTTGCGACGCCGCCCGCGTCGTCGCTGTAGTCGAGCGCCGCCGCGCCCTGGAGCCGAGAAAGGGGAAGGCCGCCTCGCCTCACCGGAGCAGAAAACCCGGAAGTGCGTAGAAGAAGGAAAGAGGAAGAAGGAACGGAAGCTTTATTCACCTGATAAAAAGCTTACAAGTTCGTCGTCGTCGACCCTCGTCGGCGACAGCCCTCTAACCCTCCCTCGCCGGTCGTCTCCTCCGACGCCGGTTACAATCTCTCAGTTCACTCTCGTCGAAGCTTCACCAAGCTTCGTAGTGGCTCGTTAATGGCGGATCTCCCCCGCTCCTCGCTCATCCGCTCCCCTTTATAGAGGACGGCCGCCTCTTCCGATTTAGGGCTTCCAACGCCCGCTTCCCCCGCCGACGTCCGCGTCTTCGGCGCATGCGGAGACGTCGTCCGCTGCTCTGCTCCTCGCGCGTCCGAGTCTCGCGTTCGGCCCGTGGGACGATGACGAAGCAACAGCTTCGTTTGCCTTCGATTTGGAGTCAACGCTCTCGTTTGACCACGTTTTTCCCTTATTTGGGCTGGATCCCGGGCTTGGGCCGAACCGGGTAGACCGGGCCCTGACACTTGGGAACCTTTGTGCTTGTCCATCCATCTTTTATGATGTAAATTACCTTTTAGCTCTTCACCAAGCTTAGAGGTACGATAGTTTAGTCCAACATTTCACATCCTAAAGCATATTACTTGTGTTGCCCAAATTTAAAGTATTGTGATTGGAGGTTGGCCATCACACTATGGTTAGAGTTGAGCGGTAGCATTACATGGATTCACTTGAGTGAAAACTTAAGTTGTGACAATTTGTTAAGATTTGTTCACCACATTATGAAGTATGATACTCCATATGAAGCCACATGCAGAAGTGGCCATTGTAGTAGTTAAATAAGATGAATGTATCAAGAAGACAAACAAATATTTGGAAATCCAATTGCTTTGAATTTATGATGCAATATTAATACAAGTATTTAACTTTATTTTGTTATTTAGTCTTACATTTATAAATATCAATTTAAAAAATTATGGTGTTTTTTAATTTTCAACTAAATGGTGGTTGTAATTTAGGTTAAAGCCGTAAACTTAGGAAAGATAGCTATCTACATCTTCTATGCATCATCATGTGGATGCAAACCTAACTAGCTAGCATTATCATTCATTCATATAAAAGTCCAAAATAGACTATTATACTGCTAACTTAAGTAGTTTATGTTCACTATGACAAATGACACCATCTTTATATTCTATGATAATAAAATGAGTAGGATTTTGAAGTTACGGCAGGCCTTTTTTATTTTACAATTGTTTAAGTTGATGCTAACTTGATGATGGATTGGTTTGCTTTAAAAAATCAAGACCCGAAAATTGGTGGTACCCATCGATGCCTAGCTCAGCCACCTTGGTTGATGCAGGAGCAATCCGCATTGACGGGCCTATGCAGACGCGTGAGGGCAGCCCAATCCCTCGAGAAGACACTTGGGGAGACTCCCCAGGACTTGAAGAATTTTCTCCGGAGTTTTCAGCCCAAACAGAGCTTCCCAGACCCAGGCACGGCCAGGCCATGCTCCCCGACACGGCCGTGACACGGTCGCCTGCAAACGTGAACGCCGCCACGCCCGTACATGTTCGGCCGAAGTTCCTGGAAATAAGCACGGCCGTGCCCCCAAGCACGGGCAAGCCATGTTCGGTTATGTGGATTTCGGCAACTCCAGTCACGGGCGTGCCCCCGAGCACGGGCAAGCCGTGTTCGATCTTGTGGATTTCGGCAACTCCAGTCACGGGCGTGCCCCCGAGCACGGGCAAGCCGTGTTCGGTTCTGTGGATCTCAGCGACTCCGAACACGACCGTGTTCACCATCACGGCTAGGCCGTGTTCGCCCCTGAAGATCATATCAAGCGCCGACGACCCCATTTCGACGTGCATCACCTCCCTACCATGTTGCTCCTCCTCATGATGATCCAAAGGAGCCCAACAAGGTGACAATCAAGCGATCACAATGCCAAAGCAAGCCTCCGGACTGTTTCTTGGGTGTCCTTAGCCCCCTTCCCATCCACACTGAAGTAATGCAGCCCAAGGACACTACAAGCCGGCCTCTTGAGGGCCCAATCCCAAGTGGGCCGCTCAATCTCATCAGCAACTCAGCCCAAGATCGAGCCGCCACAGTGGTGACTCAGCCCGCGACATCCAAATTCTACTGTTTTGTCGCCATGTGCTCCGAACGCATCTAAGCCGCCCCCGTACCAAGACGCAAGATCGTGCTACCAGCTTCGAAGAATATTAGGTAGTAGTTTGTTAATTTTTGTCTTGTAATTGCAGCTTGACCACTTTAGTGGCCTGCAAGGGTTGTTAGGTTATTAAAGTAGGTTGTCTTTTATGTGTGTTGTTTGTTCCAACCCCTCTTACTCTATAAAAGAGGAGGTTGGGCTGGTGTGTGAGGCAGTTCTCTTAAGTGCGTAGAGACCTCCTGGTGAGCTGAGAGCCTCCAGCATTTGGAAGTCGAGCCGGTGCCTCGCCTTCGTCGTTATTTGGGTCAAGGATGTCTCCTCGATTCCAAGTTGTTTCCCCATTTCTTGCTTTATAAGAAGTAAATCTCACCCTTCCGGTGGGTCAGGTTCGCCTGTTCTTTTCCACTCTCTTGTGTGTTTATTCGCTGTGGTTTCTTCACTCCATCACCCACGCCCACCGCACATCGGAGGCGTGGTCGGGTCTCTTGTTTCTTGGTTTGTTTCAGCTCCGTAGGCGTGCGAACTGACCCTTGCGCAACCGCAGTCCCCGGTGCGTGCCGAGATTAAAACGTGCTAAGTGAGCTGCGAGATTGCGAAAATTGCTACAAGGTTAGTGCGTTACATTCAGTAATTGGGTGCCGTTGCCTTACATTCATATTCGTGTTGCCCCGATTGAAATCGTCGTTGTTTTCGTCGTGCTTTCTATCAGCTTCCCTGCATTTTCCGGCGCGCTTTCTCTTCCCTCGTCTCACGACCCTCTCCCGTTTTTCGCGTGCGCCGTGTAACACCCTAGAGTGCGGCGCTAAGGACCCTCCCTCCCATTAGTCGCTTCATCATTGGTCCTCTCAATATATTTTTGAACTAATTGAAAGGAAAATTAGTGGTGCAACAAACAAGTAGACTTAGACACAAAGGGAGTATAATACCTATTACAGATTCAAGTAGAAGATGTTGCTTCAGCTAAGTAGGATCTAACCATAATGCCAATTTTCTTAGCCACAATGGTCTCATTCTCATCCATGAAATAAGAAGAAAAATATTGGAGAATGCGCTTCTAGTATTATAGGACACAAGAAAGGGAAAAACTCCAAACTAACCATTGTTTGCAATTGATGAGGAAGAAAATCAAGAGTCAAAAGAGAAATAATCTCTCTTGGATACACATGCATCAAGTAGCGTAGACAACAGTGCAAACGTAAATAGTCATAAGAGATGGTGCTAGTGGCAAGACATAGGTGTTTATGATATAACTACAAACTTGCAAAATAGGCTATATAAATGACACATAATAAAGACAAAGGTGTCACTTAAGCAGGCCTAGAGGCGACATATCTTACTAATCCAGGAATACAAAACCGTTTCGTACTGTAACCGGTCTAGCAACTCACCAGTCACAGAATAGCCAGTGGAGCACAGCTCTCAGGCGAACGGCGGAGGGAGACAGTGGGCAAAATGGTTCAAACCGCCAAGCTTTTGCCTACTGTTGCCCAGTTCACTGGTACAGTACCGTACTGATTCGATGACTCGCCGGATCGATTTTCTAATCCTTGTTACTAATATCAAAGAAATGCCAAAGGTTCAACTCTAGCCAAGCAATGAACTCAGAGGATTACGAAGAGATGAGATCAATTTTATCTTTAGATTATAGAGTTGATCATCATGATCTTAGCTCAGCTATGAAAGATATAGTTCAAAAGCTTCATATATATACCATATTTGATCCTAGTACCCATGTCCAACCTAGTTCTAGTTATTGTAGAATATATCCCAAAAAAGGTAGCCACCCTATGAGTTTACTAAGCCTGCGGACTTCAATATACTAGTGTTACATGTCTTGGAAAAACTTCCAAATGTAGACACTATAGAACAATAGGATAGACATCAAGCGCATGCAAGTATGCAACCAATGATATATTCAAATAATTGCTATTCCTTCAGATGCAGTAGGAGCACCTACTGAGAAATAGAAAGATATTATATCATAATTAAAATTTGTGTTTTTTAGATTAAACTTTTATAATTATTACAATAATAATTAATTTCAAAACTTTTATGTTTTAGGGACATGTAAGATTAGATCACAGGAGCAAGGCCAATTTGAAATGAAACCAAAATGTAATTCTAGCAAAGCAAGATATTACCTTTAAATTTATCTGTACTTTCATACCAATTTTTATCAACTATATCACAAAATAATTAATTTTAATTTTTCAAAATTCTAGGACACATGGGATCACACTAGAGGGGGTTGGTTCAAGCCAAAAGATGCTTCTAGTAAAGTAAGATTACACAAATTTATTTTATTTACTTGCACTTTAATTTTAATCAAATATATCATAGAAATGGTTAATTTTAATTTTTTTTATTAGGTTTTAGGATGTGGAATCAAAGCAAAGGGGTATGGTTGGTTCAAAATCAAGGCTAATAGGCCTTTTTGCTAACCTAAGATATTATAATTCAAGAATTTCATCTAAAGTTATAGTATTCATTAGAAAGTCCAATTTCAATTTAATTTGAACCTAAACATCTCAAAACTAATTAATTTTACTTTATGCAGGTTTATAGAAATAAAGGAATTAAAATGGAGAAGAACCCTACACTAAAAACTTGGTCCAAGATCAATTGAGTTAGATGACCGTATTGTATGTCTGTATAATCATTATAATAGCACTTACCTATCTAATTCAAAACTAGTTTACCAGGATAGAGTGGTATTCAAAATCATGGTGTAAGATATAGGGACGCCGGACCAGTACGTACTGGTGGTACTGACCGGTACCAGTACCAAATGAAAATTAATTAAATATCAATTTTTTATTTAAAAATAATATTTAAATATAAAATATTTTAATTAAAATTTAATATTAAACAATAGGTATTGGATAAAACCAACTAATTCATAGCGGTACCAATAGGTTTTCAATCATTGTTTCAACTTGGTTTGGGACTAGTCATCTACCAAACCGGTATCGGACTGATATCTTAAACCATGTTCAAAATCATACATCCCATATGATAGTAACTCCAAAACCAACATTGCTATTATATGCACTACACAATGTGATTCACTCTTGTTGGATTTACAAATTCTCATAGTACCCATGTTCTGTTGCATCAATCAAAATACAGGTCTTTATAGGACCTTAAAGATGCTTGTTGATGAATCATTAAATACACGTATTTGAGCATTTTAAAAGATTTTTTGCTTCATAGTTTAATGTAACATTTCCTACATAAAGCTTACCTTCTGCCCCTATATTCTTTTATAATTTCTTTACTTGAACTCCCTAGTGCTCTCCTTAGTCCCGATGTTGTCACAATTTATTGATGTGATCCTTCCCAAAAACCATATGCAAAAAGAAATGATACAATGGAAACCCTCCGAGATCTTAGTATTTCTAAAAAATATCATAGACAGCACATGAAGAATACCAAAAACCTACTCCAAATCGAAACTAATGGTTATTATTTGCTCAAGGACTTCCTACATCAAAACGTTTTGATTTCTGCTCCAAGCAGGATACCACAAAATCTGAGTTGGTCTCAATTGGAGGCTAGATAAACTAGATGCATAAAGCTTCTCTAGCTATCAAAACATGTGATTGTACTATGAATTTGAAGTACAGATAAAAATGAAAAAAAGAATTCAAAAGTCCTACAAAGTTTGGTCTTCCATCACAGATGGCTATGGGTGTATATGCAGAGGATCCTGTTTTACCTGTATGCATAGCAAAGGGGTGCAGACACCTCCAATGGATCTTGAACTGCTTGAGTTGAAGTAGTAATCGTCCACTGACTTGAAACCAAATGATACTGTAATCATAAAAATCTTCATTCTTTTAACTTAACTTTCGAGTAAAAAGGAAAAGAGTCATAACACTATGCCATGTACATACCACGTGTTAATCCTTCATCAAATTCCTTGACAGACTTTGCATTAGCTGCCATAGAGATATTGTATTCACCACCAAGCCCCTCAAATAGAAGTGAATGCCTACAAAATCGGGGCAGATCTCTTTCAATAACTATTAGGCAAAATTTAAGAAATTATCGCTTGAATTGTAATCGTACATTCTAAATATAAGAGAATTTACTTTTTGAAGATTTCTCGTAGCGCTCTCGCAAGAGCTTTGTCATATACATTGTTGAAACCTTTTCGAAAATCTTCATCTGCAATTACTAAATTGAAAGGATTGCACAAGGACACTGCCCCAGAAAGGGGACAATTTTGAGATTGCTGTAATAATAGAAATAAAAAATTATTTTATCAATTTTTAATTGATTTACTTGTAGAAGGTTTTGACAAAATGAATGAATAATGCATGTTAATACCGATAGAAAATATACATACTTGACCAAGGTAGCGAACAAGAATATTTGCTCCAAGAGACCAGCCAATGGCATATAATTTTGACGTAGGATAGCGTGTTGAAACATGACAGATAACTTGATGAAGATCTTCTGTAAAAGAAGCCGAATAAAACTGCAATTTTATGAAAATTTCAGATGCAATATGACAGTAATATTTACAAACTTCATCAAAAATGTATTTCAGAATAATGTAAGATCAATTTGATACGTAGGACGTTTTGACATTAAACAATGCACTGCCGGGTTTGATTGAGGAAAGAGTACATTGCGGCATATGAAAGGCAAATAAAACCTTCTGAAGTATCAATTGAAGTGGCATCTGCAAATGAAGCAAGACCTAAAAGTAGTTCCATGAATCCATTGACCTACAAGTACGTGAACCAAGTAGCATTTGCTTCATTGACTTATGTGAGCATGCGTTAGGAAGTCCTTGTTAATGGGTTTAATGGTTTCAATCTAATTATCATTCTACCAAAACTTCAAAAACCTATTATACCAAAACCCCAACTGTCTTCAGGACTTCCTAAAGCCTTCTTACTTCTTTGACAACTTAAATAGTTCATCATCTCTTTAGTTGTTTGTGGAATACAATATTTGTCTTGTCATCTTTAGTTCACCCGGGCCTTTATCATCATTGCCTTCATTGTCACTAGTCAAAGCCATAGTTCATCACAAGTCATGGCTCATAAATGTTTGCCTTTGTTATATTCAAAAGCAACTAGCAACTATTTGCCTTCACAACTCTATAATCTACACTATGCACATTTCATCAAAGCAGGTCATAATTGTTCATCTTTATGATATGATAGTATAATAAACAATTAATTGCAACCATGGTTCAAAAACTAGTCTAATACCAGGCAGTATAGTTGGTTTGTGTTTGTTTGTTCTAGTATATGGTCAATACTGGTATATATGTTTGTGAATATATATATATATACAAACTTCATCAAAAATGCATTTCAGAATAATTTAAGATCAATTTGATACGTAGGACATTTCATATTAAACAATGCACTGCCGGGTTTGATTGAGGAAAGAGTACATTGTGGCATATGAAAGGCAAATAAAACCTTCGGAAGAATCAATTGAAGTGGCATCAGCAAATGAAGCAAGACCTAAAAGTAGTTCCATGAATCCATTGACCTACAAGTACATGAACCTAGTAGCATTTGCTTCATTGACTTATGTAAGCATGCGTTAGGAAGTCCTTGTTAATGGGTTTAATGGTTTCAATCTAATTACCATTCTACCAAAACTTAAAAAACCTATTATACAAAAACCCCAATTGTCTTCAAGACTTCCTAAAGCCTTCGTACTTATTTGACAATTAAATAGTTCATCATCTCTTTAGTTGTTTGTGGCTTACAATATCTGTCTTATCATCTTTAGTTCACCCAGGCCTTTATCATCATTGCCTTCATTGTCACTAGTCAAAGTCATAGTTCATCACAAGTCATGGCTCATAAATGTTTGCCTTTGTTATATTCAAAAGCAACTAGCAACTATTTGCCTTCACAACTCTATAATCTACACTATGCACATTTCATCAAAGCAAGTCATAATTGTTCATCTTTATGATTTGATAGTATAATAAACAATTAATTGCAACCATGGTTCAAAAACTAGTCTATACCAGGCAGTATAGTTGGTTTGTGTTTGTATATGGTCAATACTGGTATATATGTTTGTGAATATATATATACACACACTAATACCATTGATGTTATGTATTAGTTTGGACCATACCAACTAATAAATAATAATCTAACAATGGACTAGTACACCAATATGGATATTAGTCTGGCCATTGACCATAGACCAGTACCAGTATATGGTCAGTAATGATTAGTTAGGTTATGCTATATACTATATAATATAATTGGTATCGATTGATACCAACCAGTACTGTGTGTCGGTACCACCAATACCGGTATATTGTGTTTATATATATATATATATATATATATATATATATATATATATATATATATATATATATATTATAGGATGTTGTAGGTATATTGTATGGATTTTAATCTTAGCTCATACTTGGTGATGAGCTTAGTGCAAGGTTTTAAAATTCAATATTTGTCTTCTATCACTATAAGCAAGTAGCAATTATTTACCTACACAACTCTATATTCTACACAATGCACATTTCATCAAAGCAAGTCATAATTGTTCACCTTTATGATTTGATAGGGCAATGAACATTAATTGCAACCATGATGCAATTCTTTACCTTCACAACTCTATATTCTACATAATGCACATTTCATCAAAGCAAGTCATAATTGTTCACCTTTATGATTTGATAGGGCAATGAACATTAATTGCAACCATGGTTTAAAAAGTAGTCTATAGCAGGCATTATGGCTGGTTTGTGTCAAGTCTAATCATGTACCAGTTCTAGTATATGATCAACAGTAGTAAAACATATGTATACATACATACATACACACACAGATAGATAGATAGATAGATAGATAGATAGATAGATAGATAGATATATAATCAAAGCAAGTCATAATAGTTCACATCTATGATTTGATAGGGCAATGAATAATAAGTTGCAACCATGATTTAAAAACTAGTTTATACTAGGTAGTATGGTTGGTTGGTTGGTTATGTCACTTTAATCATGTTCCAGTTCTAATATAGGATTGATAGTAGCATATATGTTTGTGGATATATATATATATATATATATATATATATATATATATATATATATATATATATATATATATATTTATATATAAACCAACTAATACCACAAGTATTATGTATTGGTATGGGCCGGTATCGACCAATAACTACTTGTCTAGCAATGGACTCATATACTATTACAATTTGAATATATCAAACCTTGATTTTAACAACTTAGTAGACAGTATATTATATATTATATAGGCATATATAATATACAATATATTGTAGGTATATCATATACAATATATAGTATGTATGTGTTGGAAGAGAGGAGAAAGGGAGGAAAACCCTAAAGACTACATTGTATTAACTTGGTTCAATTATACAATAAACACAACCTCTATATATATAAAGGTTTGAGTACATAAAGCACTATTTTTAATATTACTAATATAACCCTAGTTATTACCTATTCTAACACTCCCCCTCAAGCTGGAACATATATGACAATTACGCTCCAGCTTGCGTATAATAAAAAAGACAACATAATTCAAAGGACAAGTAAAAGACGACATCAAAAATTGCAAGCAGTAGAGGGCAGCGTAAGGCATCGCAAGTAGAAGGCTGCATAAGGCGTCACAAGCAGTAGAAGGCGGCGTAAGGTGTCGCAAGCAAAAGGCGGCGTAAGGCGTCACAAGCAAAAGGCGGCGTAAGGCATCGCATAGACGGCGGCCAGCTCGTAGAAGGGGATGTAAGGCGTCATAGAGGGCGACGTAAGGCGTCGCAAGCAGAAGAGGGCGGCCAAAAAGTTCAGCATACGACACACAACAAAAGATTCCTTTCCAGATCTTGATGAAGTCAGCGTCTGAGATGGTATAATCAACTTGGCAGCTGATCCACGAGAAGAGGGCTCGGACTGCTCGGTCTCGGGCCGTCTTGTTGCAGGACAGCAAGCCAAGGAAAGAGACCAAAGACGCTGTAGTTAACACGGTGCAGGGAAGCTTAGGCGACAGTGAGTGGCGATGGCAAGGCAAGCGTTGGCAATGTCAAGGCAGCAGGCATAAGAGGAGAGCTCCAAGGAATCATCGAGCAAAGAGTGGCCAAACCATGTGTAGAAGACCTTCATGGAAGCTTGACCAGGACGAGAAGACACCCAAGGTGGAAGATCGTCCGAGGCTGGAGTAGGTCGAGCGCCTGAGGCTGGAGAAGGTTAAGCGCGTTGCTTCTGCTCAGAAGAGCGAACGCGGAGAGGCATTAGAGGCGAGCGATGATGGAGGCGCCGGAGAGGAGCTGCGAGGCCCTGTCGAGGAGCTCGCGAGGCATTGTAGGCAGCGGAGGCGAGCGCTAGCGAGGAGATGGGGAGGAGCCGCGACATCGATCAATGGAGAGGGGCAGAAACAGGGGCGTGAGCTGAGGCATCACCGAAAATCTCCCGATGCTGGCGATCTAGCCGGCGGATGGAGCGATCCTTTCGGTTGTGGTTTCACCCCGAAAGGGATGATAGGTGGTTGGAGTTTGGAGACGATCCGTCGGTTGGATCGTCGCCGGCGTCGAGTTGAAGCGAGAGCCCGGAGCTGGACTCGGCAGGAAGCAAATGGATTTTGTGACAGCGGCGAAAGCTTGTTTAAACGTGGAAGAGGTGGAGACGGCAACAGAAGCAGAAGGCGGTGGCCACTGGCTCTGAAACCATGTTGGAAGAGAGGAGAAAGGGGGAAAACCCTAAAAACTACATTGTATTAACTTGGTTCAATTACACAATAGACACAACCTCTATATATATATATATACATATATATATACATATATATATATATATAGGTTTGAGTACATAAAGCACTATTTCTAATATTACTAATATAACCCTAGCTATTACCTATTCTAATAGTATGCATATATATATATATATAGTGATGAGCTTGGTACAGATTCTAAACTATAATATTTGTCTTTATATTCTGTCTTGTCATCTTTAGTTCACCAATGTCTTTATCATCGTTGCCTTCATTGTCACTAATCAAAGTCATAGTTCATCACAAGCCATGACTCATGATTGTTTTCCTTTGTTATATTCAAAAGCAAGTAGCAACTATTTGCCTTCACAACTTTATAATCTACACTATGCACATCAAAGTAACTCATAATTGTTCACATTTATAATTTGATGGTACAATGAACAACTAATTGCAACTATGGTTCAAAAACTAGTCTATACTAAGCAGGATAGTTGTTTTGGTACTGGTCGATTGTCGAACTGGTACAAATTAATTATACCCCTAGTATATACCAGTTTTTTAAGTTATGCAATACCAACTAATACCATCAGTATTATGTATCAGTACATAACAATAGACTTGTAGGCTAATACAAATTGAATAATTCAAATCTTTGTAAGCATATATAATATATACCATATATTCTGTTTATATATATTTTATATCATGTTATACGTATATTACATGGATTTTATGAGCTTGGTATAAGATTATGAATACTAACCAAACTAGTATGTATTATTAGTACATTGATTGTACCATCATGTGGTATAGTTGGAACATCTTAATCTGTCTTAGATTAGGGTTTTTTAATTCATTCCTCCTTTGATTTTATCCCATATGACTTATAAACTTGTAAACAAAAGGAAATAATAAGATTTGAAGTGTTTAGGTTTAAATTATAATAAAACTAGACTTAATGTGAAAGGAATATAGTAAGTTTATAATTGTATGTGAATTTTTTAGATTGTGGTTGCTTACCCTAGCAAGAAGTGTCAATTAAGTTTGTTTTTAAACTAGCCCCACCCCTCTAATTCCATCTCATATATCTTAAAAATCTATAAAATTTTAAATTAATCAAAATGTTAATCTTTATAAATTATATTTGTTTGAAATTACACATAAATTAAATTGTAATATCTTACCATACTAGAAGCATATCAAGCTTGACTTTAAACTAGCCCACCCCTTTGATTCCATCCTCCTTTAAACATAAAAAAATTTAAAACTAATCATTATTATGATGTTTACAAATTATATTTGAATGAAAGTACAAAAATTATATTGTGATATCTTGAATTGTTAGTAGGAGCTTTTCTACCAAAGTTACACATACTCCTCTTAATATATACAAAATGAATGCTGACTATATGAAAAAAATGATAAGTTGTATGTGATGTAGATTGATCCTATAGTTCTACAATGCCCATATTTGAAAGCGCGGTTCAAGGATCCGATCTACATCGGCCAATTTTACTAGTTCATACCAGTCCAGTGAACAAGCGAAGCGAGTAGAACGAGCGGGAGCAGGAGGAGAAGGAGAATGAGAAGGGGAGAGGAAGGAGAGGAAGAGGGAAAAGAAGAGAAGCAGCAGTGGCGGATTCGAGCAGGTGGTAGCATACGCGAGCAGGCGGCGGCATATGCGTGTCCAGGTCTTCCTCTTCCTCTACTTTTTCCTTCTTCTTCCTCTTCTCTTCTTCTTCCTTTCTCGCTTCTTCCTTTCTCGCTGCTCCATTTGGTCTACTGGAATCCAATCTGGTTCCACCGGTATGTACTGGTCCAGCCGGTGACTAGTATAACCGATCAGACCGGAACTTGAAACCTTTTTTGAAAGTCTTCATTACTGATATGCTTAAGTCTACATGTATAGGAAACTAGTGAAGTTGACTATCTCTTGGGAAAGGAGAATGTGATTTTGTATTGTTAATAGAAGAGAGTGAGAAAAAGTTTGTGTTTAGGGAGAGGGAGTTGTCATGCTATCATATGCAAGAGGGAGAAGACTATGCAGGCATATATAATAGGGAGTACCTTACTACAATTCAAAACAAAGGCTCAAGTGACATGGGGGTAGGTAAGCTTGTGAATGGGGGTGAGTGTGGGTTGGATGCTAAACAAGTCATATGTATGTTATCCATGAAAGATGTCCACAAACAAAATTAGCTGATGTACTTTTTGAACTATTTATATAAGTTTATAAAAATAATTGAAATAGAAAAGTTTATATACCAAAATGATATCAGATGATAATTTCTATAATATACATATAATCAATCCCTTTTACATTTTATAATATCAGTTAGTCAACTGCATCCAAGATAGCAACACCATGAACGGTTTTGTCATTGCTTAAGTTTCAGTACAATTTTTGCTGGGATTTGTTTTCCAACCTCTGTTTTTAACCAATAATTTGATTAATGTGCTTAAAAATCTCACCAGTGTAACACAAAAATGAATAACTACAATATATGATGAAAATGAATTAGTAAAACCAAGTCAAAGTTATATAGGTGATGCCATTTTATCTCTTAGCTTTCCTTTTAAAAAGATAGATAGGGCACGACAATTTAAAAATATATAATAAAAAAAAATTCCTGTAATACCTGAGGTGTCGTTACAGGGCTGTTTGCACAACCTCGGCTGTTAAACACAACGACACGCCACCCTTTATTTCTAGCTCGAACAAGCATATGTCTCACGTATGTATCATCACTTCCGCCGGTTAGACCTGGCTGCGTTAAGCACAGGACAACTGCAATTAGCAACAATCACATTGTCGTGAAAGCGGCGATTCACGTTTGTGATTTAACATATGTTTGCTAAACTGGACTATATTTAAAGGAAAAAATAGTACGAACGGCCCTAATTATGCTTGTTGACGCATTATTCTTGTTATGTTTGGGGATGTCCGTCAACGTTAATCGAGTTACCTTCAATCATACACACCCCTTTCCCTTCTAGATGAAAACAAGAGAATGATTAATTTTTATCTCTACGCAGTCATTTTTGTAATTAGGCTTTAAGTCTCTTGAAATGAATTACCAGGGAACATTCTCCTTAATGCTCATCGAAAAAAAAAACACAGTTTTCTTAGCAGTGAAAGTGAACGTGAAGATCCTAACCAGGAGGATGAGGACGGGGGAATCAAGTGGCAGCAGCTGCTCATCACCGACCACCCAATCGAGTGCGATTGCCCCATCATCTCTGGTTCGCAGGCATTGACGGCGAAAAGGAACATCAGGCAGAGAACGGAAGAAGGCGGCGAAGATGGTCTCAACGTGACGATTCCACCCGACGATGGGAAAGGGCTTGTAGGGTCGCTGAAGGCTCGCGAACTGCGAAAGGATCGCGCGCTGATGGCCGATGATCTCTAAGGATGAATCGGGAGGCTGTTGGACTTGAAGATGGAGGGCATCCCTGCTGCCATTGGAGGAGGAAGAGGAGTAGGCAAAGGTCATGGAAGGAGGTGGGGAGCGGCGGGGGAGAGCACAACGACAGAGACAATGGATAGCGTGTGAGTTGGTCGCCATGGCTGTAGTGGTCGGCAGAGGAGCCAATCATTAAAAAGCGTCCAATGCCGTTGGATCAGAAAAGCGGACGGATCGATTTGCTGTTCCTCTTTTTTGCTTGTAAGTTTTTCTTTGGCGTGATAACTATTTATTTACAAGGAAAGCTCCACTAGTGTTAAGTGGAGTTTGTAGTTATTAATATGTTCTCATGTAGCCCTCACAAAATGGAATGTAAAACAAAAAAGAAACATATATTATATTTTTTAGTCAACAAGCATATAATTTGCTTGTTCACTCAACTTTATCATATAAACAAATGCTTTATTAAAAATTTCTCATTCCCATCTCTCCTTTGCTCTTCTGCTCATCTACTTTAGGAAAATGGTGCAACTTAGCAGTTATGAACATGTCCGCATTTAACTCTGACAAAATGGAATGTAAAAAAAAAAAAACGATATTTGTTAGTCAATAAGCATGTAGTTTGCTTGTTTATTCAACTTTATCATCTAACCAAATTCTCTATTAAACAAGAGGGATAATATTTAGAATTAGGTTTATTCATAATAAGCTAGTTATTTTGAGTTTGTAGTATTCTTTGCATGTTACAATAGCTTTTTCGCAATCATATGTTAGCTAGTAGTTATATTTATTGCACTTTCTTACACCTAATTTTTGAAAGAGACGGATGGTTTACAAGTTAGCGCAGAAGTAAGAATAAAAACTTGAGGAATAATTTTTAGAATTAGGTCGCCTGATTCTATCGTAAAAGATTATAACTATGATAAAAATCATAGCCCACTCGTAATATCATATTAGGTAGAAATCACGCCCACCCATAAAACTCATTGATGTACTATTTGGCTTTGCACAAAAAGATTATGGCTTGACAACAAGCATAGCTTGTGATGAACCCAAAAAACCCATAACATACTATTTTGAAGGTCGTACGATGGTTCCAACATCCAAGCCAGCCTCCTGATGGGTACATGAGAATGATCAACCCTTTTTTCAGCCTATACGAAGACCATTTACCACATGTGCTTGATTCCACAAGGTAAAAAAGAGCACTATCAAACTCGATACAATAATCAACTAGCAAATATGGCATAAGAGACCATTAACACCGTGACCAACCAATTAACAATCAGTCATTTTTGTTGCTTCATCATAGCTTGCCCAAAAATGAGATAAATGGCACCATTAGCCCAACAAAGGCCTAACCCAAGCGCCAGCCCAATCAAAACCTACATAGGGTGCGTTTGGGAGTGTACCGTAGGTTGAATAGTTGTAGGTTATAAAAGCAGCACTATTACTGTGCTGTAAGTATGATTGCGGTGTAGGTACTGTACATTGCTTTTAAAAAAGATAATATAAAATAATCGTGCCACGAACGTCGCCGCCAGCGTCCGCTTCCCTCGCGTCCAAGGAAGGTGGCGTCCGCCAGCGTCGCCGCCACGAACGTCGCCGCCAGCGTCTGCTCCGCACGGAAACGATCCTGCCACCGTCTGAAGGAAGGTGGCTGCGATGGGGAAGAGAGGGAAAGTGGAAGAGGTGACCGAAGTGGAAGAGGCGGGGAAGGAAGGTGGCTGCGATGGGGAAGAGAGGGACGGCGCTGGGTGGAGGCAGCGGGGGAGGTTGGAGGCGGAAGCGGAAGCGGCGAACGGGGCTGGAGGAGGATAGGTGGAAGCGGCTGGAGGAGACGAGGGCGGAGAGGTGGCTGGAGGAGGCGACGGCAGGGGCTGGAGGAGGAAGCGGCTGGAGGAGACGAGGGCGGAGAGGTGGCTGGAGGAGGCGACGGCAGGGGCTGGAGGAGGAAGCGGAAGCGGCGGAAGGGGCGACGGTGCAGGCTGGAGGCAGCGGCTGGAGGCAGCGGGGGAGAGGTGGAGGTTAGGGAAGCGAAGGGCTGTAGGCTGAGGCGGCCAAAGGGTTTCCCTCCTCACGGAACTGCACCCACGCGACCCACAGGGTCTCCCCTGTAGGCTGAGGCGGACGAAAAACAGCCGGTCGCTGTTGGTCAACATGGATAAGCAGCCATTAAGTACCCTCGGCGCCAAACGAAAACTGCTTGGTTGACCGACGCCCCACGCGACCGGGCGCTCCACCTACACTCCCAAACGCAGCCATAGTTTGCTTTAGCTATTAGCATCGTGTACTCTGTTTTTACTCCTTTTTTTGAGTTTGTGTTTCTCATTCTTGTTTCTTGTCCAAGTAACCTTCATATTCGTTTGAATGCCAAAGATATGAAGAAGTGTGTTGTTCTTCTTGGGCTCAAGGTTATAGGCACTAAGCTATTTGCTAGACCATCTGATCGCCCAAAATACGCACTTAAGAACAAAATTGGCTAGCTTGAGGTTAGTACGAGTTAGTTTCAATAGATTGGGTGTCACGCCCCGGCGGAAGCCGGCTATTTCTAGCTCAGGGTTCCCCAGGGAGTAACAATATTGATAGGAACCAGAGAACTACAATAATCACATAACCTTTATTTAATAAACAATCCAAATTTAATATCAACACAATATCTGAATACAACTATCCAAATTATCAACTGAATAAAATACGAAAGACAACTATCTTAACTCGGCTGGTATCTGCTATCTACTCTATCCCTCCCAGAAGCTAACTCTGTACCTGGAAGAGAAACAAAGGGAGTTAGCAGAAATGCTAAGTAGGAATCAACAAACATGGTGAGGGAATCAAATAACAGGATAACACAATAACTGAAACAATGATATACAAATAATATAGGAATGTCGTGCAAATTATCAAACTGGCCAACAGATCTCAATCAAGAGCCGCACTCATTTTCAGAGTGTTTCCACTGTTGCTCATGCAATGGAACGACTGTCCTAAACAGTCCGGTGAATGTTGCGTCCAACATCTGACATCCGTAGTATTGTCCGAGGACAACAGGCGGTGCCCTAACCGGTAACTCAGATAGTCTGATATAATCAGAACTATAACTCAGATAAACAGGCCACTGGAGAATAAATCATCCAGGTCAGAGGTCAATATAAATCACGACTTTGTCATCACAGATTTACAACGGTTCCATACATTTCAATATCTCAGATACACAATTGTTCAACCAGGCTCATAAGCCAATATATCAAGTATCTCAAAACAGATTTGTTAACCATTTATACAGAAGCAGAATATGACCAAATAAATAAGATAAATTGAGGTCAACAGGAATTCAGAAACAACTCAAGCAGATGAAGCAATTAGATATCAGTGTCAGTCAATTCTATCATATATGCATCATATATCTAATCAAAGGAATAAGTGACAAATCTTATAAGTTCTTGACACTGTGACAAAAGGAGTAGGGTAAGATTCCTACCTCAAACGATGTTATCTCTGAGTCCTTTTAAAAAGCCAATAATTGTTTATCACACGATGCAGGCTGATTATTGGATTAACCACTCTGTAACATGAATTTGTACATGAACTCTATCATTAAATATTCTAATTTGAAAACCAAAACTACCAACATGTATAACATAACCCTAAACCTAGAGAACCAGTCTCAGATCATATGAACCGAACCTAAAACCCACTGAACCGGACAGAGTTTCACTGAACCGATCAAATTCACCCTGAACCAAGTTAAACCGAGACTTCTAACTTCAATTACACAAAATATAAACCTCATCTAACGCTATACAGATAACCATTAGATAGGAAATTTAATTATCTTTCCAACGACTATTTGAACCGGCCCGGATTCGACCGAATTGGGGTCGAACCGGTCTAAATTCAATTACTGACCCAAACTGGAATTGACCCGCTCGGTCCGGTTCAAATCAATTTCAAAACAGCCGATGGTTTATTTCAAAATAAACCGAACCCAAAACTTAATTAAAAACTCGAACCGGCCGCCGCTGTGCCGCCCGACCTCCGCCGTGCAAGGCTGCCGGACTTTCGTCCGCAGCTTACTCCGGCGAGCTCCTGAGGGCGCGTTGAAGGGCCGTTCGCTGCCAAACTTCGCCAGAACACTTCTGATGATGAGGCGAGGATCCACGAACAACTGCGTCAAGGTTTCGACGCATGGTCGAACCACCCGAAACGACAGCAGGTATCGACGGTGGCGCCGCCGCCGTCGATACACAAAACATACCCAAACCCAAACGGAACTTCACTAAAACTTCACAGAAGCCTACATACCTTGCTACGACGATGTATCGTAGCCCAAAAGACAGAGATCGCCGTCGATGGAGGCGCTGAATGGTTGGAACACGAGGCGGCGCCGTTCGAACTCCGGCGACGAGTTTGAGCGCGATTTCTCCTTCCTGGCGGCGCTTCGAGGGGTGAAGATGCTCAAGGGTTCGAATCGAATCCACGAGAGCAGAAGCCCCAATATATCGAGGGAAAACGCGTTCCATACGGCGAGAACGCGGCGGCGACGAAATCGCCGAGATCCGCGGGGAAGACGACGAGTTCGCTCGTCGCCCTAATTTAAATCAAACATTGAATAAATAAAATCCTCAGCGTTTTAATATTAAAACGCGAGTTACCCCGATGGTTAGACGCCGAAGTTTACGAACGCGAGACGCGGGTTCGAATCCCCGCGGCCGCATTTTTCGACTTTCAATTAAATTTAAATCAAACACGAGTTAACTAGAAGAAGCATAGTTTAATATCAGAAATGAAATTTAACCTAGTGGTTAGGGTGCAGTGGAAACTTTCGCGCGTCGCGGGTTTGAGCCCCCGCGAGCGCAAAGTTAGTTTTTTTTTTATAAAACTTAATTATTTTTAACCCTTTTAAATTCCAAAAAATTCTCTAAAAATCATAAAAATTCCAAAATAAATTTCTAAAATTAAATTTATAAAATTCCAGGTTATAACATTGGGTGTTGTTGTTTTTGTCATTTTTGTAGTGTTGCTTAAATATTAGTCTGAACATGATATTTACATTGCTTTCAACCCAATTTTCTCTTTGCACATATTTTATTTCCCTTGTCTAAAGATGTTTTTCATAGTTTTATTGTTGCATTATCACCAAAATCCTAGAATTGAAACTAAGGACCATCCCTCCTATTACTTCCTCCGTGTCATTTAAGGAGCTGAAGAAATTATACAATAAGATTATGTTAGTGTGTATGCCCTGAAGACTAATTATATTATGTAAATTTATTCATTGAATAATAAAAGCAATTGTCGTTATTATTGATGTATATGCCCTAGGACCAATTGTTGGTCCGATATGTGTATTACATTCACATATAATATTTCATATATTCTGGTTTGTTGTTGTTGTGTATTTGGTATACCTGCATTATATGTATATTTGCATAAATAATATCCATAGAGATAGATTTTATCCGATCTCAAAATTTATCCCCAGTCGAGTGTCATAGTAGATAAGGGACAGCTATGATGCATGTGAGACTAGCATATGCACTAGTTGAGCACGAGTTGCTAATGCAAGCATGTGGGTATATCATGGTAGATACATTAGATCGACCCGCCTTGAGGATTCAACTTGGTGTCACAAGTTAATCTCATAGTGACAGAGATACACTTGTCCTTTGACTTGAGATCATTAATATCTTTATATAGTGAGTGGTGCACTTTAATACAACTTAACACTTCGCCGTAGTAGGAGAGTCATAACGGTTGTCATTGGGTGTATCATAAAGCCCTATGAGAGGTTCAATGACCTAAGGTAGGATTTGCCCCTTTCTTAAGTGAAAGCTTGATATCCATGGACCTCACATATAGATGCATGACTAAAAGTATATAATCATACCTAAGTGAAAGCATAATTTAGTCATAATTATTAGATTAGCATAAACAAATGTGACACACTTGTCCAATTTAGGTATCAGCCTGGCAAAGAGACTATAGTTGATGGAGTCATGAACATATTTGGGTGTGATCTAACGCCCATGGAAGACACTTGGGAAGACTCCCCAGGGTTCGACGATGCAACACCGAAGATTCCAGACCAGACTGGTGAGCCTGCCACCGAACACGGCCAAGCCGTGATGGAGAACATGGCCGTGACCGTTGAACACTGTCAGGCCATGATAGAGAACACAGTCGTGACACGGTCCACCCAAAACGCGAACGCGATCACTACAACTGGCACAACCGTGGCACCTACCGTGACGAGTTTGGCGGAATTCGGCCCCAGCCGTCACACCCGTGACAAGACGCACGGCCAGGCCGTGAACGATTCTATGGATTTCGGGCCATCTAATCACGCCCGTGACAAGACGCACGGCCAGGCTGTGAACGACTCTGTGGATTTCAGACCATCTGTTCACACCTGTGAACACAAGCATGGCCAGGCCGTGAACGACTCAACAGTGAAGATGGGTCCTTTTTTGCGTGAAGTTCGACGTTCGCAACGGTCTTCGCAGCCTCCTGGCCATTATGTGGGCATTGTGAGCCCCTCTTCAACTTCGGCGGACTCCATTCAACTAATTCCCATGGCACCCCTTCCCCGAGGACCACCTTAAGAACCACCGACGGACTGCTACCACAATCGGGTCCTCAACTCGACCCATGATACAGCCAACAACGTGCAGAATCAGTCCATAATCAGCAAGTTTTATTGTTTCATGGCGGCATGCTCAGAGATGGTTTAACGCGCCACTCGGACTGGACCACGGCCCGCGAAGAAGGCCCATGCACCAACCCCCTGAAGATTCGCTGTGAGAGTTATTAGTTGTTGCTTTTAGTTAGTTAGAGGGCATCTTGAGCCTCTTTTAGGAGGTTAAGGGTTGTTGGCTTCTCCAACAACCCTCATGTGTTGTGCATGTGTCTTCCCTCCCCTCTTGATCTATAAAAGAGGGATGAGGGCTTGTGTGTTTTCAGTTTTGCTGTAATAGTCACCTTCCTCGTGCAAGGCCTAGGTCTAGTGAGCTCCGAGGAACTCGCTTGTGAGTTCCCTCGTTCCCTTTCCTGTACTCACATTTTCCTTCAATAAAAAGGGTCGGAGTGTCTACGAAGTGCTTCAAGCACCGTCTTTTCAAATCACTTGCATTCCAAGTGTCTTCTGGCTTCCTCCCCAGCTCCGACAACCTTTGGTACACCCCGCACTTGGCGCCCCATCCCTTCCTCTTGTCTCGAACAGCGGACGCCCTTCCTTTTGCAGTCCCGTGACGGATCCCCGATTGTGTGCGCATGCAAAAGAAAATTGGCTCTACAAATCAGGTCAGTTATTGTGAGATTAGAATCAGGTTCTTTGGTTCCTGGTTCACTGGTATTGCTTAAGTCGCATCTTTGCGGCATTGGTTTTCCTGGGTTTCCCTCCGACGCATTTTCGCTTCCCTCGTCTCAAGACCCTCTCACGATTTTCACATCATCCTCTCCACCACCTTAGCATACAGAATTAAGGACAATCCCCTCCCACACATCCGTTGCATCAATAGTGCACATATGTTTTATTGCAATTTAAGAGATATCGATGATAACTCCATTCCGATGACTTGGGTAGTAGTGACATACTACTATATACCACTCACTACTTATGATGATATGAGGTCATCACTACCAACATCTGAGGAACCTATAGGGTCGTACATCTAGACACTCGAAATCTCGTATTAATTGAGTAACCTTAGATCAAATTAG
Organism: Costus lasius; assembly: GCA_027563935.2. Taxonomy (NCBI): domain Eukaryota; kingdom Viridiplantae; phylum Streptophyta; class Magnoliopsida; order Zingiberales; family Costaceae; genus Costus; species Costus lasius. Next base: position 52,461,395 of record CM050449.1, read on the forward strand.
TTGATGATTTCAATTTGTTTGAGAGTTTGATGTATTGTGGATACATTTGATGAGATGGAGAAATTCATATGGAGTTGGATTACATTTTGAGATCAGTTGACCTCTGGTTGACTAATGACTCAAAAGTCATAGTGAATTTTATATGCTTATATTATCTTTTTGATTCATATTTATGTATTTTTGCTTATTTTTAAATAAAATTTGGTCAATTTATTTGGAATCTACACCTTCTCTTGTTTTTTTAGGTAATATGCTTAAATTCGTGGATTTTGAATGATAATAAGGCCACAGCTGAAATTAGGATGAAATTTAGAGCGCAAGGGGCAAATTTAGAAAAAACTTACCATCACACCCCTGTGACGAAATGAAACTACAGGCGTCACATGTATGATTAGAAAATTTGGGGGAAAATCGCGACAGCTGATGACAATGAAATTTATAGTAAATTTCATGTCATTTCATATATATTTTTGTGTCAAATTCATAAACCTTTCCTTATTTTTATGTCTTTTTTATCAATTACAGCGAAATCTACACTCTTCTTGGTTTTTGATGATTTTCTAGCAAAAACGCATGATTTTCAGGCGTTTTCAAGCAATCCAGATGCATGAATGAATTCCCACCATCAAGAAAAGATAACATGTCAAATTTCATGAAGATTGGAGCTTCAGATCAAATTACGGTAGTGTTGTAATCTATATTACGGTATCGTATTTTGACGGCTACCGTAATATCAGAGCACTGCCGTAATTTGGAAATTTTTCATCCAGAAAAATTTTCGGAAATTATGGCACTACCGTAAAGATTTTTACGGGCAATAATTTGGAGCACCTTCTGAGCATAAACTTTGACTGAAAATACAGCACCACCGTAAGACTTTCTATGGCCCGTAATTTGGGTTGATTTTTCACCCGAGAGATTTGGGGAAAATACGGCACTGCTGTAAGGTATTTCACGGTACCGTAATTCCAAACAGAATTCCACCAGTGATATATGGAAACATACCAAAATGGGTTTATTGATAAATGTATCAAACCCTCAAAGATGTGAACCTTAAAGTTCATACATGAGATATATGTTGCTGATATACTCATTTCCAAATGGAAGAGACATAAATATCGATAAGCTCCACATAGAAGACCATATATGGAAGATACACATAGGAATGGTCAGGTAACCCAAAATCAGAAAGTTAGAGCTTGATTACCACGAACATTACATTCTTTATAAGATACCATTGGTATGATATTTGTGTCAAAACAAAGGTTTTCGAATCTAGTTTTCATGAAAACAAATTTGACTTGAAATGGAGCTCAATACATGAAGTTATGAGCTTTGAAGTAGCAAGAGGTCAGAATCAGAACAATGATATTTCCAGATTTAAAGGGTTAAGTTCAAAAATCCAGTATAATTTCATTTCGGATCCAAATCATGCAAATAAAGGCTCTAGGTGTAGGTTAAGCAGTCTACTTGATATACAAATGAAAATTTGGTAGCACTACTATCACAAAATCTGGACATATAGCTCACTCACTAGATAAAGGTCCAAAGAGCAAAAGTAGATTTTCTAGGTCGGGTTGGGCTGAGGAAACAAGGTCGATAACCTCTTCTAAAATACTCAATAGCCAAGCCACAAGAAAGATAATTAAGTCTTCTTTCCAATGAATCTAATTTCATACGATTTGGTTCAGGGAGTCTAAAGTTATGATCATTTGAATGAAGAAATGTCAGTTTTACTGTACATACGGATTCATAGTTATAATCACAACATTGATCATTCTTCCAAGGGTCGAATTTACCAAAAATAATATAAATCAGAGGCAACTTGAATTCACAAAAGAAAAAAAGATGGTTTCTCATAAATTTGAAGCAATAGGCAAAATATTACCAAAGAAAGAAGAAGAAACTTCCCTTAATTGAAGTTTTCTTCCTTTTCTCCTCTTCTTTTCCACTTGAACACCTCCACTCTTCTCTCCCTAAAGCCAAACGAAAAGTGCTAGTCAAGATTCATTTTTTTCCCGAATTTTTCTCATTTTCTCCCAAACTAGCATGAGGTGTCAACACATGGGGACAATGTTCTCATGCAAGCTATGAGGTGTCAACAATTGGTTATTTTCTTCACATGCAAGCAATGAGGCGGCATCACCTTATGAAGTCTCTCCTCTTCTCCCATAAGCTATGAACGAATACTTTCGTATGTTATTAGCTTTACCTCAACATTTAATAACAAATTCCCTATTAGCTTATTAGATGCTTATGGTTAAATTACCTTTTTGCCTATTTCTTTTCACATTATTCCCAATGTGTCTTTGTATGATTCTTCAGTTATAAGTTCAATACCATTATAAAAGGAACCTTAAATATCAAACTCAACTACAAATTTAACTTCACATTTCTATACAATCAAAAGAACTTGGTAAGTTTAGATCTTATGCATCATGGCACCACTTGTTTTCCACCACAAAATGATCATCTTTATAAATGGCAAAATGAAAGCATGGGTATCACAAGTATACTGATCAACATGCTGAAGGTGAGATTACTTTTCGCATGACCATTATTGAGAGAAGCCTTACACTCCGAGACATCAGATCTATATTCAGTTACCGAGAAGAGGGCATACACATGTACTAGTGGGTTTTATTGAGCATGTGTTTTGAAACCAGATCACCGCGGAATCCAGCTTTTCACCATCTTCAGCAAGAGCAACAAGCATCTCGAACCCCTGCATCAAATATGTGCACCGTGTTTTGGCTCATACAGTTTTCAGACAAGGAGATAGTGATGGTATGATACGTCAGTCCGAACTCTACTTTCTTTTGTGCATGCTTCATAGGTACCATGTAGATTTGGCTTTCTTTTTTATAAAGCACTTAGATAAAGTTGCTAGGGCAAAGAAGGGTGTTATTGTCATAGGAGGTTTTCTTACTCCTATAGTCCTCTCCTTGAATGTTGAGCCATATGGGATTGAAGTAGCTAGGGAGAATGCTAGGATTGACATTGAATCATGTGTTGCAATGAAAATGATTGTTAGAGAAGGAGACATCTATTACTTGATTCTCAGACCAGGTGCTCCCACCTTACCACTACCAAACACTGAGAAGACTTTGGTCCATAATTGAGCTAATTGGAAGCTTTCACCAAATGTTGTCACAACCACCACCCCCACACCATTGGATTCAATACCGCCACCACCCTCCTGAGGTGGCAGTGATGACCCTTTCGGCATGAATATGGATTCACCGCCATACCAAACTGCTAGATCATCATCACACTGAGCTGTATGTTCTTCACGTAGAGCTGCTAGAGATTAGAGAGGATGGTCTAGTGCCCAGGACCCTGCTTTTCAGGCCCTTTCTGTAGAGATGTACCGTATGGGTCACCTCATGGAGAAGATGCTTGATGTTGTCGGGCACATCCACGAAGATGTTGAGGAGCTAGGGACTTATATGGAAGAGATGGGAAACTTTCTCTATGACAGGTTTGGTTATGGAGATGGCAGTGAAGATGACGATGGTGGTGAAGATGGAGGAGATGGTCAGGACGATCCTATGGATGCTGCCCCAACTGAAGGGAACGAGGAGACAGATTCTGATGTGGACGATTAGAGCGTTGTGAGTATTCTCTTCTCCTATTTATGCTTTATTTATCTATATACCCTATTGATGATCCATATTTTTGTTGGGAAGGATGACTTAGTCATACTTCTTGTGTTTGTTGCCCGTCGATCCTCGATTTTATGTTTTGTATTCTGAAATTTTGGTTCGATTTGGTTGTACCATGATATTATGATACTTATTCTTGATGCTGTGATTTGGCACCATGTATAGGTGCATTTTGCATTGTATAATCCTGAATGATGTGTCTTACTCTTGACATATGCACTGTCTTTCTATGATGATACTTGTGGTTCTTGCTTTCTGTGGTATCTTGATATATTGCTGTGTTGATTTGCAGTGTGGTTTACTTTTGCGAAATAAATGTTGAGACAATGTGATTATTTTTTTGATGATGAATGTCAATGTCTGTGATTGGAGATAGACCCATTATTTTGAATTTATTTCTTCAATATATATCTACCGTGAGTTGATCCATGGACTGCATGAGCGGTCGGCTAAGTTGGTGATAAAAATCCTTCATTTTGCCTACTCGCGATGACAGGGCATCATTCGAACATAGGACAGACTCCTGGGAATCAGGGAACTGGGACATGGCTTGTGACCTTGTAGTCACCATGCACAAACAAGGAATGACTTAAAATGCAAATGCTGAAAGCGTGCAGAAATATGAAGATGCAACGGAGAGGGTTGCATCTATAGGTGGGTTAGTCTTTAGTTCCGTACTCTAGGGTTTTATGAGACGATGCTTGGAAAACGTGAGAGGGACTTGAGACGAGGAAAATAAAATCGCGTTGGAAATGAGCAACTAGAAAACTAGCGAGAAATAATACGGAAGATGGCGATGAATACATTTCAGAGCAACACGGAGGGTCTTGAGATGAGGGAAGTAAAATCGCGTCGGGAAATGAGCAACGAGAAAACCAGCGAGAAACAATACAGAAGACGGCGATGAATACGTTTCGAGGCAACACAGCGACGAAGAAACCAACAACACCCAACTATGCAAATGAAAACTCACAAACCTCTCTTAGCGAGCGATCTAAGCACAGCACAGCAACACGGGCAGCGGATTTAGCGGCGACTTAGCTCGCGCGCTTATGAACCTGCAATCACTCCAAAGCCAAGAAACCTCCACATCTCCGGCGTACGAATGCCCGTGGGTAAGGAAATCAAGCAAGAACAACACGATGAAAATCTGAAAACAGGCGAACCTAATGCATCGGCGGTGCGATTTACTTCCTTAAAATGAAAGACGATTACAACCGGAAGACGAGGAATCGAGGCCGAGCCAACGATCACACACCCTGCTCGTCACTCGAGCGTCGCCACAAACTTTTGAGTCAAGGCACCAACCTCACTCTCAAAGCACACCGTGAGCTAATCTATCACACAAGAAGAGCTAAGGAACAACTAAACTCTAGCTCCCTTTTATATAGCAAGGGAGGGAATATCACACCACACGCATTACTAGAGAATATCACACCACAAGTATGACTAGGGAATAACAAACCACAAGTGTGACTACCTACTCTAACTAACTAAAAGCAGTCAAGATGCTGCTGATGTAAGCATCTCATTTAAGCGGTCAAGATGCTGCTGATGTAAGCATCCGATGTAAGCAGTCAAGATACTGCTGATGTAAGCATCTCATGTAAGCATTAACTAACTACTACCAATTAAAGTAAATGAGGGAATCTGATGCTGGGCGCATGGGCTGAGCCTCCTAGGCTGCAACTGGGCCGTCAAACCATCTCGGAGCATGTGGCGATGAAACAGCAAAATTTGCTGATAGTGGACCGATTCATCACTATACTAGCTTGTTCTTGAGCCATGTTGGTCAACTGGTTGTGGTAGCGATCATTGACTGGGGCTTCAGGTGGCCGAGGTGCGAAGCACATGGGTCGTAACACCTCCGTGTGGGATGATAATGGGCTAATGGTACCCACGAATCAATCTGGTGGTTGACTAGAATGTTGTGATCGCCTTATCGTCATTGTGTCGAGCCCCTTTGAACTCTTTAGGGGAGGTGGAACCTTGTCTGGATAGAAGTCTATGGAATGGCCATGTTTCTCTGGTTCTGGAGCCATCGAGGAAGGTCCTCCTACATCACTGTTCCACATATATTTCTTCTTCTATTTCTCCATTAAGAAAAGCTGATTTGACATCCAATTGATAAATCTTCCATTTCTTTTGTGCTGCAAGTGCAATAAGAGCTCGTATTATATCATAATTAGCTACTGAAGCAAATGTCTCATTATAATCAATTCTTGGGATTTGAGAATACCCTTTTGCAACAAGTCGTGCTTTATATTTTTGGATTGAACTATCTGAATTAAGCTTTGTCTTATAGATCCACTTAACTTCAAAAATTTCTTTATTATGTGGCCTATTAGATAACTCCCATATTTTATTCTTTTTAATCATTTTGATTTTTCTTCCATTGCCTTGATTCATACTTTTTGCTTCGATGCCTCTTCAAATTTTTCTAGTATTAATGTGATGAAATTTGTAATTTCATAAATTTCTCTTAAGCTTCTGACTCGTCTTGGAGGAGTTTCTGATAATGATTCTTCTGTAATTGAATTAGAGCTCGAACTTGAGCTTGAGCTTGGGCTTGAATTTAATGTTTGACTTGTATGTTGACTTACAGGTTGTTGCTGCTGTACTAGAATAATTACAGAAATATCCGACACTTGTTTTTCTTTCTAATCCCATTGATGTCTCGTATTTACATTGTATTTTTACTATACTTTCTATGCATAATCTCTCATATTCTTATCATATTTTTACTTATTTCGACTTGAATCCTTTTGTTTGTTCGGAATCTTCACCTCCCTTCACTTTTGGCTTGTTTTAGGCAAAAACGACCAAATTTTGATAGAGTTAAATGAATCCAAGTACATAAATGAATTATACAAGTCAAGATGAAGCCGTCCATAAATTTTCATGGAATTCAAAGCTCATTTAAAAAATACAACACTGCTATATTTATTATTACAGCCCATAGTTCTAGAAAAAAAACTCTTTATTTAGGATTTAGAATATAACCCTCTATGTTTTCATGACTTAATTATTTGTTATCTTCTTATGAAGTAATTTATCTATGTTTGATTCAATTATTATTGTGCTTATTACGTGTTAATTACTGGCCATAATTTGCATGTTTTGAGACGTCACAAGAAGTATTGAGAGGTGAATTGCGACGTCGGATCTACAATTTTTGGACAAGTTAATTTGAACATAAGAGTAGTTCGAATCGGCTTGAGGGATCTCTTAGATTTATGAAAAACTCATTGGATCTATCCTGAGTTAATAACCACGAAAGTAGAGACTTAAGTCAAATATATACCGGATTGTACTACTGAGACGGGGCAATCTGTACATGCGGATAAATCTCCTTCAACGTAGTAAATCCTTTTTAAGATACTTTTAATTATAAAAAGTCATGAAATAAAGTATGGTGAACCCGAAGTCCTGAATTTTCATCAAATTGATTACACCAAAGTCTATTTTACTCCTTCTACAATTTAGTTAAGATAAAAAATCACTCTTTTTCCAAAATTGTCTAACTAGCAATCTTAAGTAGAGTCAGTATTTGGTCATTGGTCCCTGTGGGATCAATATTTTTATTACTTCAATTTGTCCGTGCATTTGCAGAACACATCACCCATGAATCCTTTTCATTGAATATCACATCTCTACTAATAATAAGCTTTTTTGTATGAATATTATAAAGCCTATAGCCTTTTGTATTAGAATCATAACCGATAAATATACAATTTTCACTTTTATCATCCCATTTTGATCTTTTGTCATCAAGGATGTGAGCAAAGCAAATTGAGCTAAATACTTTAAAATAACTTACTGTTGGTTTATGGCCGCTCGAAGCTTCAATAGGAGTCTTATTCTGAACAGCTTTTGTTGGTCACCGATTCAAAATATAAACTATAGTATTATCTACTTCTGCCCAAAAGAAATTATGAAGACTTTTATCTTTAATCATGGCTCTAGCCATCTCTACTATAGTTCTGTTCTTCCCTTTGGTAACTCCATTCTGTTGAGGAGTATATGCTACAATTAGTTGATGATGAATACCTTCATCTTGGGAGAATTTATCAAAATATCTTAATGTATATTCTCCTCCTCTATCACTTCTTAAGATTTTAATAGAAAACCCACTTTGTTTTTTTTGCAGAAGCTTTAAATTTCTTGAAGTCTTCAAAAGCTTATGATTTTTTAGATAAGAAATATACCCAAGTTATTCTAGTAAAATCATTAATAAAAGTAATAAAATACCTCTTGTTGCTTAGAGAAAGAGTTTGCATTCTCCCATATATATGAGTATGAACAATCTCAAGTGGTGTCCTTGCTCTTCTAGCTTGATCTAAAAAAGAGGCCAGAAAATGCATTCCCATAATACAGTCTTCACAAGTATCAATAACCTTAGAAATATCTAGAAGACCATATACTAGTTCTTTTTGCTTTAATACTTCGTGGTCTCTAAAATTTAAATGACAATACCTTTTATTCCATAGCTAAGAATTTTCCATTGAAGCCTCTGTTCTCATAGTAAGATAAGGAGGTATCTGGAGTTTTAAAGGAAAATTCCTATTTCCCTTCATATATATTTTGGTAATCAACTGATATTTATTATTAAATATTAAGCAAGCTCCTTTTGCAAAATGAACATTATATTCATGTTCTACTAATTGTCCAACACTTAATAGATTTTGAGATAAATTAGGTACTAATAAAACATCTTTAATATATTTTACTCCTTTATGAGTTTGAAGTGCTATGATACCTTTACCTTTTACTTCGGCTATTGCCCCATTTCCCATACGAACTTTAGACTATGTTGAAGTATCGATATTTTAAAAAATATTTTTATTTCCTGATATATGATTACTATAACCACTATCTAAATACCAAATATTGCTATCCTCATTAGAACTGAAAAACATGCATAGAATATTTTATCTTCTTCGTTACTACTAAAATGTCCCTGATTATTCTTATATATGCAATTATATGTATTATGACCAAATTTCTTATAGGTATTGCATTGGGGCTTTCCTTTCCACCAATAATTATTAGTAGAATAATTATTCTTTTTGCAAATAGAACATGAAGCTTTTGAGAAAAAATTCATACCTTTATTAAAATTCTTTTCTCCAGATTTGTTACTTGATGCTGGTCCTCCTCCTTTTCTGATTTCCTTCTTTTGAGAGTTTTCTGCACTGCTCTTATTATTTTTGAGACCTGAAACTTAATTTGGACTGGAAAGTACTTTCAATAGATAAATTAGAATGCCTTAATTTTCTTTGCTCATGAGATAATAAGGAACCCATTAATTCTTGTACGGATAATTTTATAATATCTTTAGATTTCTCTATAGTAGCAACAATATAATCATATTTTTCTAGAAGACTAATCATAATTTTTTCTACTATTCTCTGATCAGAAATATTTTCTCCAAGTGCTCGCATATGATTAACTATTTCCATTATTTCACCAAAAAAATCCTTCATTTGATCTCCATTCATTTTTAACATTTTTAATTTCCTTTTAAAAGATTAAAATTTAATACTGCATGCCTTGTTATCTCCTTCAAATTCTTGTTGTAAAATCTCTCATGCGTCCTTGGATGTTTTTACCGCCATAATCCTCAAAAAAATATTTTCAGCCACAGTTTGCTGAATAATACACAATGCATGGGCATCCTTCATGCGTTCTCTTTTTCCTCCATGGACAGAGAGTTTGCATCTTCATAGGCTTTCATAACCTTCCATTACAATAGATCATAATCCTTGTGATTGAAGAATAGTTCTCATCTTGATTTTCCGAAAGTCATAATTTTCTTCTGTAAAATTTTTGACTGAAATCTAAAAATCATAAAGATTAGACTGCATGAATCCACTTATGCTAGCCATTGTTGATACCATTATTAGAGTTTGACAAGGGTAACGGGGAGGAGAGGAGAAGACACGCGTAGTGGGAAAGAGAGAAGGAGATTGGATTTAGTGGGGTGAAGAAATGGAAGCAAATGAAAAGAAACGTAGAAGCTTAATTGCTTGTACTTTATAAGAGAGGACCCATGGTCCATATACAGATACTACAACCGACATACTAAGTCGGTTTAGAGATTTCTACAAATTTCTACCCATGTTAACCTCGGTTGGCTTGTTTTTAGAAATTGTTTCTAGTAGCTTCCATCATCTGACTTTCTCGGTGAAAATTCGTTACATGCAAACAATGTATGTACGTAAATCTAGCCAAACCATTAATTAAACCTCTGCGCATTTATACAATAACAATTAATGTATCAAACTTCGTTCCCAAAATTTAGCCACATAACATAGGAGTCTACAAATTCCAAATGAACTCTTACGATGTGTTTAAAAAGGTAGATGGAAAATGAAATGAGAAGGAAAATAAAAACAAAATTTTTTTTATTGTTTAAAAGGACAGATGAAAAATAGGAAAAAAAATACTGTACTAAAAATTAAAAAAGTAATGCACATTTTTCTCCTATCCTGTGTTCCGTTAGATTCGGACAGAAAATCTACTGTAGCTATTAGAGCTATAGTAAATACTGTAGCAATTTTTTTGCTATTTTTCTTCCTCTTCTTTCCTTCTTCGATTTCCTCCTCTTTCACTTCCCATCTCACCTTTGAAACACAGTCTTAAGCGATATGAAAATAATATATATATATAAATATATATGTTTACTCTATTAAGGAAAAAGCTTCATTCGATTTCCTCTTTCACTTCCCATCTCACCTTTGAAACACAGTCTTAAGCGATATGAAAATAATATATATATAAATATATATGTTTACTCTATTAAGGAAAAAGCTTCATCCAATGATCCAAACAGGGAGATAGATAAAATAGGGATACTGAGGAAGTTCGGTTCGGGGCACTGCTTCGGATCTAGCTGTTTCTCCCGGAACCACATGTGCACAATGAAATCAACGGTGAGATTTGGTGTGCGATGCCGACAAAATCAAACCACATGAGAAACAGAGAACTAATCGACAACTAACCAGATAACCCAAGAAAAGTAACAGATCTCGGCAAACAAGAAACCAAATAAGTGAAAATCAAGAGAAAAGGGGAGGAAGAACTTACCGGATCTAAGGAGGCGCTCCCTGTTCGTGTTCCCCGATCAGAAGAGATTTCTGCGCATGATTCCAGCTGTGGAGGTTGCAAACCGAGCCGAAAAGATTGCTGTCCGATTGAAAAGATCTAACCCCGAAAAGTAAAGCCGAGTGAGCATTGATTTCAGAAAGGGAATTGATCGGTAATATATAGAAAAATCAAGGTAAAGGGTGAGATCTTACCGAATAGATTGAGAGAAAGGAATTGCTGGATTAACGAAAAAATTCAAAATTCATCAAAATATGATCAACAGGGAAGCCGGCGACAGCAGCGCTTTAATCAAAGAAAAAGAATGGTTGCTTTTCCCACCGGCAATTGAGCGAAGGATAGTCAGAGAAGAAGATCACGCAAAATCACCGAGGCGAGACGATCGCTGTAAATAATGCAGAGAGAACTCGTCACCGGAAGAAATAATCAAGGATGGAGAGTGGGAGAAATCCGAGACAGGGAGATAGGACTAAATAGTAAATACAATATTTCTACTATACGGAGAATTGGAGGGAAAAATTTTTGAATTGATTTCCGCCTCCCATAGTTTGGGACATGCTAATTATTATCAGTGTTGTTCTCCAAGAATCCGATATCAGTCTCTCTTAAAAATATCGTTGTGTAAGGCTTTTATCCTTACAGCTTAATTAATTTAAAATTAACTTTATTGACGAATTGGAAGAAAAAGTTTCTTAATCACGTTAGCTAAAGCCAGCAAAAAATTAGTCTCATTCACTAATATGATTCAAGTTGACATCAAATTAGACAAATACAGTTCAGTGTAATTGTTTTTCAATTATAATTGCGCCATAGTTGAATAGAATCGAATTAGGATCGTAATCGGATTGATGCATGCAATATATTTACAATATACATATCATCTATTATATGTATACTATCATATTATTTACAATATATTTTAGTATATAAAAAGCCCGATATATTATAATACATCAAAGTTATTTTAGTATAAATTGTATATTAACACTTATCATTATTATTACTTGAAGCTACAAGCGACATTCTTTTCATTAATTATTTGGCCAGTCAAATTCGCCGTCTCATACTGTATTTTTTTTTTTATAATGTAATTAGCTAGCGCAACTCTTAATAACGTGAAGGATTATTGACCAAAAACAAAAATGCATTCTTGGATATATATATAATAATACATACACAGTTTATTGTGGAGTACATGAATTATGAGATACAGTCTCCCCATGATATCAGGGAGCAAGCACTAATTGTCCAAGGAATTAAATCTAAAGCGATTCATTAATTAGAAAAAGGTGGTCAAGATTGATGGTCAATGGAGCGCCAGTAGCAATAGCGGTTGCTCTACTCGCCGACGCAACGATCAAGGATGACGGCTCTCTCGACAGCTTCCTTGAAGCCCTCCTCGTCCCAATCACCTGCCTGTTGCATCACCAACTTGAGCTACTTTTAAATATAATGTAGATTTGTAGAATCCAGCTAGATGTTGTGATGGATAGATTTCATATATATATATATATATATGTGTTCTGTAGCAATTCGTAGGAAACTTCCTGGAAAAAACATACATATACTAATATATTTAAGGAATTACTTCTGGCGTGCTGCATTCAGATTAGTTCCAATTAGCAATTATTATTCAATATATAATATATGCACCAACCAATTACAAAACTAAATTAGATGCATACATATACAAAATACTATAATTACCTCTACTTGAAGCCTGAGGTTAATCACGCTTCCAAATTGTCGTGGCTGTGGTCTCGCGGCGGCGTGAATTGATACCAGCGCTATGTCTTTCATCGCTTTGATGCATTCTAGTAGACGGACAACCAAATCCATTGTGCCGCATTCTTCCATTGCAATTACCTTGAGCTTTATATGTTTGGCCATAGTTGACGACGTAGGTGTGGAAAGCCCACTGATCGCCTCTACTTGCACTCTCTCACTTGACTCTCTTACTGGATCGGCGTCATCTTCAGGTTGAAATAGCTGCATTTGTAGCATTCGGTTCCTCTCCTCGAGCTGTTTGACTTGAGATCTCAGTGATTTCAAGTAATTCCTTGCGTTCACGAGCACCGACACCTTGTCCTTCTGGTGTGAAATGTGGAAAGATATGAAATGATTGATGTTTTGGAGCAGGAGAATATTAATTAATTAACTGACCTTAAAACCGGGTGGGAGTAGGACCCTGAGGGCGTGAAAGTGTTCGTTAAGCTTCTTCCTGCGTCTTCGCTCGGCTACCACATGGTTCAACTGGTTGTTGCTGGGGTCGTACTCATGCGCTTGAGCAAACAATTCCATATTCGCCATGCTTCTTATTCCTCTCAAAATATCGATCCCCTTCTTGATCATTCTCTGGCCCGCGGACGAGCTGAGCGCCTGCTCACCCTCCAAATTGGGGGCGAGATTAGTTTGATGGACGTAAGGCTTGAATGAGCCGCCTGTAGCTGGAACACGTACTAATCCGTACATGGATGCTGCTGCAAGCATTGTCATCGTCACCGCTTGATCGACGTCGTCCGGAAACTGGCGTGGATCGTCTGCACCTGGGAGAAAAAAGGAATCCATGTTGTGGCATGGATCAATGACTAGCAACTCGCTAAGCGGTTTATCGGATCCATCCATAAACAGTAAGCAAATATAAATAAATGCACATAAACTTCGTCCTAATAATAATAATAAATTATTTGTGAGAGAGAGACAGAGAGAGCAAAAGTGAATTATTAAGGGGAAGATGGAGGCATATGGTGTTGATGCAGTACGATTGTCTGGATTAATGAATCAAGAACGCTATAAAGGGGGCAGGAGCAGGAGCAGGAAGAAGAAGAAGATTTTAAGCAGGGGACTTGCGCAGCCACACGATGGAGTCTGCGGAAGATAATTTTTTCTCGTTCAAAGTCTTCATTCGGTGGCCGGTTGCTTTTACACTAGACAATCCAAGTTTCTCTCCAGCACACGTAGGTTGAGCATTAAGTAAAAATTAAAAAATTAAAAATTAATTTATCGAAAATTGATTTACTGAAATCGAAAAATTTATTATCGAAATTGATACTGAACTTGATATTTACCGATTAAAAAATATTAAATTATTATATAATTAATTTATTAAAAAAATTTATTAAAATATTACCTAATTAAAATACCGATCGGTAAATCGATAAATTACCGATAAAAAATTAAAAATTAATAAATAAAAATTTATTTTTTATATATTAATATTTATATCGGTAAATTGGTAAATTACAGAACCGAAAATTCATTTACCGAACCGAAAATCGAAAACCTAATTACCTAAATATTATTACCGAACTGAAAACCGAAACCGAATTTATCAAACTGATTTACCGATTTACCGATCGGTAAATCAATAAATTCGATTTTTACCGAATTATGCTCACCCCTACGCACACGCACCACAAACAAAAAAAAACAAGCACAAGGCGCCTATAAATTTTGTAAAAAATTATTTTCTAATGTACTGTAGACTGTATGACTACGTGAGTCAAGACAACATAGCAGAGAATACGATTGACTGCGAAAGATGGTATAATTTATTTTGACTCAAATATATATCCGACGCTGGCCGAAATTTTTATTTTTTTTATTTTTTACATTTAGTCTCCTAGTATTTTGTTAATTCACCTTCGCTGTACTTGGGCGGTGGGTTGGGCTATTTGGGATTCAAAAATTTTAGCAATTATAGAAGGATAAAAGTTATATACGGTGTCACCATATCATCATCTACTGTCTAAATCATATTTGAGATCCGTATTTTTCACCTATTTTTAAATAATTTAGAAGATGTGGACGGTGGATGGCCACCGTGCGGTGCCTCCATATAACATTTATTCACTGTGGAATTGACCCAGCAGAGTAAGCTGAACATGTAACATGTGCTGCCATGGAAAGGTGACTCCACGCATGATCCAACGATATATCTGTAACAATTAACTTAAATATTTTAATTATCAAAACATAAAGAGTGTGTACATATTAAAATAATATAATACTATTATTCTATTGGCTATTGGCAACAATTAAAAAAAAAAAAAATTTGTTGCTGACGAATTTAAAATGAACTTCCATTTATTTTATTTGTACCCAAATAGGATATTGGCTTCAACTTTGTCCTTTGAGTAGGCACATTTGCGAAATGAATTTATGGTAATAGTAATATGCAAGCATAAGGCGCTGTTCCTAGGAGAGCTGGATGGAAGAGAGAAAGGTATGAAAAGAAAGGGAAATTAGGGCACATGTGTAGCACATGAAAAATAAAAAAAAAATCAATTTATTGCACGTGGAGCTTGTTGCCAAGCTCGCCATCACCTCTCCTCGCCAGATGGAGGAGAGATCGCTGGGAGCAGAGAGTAAGTAGATGGGCGGGTGGGCGAGCGCAGCGGTAGAGGACATCGTCGGCGTGCATTGCAGTGATCGTCGGATCCTAGTAGGAGCAGCAGACGTTGTCGTCGGAGGGCAGTAGGCATCGGGGGAAGGGAGGTGCAGGTGGACGGCGAGTGGGGGGGGGGGGGCAACGAGAATAGCGGGAGCAGAGTGGCGAGGCGAGTATGTCGGCTGGAGCAGGTGCAGGGGGGCGATGCAGGCATAGGCGCCAATGACGAGGGAGAGGGAAGGATGAAGGGAAAGGCCGACAATGAGGAGAGGGAAGGACGAGCGGCAGGGTGAAAATGCGTGAGAGCGTGATGACACCAAAATATATAGTAATTTTTGTGCCATTTCATGAGTGTTTTTGTGTCATATTCATAGACTTTGCTTATTTTTATGCCTTTTTTAATCAATATTTACGGAATCTACACTCTTTTCTGTTTTTTGATAATTTTCAGGAAAAAAATGCATGATTTTCAGTTGATTTCAAGCAATCCAGATGCATGAATGAATTCACCATATCAATAGGAGATCACACGTCAAATTTTAGAAGAATCAGAGCTTCAGAGCGAATTACGGCACCCCCACTATGGAATTTACAGTACCGTAATTGGACTGCATTCCCAGATCGAAATTACGGCACTACCGTAAACATATTTACGGTGCCGTAATTTGGAGTTTTCCAGAACAGAGAAATTTGAGAGAACTTCTGGGATGTTGTCTTCTCCTCCAGGCGAAGCTTCATATCTACCCTAGGGATAGATTCCTTATGCAAAATCATAAATCCAAGTAACCAATATTTTTAAGCGTGATTAAGATCGTCAACGTGGTGGAAACCATAGCCCTGATATCTCTCTCATATTTATTCTCTACCGGCGTAGCTTTGATTTCTTATTTTCAATTTAAGTTCTCAAAACCACGTTTTGTTGCTGATTCCACAACAGAAGTCCAAGCACATACAGAGACTTGGTGTTGGAAAACCACATGCAGTGGTGTGGAAAAGTTTCAAACAATCTATTGTTGCTGATTCCACAACAGAAGCCGAGTATGTTGCAGCCTCAGAAGCATCCAAGGAGGCAGTGTGGATTCATAAGTTCATTCAGGAACTTGGTGTTGTTCCTTCGAGTGCAGATCCTTTGGTTATCTTCTGTGATAACACTGGAGCAATAGCAAAGGCAAAGGAACCACGGTCGCACCAGAAGTCCAAGCACATACAAAGACGGTTTCACTTGATCCGGGAGATCATTGATCGTGGCGAGATCAAAGTCTGCAAGGTTCATACAGATGACAATCTGGCTGACCCGCTTACAAAGCCTCTGGCGCAGCAGAAGCATGAGAAGCACTGTAATAATATGGGTTTGAGATTTCTCAACCATTAGATTAAGTGCAAGTGGGAGATTGTTGGGGTATGCCCTTAAGGCTAATGTTTGAGGCCTTGGGATTGTATCAGTATCATGTATAAACTTCATGTTTATAAAGGCAATGGTTGTTATTCAGGTTGTTACATTATCTGCTGCAATATGTATACTTCTGAATAATGTCTCAATGCTGTTCAGCTTGGCTGACATGCAGTTTTGTCCTTAGTCGAGATATCTTGGTGAACATGAGACAGCCTTGATATGATTGAGACTAATATGTGTTCTAATCTTATAGGATGCTTCGAGCATGGAATAAGATGTAGACTCATGGGTACATTGGATGTACTGGACAGACCCTACTAGGTTATTCAATTGCTTGTCACAATGTGAATAATCCTTGTATGCAAACAAGTGGCATATTTCCTCTGACTTGAGATCACTTGTGTTTCTAAATGATGATTGGCATTGTTTTGAGGTAGTTCAATATCATTTGAAACATAATGGTTATAGATTATCTTGGATAATGAGCATGAGTCATGTTAGGGCACTAGTGATAGATATAGGATTGCCGTCTCCTAGTTTGGAGTGTGATGTTCTAATGGGGCCCCTCCTGGATGAGATGATTGAGAAAGTGTATGGCCATACCCAGGTGACTATGTTCATCTGATCTAATCATTCTCATCATATTGGATCTACAGGCTTGACACGCTTGTCCAATAAGAACATCCAGTGGCAAAGGAAACTTGTATGCCTAGTGAAATGGATTCACACTTGTGCTGTGGTTTGGGTGTAGTCTTGGAAGACTCTTTCCTTTATATCGGGAGACAGTGATGTGTTGCTAGATACCCCTCACTGATCGTGATGACGTAAGTTATCGTTACCGACATTTAAAGGAAACCCTTAGGGTCGCACAATTTGATGATATGGCTTACTTAAGTCAGATCGTGTGGACTGAATTGTTTTGGTTCAGTTTAAAGAGATTTAATCTCTGATTGTAAGTGAGATCTGGTCTGATCATGTTTGATTGATTAGGGCTTGAGATTGGTAAGCTTCGATCGAGAGAATTGATGCTAGATCGGTGAGATCAAGAGCATCAAGAGATGAACGGTTGGATCTTAAACCTTTAGGGTTTATTGTGATCTGGACCAGATGCTTGGGTTTATTTGGTCTTTGAACCAAACCAAAATGAACCGGCTCATTATGTGAGCACATGGTTCAATGGGAAGAGGAAAATGCGATTGGGGTAAACCCATGGTCGCATGAAGAGGTGGCTTGCTATTTTTAGAAGCCATGATCTCAAGTTGAGACCACGCCTCACGTTTGAGGGATATGCCTCTATTCTCGCCTCTCCTCTCCTCTCGTCAAGGGACTTGCTCTCTCGTGTGGTGAAGAAAGCTCACGCCAAGGAGGAGAAAGTTTACGCCAAGCAAGAATCGATCTCATCCCCCTTTCACACGAAAAGGACACTTGGAGAACCTTGCTAGCACAAGGAACGCCAAGGAGGAAGCGATCTCATTTGTGTGCGTCTACTTTGGAGGAGAGCGGCATCACTCTCTGCTTCCAAGTCGCCATCCAAGAAATGGCATTGGTAAGAATCTTTGCATTCTATACAAGTTGATCATATGTCATATTAGCGATCCTAGGAAACCCTAGATTCCGCCTTGCATAGATTTATATCTGCATGCATAGGGTTTCGCCCCGCCCCCCCTCTGGGGACTTTCAATTGGTATCAGAGCCATTGGTTGATGTATGAATCATATGATTGCTTTGTGATCCATGTTTACGCTGATGCATAGATCTAAGGTTTATTACATGCGAATGTTCATGATAGTTTTCTCATCATGCGAAAATACTAGATGAATGTATTTTACTTGTGGCGCATGTATTTAGTATGCTTATGTAGGCGCATGTTGTAGTTTTTCTTCAAAACTTGTTAACTTGCGTGCCTCACTTAGATCTATAAGCGCCTACTGTAAAACCTTAGACGGGTTATTAGGGTTGAAGTCATCATCCAGTCCAGACCCAACAAGTCTGATCAGACCATCTGACAGCCTACATGGGTCGACCAGATGGCACCTATGCGCAAGCACGAGGTGGCTATAGGTCGACTGCATACAGGCGTGTAGCGATGTCTGGTTGAGACAACCAGTGAACGCGCATGAGTTGGGCTCGGGGTCACACCCGCTTGCCTGAACTCATGAGGGTCGTTCAGCCCAATTGCATGCATTGTTGACCACCGGGTCAACTCAAGTCAGTTAGGACTTGGTGCATGCAAGGGCAGTGGGTCTGACTAGATCTGATGAGTGGATCCCTATTAATGGATCATTGTAAGGTAGTAGGGCACATAAGGAAAATAAAATTAATGCCAATGGGTTTTTGAAAATTTTATTTTCTTATTATTGGTTCACATGTTGATTGTATACCATGTTTGGTGTCTATTTAATCTTATGTGGGCTGCCCAATTTAATGTGTGCTGTGCTGGGGCCTGCGAGCCTAGATGTTAAAATGTAAATTATTTATTGTGATCTGCGCATCATATTTTATTTAATTTATAAAGTATAATTGACCTGCGTGTCAATCATGTCTAGATAGATTGAAATGTAATTTTAATCAGACATGAGCACAGAGCACACATGGCAGAGGCGCATGCAGCAGTGGCTTCACCAGTGGGAGGTCTAGGGTTCGACTCTGGGACAGGCGCATTTACCTGGTGGGCGCACCTGAGCTGCAATGGGCGCTTGGGCCCTGGGTTGGGCCAGATGAGATGCAAAAGACTCATCAAGAGCTCAAGTGAAGACTTAAGTTAAATTAAGGTCTTACTTAGGCTTAATGGGCTTTTACCACATAAGATCAGCATGCTTTCTATTTATTGTTTATATAATTAGAATTGCATGATTTAATCTTCTGCTATCACCATAGGGTTTGCATGATAGTTAAGAAGGGATTTATCGCTTCTCGTTGCTCAGCATAGCACGTGGTGGTCCAGGGAGTAGGTCGGGTCAGCTTGACCATGTAGGCTACATATGTGGCGCATATGGTAGCTATATGGAGGCAGCCATCTATGGGATCAGAGACTGTGTTGTACCAACTCAGTTGGCACAGTCTGCTGGATTGCCCAGATGAAGGGGAATCGCACGGGTTGGCGATTGGCAGGGATTGCCTACCAGAGATTAGTGCTTGTACTCTCTGTGCATCTTATCTCGCCTGAGCGGGACGCGGAGACCAAGTATGAAATCTGGATCCCATCTCACTAAAAGAGTTTTACTCTTTCGAGCTGTTTTGCTGGATTTTTCAGCCAGATAAAATAGTGAGAAAAGAATCATTCTTAAGTCCTGAATTGATTCTCACATTGATACTGACCTTGCTGTTCTTGCATTGTTGTAGATTACTACAGCAACGAACACCACGAATTTCAATGTGCGATCCCTACTGGAAAGGGAGAAGTTTGCTGGACCAAACTTCTCAGACTGGTACAGACACCTTAAGATTGTTCTTAAGGCAGAGAGGAAGCTGTATGTCCTCGAGACGGCTATACCGCCTCAACCCGCTGTGAACGCCGCAAGGGCGGTTCGGGATGCCTATGAGAAGCATGTCAATGATAGCATTGATGTCGCTTGCCTGATGCTTGCGTCTATGACGCCAGAGCTGCAGCGTCAGCATGAGGATCTATCTGCTATACAAATTATAGCAAACCTCAAGCTGCTGTATGCTGCACAGGCTAGGACTGAACATTACAATTTGACTAAGCTTTTCTTTCAGAGAAAACTGGCTGAAGGAAGTCCAGTGGGAGCTCACGTACTCAAGATGATTGGGTACAAGGAGGCTCTAGAGAAACTGGGACATACCATCAATCAGGAGCTTGCTGTAGACATTATCCTGCAGTCTCTTCCGGCTACTTTTGATCCGTTCATCATTAATTTTAATATGAACAAGATCGACTGTACCCCGGCAGAGTTACTGAACATGCTCTTGACTACAGAGTTGACTCTAAAGGGAAAGCCTTCATCCTCTGTCTTGATTGTTCCTTCAAGGAACAAGAAGAAAGGGAAGAAGGGCAAAGCCCCTGTCAAGAACTACAACAAGGCTCTGAAACAAAAAGTTAAGCGGTCGAAGGAATACAGATGTTTCCACTGTGGCCAGCTGGGTCACTGGAAAAAGGACTGTAAAGCGCTCCAAGGAGACAAGAAGGGAAGTTTCGCTTCTGGCTCAGGTATTTTTGTGACTGAGGTCATGGTTTCTTCTTCCATATTATGGGTGTTGGACACTGCATGTGGAGTTCACATTTGTTCAAATGTACAGGAACTCAAGAGAAGAAGACAGGTGGGACAGCATGAGGTGGACCTACGAGTTGGAAACGGGGCACGGGTTGCTGCTGTTGCTGTAGGAATTTATTATATCTCATTACCATTTGGGCTTGTATTGGAACTGGACAATTGTTAATTTGTACCAAGCATTACGAAAAATATTATCTCTATTCCTGCTCTTGTCAGGAAAGGGTTTTCCTTTGAATGCAATATTTCAAAGTGTGTTATTTCATATGATAATATTGTTTATGCTACTGGGTCAATTAACAATGGATTATTCATGTTGGACATGGAATGTTCTATACAGCAAATTGATATTAAGAAAGCCAAGTATGATGATAGCACCTTGCTATGGCATAGTCGTTTAGGCCATATTAACAAGAAGCGCATTAAGCGGTTGCATGATCATGGACTGCTGGGATCATTCTCCTATGAGGAGATTGATACATGCAAAGCTTGTTTAATGGGTAAAATGACGAAGTCTCCTTTTCCTAAGAAAGGTCAAAGGGCTTCAGGTTTACTTGACCTTATACACAGTGATGTGTGTGGGCCTTTTAGTAAACATGCCAGAGGTGGCTATCTATACTTCATTACCTTTACTGATGATTTCAGTAGATATGGGTATGTCTATCTAATGAGACATAAAAGTGAATCTTTTGACAAGTTCAAAGAGTTCAAGAATGAAGTACAGAATCAGCTAGGCCGAAATATCAAGGCACTTCGTTCAGATCGAGGTGGTGAATACTTGAGTCATGAGTTTACTGACTATCTGAAGGAGTGTGGGATTATCTCACAGCTCACTCCGCCAGGAACACCGCAATGGAATGGTGTGTCCGAAAGGAAGAACAGAACCTTACTGGATATGGTTCGTTCTATGATGAGTCAGGCTACTCTACCTTACTCCTTTTGGGGATTTGCACTGGAAACAGCTGCAAAGGTACTAAACCGAGTGCCATCCAAGGCAGTTTCAAAGACGCCATATGAGTTATGGTATGGGAAACAGCCAAGCTTTACATTTATCAAGATCTGGGGTTGCGAGGCTTATGTCAAAAAGCTCGCCTCTGGGAAACTGGAAAGCAGATCTGAGAAATGTATCTTTGTCGGTTACCCTAAGGAAACTAAGGGTTATTATTTCTACGATCCCAAAGAGAACAAAGTTTTTGTTGCTCGGACGGCTATTTTTCTTGAGAAGAAATTTCTTCTGCAAGAGGCCAGTGGGAGAGAAATAAAGCTGGATGAGAATCCAGAAGAAGGACAAAGTAGTCAAGCACAGTTGGATCAGCCTGAGCCAGTAGATCAGGTTACTGAACAACCTGAGGCTCAGATATCACAGGAACCGCGTAGATCGGGAAGGATCCGTCGTCAGCCGGAGCGCTATGACGGAGTCTACATCATTGATGATGAACCCCTCACTTATGCGGATGCGGTCAGTGGACCGGAATCAGCGAGATGGCTTGAAGCTATGCGAGCCGAAATGGACTCCATGTCAGATAACCAAGTCTGGGATTTGGTTGATCCGCCTCCGGGAGTAATCCCTATAGGCTTTAAATGGATCTTCAAAAATAAGATTGACATGGATGGTAACGTGGTTACCTATAAAGGCAGGCTAGTTGCGAAAGGTTTCAAACAAATCTACGGGATAGATTATGATGAAACTTTCTCTCCTGTAGCTATGTTTAAGTCTATTCGGATTATTCTCGCGATAGCAGCATATTATGATTATGAGATCTGGCAGATGGATGTGAAGACTGCTTTCCTTAATGGAAAACTGGATGAGGATGTGTATATGACACAACCTGAAGGTTTCACTAATCCATCAGATCGTCATAAAATATGCAAGTTAAAGAAGTCCATTTATGGACTTAAGCAAGCATCAAGAAGCTGGAATATTCGTTTTGATGAATCAATATGTGAATTTGGTTTCATCAAGAATGAAGATGACCCGTGTGTATATAAGAGGTTTAGTGGGAGCGTAATTACTTTCCTAGTCCTCTACGTCGATGATATCTTAATCATTGGAAACGATATTCCTGAACTGCATGCTGTCAAAGCATGGTTAAGAAAATGTTTCCAGATGAAAGATCTAGGAGAAGCAGCCTATGTATTAGGTGTGAAGATCTACAGAGATAGATCTAAGAGGCTTCTCGGGCTGTGCTAGAGTACTTACATCGATAAAGTCCTGGAGAGATTTCATTTAGAGAATTCTAAAAGAGGATATCTTCCAGTCAGACATGGTCTGAATCTTTCGAAGAGTCAGTGTCCACAAACACAGACTGAGAAATATGAAATGGACAATACGCCTTATGCTTCGGCTATTGGGTCCATTATGTATGCGATGTTGTGTACTCGCCCAGACGTCGCTTACGGGTTAAGCGTGACCAGTCGATTCCAAAGTAATCCAGGTCAGGCGCACTGGATTGCAGTCAAGAACATTTTGAAATATCTTCGGAGGACCAAAGATATGTTCTTGATATATGGAGGTCAGGAAGAACTCAGTATTGAAGGATATACTGACGCTTCGTTCCAATCTGACCAGGATGATTTCCGATCGCAATCAGGCTATGTTTTTAGCTTGAATGGAGGTGCAGTGGTGTGGAAAAGATTCAAACAATCTATTGTTGCTGATTCCACAACAGAAGCCGAGTATGTTGTAGCCTCAGAAGCATCCAAGGAGGCAGTGTGGATTCGTAAGTTCATTCAGGAACTTGGTGTTGTTCCTTCGAGTGCAGATCCTTTGGTTATCTTCTGTGATAACACTGGAGCAATAGCAAAGGCAAAGGAACCACGGTCGCACCAGAAGTCCAAGCACATACAGAGACGGTTTCACTTGATCCGGGAGATCATTGATCGTGGCGAGATCAAAGTCTGCAAGGTTCATACAGATGACAATCTGGCTGACCCGCTTACAAAGCCTCTGGCGCAGCAGAAGCATGAGAAGCACTGTAATAATATGGGTTTGAGATTTCTCAACCATTAGATTAAGTGCAAGTGGGAGATTGTTGGGGTATGCCCTTAAGGCTAATGTTTGAGGCCTTGGGATTGTATCAGTATCATGTATAAACTTCATGTTTATAAAGGCAATGGTTGTTATTCAGGTTGTTACATTATCTGCTGCAATATGTATACTTCTGAATAATGTCTCAATGCTGTTCAGCTTGGCTGACATGCAGTTTTGTCCTTAGTCGAGATATCTTGGTGAACATGAGACAGCCTTGATATGATTGAGACTAATATGTGTTCTAATCTTATAGGATGCTTCGAGCATGGAATAAGATGTAGACTCATGGGTACATTGGATGTACTGGACAGACCCTACTAGGTTATTCAATTGCTTGTCACAATGTGAATAATCCTTGTATGCAAACAAGTGGCATATTTCCTTTGACTTGAGATCACTTGTGTTTCTAAATGATGATTGGCATTGTTTTGAGGTAGTTCAATATCATTTGAAACATAATGGTTATAGATTATCTTGGATAATGAGCATGAGTCATGTTAGGGCACTAGTGATAGATATAGGATTGCCGTCTCCTAGTTTGGAGTGTGATGTTCTAATGGGGCCCCTCCTGGATGAGATGATTGAGAAAGTGTATGGCCATACCCAGGTGACTATGTTCATCTGATCTAATCATTCTCATCATATTGGATCTACAGGCTTGACACGCTTGTCCAATAAGAACATCCAGTGGCAAAGGAAACTTGTATGCCTAGTGAAATGGATTCACACTTGTGCTGTGGTTTGGGTGTAGTCTTGGAAGACTCTTTCCTTTATATCAGGAGACAGTGATGTGTTGCTAGATACCCCTCACTGATCGTGATGACGTAAGTTATCGTTTCCGACATTTAAAGGAAACCCTTAGGGTCGCACAATTTGATGATATGGCTTACTTAAGTCAGATCGTGTGGACTGAATTGTTTTGGTTCAGTTTAAAGGGATTTAATCTCTGATTGTAAGTGAGATCTGGTCTGATCATGTTTTATTGATTAGGGCTTGAGATCGGTAAGCTTCGATCGAGAGAATTGATGCTAGATCGGTGAGATCAAGAGCATCAAGAGATGAACGGTTGGATCTTGAACCTTTAGGGTTTATTGTGATCTGGACCAGATGCTTGGGTTTATTTGGTCTTTGAACCAAACCAAAATGAACCGGCTCATTATGTGAGCGCATGGTTCAATGGGAAGAGGAAAATGCGATTGGGGTAAACCCATGGTCGCATGAAGAGGTGGCTTGCTATTTTTAGAAGCCATGATCTCAAGTTGAGACCACGCCTCACGTTTGAGGGATATGCCTCTATTCTCGCCTCTCCTCTCCTCTCGTCAAGGGACTTGCTCTCTTGTGTGGTGAAGAAAGCTCACGCCAAGGAGGAGAAAGTTTACGCCAAGCAAGAATCGATCTCATCCCCCTTTCACACGAAAAGGACACTTGGAGAACCTTGCTAGCACAAGGAACGCCAAGGAGGAAGCGATCTCATTTGTGTGCGTCTACTTTGGAGGAGAGCGGCATCACTCTCTGCTTCCAAGTCGCCATCCAAGAAATGGCATTGGTAAGAATCTTTGCATTCTATACAAGTTGATCATATGTCATATTAGCGATCCTAGGAAACCCTAGATTCCGCCTTGCATAGATTTATATCTGCATGCATAGGGTTTCGCCCCGCCCTCCCTCTGGGGACTTTCAGCACATACAACCCAGGATGGCGCAACCACCCGAACTTCTCATATCGAACAACTCAGCCAATGCAACTTGGACAAGCACCATCACAACAAGCCCAGCCCCCACAAGGAAATTTTAGGCAGCCTCCACTAGGCGACTACAGACAACTACCAGGATTCCAAAACAGAAATTTCAACCCACAGCCAAGGCAAAACAATGATTCACATTTGAGCAAGCAACTTGAAGGACTGACCGACATGATGAAGCTTATGATGACAAGGATGGACTCCTTGGAGACACACAATAAGATGCTAGAGAGTCAGCTAGCCCAACAAGCTAGCTCATCCTCCAGGGCACCAGGCAAGCTACCATCCCAGATAGAAGTAAACCCGAGGGAGCATTGCAATGCAATCTCCACTCGGAGCGGCAAGCAACTTGAGGATTCAAAGATGCCGACCGATGATAGGAGAGATGAAGAGACTCCCGAGCCTGTGGAACCACATTCAGATGCAACGCCGGTGGCACCAGAACCAACTAAGGAAGAGCGGCCCTACATGGGACCGCCTGCATACAAGCTACCGATCCCTTTTCCACAGAGGTTTGTCAAGGCTAAATTGGACAAGTAGTTTGGAAAGTTTTTAGAAGTGTTGAAAAAACTCTATATTAACATCCCTTTCATTGATGCTCTTTCGCAGATGCCAACTTATGCAAAATTCCTGAAAGACATCTTATCAAATAAGAGGAAGCTGGAAGATCAGGGAACCGTTGCACTTACTGAGGAGTGTAGTGCCATCATTCAGAACAAGCTCCCTCAAAAGCTTAAGGACCCAGGCAGTTTCTCCATACCCTGCCAGATTGGGGAGATGTCCTTTCAGAGAGCTTTGTGCAATCTAGGAGCAAGCGTCAACCTCATGCCGTTGTCACTATATAAAAGGCAAGACTTACGGGATTTGAAACCTACTAACATTTCTTTATAGCTTGCAGACAGATCAGTCCGTCAACTAGTTGGTATTTTAGAGGACGTACCTCTTAAAGTAGGAGATTACATTATTCCTGCTGATTTTGTTGTTTTAGAGATTGATGAGGATGATAGGCTCCCTATCATTCTAGGGGGACCTTTTCTTGCTACTGCTGGCGTTGTCATGGATGTCAAAAGTGGGAAACTATCCTTGAACATTTGTGGCAATGTAATTCAATTTGATCTGGCTGACACCTTGAAAAAACCCTCTCTTGCAGGTACATGCTGAAGCATGGACATTGTGGAAGAAGCTATACAGCATGTTGAGCCCTTCAAGAAAGAAGTGGTCCCATTGGAACTCTCCCTGACGAACTCTATCATGAACGCTAGTGAAAAGAGAAAGCTACAACTCGATGAGCTGGAGGAGATACGTCTTTTTACCTACAAGAATGCCAAGATCTACAAAGCACGCACGAAGTATTGGCATGACAAGCACATAATAAAGAAAGAATTTCGTGAAGGGGATAAAGTGCTTCTCTTTAATTCAAGAATTCGGCTATTTCCATGGAAGCTCCGCACGAGATGGTCTGGGCCTTTTATAGTTCAGCAAGTTCAACCATACGGTGCCATCACAATTTGGATAGAACAAACGGGGAGTTTCACAGTCAACGGGCACCGTCTCAAGCACTACTTTGAAGATGAGAGGGTTGAAAAAGAGAAAGTTCTTGCTCTTTCAGACCCCACGAATTTGATACTCTGATGACTTATGGTCAAGCTATAGACCTTAAACTAGCGCTCTTGGGAGGCAACCCAAGTTTTTAATTGTTTTTAGTTTTCATGCATTGCTTCTCGGTGTTGTTAGACATTTTGTGTTTTTAGACTGCTGATTTCTTTTTCATTTAATTTTAGGTTTTTCTAAAGGGGATTGCTACTAATTTAATGTCTCTTTATGTTGTAGGACGAAGATGAGGCGCATGGTATTTATTCCAGAATTTTTCAGGCAAAACAGTGTAGTTCACCACCTGGTGAACCCCACGGGGTTCACCCGTGAAGGCCACTGTACCAGTACGTCTGAGGGTTATGACCAGCAAGCTTCACTAGCAGGTGAACCCCACGGGGTTCACTAGTATTTCTGTACACAAAAACCTCTCAGAACGCTTTACGGCCTGGTGAACCCCAGCGGGTTCACCCGTGTTTCTATAGCAACAACTCCCACCAATAAACTTCACGGACAGGTGAACCCGGGCGGGTTCACCCATATTTCCAATTGGCTTTCACCCGATCGAGGGTCACCGCGCGACTAGGGTTTCTGCCGCCAGCCGATCTTGCCGAAATCCCGCAAATCGTGCCACCCTTTCTTCCTCTCAGCGCATGAAGGCGATCCTTGCTAAGTCGATCAGAGTTTCCTTGCAAACTGGACATGTTTTCTCCCTATTTCATCCCCGATTTTAGCATCGCATGTTCCTGGAGTTCTTTCCACCATCCGTCGCTGCCCCTTTTCCTCGTGTTTCTTTGATCGGATTTCTCGTCCAAGCTCACTATCGATCTCGATCTCCTCTAGCATTTATGGCTCTAAAGACGAAAGCCATGGCCTCTAAGCAAACCGCACCTCCGCAAGTCTTCTCTGACTCCTCAGCGATAGACGATGAGGAGTATGCTCCGACTTCTCCTTTCTACCAGCCACAGTCATCCACCCCTGGATCTTCATCCTCTCGGTGAGGACACACCCCTGCCAGCCGGACGTAGCCATATGTCTCTCCCCCAAATGAGTTCGGGATAATCTTTCGCAATGCCAGCCAAGAAGAACGATATCAAACCTTGCGTCAACGCCCTGTGCTCAACATGAGGTATCTTGATAGAGGAACATTACAATTGCTCGGGCTAAGGGAAGATGTTGATTTGATGTATGCTACTGTGGGTTGGGAGCAATTTTAGCAACTATTCTCTACTATGTATGTTGGTGTAATGCTGGAATTTCTGAGTTCTTTAGAGGTGAAGGCAGATCCGATTCTAGAGGATGATCCCGGCCGCCTAACCTTCCGCTTGGGTAATATTGAGCACACTCTCACTCTTTCTCAACTATGCAGTATTTATGGGTTTCCTGAACCTTGTGCCCACAAGGTCCCCACTGAATATAGTGAGCAGGGCTTCTAGGGCGCAATAACTAACGAGCATATTTACTCCGCTCGCGTGGCCCATGCCTCCAGCCTCTGCAACCCAGTCATCAAGTATGTTCACCGCGTGTTAGCTTATAGCATATTTGGCCGTGGTGAGAGCGACAGTATGGTATGACAAACCGAATTGTTTTATCTCTGGTGCATGCTTCATAGCTTCCGGGTGGATTTTGGGTATTATCTTGCTAAGTAGTTCAGCTGCGTCGCCCGCTCATTGAAAGGGGCGATTGTGATTGGTGGCCTTATCACTCCCTTGGCAGTCTCTTTGGGCGTCATCCCATATGGTACATTAGAAGCTACTGGCAACAACAGGCTCGAGATTGAGTCTTGTGTCGCTATGAAGTTGATTATCCACAAGGGCGACTCCTATTGCATGACATTCAAAGGGAGTCCATTCTGCCTTCCATTACCAAACCCAGAATGCACCACCGTGAGAGTGAGAGGGAACTGGCGTATCCAGCCTGTTGATGATCCACAGCCTAACCCTGTTGACACTACACCACCTGCACCCGGAGCATTCTCGTTTGGTGGCACTTCTTCCTCTAACTCTATGATGGCTATATTACAGGAAATTAAGGAGGAGTAGCTCCATCAACGGGAAGTGATAGATCATATGGACACCACTCTCACTTATATTCAGCAGGATCACTCTTCTCGCTAGGAGTCTATGGAGGCGCACATGTAGTGACAACACTAGATGATGGGCTCGGTATGGGGAAAGCTATCCGCGATGGATGAGAGGCTCACCTTCATCAATGAAGAGAACATGGCACGCATGGAAATCTCTTCCGATGAGGAGGCCGAGCCTGACTATAGCGCACGCGGGAAGAGCAAGAGTTCACGGGGTTCTGGCTCTCGCTCGCGCAAACGGAGGTAGCTTCCCCGGATATCAGCATCAACACTCGCTCCTCTCACATCCATAGCATTGCATAGAGGACTATGCAAACTTTTAGAGTGGGTGAGCTATATCTACTATGGTTTCTTCTTTTTGTCTTCATGTGGTCGTTTGACTTTGCTCACTTGACTTGCTGCGTTTAGACCTGATACTTTGCTGTGCGAATGGTATGATATGTGGCATTATATCTTATATGCCATTTTATTCGTGGGCCTAATCCACATCTTCAGGCCCTTCTATGTGACAGTTCTGTACGACATTACTTTATTGCTTATGTTAGTACACTGCTATAATCCCTATGACGTTGTATGAATTTTTCCATGAGTTTGCATGTAGTACATACCACATTGTTATGATGTTTATGATTCACAGATTTGTTCATCTATCATGATAGGAGTATAGTAGTCTTGTCCTATGATAGCCATTTCAAAATTTTTAAAAGTTGAATTCATGATTGGTTAGGAACAATCAAAGATTGATAATAATACCCCCTTGTTAGAAATACTTTTTGCTCATGTCCATATATTCTATGATTTTGAAATCTTGTAATTTGGATTGACTTTAGGTTGTTCATTAGTGGGTCAAACATTCCTATGACTATTTAATCAACTCAAGCTTGCAACTTACATGAGAATCGTATTGAGATACATATTCACTTAGTTATTCTTTGAATTCCTTTCTGTTGTTGGGGGGACACTACATTTGTTAAAAAGATATGTTATCAATTGCTGAGCATAGTGAAAAAAAAAGAGAGAGAGAAAACTCACCCTTAGATTCCTCTACTTGGCACTGCAAAAAATTGTCAGTGGTACCGAAGGACATGAGTTGAAATCTAAGAGATGTGAGTCGAATTCTATAAAGAAACTCTTATACTTAGCACTACGAAAAATCGGCAGTGGTACCGAAGCATATGAGTAAAAATCCAATGCAATAATCAGTGTAGCGTACCTCGAATGAAGCATTTGAGTTAACCCCGATGATTTGATTTGGAAAAATTGGAATTGCATGAGTGTTGTGTAGACTTAATTGAATCCTACGTTTGTTACTGGCTAAGTTGTTTGGCATCTAGTTATTGTGGGATCAATCTGCTGAATACTTGAAACAACCATTTACTTGATTTCTCCTGATTAGATCTTGGATTGCTATCAAATGTTTTTCTAACTTGGATGTATACCTTGGCACAAAAGATTGCTCTTGTACCCATCTTGTGTTTCATCTTATTTAATTGCTTGAGAACAAGCAAAGATTTAAGTCCGGAGTGTTTTGATACTTTGCATTTTAGTAGTAATTTTCCTTAATATTTCATAATAAATCTAGGCTTATTTTGATATTTTCACTCTTTTAAGACTTATTTGCTTAAAAGCTTCAGAATCTTCACTTTTTCTTGCTTTTGTGGAATTTTAGGTAAAATCACCAAATTTTGATGTCTTTTGAAGATTCTAAGGCCATAGGGTGATTTCTTACGTGAAAACGAAGCCATCTATCAAATTTGGGCTCAATCAGAGTTAACCTGAAAAATACGGCCAGGAACCCCACGGGGTTCACCGGCACTTTTGCCAGATGCAAGATTTCTTCACAGAGGACTTTGTTGCACAGCACTCGAATTGGCCAGAACACATCACAGGCGAACCCGGCAGGGTTCACCCGTGATTCCGACCCAGGTGAACGCGAGTCCGACTACTAATAGGATTTTCTCTGATTTCCAACCCGTTTGACGTCCAAATTTAGCAAGGAAGGATTCTTTGGAAAGCTATTTAGAAGGAGAACGTGTGGAATATAAAAGCCCTAATTTCATGCCCTAATCATTGAGCAATCGGGCGACGAAGCGGCTAGGGCAAAAGAACACGGCGACGAGGAGTTTCTGAGTGGATTTTCAGAGTTCGAGACATCAGATCATCACAATTTATGCAGATTACTTTCAGTTCATCGTCTCCTCCCTCTCAGACACACTTCCTTGTAGTTTTCTTTTCCTTTAAAGAGAGATTTTGAGCGTTTCAATGAGGATTGTAGCATAAACCCTTTTTCGGGGCTTGATCGAAGCCCGTTGACGATTCTTAATTGCAATTCTTGTTCTAATTCAGTTATTTGGATTATATTGTGAGCATATTTTACTTTGATGTGCAAATCTCATGATTTTACCTTGGCCAAGTATTTTCATGTTTCAGTCATTACGATTCATACCGAGAGGAGGATCGTAAGGGCGGATCTTCTTAGTAAAACTTGTGAGACCTCGACACGAGAGTGCTTGGTTATCACTCAAGCGTTTCATAATCTTCCATAGAACTCATTGGGTTTATCTAAAATGATCCACCGTGAGAGTAGGACACCTAGTCTTAGACAAACACTAGGGGTTCACTCGAGAGAGGGCACCTTGTACACTAGGGATAGATTCCTTGTGCAAAATCATAAATCCAGGTAACCAATATTTTTGAGCGTGATTAAAATTGTCAGTGTGGTGGAAACCATAGCCCAGACATCTCTCTCATATTTATTCTCTACCGGCGTAGCTTCGATTTCTTCTTTTCGATTTAAGTACTCAAAACCACGTTTTTGTTCGCCTAGCTATTGAAACTTGGATTTTCTGGTACTCAACCTTGTTCCCTATAGGATTCGATATTTTTTATATTGCTTCGACATAACCGTGCACTAGCGGGACGTGTCGGTGTTGTTGCACACAATAAAATTTTAGAAACCCAATTAGCACAACAAGCATGTTTATTTGAGTTTGATTTGGAAATTGAGAAAATTGATTTAGAAAATTCCCGCTCTGATTTTGATTGTTTTGAAATTGATTCTTTTGTGAACATTAATGAATCTCACTCTGATTTTGATGAATGTAAAATTGATTCATTTGATAATTTATTTGTGGAAAAGTTTGAGGAAATTGATTTTGAAAAATCCCCTCTTGATTCTAGTGATAATGATGAAATTGATTCTTTTGATGATATATTATTTATGGTTAAATCTGATTCTTGTAATTTTGAGACTGATTCTTTTGATGATGAATTATTTGTGGAAAGACATGAGGAATTGATTTTGAAAAGTCTCACTCTGATTTTGTTGATAACTTTGAAATTGATAAATTATTTGATGATGAACATGAGGAACTAGAAAATGATTTGAATATTACAAAAATCTCAGTATGAAGTTTTGCCCATATCTACTGATCAACCTTCTGATTTATTTAAAAAATTATGTTTTATTGAGGAATCTAATGTGAGACAGAAAGACTATTTTGATGATCCAATACATGAATCTTTTGATCAAAGTCCTATTGTAATTGAAGATATAAATTTGAAGAAAGGATTAATGATTTTGCTTTTTGATAAATATAGGAAGATTATTGAATATCCTTTGAGTGGAATTGAAAATTTTGATTTTAATTTATGCATATTTGAAAAAGCCATGTCGATCTTGATTTATATGAACTTTTGGATTTTTGGATTAGTGGCTAAGCTTTTTGGACAACGGAAATGCAGAAAATTATATGCTATTTACTATGGTACTGATCCACCTGCTTCACCAGGATATCTGAGTTTTGGTCAAGCTATAGACCTAAAAATTAGCGCTTCTTGGGAGGCAACCTAAGCACTCTTATTTTGCTTAGTTTCTTTTATTTTAGTTTATTTTTAGAAGTAATTTTTCTTCTCTTTTTGTAGGGAAAATCAAACTTTGTGCAAAATACGGCACTACCGTAATCTTTTCCACGGTGCCATAATTTCGGCCGATTTCTTACCTGAGACTTTTCTGAAGTTTTGAGAAAAATACGACTATATCGTAATCTTTTTCACGGTACCGTAATTTTGGCTAATTTTTGACCCGAAAGTTCTTTGACTTTTATGGCAGGGCCGTAATAATTTTCATGTGCCGTATTTTTTAGTGATTTTTGAACCGAGAGTTTTGAGATTTTTGTGCAAAATACGGCAGTGTCGTAATGATTTTTATGGTGCCGTAATTCCATCAAATTTCTGACCAGAGAAGTTTTGTGTATATTATGGCACTATCGTAATTATTTTTACGGTACCGTAATGTTAAAAAAAACCCTGCTTTCTACTTCCAGCTGCCATCAGCCTCTGTTCCAGTCTTTGCATTACCAGCAGCCTACAACTTCTTCTCCAGATTCACAGCGCCTCAGATTACCAGCCCGACTGATTCTATCTTATTCTTCAGCGTTCATCATCTTCATATCTCCTAGCCGGCAATCTACTACATCGCCGTCCACTAGAAAAATTTGCCGAGCACCATGACATCATCTCTCACTGCCCACCAGCCGACGACTTCGCCACCACAACTGTAGTCTTTAGCAGGCTACTTAAGACCGCTCATCATCACTCTATTGTCGGCACCATCATCTTCATTGCTAGCAGCTCTTCAGCTAGCATCTGTTCCACCTCTACTTCTAGCCTGCATCAGCTGTTTCCACTGGCACCCTCTTGGACCACTAACGATATCTCTGATTTCTATTTCTATTTTTGGACTGAGCCTTATGTATTCTAAATTGTGCAGAAAAATTTTTACAAGGCACATCTTTGGACTCAGCTGCATCTGGCCTGACGATGATTGAGCTTGCTATATAGTTTTGTGAGTATTGTTTGCACTTTCTAGTGATCTTATTCGATATGATTGTATGGTGTTGCTATTTGCTATGATTGTATCACTTACTGAAATTTATATTTGATGTCATTGCTTGAATCTATCATTTTACACTTTTGAGTATGATTGTATGAGTTTGATGCTTCACACCTTTTGCATTGATAGTGACATTTTTTATGTTTAAATTTTTTTATGACTTGAATCCATGTGATGAGAGATGGGTGAATTTTTCTATGATGATGCATGTCAATGTTTATAAATGGAAATATACCTGTTATGCTGAATTTATTTCTTAACATATGTCTACTTGTTGAAATCCTTCATCGATTGATGCATAAGGTTTTGGGTAGATGTATTGTTTGATGAATGCAATCTAAGAGTGAAACATCTTTCTAGAATAAAATTAGCATATGAGTGTAATTTTTGAATTGATGTCAATTGATGAACTTAGTTGATGTTTAGTCTATTTTACTATTTGTTGGGAAGAAATAATCGAAGATCCAAAAAGAGAGAGAGACTCCCCTACTTGGCACTGTGTAAAATTGATAGTGGTACCAAAGACATGGGTTCAAGTCTGTAAAAAGAGAGAGAGAGAGAGAGAGAAAAAGAAAATGACTCCTCTATTTGACACTGTGTAAAATTTACAGTGGTATTAAAGATAAGAGTTGAAGTCCAAATAAAAAGTGTGTATCTATGTGGGTACATACCATAAAAAAAAAAAGATTTTGGATATCCTATTCTTGTAAAGAAAAGTATGATAAATTTAAACTGAAACAAAGGTGAAATCATGAGACTGAGATTTTGTTTATTACGCGAGTTGTGAAGTTTTATTTGATCAAAGTTGTGAATCTTAAAGATTGATTTTAGAGGACAGTGTATTTATATGAAATTTTGTGCAAAAAGTTGGTGGAATATTTCATGAGTGATTATATTTTAGAAATTTATTTTTCATAAAAGAGCATATTTTCCATACTTAGCATTGTTCTTTATTCTATTTATTTGTTTGAGGACAAGCAAAGTTTGAACCTTATGTATTTGATGACACCAAAATTCATAGTATATTTTGTGTCATATTTATGCTCTTTTGCTTGTTTTTAAACCTTATTTGTCAAATATTGTGGAATCTACACCATTTCTTATTTTTGATGATTTTTAGGTAAAAAGCGCCATATTTTGATAGATTTTGAAAGATTTGAACACACCAATGGATTCCAAACGTCGAGACAAAGCCGTCTGTCAATTTTCATGCAAATCGGAGCAATTTTGAAAAATTACACCCCCTGGGTGTAATAAATATTATGGTACCGTAATTTCTGCCCTAGAAAGCACAAAAGAAAAATTACGGTAGTGCCGTAATAAATATTACACTACCATAATTTCCACCCAGATATATACATAAGAAATTACGGCACTGCCGTAATATATTTCATGGTACCGTAATTTTGGGCTCAGTTTCCCGATTTTTCTGCTGGAAACTTAAAAAGATGATTTCTTGAGATTTAGGGCACCAAATTGAGATCCAAAAGAAGCTGCGGACTCATCTCAATGAGGAGAATAGAAAAGGAGTAAAAAGCCCTAATTTTTATCCAATATCCAGAGAGAAATCAAACGAGGCATCCCTAGGGTTTGGCCTCATGCTGAGAGGCGTACAAGCCACCTCAGGCCGCAATTTTCATAAGGAAGCTTCATCTAGAGGAGGAAAGGATACCCCAGAAGTTTCAGAGTGAAAGGAAATCAATCGGAGGAGAAATCAATGAAAGAGCGGGCGCCGACACTATTCACTCGTAAAATTACAGGCTATAATTTTCATTATTGCCCTGTTTTGTAACTTCTACCCTTTCTCTTTGATTTCTGATCATTCTAAACTATGATTTATTGTAATTCCTCTACCATGCTAGCTTAGACACTTTATGAGACATGGGGTGTAATCCTCTTTAATTTTTATGACTAGATGATTTGTATTTCGTCATGATAACTTTACTATGATAATTTTACTTATGTGATGAACGCCTTTAATTCTCCGAAGATTCATATTGTTAGCAAGTTTTAGATTTTTCGCAATATGGACTGAGAGGTGATTTGCTTAAGAACTTGAAACCCTAAAATTGAATGTTAGGAACTCATCGCAATAAATTAGGTTTGTTCTTATTTATCAATTTTAGAAGTACAATGCCATGTTAATAATCTGAATTTAGTATCGAGTTAATGAGATAAACGTGATGATACTGTGAGAGATCAAGTATCGGATCATTGGAGAACCATAAGTTGAACATGTGTTGAGATTCGGATGCACGGAAGTGATCCTTGAGTTTCCACTTGAGATGATTGACTTAGAATTCAGATGCACGAGAGTGATCCTTGAATTCTTTGTTAATGATTTACTTTTATTTAACATTGAATAAATTCTGCATGAGAGTGAGGATTAGTTCTTTGTAAATTGTCTGTGCAAGAGCTAGATGATTTCTTTATGAAGTAAATTATGT
Source organism: Costus lasius (assembly GCA_027563935.2). Taxonomy (NCBI): domain Eukaryota; kingdom Viridiplantae; phylum Streptophyta; class Magnoliopsida; order Zingiberales; family Costaceae; genus Costus; species Costus lasius. Next base: position 52,497,969 of record CM050449.1, read on the forward strand.
CTTTATCATATTGAAATTTGATTGACGAACATCTATTCATATCTAGTCATAGAAATTAAGGCGGATGGAACACTAGTCCCAGTTTCTTGCTTAGATATTTCATGCACTTTCCTATCGTTTACTTGCATCATATTCAATTTGCTTAGCTAGTGAGAAAACAACTATTTGGTACTTAACACATAGGTCTCTGTGGTTCGATATCTTTTATTACTTCGAAGTATTCTTGCACTTGCGGACAACAACAGAAGCTTGCTTAGTTAATCTCTCTAAAGTTTTGTAGCGTTAAAAGGAAGTGAATCTGGTGCTGAACTAGCAAAAGTGTCATTTCATGGTGAGAGAAGGAATAGTCTTGGGGCACCTTATTTCGAACCAAGGGATTGAAGTGGATCGAGCGAAGGTTCAAGTGATCGAGAAGATGGATCCACCAACTTCAGTCATAGGAATCGAGAGTTTCCTAGGACATGCCAAATTTTATGGACACTTTATTAAATATTTTTCCAAGATTGCATGACCTCTCACTAACCTACTTGCTAAATACGCTAAATTTGTATTTGATCAGAATTGCTCGGAAGCATTTGAAACTATGAAGAAGGCTTTGACTTCGGGACCGATCATGCAACCTTTAGACCAGAGCTTACCATTTGAACTGATATGCAATGTGAGCGATTTTGCCATGGACGCAGTCTTGGGCCAGAGAAAGAATAACAAGCTACACGCAAACCATTACACTAGTCGGGCTCTAGATGATGCCCAAATCAACTACACGACCACTGAAAAAGAATTACTTGCCATTGTTTTTGCATTTGATAAATTTCGCTCTTACTTAATTGACTCAAAGATTATTGTTTTCATAGATCATGCAACGATCAAGTACTTGAAGAGAAAGAAGTATGCAAAGCCCTAAGTGATCCATTGGATTCTACTGTTAACGGAATTCAACATTGAATCTAGTATAAAAAGGGTGCCGAGAATCTCGTTGCCGATCATTTGTCTCATCTTATGAGCAAGAAGACTTCTGAAATTGAGGAGGACCCTAAGATAAATGATGCATTTCTGGAAGAACACTTGATGAGGATAGCAGCACAAGAAGCACTATGCTGACTTTGTCGATTTTCTTGTAGCTGATATCTTTTCTCCCAAATTGTCTTTTCAGCAAAAGAAGAAATTTCTCTCTGATGTGAAGAATTACTACTAGGATGACCCATATTTGTTTAGACGTTGTGCCGATAATGACTCAAAAAGATATAGTGATTTATATACTTAAATTATCCTTTTTAAGTCATCTTACTCCTTATTTTGCTTGTTTTTAATTTAAATTCAGTCAATTATTTTAGAATTTATTACTCTTTTGTTTTTCAATGTTTTTAAGTAAAAAAGTGCTTAATTTTGAAGGTTTTAAAGAATTTAAAAGTCAGAAGTGGAATCAGGATGAAATTTGGAGCTTAGAGGGCAAATTTAAAAAAATTGGCCATCACACCCCTGTGATGAAATGAACTACAGCCGTCACAGGGGTGTGATTACGAATTTGGGGGAAAATAGCCGCGCGCACCCGAGTCTTCCGCCACCCTAAAAACTAGATTTTTTTTACTCCAAATTAGAAACATCCAAAGCGTAATCAGGAAATCTAAAAACACAGAGTTGTTCTATAAATCAAGTAGAAGATTCAGCCAAAGTATCGCAAGTTTTCATCAACGAATGGAGGGAAGAAATCAACAGCGGTGGTGCTAGGGTTCTATTTCTCTCCTAGAGGCATAGAGACCATCTCCGATGGCAAAATTTTTAGGAAAGGCGCGCATGAAGGAGTAGAACACGCACAAAAAATTTCAGGAAGAAAGGAGGTCAAAATCAACAAAAATCAAGGAAAAACTAGATGCTGTTACAGTGACCCTCGCAAATGCTGGTGACTACTATGCAGAAATCGTATTCATAGTTTGCCTAGAAAAATGAGTTTTAATTCATACTTTTTATAATGGACTTCTTTATTGAACTCGCCTCACTGTTGATGCTACTACAGGTGGAGCTCTTATGAATAAGAGAATCGATGATGCTTACACTCTCTTTGAGGAGATGTCTTTGAATCACAATCAGTGGACCACTGAACAAGGAGTGATATATCGTCCACACGGTAAGAATGAAAACGATGCACGGCGTGCTCTCGCTGAAAAGGTATACTCTCTACCAAATAAATTGGATTCTTTTCATATGCAAACTGTTATGGCTTCATCATTTATTATTTGCGATATTTGTGGTAATCAAGGGCATTGTTATGAGGAATGCAAAGTAATTGCTGAACAAGGTGTTGAACAAGCTAATGCTATAGGGGGATACAGTCAAAGTAGGAATATTGACCCTTACTCTAGTACATATAACCCTAGGTGGAGGAATCATCCAAATTTGTCATGAAAAGATAATACAGGGGGACAGCTAGAGAACATAGGGTATCAACAGAGGCAGCCTAACCAAAATCAACCTGAAAAATTTAGTTTAGAATCCATGCTAGAAAAATTCATGTCAAATCAGATCAAGGAATTTGAAAATCTTAGAGGGGTGATTAAATAGCAAAGGGATACTATTAATCAGCTTTCTTATAAAGTAGAATCACTATCTGCATATAATAGGATTCTAGAAACTCAAATAGCAGAGCAAGCTAGCACATCCTATAGAGCCCCATGGAAATTGCCTGCCAAACCTGAGCTTAATCCTAGAGAGCATTGTAATACTATAGCTATCCGAAGTGGAAAACAGCTAGATGAACAAAGGGGTAGACCTGAGGATGGTTATGATGAAGAGCTTAACATTGAACCTAGCAGTGAGCCAGCCTTAGAGACACCATCGGCCCTTGTACAACCCCTACGTAGCTTGCCATCACATGGGTGTGACGAACCATCACAGGGTTGTGATGAGCCGTGCCAACCTGTTGCTCCTAGCTCTAGTTCACCCGCTCCATATAGGTCTCCTATGCCCTTTCTTGAGAGACTTGTCTAGGCAAAATTAGATAAATGATTTGGAATTTTTTTTTGATATTTTGAAAAAGCTTTACATAAATATTCCTTTCACTGATGCTTTATCTCAAATGCATACTTATGCAAAATTTTTGAAAAAAATTCTATCAAACAAGAGAAAAAATAGAGGACTATGACACTGTGGCATTAACTGAGGAGTGTAGTGCCATTATCTAAAATAAATTGCCACTAAAATTAAAGGATATAGGTAGCTTCTGTATACTTTGCATAATTGGAGAGATGACTTTTGACCGAGCCTTATGTGATCTTAGAGCTAGCGTGAGTCTAATGCCTTTATCTGTTTGCAGGAAACTTAACATGGGCGAGCCAAAGCCGACTTCTATTTCTTTATAGCTCGCTGATCGATCAGTTAAGTATCCTATTGGAATTTTAAAGCATGTTCCAATTCAAGTAGGCAAGTTTTTTATTCCAGCAGACTTTGTGGTATTGGAGATGGAAGAGGATTCCAAAATTCTTTTTATTCTTGGAAGACCATTCTTAGCTATAGTAGGTGCAATTATTGATGTGAAGAATGGTAAACTCACTCTAAATATTGGGGAAAATATTATTGAGTTTGATTTAGCAGAAAATATGAAAAAACCATCATATATTGGGTCTTGCTGTAGTGTTAATACTATGAATGATATTGTGACTGATGTGCATAAATTGTTTGTTGAATATTCTGATTTTAAAAGTTATACTCTTATGGATTGTGTTGCACATGCTGATGATAAAGATTGCCAAGCAGAGGAAACTCCAAAAGCTAAATTATAAACTCTGCCAGATAATCTTAGATATAAATTTCTTGGACCTAATTCTACTTACCCTGTTATTGTTGATGCACAACTTAATAAGGAGAAAACTGATTTGCTTTTGAAAGAGTTGAGAATTCATGGGACGGTAATTGGGTATTCTATCAATGATTTAAAAGAAATTAACCCCTCTTTTTACATGCACAGGATACTTATGGAGGAAGATCACAAACCTCATGTATATTTTTAGAGACGTCTTAACCTCTCTATGAAAGAAGTTATGAAAAAGGAGGTGTTGAAATTGCTTGATGCAGGTATTATTTATCCCATCTGTGATAGTAAATGGGTAAGCCCTGTCCACTGTGTTCCTAAGAAAGGGAGTGTGACTATTATGAAAGGCAAAGATGATAATTTAATTCCTGTTTGGACTGTGACTAGTTGGCGCATGTGTATTGATTATAGGAAATTAAATGCTGCCACTAGGAAAGATCATTTTCCACTATTTTTTATTAATCAAATGATTGAAAGACTAGCTAATCACTCTCACTTTTGTTTATTAGATGGGTATTATGGTTTTCACTAAATTTCCATCCATAATAAGACTAATTTTATATGTCTATATAATACTTTTGCTTATAGAAGGATACCTTTTGGTTTATGTAATGCACCTGCAACTTTTCAGAGATGAATGATGACAATTTTTTCTGATGTCATTGAAAATATCATAGATGTTTTTATGGATGATTTCTCAGTTTATGGTTCTTGTTTTGACAATTGCTTAGCTAACTTATCTAAGGTTTTGTAAGGATGTGAAGAAGCTAACCTAGTGCTAAATTTTGAAAAATGTCATTTTATGGTAAAGCAGGGAATAGTTTTAGGACACTTGGTTTCAGAAAGAGGAATAGAGGTAGACAAAGACAAGATAGAGGTGATTGATAAATTGATGCCTGGTCCCTCTATTTTAATAGTGATTTTTAGTGTTATTCCATACTAAATTCAGGTTTATTTTAATATTTTCATGCCCCATTTTTGCGCATTTACTTAAAAGCTTCAGAGTCTTCATTATTTTCTATTTTTGTGAAACTTTAGGTAAAATAGCCCAATTTTGGAGTGTTTTTGAAGATTGTAAGACCATGGGGGAATTGTTCATGTGAAGACGGAGCTGCCCATTAAATTTGGAGTCAAATAGAGCTCAGATGGAGAAATACGGCCAGGTGAAGGACTGGCGGGGTTCACCGGTGCTTTTTGGCGACAACTGAAACTGACAGAAGACTTCACCACCTAGTGAACCCAGCGGGGTTCACCCGTGATTCTCCCTGAAAGAAAGTATGCAAAATACCGCAGTAAGCTTCACGACCTGGTGAACCCGGTGGGGTTCACTAGTGAATCTTCCTCAGCAAAGCTAACCCGAAGACTTCACAGCCAGGTGAATCCGGTAGGGTTCACCCGTGATCACCACTGGAGCGACGAAGTGTTCGACCCCTTCTCAGTTTTCTCTCAATTTCTAACCCTTGAGATGTCCAAATTTGGAAAGAGAGCACATTTTGGAAAGCTAATTAAAAGGGGAATCCAGAGAATATAAAACCCCTCTCCGAGATTTCCTAATCATTGAGAAAATCGAGCACGAGCGGCTAGGGCGAAGGAGGATGGCGATGAGGCGTTCGAGAGGCGATTTTGCGAGTTCGGATCATCGGAGCATCACGATTCTTGGAGTTTCGCTTCGGTTTATCATCTCTTCCTTCTCAGAAATGTTTTCTTGTAGTTTTCCCATCTTTACAGAGAGATTTTTGAGCGATTCCATGAATATTATAGCATAAAACTCTTTTCAGGGATTGGTTGAAGCCCACTGACGATTATTAATTGCAGTTCATGTTTTTAAATTGTTATCTAGATTCTTGTGTGAGGATATTTTACTTTGCTGTACGAATTTCATGATTCTACCTTGGCCACGTATTGTCATGCTTTAGCCGGCACGATTCATACCAAGACGAGGATCGTGACGGTGGAATCCCTTCGTAAAACTTGTGAATCCATGACATGAGAGTGCTTGGTTTTCACTCGAGGGTTTTATAATCTTCCACAGAACGCAGAGGGTTTGTTTTGAGCGATTCACCGTGAGAGTAGGAGACCGTTCTAGACAAACACCAAGGTGTACTACCGAGAGGGGGCATTTGGTACCCCTGGGATAGGTTCCTTATGCAAAAAACCATGAATCCATGTAATTAATCTTTTTAAATGCAATTAAGATCGTCAACGTGGTTGATACCAAAGCCCTGATCTCTCTCATATATACTCTCTTCCGTTGTTGCTTTGATTCCTCGTTTCCGACTGAAATTTACAAAAACTCTATTTTGATTTGCTCAGCTATTGAGACTTAGATCTTTTGGTACTTAACCTTGTTCCCTGTGGGTTTGACAACCTTTTGTATTACTTCGATATAACTGTGTGCTTGCGGGACGTGTCAAGCTTTTGGCGCCGTTGTCGGGGAACAACGGTTAATATTAGTATATTTCTGAGGATTGGTAGACTAGGCTTAGTTAATTTTTCTTACTCATAGCTACTTTTCATCACTCTCAACTTGTTTCTTGCCTCGTGACTTTTTAACTGTGTCTGATATCTTTTATGTAAAGAAGTTCCAGGGCAGGAAAACTCTTTGAAATCGACCCGGAGATAGAAAGAACATTCAAAAACAGAAGAAAACTTAAACAAGTTCAGCAAAAGAAAGACAAAAGCCAGATGGAGCAAATACCATTAAATGTGAACAATAATCAAACTCTTCAACCAGCGAGGAACAACAACAACAACAGAACACTGCGAGATTACACTACTCCATATGTTCATGAATTGCAATCAGGAATTGCCAGGCCTACTATAGAGGCTAATAATTTTGAGATTAAACCTACTCTTTTATCTATGGTTCAACAACATCAATTTGGTGGCTCTCCTCTAGAGGACCCCAACATGCATCTTGCTATATTTTTGGAATACTGTGATACACTGAAAATTAACAGCGTTTCTGCTGATGCTATCAGGTTGAGACTGTTTCCCTTCTCTTTATGGGACAGAGCAACAGCATGGCTTCATACGATACCCTCAACTTCAATAAGGACCTGGGCAGAACTTTCACAAGCTTTCCTTTCAAAGTACTTCCCTCCATCCAAGACCATTCAACTAAGGAATCCGATAACTAGTTTCATGCAAAAGGATGGAGAGTCTTTATATGAGGCTTGGGAAAGATTCAAAGAGCTGTAAAGGATGTGCCTACACCATGGGATAGAGACTTGGGTTTTGGTCCACACATTTTACAATCAGTTGGACTACAACACAAGGCTAACAATCGACGCTGCAGCTGGAGGAACCTTGATGGGTAGAGGAGTCGAGGATGCTATGAACCTCCTGGAAGATATGACAATGAATCACCATCAATGGTCTTCGGAACGAGGTATATCTTCTAGGAAGACAAGTAAATTCGAGCTTGACTCTCTGACTGCTCTTACTATAAAGGTGGATAGTCTAACAAAGAAAATCGATTCTTGGTCTGTTAACTCTTTAGATGCTAATCCTATATTTTATGAGGTGTGTGGGGTTGCAGGTCATATAAGTACTGAATGCCAGATGAGAGATGGGCAACTAATTCCAAGTCATCCTAAACATATAAATGCTGTTGGAAATTTTAACTCTATCAATAATCCATATTCTAACACTTACAATCCAGGATGGCACTACCACCCAAACTTCTCATACAGAATGACACAACCAGTGCAACTAGGGCAAGCACCACCACCTCAAGCCTAACCACCACAAGGAAATTTCAGACAGCTTCCACAAGGAAACTACAGACAACCAGTAGGGTTTCAAGCTAGAAGCTACAACCCTCCGCCAAGCCAAACTAATGATCCACATTTGAGCAAGGAAATTGAAGGTTTAACTGATATGATGAAGCTCATGATGACTAGGAAGGATTCCTGGAAACTCATAACAAGATTCTGGAGAACCAGCTAGCTCAACAAGCTAGTTCATCCTCCAGGACACCAGGGAAGCTTCCATCAGAACTAGAGATCAACTCGAAAGAGCACTGTAATGCAATCTCAACCCGAAGTGGCAAACAATTAGAAGACCCGAAGATGCCAATTGATGACAGAGGAGAAGGTGCAACACTAGAAAATGGAGATTTGAACCATGGAACAATATCTGTGACACAAGAATCGGTTGAGGAAGAGCAGCCCTATGTCGGGCCACCTGCTTACAAACCTCCAATTCCCTCTCCACAGAGGCTTGTCAAAGCTAAACTGGACAAGTAGTTTGGTAAGTTCTTATAAGTTTTGAAAAAACTTTACATTAACATTCCTTTTGTTGATGCTCTTTTGCAGATGCCCATATATGCCAAATTCCTAAAGGACATCTTATCTAATAAGAGGAAACTGGAAGATCAAGGAACCATTGTGCTTACTAAGGAGTGCAGTGTCATCATACAGAACAAGATTCCTCAGAAACTTAAGGACCCAGGCAGCTTTTCCATACCCTGCCAGATTGGGGAGATGACCTTTCAGAGAGCTTTATGCAATTTAGGAGTGAGTGTTAGCCTTATGCCACTGTCATTGTGTAAAAAGCTTGATTTGGGTGATTTGAAAACTACTAGTATCTCTTTATAGCTTGCAAACAGGTCAGTTCGTCATCCCATTGACATTTTGGAAGACGTTCCTATTAAAGTTGGAAACTATTTTGTACCTGCTAATTTTGTTGTTTTAGAAATTGATGAGGACAACAGGCTCCCTATTATCCTGGGGAGACCTTTTCTTGCTACTGCTGGTGCTGTCATTGTTGTCAAGAATGGGAAACTAACCTTGAACATCGGTGACAATGTTATTCAATTTGATTTGTTTGACTCTGTGAAAAAACCCTCTTTTGCAGGTGAGTGTTTCAGTGTAGATATTGTTGAGAAAACTATACAGCAAGCCGAACCCTTCAAAAAGGAGATGGACCCGTTGGAACTAGTACTGACCAACATTGAAGCTCTAGACGTTGAGGACAGCGTAGAAAGCTATGTTGCTCTACTAGACGCCGACCTGAGCATGCACAAAACGCTAGAAGAACACCATGAAGAAGAGGGGCAGAAGAAAATTGAATTCAAAAATCTACCTAGCTCTCTGAGATATGAGTTCCGAGGTGATAATTCTACATACCCAGTAATAGTCAGCGCAGAATTAGATAAAGAGAAACTGAGCTACTCCTACGAGAACTTCGTCTTCATAGGAAGGTAATAGGATATTCACTTGATGACATTAAAGGAATTAACCCTTCTATCTGTATGCATAGGATCTTGTTGGAGGAAAATAGTAAACATTCTGTGGAATTTCAACGCCGACTCAATCCTCATATGAAAGATGTAGTGAAGAAGGAGGTGCTGAAGATTTTAGATGTAGGAGTCATATCCTATATCAGACAGCTCTTGGGTGAGTCCGGTACATGTTGTATCAAAGAAAGGGGGTGTGACTGTAATTAAGACCGTGGCAGATGAACTAATACCAACGCGCACAGTTATAGGATACAGGATGTGCATTGATTATAGGAAACTGAACTCTGTTACACAAAAAGATCATTTCCCCTTACCATTCATTGACCAGATGCTAGACAGATTAGCTCACAATTCTTATTTTTGTTTTCTGCATGGCTTTTCAGGTTTCTTTCAAATCCCCATCCATCCAGATGATCAGGAGAAAATAACTTTTACACGTCCCTATGGATTCTGCAACGCACCTGCAACATTCCAACGGGCAATGATGGCCATATTTACATATTATAATGAGGATTTTATGGACATATTTATGAATGATTTTTCTGTGTATGGTTCTTCTTTCAACCATTGCCTGTCTCTAAAGTTTTGCAGAGATGTGAAGAGGTGAACCTGGTCTTGAACTGGGAGAAGTGCCACTTCATGGTCCGAGAAGGCATAGTTCTTAGACACTTGGTCTCTGAGCATGGAATCGAGGAGGACAGAGCAAAAGTTGAAGTTATTGAAAATCTGAAGTCGCCTACAACAGTAAAAGGAATCAGGAGTTCCTTGGGACTTGTTGGTTTTTACAGAAGATTTATCCAAGATTTTTCCAAAATTTCTCAACCCTTGACTAACCTTTTGGCTAAGGACTCCATCTTTTGTTTTGATAGGGAATGTGAAGAAGCTTTTATGAAGCTTAATGATGCTTTTATTTTGGCACCTGTGATCCAACCTCCAGATTGGTCACTACCCTTTAAATTGATGTGTGATGATAGTGACCAAGCCGTGGGGGTAGTCTTAGGACAAAGGAAGGATAAAAAGCTGGATGCAATTTATTATGCCAGTAGAACACTTGATCTTGCACAGATGAACTATGCTACTACTAAGAAAGAATTAATTGCAATTGTTTTTTGCTTTTGATAAGTTTCATTCATACTTGGTTAACTCAAAAGTAATTGTTTATACTGATCATGCAGCCATAAAAGACTTGATTAACAAGAAGGATGCCAAGCCACAACTCATTCGATGGATCCTCCTCCTACAAGAATTCGATGTCGAGATTAGAGACAAGAAGGGGAGTAAAAATCTGGTGGTTGACCATCTTTCTAGACTGGAGGGCGGGGCTGAAAGAAAGACTAATGATGAGCTAGAGATCAACGATGCATTCCTTGAAGAACACCTCTATGCTATATTGGAACATCAAGTACTGTGGCATGCAGATTACGTGAATTACATTGTGTCTGACATTCTTCCTCCTGATCTTACTTTTCAGAAGAAGAAATGCTTCTTGCATGATTTCAAGTTCTATTACTAGGATGAGCCATACCAATACTGGAGGTGTGTAGATGGATTATATAGACATTGTGTGCATGAGGTGGAGAAACAAGACGTGTTGACCTATTGCCATTCTTCACCCTATGGAGGACATGCTGGAGTGGCAAAAATAGCCTTTAAAATTCTACAGTCTGGTTTGTATTGGCCTTCTCTATTTCATGATGCTAGACATTTCACTTTAAATTGCAACAGCTGCCAACGGACTGGAAACCTCACAAAAAGGGATGAGCTGCCCCTGAACAATATAATGGAAGTGCAAATTTTTGATGTATGGGGTATTGATTTCATGGGACCCTTCCCGTCTTCATGTGGCAAACAGTATATTCTTGTTGCCGTCAGCTATGTGTCAAAGTGGGTTGAGGCATCCGCCGAGGCTACTAATGACTCTAAGGTCGTTATGAAACTTATGAAGCGAATCATTTCCCCCCGATTTGGAGTTCCACATGTCCTGATTAGTGATGGGGGTTCGCATTTCATTGAAAAAAAGTTTGGCGCGCTCTTGAAGAAGTATGGTGTAAAGCACAAGATTGCCACGCCCTATCATCCTCAGACTAGTGGTCAGGTCGAGGTTTCTAATAGGGAAATCAAACAAATACTGGAGAAAACTGTATCACGATCATGAAAGGATTGGGCGTTGAAATTACATGATGTTTTATGGGTCTACAGAACCGCATTTAAGACACCCATCGATATGTCTCCTTTCCAACTTGTATATGGTAAATCTTGTCACTTACCTGTTGAACTTGAGCACTGGGCGTTTTGGGCTATCAAGCAAATTAATTATGACTTCAAAAGCGTTGGGGAGAGGAGAAAGTTGCAACTTAACGAATTGGATGAAATACGCCTCTTCGCATATGAAAATGCCAGGATATGCAAAGCATGCACTAAATACTGGCATGACAAGCGCATTGCGAAGAAAGAATTTCATGTGGGGGACAAAGTTATATTCTTTAATTCGAGACTTCGATTATTTCCCGGGAAGCTTCGAACCAGGTGGTCCCGCCCTTTTGTGGTACAACATGTGCAACCTTATGACGCGATCACAATCTGGACTGAATGCACAGGGAGCTTCACTGTCAACGGTCATCGCCTTAAGCACTATTTTGAGGATGAGCGGGTCAAGCAAGGGGTTGTTCTTGCTCTCATAGACCCCACAGAATTGGTGACATGAGAACTCTTTTGGTCGAGCTACCGACTTTAAACTAGCGCTCTTGGGAGGCAACCCAAGTTCTTGATTGTTCTTAAGTTTACATGCATTGTTTCTCATTGCTATTAGATGCATTTCTTAGTCTATTAATTTCATCTCACTTAGTTTTTAATTAGATTCTGGGGATTTTTGCTTATTATATGTCTCTTTGCGTTGTAGGAAGTTATTGTGGCGACATGATTTTTGAAATAGTAACTTTTGGGCTTTTCAGAGAACTTCACAGGTTGGTGAACCCCACGGGGTTCACCCGTGAAGTGTACTGTATTCTTCCAAAAATTTGGTTTTCACAGCTTAATTTGTGGCAAAGGATGGATTTAGCATTCCAGAAGGGGCACGGTATCTTAAGGCTCTCAGGCTTATTCGGTGAACTTCACGACCAAGTGAACCCCATGGGGTTCACCCGTGAAGTCCGCTGTATCCGAACTTCTAACTGATCCTACAAAGAGCTATATGGTATTTCTGACTCAATAGATCCATCCAGAAGGCTTCACGGCTTGGTGAACCCCCTTAGGTTCACCCGTATTTCTGTTGTCTCCGTTTTCTATTAGATCACTTCACAGGTTGGTGAACCCCATGGGGTTTGCCCGTATTTCTAACTTGTGAACCCCCGTATTTAGGGCAACACATGGGTAGGATTTCCACCAAACCCATGCGCCGCCGCCCCAACCACTCAAAGTTGTCGCCCTTGCGCTGCATCTCTTCCCCTCAGCACTTCAAGAGGAATTTCTCTGCTTCGATTTGAGTTTCCATCGAGGTTTGAGCATGATTCATCTCCATATTACTCGATTGGGTCTCCCTATTCGCTGGTTTTCTCATCGCCCGTTGCTTTCACCGCTTGATCTTTCGCACCGCCTCCCGCTTCCGTTCATTTTTTTCTGGGACGCGTCTATGCCTCCTCTTCATCCATGGCTCCAAAAATGAAAGTTCTAGCCTCTAAACGTTCCATGCAGTGGGTTTTCTCTGAGGCGTCTAATTTTGCGTCTGATTCTGGCGACGACTACACTCCGTCACCACCATCTCAACCTCCAGCGCCACCGCTTATAGCAGGATCTTCATCTTCTAGGCAGGGGCGTGCTTCAGCCAGCCGACCACAACTGTACATCTCCCCGCTGAATGAATTTGGCATCATCTTCTACAATGCCGCCCAGGAAGAACGCTATCTCATACTTTGTTAGCACCGAATGCTTAATACTCGCTACCTTGACAGGGGAACTCTGCAACTGCTAGGACTTATGGAGGATGTTGACCTCATGTATACCACTGTGGGCTGGGAGCAATTTTTGCAACTTTTCTCCCCCACCTACGTTGGCGTAACATTGGAATTCCTTAGCTCCCTCAAAGTGAAGGCCGATCCTATCCTTGAAGATGATCCCGGCCGCCTCACCTTCCGTTTGGGGAACACCGAGCTTACTCTCAATCTCTCCCAGCTAAGAGGCATCTATGGCTTTCCAGAACTCTGCGCATGCAAGGTTCCAAATGAATACAGTGAACAAGGCTTCTAGGGCGCAATCACCGATGAACACATCTATTCCGCATGAGTCGCCCGCGCTTCCAGCATCTGCAACCCTGTTATCAGATATGTTCACCGTGTATTAGCACATACCATATTCGGGAGTGGGGAGAGCGACGGGATGGTAAGACAGTCTGAATTATACTATATGTGGTGTATGCTGCACAGCTTTAGGGTGGACTCTAGGTATTACTTAGCAAAACAATTCAGCCGTGTTGCCCGCTCGATGAAAGGGGCAATTGTGATCGGTGGACTTATCACACCTTTGGCGGTCTCTCTGGGTGTATGAGTTGAAGTCCAGAATAATAGCTAATGTATCACTTCCTAATTGGTACACATGAGTTAACCCCAACAATATGAATTGGGTGGATTGGGATTGCATGAGTTTTGTGTATATTAGATTGGAATCTTTGTTTATTGATAGCTAAGTTGACTGACATCTAGAAATTGTGGGATCAAACTGCTGATAGCTTGAAAAACCCCTTTTATTTGACTTCTTGTGATTAGATGTTGAATCAATGATAGATGGTTTTCTAGAGGCATGCTTCATCATGATTGACTTCTCCTATACCTATCGTGTATTTCATTTATTTTATTTGCTTGAGGACAAGCAAAGATTTAAGTATGAGAATGTTTGATGCTTCTATTTTAATAGTGATTTTCAGTGTAATTCCATACCAAATTCAGGCTCATTTTAATGTTTTCACGCCCCATTTTTTTGCATTTACTTAAAAGCTTCAGAATCTTCACTATTTTCTATTTTTGTGAAACTTTAGGTAAAATAGACCAATTTTGGAGCGTTTTTGAAGATTGTAAGACCATGGGGGAATTCTTCTTGTGAAGACGGAGCTGCCCATTAAATTTAGAGTCAAACGGAGCTCAAATGGAGAAATACGGACAGGTGAACCCGGCGGGGTTCACCAGTGCTTTTTGGCGATAGCTGAAACTCACAGAAGACTTCACCACCTAGTGAACCCAGCGGGGTTTGCCCGTGATTCTCCATGGAAGAAAGTTTTCAAAATACCGCAGTAAGCTTCATGACCTGGTGAACCCGGTGGGGTTCACCAGTGAATCTTCCTCAGCAAAGCTAACCCGAAGACTTCACAGCCAGGTGAACTCGGTGGGGTTCACCCGTGATCACGACTATAGCGACGAAGCGTTCGACCCCTTCTCGGTTTTCTCTCGATTTCTAACCCTAGAGATGTCCGAATTTGGAAAGAGAGCACATTTTGGAAAGCTAATTAAAAGGGGAATCCAGAGAATATAAAAGCCCTCTCTGAGATTTCCTAATCATTGAGAAAATCGAGCACGAGCGGCTAGGGTGAAGGAGGACGGCGATGAGGCGTTCGAGAGGCGATTTTGCGAGTTTGGATCGTCAGAGCATCACGATTATTGGAGTTTGGCTTCAGTTTATCATCTCTTCCCTCTTAGAAATATTTTCTTGTAGTTTTCCCATCTTTACAGAGAGATTTTTGAGCGATTCCATGAATATTATAGCGTAAAACTCTTTTCAGGGCTTGGTTGAAGCCCACTGACGATTATTAATTGCAGTTCATGTTTTTAAATTGTTATCTAGATTCTTGTGTAAGGATATTTTACTTTGCTGTACGAATTTCATGATTCTACCTTGGCCACGTATTGTCATGCTTTAGCTAGCACGATTCATACCAAGAGGAGGATCATGACGGTGGAATCACTTTGTAAAACTTGCGAATCCATGACACGAGAGTGCTTGGTTTTCACTCAAGGGTTTTATAATATTCCACAGAACGCATAGGGTTTGTTTAAAGCGATTCACTGCGAGAGTAGGAGACCGTTCTAGATAAACACCAAGGTGTACCACCGAGAGGGAGCATCTTGTACTCTAGGGATAGGTTCCTTATGCAAAAAACCATGAATCCATGTAATTAATCTTTTTAAATGTAATTAAGATCATCAACATGGTTGATACCAAAGCCCTGATCTCTCTCATATATACTCTCTTCCGTTGTTGCTTTGATACCTTGTTTACGACTAAAATTTACAAAAACTCTGTTTTGATTCGCTCAGCTATTGAGACTTAGATCTTTTGGTACTTAACCTTGTTCTTTGTGGGTTCGACAACTTTTTGTATTACTTCAACATAACCGTGCGCTTGTGGGATGTGTCAATGCCTCCCACATCTGTCAAAGAGATCAAGAGTTTTCTGGGACACGTCGGATTTTATCGACGATTCATAAAGGATTTTTCTAAACTTGCTAGACCCCTTACTCATTTACTTTGTAAAGATGTAAAATTTTCTTTTGATGAAGAATGTTTATCTGCTTTTCAGGCTCTGAAGGAGGCTCTTATATCCGCACCCATCATGCAGCCACCGGATGGAGCCTGATGTGTACTTTACTGTACTACTAACCGCAACCATGATAGCTTTATTGTAGTAGTACTTAAGTGTCGATCCCATAGGGACAGTGATCAAGTACTAAGAGATTATAAATTAATAGCTAGACAATCAGGCAAAGTGGTTTGCGATTATAGAAAGTAAAACAAATATAACTTAAAGCAAACCGAATTAGGCAAAAGAAAATTTTGGGTAGAAAACAAGGGTTAGAGATATCGGAACTTTGGGTTCATCTCGTTGATGAGTCTCAAATTCAAACGAGTCAAAACTATAGCAATGCAATTTTAAAGGTATTCAAAGAAATATCAAAAGGTACAGATTGCCCTATTTCGATGGCGTAATCCGATATCAATCTAGATCGGTGTCCTACTTTTGTGGCTAACTGTACCTAGAATGATCCAATGGGTTCAGAGATATTATAAGGTTCCTCATACAAATCCTGCCCCATTTCGTGACAGCTTAGAGTATGCTCTATCTAGCAGATCTAGCGTCGCAATTTACCTTTCAGTCCTTCTTGCAATGCTAAAGAAAAGTAATTGCGTAGCCAATGCAACACTAGTAGAAAAACAACATAGAACGAATAAACACAAGATAAAATTTGCATTTGCTTTGAAATAACAAGTTAGAATAGAAGATACAATCAACTCGATTACACCCTAGCTCCGATAGAGAAATTACGGTATCATAGTGTCGATTGAGTACAAAACTCTAAGGAAGATGAAACTAGAGTCAAGATAGAAGGTAGAAGATGGCAAACTTTTCAAGTAAGGGCCGCAATCCTCCTTCTTCAGGCCTTTTAGAGTAGACGCACAAAGATCTCTTTCTCCCCTTTTGCTTTCGACCAGAACTTCAACTCCTCACTAGAACTCATCACCTTTGCAACTCAATTTTCCCCCTTTAAATAGAGTCCAAAGTAAATTCTGAATGCATGCATTAATGGGCCATTATATTACCTACGTTTTGACACCAAAAACGTTCAAAACGGATTTAAGACGAGAAAGTTATGGCCCATTTAATGTAGGTGGCTCCATAATTACGGGTGTAATGGGCAATTATGGCTGTAACAGTAATGTAACCGTAATGCATTAATTGTAGCCTCTTTTAATTTTTGAAATGTTCAAATAATTAATGCTCATTTAATTCTCTTCGTTTTGACTCCAAGAACATCCAAATCAGAGTTAAAACGAGAGAGTTATGAGCATTTAAAGCTTAACGGCGGGTAATTAATGTGGCTGCTGTGAGATTATGGTCATGAGACAGATTATGGCCATGCCCGTAACTTTCTTGTCGCGGTCTTCATCATCCAAAAAGTTGCCGTCGAGGAAGTTATGGGCATGACTTCGCATTATGGCTATGCTTGTATAAAATGAGTCCATCATGTAGCCAATCAGAGAATTACTATCATGATGTAGATTATGGTCTCAGCTGTAATTATGAAAATTGGTCCTGTTTCTAGCCAAACTTCTTCTCAAGGTTCTTGATTCACTTGGAGGTGTAAATATACTTCCAAATAGCTCAAAAAGCAAGTGAAATATCTTGTATTCATCAAACATGACAAGCAGTGAAGCTTCTGAACAAAGTCAATAAAATAAGCCGGAAAGGAGTGTAAAAATGTGATTGTAGGTCTCAATTCACTAGTAAATATAGGTCTAAAAGACTACAAAAGTATGAGACATCAAACTCTCCCAGACTTAGATCATTGCTTGTCCTCAAGCGTATAAAGCAGCAGATAAGAGTTGTAATAAAAAAAACCAGGTAATCAGGTCAAGCTTGTAAAAATGTTGTGCCCTAGGAAGATATCATTATGAACAAACCTCAGCAAGTCAGGGATTCAAAGTAATCATCTATCGTCAGGAATGAAGGTGTGAAGATCCAAATTATATGAGGCTTACCTTCTTGAGCTGCAATAATCTTCTGTGTGGCATATGTACTCTGTTCGAACCTAATTCATCCAAAGACATGAGTTGGAAAAACACCAATGCACTCTTATTTATGTTACTTTCACCCTCTTTATTTTCTTTTGACTTCAACTCATTTCTTTGGTACCACTACCAATTTTTCGTAGTGCCAAGTAGAGGAGTCTTCTTTTTTTTTTTCATAGATTTCAACTCATATCTTTAGTACCACTACCAATTTTTCGTAGTGCCAGGTAGAGGAGTCTGTTTTATTTTTTTTATTTTTTATTTTTTTTAGAAGGAGATAACAACCATTAGATAAGTACAATGATAATAACCAACAAGTAGTTAGGAGAATCAAATAGAAAGAGATATTTACTACCACAAAGAGATCATAAACATACCTTGAAAGTAAGAACCTCAATCGAATATCGGATATGTCACTCCACGGCCTTTTTTCATCAAACATAATAATCAAATGAATTACCTAACTTTGAACTAAGCTTCAGATTATAATAATAATATCCCAAGGATTCAATATAAAACATCAAGCTATCATTGATTTCCATTTGAAACCAAAACAATATCATCAGTCAAATCATCAGCATTTTAAAAATTCAGATAGTGTAATCCAATATCGAAACTAGGGGTGTAATAAGTTTAAAGTTACTACTTAACAAGTTTTAAAAAGAGCCCACAATCTGCCAGACTTAGATTATGCATTGTCCCTATGCATACCATGTAAAGATCTCAAAATTTAGAGAAATGGGTTGCAATACTCATAAGATCAGTCAGAGTCATCATCGGTGCTCATCTCAACACCTTCCTCTTGAGGATCATCCTCATCGTTCAGCTAACTTGCAAGCGTTCCTGAAATGGATAGCAATCATTAGAAAAAATAAAGCATTAAAGAAAAGACAAAACAAAACACTTGGGTTGTCTCCCAAGAAGCACTTGTTTATGGTCATTAGCTCGACCGCAGTGTTATTCTGAGTTTGCAATGCAGGTGTCAGCACCAAGGAATTCAGCCGAGTCCATGAGTTTCGCATAAGCCTGGGCTTCTTCATTCTTTTCAGCATTTGGACTCTCCAAAGGATAGACCTCTAGTGGGTCCATGTTCATCCCATTAGCTATGGGATTTTCATCTCTAACCACATCATCAATAACATCTAGGCTACACCATGAATCTACAATTGAAGGGTGTTTCAGACTTTGCGATAAATCAAATTCAATAGCCTCCTCACTGATATTTAAGGTTAGCTTCCCATTTTTCACGTCAATAACCGCTCCAGCAGTTGCAAGGAATGGTCTTCCCAAAATTATTGGCAACTTCATGTCCTCCTCCATCTCTAGCATGACGAAGTCAACTGGAATGAAGAAATCACCGACCTTGATCGGTACATCCTCTAGGATTCATGCCGGCTTGTGCACTGAGCGATCAACAAGTTGTAGAGAAATCAGTGTTGCCTTTACATCACCAATATCCAGTTTCCTACATATAGAAAAAGGCATTAAACTGACACTGGCACCTAAATCACAGTGCATGATCAAAAGATAAATCTCCTATTTTGCATGGTATGGAAAAGCTACCCGGATCTTTCAATTTCTCTGGAAGCTTGTTTTGAATTATAGCGCTACACTCTTCAGTAAGCACCACTGTGCTTGGTTGCTCTAGCTTTCGTCGATTTGAAAGAATGTCCTTTAAAAATTTTGCATATGTGGGCATCTGCATTAAAGCTTCAGTAAAGGAGATATTAATATACAGTTTCTTCAAAATTTCTAAAAACTTTCCAAATTGTTTATCTAGCTTCGCCCTTGCCAGTCTTTGAGGAAATGGAATTGGTGGCTTGTAACACGGTGGTGGAACATAAGCAGGTTCACTCACATGATCTTCATTCTCCTCACTTAATCTCTCGGGTTTGGATTTATCACAAGAAGGTGCATCAGGACTTAGATCAGAGTCAGGTACTCTTGGTTCCTCCAGTTGCTTACCACTACAAGTAATAATTGCACTGCAATTCTCTCGTGGGTTCTGTTCAGGTTGAGAAGGTAACCTACCTAAGGGTCTTGCTAGACTGATGGCTAGGTTTGCCAACTGTATATCTACCAGTTTGTTGTGGGCTTAAATGGAGTCTAGTCTAGCCTTCACATGATGCACTATATCATTAACACTCTCATTGATTTTGGTTTGGGAGGAGATGAAATTTTCCATGATGATTTCAAGTGAGATCTTTTGAGGATGTTGTGCATATAGTCGAAGTTGAAAACTAGGTGGTGGTTTGTAGTTCGATTGTGGAGTACGGTTGGGATTATTCTTGTAGGAAAAGTTAGGATGGTTTCTCCAACCAGGGTTGTATGCATTTGAGTAGGGATCAAGTTGAGGTCTAGAATTTTGGTTCCCTACTGATGACACAAAAATTTATAGTAAATTTTGTCCCATTTGATAGGACTTTTTGTGTCATATTCATGCTATTTTGCTTGTTTTTAAGCCTTATTTGTCAAATATTGCGGAAACAACACCATTTCTTATTTTTGATGATTTTTAGGTAAAAAGTGCCATATTTTGATGGATTTTGGAAGATCTGAGCAACCAATGAATTCTAGACGTCGAGATGAAGCCGCCCGCCAATTTTCATGCAAATCAGAACAAGTTTGAAAAATACACCCCGGGTGTAATTTTTATTACGGCCTATAATTTTCTGCCCGGATTACACCCCTGCCGTAATATAAATTACGCTACCGTAATTTTGACCCAGAATTCACAGAAGCAAATTACGGCAGTGCCATAATAGAAATTACACTACTGTAAGTCTACCCTGAAATCCACAGAAGTATTGTGTCCGCAAGTGCACAGATACTCGAAGAAATAAAGAAAGATATCGAACCATAGAGACCTCATTGTCAAGTACCGAATAGTTGAGTTCTTACTATCTAGGCAATCGAATAATAGCAAAGCAATGATCGAAAACACACAAAAAAGATAATTAGAGAGAAACTGGGACTAGGGTTTCATTCGCTTTAATTTCCATGACAAGATATGAAAAGATGTTCGTCAGTCTAATTTCATTATGATAAAGATATCATTCACTTAATAAGGAAATCATCTCGCTTTCGCGCAGACAATTTACAAGAACCAATCCTCACTTTCGTGGAGGATTTATTCGATTGTTAAATAAAAGTGAATCATCAACAAAGAGCTCAAGGATCACTTTCATTCATCCGAATTCTAAGTTAATAATCTCAAGTGGAAACTCAAGGATCACTTTCGTGCATCCGAATCTCAACACAGGTTCTGCTTAAGGTTCTCCAACAATCTAATATTCAATTTCTTGCAATATCGTCATGTTTGTTTCGTTAACTCAATCCTAGATCAGATTATCAATCATGGCATTAAACTACTAAAATTAAGAAATAAGAACAAACCTAATTACTTACGGTGAGTTCCTAACATTCAATTTTAGGGTTCCAAGTTCTCAAGAAAATCACCTTTTGGTCCTTATTACGAAAACTCTAAAACATGCTTCATAATATGAATCTATGGAAAATTAAAGAGCAATCATCACAGAAGCAGAATTATCATACTAAAATTACACTTGACGAAATAAAAGTTATCTAGTCATTAAGAAATCAAAGAGAATTACTTCCCCTTGTCCCAAAAGAAGTTTAAGCTAGCATGGTAGAAAGATTACAATAATCCATGGTACAGAGGGATCAAAAACCGAAGAGAAGGATGAAATTACTGAACACAGCACGGCTGTAATGGAAATTACAGCCGTAATTTTTGCGTGAACAGTAGTCGGCAGCGTGCTTTTGTTGATTTCTCCTCCGATCGACTTCCTTTCACTCTGAAACTTCTGGGGTATCTTCTCCTCCTCTATGTGCAGCTTCCCTTCAAATTTCATGGCCGAAGATGCGTTGTAAGTTTCCCGGCGGTGAACCCTAAGGCGATAGTGAAAATCTCAATTTCTCCCTCGATAGTAGATGAAAATTAGGGCTTTTTGTCTGTGTGTCTTCTCCTCCATCTAAACTCTCTTTTTGCTTCTTACGGATATTCAATTTATGGCCTGGATCATCCGCAATTGATCACACAAAAATCAGGCCTCAAAGTTGACCGTGGAAGTCAGGTGTTAATGATAGAATTACGGCCGTGTTTCTAGTTACGGCAGTGCCGTAATTTCAGCAAAGTTCTTGGTATAGAAATCATACGGAATTACAGTACCGTGAAATCCATTACGGCAGTGCCATATTTTCGTAAAGTCTTTCGGGTGAAAAATCGACTCGAAATACAGCTCGTGAAATCCATTACGGCAGTGCCGTAATTTCCGAAAAACTTTCTGGATGAAAACGTCCCAAAATACGGCAGCACTCGAAAATTACGGTAGCTGATGAAAAATACGGTACTATAATATAGATTACGGCCCTGCCGTATTTTGGTCTATGGCTCCGATTTGCGTGAAATTTGTCATGTAATCTTCTCTTGATGGTGAGGATTAATCCATGCATCTGAATTGCCTGAAAACGCCTGAAAATCGTGTCTTTTTGCCTGAAAATCATCAAAAACTAAAAAGAGTGTAGATTCCGCAGTATTTGATAAAAATGGCATAAAAATAAGCAAAGTAATATGAATATGACACAAAAAGATCTATGAAATGGCACAAATTTTTTTATAAATTATGGTGTCATCAAACACATAAGGCTCATGCTTTGCTTATCCTCAAGCAAAAATCAAAATTTGATCAAAGGAAAAGATTTTCTCATGAAGAATAAATTTCTAAAATACAGTTACCAATGAAAATTTTTCACCAATTGTTTCATAAAATTTTAAATAAATATATCATTCTTTTGAATTCAATCTTTAAGGTTCACAACTTAATCAAATAAAACTTTGCAACTTGTATAAAAAATAAAATCTCAGTCTCATGAATTCACCTAATTTTGAGTTTAAATCTATCATACTTTTGTTTATAGGAATAGGATATCCAAAATCTTTTTCCACTCAAATCTTTCATTTTCTTTTTATTCCCCTTTTTTTTGATAGCATGTACCTGATGACACCAAAATTCATAGTATATTTTGTGTCATTTCATTGGTCTTTTTGTGTCATATTTATGCTCTTTTACTTGTTTTTAAGCCCTATTTGTCAAATATTGCGAAATCTACACCATTTCTTGTTTTTGATGATTTTTAGGTAAAAAGTGCTATATTTTAATGGATTTTGAAAGATTTGAACACACCAATGGATTGCAGACATCGAGACGAAGCCGCCTGTCAATTTTCATGCAAATCGGAGCAAGTTTGAAAAATTACACCCCCGAGTGTAATAAATATTATGGTACCGTAATTTCTGCCCCAGAAATCACAGAAGCAAAATTACGGTAGTGCCATAATAAATATTACACTACCGTCATTTCCACCCAGAAATATACAGAAGAAATTATGGCACTTCCGTAATATATTTCACGGTACCATAATTTTGGGCCTAGTTTCCCGATTCTTCCGTTGGAAACTTAAAAAGATGATTTCTCGAGATTTAGGGCACCAAATTGAGATCTGAAAGAAGCAATAAACTTGTCTCAACGAGGAGAAGAAGGGGAGTGAAAGCCCTAATTTTTATCCACTGTGCAGAGAGAAATCAAGGGAGGCATCCCTAGGGCATGGCCTCGCGCCAAGAGGCGTAGAGGCCATCTTAGGCCGTGAAATTTACAAGGACGCTTCACCTGGAGGAGGAGAAGATATCCCAGAAGTTTTAGAGTAAAAGGAGATCGATCGGAGGAGAAATCAATGAAAAAAATTGCGGGCGCTTGCACTATTCATCACGGAAATTACGGCTGTAATTTTCATTACAA
The DNA here is from genome assembly GCA_027563935.2 of Costus lasius. Classification (NCBI taxonomy): domain Eukaryota; kingdom Viridiplantae; phylum Streptophyta; class Magnoliopsida; order Zingiberales; family Costaceae; genus Costus; species Costus lasius. Next base: position 52,521,387 of record CM050449.1, read on the forward strand.
CCATGCTATTAGTTGTTTTTCCCCTTTCTGTTCAAATTCTGATCATTCTAACTATGATTTATTATAATTCTTCATCCATGCGAGCTTAGACATCTTATGGGACATGGGGGTGTAATCCCCTTGATTTTACATGACTAGATAATTTTTATTTCGTCATGATAACCTTACTATGATAATTTTACTTATGTGATGAACGCCTTTAATTCTCCGTAGATTCATATTGTTAGCATGTTTTAGAGTTTTCGTGATATGGACCGAGAGGTGATTTGCTTGAGAACATGGAACCCTAAAATTGAATATTAGGAACTCATCGTAAGAAATTAGGTTTGTTTTTATTTCTCAATTATAGGAGTACAATGCCATGTTAATAATCTAAATTTAGGATTGATTTAATGTGATAAACGTGATGATACTGTGAGAGATCAAGTATCAGATCGTTGGAGAACCATAAGTAGAACCTGTGTTGAGATTCGGATGCACGAAAGTGATCCTTGAGTTTCCACTTGAGATGATTGACTTAGAATTCGGATGCACGAGAGTGATCCTTGAGTTCTTTGTTAATGATTTACTTTTATTTAACATTAAATAAATCTTGCATGAGAGTGAGGATTAGTTCTTTGTAAATTGTCTACGCGAGAGCGAGATGATTTATTTATGAAGTAAATTATATCTTTATCATAATAAGATTTGATTGACGAACATCTATTTATATCTAGTCATAAAAATTAAGGTGGATGAAACCCTAGTCCCAGTTTCTCGCTCAGATATTTAGTTTACTTTCCTTTTGTGCTTTCATCATGTTCAATTTGCTTAGCTAGTGAGAAAACAATTATTTGGTACTTAACACATAGGTCTCTGTGGTTCGATATCTTAATTATTACTTCGAGTATCTGTGCACTTGCGGACTACAATAAGTTTTTGGCACCATTGCCGGGGACCTTGGTTTTTGTCGATATTGAATATATTGAAAGTATTGCTAGACTAGGTTTTGTTGTTTATTTTCTATTATTTTGAGTTATTTGATCAGTTTACTTGTGCATGCGCAGGAATCTTAGATCAGGACCTCTTGTTCCTTTTGATCCTGAAATTAACAAAACTCTTAGATTGCGCAGGAAGCTTAGATTTGTAGAGAAAAGAGAAGAAGAAGCAATCATGGATGAGAGAAGATCATTGCGTGACTATGCTGCCCCAAATCCCCAAGGGATTCGCTCTAGCGTTACTAGGCCAGCCTTCTTGTCTATAATTCAACAAAACCAGCCTTGGAGGAGCACCTCTTGAAGATCCTAATATCCATCTATCTCTTTTTCTTGAATTGTGTGATACTATTAAAATTAATGGAGTTTCTGATGATGCATTGAAATTGAGATTGTTTCCTTTTTCCCTTAGGAACCGAGCACGTGATTGGCTTCATTCACAGCCGTCAAGGACGTTCACTACTTGGGATCAGCTTTCTAACGCCTTTCTGATGAAATACTTCCCACCTAGCAAGACCATCCAACTGAGAAATCAAATTACTAATTTTGCACAAAAGGATGGAGAGTCTTTGAGTGAAGCATGGGAGCAATTTAACGAATTGCAATGGAAGTGTCCTCACCATGGCTTAGAGAAATGAGTTTTGATTCAGACTTTTTATTATGGTCTTCTTTATAACACTCGATTTACTGTTGATGCTGCTGCAGGTGGAGCCCTGATGAACAATACCATGGAAGAAGCCTATACATTGATTGAAGAGATGGCCTTAAATCATAACCAATGGACTACTGAGAGAGGAGTTCTTTATTGCCCTCCACATGGTAAGACTGATAGTGATAACTAGCGCACATTGGCTGAGAAGGTAGATTCTTTATGCAATCGTTTTGATACTTTTCAAATGCAAACTGCTATTGTTTCTTCTGTTACATGTGAAATTTGTGAAAATCATGGGCACCATGCTGAAGAGTGTAAGGTTGTTGTTCATCCGGGGAGTGAGCAAGTTAATACAGTAGGGGGTTACAATCAAAGTAGAAATAATGACCCTTATTCTAATACCTATAACCCTGTATGGAGGAACCATCCTAACTTATCTTGGAAGAGAAACAATTACCAAGGGGCACAAACTGAGAATAGAGGATACCAACAGAGTCAACAAAATCAAAATCAGCCCCAGAACAATAGTTTTGAATCCATGTTTGAAAAATTGATGTCTAGTCAAGATTAGAAATTTGAAAAAATTATAAACTAAATGAATCAGCAAAGAGAAGAATTTAATGATAAGATTAATCAGTTGACAGCACATAATAAGATCTTAGAGACACAGATAGCACAACAGGCTAGCACAGCTAATAGACCCCTAGGAAAATTACCTGCCAAACTTGAACCAAACCCTAGGGAGTACAGTAATGCTATCATTACTAGGAGTGGGAGACAATTAGATGAACCTAAAGGGAGAGTTGAGGATAATGAAAAAGAGCCCGAGATTGAACATAACAATGAAATAGACTTGGAAAAATCTCCTGTGCATGAGCAGTCCCAAACTAGTTTGCCACCTCACCAAGGTGATGAACCTAAAGGTGATGTGCCATGCCAGACAGATATTTCTAAATCTAATTCTCCTACACCTTATAGGCCACCTATACCCTTTCCTCAAAGGTTAGTGCAAGCAAAATTAGATAAACAGTTTGGGCAATTTCTTGATGTTTTTAAAAAGCTTTACATTAACATTCTATTCACTGAAGCTTTATCTCAAATGCCTTCATATACAAAATTTTTGAAAGAGATTTTATCAAATAAGAGAAAAATATAGGACTATGGTACTGTGGCTTTAAATGAAGATTGTAGTGCAATTATCTAGAATAAATTGCCACCAAAATTAAAAGGTCTAGATAGTTTCTCTATACCTTGTTCTATTGGGAGTATGACTTTTGACCGAACCTTATGTGATTTGGGTGCTAGTGTAAGCCTAGTGCCACTATCTATTTGCTGGAAACTAGACATTGGAGAGCTTAAACCAACCTAAATATCTTTACAGCTCTCTGATAGCTCGGTAAAGTATCCTATTGGTATTTTAGAGAATGATCCAATCAAAATAGGTGAGTATTTTATTCCAACTAATTTTGTAGCCCTTGGGATAGAAGAAAGTCATAAAAATCCTGTTATATCCCAAGTTTTTGTAGAAAATCATAATTTGTATTTTGAAATTTTTAGGGATTTTTTTTGGAATTTTTTTGAATTTTTAAAAGGTTTTAAAAAATTAATTTTTATTAAAAACATGATTTTGCGCTCGCGGGGGTTCGAACCCGCATTGCACCGGAATTCTTGACTCAGCCTAACCACCGGGCTAATTTGTGTTTTGTCATTAAAACCGCACCGAGTTTTGTTGGGTTTAATTTAATGGATTTTGGGGACCGAGCGAACTCGTCGTCTTCCCCGTGTTTTTCGGCGACCGAGTCTTCGGCGGCGACCAGCTATTTTTGGCCGCGTCCGATCTCTATTTTAGAGGGCTTCGACTCGTTTGGAGGCGAATCGAACCCTAGCCAGTCTTCGAGCCACGGCGCACCGTCCGGAGCGAGAAATCAAGGTCGAACTAGTCGCCGATGCAGCCTCGAGTTTCAGTGTTCCAGCGCCTTCTTTGATACGCGTTTTTGTCCCAGGTTTACGATTTGGCTTCGTAGAAAGGTAAGTTTTCTTTCTAGAAGTTTTGGCGAAGTTCTGTTTCGATTTTGTTTGGTTTTGGTGTGTCGGCGGCGGCGACGCCACCGTCGATAGTGGTCGCTGTTGCGAGGGCTCCGACCATGGGTCGAAAGCTCACCGCAGCCACCTCAGGAGCTTCCCTTCATCGTCGAGAGTTTTCTGGTAAGGTTTGGATGTGAATCGACGCTCGACGCGCTCTCAGAAGCTCGCCGGCGCAAGCGACGGATGCAAGTCCGGCCGCCTTGCACAGCGGCGATGGGGCAGCACGGGTGAGCGAGCCGATTCGGTTTGATTTAGGGTTTGAGTCTGGTTTATTTAGAAATAAACCCGATTCGCTGAGTTTTGGAATTGATTTGGTCCGGCTCAACAGATTGAGCGGTTCAATTTCAATTTTGGCCCAGTTATTGAATTCGGACCGGTTCGACCTCCATTCGGTAGAATCTGGGCCGGTTCAGGTAGCCGTTGGAAAGCTTGTGAAATATCCCATCCAATGGTACCTAGTGTATCCCTAGATGAGTTGTATATTTTGTGTAATTTCGGTTTGGTTTGGTTTAATGTGATTCTGACCGGTTTACTGCAATTCAGTCCGATTCAGTGGCTTTTGGGTCTGGTTCACTAGATCCGAAGTTGGTTCCTTAAGTTTTGAGATGTTTTGCTTCTGTTGGTGATCTCTGTTTTCAAGTTTGAATCTTATTTGATGAAGTTCATGTATAAATCTATGTTTCAGAGCAGTTGATCCAGTGTTTGGCTTGCTTCGTTTGATAACTAGATTTCTTGGCTTTTCAAAGGTAAGACCTCAAACCAGATTTCTGTAGATAAAGGTTTCTTATCCTTGTTCCTGTTGACTCAGATAGTATAGCATCTTGTACGTATCAAAGATTTGCAAGTTGTTTATTGACATATCAGTTTGTACTTTGTATACCAGTCAAGTATGTTTCTAGTATGTTATTATTATCAAAATCCACGTTTGCAAACAGTATATCTGCATAATCAGTTTCAAGTATCCACGTGTGTGGACAGTTTTAGTTATCAAGTATCCACGAGAGTGGACAGTTGCATGTTATTGAGCACATACCCAGTAATATCCACTCTGTGGACAGATCGGGGTCCCAAGTTAGCATGCACCGGGATTCGTGATGCATGGTAGCGCATGTGTTCACCATGTAAGGTGTGATACACCTTATCATGCATACTCGGGGTGACGACCCCACAAGCCAGTAGGTATTGCTCACAGTTGATTTATGCATGATATCAGTTTTCATATTTGACACAGATAACCCAGTTGCACCAGTTTATCTAATTGCTCATAGTGGTTTCATTGCATGATATCAGCTTTTGTATTTGATCATAAATAACCCAGTTGATACAGTTTATCCAGTTGCAGTATAGTTTTCAGTTTACAGTTCCAGTTTATAGCCTTCAGTTTATAGTTTCCAGCTTTCAGTTTACCGTTTGCAGTATTCAGTTGTTACAGTTTCATTGTTCATGCTTCTTGCTAGTTTTCCCTCCTTTGAATCTAAGGGACTATCCTTTCTTCTGGGGAGAGGCTTACTCAGCAATGTTTTGCTGAGTCTGGTTGATATTGCAGGTACTGGTCTGGACTAAGGAAATCAAGGCATGGATTTCAAGTATTACTTGATGGCTTATTCTTGAAGATTGTGATTCTTGTACTAAAAAGTTATTAGCTGAGATCTGAGTGTTGTAAAAAGTGTACTCTGATGTAAAGAGATTTTATAAAGAGAATTTTGTAGCAGTCAGACATGTTGATGTTCCTAGATTTTAAAGTTATAATAGATTGCTTTAGTTATATTCTAGTCTTGGTACTAGGGTGTAACAAATCCCATCATCCTTGGTAGACCCTTTCTAGCCATTTCAAGAGCACTTATAGATGTTAAGAATGGAAAACTCACACTAAATATAGGAGAAAATATAATTGAGTTTGAATTGGCAGATTCACTGAACAAACTTTCATATTTAGGATCATGTTGTAGTGATGATATAGTAGATAATATTGTTAGTAATGTGCACAATTTATTTGATGAATCCTTTAATATTGAAACTAACACTTTTTCTGAGCATATGGATAAGGGATTTCAGAAGAAAACACATCCAATTTCTAAAAAAAGGAGGAAGAAGAGGAAGTGGCCAAGGAGAAAAGGAGGCTCAAAATTACTTGATCAAGGAAGAAAATTTCTAAGTGAAATTGGACACTGTTTCATGAATGAGCCTTATGTTGTCAAAGGAAGCGCACAAACCCAAGAAAAATCAGGATGGCAACTGAAGAAATCAAGATCAAATCCGAGTGCAAAACGGTCAAGCTAATGACCTTTAAATTAGTGCTTCTTGGGAGGCAACCCAAGCACTCTTTCTTTAGTTTATTCTCTTTTGTTTTTATTTTTATTTTTTGCTTTTAGAACTATTTTTTTCTTCTCTTTTTGTAGGTGAAAACAAGTTTTGGTGCAAATTATGGTAGTACCATAATTCTTTTCACGGTGCTGTAATTTTGGTCCCTTTTTAACCAGAAACTTTTGTGAGTTTTACGGTAGCGCCGTTATTCTTTTTACGGTACCATAATTTTTTGTAAAAAAAATGGTTCGGACCCGAGGACATAGAGGAGATTAGATTTGACACGAACGAGTGGAGCTCTGTGAGTATCTTTTTCCTACTTATTTGCATTCCATCTTTTATATTTTTTCTGACAATTCATGAGTTTAAATGGAAGGATAAATCCTTCAAACTTCTTGTGTCCTACTACTACTGATCCTCGCTTCTGAGTTTTAACTGCTACATACTTTCGATATGGTTGTATTGAGATTTTCTTATGATACTTGATTTTGTTGGAGATTCGATATGGTTGTACACGATATTATGATATTTTGAGAATTGATGCACTGTGATGTTTAGTATGATATGTGATTTGGTAATAATGATATATATGCCTGTGTGGTTTGCTTAATCAATAAAATATTGCCATTATCATGCCAAAATTTTTCTTGATGATGAAATGCTATTCATGACGATACTTGAGAATTGGAAATAGATATAAAATGATGAGTTTATTTCTTTGATATAATCTGTTGAAATTTTCCATTAATTGATACATGAAGTTTTGGATGAATATATTGTTTAATGAATGAGATTTGAAAGTGAAGTAATTCTTTTGAATAAAATGAGCATATGTTGTATGATTTTTGAGTTGATATCAATTGATTTAACCTAGTAGATCATTAAAGTCCATCTTGTTATTTGTTAGGAAGTAAGAATCCAAAATCCACAAAGAAAAGTGACTCCCCTATTTGGCACTGCGAAAATTTGGCAGTGGTACCTAAAGTTATGGGTTGAAGTCTGAAAAGAATAACTCCTCTTTTTGACATTGTATTTCAATGGTACCTAAGATAAGAGTTGAAGTTCAATGAAAAATATGTATCTATGTGAGTGCATGCCATGAGAGAGATTCTTTGACATTCACTCCATTATCTCAAGAAGAATTCTTTCTACTTAAAGAGATATGAGTTCTATTATGTTGGTTATGTGACCAATATATTGTAAATATGTCACCAGAAGAAAGGTGGTATTCATTTTAGAAAATGTCAAAGATGCATGGAAAAGAGAGAGAGAAAAATTTGAATAGAAAAAAGATTTTGTGATTTCTATTCCTGTAAACAAAGGCATCATGGACTCAAAACTTAAACTAGGTGAACTCATGAGATTGATATTCTATTTTATTTGATGTAATTATGGATCTTAAGGACTAAATTCGGAGGACAATATATTTACTTGAAATTTTGAGTATTTATTTGTTGTGAATTTTTCATATGTAATTGTATCTTAGAAATTTATTCATCATCTCACAGTTTATTTTCATAATCAGTATTATTTTCTTTATTTGCTTAAGGACAAGCAAAGTTTGAGCCTTATGTGTTTTGATGACTCTAAATTTCATAGTGTTTTTCATACTCATTAACCAGTCTTTTGGGTCATAATTTTGCTCTTTTGCTTTATTTTCATGCCTTATTTGTCAAATACTTCAGAATCTACACCTTTCTTGGTTTTTTTTTACCAATTTCAGATAAAAAGGCATCATTACCACAAGTTTTCTAGCAATTTCAATGCATGGACGAATTCTAATCATCAAGAGGAGTTTACACATCAAATTTCAAGACGAACCAAGTTTTCCATCAAAATTACGGTAGTGCCACAATGCATTTTACGGTCGTGATATGAAAATATGGCACTACTGAAATGGATTTCATGGCAGCGGCTCACAGAGAATTTTTTAGGAAATTACGGCACTACCATAATGAATATCACGGTACCATGATTTTAGTCCAAGTTCTGACAGAAACTTTAGAGGATTTCAAGAGAATTACGGCACTGCCGTAATGAATATTATGGTACCATAATTTCAGGCAAATTTCTCACATAAACTTTCAGGAATAATCAAGGAATTTACGGCACTGCCGTAATGAATATTATGGTACTGTAATCCCAGGCCGTTTCCTTATAGAAACTTCCGAAGCCATTACAGCAGTACCGTAACATTCATCACGGTATCGTAATTATGCACCCGGTTTCCTAATTTTTTCGCTGAAAACTTAAAAAGATAATTTCTCAAGATTTAGGGCACCAATTAAAGATCCGTAAAAAAGGAAAGACTCAGCATTAGGAGGGGAGATTTTCGAAGCAAAAGGAACAATTTTTATCAAGGATTCACGATGAATTTCAGAGAATTGCCGCCACTCTATGATTCATTGTCGTTCATCGCACAGACCACCTCCGACCACGAAATTTGAAAGGAAGCTTCGCCTAAGGAAGGAGAACACACCATTGAAGTTTCAGAGTGAAAGGAGGCCGATCAAGGGAGAAATCAAAGAAAATGTGGTCACGTGTATTGTTCATCGTGACTCTACACAAATTATGGGCAATGATTTTGATTACAGCCCTGTTTTGTAACTTTTACTCCTCCCTTTCAATTTCTAATCATTCTAAAATCATGTTTTGCTGTAATTCTTCAATCATGCTAGCTTAAACTTTCTTTTGGGACATGAGGGAGTAATCACCTCAATTTCTTAATGACTAGATTATTTTTACCTTCGTTAGGATGATTTTATTATGATAATTCTACTTATGTGATGATTGCTTATAATTCTCCTTAGTCTCATATTTTTAGCATGTTTTAGAATTTTATAAAATAGACTGAGAAGTTGATTTCAAAATTTGGAACCCTAGAATCATTGAGTTTAGAACTTATAGTAAGAGATTAGGTATTGTTCTTAATTCTGATTTTTAGTTGTTTTATTGCCATGTTGATTTTCTGATCTTTGGATTGAGTTATTATGTTAGACTTGATTTGATATTGTATGAGATTAAATATCTTATCGTTGGAGAACCATAAGTAGAACCTGTGATGAGATTCAGATGCACGAGAGTAATCCTTGAGTTTCCACTTGAGATGATTGACTTAGAATTCGGATGCACGAGAGTGATCCTTGAGTTCTTTGTTGATGGTTTACTTATTTTTAACATTGAATAAATCTTGCATGAGAGTGAGGATTAGTTCTTTGTAAATTGTCTGTGCGAGAGCGAGATGATTTCTTTATGAAGTAAATTATGTCTTTATCATGATAAAATTTGATTGACGAACATCAATTCATATCTAATCATAGAAGTTGAGGTGGATGAAACACTAGTCCCAGTTTCTCTTTCAGATATTTTCGTGTAGCTTTGGATAGTTTGTTTGATATTGTAACATCCCACATTCTTAACCCCAAACAAATGGCATATTTCATAAAAGAAACAGGATGTTTCGTATAAGATCGATCATATGCTAGGTAAAACCGAGTTCAAGAAGAAAAAACACGATCTGAAAATTTCCAAAAACCCATACATAAATATCCACAAAACCCAATTATCATAAATCACATAAGGGTACCTGCCACCACGCAATCCTTGCACTAGACATATGCAAGGCAACAGTTATATCAAAACCGATTTCATAGAATATACAACAAGCCGAAATTCAAAACAAAATCACAAAATCGATTTTATAAACTCATACCAAACACCGAAACCAGGCTGAAGCCCGCGGTGACACAAAAATCAAACTCATTTAATTGCCACAATCAGGCAACACAAATTCACATAGTTCACATGGTTCACATCACATGGTTCACATAGTTCATAAAATTCATATTCGGCCACAGCCGGCCTCAAATTAATTAAGCATAAACATAGGGCCACAACCGGCATTATAAGCATAAATCACAACATCAATATCATGCTAACTGCGCCCCTGCTCTATACCTGAAAATAATGAGGGGTGAGCTACACAGCCCAGTGAGTGGATAGTCTAAATCGACCATCCATAACATACACTCAAAAATATAGGCAGATTATTTTAAAAATCTTTAGCAAGAACATTATGTCAACATATAACAAAAATCAAGAAATAGAAATCATATAGACAGTCAGATGTACACACTAGCATATAACAAATTCATGTTCACAAACTCAGGTTCTAGAGTTTTACTCTAATCCAATTAAACACATATATTTTAAACCAACTAAACACATATAACTTAGGTTCACAAACTCGGGTTCTAGAGTCATACTCTAAACCACTAAACACACCAACACATAATCAACCTAGTTGTCCAGCATATTCAGTAGTGACCAATATGGTCTAACCCGGCTTGGCCAAAGCACTGGGAGCTGCATGCAACACATAAACATGGATAGTGAGTAGAATCAAGAGGTGGCCCCCGCCAGGTCACGACGTGGCACTTTGGTCCCTCACCCCATAACACATCAGAGTGACGACATCAAGAGGTGGCCCCTGTCTGATCAAGACATGGCACTTTGCGTCTTATATCACCCCATCACATAAAGAGTAATGACATCAAGAGGTGGCCCCTGTCTGATCAAGACATGGCACTTTGGGTCTTATATTACCCCATCACAAAAAGAGTAGTGACATCAAGAGGTGGCCCCTGTCTGACCAAGACATGGCACTTTGGGTCAAAACCCGTTCTCCCAAAAGGTTCCTACTGGACAACAGACACATCTTAATTCATATTTCACATAGGTGAACATATTTCACAAAGGTGGACTCCTAAGTGTCAACTAGACTCTAGGATAGTCATCACAAAAATCATATCGGGCAGGCTGAACATCAACCCCCATCACAATAACCATAATAGGCAGGCTGATCATCAACCCCCTCACATATCACAATACAGGGCTGAAATTCAAACCCTTAACATATCACATAAGGACCATCCACTTGAGTTCATAGTTACACCTAGCCTTAGTCCTAACCATCACATAACCACCTAATTTCCAAATTCACATAACCCATAATTTCCCAATTTCACAAAACCCATCACATAACACTTATTGTTCAAAATCACATAGTCACACATATTGTTCAAAATCATATAACATAACACATAATATTTTCACCGAATATTGTGTAGTCCTTAAATTTCAGGCTGGTCAGTTCAGTGTAATTTTGCTAAATTATCACCCAATGTTTTCAAACATAATTACATGATCTTAATTAAATAAACATGAGTTTTACAACATAACATTATTGGCAATTTATCAAGCATCCATAAAATTCGACATATAACATTTATCATGCGCCCCAAAATCAATATAAAATTAAAGCATAATTGCTTTACAAATCACACATGTAACCCACGGTTTCAAACATAATATCAATTTAAAAATACACCTTAGTTAACAAGAATTTCATACTTAAGATCAATGATTTAATGCTTCCTGAACTCCACACAATAATTACCCTAAATTCGGTTTTCATGGAAAATACCCTAAACTAACTTTTCATGGAGAAATATCAAGATTTAATTCACATGGAAACATGTTAACCACAATATCAAATTTCGGTTTAACTACAATTAACAAGGTTTCGGCTACAAAAATCATTGGTTTAATATTGCCAAAATTCTCTATAAAATATCTAATTAACAAGAAATTCATGCTCAATGTTCGATGATTTAACGCTACCAAAATACCTTAAATTTCATACAAATTTTCGGTTAAACAATCATCAAATTAATTCGATTTTTACAATAGTTTTCGAGATTGTTTCGTTTCTCATAGTCAACACCAACATTCGGTTTTCATAGCAATTTTCCCAAGAATTCGATTTTAAACATGGTAATTTTCCCAAGAATCCAATTGCATCATATAATACAATCACAACCAATCTAATAGATCAAACAAGACCTTCCACTCACCTTGAACCGAGAATACTATGGTGAAAAATCCTCCACAAAATCGCCTAAAGCCTTTAAGTCGCCTAAGGAATCTCCAAGAATTCACCAAGGAAGTTCCACCTCAAAGAATTTCGTCAAAAGGAAGAAGAAAATCGCCTCCAAGCTTCCAAGAATCGCCTTCTTCTTTCAAGCCGTCGCCTAGGGTTCTTCCAAGCTAGAATTTCGCCAAAAACTCTTACCCTAAGCGCAAATCCCACTTAAACTTTGGATTTTAAAATTTTAAACCCATTAACCCATTAATTCAAATAGGGTTTAATTTATTTAGCTAATAAATTTGAATTTCAAATCCAATTAGCGCCAACCCAATATCTCATAATTAACCAATTAATTTAATTAACTTAACCAATAACCATTCACTTAAACGAAATCCATTAAGGATTTTAATTAACATCCAATAAGGATTTAATTAACCAATAAGTTCTAATTAATTACTTACAATAATTTAACAAGCAATAAACCAGTTAATTAACAACAAAATCTCTAGTTAATTAACTATAATTATTTACTAAAAATCTCTAATTAATTTATCATAAATTAACTATCAATACTCAGGAATAATAACTCAGTCAATAATTTTATTTAAATCAAAAATAATGCTTACCAGGACTTAAGATCCTTGGATCTTACATCCCTCCCTCCTTATAAAGCTTTAGTCCTCTAAAGCTCAGCATCCATATCATCAAAGAGGTAAGCATAAAATTTCCTCATATCAGCTTCAGTCTCCCAAGTCGCCTCCTCAACAGCCTGATTTCCCCAGATAACCTTTACCAAAGGTATAGTCTTGTTCCTCAGAACTTTATCCTTTCTATCCACAATCCGGAGAGGTCTTTCCTCAAAAGTCAAATCACTCTGAATCTGAAGAGGTTCCAACTCCAACACATGAGATGGATCAGGATGATATTTCCTCAAAACAGAAACATGGAATACATTATGCACATGATCCATAGCAGGAGGTAAAGCCAATCGGTAAGCCACTGGACCAACTCTCTCAATAATATCAAAAGGGCCTACAAACCTAGGGCTCAACTTGCCCTTTTTGCCAAACCTCATAACACCCTTAGTAGGTGACACCTTCAAGAACACATGATCCCCTACCATAAACTCCAAGGAACGACGACGGTCATCAGCATAACTCTTCTGTCTGTCCCGAGCAATTTTCAGTTTATCCCGGATCTCTCTGACCTTATCAGTAGTCTCCTGAACTGCATCAGATCTCAAAATCATCCTGTCACCAGTTTCCTCCCAACACAAGGGAGTCCTACACCTTCTCCCATACAAGGCCTCATAAGGAGCCATCTGAATACTGGAGTGGAAACTATTATTATAAGTGAACTCTATCAAAGATAGATCCCGGTTCCACTCAGAACTCCAATCAACCACATAGGCTCTCAACAAATCTTCTAGAGTCTGTATAGTACGCTCTGTCTGGCCATCAGACTGAGGATGGTATGCTGTACTAAAACTCAACTTAGTACCCAAACCCTCCTGTAAACTCCTCCAAAATCTGGACAGAAATCGAGAATCCCTATCAGACACAATATCAACTGGCACTCCATGTAGTCTGACTATCTCATCAATGTACAATCTGGCCAGTCTCTCTAAAGAATAAGTCATTTTAATCGGAAGAAAATGGGCTGATTTGGTGAGTCTATCAACAATCACCCAAATAGCATCATGACCCAATCTGGTTCTGGGCAAACCACACACAAAATCCATACTGATGCATTCCCACTTCCACTCAGGAATAGGAAGAGACTGCAACAAACCCCCAGGCTTCTGGTGTTCGGCCTTTATAGTCTGACAGGTCAAACACCTAGAGACAAAATCAAGCACTTCTTTCTTCATACCCGGCCACCAAAAACTTTTCTTGAGGTCCTGATACATCTTAGTCACGCCAGGATGTAGAGAATATTTGGAGTTATGGCTGTCCTCCAATATTTCTTTCCTCAAGCTCGGTTCCTCAGGGACACATACCCTTCCACGAAACCGAAGAATACCATCATCAGACAGGCTAAAATCCTGAACTGCGCCATCAACCAGACTATCCCTGATCTGAACTAATCTCGGATCCACAGACTGCTGATCTCTGATCTTCCGCAACAAAGCAGACTGTACTCTGAGAAAAGCCACATAACCAGACTGAACTTTAGGAGAAACACTGATCCTGAGATCGCTGAACTCCTGCATTAACCGCCACTCACTAACCCGTAAAGCAGCTACTGAAGTAACTGGATGTCTGCTCAGAGCATCCGCCACTACATTGGCCTTTCCAGCCTGATACTGAATAGAGAAGTCATAATCTTTGATCAACTCCATCCATCTTCTCTGTCTCATATTCAACTCCTTCTGAGTGAAGATATACTTGAGACTCTGGTGATCAGTGAACAGATCGAACTCCTGACCCAACAAATAGTGACGCCATATCTTCAAAGCAAAGACTACGGCCGCCAACTCTAAATCATGAGTAGGGTAGTTCAATTCATACTCCTTTAGTTGTCTCGAAGCATAGGCTACCACAGAACCCTTCTGCATCAAGACACAACCCAACCCTTTGCCAGAAGCATCTGTATAAACAGTAAACCTTTCCCCATCACTAGGAATAATGAGGATCGGTGTACTAGTCAATCTCCTTTTCAACTCTTGAAAGCTCTCTTCACACTTATCATCCCAAATAAACTTGGCCTCCTTTCTGGTTAATTTAGTTAAAGGACCCGCCAACTTGGAGAATCCCTCAACAAATCGCCGGTAGTAACCTGCCAAACCCAGAAAACTCCTGATCTCAGTAGCACTAGTCGGTCTTCCCCAATTGAGAATGGCTTGCACTTTAACTGGATCCACAGACACCCCCCTGACCAGAAATCACATGTCCCAAGAAGCTGATTTTCTCTAGCCAGAACTCACACTTATTAGCCTTGGCATATAATCGGTTCTTCCTCAAGATCTCGAGTACTCTGCGCAAATCACTGACATGATCTGAGGTAGTCTGAGAGTACACCAATATATCGTCTATAAAGACCACCACACAAGAGTCAAGCAACTCATGGAATACCCTGTTCATCAAATCCATGAAGACAGCAGGTGCATTCGTCAGTCCAAAAGGCATAACTAAAAATTCGAAATGCCCATACCTGGTCCTGAAAGCAGTCTTAAATATATCCTCATCCTTGACCCTAAGCTGATAATACCCTGATCTCAGATCAATCTTAGAGAACACTGTCGCTCCCTGTAATTGATCAAATAGATCATCAATTCTGGGAAGAGGATACTTATTCTTGACAGTCACTTGGTTAAGCTGCCTGTAGTCTATACACATCCTCAGGGTTCCATCTTTCTTCTTCACAAATAACACTGGCGCTCCCCAAGGTGAAGCACTAGGCCGAATATACCCTTTCTCTAACAATTCCTCCAGTTGTTTCTTAAGCTCGGCCAACTCTGAAGTAGCCATACGATAAGGAGCTCTGGAGATGGGTGCCGTACCTGGCGCCAACTCAATGCCAAATTCCACTTCTCTAATCGGTGGCAAGCCTGAAAATTCTTCAGAGAACACATCAGGAAATTCTTTCACCACCGCCATCTGAGTCAAATCAGAAGTAGGATCATCCTGCACCTTAACATGCGCAAGATAACCCTTGCATCCACTAGCCAGTAATTTCCTGGCCTGCAGGAAAGATATTACATGCGGTCCTTGGTCTGACACTAGACCTCTCACAAACAGTCGATTCCCATCTAACAAATTCAAAGTGATTACTTTCTCAAAGCAATCCACAGAGGCATGATGGGAAGACAACCAATCCATTCCTAAGATGATATCATAATCTTGCATGTCTAAGAGGATTAAATCTACCAGAAACTCATAACCCTCTACATGTACTACACAGTCAGCACAAACAGTATCTGTAGATAACGATTTTCCTAAGGGAGTACTCACAGACACAGCATAATTCATCACCTTAGGTAACACAGGTAAACATGCAGCAAACTTAACAGATACAAAAGATAAATTTGCACCAGGGTCAAATAATATGCGGGCTAACTGATCAAATACGAATAAAGTACCTTCCACGACGGATCGGGAAGCTCGTGTATCCTTCTCAGCCACAGCATACACTCTAGTCTGGACTGTAGGCTTATCTGCGCCTCTAGGTTGTACCTCAGGTTCTTTGCAGTCCTTAGCCATGTGTCCTGGTTTCTTACACCTGAAGCATATACCATTCTTTCTATGACAGTCTTTCACTAAATGTCCCCTGAGCCCACAATGACTACAAGTGATACCGTTTCTTGCATCCCTGGCATCCCTGAACTGCTGCGGTGCATCACTGGACTGCTGCGGTGCCTTGTAGGAGTAAGGCTTATACCTGCTCTTCTTATAATCTTTATGCCTAGGGTACTTCTTACCCTTGCCGCCACTGCCATGCTGAGGAACCGCCGCCTCAGCTGCAGGAACTACTGTCACGGCAACATGAGAACTCCTCTCAGATATATACCTCTCAATAGTGCGCGCTCGCCCAACAGTTTCAACATAGGTCTCTAAGTGTTGTGCACCAACCTGCTCTCTAATGTCCCATCTGAGACCTCTGAGAAACTTAGTAGCTCTCCTCTTTTCAGTGTTTATCAGATGAGGAGCATACTTTCCCAATTTCGTGAACTGTAATTCATACTGGTCCACTGTCATATCACCCTGCTCCAGGTGAATAAATTCCACCTCTCGGTCCTCAACCAAGCTATCTGGGAAGTACTTCTCGTTGAATCGAGACAAGAAGTAAGGCCAATCTACAGTCTCATGTCTTTCTTCGGCAAGTCTCACCACGCCTCTCCACCACTCATCTGCGTCAGCACGCATCATATAGGTGGCCAGACATAACTTATCCTCGTCCGAGCAACGCATAACTTGGAAAATCTTTTCCAAGCACAACTGCCAATTCTCGGCATTACTGGATTCTGAGCCCCCATAAAAAGAGCTCGGACCCAGTTTCTGGAATTCACTCACAAGTGAAGCATAGCGCCTGTGAGCGCCCTCCTGAGAGTCATCCCCCACTGCCCGAGTAGTAGTCTGGGGTCTCTCTCGAGTCAGCTGCTGCAAAAGCTGCTGTTGTGCTTCTTGGTGCTGAGTCTGCTGCTGCTGCAGCATCTGAGCTTGCCTTTCTATCATAGCACCTTGTTGCTGAACCATGCCAGTCAGAGCCTCAATAGTTCTCGTGAGGTTCGGGGTCTGCTCGCCCTCATCACTAGCATTTCCTCTGGTTCGCACCATCTTAAATGCCTACACACGCATATCATAGTTACACACATATCATAGTTAGGAAAACAATCATAAACCTATTAGGTGTCTAGCAATACACAAACATGTTTTCCCCCAAACTAAGTTTTAGCTAGCCAACTTCCTCTGATACCATTCTGTAACATCCCACATTCTTAACCCCAAACAAATGGCACATTTCATAAAAGAAACAGGATGTTTCGTATAAGATCGATCATATGCTAGGTAAAACCGAGTTCAAGAAGAAAAAACACGATCTGAAAATTTCCAAAAACCCATACATAAATATCCACAAAACCCAATTATCATAAATCACATAAGGGTACCTGCCACCACGCAATCCTTGCACTAGACATATGCAAGGCAACAGTTATATCAAAACCGATTTCATAGAATATACAACAAGCCGAAATTCAAAACAAAATCACAAAATCGATTTTATAAACTCATACCAAACACCGAAACCAGGCTGAAGCCCGCGGTGACACAAAAATCAAACTCATTTAATTGCCACAATCAGGCAACACAAATTCACATAGTTCACATGGTTCACATCACATGGTTCACATAGTTCATAAAATTCATATTCGGCCACAGCCGGCCTCAAATTAATTAAGCATAAACATAGGGCCACAACCGGCATTATAAGCATAAATCACAACATCAATATCATGCTAACTGCGCCCCTGCTCTATACCTGAAAATAATGAGGGGTGAGCTACACAGCCCAGTGAGTGGATAGTCTAAATCGACCATCCATAACATACACTCAAAAATATAGGCAGATTATTTTAAAAATCTTTAGCAAGAACATTATGTCAACATATAACAAAATCAAGAAATAGAAATCATATAGACAGTCAGATGTACACACTAGCATATAACAAATTCATGTTCACAAACTCAGGTTCTAGAGTTTTACTCTAATCCAATTAAACACATATATTTTAAACCAACTAAACACATATAACTTAGGTTCACAAACTCGGGTTCTAGAGTCATACTCTAAACCACTAAACACACCAACACATAATCAACCTAGTTGTCCAGCATATTCAGTAGTGACCAATATGGTCTAACCCGGCTTGGCCAAAGCACTGGGAGCTGCATGCAACACATAAACATGGATAGTGAGTAGAATCAAGAGGTGGCCCCCGCCAGGTCACGACGTGGCACTTTGGTCCCTCACCCCATAACACATCAGAGTGACGACATCAAGAGGTGGCCCCTGTCTGATCAAGACATGGCACTTTGCGTCTTATATCACCCCATCACATAAAGAGTAATGACATCAAGAGGTGGCCCCTGTCTGATCAAGACATGGCACTTTGGGTCTTATATTACCCCATCACAAAAAGAGTAGTGACATCAAGAGGTGGCCCCTGTCTGACCAAGACATGGCACTTTGGGTCAAAACCCGTTCTCCCAAAAGGTTCCTACTGGACAACAGACACATCTTAATTCATATTTCACATAGGTGAACATATTTCACAAAGGTGGACTCCTAAGTGTCAACTAGACTCTAGGATAGTCATCACAAAAATCATATCGGGCAGGCTGAACATCAACCCCCATCACAATAACCATAATAGGCAGGCTGATCATCAACCCCCTCACATATCACAATACAGGGCTGAAATTCAAACCCTTAACATATCACATAAGGACCATCCACTTGAGTTCATAGTTACACCTAGCCTTAGTCCTAACCATCACATAACCACCTAATTTCCAAATTCACATAACCCATAATTTCCCAATTTCACAAAACCCATCACATAACACTTATTGTTCAAAATCACATAGTCACACATATTGTTCAAAATCATATAACATAACACATAATATTTTCACCGAATATTGTGTAGTCCTTAAATTTCAGGCTGGTCAGTTCAGTGTAATTTTGCTAAATTATCACCCAATGTTTTCAAACATAATTACATGATCTTAATTAAATAAACATGAGTTTTACAACATAACATTATTGGCAATTTATCAAGCATCCATAAAATTCGACATATAACATTTATCATGCGCCCCAAAATCAATATAAAATTAAAGCATAATTGCTTTACAAATCACACATGTAACCCACGGTTTCAAACATAATATCAATTTAAAAATACACCTTAGTTAACAAGAATTTCATACTTAAGATCAATGATTTAATGCTTCCTGAACTCCACACAATAATTACCCTAAATTCGGTTTTCATGGAAAATACCCTAAACTAACTTTTCATGGAGAAATATCAAGATTTAATTCACATGGAAACATGTTAACCACAATATCAAATTTCGGTTTAACTACAATTAACAAGGTTTCGGCTACAAAAATCATTGGTTTAATATTGCCAAAATTCTCTATAAAATATCTAATTAACAAGAAATTCATGCTCAATGTTCGATGATTTAACGCTACCAAAATACCTTAAATTTCATACAAATTTTCGGTTAAACAATCATCAAATTAATTCGATTTTTACAATAGTTTTCGAGATTGTTTCGTTTCTCATAGTCAACACCAACATTCGGTTTTCATAGCAATTTTCCCAAGAATTCGATTTTAAACATGGTAATTTTCCCAAGAATCCAATTGCATCATATAATACAATCACAACCAATCTAATAGATCAAACAAGACCTTCCACTCACCTTGAACCGAGAATACTATGGTGAAAAATCCTCCACAAAATCGCCTAAAGCCTTTAAGTCGCCTAAGGAATCTCCAAGAATTCACCAAGGAAGTTCCACCTCAAAGAATTTCGTCAAAAGGAAGAAGAAAATCGCCTCCAAGCTTCCAAGAATCGCCTTCTTCTTTCAAGCCGTCGCCTAGGGTTCTTCCAAGCTAGAATTTCGCCAAAAACTCTTACCCTAAGCGCAAATCCCACTTAAACTTTGGATTTTAAAATTTTAAACCCATTAACCCATTAATTCAAATAGGGTTTAATTTATTTAGCTAATAAATTTGAATTTCAAATCCAATTAGCGCCAACCCAATATCTCATAATTAACCAATTAATTTAATTAACTTAACCAATAACCATTCACTTAAACGAAATCCATTAAGGATTTTAATTAACATCCAATAAGGATTTAATTAACCAATAAGTTCTAATTAATTACTTACAATAATTTAACAAGCAATAAACCAGTTAATTAACAACAAAATCTCTAGTTAATTAACTATAATTATTTACTAAAAATCTCTAATTAATTTATCATAAATTAACTATCAATACTCAGGAATAATAACTCAGTCAATAATTTTATTTAAATCAAAAATAATGCTTACCAGGACTTAAGATCCTTGGATCTTACAGATATTTTCGACTGCCTAGCTAGTGAGAAATTGATTTCGTACTTGACAAACGAAGTCTCTGTGGTTCGATATCTTAATTATTACTTCGAGTATCCGTGCACTTGTGGACACAACAGTACCCACATAGATACAGACTTTTTATTAGGACGTCAACTCTTATCTTCGGTACCAATGTCAATTTTACACAGTGCCAAGTAGAGGAGTCATTTTCTTTTTTTTTTCTCTCTCTTTTTTACAGACTTCAACCCATATCTTCAGTACCACTGCCAATTTTACACAGTGCCAAGTAGGGGAGTCATCTTCTCTTTTTGGATCTTGGATTCTTCCTTCCCAACAAATAGTAAAATAGATTAAACATCAACTAGATTAATCAATTGACATCAATTCAAAAATTACACTCATATGCTAATTTTATTTAACAAGTAGTTTCACTTTTAAATCAAATTCTTCAAATAATATTGTTAGTGGATATGCCCTAGGACCTAGTTTTGGTCCATTATTGTACTACCTGACTTTGATATTTATATATATATATCATTCTGGCATTGTCATTATCAATGTTTGCCTACATCTGCGATTATGTACTTACATGATAATTGTCCCTGGAGACAGATTGGATATGTGCTCAAATGATCGTCCTCAGTCGATGTACCAGAGTGGATATGGGACAACTCTGATACTTGTGAGACTGGTATATGGGCTGGTTAGGCACGAGGTGCTAACGCAGACATATGGGTATATCAGTAGGGGATATACTGGACCGACCCGCTGTGAGGCAATGACTTGGTGTCACGAGTTATCCTCACAAGTGATAGGAGATGCATTGATCCTTGACTTAAGGTTATTGGCCATTCTATATGGTTAGGGACATGTTTTGATACAACCTAGCACCTCGCCGTAGTTGGGGGGTAATAATGGTTGTCATTGAGCATGTCACGACCCATAAGAAAAGGTCAATAGACTGACATAGGATTTGCCCCTTCCTAAAGGAAACATGATATCCATGGAGCTCCTCTATGGTTCTATGACTGAAAGTGTATGACCATACCCAGGTGAGACATGATTTAGTCATGATGAGATTGGATGAAATCAAGTGGTGACACACTTGTCGAATCGGATATCAGTTCGGCAAAGAGACTGGAATGCATCTGTACCTAGTTGCGATGATGGGGATATCGATGCACTGCTAGGTGCCACTCACTACTTGTGGTGACCTTTGGTCAGCACTGCCGGCGTCAGAGGAACCTACAGCGTCGCACAGCTTGATACTCGAGTTCTCATATTGATCGAGAAGCCTTATGATCGAGTTATTGGATGACTCGGATCTATTTGGGAGATTTCATCAGCGCCGATGGGCCTGATGAGATGGAAGGATGTTATTGGAGCCAAACTTCATTTTTGGTGGGTTGACCCGAATTTGACCATGGTTAGGTCATATTTGGTTTTTGATTGCGTTGGATTAGATCCAATTGCTTAATCAACCCGTTTAATGAAGTTTGGCTTTGCTCATTACCAAATGAGGCCCAATAACAACCCCATTGGCGCCTAAGGGGTATAATGGGGATAGATCCAACCCCATTGGTGCCTAAGGGGTATAATGGGGTTTTGGATGGCCAAAGTTACTTCATTATGTGCCTTGCCCTAACCCTGAGCGCCTCTTGCTCTATATAAGAGGCCCTAGATGCCTCCTCTCTGATATTCTACTCCTTGGAGGCGTGAGAACACAATAGAGGTGAGAGCAAGGGTCTTGGCACAAGTGATCTCTTCCATCAAACCCTAGCCGCAAGCCTTGATCTTCCTTTCCTCTTGGCGCAAGGAATTTGGTGCTTGGCGGCTTCCCTCTCCTTCATCTTTCTTCATCCTTGGCGCATATACCTTGGAGGTGGCGCAAGTTACGAAGAAGGTGGACTAAGGCTTGGATCTTCTTCCCGAGGCTAGCACCGGGCGTTGCAAGAAGAGGACTCAAGGCATCCGTGTGTGTGAGACTGCAGAGGGCGCACACTTGGGCGCCTATCTCGACATCGGCCTCATCTTGTTTTAAGGTATATTTTATCTCATCGTGTCGACTCCCTCGCATGCGATCTTCACTGGGTTTTTTTGGGACCGGCCTGTTTTGGGGATAGTATTCCGCTATGCATTGTATTTGTGTCTGAAAAATCTGTAAAATATCTCCGGGGTTTCCCAACAGTGGTATTAGAGGGACTTGCGAGACTTGAACGATGTATTTTCATGCTTTTCCATGCTCACATGCCATATCTCAATTTTCGCAAATTGCATGATCACATGGCAAACGATTTTTCTAAAGGGAAAAAATTAGGGTTTCTTGTTTCTATCATCTTTTCAATCTCTTTTGGATTTTTTTGGGTTATTTTTCTTGTGTGATTTAAGGATCAAAGGCGTATGTGGTTTTGTCAAGTAGGACGGGCATTGTGTCTTCGGACTGTCCGGGTCTCTTGATTTGACAAAATTGCTAGCCGAAAGGATCTTTGAAATCATCATGAAAGTTTAATCGCAAATAACCAAAAGATTTGTGATAAGAAGATGAGGAAAATAGACTGGTTTTATGAAAAAGTAAAATTTCAGATTTTATGTTTTTAATGAGCATGTAGAATTGCATGTGTAGATACCTTACTTGTGCATAATGTTGTGATCATGAGTCAAGCCCCTTTGCATGCCTGTGATGTATTCTTGTGAGGCCTGCGTGCTGCTTTTCTTTTTGCTTTTAACTAAGATGAAGATTAGGGTGGCTCATATCACTTGAAGAATTGGCGCATGCATGCTTGTTTGCGCACCTTGCTTGGTGGTGCAAGAAGCACCCTTCATTGATGGCGCATGGTGAGTGGCGCAAGTTTGACATGGCCGAGCCTTAGGGCTTGTGTGCTATGTCTCTTGGCCCTTACATGGTGGCGCATCACCCTTGGAGGAAGACCATGGCATTGGCCAAACCTTGGGGGTATACCCCTAGGGTTTGAGTGCTAAACCATGAGAGAAAGACCTTGGAGCCAACCTTGAAGATAGAGCTAGAGGTCGGCTACGTTAGGTCTTGTCTTTGGGGCTTGAATCCTAGGTCAAGAGTTGAACCTCCTTTTGGCATGGGTTGGTTCAATGTCTTGAATAGATTATGATCACATCATTCATTTATTGCTTTCGATATCTGCTAAAGCATGTCTGTTTTATCATTATGTTATCACTATAGGATTGCATGCCTATAATGTTAGACATAAGATAAAACTGATGAGACCACAAAAACCCTCATAAATAAATATCAAGTATAGTAGCCTTCTAACGCGTAGCCTTCTAACGCGTAGCCTTCTAACGCGTAGCCCTCAAGTCTAGTCCGATCCACTGCCTTTGCATGCACCAAGTCCTAACTGACTTGAGTTGACCTAATGGTCAACCATGCATCCGCAAAGGGCTGAACAACCTCCATGAGTTCTGGCAAGCGGGTGTAACCCCGGGCCTAACTCAAGAGCGTTCATTTGTTGTCTCAACCAGACATCGCTACACGCCTGTCTGCAGTCGACCTATAGCCACCTCGTGCTTGCGCACAGGTGCCATCTGGTCGACCCATCTAGGCTGTCAGATGGTCTGATCAGACTGTTGGGTCCAGACAAAACTGATGATTTCAACCCTATCAACCCGTCTAAGGGTTTAAAGTAGGCGCAGATATAGATCTAAGGTGAGTCGCGCAAGTAATTAAGTTTTAACAAAACAAAACTTTAACATGCGCCAATACATCAATGTAAAACATACATGTATTTTTCGAAAACTAGCATGTAGTTTCGCATAAAGGTTTAGATCTAACTATGCAACGCATACATGGATCACACAAAAACAAAGCAATCATATAAGATCACATGCCATGAACTCGGCTCTGATACCAATTGAAAGTCCCCTATGAAGGGGGAAAAACCCTAATCATGCGCATATAAGAAACTTGCATGGGCGGAATCTAGGGTTTCCTAGGATCGCATCTAGCAGGATCATATGATTAACTTTAACAATTGTATAGATCTTAAGAAGAAATCATACCAATGCCATGTCTTAGATGGCGACTTGGAAGCAAGAGGGCGATGTGGCTCTCCTCCAAAGCGTGCGCACACAAGATGAAGAGGGCTTCCTCCTTGTCGCCCCTTGTGCTAGCAAGGATCTCCAAGTGTCCTAGTCGCGTGAAGGAGAGTTTTAGATGATCTCTTGCTTGCCGAATGGTAGGCCTTGTTCTCTTCTCCTTTTTCGGAATTCTCTCAAAGCGTGAAGAAGCCACACACGAGAGAGTGAGTCGAGAGAGAAGAGGCAATACGTTTTTAGGCGTTTAGGCGTTGAGAGGAAGTGGCCTTCATGACTTTCCAAAAATAGAAGCCATGCGCCCATGATCTCATAACCGACCAAAAACGCTTTCAACTTGAACCATGCGTTCACACATGTGAACCGGTTCAAACCAATTCGGTTCCTTTCAATTTGGTTCAAAGACCAAATCAAACCAGCATTGATTCAGATCTCATCAAACCAAATGGTTCAAGATCTAACCGTTCATCTCTTGATGCTCTTGATCTCACCGATCTAGCATCCAACCTCTCGATCGAAGCTTACCGATCTCAAGCCCTAATCAATCAAACATGATCAGACCAGATCTCACTTACAATCAGAGTTTAAACTCCTTTAAACTGAACCAAAACAATTCAGTCCACACGATCTGACATAAGTAAGCCATATCATCAAATTGTGCGACCCTAAGGGTTTCCTTCAAATGTCGGTAACGATAACTCACGTTATCACGATCAGTGAGGGGTATCTAGCAACACATCACTGTCTCCCGATATAAAGGAAAGAGTCTTCCAAGACTACACCCAAACCATAGCACAAGTGTGAATTCAACTCACTAGGCATACATGTTTCCTTTGCCACTGGATGTTCTTATTGGACAAGCGTGTCAAGCCTGTAACTCCAATACAATGAGAATGATTAGATCAGATGAACATAGTCATCTGGGTATGGCCATACACTTTCTCAATCATCTCATCCAAGGGGGGGCCCCATTAGAACATCACACTCCAAACTAGGAGACGGCAATCCTATATCTATCACTAGTGCCCTAACATGACTCATGCTCATTATCCAAGATAGTCTATAACCATTATGTTTCAAATGATATCGAACTATCTCAAAATAATGCCAATCATCATTTAGAAACACAAGTGATCTCAAGTCAAAGGAAATATGCCACTTGTTTGCATACAAGGATTATTCACATTGTGACAAGCAATTGAACATCCTATGTAGGGTCTGTCCAGTACATCCAATGTACCCATGAGTCAACATCTTATTCCATGCTCAAAGCATCCTATAAGATTAGAACACATATTAGTCTCAATCATATCAAGGCTGTCTCATGTTCACCAAGATATCTCGACTAAGGACTTAACTGCATGTCAGACTAGCTGAACATCATTGAGACATTATTCAGAAGTATACACATTGCAGCAGATAATGTAACAACCTGAATAACAACCATTGCCTTTATAAACATAGAGTTTATACATGATACTGATATAATCCCAAGGCCTCAAACATTAGCCTTAAGGGCATACCCCAACAATCTCCCACTTGCACTTAATCTAATGGTTGAGAAATCTCAAACCCATATTATTACAGTGCTTCTCATGCTTCTGCTGCGCCAGAGGCTTTGTAAGCGGGTCAGCCAGATTGTCATCTGTATGAACCTTGCAGACTTTGATCTCGCCACGATCAATGATCTCCCGGATCAAGTGAAACCGTCTCTGTATGTGCTTGGACTTCTGGTGCGACCGTGGTTCCTTTGCCTGTGCTATTGCTCCAGTGTTATCACAGAAGATAACCAATGGATCTGCACTCGAAGGAACAACACCAAGTTCCTGAACGAACTTGCGAATCCACACTGCCTCCTTAGATGCTTCCGAGGCTGCAACATACTCGGCTTCTGTTGTGGAATCAGCAACAATAGATTGTTTGAAACTTTTCCACACCACTGCACCTCCATTCAAGCTAAAAACATAGCCTGATTGCGATCGGAAATCATCCTGGTCAGATTGGAACGAAGCGTCAGTATATCCTTCAATACTGAGTTCTTCCTGACCACCATACACCAAGAACATATCTTTGGTCCTCCGCAGATATTTCAAAATATTCTTGACTGCAATCCAGTGCGCCTGACCTGGATTACTTTGGAACCGACTGGTCACGCTTAACCCGTAAGCGACGTCTGGGCGAGTACACAACATCGCATACATAATGGACCCAATAGCCGAAGCATAAGGCGTATTGTCCATTTCATCTTTCTCAGTCTGTGTTTGTGGACACTGACTCTTTGAAAGATTCAGACCATGTCTAACTGGAAGATATCCTCTTTTAGAATTTTCTAAATGGAATCTCTCCAGGACTTTATCGATGTAAGTACTCTGGCACAGCCCGAGAAGCCTCTTAGATCTATCTCTGTAGATCTTCACACCTAATACATAGGCTGCTTCTCCTAAATCTTTCATCTGGAAACATTTTCTTAACCATGCCTTAACCGCATGCAGTTCAGGAATATCGTTTCCAATGATTAAGATATCATCGACGTAGAGGACTAGGAAAGTGATTACGCTCCCACTAAACCTCTTATATACACACGGGTCATCTTCATTCTTGATGATACTAAACTCACAGATTGATTCATCAAAACGAATATTCCAGCTTCTTGATGCTTGCTTAAGTCCATAAATGGACTTCCTTAACTTGCATATTTTATGACGATCTGATGGATTAGTGAAACCTTCAGGTTGTGTCATATACACATCCTCATCCAGTTTTCCATTAAGGAAAGCAGTCTTCACATCCATCTGCCAGATCTCATAATCATAATATGCCGCTATCGCAAGTATAATCCGAATAGACTTGAACATGGCTACAGGAGAGAAAGTTTCATCATAATCTATCCCGTAGATTTGTTTGAAACCTTTCGCAACTAGCCTGCCTTTATAGGTAACCACGTTACCATCCATGTCAATCTTATTCTTGAAGATCCATTTACAGCCTATAGGGATTACTCCCGGAGGCAGATCAACCAAATCCCAGACTTGGTTATCTGACATGGAGTCCATCTCGGCTCGCATAGCTTCAAGCCATCTCGCTGATTCCGGTCCACTGACCGCATCCGCATAAGTGAGGGGTTCATCATCAATGATGTAGATTCCGTCATAGCGCTCAGGCTGTCGACGGATCCTTCCCGATCTTCGCGGTTCCCGTGATATCTGAGCCTCAGGTTGTTCAGTAACCTGATCTACTGGCTCAGGCTCATCCAACTGTGCTTGACTACTTTGTCCTTCTTCTGGATTCTCATCCAGCTTTATTTCTCTCCCACTGGCCTCTTGCAGAAGAAATTCCTTCTCAAGAAAAATAGCCGTCCGAGCAACAAACACCTTGTTCTCTTTGGGATCGTAGAAATAATAACCCTTAGTTTCCTTAGGGTAACCGACAAAGATACATTTCTCAGATCTGCTCTCTAGTTTCCTAGAGGCGAGCTTTTTGACATAAGCCTCGCAACCCCAGATCTTGATAAACGTCAAGCTTGGCTGTTTCCCATACCATAACTCATATGGCGTCTTTGAAACTGCCTTGGATGGCACTCGGTTTAGTACCTTTGCAGCTGTTTCCAGTGCAAATCCCCAAAAGGAGTAAGGTAAAGTAGCCTGACTCATCATAGAACGAACCATATCCAGTAAGGTTCTGTTCCTCCTCTCGGACACACCATTCCATTGCGGTGTTCCTGGCGGAGTGAGCTGTGAGATAATCCCACACTCCTTCAGATAGTCAGTAAACTCTCGACTCAAGTATTCTCCACCTCGATCTGAACGAAGTGCCTTGATATTTCGGCCTAGCTGATTTTGTACTTCATTTTTGAACTCTTTGAACTTGTCAAAAGATTCACTTTTATGTCTCATTAGATAGACATAACCATACCTACTGAAATCATCAGTAAAGGTAATGAAGTACGAATAGCCACCTCTGGCATGTTTACTAAATGGCCCACACACATCACTGTGAATGAGGTCAAGTAAACCTGAAGTCCTTTGACCTTTATTAGAAAAAGGAGACTTCGTCATTTTACCCATTAAACAAGCTTTGCATGTATCAAGCTCCTCACAGGAGAATGATCTCAGGAGTCCATTATCATGCAACCGCTTAATGCGCTTCTTGTTAATATGGCCTAAACGACTATGCCATAGTAAGGTGCTGTTATCAGCATACTTAGCTTTCTTGTTATCAATTTGTTGTATAGAACATTCCATGTCCAACATGAATAACCCATTGTTAATCGACCCAGTAGCATAAACAATATTATCAAAAGAAATAATACACTTTGAAATATTGCATTCAAAGGAAAACCCTTTCCTGACAAGAGCAGGAATAGAGATAATATTTTTCGTTATGCTTGGTACAAAATAACAATTGTCCAGTTCCAATACAAGTCCAGATGGTAATGAGATGTAATAAACGCCTACAGCAACAGCAGCAACCCGTGCCCCGTTTCCAACTCGTAGGTCCACCTCATGCTGTCCCACCTGTCTTCTTCTCTTGAGTTCCTGTACATTTGAACAAATGTGAACTCCACATGCAGTGTCCAACACCCATGATATGGAAGAAGAAACCATGACTTCAGTCACGTAAATACCTGAGCCAGAAGCAAAACTTCCCTTCTTATCTCCTTGGAGCGCTTTACAGTCCTTTTTCCAGTGACCCAGCTGGCCACAGTGGAAACATCTGTATTCCTTCGACCGCTTAACCTTTTGTTTCAGAGCCTTGCTGTAGCTCTTAACAGGGGCTTTGCCTTTCTTCCCTTTCTTCTTGTTCCTAGAAGGAACCATTAAGACAGAGGATACAGGCTTTCCCTTTAGAGTCAACTCTGTAGTCAAGGGCATATTCAGTAACTCTGCCGGCGTATAGTCGATCTTGTTCATATTAAAGTTAATGATGAACGGATCGAAAGAGGTCGGGAGAGACTGCAATATGATGTCTACAGCAAGCTCCTGATTGATGGTATGTCCCAGTTTTTCTAGAGCCTCCTTGTACCCAATCATCTTGAGTACGTGAGCTCCCACTAGACTTCCTTCAGCCAGTTTGCTCTGAAAGAAAAGCTTAGTCAAATTGTAGCGTTCAGTCCTAGCCTGTGCAGCATACAGCAGCTTGAGGTTTGCTATAATTTGTATAACAGATAGATCCTCATGCTGACGCTGCAGCTCTGGCGTCATAGACGCAAGCATCAGGCAAGCGACATCAATGCTATCATTGACATGCTTCTCATAGACATCCCTAACCGCCCTTGCGGCGTTCGCAGCGGGTTGAGGCGGTATAGCCGTCTCGAGGACATACAGCTTCCTCTCTGCCTTAAGAACAATCTTAAGGTGTCCGTACCAGTCTGAGAAGTTTGGTCCAGCAAAATTCTCCCTTTCCAGTAGGGATCGCACATTGAAATTCGTGGTGTTCGTTGTTGCAGTAATCTACAACAATGCAAGAACAGCAAGGTCAGTATCAATGTGAGAATCAATTCAGGACTTAAGAATGATTCTTTTCTCACTATTTTATCTGGTTGAAAAATCCAGCAAAACAGCCCGAAAGAGTAAAACTCTTTTAGTGAGATGGGATCCAGATTTTATACTTGGTCTCCGCGTCCCGCTCAGGCGAGATAAGATGCACAGAGAGTACAAGCACTAATCTCTGGTAGGCAATCCCTGCCAATCGCCAACCCGTGCGATTCCCCTTCATCTGGGCAATCCAGCAGACTGTGCCAACTGAGTTGGTACAACACAGTCTCTGATCCCACAGATGGCTGCCTCCATATAGCTACCATATGCGCCACATATGTAGCCTACATGGTCAAGCTGACCCGACCTACTCCCTGGACCACCACGTGCTATGCTGAGCAACGAGAAGCGATAAATCCCTTCCCTGTAACACGCAGGTGTAATTACACACCGTCTGAAGATAGATGGGCGTGCCCACTGAGTGGGTACAACACGGCCCCAACGATAGTCAGAACAGTGAGGTTTCGCGCCAGAAGGCTTACGAGCTTGATATTTTAGCGTTGGATTTTAACGGTCTTTTATCTTCTTAACTATCATGCAAACCCTATGGTGATAGCAGAAGATTAAATCATGCAATTCTAATTATATAAACGATAAATAGAAAGCATGCTGATCTTATGTGGTAAAAGCCCATTAAGCCTAGGTAAGACTTTAATTTTAACTTAAGTCTTCACTTGAGCTCTTCATGGGTCTTTTGCATCTCATCTGGCCCAACCCAGGGCCCAAGCGCCCACTGCAGCTCAGGTGCGCCCACCAGGTAAATGCGCCTATCCCAGAGTCGAACCCTGGACCTCCCACCTGGTCAAGCCACTACTGCATGCGCCTCTGCCAAGTGTGCTCTGTGCTCTTGTCTGATTAAAATACAATTTAATCTATCTAGACAAGATTGACACGCAGGTCAATTACATTGTATAAATTAATTAACATGTGATGCGCAGATCACAATAAAAATAATTTATAATTAATCCAGGCACACAGGCCCCAGCACAGCACACATTAAATATGGGCAGCCCACATAAGATTAAATAAACACACATCATGGTATACAATCATCATGTGATCCAACATTAAGAAAATAAAATTTTCGAAAACCCATTGGCATCAATTTTATTTTCCTTATGTGCCCTACTACCTTACAACGGTACATTAATAGGGATCCACTCATCATGTCTAGTCCGATCCACTGCCTTTGCATGCACCAAGTCCTAACTGACTTGAGTTGACCTAATGGTCAACCATGCATGCGCAAAGGGCTGAACAACCTCCATGAGTTCTGGCAAGCGGGTGTAACCCCGGGCCTAACTCAAGAGCGTTCATTTGTTGTCTCAACCAGACATCGCTACACGCCTGTCTGCAGTCGACCTATAGCCACCTCGTGCTTGCGCACAGGTGCCATCTGGTCGACCCATCTAGGCTGTCAGATGGTCTGATCAGACTGTTGGGTCCAGACAAAACTGATGATTTCAACCCTATCAACCCGTCTAAGGGTTTAAAGTAGGCGCAGATATAGATCTAAGGTGAGTCGCGCAAGTAATTAAGTTTTAACAAAACAAAACTTTAACATGCGCCAATACATCAATGTAAAACATACATGTATTTTTCGAAAACTAGCATGTAGTTTCGCATAAAGGTTTAGATCTAACTATGCAACGCATACATGGATCACACAAAAACAAAGCAATCATATAAGATCACATGCCATGAACTCGGCTCTGATACCAATTGAAAGTCCCCTATGAAGGGGGAAAAACCCTAATCATGCGCATATAAGAAACTTGCATGGGCGGAATCTAGGGTTTCCTAGGATCGCATCTAGCAGGATCATATGATTAACTTTAACAATTGTATAGATCTTAAGAAGAAATCATACCAATGCCATGTCTTAGATGGTGACTTGGAAGCAAGAGGGCGATGTGGCTCTCCTCCAAAGCGTGCGCACACAAGATGAAGAGGGCTTCCTCCTTGTCGCCCCTTGTGCTAGCAAGGATCTCCAAGTGTCCTAGTCGCGTGAAGGAGAGTTTTAGATGATCTCTTGCTTGCCGAATGGTAGGCCTTGTTCTCTTCTCCTTTTTCGGAATTCTCTCAAAGCGTGAAGAAGCCACACACGAGAGAGTGAGTCGAGAGAGAAGAGGCAATACGTTTTTAGGCGTTTAGGCGTTGAGAGGAAGTGGCCTTCATGACTTTCCAAAAATAGAAGCCATGCGCCCATGATCTCATAACCGACCAAAAACGCTTTCAACTTGAACCATGCGTTCACACATGTGAACCGGTTCAAACCAATTCGGTTCCTTTCAATTTGGTTCAAAGACCAAATCAAACCAGCATTGATTCAGATCTCATCAAACCAAATGGTTCAAGATCTAACCGTTCATCTCTTGATGCTCTTGATCTCACCGATCTAGCATCCAACCTCTCGATCGAAGCTTACCGATCTCAAGCCCTAATCAATCAAACATGATCAGACCAGATCTCACTTACAATCAGAGTTTAAACTCCTTTAAACTGAACCAAAACAATTCAGTCCACACGATCTGACATAAGTAAGCCATATCATCAAATTGTGCGACCCTAAGGGTTTCCTTCAAATGTCGGTAACGATAACTCACGTTATCACGATCAGTGAGGGGTATCTAGCAACACATCACTGTCTCCCGATATAAAGGAAAGAGTCTTCCAAGACTACACCCAAACCATAGCACAAGTGTGAATTCAACTCACTAGGCATACATGTTTCCTTTGCCACTGGATGTTCTTATTGGACAAGCGTGTCAAGCCTGTAACTCCAATACAATGAGAATGATTAGATCAGATGAACATAGTCATCTGGGTATGGCCATACACTTTCTCAATCATCTCATCCAAGGGGGGGCCCCATTAGAACATCACACTCCAAACTAGGAGACGGCAATCCTATATCTATCACTAGTGCCCTAACATGACTCATGCTCATTATCCAAGATATTCTATAACCATTATGTTTCAAATGATATCGAACTATCTCAAAACAATGCCAATCATCATTTAGAAACACAAGTGATCTCAAGTCAAAGGAAATATGCCACTTGTTTGCATACAAGGATTATTCACATTGTGACAAGCAATTGAACATCCTATGTAGGGTCTGTCCAGTACATCCAATGTACTCATGAGTCAACATCTTATTCCATGCTCAAAGCATCCTATAAGATTAGAACACATATTAGTCTCAATCATATCAAGGCTGTCTCATGTTCACCAAGATATCTCGACTAAGGACTTAACTGCATGTCAGACTAGCTGAACATCATTGAGACATTATTCAGAAGTATACACATTGTAGCAGATAATGTAACAACCTGAATAACAACCATTGCCTTTATAAACATAGAGTTTATACATGATACTGATATAATCCCAAGGCCTCAAACATTAGCCTTAAGGGCATACCCCAACAGTCAAAGGACCAAAGGTGCTTCCACTGTGGCAAGCAAGGTCACTGGAGGAGGGACTGCAAGCAACTTCAGAATGAGGAGAAGAAAGGCTTGGCCTTAGCTTCTAGCTCAGGTATTTATGTTACAGAAGTCAACCTTTCTACTTCTATGTCATGGGTATTGGATACTGCATGTGGAGCTCATATTTGTACAAATATGCAGGGGCTCAAGAAAAGTAGATCGGTCCGGCTTGGAGAGATTGACCTACGGGTTGGAAACGGGGCATAGGTTGCTGCTATTGCTGTAGGAGTTTTGACTCTCTCCTTGCCTTCTGGACTTCTATTAGAGTTAGATAATTGCTATTATGTACCTTCGCTTACTAAGAACATTGTATTCATTCCTTGCTTGGCAAAGAAGGGATTTAAGTTTGAAATAAATAAAAACTCTTGTTCTTTTTCATTTGCAAATATGTTCTATGGGAAGGGTACTTTGTGCAATGGTCTATATGTGTTAGACATGGATAACTCTATTTATAACATAAATAATAAAAGTACCAAACTGAGTGGTTCAGTTGGTGCTTTCCTATGGCATTGTCGCTTAGCCCATATAAACAAGAATCGCATTCAACAACTCCATGCAAATGGGTTATTAGATTCAAGTTCCTTGGAGGAATTTGATACATGTGAGCTTTGTTTGTTAGGGAAAATGACAAAGGCACCCTTCACCAAAATTGGTATGAGGGCAGGAGGTTTGTTGGATCTCATACATAGCGATGTGTGTGGGCCATTCAATAAGCAAGCCAGAGGAGGACACAGCTACTTCATTACCTTTACTGATTATTTCAGTAGATATGGTTATGTCTACTTGATGAGACATAAATGTGAATCCTTTGAGAAATTCAAGGAGTTCAAGAATGAAGTAGAGAACCAGCTTGGTAGATCCATTAAGGCTCTTCGATCAGATCGTGGTGGAGAGCACCTGAGCGGTGAGTTCCTTAACTATCAAAAAGAGTGTGGGATTCTGTCCCAACTCACTCCTCCTGGAACACCACAATGGAATGGTGTGTCTAAAAGGAGAAATCGAACTTTGTTGGACATGGTTCGAAGTATGATGAGTCATGCAACTCTACCTCCCTCATTCTGAGGACATGCACTTGAAACAGCTTCTCTAATACTGAATAATGTTCCATCTAAAAGTGTCTCCAAAATACCATATGAGGTATCAAGTGGGAGATGCCCTAATCTCACTTTTATTAAGATCTGGGGATGTGAGGCTTATGTTAAACGTCAGGATTCTAGCAAGCTAGAACCTAGGTCTGATAAATGTGTATTTGTGGGGTACCCTAAGGAAACTAAGGGTTACTACTTCTATGTTCCCACCGAGAACAAAGTTTTTGTTGCTCGGGATGCTGTCTTTCTAGAGAAAGAATTTCTCATGAAAGAAGGTAGTGGGAGGAAGTTTGACTTGGACGAGGTCCAAGAGGAACCACAAAATATAGAGATGGAGCCTGAGCCACCTGCACCGGTTGATGGGCAACCTGAGGCTCAGACACAGGCCCCACGTAGGTCTGGGAGGATACGTCGTGTACCTGAGAGGTATGGGTCGCTGCTGATCCAACATGACGGGATATTCATCATTGAGGATGAACCCAAGACCTATGAAGAGGCGGTTAGTGGACCGGACTCCGAGAGATGGCTTGACGCCATGAGATCCGAAATGGATTCCATGTCAGCTAATCAAGTTTGGGATTTGGTTGAGTTACCTGATGGGGTAAAACCCATAGGGTGTAAATGGGTCTTCAAAAGGAAGACAGACATGGATGGCAACGTAGTTACCTATAAAGGTAGACTAGTGGCTAAGGGATTCAAATAAGTCCACGGGGTGGACTATGATGAAACCTTTTCGCTAGTTGCTATGTTCAAATCCATTAGGATTCTGCTTGCTATAGCTGCATATCATGACTATGAGATATGGCAGATGGATGTAAAGACAGCGTTCCTTGATGGGAAGTTAACTGAGGATGTGTATATGACACAACCTGATGGCTTCATCCATCCTGCAGAAGCCAGTAAAGTCTGCAGGATAAAGAGATCCATTTATGGATTAAAGCAAGCATCTCGAAGTTGGAATCTTCGATTTGATGAAGCTATGAGAGATTATCGCTTTATCAAAAGCGAAGATGATGCCTGTGTATACAGAAAATTCAGTGGGAGCTTGGTGACTTTTCTGGTCTTGTATGTCGATGACATACTGCTCATCGGGAATGACATCCCTAGTCTTCAAGTTGTGAAAACATGGTTAGGGAAGTGTTTTGAGATGAAGGACTTAGGGGAGGTCGCCTATATCCTAGGCATGAGGATCTACAGGGATAGATTCAAGAGGCTCCTAGCCCTTAGTCAAAGTACTTACATTGATAAGGTCCTGGAGAGGTTTAGCTTGGAGCAATCCAAGAAAGGGTACCTTCCAGTGAGACATGGCCTTACTCTCTCAAAGAGCCAGTGTCCCACCACACAGGCTGAGAGGGATGACATGAGTTGAGTGCCTTATGCTTCGGCAGTGGGATCGATCATGTATGCAATGTTGTGTACTAGACCAGATGTGGCTTATGCTGTGAGCATAACTAGCTGATACCAATTCAATCCTGGTTTACAGCACTGGGTGGCTGTAAAGAACATCCTGAAGTATCTGAGAAGAACTAAGGATTTGTTCCTAGTCTATGGGGGATAGGAAGAGCTCAGTATGCAGGGCTACACTGATGCGTCTTTCCATTCTGACCCTGATGACTTTAGATCGCAGGCTGGCTATGTGTTAAAGATGAATGGAGGTGCTATTTGCTGAAAAAGCTTCAAGCAATTGATAGGGCCCAGACGGGCTGCTACCGCAAGTGCACGGTCTATCGCGTAATAAAAAAGATCGAACCCACAGGGACTAGGGTCAAGTACTAACAAATCAGTCAATCAAGAGCTAGGTTGATGATTAATGGGAGAATTGTCTAATGTCCTACAGCAAGTAATTAAACTAAGGCAGATTAAGAACAAGCAGAGAAGAAAGCAGAGCAATCGGGGTTTCATGATTATGAGAGAGGATCGGGGTTTTAGGTTTCACCACACTGAAGCATGTAGAGATATTAAAACTTGATTTTCTAGTTAAGTTTTATCTAAGTTCTCAAGGTAATCCTTCCTAGGGTACAGACGCGCTCTCTCAAGACACGGTCCGGTATCCGTCTTAACCCAAGTCTCCTACTCTCATGGCTTACTAGGGTTAAGGCGAATCCAATGGGATCTGTGAAGGATTAGGGTTCCTCGGGTGATTTCGAGTGCTCTCGCAACACGAAATCACTAGTCCAGTCTAGGGGTTCTGAGTGTCAAGGTTCACCTCTCAGTCCTTCCCTCGACATCTAAAGCATGCATACATATGGTCAGTATGTAAACAAGAATTAAAACATCCTAAACATGAATAAGAACAAAGACACGTGAAAAAATATATAGATCAAACTTTAATATTCAACATTCATACAGTGGGCTACGCCCAAACCCCGAAAAGTAGAGTTACACTACAAGATTCATCGTGTAATACATCAAATCTCTCATGAAAGTTAAATCAAACAAAAGGGAAGGGTAGATCGTTGATGGAAGAAGGCTCGGCATGATCTTCCACGTCGGAACGAAGAGAAGAAATCGCCGGAACAGTGTTGTCGCCTAGAAAATCTCTCCAAACCCTAAGGTCTCGCCGTTT
Organism: Costus lasius; assembly: GCA_027563935.2. Taxonomy (NCBI): domain Eukaryota; kingdom Viridiplantae; phylum Streptophyta; class Magnoliopsida; order Zingiberales; family Costaceae; genus Costus; species Costus lasius. Next base: position 52,558,678 of record CM050449.1, read on the forward strand.
TTCCTCGTTCTCTCTCGTTGCTTGACCAAATCCCCTGATTTTGGTCCCAAATCGTTCGTGGCTAAGTTGGGAAGGTATCCCTAAAATTTCGTCCAATTCTGAGCCCAGAATAGAAAGTTACGGGCAAAATACCGAGCGCTTGTCAAGCTGTACGCGTTAGGCCGTGCATGGATGCACGGCCATGCCCGTGTACAGCTCGGTTAAGTAAATTCTGATGACTTATGATGCACGGCCGTGTATGGATGCACACCCATGGCCGTGCACTCTGTAGAGGACTCCGATTGAGCTAAAATTTAGCGTGTAGCTCCATCTCATTATGGGAAATCATCCAATACCTTCAGATTCTCCACATTCCATCGATTTTGAGGCCAAATACCTGCATTTCATTAAAACAGAGGAAAAGTGATGGTTCTGAAGAATATGAAGCATTTGAGTAAATATATGAGATGAAACATGCATTATGCTCTAAAATAAGAATGAAATTGAGTCACGAAATATCATATTTTTACATGTCATCAAATACATCGGACTTAAAGTTTTGCTTGCCCTCAAGCAATTGAATTGTCTAGAATACAATGATGACATGGAATAAGGAATCTCAAAGTAGCTTAAGTAGGTCTAATGGGGTTAATGGTTAAACACAACAATTCTTCAGGTTATAATGTAGTATGGAAAGCAAATTAAACCAATTATCATGAATCCAATCTATAGAACATGCAAAGTTACATAACCAAAAACCTCTACAATGCATCTCACGCACATGATATGATTGATCAAGCTTTCAGAAGGCATAACACTGTGTACTAAGTCATGGGAGAATAACATCAGTACCACATAGTCCCTATGTGGTGCCTTTTTTTTTTTTTTTAGAGGACAAACAGTGTCAAGCGCCAAGCTTTGCTTCGGTACCACTGTTATTATTGAAAACCATGGGGTTAGTGCCAATTATGATGAACAAAGAACTTAGGTACCACTAACCCTTTTTTTTTAATTGAGATGCTATGAACAGTGCCAAGTGGAAGTACAAAGTGCTATGTACAAGAATACTTCGGTACCACCATTATTATTTCTAACCCCCATGACAAAGTGTAGAAATAAAGTAGAGACAGAAACTAGATACAATCACTTTCTACCCATGAGATGCATATCAAGGCTAAGGTGAATTAACAAGCATACTCTTCATGATTTTACCAACAATGAATTGGGTTAATTACATCAATCAACTACAGTAAACCAAAGAATCATATGTGCAAACCATAACCATTATAGACCATTGGCAGATAAAAGTCAACATTCCTATCCCAAGCAATCAAGTAGGCATAGAACAATGCAATACTAAAAGACAAAGCAAATATCATGAATGAAAAGAGTGGGGTTGGGTAAGACACTATAGATGTTGATACAACTAAGAAAACTAAAACATGCAACTAAGAATGAAGTAAACTAAAAGCAGATAGATGAAAACTAATAACTAAAGTAAACTACTAGAAAAACAAAAAGCTGACCAAGTGACGGGTGAAACCAAAGAAGCTCATCCCCAACACCGACGTAGTCTCGCCTGAAGCTCATGGACAGATTCTAAAATGGAGGACTGTGTTCGTCCTTGGCGCTCCACTTCTGTCTCAAGTTGGTGGATCCGGTCTATTCCTTCGTCGACTGACAGGTGAGTCTCTTGCTGGGCGTCGCAGACGAAGCAGATCATAGTCTCAATGCGGTCGAGCTGGGTAGAAGGGTGTTGCTGAGCGGGTTGTGGTGGTTTAGTTGCAAGAGGCACATCAACATCTTCAACTGCTTCCACTCTCTAGTTCCGCTGCTCTAGGACAGTAGTACGTGCAGGATTCAGCAGCAGTAACTTCACATCGCTCCCGGGGAAGATCAAGCTGTAAAGTTCACCTTCCTTCACTATCATCTGCATCGAGATACAAGAATCAAGGTCAAGTCGGTAGTTGCCCCACGCTTGCTCCATCTGGTAGGGATGAATCCCTACTGCATAAGCAAGTGGGGTAAGAAGTCCCCCGAGAGCTATTGCACCTTTCGGTGCCCTTGATACCTTCTGGAGTTGTCGGGCAAAGTGAAAGAGCCATTGTACATCTTCATGGAAGCCTAAGGTGTTGAGTGTAGCATGGTCTAGAAATCTCGTGGTCACCACTGGATGGTGTGAGAGGGCTGTGAGCCTGGAAAGGATCACAGCAGATGATCCCATAAGGTGTCGATGGCGTAGCTACCGGCGGTTGTAGGGCGGCGGCGGCGCTAGAAGAGGTGGACGCTCAGTGCTCGGAGGTAGGTTGCTTGCGTCGAGACATTCTAGAGGCATAGGAGGGTGACAGGAAAGTGGTTGGTGTTGAAGAAGAGACCCCAGAGGCGTCAGAGGTGACGGAGGATGGTTGGCGGAGGTGGAATCGTGAGCGGTGACCGAAGCTAGGGCAGCAGCGAACAGCGGCGTGTGGCATAGATCGGTGCCAGAAAGTTGGGGGAAACAGTCGCCGGATGATGGGGAAGACGATGGAAGGATGCCGGCGATCGATCGGGCTTCGGAGGCGGTGGATCGGAAGGGCGGCGACGGCTGCTAGGGTTTCGTGCACGAGCCTGTGTATCCTGCTCCTTTTATCACTTAACGTACATGGCCATGTATGGATACATGGGTCTGCCCGTGTAACTCTCGGTCAGATCGAGCCAACTGAGTCCACTTATGATGCACAAGTGCGCATCGGCGCACGGGCACGCCCGTGCATGTCTCGGTGAAAAACATCTGAGGCGTTCACAGCCGTGTGTCTCTTCACGTCCACGCCCGTGCATGTCTCGGTCGGGTCGGAGATGAATTAACTGAGCCATGCACGGCCCTGCATGGATGCACGGGTGCGACCGTGCATGGCTCGGTGATACCTGAAAAATTCCTATCAGCATGGTACAGCCTAGAGAGCATGAATATCAAAGAAAAACTGAAAAATAATAATGTCTAAATAGTGAAAATAAATAAGAAAGTAAAAGAGTGCAAAAGAGGTTGGGTTGCCTCCCAATAAGCGCTTCTTTAAGGTCACTAGCTTGATCGATGTCTAAATAATCATGGTGGTCTTTGTGGAGCAGAGCCAAAATAAAGGGCGTGTAGTCTCCGCTTTCTTCGTCACTTGAAAATTGTACCTATTAAGATGAACATCAAATACAACAGTACAATTATTATTGTTCTTAAATGATATGGAACAAGAAGATAGCTAAACTCTAAAGTTCTCTCAATGCCCTTCAATTCCTTGTCTTCAGGCGCTCCATGTAGCACTCTCTTAGGGTCAACTCTCAGACCATCATTTATCAAGGTCATATAGGCCAACACCTTCTCTTCATTTGGATTGGCCAAGTCGTCAAGCTCTCCTTCAAAACATCCCTTCGTGCCTCTTGATGATTTAGCATTCTCTTCCACCACCTCAATGCTGCAACAGGAACCTGAAAAAGATGATTTCTCATTATTAATAGAAAGGTCAAATTTTAAGATATTCTCACAAATGTTCAATGACAGCTTTCCGTGTTTGACATCTATTATAGCTCCGGCTGTAGCGAGGAATGGCCTGCCCAATATAAGAGGAAGTATGGAATTCTCCATCATATCTAAAACCACGAAGTCCACAGGAACGAAGAATTCCCCGACTTTAATGGGCACATCTTCCACAATTCCCACTGGTTGATGTGTAGAGTTATTGGCAAACTGAAGAACTTTAGATGTTAGTTTCAGATTCCCCAAGTCTAGCTTCTTAAAGATAGAGAGCGGCATGATACTAACGCTGGCCCCCAAGTCCAAGAGTGCTCTTTCAAATGAGATATTGCCAATTCTGCATGAGATGGAAAAACTACCAGGATCTTCAAGTTTAGGAGGCAGCTGATTCTGAATGATTGTTGTATATTCTCCTGTCAATGCCACCATTTTGTGTTCCTCTATTTTTCTTTTATTGGTCAGAATGTCCTTAAGGAACTTGGCATAAGTGGGCTTATGAGAAATTGCCTCTCTGAAAGGAATATTGAGGTGGAGCTTCTTCAATACCTCCAAAAATTTTCCAAACTGTCGATCCAATTTAGCCTTAGCTAGACGCTGAGGAAAAGGGATGGGCGGTTTATATGGCGGAGGTGGAATGTAGACATGCTCCTTTGGTGCATTAGAGTTTTGCTTGTAATACCCCAGTTTAGTCCCACATTGAAAGTGACAGAAAATATTATATGGTATATAGGGCTGGTCTGGCTCTGGATCGACCGGTGAGTTCTTTTCAAGTGAAAGTTCTTCAGGTGACGCTTGCACTGTTCTTTCCTTATGTTCGGGCATTTTGGGGTCTTCTAATTGGATTCCACTTCTCGTTGTGATCGCATTACAGTGCTCAATGGGGTTGACTTCATCTTGAACTTTTGAAGATGCATCAACTCGTTGAGTAAGCTGAGTAAGTCGATCATCAAGATCCTTACAATGTGTGGACACAGAGTCTATTTTCAAGTTCAGCTGGCGCATATATTCACTAGTGTCATCTTGTTGTTTAATTTGCATGGTGAGGAGCTTTTCCAGCATCAACTCAAGTTTCGACCCGTTTGGTGGTTCTGGCTATTTTTTATTAGCAAATGGAAGTTGGATCCCAGGAGGAGGCCTGAAATTAGAAGAAGAATTTGGATTAGCAAAATTTGTATGAGGGGCGTGCCCTTGATTAAGTCCGTAGGAGAAATTCGGATTATCCCTCCATCCCGGATTATATGCGCTCGAGGATGGGTCGTTCTAGTCCCTGTAATTTCCAATAGCATTGAATTGATCTGAATGAGTGTTCAAGATATAACAATCAATAGCAAAATGGCCTGTTACTCCACAAACTTCACAAGTGACAGAGTTAGAGGTAGATACATTCATAGAATCAAATTTATGTGATAATGAATCTACCTTAGCTACCAGTGAACTCAACATATCCAAATCATACTTACCTAAGCCTCTTACATGTTGGCTTCTTTCTCCTAACCATTTGTAGTGATTGAGTGTCATGTCCTCAATCAAGTTCATAGCGTCATCGACATTCTTGTTCATTAGTGCCCCACCAGCAGCAGCATCTACAGAAAGTCTAGTCTGGTAAAGTAAACCACCATAAAATATATAAATAAGTACCCATTTCTGTAGACCATGGTGTGGGCACATCCTTAGAAACTCCTTGAACCGGTCCCATGCTTCATAAAGGGACTCTCCATCTCGTTGAGCAAAGTTAATAATTTGGCTCCTTAACTGAGCTGTCTTGATCGGTGGGAAATATTTAGATAAAAAGGCATGAGAGAGCTGATCCCACGTCGTGATGGAACCCTGAGGTAGAGATTGTAACCATGCTCTGGCTCGGTCCCTAAGTGAAAAAGGAAAAAGTCTTAGTTTAATAGCATCAGGGGGAGCACCATTAATCATAAGAGTATCACAACATTCTAAAAAAATAGACAAGTGAAGGTTAGGATCTTCAGTGGCTGCTCCACTAAATTGGTTCTGTTGCACCAATTGTACAAGGGACGACTTTATCTCGAAGTTGTTAGCTTCGATAGCTGGTCGCAATATGCTCGAGTGCACACCAGAGATGGTGGGTGCTGCAAAGTCTTTCAAGGAGCGAGTGGCTTCCATCATTTGACTGTCAGAAAAGTTGCCTTCAAGCTTAAGTCTTTTCAAATTTCTTCTGACTTGACGGAAAGTGCGCTCTATCTCCGGGTCTTCAGGTACAAGTTTTCCTGTTCTAGCAGTGTTCTTGGGCATAAACAAGTACCTAGATAGAAAAGATTAGTAGCACCGCACCAAATAGAAATTACAACTAAAAATAAAAGCAAATAAACAGAATTAAGAACAAAATGAAATCTAACTAAACCTAGTCTATCAATCTTCTGATTGTGTTAATATCGGCAACCTAGTCCCCGGCAACGGCGCCAAAAACTTGATAGGGCCCAGACGGGCTGCTACCGCAAGTGCACGGTTTATCGCGTAATAAAAAGATCGAACCCACAGGGACTAGGGTCAAGTACTAACAAATCAGTCAATCGATAGCTAGGTTGATGATTAATGAGAGAATTGTCTAATGTCCTAGAGCAAGTAATTAAAATAAGGCAGATTAAGAACAAGCAGAGAAGAAAGTAGAGTAATCGGGATTTCACGATTATGAGAGAGGATCGGGGTTTTAGGTTTCACCACACTGAAGCATGTAGAGATATTAAAACTTGATTTTCTAGTTAAGTTTTATCTAAGTTTTCAAGGTAATCCTTCCTAGGGTACAAACGCGCTCTCTCTCAAGACACGGTCCGGTATCCGTCTTAACCCAAGTCTCCTACTCTCGTGGCTTACTAGCATTAAGGCGAATCCAATGGGATCTATGAAGGATTAGGGTTCCTCGGGTGATTTCGAGTGCTCTCACAACATGAAAACACCAGTCCAGTCTAGGGGTTCCGAGTGTCAAGGTTCACCTCTCAGTCCTTCCCTCGACATCTAAAGCATGCATACATATGGATAGTATGTAAACAAGAATTAAAACATCCTAAACATGAATAAGAACAAAGACACGTGAAGAAATATATAGATCAAACTTTAATATTCAACATTCATACAGTGGGCTACGCCCAAACCCCGAAAGGTAGAGTTACGCTACAAGATTCATCATGTAATACATCAAATCTCTCATGAAAGTTAAATCAAACAAAAGGGAAGGGTAGATCGTTGATGGAAGAAGGCTCAGCGTGATCTTCCACGTTAGAACGAAGAGAAGAACTCGCCAGAACAGTGTTGTCGCCCAGAAAATCACCCCAAACCCTAAGGTCTCGCCGTTTTTCCTTGTTCTTTCTGGTTGCTTGACCAAATCCCCTGATTTCAGTCCCAAATCGTTTGTGGCTAAGTTGGGAAGGTCTCTCTAAAATTTTGTTCAATTCCGAGCCCAGAATAGAAAGTCACGGGCAAAATACCGAGCGCCTGTCAAGCTGTACGCGTTACGATACATGGCCGTGCATGGATGCACGACCATGCCCATGTACGGCTCGGTTAAGTAAATTCTGATGAATTATGATGCACAGCCATGTATGGATACACACCCATGGCTGTGCACTATGTAGAGGACTCCGATTGAGCTGAAATTTGGCGTGTAGCTCCATCTCATCATGGGAAATCGTCTCATACCTTCAGATTCTCCAAATTCCATCGATTTTGAGGCCCAATACCTGCATTTCATTAAAACAGAGGAAAAGTGAAGGTTCTGAAGAATATGAAGCATTTGAGTAAATATATGAGATGAAACATGCATTATGCTCTAAAATAAGAATGAAATTGAGTCACGAAATATCATATTTTTACATGTCATCAGCAATCCACTATTGCCGATTCTACAACCGAAGTTGAGTATGTGGCCGCTTCTGTGGCAGCCAAAGATGCTGTTTGGATAAGGAAGTTTATTTCTGAACTTCAGGTGGTTCCCAGTGCAGTGGATCCCATTGAAATCTACTGTGATAACAATGGAGCAATTGCACAAGCCAAAGAACCACGGTCTCATCAAAGATCCAAACACATACTTAAAAGATTTCACCTGATCAGAGAGATCATAGACAGAGGTGATGTCAAGATTAGCAGAGTTGACATAGAGAACAATCTAGCAGACCCATTGACCATGGCTTTGGCACAGCAGAAGCATGACTGTCACGCTGGAGATATGGGGTTCAGATTCCTCAACCTCTAGGTCTTAGTGTAAGTGGGAGATCAGTGTATATGCCATAGGACCTAGTTTTGGTCCATTATTGTACTACCTGACTTTGATATTTATATATATATATATCATTCTGGCATTGTCACTATCAATGTTTGTCTACATCTACGATTATATACTTACATGATAATGTCCCTGGAGACAGATTAGATCTGTGCTCAAATGATCGTCCCCAGTCGATGTACCAGAGTAGATATAGGACAACTCTAATACTTGTGAGACTGGTATATGAGCTGGTTAGGCACGAGGTGCTAACGCAGACATATGGGTATATCAGTAGTGGATATACTGGACCGACCCGCTGTGAAGCAATGACTTGGTGTCACAAGTTATCCTCACAAGTGATAGGAGATGCATTTATCCCTTGACTTGAGGTCATTGGCCATTCTATATGGTTAGGGACATGCTTTGATACAACCTAACATCTCGCCGTAGTTGGGGGGTAATAACGGTTGTCATTGAGCATGTCATGACCCATAGGAGAAGGTCAATAGACAGACATAGGATTTGTCCCTTCCTAAAGGAAACATGATATCCATGGAGCTCCTCTATGGTTCAAAGACTGAAAGTGTATGGCCATACCTAGGTGAGACCTAATTTAGTCATGATCATGAGATTGGATGAAAACAAGTGGTGACACACTTGTCCAATCGGATATCAGTTTGGCAAAGAGATTGGAATGCATATGTACCTAGTTGCGATGATGGGGATATCGATGTCGATATCCATTCCAATGACCTAGGTAGCAGCGATGCATTGCTAGGTGCCACTCACTACTTGTGGTGACCTTTGGTCAGCACTGCCGGCGTTAGAGGAACCTACAGGGTTGCACACCTTGATACTCGAGTTCTCGTATTGATCAAGAAGCCTTATGATCGAGTTATTGGATGACTCGGATCTATTTGGGAGATTTCATCAGCGCCGATGGGCCTGATGAGATGGAAGGATGTTATTGGAGCCAAACTTCATTTTTGGTGGGTTGACGCGAATTTGACCATGGTTAGGTCATATTTGGTTTTGGATTGCGTTGGATTAGATTCAATTGCTTAATTAACCCGTTTAATGAAGTTTGGCTTTGCTCATTACCAAATGAGGCCCAATAACAACCCCATTGGCGCCTAAGGGGTATAATAGGGAGAGATCCAACCCCATTGGCGCCTAAGGCGTATAATGGGGTTTTAGATGGCCAAAGTTACTTCATTATGCGCCTAGCCCTAACCCTGAGTGCCTCTTGCTCTATATAAGAGGCCCTAGACGCCTTCTCTCTGATATTCTACTCCTTAGAGGCGTGAGAACACAAGAGAGGCGAGAGCAAGGGTCTTGGCGCAAGTGATCTCTTCCATCAAACCCTAGCCGCAAGCCTTGATCTTCCTTTCCTCTTGGCGCAAGGAATTTGGTGCTTGGCGGCTTCCCTTTCCTTCATCTTTCTTCATCCTTGGCGCATATACCTTGGAGGTGGCGCAAGTTGTGAAGAAGGTGGACTAAGGCTTGGATCTTCTTCCCGAGGCTAGCACCGGGCGTGGAAGAAGAGGACTCAAGGCATCCGTGTGTGTGAGACTGTAGAGGGTGCACACTTGGGCGCCTATCTCGACATCGGCCTCATCTTGATTTAAGGTATATTCTATCTCATCGTATCGACTCCCTCGCATGCGATCTTCACTGGGTTTTTTGGGACCGGCCTGTTTTGGGGATATTATTCTGCTGTGCATTGTATTTGTGTCTGAAAAATTTGTAAAATATCCCCGGGGTTTCCCAACAAATATATCCACCCAAAATCTCATTTATCAATCAATGAAAAATTTCAAAAGCAGATATATATCAGAGAAATAAATTCAACATGATAGATCTACTCCTAATCACAGGCATGGTTTCATTCATCATCAAGAGAATCATACAGTTAACAATAATATCTTCAAAATATAGACTAGGCCACAAATCAACACATCAACAAAAATAGTATATACTCATCAATCATAAAAGTATATATCATCATACAACCCGATCGAAGCTATCATCAATATCAAAATGTGATACAACCATATCGAATGTCAATATCAATATCATATAACCACATCGAAAATGGGGATAGTCATGTAAGCAAAGTAGGGTAGCAATGGCGGACACAATGAGTTTGGAGGAATCATCCTTCCCTATAAAACATGAAATATCATTAAGGTGCACAGAAAAATAAAATGCAGAGAGGTAAGGGAAAGAGATACTCAAAAAACTCTACTCATCACCATCCGATCGGATCTCTTTGGTGTCCTCCTCAGCTGCATCCATAGGATCAAAGGGTTTCTCTCCCTGGTAACCACCATGGTCACCTCCTCGTCTGCTATCCTCATACCTGAAGCGGTCGTAAAGAAAATTTCTCATGTCTTCCATGTGAGTGCTCAGCTCCTCCACATCCCGGTGGATATGGAGCAAGGTGTCCTGCGTCCACCCCATGGAATCCATCATCTTCTCCATATGATGTCTCTGACGATATATCTCAGCGGAGAGTGCCTGGAATCCTGGGTCGAAGGCACTAGACCATCCTCCAGTAGGTTTGTGGGAAGAATCAACAGCTGGGTGAGTAGAATCAGTAGGCCGGTGAGATGACGACTCCATACCAAAAGGATCATCTCTTCCACCCCAAGTGGGTGGTGGTGGAACTGTACTCAATGGTGGTGTAAAAGCGGTGCTCGGTGAAAGTTTCCAATTTGCTCTCTCCTTCACAGTGGTCTTCTCTATGTGGGGTAACGGTAAGGTAGGGGCATTTGGTCCTAGGACCAAGCAAAAGACATCCCCCTCTTTAACTATCATCTTCATAGCCATGCAAGGTTCAAGATCAAGCCTTGCATTCCCTTTTGCCACTTCTACCCCATTGGGCTCAACATTTAGATGTAGGGCTATAGGGGTAATCAGTCCCCCTATTACAATGGTGCCCTTCTTTGCTTTAGCCACTTTGTCCATGTGCTTCATCAAAAAGAAGGCAACATCCACTACTACTCCATTAAGCATCCCCCATAGAAAGTAGAGCTCAAACTGTCTTACCATACCATCACTATCTCCTCTGCCAAAAATTGTGTGGGCAAGAACTCTATGAACATACCTTATACACAGATTCATAATCCTTAAAGCTCTAGCAGAAACAGCAGAAAAATGGGTCTCATGGGTAATTTGATTCCAAAACACATTTTCTATAAACCCAATCGGTATTTGTGTATACCCTCCAGAACCCAAATGAAAGATAGATCTGATTTATCTCAAAGTTAACTTCCTCTCAACATTAGCTAGTCTGAATGTGATTTCTCCTTCAGCGGGTCCATTGGTAAACTCTCATAGGTCTACATTCAAGCTACTCAAAAATTCCAAAACAAGTGGCAAATAGGTATATGGTGTCATTTGAAAAAATCTTTGAGCTCTGATTTGCTCAAACATCCAAAACACATCCGCATACAATCCAAGTGTCTCCAAGGTTCTTTTATCAGCATACTTTGTATTTACCACCCTTCTCTCCACCAACCTGTTGTATCTTTCTTCTTGAAGATGATGCCATAGGGATTTGGTGTTGTGGAGGACATAGTTGGTCCTTTCCCCCTTCTCTTTGAAACTACTTGCTTAGTCTTGTTGGGAAACCCCGGGGATATTTTATAATTTTTCAGATATGGACATTACATATTACATTGCACAGCGGAAGAATATCCCCGAAACAGGCCAGTCCCAAAAACCCAGTGAAGATTGTCAAGCGAGGGGGTCGACACGATGTGATAGAAAGTACCTAGAGAAAGCGAGGAGGTTGATGTCGAGGTAGGCGCCCAAGTGTTCGCCCTCTGTAGTCTCACACACACGGATTCCTCGAGCTCTCTTCTTCCACGCCCGGTGCTAGCCTCGGGAAGAAGATCCAAGCCTTTATACTCCTTCAATTCTTGCACCACCTCCAAGAGAGATGTGCCAATGAAGATGGAGAGGAGATGAAGAAGCCGCCAAGAGAAGTCCTTCTTGTGCCAAGAGGAAGAAGGGAAGAAGACTTGCGGCTATGGAAGAGAGAATGTGCCAATGCCTCCTTTGCTCTTGCCCCTTTGCTTGCTCACGCCTCCAAGAGAATTAGTACATCAATATGGGGAGGCAAGTGGTCTCTTTTATAAGAGCAAGAGGCAGTTTGGGGTGGGCTTAGATCATGACAAGTGGGCGGCTAGGATGAGGGGTTGACAATTAGGGTTTGAGGTAAGGAAAGTCTTCAAGACTTTACCATAAACCTCATTCAACCTATCCATATTTGCCCAAGAGCCATATCAGCCCAAGACATGCCTAAGAGGCAAGCTTTCCATCAAGGAACCAAGCAGGGAGGCACCAATTGCTTCCTTATAAAGCAAATTGTGCAACTTGTCCCCATTATGCCCATAGGCGCTTATGGAATAAGTTTTATCCCCATTATACCCTTTTATCTCATTCTCTCTTCATGACAACTTATTAGTGAGCCCAATTAAGCAATGGGCCTAGCCTAGAGTCCATTATGCATGTTAACCAAGCCATTGGATCCAATCCAATGTAACCCAAGGTCAAATGAGGCTAACCATGGTTAATTTGGTCAATATGCCAAAAATGGAAGTTGGCTCCAATAAGTTTCTTCTATCGCATCAGGCCCATTGGCACTGATGAAATCTCCAAAATAGATCCGAGCTATCTAATAACTCGATCATAAAGCTTCCCAATCAATACGAGAACTCAAGTGTCTTGGTGTGCGACCCTATAGGTTCCTCTGACATTGGCAGTGCTGACCTAAGGTCACCACAAGTAGTGAGTGGCACCTAGCAGTGCATCACTCCTACCCAAGTCATGGGAATGGATATCGATATCGACATCCCCATCATCGCGACTAGGTACAGATGCATTACAGTCCCTTTGCCAAACTGATATCCGATTGGACAAGTGTGTCATCACTTATTTTTACCCAATCACATGGTCATGACTAAATCAGGTCTTCACTTGGGTATGACCATACACTTTCAGTCATAGAACCATAGAGGAGCTCCATGGATATCAAGCTTCCCTCAAGAAGGGGCAAATTCTCTGTCTGTCAATTGACCTTCTCATATGGGTCGTGACATACTCAATGACAACCGTTATAACCTCCCTACTACAGCGAGGTGTTAGGTTGCATCAAAGCATGTCCCTAACATATAGAAGAGTCAATGACCTCAAGTCTAAGGATCAATGCATCTCCTATCACTTGTGAGGTTAACTCATGACACTAAGTCATTGCCTCACAGCGGGTCGGTCCAGTATATCCACCACTGATATACTCATATGTCTGCGTTAGCACTGTGTGCCTAACCAGCCCATATACCAGTCCCACAAGTACCATAGCTGTCCCTTATCCACTAAGGTACATCAACTGGGGACAATCTTTTGAGCACAGATCCAATCTGTCTCCAGGGACATTATCATGTAAGTATATAATCGCAGATATAGACAAACAATGATAATGACAATGCCAGACTAATATATAAATATTAGAGTGAAGTAGTACAAAGATGGACCAAAGCTAGGATTCAAGGCATATATACCAACAAGTCTTAGGGGCCATTCTTCAATTTTCCACACAAGCTGCAAGCTAAGAGTGCAATACAATATAGAAAATAGCAATTCAATGTAATTTATCACTTTCAATTTCAGAAATTTCTTTCTGACAAAATGTCTTACGAGTAATATTAGTTAAATCATAGCTTAAAACCCAAAAAATAGAATAGTGGAGAACTGGGCGGAAAATAGGGTGGAAATCAGGTGTTTAAGCTCAATCTTGCTCAATACACTCTACATATCGGTTCAAAATCTCTAGAAACGAACTAGGAAGGGTCGCCTACCCTTTAGGAAGCATTTGCAAACAAAAATCTCTCAAATCGACCCAGAAACGAGGAAAAACGAAGACAGGGGCGAAAATCGTGTAAACTCGCTAAATCCGAGAAATCAGGCGAAAGAGTACTAGATCGGCGGCGAAAATCAGATTGGAAGAGTCGCTTGCGAGCTCTGACAGTCGGAGAAGCTCGTAGGTTGAAGTTCGGCACGAGAACAAACGAAAACGAGTGAGAAAACCTAAAACACAGTCCAGAAAACCCAAAAAAGGGCATAGGAATCGCGTCTAAAAACAGAATTACAGCCGTAAAAACCATTTCGGCAGTGTTGTATTGTGATGGATTCGACAAACACGGGCCGTAAAACTAATACGGTGGTGCCGTAAAAATCTGAAATCTTTCGGGTTAAATTTCGACCGAAAATATGGTACCGTATAAAAGATTACAATGCTATCGTAAAAACGTGAAAACTCTCAGGTTGAAAACAGATGAAAATTACGGTACCGCTATAATGAATACAGTAGTGCCGTAATAATATTTTTTTAGTAAAAATTAAATTCACAAAATACGGCCCGTAAAAGATATTACGGTAGTGCCGTAAAAGCAATAAAACTCTCGGATCAATTTTGGAGCAAAAATATGGGCCGTGAAAATACTTACAGTGGTGTCGTAATATCGTCTAAACTTTCTAGTGGAAAACAAATGAAAAATACGGTACCATAATTTTCATTATGGTAGTGCCGTATTTTACACCAAAACTCGATTTTACCTACAAAAAGAAAAGAAAAATTAGTTCTAAAAGAAAAAATAAAAACAAAGTAAAATAAAAGAGAATAAACTAAAGTTAGTATGCTTGGGTTGCCTCCCAAGAAGCGCTAATTTAAAGGTCTTTTGCTTGACCCTTCTGCACTCGGATTTCATTTTGATTTCTTCAATTTCCACTCTAAATTTTCTGGGTTGAGCATCACTTTCAATCACATAAGGCTCATTCATGAAACAATGTCCAAATTACTCAAGATCTTCTTTCCTTTATCAAGCAATTTGTGAGCCTCTTTTTCTTCTTTTTCTTCTCTTCTTCTTCTTTTCAGAAGTTGAATCTCTTTTCTCCTGAATTCCTCTTTCAGAAAAAGTGTTAGTATCAATATTAAAGGATTCATCAAATAAATTACGAACATCAATAACAACATCATCTACTACATCAACACTACAACATGATCCAGAATATGAAAGTTTGTTCAAAGAATCAGCAAGATTGATGTGTCCGCAAGTGCACGGATACTCGAAGTAATAAAGAAAGATATCGAACCACAGAGACCTCGTTTGTCAAGTACCGAATAATCGATTTCTTACTATCTAGGCAATCGAATCTATGCAAGTGAACTAAAGAAGGCTAACGAAAATACCAGAGAGAGAATCTGGGACTAGGGTTTCATTCATTTTAATTTCCATGACTAGATATGAAAAGATGTTCGTCGAGTCTAATTTTATCATGATAAAGATGCGATTTACTTCATAAAGAGATAGTCTCACTTTCATGTAGACAAACATACAGGGGACCAATCCTCGCTTTCGCGTAGGATCTATCCCATGCAGAAAATAAGTAAATCATCAATCAAAGAACTCAAGGATCACTTTCGTGCATTCGAATTCTAAGTTTATTATCTCAAGTGGAGTCTCAAGGGTCACTTTCGTGCTTCCGAGTCTCAACACAGGTTCTACTTAAGGTTCTCCAACGTTCCAATCTTCACTTTCGCGCAAGATCTTCATGTTTAACAAAATAACTCAATCCTAGATTCAAATTATCAAACATGGCAATTATTCTTCTAAAATCAAGAAATAAGAACTAACCTAATTTCTTACGGTGAGTTCCTAAATTCAATTTTAGGGTTCCAAGTTCTCAAGCAAATCACCTTTTAGTCCATAATGCGAAAACTCTAAAAACATGCATGAGAATAAGAAAACAATGGAGAATTATACACAATTGTCACATAAATAGAATTATCACACTAAAATTATACTCGACGAAGTGATGGTAAATTTATCTAGTCTTTAAGAAACCAAAGGGAATTACTCCCCCATGTCCTATAAAAGGTTTAAGCTAGCATGGATGAAAGATTATAATAATCCATAGTATCAAAGTGTAGGAAATCAAGAAAGAGGGGAAAAACAAATAACCACACGGCTGTAATGAAAATTACAGCCGTAATTTCCATGCGTGAACGGTGCCGGTGTTGCGATCCGCAAGTGCACGGATACTCGAAGTAATAAAGAAAGATATCGAACCACAGAGACCTTATTGTTAAGTACCAAATAGTTGTATTCTTGCTAGCTAAGTAAACTGAATATGATGCAATAATCAACGGAAAGAGTGTAAAGTAAATTAGAGAGATAAATATGGGACTAGGGTTTCATCCACCTCAATTTCAATGATTAGATATAAATAAAAGGTCATCAGTCTAATTTTATCATGATAAAGACTTAATTTACTTCATAAAGGGATCATCTCACTTTCGTGCAGACAATCATGCAGGGACCAATCCTCGCTTTCGTGCAGGACTTATCCCAGGCTAATGATAAGTAAATCATCAATCAATGAACTCAAGGATCACTTTCGTGCATCCGAGCCTCAACACTAGTTTTACTCATGGATCTCCTTGAAAGTCCCCTTCAAGGGGGAGCGAAACCCTAATAGGCGCATGTGTAAAATTTTTTCATTGCGGAAGCTTGGGTTTCAATGATCGCATGTATGTTTCATTGATCAACTTATATAAACTTGCATAGATTGGAAGAGATTCATACCATGGCCATCGCTTGGATGGAGATTTGGAAGCAAGAGGACGATGAGGTTCTCCTCCAAAGTGTGCGCACACGAGATGAGACTTAGCCTACTCCTTTGTTGCTCCTTGTGCTAGCAAGGCTCCAAGAATCCTGATCGCTTGAGGGAGAAGAGATGATGTCTCTAGCTTGGCCGAGTCTCTCCTTGTCGTCCACCCTTTTCTTCACACGCGAAGACGTCGAGAGGAAGAGGCAAAAAGGGCGAGAATAGGATGAGTGCTCTCGAACGTGAGGTGAGTTAACTATTTTGGAAAACGCCTCTTCCAAAAATAGTAAAAACTTCACTTCATGCGTTCACGCATTCATGAACCATGCGCTCATTCAAGGCAAACCGCCCAAAGCGCCATCAAGCCTTTGAACCATGCGTTCACCTATGTGAACCGGTTCAAGCCATTCGGTTCAACCCAATTTGGTTCAAAGACCAAATCAAACCAAGCCTTGGTTCAGATCACCTAAAACCCTAAGGTTCATGATCTAACCGTTCATCTCTTGATGCCCTTGATCTCATCGATCTAGCATCAACTCTCTCGATCGAAGCTTACCGATCTCAAGCCCTAATCAATCAAACATGATCAGACCAGATCTCACTTACAATCAGAGTTTAAATCCCTTTAAACTGAACCAAAACAATTCAGTCCACACGATTTGACTTAAGTAAGCCATATCATCAAATTGTGCGACCCTGAGGGTTTCCTTTAAATGTCGGTAACGATAACTTATGTTATCACGATCAGTGAGGGGTATCTAGCAACACATCACTGTCTACCGATATAAAGGAAAGAGTCTTCCAAGACTACACCCAAACCACAGCACAAGTGTGAATCTATTTCACAAGGCATACTTGTTTCCCTTGCCACTGGATGTTCTTATTGGACAAGCGTGTCAAGCCTGTAGCTCCAATATGATGAGCATGATTAGATCAGATGAACATAGTCACCTGGGTATGGCCATACACTTTCTCAATCATCTCATCCAGGGGGGCCCCTTTAGAACATCACACTCCAATCAAGGAGACGGCAATCCTATATCTATCACTAGTGTCCTAACCTGACTCATGATCATTATCCAAGATAGTCTATAACCATTATGTTTCAAATGATATTGAACTACCTCAAAACAATGACAATCATCATTTAGAAACACAAGTGATCTCAAGTCAGAGGACATTATGCCACTTGTTGCAAACAAGGATTATTCACATTGTGACAAGCAATTGAATATCCTAGTAGGGTCTGTCCAGTACATCTAATGTACCCATGAGTCTACATCTTATTCCATGCTCGAAGCATCCTATAAGATTAGAACACATATTAGTCTCAATCATATCAAGGCTGTCTCATGTTCACCAAGATATCTCGGCTAAGGACTTCATTGCATGTTAGCCTAGCTGAACAGCATTGAGACATTATTCAGAAGCATACTTATTGCAGCAGACAATGTAACAAACTGAATAAGAACCATTGCCTTTATAAACATAAGAGTTTATACATGATACTGAAAGAATCCCAAGGCCTCAAACATTAGCCTTAAGGGCATACCCCAACAATCTCCCACTTGCACTTAATCTAATGGTTGAGAAATCTCAAACCCATATTATTACAGTGCTTCTCATGCTTCTGCTGCGCCAGAGGCTTGGTAAGCGGGTCAGCCAGATTGTCATCTGTATGAACCTTGCAGATTTTGATCTCGCCACGATCAATGATCTCCCGGATCAAGTGAAACCGCTCTGTATGTGCTTGGACTTCTGGTGCGACCGTGGTTCCTTTGCTTGTGCGATTGCTCCAGTGTTATCACAAAAGATAACCAAAGGATCTGCACTCGAAGGAACAACACCAAGTTCCTGAATGAACTTACGAATCCACACTGCCTCCTTAGATGCTTCCGAGGCTGCAACATACTCAGCTTCCGTTGTGGAATCAGCAACGATAGACTGTTTGAAACTTTTCCACACCACTGCTCCTCCATTCAAGCTAAAAACATAGCCTGATTGCGATCGGAAATCATCCTGGTCAGATTGGAACGAAGCGTCAGTATATCCTTCAATACTGAGTTCTTCCTGACCTCCATATATCAAGAACATATCTTTGGTCCTCCGAAGATATTTCAAAATGTTCTTGACCGCAATCCAGTGCGCCTGACCTAGATTACTTTGGAATCGACTGGTCACGCTTAACCCGTAAGCGACGTCTGGGCGAGTACACAACATCGCATACATAATGGACCCAATAGCCGAAGCATAAGGCGTATTGTCCATTTCATCTTTCTCAGTCTGTGTTTGTGGACACTGACTCTTTGAAAGATTCAGACCATGTCTGACTGGAAGATATCCTCTTTTAGAATTCTCTAAATGAAATCTCTCCAGGACTTTATCGATGTAAGTACTTTGGCATAGCCCGAGAAGCCTCTTAGATCTATCCCTGTAGATCTTCACACCTAATACATAGGCTGCTTCTCCTAAATCTTTCATCTGGAAACATTTTCTTAACCATGCTTTAACAGCATGCAGTTCAGGAATATCGTTTCCAATGATTAAGATATCATCGACGTAGAGGACTAGGAAAGTAATTACGCTCCCACTAAACCTCTTATATACACACGGGTCATCTTCATTCTTGATGAAACCAAATTCACAGATTGATTCATCAAAACGAATATTCCAGCTTCTAGATGCTTGCTTAAGTCCATAAATGGACTTCTTTAACTTGCATATTTTATGACGATCTGATGGATTAGTGAAACCTTCAGGTTGTGTCATATACACATCCTCATCCAGTTTTCCATTAAGGAAAGCAGTCTTCACATCCATTTGCCAGATCTCATAATCATAATATGCCGCTATCGCAAGTATAATCCGAATAGACTTGAACATGGCTACAGGAGAGAAAGTTTCATCATAATCTATCCCGTAGATTTGTTTGAAACCTTTCGCAACTAGCCTGCCTTTATAGGTAACCACGTTACCATCCATGTCAATCTTATTCTTGAAGATCCATTTACAGCCTATAGGGATAACTCCCGGAGGCAGATCAACCAAATCCCAGACTTGGTTATCTGACATGGAGTCCATCTCGGCTCGCATAGCTTCAAGCCATCTAGCTGACTCCGGTCCACTGACCGCATCCGCATAAGTGAGGGGTTCATCATGATCAATGATGTAGACTCCGTCATAGCGCTCAGGCTGTCGACGGATCCTACCCGATCTTCGCGGTTCCCGTGATATCTGAGCCTCAGGTTGTTCAATAACCTGCTCAACTGGCTCAGGCTCATCCAACTGTGCTTGACTACTTTGTCCTTCCTCTGGATTCTCATCCAGCTTTATTTCTCTCCCACTGGCCTCTTGCAGAAGAAACTCCTTCTCAAGAAAAATGGCCGTCCGAGCAACAAATACCTTGTTCTCTTTGGGATCGTAGAAATAATAACCCTTAGTTTCCTTAGGGTAACCGACAAAGATGCATTTCTCAGATCTGCTCTCTAGTTTCCTAGAGGCGAGCTTTTTGACATAAGCCTCGCAACCCCAGATCTTAATAAATGTCAAGCTCGGCTGTTTCCCATACCATAATTCATATGGCGTCTTTGAAACTGCCTTGGATGGCACTCGGTTTAGTACCTTTGCAGCTGTTTCCAGTGCAAAACCCCAAAAGGAGTAAGGTAGAGTAGCCTGACTCATCATAGAACGAACCATATCCAATAAGGTTCTGTTCCTCCTTTCGGACACACCATTCCATTGCGGTGTTCCTGGTGGAGTGAGCTGTGAGATAATCCCACACTCCTTCAGATAGTCAGTAAATTCTCGACTTAGGTATTCTCCACCTCGATCAGAACGAAGTGCCTTGATATTTCGGCCTAGCTGATTCTGTACTTCATTTTTGAACTCTTTGAACTTGTCAAAAGATTCACTCTTATGTCTCATTAGATAGACATACCCATATCTACTGAAATCATCAGTAAAGGTAATGAAGTACGAATAGCCACCTCTGGCATGTTTACTAAATGGCCCACACACATCACTGTGTATAAGGTCAAGTAAACCTGAAGCCCTTTGACCTTTGTGAGGAAAAGGAGACTTCATCATTTTGCCCATTAAACAAGCTTTGCATGTATCAATCTCCTCATAGGAGAATGATCCCAGCAGTCCATGATCATGCAACCGCTTAATGCGCTTCTTGTTAATATGGCCTAAACGACTATGCCATAACAAGGTGCTGTCATCAGCATACTTGGCTTTCTTATTATCAATATTTTGTATAGAATATTCCATGTCCAACATGAATAAGCCATTGTTAATTGAACCAGTAGCATAAACAATATTATCTAAAGAAATAACACACTTTGAAATATTGCATTCAAAGGAAAATCCTTTCCTGACAAGAGCAGGAATAGAGATAATATTTTTGGTAATGCTAGGTACAAAATAACAATTGTTTAATTCCAATACAAGTCCAGATGGTAATGAGATGTAATAGTCTCCTACAGCAACAGCAGCAACCCGTGCCCCGTTTCTAGCTCGTAGGTCCACCTCATGCTGTCCCACCTGTCTTCTTCTCTTGAGTTCCTGTACATTTGAACAAATGTGAACTCCACATGCAGTGTCCAACACCCATGAAATAGAAGAAGAAGATATCATGACCTCAGTCACAAATATACCTGAGCCAGAAGCGATGCTTCCCTTCTTTTCTCCTTGGAGCGCTTTACAGTCCTTTTTCCAGTGACCCAGCTGGCCACAGTGGAAACATCTGTATTCCTTCGACCGCTTCACCTTTTGTTTCAGAGCCTTGTTGTAATTCTTGACAGGGGCTTTGCCCTTCTTCCCCTTCTTCTTGTTCCTAGAAGGAAACATCAAGACAGAGGTTGAAGGCTTTCCCTTTAGAGTTTCCTCTGTAGTCAAGAGCATATTCAGCAACTCTGCCGGTGTGCAGTCGATCTTGTTCATATTAAAATTAATAATGAACGGATCAAAAGAGGCCGGGAGTGACTGCAGAATAATGTCTACAGCAAGCTCCTGATTGATGGTATGCCCCAGTTTCTCTAGAGCCTCTTTGTGCCCAATCATCTTGAGCACATGAGCTCCCACTGGACTCCCTTCAGTCAGTTTGCTCTGAAAGAAAAGCTTAGTCAAATTATAGCGCTCAGTCCTCGCCTGTGCAGCATATAGCATCTTGAGGTTTGCTATGATTTCCATAGCAGACATATCCTCATGCTGACGCTGCAGCGGTGGCGTCATAGACGCTAGCATCAGGCAAGCGACATCAATGCTATCATTGACATGCTTTTCATAGGCATCGCGAACCGCCCTTGCGGCGTTCGCAGCGGGTTGAGGCGGTATAGCCGTCTCGAGGACATACAGTTTCCTCTCAGCCTTAAGAACAATCTTAAGGTGTCCGTACCAGTCTGAGAAGTTTGGCCCAGCAAACTTCTCCCTTTCCAGTAGGGATCGCACATTGAAGCTCATGGTGTTCGTTGCTGCAGGAATCTACAACAATGCAAGAACAGCAAGGTCAGTATCAATGTTTAGAATCAATCCAGGACTTAAGAATGATTCTTTTCTCACTATTTTATCTGGCTGAAAAATCCAGCAAAACAGCCCGAAAGAGTAAAACTCTTTTAGTGAGATGGGATCCAGATTTCATACTTGGTCTCCGCGTCCCGCTCAGGCGAGATAAGATGCACAGAGAGTACAAGCACTAATCTCTGGTAGGCAATCCCTGCCAATCGCCAACCCGTGCGATTCCCCTTCATCTGGGCAATCCAGCAGACTGTGCCAACTGAGTTGGTACAACACAGTCTCTGATCCCACAGATGGCTGCCTCCATATAGCTACCATATGCGCCACATATGTAGCCTACATGGTCAAGCTGACCCGACCTACTCCCTGGACCACCACGTGCTATGCTGAGCAACGAGAAGCGATAAATCCCTTCCCTGTAACACGCAGGTGTAATCACACACCGTCTGAAGATAGATGGGCGTGCCCACTGAGTGGGTACAACATGGCCCCAACGATAGTCAGAACAGTGAGGTTTCGCGTCAGAAGGCTTACGTGCTTGATATTATAGCGTTGGATTTTAACGGTCTTTTATCTTCTTAACTATCATGCAAACCCTATGGTGATAGCAGAAGATAAATAAATCATGCAATTCTAATTATTTAAACAATAAAAGAAAGCATGATGATCTTATGTGGTAAAAGCCCATTAACCCTAAGTAAGACCTTAATTTTCACTTAAGTCTTCACTTGAGCTTTCCATGGGTCTTTTGCTTCTCATCTGGCCCAACCCAGGGCCCAAGCGCCCACTGCAGCTCGGGTGCGCCCACCAGGTAAATGCGCCTGTCATAGGATCGAACCCTAGACCTCCCACCTGGTCAAGCCTCAAGCTGCTGCGCCTCTGCCAAGTGTGCTCTATGCTCTTGTCTGATTAAATTACAATTTAATCTATCTAGACAAGATTGACTCGCAGGTCAATTACATTTTATAAATTAATTAAAAAGTGATTCGCAGATCACAATAAAAATTAATTTACAATTTTAATCCAGGCTCGCAGGCCCCAGCACAGCACACATTAAAAGGGCAACCCACATAAGATGAAATAAACATATATCATGGCATCCAATCAACATGTGATCCTTTAACAAGAAAATAAAATTTTTGAAAACCCATTGGCATCAATTTTTAATTTTCTTATGTGCCCTATAACCTTACAACGGTCCATTGATAGGGATCCACTCATCATATCTAGTCAGATCCTCTGCCCTTGCATGCACCAAGTCCTAACTGACTTGAGTTGACCTAATGGTCAACCATGCATGCGCCAAGGGCTGAACAACCCTCATGAGTTCTGGCAAGCGGGTGTGACCCCGGGCCTAACTCATGTGCGTTCACTGGTTGTCTCAATCAGACCTCGCTACACGCCTGTGATGCAATCGACCTATAGCCACCTCATGCTTGCGCATAGGTGCCATCTGGTCGACCCATCTAGGCTATCAGATGGTCTGATTAGACTATTTGGATCTAACCTAGAGGATGACTTCAACCCCATCAACCCGTCTAAGGGTTTATAGTAGGCGCTTAGATCTAAGGTAGGGGCGCGCAAGTTAAGTTTTGATAAAACTCTATAGCATGCGCCAACACATCATACATGCGCAAATCATAAATAAACATACATCTAAGTTCTCAAACTAGCATGTAGTTTTCGGCATGTAATTAGATCTACTCTTAGCAAGCGCAAACAAGGATCACAAATAAGCAATCAAATGAACATACATAGAACCTGCTCTGATACCATTTGAAAGTCCCCTTCAAGGGGGAGCGAAACCCTAATAGGCGCATGTGTAAAATTTTTTCATTGCGGAAGCTTGGGTTTCAATGATCGCATGTATGTTTCATTGATCAACTTATATAAACTTGCATAGATTGGAAGAGATTCATACCATGGCCATCGCTTGGATGGAGATTTGGAAGCAAGAGGACGATGAGGTTCTCCTCCAAAGTGTGCGCACACGAGATGAGACTTAGCCTACTCCTTGTTGCTCCTTGTGCTAGCAAGGCTCCAAGAATCCTGATCGCTTGAGGGAGAAGAGATGATGTCTCTAGCTTGGCCGAGTCTCTCCTTGTCGTCCACCCTTTTCTCCACACGCGAAGACGTCGAGAGGAAGAGGCAAAAAGGGCGAGAATAGGATGAGTGCTCTCGAACGTGAGGTGAGTTAACTATTTTGGAAAACGCCTCTTCCAAAAATAGTAAAAACTTCACTTCATGCGTTCACGCATTCATGAACCATGCGCTCATTCAAGGCAAACCGCCCAAAGCGCCATCAAGCCTTTGAACCATGCGTTCACCTATGTGAACCGGTTCAAGCCATTCGGTTCAACCCAATTTGGTTCAAAGACCAAATCAAACCAAGCCTTGGTTCAGATCACCTAAAACCCTAAGGTTCATGATCTAACCGTTCATCTCTTGATGCCCTTGATCTCATCGATCTAGCATCAACTCTCTCGATCGAAGCTTACCGATCTCAAGCCCTAATCAATCAAACATGATCAGACCAGATCTCACTTACAATCAGAGTTTAAATCCCTTTAAACTGAACCAAAACAATTCAGTCCACACGATCTGACTTAAGTAAGCCATATCATCAAATTGTGCGACCCTGAGGGTTTCCTTTAAATGTCGGTAACGATAACTTACGTTATCACGATCAGTGAGGGGTATCTAGCAACACATCACTGTCTCCCGATATAAAGGAAAGAGTCTTCCAAGACTACACCCAAACCACAGCACAAGTGTGAATCTATTTCACAAGGCATACTTGTTTCCCTTGCCACTGGATGTTCTTATTGGACAAGCGTGTCAAGCCTGTAGCTCCAATATGATGAGCATGATTAGATCAGATGAACATAGTCACCTGGGTATGGCCATACACTTTCTCAATCATCTCATCCAGGGGGGCCCCTTTAGAACATCACACTCCAATCAAGGAGACGGCAATCCTATATCTATCACTAGTGTCCTAACCTGACTCATGATCATTATCCAAGATAGTCTATAACCATTATGTTTCAAATGATATTGAACTACCTCAAAACAATGACAATCATCATTTAGAAACACAAGTGATCTCAAGTCAGAGGACATTATGCCACTTGTTGCAAACAAGGATTATTCACATTGTGACAAGCAATTGAATATCCTAGTAGGGTCTGTCCAGTACATCTAATGTACCCATGAGTCTACATCTTATTCCATGCTCGAAGCATCCTATAAGATTAGAACGCATATTAGTCTCAATCATATCAAGGCTGTCTCATGTTCACCAAGATATCTCGACTAAGGACTTCATTGCATGTCAGCCTAGCTGAACAGCATTGAGACATTATTCAGAAGCATACTTATTGTAGCAGACAATGTAACAAACTGAATAACAACCATTGCCTTTATAAACATAAGAGTTTATACATGATACTGAAAGAATCCCAAGGCCTCAAACATTAGCCTTAAGGGCATACCCCAACACTCCTACGTTCTGATCCTCACTTTCATGCAAGATCTCCACGTTTGACAATTAGACTCGATCTATAGATTCATGTTATTATCATGGTAATTAATCTACTAGAACTGAACAAATTGGATCTAACCTAAGGAAGGGTTCCTAACATGCAATTCTAGGGTTCTGAATTCTCAAGCAATTACCTTTCAGTCAATAGCGAAAATTCTAAAAACATGATTAGTAATGTGGATCTATAGAGAGTCTAAGCACAAATATCACATGAGCAAAATTATCATGACGAAAAAGAAGATTATCTAATCATTAAAAATCAAGGGGGATTGCACCCCATGTCCCAAAATAAGATTAAGCTTGCATGGAGGAAGAATTACAATAAAGCATGTTTTCAAAAAGTCAGAAATCGAAGAAAGGAAGAAGAAAGGTTACAAAACTCGTGCTATAATGAAATTACAGCACCGTAATTTGCAGCAAACTCGATGAATAGTGCTGTCACCACCGATTTCGTCGATTTCTCCTCCAATTTGACTCCAAACGCTCTAAAACTTCTGTGATGTCTTCCTTATCCCCAAGGAGAAGCTTATGCATGAAAATCAAGGCCTGAGGTGGCCTCTACGCCGCTCTGTATGAGGCCAAACCCTAGACACCTCTCTCATGATTTCTCATAATGGATAAAAAAATCTCCCTTTTTGATGCGTGTGTCTTCTGCTCTTAAATATGAGTCCGCAGAAACTTTTGGATCTAAATTTGGAGCTCTGGATCAAAAGTTATAGCCCGCGCAAGATTCGGCCGCGAAAAACTCGCGTTTTTGACTAGAAATTACGGCCGTGTTATATTTTACGGTAGTGCCGTATTTTCATTCTTTGTGTTCTGGGTCAAAATTATGGCCCGTAAAATGCTTCTCGACCATGCCGTAAAATCGGTCGAGTTCTCTGGTCTGAAGTGTCTGGAAAATACGGCACCGTAATCTGGTTTATGGCACTACCGTAAAATTGGTTGAACTCTCTATTCGGAAGTGACTGAAAATACAGTACCATAATTTGGTTTACGGTACTGCCGTAAAATCGGAAAACCTTCTGTTCGGAAACTCCTCAAAATACGGCAGTGGCTCAGATTTTACGGTAGCGTATGAAAATACGGTACCGTAAAATAGGTTACGGCACTGCCGTAATTTGCTGAGTTGCTCCGTTTTGCGTGAAATTTCTTGGGTGATCTCCTCTTGATGATGGTAACTCTTCTATGTGTTTGATTTTGCTTGAAAACTCTTTGAAATAATGCCTTTTTACCTGAAAATCATGAAAAACCAAAATAGAAGTAGACTTTGCAATATTTGATGAATTTAGTATGAAAACAAGTAAAAGATCCTCAATTTTAGCATGAAAAGATACATAAAATAATACAAAATATACTATATATTTTAGTGTCATCAAATACATAAGGCTCAAACTTTGCTTGTCCTCAAGCAAAAATCAAAAGTTGATTAAAAGATAAACCTTTTCATGCTCAATAAATTTCTAAAATACAATTATCAATGAAAAATTACATCAATTGATTTATAAAACTTCAAGCAAACATATCATTCTTATAATTCAACCCTCTAGATCCACAATTCAATCAAATAAAACTTCACAACTTGTATAATAAATAGAATTATCAATCTCATGATTTCACCCAGTTTTCAGTTCAAATCTATCATGCTTTTGTTTACAGGAATTAGGTTTCCAAGATCTTTTTCCACACATATTTTTTTTTATTATTATTTTTGCAAAGATGGCATGCATCCACTTAGATACACACTTTTTATTTTTGACTTCAACTCTTATCTTCGGTATCACTATCAATTTTGCATAGTGCCAAGTAGAGCAGTCTTATTCTTTTTATCTCTCATTATTTTTCATGCATAGACTTCAACCCATGTCTTAGGTACCACTATCAATTTTACATAGTGCCAAGTAGGGGAGTCTCTCACTATTTTTGTGGATCTTGTATTCTTCTTTCCCAACAAATAGCAAAATAGACTAAACATCTACTAGGTTGATCAATTGATATCAATTCAAAAATCATACTCATATGCTCATTTTATTTAAAGGAGTAGTTTTACCTTTAAATCTTATTCTTCAAATAACACATCTACCCAAAATTTCATGCATCAACCAATGTCAAATTTCAAAAATAGATATGCATTGAAGAAATAAATCTAACATGATAGGGTTTTTCTCTAATCACAAGTATAAATACTCACATCATCAAGGAAGATATTTTATCAATAGAAATTTTATCAATAAATCATGTCATCATATAGTAGAAAGTGGATCATATGCTTTCATCAATTTTAACAACAAATTTGAATAATATCATCATCAAAACAATGAGTTCCATATATCCATAAAATCATTTTTCAAGAGAAAACCAATAAGTAGTATAAATATGATAAAGTCAAAGATGCACTATAAGAAATAGTCATTAATAAGAGAGTGCAAGTGATACTCACAAAACTATATAGATCATGCTCAATCATTGTCAGGCCAATGCAGCTAGGTCTAAAGATGTGCCTTTTGAAAATTTTCTGCAAAATTTAAGGTACATAAGGCTCAGATCAAAAACAGTGTCGGGGCAGATGCTGCTAGGTCCAAATCAAAATTTTTACCTGCACAATTGAAGATACATAAGGCTGAGTCTGAAAATAGTCTCTAAAAATAGTAATGATAAAAATAATTTTCTGAAGGGAGAATCAGAGATGTCGCCGGAGGTCTGAAGAGGATGCCGGTGGAAAGAGTCGAGCAGGCAAGAAGCAGAGGTGAACAGAGGCTAGCTGAAAAGCTGCTAGTAATGATGGTGATGGTGCCGACAGTAGAGTGAATAATCTCTAGTGGCCTGCTAGAGAATACAGTCTTGGAGGTGAGATCGTCGGCCGGTGGTGCAAGAGATAGCACTGCAAAAATCAGTCACTAATAAATATTCTACTGCATAAATAAATAAAATCAATAGAATAAGAGGCAGTAGAAGAAGTAAGAGCCTGCAGATGGTATAATCCAGTGTCGACAGCTGGAAACAGTGATGTCTGAGGCAGATGCAGTGGTGGCTAGAGGTGGAAGACAGTTGCTCTTGATGATTTCTGAATCTGGAGGCAAAATAAGCAATAATAGGTAGAAAGCAAACAGTGTAGTTTTTGAAATTTTTTTTTATGAAAATAGCCATACCCTAGAATAAAATTTAATGATCTAAATAGAAAATGAACATAACCAAGTTGTAGAATAAGATATATTCTTTTCAGACGTATGAAAATCAAAGGATCAAAATCTATCAGAAATTTAGGGCATCAACAGAAAGAAGGCTACTCAGATTAAAAACTGCACAAACTGCACAAAAGTTAATCAGATTCAAAAAGTTGCTATGTGTCCTAGAATGATCAGAAAATATTTTCATGAAAATAATTAATCCACAAGGTAGAATGACACATGAACTTCCAATTCCAAGTGAAAAATCTGGGTTTCAATTTATTTAAGCATCTTAAAAAGCTGTAGCAAAAGTGCTAATCAGATTAGTCAGAAGAAAAAAACTACTGCATAAATTAATCAGAATCGAAAAGATGCTATATGTTTTAGAATGATCCATGGACTTTAAAATTCAGCAAAAATATCCAGATGATAGACAAAGATGAGTACTTCAATGTTGTGCCAAAGATCAAAAATTTTTCCAACTTAGTTTCTTAAAATCGCAGCGAGAAAACACCCAGTCAAGTAAGCAGAAAACAGAAAGCAAGTTTCAAATTATGGCACCGTAAAACACATTACGGTACTGCCGTATTTTTCAAAAGACTCTCGGGAAGGAAATCACTCAAAATTACGGCACGTGAAAGACGTTACGGCCTTGCCGTAAAAATCACAAAACTTTCTATCGAAAACGGACCGAAAATATGGTACCGTAAAATGGATTACGGCAGTGCCGTATTTTACGCCAAAACTTGTTTTCACCTACAAAAAGAGAAGCGCTAATTTTTAGGTCATTAGCTTGACCAAAAATCAATATCATGGTGAAGCAGGTGAATCAGTTCCAAAGTAAAGGGCAAACAATTTTCTGCATTTTCTTTGTCCAAAAAGCTTAGCCACAAATCTAAATATCCAGAATTTCATATAAATCACAATTGATGTGGCTTTCATAATTATGCAGAAATTAAAATCAAAATTTTCAATGATCTTCCTATGTTTGTCAGTAAGCAAAATTATAAGTCCTTTCTTCAACTTTATCTTTTCAATTGCAATAAAAGTAGGACTTTGATCAAAATAATCAAGCATTGGATCATCATAATAATAGTCTTTATGTCTCTCTTTAGAATCCTCAATAAAACATAATTTTTCAAATAAGTCACAAGATTCAATAGTAGATATGGGTAAAACATCAGAGTGAGATTCATCAGTGTTTGTAACATTCAAATCTTTTTCAATTTCCTCATGTTCATCATCAAACAATTTTTCAATATCAAAATTATCAACAAAATCAAGATGAGACTCTTCAAAATTAATATCCTCATGCTTCCCCACAAATAATTCATCCTTAGAAGAGTCAAAATCAGAATCATATGAAAAAGAATTAATAGAATTAGAGTTAACCACAAGAGATTTATCATTAATTTCAAAAATATCACCAAAATCATAGTGGGGTTCATCAATGTCTATAATTTTTGAACCTTCATCATGCTCATCAGATTTAACCATAAATAAGTTTTCATCAAAATCAGAATTATCATCAAAAGAAGGTTTTTCAAATTCAATTTTCTCAACCTTTTCCACAAATAAATTAGCAGATGAATCAATTTCACAACAATCAAAATTAGAGTGAGATTCACTAATATCCACATAAGGCTCAATCTCAAAACAATCATAAACAGTGGGGGAATTTTCTAAATCAAGTTT
Organism: Costus lasius; assembly: GCA_027563935.2. NCBI lineage: Eukaryota > Viridiplantae > Streptophyta > Magnoliopsida > Zingiberales > Costaceae > Costus > Costus lasius. The sequence goes on from CM050449.1 coordinate 52,588,977, forward strand.
TTTAGTTTCCAAATCAAAATCAAATAAACAATTTTGTTGTGCAATCTGGGTCTCTAAAAATTCAGAATTAGCAGTTAAAGATTCTACTTGAGATGCAAGCTGACTAATTGTTCCCTTAAGATTTTCAATTTCCTTACTTCGATTTATCATGATTTGGTTTTGATTTGACATGAATTTTTCAAGCACGGATTTTAACCTAGATTCCTTAGTGTCCTCAAAGTATGGTTCAGAAACAAGATTTGAGCAATCATCATAAAAAGAAATTTGGTTTTTCCATCTAGAATACAATTGATTAGATTCGTTCCATGATAAATTGAGATTTAAAAATGGGCAATAAGAGGAATAATGATCAAAATATCCACAAATATCACATCTAACAGGAGAACAAGATTTCATAACAGGGTGCATATTAAAAGTGTCTAATTTATGAGTCAAATAATCTAACTTATCTGCAACAGTGCACCATGAATCATCTTGATAACATGATGAATTAGAATTTTTAGGCATTAAAAATTTACAATCAGAAGTATTATGATCAGAAGACTTACAAATATTACATGTAACAAAATAAGAGTGTAATTTCGCTATTTCTGTAAGAGTCATCTGTGAATAATCTTTATGCTCACCTTGTTGCATGTATTCCTTACCTCTTTTAGAAGCCCATGAATTATAATGAAAAGACATATTTACCAAATCTATCAAGAACAGAAAGATAATCCAATATCAATCAATCAAAAATTTTTTTTAGAATATATAAAAAAATAGAAAATATAAAACACAAGCAAATTCACAAATTTTAGAAATTGCAGTTCTGTCACAACTGTGAAAATCCAAAACCTGCAAAAAGAAAAAAAACAAAGTTAAATCTAAAACAAATAAAACTTAGTCTAGCAATACTAACAACTATTTTGATATTAACAAAACTAAGGTCCCTGGCAACGGCGCCAAAAACTTGTTGCGATCCGCAAGTGTACGGATACTCGAAGTAATAAAGAAAGATATCGAACCACAGAGACCTTATTGTTAAGTACCAAATAGTTGTATTCTCGATAGCTAAGTAAACCGAATATGATGCAATAATCAATGGCAAGAGTGTAAAGTAAATCAGAGAGATAAATATGGGACTAGGGTTTCATCCACCTCAATTTCAATGATTAGATATAAATAAAAGGTCATCAGTCTAATTTTATCATGATAAAGACTTAATTTACTTCATAAAGGGACCATCTCACTTTTGTGTAGACAATCATGCAGGGACCAATCCTCGCTTTCGCGCAAGACTTATCCCAGGCTAATGATAAGTAAATCATTAATTAATGAACTCAAGGATCACTTTTGTGCATCCGAATTCTAGGTTGATAATCTCTAGTGGAATCTCAAGGATCACTTTCGTGCATCCGAGCCTCAACACTAGTTTTACTCATGGATCTCCAACGTTTTGATCCTCACTTTCATGCAAGATCTCCACATTTGACAATTAGACTCGATCTATAGATTCATGTTATTATCATGGCAATTAATCTACTAGAACTGAACAAATTGGATCTAACCTAAGGAAGGGTTCCTAACATGCAATTCTAGGGTTCTGAATTCTCAAGCAATAACCTTTCAATCAATAGCAAAAATTCTAAAAACATGATTAGTAACGTGGATCTATAGAGAGTCTAAGCACAAATATCACATGAGCAAAATTATCATGGCAAAATTATCATGATGAAAAAGAAGATTATCTAATCATTAAAAATCAATGGGGATTGCACCCCATGTCCCAAAATAAGATTAAAATTGCATCGAGGAAGAATTACAATAAAGCATGTTTTCAAAAAGATAGAAATCGAAGAAAGGAAGAAGAAAGGTGAAATTACAGCACCGTAATTTGCAACAAACTCGATGAACAGTGCTGTCACCACCGATTTCATCGATTTCTCCTCCAATTTGACTCCAAACGCTCTGAAACATCTGTGATGTCTTCCTTATCCCCAAGGCAAAGCTTCTGCGTGAAAATCAAGGCCTGAGGTGGCCTCTACGCCTCTCAGCGCGAGGCCAAACCCTAGACACCTCTCTCGTAATTTCTCCCTGGATCCTAGATAAAAAATCTCCCTTTTTAGTGCGTGTTCTTCTCCTCTTAAATATGAGTCTGCAACAACTTTCAGATCTAAATTTAGAGCTCTGGATCAAAAGTTATGGCCCGCGCAAGATTCGGCCGCGGAAAACTCACGTTTTTGACTTGAAATTACGGCCGTGTTATATTTTACGGCAGTGCCGTATTTTCATTCTTTGTGTTCTGGGTCAAAATTATGGCCCGTAAAATGCTTCATGACCGTGCCGTAAAATCGGTCGAGTTCTCTGGTCTGAAGTGTTTGGAAAATACGGCACCGTAATCTGGTTTTCGGCACTACCGTAAAATCGGCTAAACTCTCTGTTCGGAAGTGACTGGAAAATACGGTACCGTAATCTGGTTTACGGTACTGCTGTAAAATCGGAAAACCTTATGTTCGGAAACTCCTCAAAATATGACAGTGGCTCGGATTTTACAGTAGCATATGAAAATATGGTACTGTAAAATAGATTACGGCACTGCCGTAATTTGCTGAGTTGCTCCGTTTTGCGTGAAATTTCTTGGGTGATCTCCTCTTGATGATGGTAACTCTTCTATGTGTTTGATTTTGCTTGAAACTCCTTGAAATAATGCCTTTTTTACTTGAAAATCATGAAAAACCAAAATAGAAGTAGACTTTGCAATATTTGATGAATTTAGCATGAAAACAAGTAAAAGATCCTCAATTTTAGCATGAAAAGATACATAAAATGATACAAAATATACTATATATTTTGGTGTCATCAGCCGGCGGTGTGCTTTTGTTGATTTCTCCTCTGATCGATATCCTTTCTCTCTGAAACTTTTGGGGTATCGTCTCCTCTTCCAAGTGAAGCTTCCACTCAAATTTCACGGCTGGAGATGCGCTGTACACTTCTCGACGGCGAAACCTAAGGCGGCGGCATGAAACTTGATTTCTCCCTCTAGAGTGGATGAAAATTAGGGCTTCTTGTCTGTGTTTGTCCGCCTTGTTGAAAGCTACCCCTTTGCTGTTGGTGAATGCCGGGTGTAATTTAAAATTTTGCAGTCCCAGGACGCAGCGGAAGAAGCATTACAGTCGAAACACATTCCTTTCCCAAGGATCCATGCGAGAGAGAGAACACAAGGATGTGATAGGGATGGTACCTCTAATGCTTGTCAAGTCGATGATGCCAAGTGGAAGACGCTCAAGTGCTCGTCCTCTACAAGTATCCATGCATCGACCTTCTCAACGTTGCTCCCTTCCATGCTCGGTGCTAGCCTCGGGAAGAGAAGATCACCTCTTAGAATATCCTTCTTCTTCTCCCTTTGTTCTTCACGCCAACAAGACTCCTCCAAGGAGACACTCGGCCAACAAAGAAGAAGAGAAGAGAGGGTGGCGCTCCACAAGAAGAAGAGGGCGGCTTGAATTCTAGGGCTTGCGCAACTCCAAAATCGCCAAGCCTTGAAGAGAATTCTGCACTCGATGTTCATCCAATGATCATCCCAAGAGGGGGCACATACCCCTTCTTTTATAAGCAATCAAGCCATAGCCGCCCCTCCACTTTCCTTATGTGTCCATGGCACAATTCCTCCAAGGAATTGCCACAAGGGTTCAGCCACATGTCTCTTGAATTGGTGCAAACACAAGCATAGAAATAATCTAGCTTCTTGCCAAATCAAGAGGGGTAATTAGAGTTCAATTCCAAATATGACTTACCATATGAGATTGGCACATATCCTTCTTGATATAATCAAGCTTTACACGCCTTTCTATCAGCCCACATGTCCAAGCATGTTTCCAATTGAGGAAACCAATTTCCAAAAGGATTCATACACTTCACATTGGCGCAAATTCCATGTATGGAATTATCCCATGCGCCAAGTGTAAATCCTTCTCCTATTAGGATTCTAACTTACCTCAATTAGATCTAATCCACAATCCCTAATTGGATTTGGATTTCAACTCTAATTAGGCCCATGGAATTAAATCCTTATTGGATTAGGATTTGAATCCTAGTTGGATTAGGATTTGCGCCCAACCACTATGGGTCTTATCCAAATCCAATTCTCATTAAGACTTTGAATCCTAGTTGGATTAGGATTTGCGCCCAACCACTATGGGCCTTATCCACAACCAATTCTCATTAGGATTTGAATCCTAATTGGATTAGGATTCTCACTCCTAGTAGAATTAGGATTCCAAATCCTAATTAAATTAGGATTCCAACTCCTAGTTGGATAGGATTCCAATTCCTAACAGGATTAGGATTCCAACTCCTAATTGAATTAGGATTCCAACTCCTAGTTGGACTAGGATTCCAATTCCTAATAGGATTAGGATTCCAACTCCTAATTGAATTAGGATTCCAACTCCTAGTTGGATTAGGATTCCAACTACTAGTTGGATTAGGATTCCAATTCCTAATAGGATTAGGATTCGAATCCAACATGGTTTATAGTCCCAAGCCTATGTCCAACTCCCATACAGAGTACATGCTTGGTCAGGATATACATAAACCCATGAATCCCAATTGGACTCAGATTCAACCATGAATCTGTCTTGGACTTAGGATCAGAATGAACTCAAATATATTCCAAGATATCCAGATCATAAAACAACATCAAGAGTCTATTGTGTGTGACCCCGTAGAATCCTTATGACGATGGCAATGATGTTTAAACATCATAAGTAGTGAGAGGTATCTAGCAACACATCACTACTACCCATGTCATAGGACTAAAGTCATTTGGCAACAACTCCCTAACAAGCAACGAGGATTCCCATGCATTCTAGATCCCTTTGCCTGAACTGATATCCCGCCATTGGATTAGTCTCATATTTATTAATCCAATCTATTGGTCATGACATAAATAGTATGGCCATACATTCCCATCATGCACCAATGAGGTGGGGCGCCCCAAAGTGGATATCATGCTTCCAATTAAGGAAGGGGCAAATCCTACTATTGGTCATCCATATCTCCATATGATTTCTGATATGCCCAATGACAGTCGTTTTGATCACCCAGTTACGGAGAGACGTAAGACTATATCAAAACATATCCATCATCATATCTGGACATGAATACCTCAAGTTTAAGGATCAATGAAAACCTCTTGCATGTGAGATTGACCTGTTGACTAGACAAGTCAATCCTCACGGTGGGTCACTCCAGTGCATCCAATGCACCTGCATGTCTGCGTTACTATGCCCCGCACCTAACCAGCCCATACACCAGTCTCACATGCACCAAAGCTGTCCCATATCGGCTAAAGCACCTTGACTGGGGATTACTTATGAGAATGGATCCAACCAAACTCCTGAGACATTATTTATGCAATTCAATACATCAACGCAGGTAAAGCAATCTGCATAATAACGACCATGCCTTTATTAATAATAATATCAATTCTATCAAAGTACATTCAAATAATGCCGGACCATGTCCATACATTGGTCTGCAGGGCATAAACATTAACATTTGCTTCTTACGGATCTTCGAATTATGGCTTGGATCATCCGCAATTGATCGCGCAAAAATCGGGCTTCAAAAAGTCCGTGAAAATCGTGTGTTCATAATGGAATTACGGCCGTGGTTTCGGTTACGGTACTGCCGTATTTTCTTTAAGTTTTTCTGTACAGGATTCGACCAGAATTACGGTACTGTAAAATTACTTATGGTAGTACCGTATTTTCTCCAAATCCCTCGGGTTGAAAAACGCACCAAAATATGGCACCGTGGAAATGATTACGGCACTGCCGTAAAATCTGGAAATCTCTCGAGTGAAAAATAGACTGAAATTACGGCCTATGAAATTCCTTACGGTAGTGCCGTAATTTCCAAAAAACTTTCCGGATGAAAACTCCCCAAATTACAGCAGTGTTCTGATATTACGGTAGTTGTGAAAATACGGTACCGTAATATAGATTACGGCCCTGCCGTAATTTGGTCTAAAGCTCCAATCTTCATGAAATTTGACATGTAATCTCCTCTTGATGGTGGGAATTCATTCATGTATCTGGAATTGCTTGAAAACACCTGAAAATTGTGCCTTTTTACCTGAAAATTTGACATGTAATCTCCTCTTGTCAGTGGGTTTTTCCAGATTGCTATCTGTGTTTATTTCGTAAATTTGAACATCATCTTTACCAATGATCTCTAAGATCAGATGATATCACTGCAGTACATACTTGAGTGCTAAGTTCCTTCACATATGCTATGGCCCCAATAAGAATTATACTGGACCATCAAGCACCAGGGACTAAATCAAGTTCAAGTGAATGAAGCAGCTTCCTTGACTGCCACAAGAAGCTGCAATGTACTCAGCCTTAATTATAGAATTTTGCCACTGTGGTTTGCCTAATGCTCTTCGAGCACACAACGCCACAACAAGGCAAAACACAAATCCTGGCTGTGAACTATAGTCATTAGACAGGAACGAAGTATCAGTGTACCCCTGTATCCAAAATTCTTCCTGTCTATGATAGACTAGACCTCAATCCTTTATACTTCCCAAGTATTAAAGGATTGTTGTGACCGCTATCCAGTGTGAACACTAGGATCTAATTGAAACTTACTGGCCGTGCTCTAAGCATTCGCCACATATGGTCTTGTGCATGTTGCACAAATCATGATCTATCCTATACCCAATGTATTAGGATTATAGACTCATGTTACTACTCTCCAGCTATGTCATATGACATAGCATCTTTGAGAGAATCAGACCATGTCTTCCTGGAAGGTATCAACTTTTGGAATCATCCAATATGAACCTCTCCAGAATCTCCTGGATGAACATAGATTGACTAAAGGGTAATGACTTTCATGGATCCCTATCCATAGATCCTCATGCCTAGGATGTAGGCATCATTCCCTAGATCATTCTTCTTGAAATACTTTCCAAGCCTTGACTTCACCATGTGAATAGCTGGGATGTCATTTCATGTTAGGAGAATATCGTCAAACATGTAGAACAAGAAATACTATGATGCTTCCACTGATCTTCTTGTAAACACAAGCTCTTTTCAACATGCTTGCATAACACCATGCATATCTTTATGGCCTCTATATGAGAACCTTTCGGCTATTTCCATATAGACATTCTCTTCCAGATGTCTATTAAGAAAAGTAGTTGCCACAACAGAATATGCAATTACAACAAGCAGATACCTAATGGACTCAAACAAAGCTATCGGGGAAAATTTTCATCACTATCCACCCAGTGGACTTATCTGAAATTTCATTCACTAGCTTGTCATCATAGGTAACATTGTTACCTTCCATGTCTATCTTCCTTGAAGATCCATTTATAGCCTATGGGTGTTACCCCTTTGGCGGCTCAATCAAGTCCCACACTTGATTAGTAGACATGGAGTCCAATACGGTTCTCATGGTGCTTAGCTTGTTGGTGTATATGCCCTAGGACCTAATATTGGTCCATTATTGTACTACTTAACATTAATATTTATATATCATTCTGGCATTGTCGTTATCATCATTTGTTTACATCTGCGAATGTGTACTTATGTGATAATATCCCTAGAGACAGATTGGATCTGTGCTCAAACTTTTTGTCCCCAGTCAAGTACCTTAGTAGATATGGGACAGCTATGGTACATGAGAGACTGCTATATGGGCTGGTTAGGTAAGAAACACTAACACAGACATATGGGTATATTTGTGGTAGATATACTGAATCGACTCGCTGTGAGGCAATGACTTGGTGTCATGAGTTATCCTCATAAGTGACAGGAGATGTGTTGATCACTAGACTTGAGGTCATTGACTCTTCTATGTGGTTAGGGACATGCTTTGATACAACCTAACATCTCGCCATAGTTGAGAGGTTATAACGGTTGTCATTGAGTATGTCACGACCCATATGAGAAGATCAATTGACAAATAGAGAATTTGCCCCTTCCTGAGGGAAGCTTGATATCCACAAGGCCCCTTATGGTTCTATGACTGAAAGTGTATAGCCATACCCAAGTGAGAACCTGATTTAGTTATAACCATGTGATTGGGTTAAAACAAGTGGTGACACACTTGTCCAATCGGATATTAGTCTAGCAAAGGGACTATAATACATCAGTGCCTAGTTGCAATGATGGGGATGTCGATGTCAATATCCATTCTGATGACTTGGGTAGCAGCGATGCATTGCTAGATGCCACTCACTGCTTGTGGTGACCTTAGGTCAGCACTGCCAACGTCAAAGGAACCTACAGGGTCGCACACCTTGATGCTCGAGTTTTCGTATTGATCGGATAGCCTTTGGATCGAGTTATTGGCTAATTCAGATCTATTTGGGAGATTCATCAGCGCCAATGGGCCTAATGAGATGGAAAAAACTTATTAAGGCCAACTTTCATTTTTGGTATATTGACCAAATTAACCATGGTTAACCACGTTTGACCTTGGGTAAAATTGGATTGGATCCAATGAGTTGATTAACATGCATAATGGACCTTGGGCTAGACCCATTATATAGTTGGGCTTACTGATAAGTTAATTGGGCTTAAGGAGAAGAAAATGTAAGTGCATATTTAATTAATATCATGTGATTAATTAAAGTTGATTTTGAATTAATCATTTGAGATAAAATAGGGGCTAATTAATTAATTAATTAGAGTCCTATTTTTGTGGAGATTTAATAGGGCTGATTTTATTTAAATTAATTAGAGTCCTAATTGGACTAGGATTTAATTAATTAATTCCTAAAATCATGCTCTCCTAATTCTTCTCTAAGCCACACATGATCTCTATAAATTTAACCCTAGCCCGCCCCTCTTATGGCACTTTCTTCCTCTTCTTCCCTTGGCGCTTCCCCACCTTGGTGATTGGCGCAAGTGTTCAAGAGGAACTCCCTTGGCGTGGATCTTCTTTTCAAGGCTAGCACCGGGCGTGGAAGAAGAAGACTCGAAGCATCCGTGTGTATGAGACTGCAGAGGGCACACACTTGGGCGCCTACATCGACGTCATCTCAAATTGCTTCAAGGTACCTTCTCATCTCATCGTGTCGACTCCCTCGCATGACGATCTTCACAGGGTTTTTGGGATTGGCCTGTTTCGAGGTTATTCTTCCGCTTCTATGAAATTTTTTTTAAATATCCCTGGGGTTTCCCAATAGTGGTATCAGAGCGACTTGCGAGCCTCGAACGATGTTTTTCATGCTTTTCTATGCTCACATGCAATATCTAATTTTCGCAAATTGCATATGCCATGCTCACAATTTTTCTAAGTAGGAAAAATTGTAGGTCTTTGCTTCCAATCCTCTATTCAATTTGTTTTTGATTATTGGATGATTATTTTTCTGAATGATTTAAGATCGAAGGCGCACGCAATTTTGTCAAGTAGGACGGGCATTGTGTCTTCGGACTGGCTGGGTCTCTGGATCAGACAAAATTGCCAGCTGAAAGGATCTATAATATCATGATGAAACATAATCTCAGATAATCAAAAGATCTGTGATAAGAAGAAGAGGAAGAAAGACATGTTTTATAAGAAACTAAAATTTCAGATTTTAGGTTTTTCATGAGCATATAGAATTACAGGAGTAAGTACCTTGTTTGTGCATGATGTTGTGATCACTAGTCAAGCCTCAATTGCATGCCTGCGATGTATTCTTGTGAGGCCTGCATGCCGCCATTCTTTTTTTTTTATTTTATAAAATTCAAGATGAAGATTAAGGGGGCGCATCCTACATAATTGATGGCGCAACAAGCTTCAACAAAGGTGGTGCATCTTCCTTGGAGGAGGACTGATGCAGCTACTAGTGGGAGGAGGGTCCTTAAAGCCGTACGCTAAGGGATTACACGGTGCACGCGAAAACGGGAGAGGGTCTTTAGACGAGGGAAGTGAAAAGCGTTCGGAAAATAGCAGGAAAACACGAAAAAATCAGCGTCGAGTTCGATAGGGGCAACACGAATGCGAGAAGGAATCAACGACACTCAACTACTGAAAATACATCACTAACCTCTTAGCATTTAGTGCACCCTCTAAGCAAATTTTAAGCTCAACACGTCGTAATTGGGACAGCGGATTCGCAGCGTACAGCTCGCGCGCCTATGCGCCTGAAACAAACCAAAAACAAGGAACGACCACGCCTCCGCCATGCGGATACTCATGGAAAAGAGGGAAACTACAGCGAAAAAAGAACACGAGGGAATGGAAAACATCGGAGGCGATGGGATTTACTTCTTATAATGCTGGAAATGGACCTTTGAGTCGAGGCACCGACCACGACTCCTACACGCCTCGAAGTCGAGGCAAGACGCTTACAACCTTGGAATCGAGGCACTCTCCTGGATCTCCACAAGTTGGAGTACTCTACCACTCTAGAGAACTGAGAATGAAGCTAGCCCACCCCTTCTCTTTTATAGGATAAGAGAGGGGAACAAGACAAGAGCTGAATTCCTACCAACTACCTACTTTTGCAGCCCAAAAGTAGTCAAGACTGCTACATAAGGACAAAAACTGCTACAAGGGACAAAAGAGTAACAAACTTCTAGCAACTAAAGTGGACTGGCGCAGGTCCTTTGATTCCTGCTGGTACGAGGTGGCTGTGAAGGTAGTTAGACACGTTCGGAGCATACCGCGATGAAGCAGCAGAATTTGGACGTCGTAGGCTGAGTCACCGCCGTCATGGTATGCTCTTGGTCCGTGTTACTGACATGATTGCGGTGTCCTCCCGGAGTTGGGACGCTTGGGGGCTGGTCTATGGCACCCTTGGGCTGGATCATTTCGGTGTGGATTGCAAGTGGGCTGACGACACCCACGAAACGATCGGTCGGATGGGATGTGCATTGGGATCGCTGAATAATCACTTGGCTGGGATCCTTTGGATCCTTCTCAAATGGATGAACATGGTGGGGAGGGTTGTGCACGTCAAAATGGGGTCGTTGGGGCAAATCGGTGGTTTCAGGATTTCCACGGGTCACCCCATGACCAATTCCACACCCCGTGACTTTTTCACCATAGTCCACAGAAACTTCCTCAGGGTGTGACCTCGACCGTGGAACATTCTGTGCATATTTGACTTTCTCCACAAAAACTTCCTCGGGGTGTGACTTCAGTCGCTGGGTCGACCGTGGAACATTCTGTGCATACTTGACTGTTTCGCTAGAATTCGCAGAAACTTCCTCGGGTGTGACTTCGGTCGCTGGGTCGACCGTGGAACATTCTGTGACACCCGAATTTGCAGAAACTTTCTTGGGCTGTGGTTTAGGCCGCTTAGTACCCTGCGGAATGTTCTGTACAGATCGGAATGTGTGGCCTGGAATGCCGCTGCAGAAGCCACGGGCAGCGATCTCGGTCGCTGGGTCGGCCGTGGAACACTCTGTGATGCCAGAACTCACAGAAAATTTATGGGGCGCCTCTTGGGGCAAATTTTCCCCTTCTTCCATGTTGTATGCTCCTGCATCAGCTTCCGCTGCGTGCTCTGAGGAGTTCTCCTCTGGAGAACTTGGGGGTTGAGGTTCGTCGGGGTCCGATGGCTCCTCCAAAGGACCATAGAAGGGAAGCAGATCCGCCACGTTGAAGACGAGGTGGAGGCCCATGTCCTCGGGTAGGTCCAGCACATAGGCGTTGGAGCCGATCCGCCACACCACCGCATAGGGCCCCATGTAACGTGGCCGGAGCTTAAAATGAGCCCTATTGGAAACTCTCTAGGGGTGGATGCGCACCCTCACCAACTCACCGATAGAAAAATGATGTGGCCTACGGTGCTCGTTGGCCTTCATCGCATTATGAATGTTGCCTAAAAAGATCCAATGTCGAACTTCCTCATGCAAGCTAGCTACATGCTGAGCGAATGACTATGCATGCTCGGAAAGATGGGACTCAAGGGGAAGGTCATGCAAGTCAATAGGCTTACGAGGTTGACGGCCCGAAACCACTTGGAAGAGACTAAGACCCGTAGACCTATTGGAAGCACTATTGTACGCGAACTCTGCCATAGGTAGGATGGTGTCCCACGACCTCGGATGATCGCCAATGAGGCACCGAAGCAAATTACCCAAACTACGATTAACCACCTCAGTTTGGCCGTCGGTTTGGGGGTGGTAGGCAGTGGAAAGCTTGAGTGTAGTGCCCATGATGGCCCAAAGTGAGCGCCAAAAGTGGCTCACAAAATGCGTATCCCGGTCGGACACGATGGTCTTAGGAAGGCCATGGAGACGGACGATCTCCTTGAAAAAGAGGGTGGCCACGTGGGACACATCCGCAGTCCGTGAGCAAGGGATGAAATGAGCCATCTTCGAGAACCGATCCACGACGACGTAGATGGAATCAAAGCGCGAGGAGGTCCAAGGCAGCCCTAGGACAAAATCCATACTAATGTCAGTCTAGGGAGCATCGGCCACCGGCAAAGGTGTATAGAGGCCCGTGTTGGGCGGACGAGGTTTAGCGGACTGGCACGTGCCACAATGGCGCACGATGTGCTTGACATCCTGGCGAAGGGAAGGCCAAAACAGGCATTCCTCCGCCATCTCAAGGGTTTTATTGCGGGCATGGTGGTCGGTGACGCCACCCGCGTGTAGCTTGAGTAACAGGTGGTCGCAAAGGGACGACTGGGGAATGCACAGACGGTTCCCTAAGAAGAGATAGCCCTCGCAAAGCTGGTACGAGGACTCAGGGTCTGGCGACATGGTCAAGGCGGCATACGTGGTGCCGAAATCGGGACAGGTGGCATACTCATCCTTGACGTGGTCAAAAGTGTTGACCCGGGTGCGCATAACGCACAGAAGGGTCCGGACTCGACTCAGGGCATCCGCGACAATGTTCTCTTTACCCACCTTGTGATTGATCACAAAAGAGTACTGTTGCAAGTACTCGACCCACTTGGCATGGCGGGCGCTCAACTTCTTTTGAGGATTCAGAAAAGACAAGGCCTGGTGGTCGCTATACAAGACGAACTCTCGGTGGAGAAGGTAGTGCCTCCACTGCCGAAGCGACTGAACGATGGCGTAAAATTCCTTGTCGTAGGTCGAATAACGCTGACGAGCAGCGTTCAGTTTCTCACTGAAGAAGGCAACCAGATGGCCTTCTTGACTAAGGCTGTTGGGTCCCCTTCAAGGGGGAGCGCAAGCGGATAAAACCCCTTTCAAGAGGGGGGCGAAACCCTATGGATGGCGCATCTTTGGTTTTAAGCGGAAGCAAGGGTTTCAAGGGATCGGCATGCATGATGTATGATCAACTAAAACGAAATGATTGCAATCATGAAGCAAGAATCATACCATGGCCATTAGATAGGACTCGGCTTGGAAGCAAGAAAACGATAGGGTTCTCCTCCAAAGTGTGCCACACACAAGATGAAGTTGGCCTACTCCTTGTCGTCCTTTGTGCTAGCAAAGGGCTTCAAAGGTCCTTGATCGAATGAAGGAGAGTTTGGTGTCTTCTTGGCTTTCCGAAAATCCTTCTTGCTCTCAGCGATGAGATACACTCCCAAGCTCTCTTCGCATGCAAGAAGCCTTGAAGGATCTCGACGTTTTCCTTGGTCTCAAGGCGTTTTGGCGTTGAGGCTTCCCAATAAGGTAAGTCTTCACTCCATACGTTCACACTTAGTGAACTACACAAAACGCCCATCACATTGAACCATGCGTTCACCAAAAAGGAACCGGTTCAATTGACTTTGGTTCAATGACCAAATCAAAACAAGACCAAACCAAATCAGCCCAAGAATTGGTCCAGACCAAAATAAACCCTAAGGTTCAAAATCTGACCGTTCATCTTTTGATGCCCTTGATCTCATCGATCTAGCATCCACACTCTCGATCGAAGCTTACCGATCTCAAGCCCTAATCAATCAAACATGATCAGACTGGATCTCACTTACAATCAGAGTTTAAACTCCTTTAAACTGAATCAAAACAATCCAGTCCACACGATCTGACTCAAGTAAGCCATATCACCAAATTGTGCGACCCTAAGGGTTTCCTTTAAATGTCGGTAACGACAACTTACGTTATCACGATCAGTGAGGGGTATCTAGCAACACATCACTGTCTCCCGATATAAAGGAAAGAGTCTTCCAAGACTACTCCCAAATCACAGCACAAGTGTGAATCTTCTTCACAAGGCATACATGTTTCCTTTGCCACTGGATGTTCTTATTGGACAAGCACGTCAAGCCTGTAACTCCAATACGATGAGCATGATTAGATCAGATGATCACTGTCATCTGGGTATGGCCATACACTTTCTCAATCATCTCATATAGGGGGGCCCTAGAACATCACACTCCTTAAACAAGGAGACGGCAATCCTGTATCTATCACTAGTGTCCTAACCTGACTCTTGATCATCATCCAAGATAGTCTATAATCATTATATTTCAGATGATATTGAACTACCTCAAAACAATGACATTCATCATTTAGAAACACAAGTGATCTCAAGTCAAAGGACATGTGCCACTTGTAGCATACAAGGATTATTCACATTGTGGAAAGCAACCGAATATCCTTGTAGGGTCTGTCCAGTACATCCAATGTACCCATGAGTCTACATCTTATTCCATGCTCGAAGCATCCTACAAGATTAGAACTCATATTAGTCTCAATCATATCAGGGCTGTCTCAAGTTCACCAAGATATCTCGACTAAGGACATTACTGCATGTCAGCCTAGCTGAACAGCTTTGAGACATTAATCAGAAGTACACTTATTACAGCAGACAAGGTAACAATCTGAATAACAACCATGCCTTTATAAACTTAAGAGTTTATTACATGATACTATTACAATCCCAAGGCCTCAAACATTAGCCTTAAGGGCATACTCCAACAATCTCCCACTTGCACTTAATCTAATGGTTGAGAAACCTCAAACCCATATTATTACAGTGCTTCTCATGCTTCTGCTGCGCCAGAGGCTTGGTAAGCGGGTCTGCCAGATTGTCATCTGTATGAACCTTGCAGATTTTGATCTCGCCTCGATCAATGATCTCCCGGATCAAGTGAAACCGTCTCTGTATGTGCTTGGACTTCTGGTGCGACCGTGGTTCCTTTGCTTGTGCGATGGCTCCAGTGTTATCACAGAAGATAACCAAAGGATCTGCACTCGAAGGAACAACACCAAGTTCTCTCACGAACTTACGAATCCACACTGCCTCCTTGGATGCTTCCGAGGCTGCAACATACTCGGCTTCTGTTGTGGAATCAGCAACAGTTGACTGTTTGAAACTTTTCCACACCACTGCTCCACCATTCAAGCTAAAAACATAGCCTGATTGCGATCGGAAATCATCCTGGTCCGACTGGAACGAAGCGTCAGTATATCCTTCAATACTGAGTTCTTCCTGACCACCATATATCAAGAACATATCTTTGGTCCTCCGCAGATATTTTAAAATGTTCTTGACCGCAATCCAGTGCGCCATACCTGGATTACTTAGGAACCGACTGGTCACGCTTAACCCGTAAGCGACGTCTGGGCGAGTACACAACATCGCATACATAATGGACCCAATAGCCGAAGCATAAGGCGTATTGTCCATTTCATATTTCTCAGTCTGTGTTTGTGGACACTGACTCTTCGAAAGATTCAGACCATGTCTGACTGGAAGATATCCTCTTTTAGAATTCTCTAAATGGAATCTCTCCAGGACTTTATCGATGTAAGTACTCTGGCACAGCCCGAGAAGCCTCTTAGATCTATCCCTGTAGATCTTCACACCTAACACATAGGCTGCTTCTCCTAGATCTTTCATCTGGAAACATTTTCCTAACCATGCTTTAACAGCATGCAGTTCAGGAATATCATTTCCAATGATTAAGATATCATCGACGTAGAGGACTAGGAAAGTAATCACGCTCCCACTAAACCTCTTATATACACACGGGTCATCTTCGTTCTTGATGAAACCAAACTCAGAGATTGATTCATCAAAACGAATATTCCAGCTTCTAGATGCTTGTTTCAGTCCATAAATGGACTTCTTTAATTTGCATATTTTATGACGATCTGATGGATTAGTGAAACCCTCAGGTTGTGTCATATACACATCCTCGTCCAGATTTCCATTAAGGAAAGCTGTCTTCACATCCATCTGCCAGATCTCATAATCGTAATATGCAGCTATCGCGAAAAGAATCCGAATAGACTTAAACATGGCTACAGGTGAGAAAGTTTCATCATAATCTATCCCGTAGATTTGTTTGAAACCTTTCGCAACTAGCCTGCCTTTATAGGTAACCACGTTACCATCCATGTCAATCTTCTTCTTGAAGATCCATTTACAGCCTATAGGGATTACTCCCGGAGGCGGATCAACCAAATCCCAGACTTGGTTATCTGACATGGAGTCCATCTCGGCTCGCATAGCATCAAGCCATCTATCTGACTCCGGTCCACTGACCGCATCCGCATAAGTAAGGGGTTCATCATTATCAATGATGTAGACTCCGTCATAGCGCTCAGGCTGACGACGGATCCTTCCCGATCTTCGCGGTTCCCGTGATATTTGAGCCTCAGGTTGTTCAATAACCTGATCTACCGGCTCAGGCTCATCCAACTGTGCTTGACTACTTTGCCCTTCCTCTGGATTCTCATCCAGCTTTATTTCTCTCCCACTGGCCTCTTGCAGAAGAAACTCCTTCTCAAGAAATATGGCCGTCCGAGCAACAAATACTTTGTTCTCTTTGGGATCGTAGAAATAATAACCCTTAGTTTCCTTAGGGTAACCGACAAATATACATTTCTCAGATCTGCTCTCCAGTTTCCCAGAGGCGAGCTTTTTGACATAAGCCTCGCAACCCCAGATCCTGATAAAAGTCAAGCTTGGCTGTTTCCCATACCATAACTCATATGGCGTCTTAGAAACTGCCTTGGATGGCACTCGGTTTAGTACCTTTGCAGCTGTTTCCAGTGCAAAACCCCAAAAGGAGTAAGGTAGAGTAGCCTGACTCATCATAGAACGAACCATATCAACTAACGTTCTATTTCTCCTCTCGGACACACCATTCCATTGCGGTGTTCCTGGCGGAGTGAGCTGTGAGATAATCCCACACTCCTTCAGATAGTCAGTAAATGCATGACTTAGGTATTCACCACCTCGATCAGAACGAAGTGCCTTGATATTTCGGCCTAACTGATTTTGTACTTCATTTTTGAACTCTTTGAACTTGTCAAAAGATTCACTTTTATGTCTCATTAAATAGACATACCCATACCTACTGAAATCATCAGTAAAGGTAATGAAGTACTGATAGCCACCTCTGGCATGTTTACTAAATGGCCCACACACATCACTGTGTATAAGGTCAAGTAAACCTGAAGACCTTTGACCTTTATTAGGAAAAGGTGACTTCGTCATTTTACCCATTAAACAAGCTTTGCATGTATCAATCTCCTCATAGGAGAATGATCCCAGCAGTCCATGATCATGCAACCGCATAATGCGCTTCTCGTTAATATGGCCTAAACGACTATGCCATAGCAAGGTGCTGTCATCAGCATACTTGGCTTTCTTATTATCAATGTTTTGTATAGAACATTCCATGTCCAACATGAATAACCCATTGTTAATGGAACCAGTAGCATACACAATATTATCTAGAGAAAGTATACACTTTGAAATCTTGCATTCAAAGGAAAAACCCTTCCTGACAAGAGCAGGAATGGAGATAATATTCTTGGTAATACTGGGTACAAAATAACAATTGTTTAATTCTAATACAATGCCAGATGGTAAAGAAATGAAATAGTCTCCTACAGCAACAGCAGCAACCCGTGCCCCGTTTCCAACGCGTAGGTCTACCTCATGCTGTCCCACCTGCCTTCTTCTCTTGAGTTCCTGTACATTTGAACAAATGTGAACTCCACATGCAGTGTCCAACACCCATGATATAGAAGAAGATGAAACCATGACTTCCGTCACGTAAATACCTGAGCCAGAAGCGATGCTTCCCCTCTTATCTCCTTGGAGCGCTTTACAGTCCTTTTTCCAGTGACCCAGCTGGCCACAGTGGAAACACCTGTTGTCCTTGGACCGCTTCACCTTCTGTTTCAGAGCCTTACTGTAGTTCTTGACAGGGGCCTTGCCCTTCTTCCCCTTCTTCTTGTTCCTTGAAGGAACCATCAAGACAGAGGTTGAAGGCTTTCCCTTCAGAGTTTCCTCAGTAGTCAAGAGCATATTCAACAGCTCTGCCGGTGTACAATCGATTTTGTTCATATTAAAGTTAATGATGAACGCATCGAAAGAAGGCGGAAGAGACTGCAGAATTATGTCTACAGCAAGCTCCTGGTTAATGGTATGCCCCAGTTTCTCCAGAGCCTCCTTGTGCCCAATCATCTTGAGCACGTGAGCTCCCACTGGGCTCCCTTCAGCCAGTTTGCTCTGAAAGAAGAGCTTCGTCAGATTATAGCGTTCTGTCCTCGCCTGTGCAGCATACAGCATCTTGAGGTTCGCTATGATCTCTATAGCCGACATATCCTCATGCTGACGCTGCAGCGGTGGCGTCATAGACGCTAGCATCAGGCAAGCGACATCAATGCTATCATTGACGTGCTTTTCATAGGCATCACGAACCGCCCTTGCGGCGTTCGCAGCGGGTTGAGGCGGCACAGCCGTCTCGAGGACATACAGTTTCCTCTCTGCCTTAAGAACGATCTTAAGGTGTCCGAACCAGTCAGAGAAGTTCGGCCCAGCAAACTTCTCCCTTTCCAGTAGGGATCGCACATTGAAGCTCATGGTGTTCGTTGCTGCAGGAATCTACAACAATGCAAGAACAGCAAGGTCAGTATCAATGTTAAGAATCAATCAGGACTTAAGAATGATTCCTTTGTCTCACTATTTTAGCTGACTGTAAAATCCATAAAACAGTCCGAAAGAGTAATACTCTTTTAGTGAGATGGGATCCAGATTTCATACTTGGTCTCCGCGTCCCGCTCAGACGAGATAAGATGCACAGAGATGACAAGCACTAATTTCTGGTAGGCTGTCCCAGCCAATCGCCAACCCGTGCGATTCCCCTTCATCTGGGCAATCCAGCAGACTGTGCCAACTGAGTTGGTACAACACAGTTTCTGATCCCACAGATGGCTGCCTCCATGTGCTACCATATGCGCCACATATGTAGCCTACATGGTCAAGCTGACCCGACCTACTCCCTGGACCACCACGTGCTATGCTGAGCAACGAGAAGCGATAAATCCCTTCTCTGTAACACGCAGGTGTAATCCCGCACCGTCTGAAGATAGATGGACGTGCCCACTGAGTGGGTACAACACGGCTCCAACGATAGTCAGAACGGTGAGGTTTCGCGTCAGAAGGCTTACGAGCTTGATATTTTAGCGTTGGATTTTACCGGTCTTTTATCTTCTTGACTATCATGCAAGTCCTATGGTGATAGCAGAAGATAAACTCATGCATTTCTAATTATAAAAGCAATAAATAGAAAGCATGCTGATCTTATGTGGTAAAAGCCCATGAACCCTAAGTAAGACCTTAATTTTACTTAAGTCTTCACTTGAGCTCCTTTTGCATCTCATCTGGTCCTACCCAGGGCCCTAGCGCCAAGAGCACCTTAGGTGCGCCACCAGCTGAATGCCCCTCTTGGATGTGTGCCTTTGTGCTCTTGTCTAATCAAAATACATTTTGATCTACCTAGACAAGTTTGACTCGCAGGTCAAATATACAATAAATTAATTACAAATGTGATTCGCAGATCACAAAATAATATTAACTTATAATTAACCAGGCACGCAGGCCCCAGCACAGCACACATTAGGGCAACCCACATAAGATTAAATAAACAAGCATATAGTATCAAATCAACATGTGATCCATTCATGAAATTAAATTTTGAAAACCCCATGGTATCAATTTTAATTTCCTTATGTGCCCTACAACCTTACAATGGTCCATTGATAGGGATCCACTCATCCAACTAGTCAGATCCAGTGCCCTTGCATGCACCAAGTCCTAACTGACTCGAGTTGACCTAATGGTCAACCATGCATGCGCCAAGGGCTGAACAACCCTCATAAGTTCTGGCAAGCGGGTGTGACCCCGGGCCTAACTCATGTGTGTTCACTAGTTGTCTCAACCAGACCTCGCTACACGCCTGAGATGCAATCGACCTATGGCCACCTCGTGCTTGCGCACAGGTGCCATCTGGTCGATCCATCTAGGCTGTCAGATGGTCTGATCAGACTATTGGATCTAACCTAGAGGTGACTTCAACCCCATCAACCCATCTAAGGGTTTATAGTAGGGCCTTAGATCTAGATAGGCGCGCAAGTTCCTTTTGTTTTGTAAGAAAAACTACACAAGCGCCAACACATGCGCAACAAGAACAACTTGCATGGAAACTTAAGCATGCGCCAAGGAGACATACATCAAGTTTCGGATATGCAAACTTAACATGTAACTCTCGCATGTCGGTTAGATCTAAGCATATCATTGCAAACAAGGATCACAAAAGATTAAGCAATCATAACAACATGCATATTACCCGCTCTGATACCAATTGTTGGGTCCCCTTCAAGGGGGAGCGCAAGCGGATAAAACCCCTTTCAAGAGGGGGGCGAAACCCTATGGATGGCGCATCTTTGGTTTTAAGCGGAAGCAAGGGTTTCAAGGGATCGGCATGCATGATGTATGATCAACTAAAATGAAATGATTGCAATCATGAAGCAAGAATCATACCATGGCCATTAGATAGGACTCGGCTTGGAAGCAAGAAAACGATAGGGTTCTCCTCCAAAGTGTGCCACATACAAGATGAAGTTGGCCTACTCCTTGTCGTCCTTTGTGCTAGCAAAGGGCTTCAAAGGTCCTTGATCGAATGAAGGAGAGTTTGGTGTCTTCTTGGCTTTCCGAAAATCCTTCTTGCTCTCGGCGATGAGATACACTCCCAAGCTCTCTTCGCGTGCAAGAAGCCTTGAAGGATCTCGACGTTTTCCTTGGTCTCAAGGCGTTTTGGCGTTGAGGCTTCCCAATAAGGTAAGTCTTCACTCCATACGTTCACACTTAGTGAACTACACAAAACGCCCATCACATTGAACCATGCGTTCACCAAAAAGGAACCGGTTCAATTGACTTTGGTTCAATGACCAAATCAAAACAAGACCAAACCAAATCAGCCCAAGAATTGGTCCAGACCAAAATAAACCCTAAGGTTCAAAATCTGACTGTTCATCTTTTGATGCCCTTGATCTCATCGATCTAGCATCCACACTCTCGATCGAAGCTTACCGATCTCAAGCCCTAATCAATCAAACATGATCAGACTGGATCTCACTTACAATCAGAGTTTAAACTCCTTTAAACTGAATCAAAACAATCCAGTCCACACGATCTGACTCAAGTAAGCCATATCACCAAATTGTGCGACCCTAAGGGTTTCCTTTAAATGTCGGTAACGACAACTTACGTTATCACGATCAGTGAGGGGTATCTAGCAACACATCACTGTCTCCCGATATAAAGGAAAGAGTCTTCCAAGACTACTCCCAAATCACAGCACAAGTGTGAATCTTCTTCACAAGGCATACATGTTTCCTTTGCCACTGGATGTTCTTATTGGACAAGCACGTCAAGCCTGTAACTCCAATACGATGAGCATGATTAGATCAGATGATCACTGTCATCTGGGTATGGCCATACACTTTCTCAATCATCTCATATAGGGGGGCCCTAGAACATCACACTCCTTAAACAAGGAGACGGCAATCCTGTATCTATCACTAGTGTCCTAACCTGACTCTTGATCATCATCCAAGATAGTCAATAATCATTATATTTCAGATGATATTGAACTACCTCAAAACAATGACATTCATCATTTAGAAACACAAGTGATCTCAAGTCAAAGGACATGTGCCACTTGTAGCATACAAGGATTATTCACATTGTGACAAGCAACTGAATATCCTTGTAGGGTCTGTCCAGTACATCCAATGTACCCATGAGTCTACATCTTATTCCATGCTCGAAGCATCCTACAAGATTAGAACTCATATTAGTCTCAATCATATCAGGGCTGTCTCAAGTTCACCAAGATATCTCGACTAAGGACATTACTGCATGTCAGCCTAGCTGAACAGCTTTGAGACATTAATCAGAAGTACACTTATTACAGCAGACAAGGTAACAATCTGAATAACAACCATGCCTTTATAAACTTAAGAGTTTATTACATGATACTGTTACAATCCCAAGGCCTCAAACATTAGCCTTAAGGGCATACTCCAACAAAGGCAACCCCCGATACCAGTACCGGAGGCATCACACGCGACCTCAAAGACTTTGGCGAAGTCAGGGAGGCGCAAAATAGGTGCGGTCGTGATGGCGTCCTTAAGGGACTCAAAGATGCGTTGAGTGGCTGCAGTCCACTCGAAGTCATCCTTAGACAGCCGTTGGGTCAATGGGGTCGCAATCGTGCTGAAACCCCGAATGAAGCGGCGGTAGAAGCCCGCAAGACCTAGAAAACTACGGATATCCGACACGGTATGAGGCTCGGGCCAATGCCAGATGGCTTCGACCTTAGCGGGGTCAACGGAGAGGCCTTGATCAGACACAATGTAGCCGAGAAAGTGAACTCGGCTGGTCATGAAGGAGCACTTCTTCGCGTTAAGGAAGAGGCGCTCCTTGCGCAAGAGGTCAAAGGTGGAGCGAAGATGCTCGAGGTGCTCAGCTTGGGTCCGGCTGAAAGTCAGGATGTCATCAAAATAGACGACCAGGAATTTGCCCATGTAGGGCTTGAGGACTTGGCTCATGAGCCGCATGAACGTGGAAGGGGCGTTAGACAGCCCGAAGGGCATCACGAGCCACTCATACAACCCATATTTGGTTTTGAACGCAGTTTTCCATTCGTCGCCCTCGCGAATGCGGACTTGGTGGTATCCGCTTCGGAGGTCCAACTTGGAGAACCAAGACGCGCCGGAAACTAAGTCCAACATGTCGTCAAGTCGAGGTATAGGAAACCTATACTTGACGGTGATACGGTTAATGGCACGGCTGTCCACACACATTCGCCACGACCCATCCTTCTTGGGCGTGAGCAAGGCTGGCACAATGCAGGGACTCAAACTCTCACGGATGTACCCCTTCATGAGGAGGTCATCGACTTGACGTTGTAACTCAGCATGTTCGGTTGGGTTGAGGCGGTGGTGTGGCAAGTTAGGGAGGGGTGCACCGGGGAGAAGGTCAATCACATACTGGATCTCCCTATCCGGGGGAAGACCATGGGGTAAGTCCTCGGGGCTAATATCGGCGAACTCAGAGAGGAGAGCGGACACCTCAGTCGGAGGCGTCATACCCTCGGACAAGGTGGGGTCCTGTGCCTTGCGAATCATGAGCGCGTACATGACCTTGGTCTCCTAAGCCTCGCACACAAGCGCAGAGGTGCGCATGAGGGAGATCATGGTAGGCACCGACGGAGTGATCGGCCCCTTGGAAGTGGATGCACGAAGCTCCTTGGGTGGAGCCGGGATCAAACGAATTTTCTGGTCGTTGTGGTCAAACACGTAAGTGTTTGACCGACCATAGTGGATCACATCCCTATCATATAGCCAAGGACGTCCGAGAAGGACGTAGGCGACATCCATAGCCGCCATGTCGCACCACACTTTCTCACGATAGGCCCTAAAGGCGATGGGGATCTGGCACCGGTGGGTGACCGGAAGACTTGACGTGTTAACCCATGCGATAGAGTAAGGCTTGGGGTGGGGTTCTACGGGGAGACCGAAGCGCGTGATTGCAGTCCGGGAGACCACGTTCAGGCTACTACCACCATCTATGACAATCTTACACAAGTGTCCATTGCACTTGATGTAAGTCATGAAAATGCTCGAGTGCAGCCAATCCTCGGCGGGTGTGGGTTGAACGAGGGTGCACCGCACAACCGCAACTGTGGGGTGATCCGACTCATCACCGCTTGTGTAACACTCAGCCTCAATACCCTGCTCCGCGGGTTCGCGGGTGATGGTGGCTACACGGGTTGGGGCCTTGTCCGCAGTGGTGGACTTCCTAGGACAGTCGCGGGAAAGATGACCCGGTTGGAGGCAGTTGTAACAGTTAAAGCGACCAGGCAGGCTGACAAGTGGGGCATTTCCCCTCTCTTCCCAAGTGGGGCGAGAAGGTAGGGCACCGGGGGCTGAATGCCTGGGGGAGTGATGGGCCGCAGGCACGGGCCGTGGGTCAGGACGAGGCTCGTGACGCTCGGGTCGAGGGTGGGCATGAGGAGGTCCGCCCAAAGGATGGCGTCTAGGGGGTCCAGACTCGCTGCGTCGAACCGCGGCCCGAAGGTCGTGCTCGATGTCACGAGCGCGCTGAAAGGTTTGGTCAAATGTCTCCGAACCAGACGAGGGTAAGGCTCGGCGAATGTCCAACCGGAGTCCATTCTTGAACTTGGACAACGACAGTTCGGGGTCCTCTTGCAAGTTGCAACGGAGTTGAAGCGTCTCAAAGGTGAGGTGGTACTCCCCGACAGTACTCGACCCTTGGTGTAAACTACTGTACTGATCAAGTAGACGCTGCCTATATGAAGTGGGCACATATCACTCGCGAAGGCGATACTTCATCTCCTCCCAATCAACGATGGGAGGAAGGGCTTGCTACGCGTTTTGGCATTCCACATTCGCCCAATGCAAACGTGCAGGGCCTTCCAACAAGTTGCGCACAAACTGGACACGGGACTCGGGGGCCCAATCACTAAAGTCAAAATAAGAATCGATGGACGCGATCCAATCAAGGAAGTTCGTGGGGTCAAGGCTTCCCGCAAAGGGGGCGGGGGTGTTCCTAATGTATCGACGGAAGTCATCCTCCGCACGGGGATGATCCACACGTTGTTGGATTGAGGGCCTTTCACTGGCCCAAGTGTGGCCAAAGCGACCGTCAGATTGGGGCCCTTGTGTGGCCCAAACATCATCCTCATCAAGTGGTTCGAAGCCTAAACCCCCGTGGACCTCATAAGGTCGCGGGGCGACCGGAGTCATCATGGACGCGAGGCCGCGTGGAAGCGGCTGAAAGGTCAAACCCTAGTTCACATGTGCATCTAGGAGATCTTGCATAGGCGAAAAACTAGGTTTGATAGGATCGAGAGGCAAGATAATATGAGCAACCATAAAAAATGCGTTACCATTGCCATTGATCGAGTGGCGACTTGGAAGAAGAAAGGGCGAGCGGCTCTTCTCCAAAGGAAATCACACACAAGAAGATGATGACTTCTTCCTTTTATTCCTTGTGCTAGCAAAGATCCAAGGAGTCCTAGATCGTGTTTGAGGAGATGTCTTTCTCCCTTTTGCTGGCCGAACTTCCTCTTGTCGTGAGGATCATCCACACGAGAGGAGAGGGGGCGAGAGAGAGATAGGCGTTCGAACGTGGGGGCGTTTTCTCAAAGAAAACGGCTTCCAAAAATAGTAAGTCCATAACCCCATGTTTAACTCCACTTGAAGCCATCGATAACTCCTCTCTCAATTGAACCATGCGTTCACCAAGTGAACCGGTTCAATTCTTTTTGGTTCAAAGACCAAATCGAACCCACCATGGTCTTGATCTCTTTAAACCAAATGGTTCAAGATCTAACCACACATCTCTCGACCCTCTTGATCTCTATGATCAAGCATCAATTCTCTCGATCGAAGCTTACCGATCTCAAGCCCTAATCAATCAAACATGATCAGACCAGATCTCACTTCCAATCAAAGTTTAAATTCCTTTAAACTGAACCAGAACAATTCAGTCCACACGATCTGACACAAGTAAGCCATATCATCAAATTATGCGACCCTAAGGGTTTCCTTCAATGTCGGTAACGATAACTTACGTTATCACGATCAGAGAGGGGTATCTAGCAACACATCACTGTCTCCCGATATGAAGGAAAGAGTCTTCCAAGACTACACCCAAACCATAGCACAAGTGTGAATCCAATTCACTCGGCATACATGTTCCCTTTGCCACTGGACGTTCTTATTGGACAAGCCTGTCAAGCCTGTAATTCCAACATGATGAGAATGGTTAGATCAGATGAACATAGTCATCTGGGTATGGCCATACACTTTCTCAACCATCTCATCCAGGGGGCCCTTTAGAACATCACACTCCAACTAGGAGAGGCAATCCTATATCTTTCACCAGTGTCCTAACATGAGTCATGCCCACCATCCAAGATAATCCTTAACCATTATCTTTCAAATGATATTGAACTACCTCAAAACAATGCCAATCATCATTTAGAAACACAAGTGATCTCAAGTCAGAGGGAGTATACCACTTGCTTGCTTATAAGGATTTATTCACATTGTGACAAACAATTGAATATCCTAAGTAGGATCAGTCCAGTACATCCTATGCACCTATGCGTCTAAATCTTATTCCATGCTCGAAGCATCCTATGGTTATCTTGGTGTCGTTCGTGAGAGAACTTGGTGTCGTTCCTTCGAGTGCAGATCCTTTGGTTATCTTCTGTGATAACACTGGAGCAATCGCACAAGCAAAGGAACCACGGTCGCACTAGAAGTCCAAGCACATACAGAGACGGTTTCACTTGATCCGGGAGATCATTGATCGAGGCGAGATCAAAATTTGCAAGGTACATACAGATGACAATCTGGCAGACCCGCTTACCAAGCCTCTGGCGCAGCAGAAGCATGAGAAGCACTGTAACAATATGGGTTTGAGATTTCTCAACCATTAGATTAAGTGCAAGTGGGAGATTGTTGGGGTATGCCCTTAAGGCTAATGTTTGAGGCCTTGGGATTGTATAAGTATCATGTAATAAACTCTTGTGTTTATAAAGGCATGGTTATTATTCAGGTTGTTACCTTGTCTGCTGTAATAAGTGTACTTCTGAATAATGTCTCAAAGCTGTTCAGCTAGGCTGACATGCATATGTCCTTAGTCGAGATATCTTGGTGAACATGAGACAGCCTTGATATGATTGAGACTAATATGTGTGCTAATCTTATAGGATGCTTCGAGCATGGAATAAGATGTAGACTCATGGGTACATTGGATGTACTGGACAGACCCTACTAGGATATTCAATTGCTTGTCACAATGTGAATAATCCTTGTAAGCACCAAGTGGCACATGTCCTTTGACTTGAGATCACTTGTGTTTCTAAATGATGAATGTCATTATTTTGAGGTAGTTCAATATCATTTGAAACATAGTGATTATAGACTATCTTGGATAATGAGCATGAGTCAGGTTAGGACACTAGTGATAGATAAAGGATTGCCGTCTCCTTGTTCAAGGAGTGTGATGTTCTAAAGGGCCCCCCTGTATGAGATGATTGAGATAGTGTATGGCCATACCCAGATGACTATGTTCATCTGATCTAATCATGCTCATCGTATTGGAGTTACAGGCTTGACATGCTTGTCCAATAAGAACATCCAGTGGCAAAGGAAACATGTATGCCTTGTGAAGTGGATTCACACTTGTGCTGTGGTTTGGGTGTAGTCTTGGAAGACTCTTTCCTTTATATCGGGAGACAGTGATGTGTTGCTAGATACCCCTCACTGATCGTGATAACGTGAGTTGTCGTTACCGACATTTAAAGGAAACCCTTAGGGTCGCACAATTTGGTGATATGACTTACTTGAGTCAGATCGGGTGGACTGGATTGTTTTGATTCAGTTTAAAGGAGATTAAACTCTGATTGTAAGTGAGATCCAGTCTGATCATGTTTGATTGATTAGGGCTTGAGATCGGTAAGCTTCGATCGGGAGTGTGGATGCTGGATCGAAGAGATCAAGAGCATCAAAAGATGAACGGTCAGATTTTGAACCTTAGGGTTTAATTTGGTCTGAACCGATTCTTGGGCTGATTTGGTTTGGTCATTGGACCAATTAAATTGAACCGGCTCATATGTGAGCGCTTGGTTCATTTGAGAGGAGAGCTAAGCGTTTGGTTCACTTCATGTGAACGCATAACGCATGCTTTGAAGACTTGCCAATTTTGGCATGTCGGTTTGGCAAATGTGATGAATGTTGACACATTTCGATCACAAGGTTTTGCTAACGCTCATCTCCCTCTTTGCTCTTGACGAGACACACATCCTTGGGTGGTGTATGTTGACGAGGAGAAGCATCGGCCAAGAGAGACTTCATCATCTCCTTCCATTCGACAAGGAAGCTTGGGTGCCTTGCTAGCACAAGTGACGCCAAGCAAGTAAGAGATCTTCACCTTGTGTGTGAACTTTTGGAGGAGACCAAAGTTGCTCTCTACTTCCAAGCCGACATCCAACTTCATGGCATTGGTATGATCCCTTTAAAGATCCTTTCGCTTATACATAAGTTAACCATATGATCTACATGCGGTCTTAAGGGTGACACCCCTTAAACTAGCACATGCGCCGCCCCCTTTAGGGTTTCACCCTTTGCGCCTCCCTCTTGAAAGGGGTTTTATCCGCTTGCGCTCCCCCTTGAAGGGGACCCAACAATTGGTATCAGAGCATAGGGTTCTTGTAGATTCATATGATTGCTTCATGTTGCTTGTTTGTGATCCTAATATGCCAACGCATGTGATAGATCTATCTTGAAGTTTCATCATGTTTGCGCTTGTTGCCATGTATCTAGTTGCGCATGTTAATGTAGATGAAAGCTTCTTACATTGTTGTTGCGCATGTTGTAGTTGTTTTTACCTAAAACTTGTTACATCTTGCGCGCTCCATTTAGATCTAATGGCGCCTACTATAAACCCTTAGATGGGTTGATGGGGTTGAAGTCACCTCTTGGTTAGATCCAACAGTCTGATCAGACCATCTGACAGCCTAGATGGATCGACCAGATGGCACCTGTGCGCAAGCATGAGGTGGCCATAGGTCGATTGCATCTTAGGCGTGTAGCGAGGTCTGGTTGAGACAACCAGCGAACACACATGAGTTAGGCCCGGGGTCACACCCGCTTGCCAGAACTCATGAGGGTTGTTCAGCCCTTGGCGCATGCATGGTTGACCATTAGGTCAACTCGGGTCAGTTAGGACTCGGTGCATGCAAGGGCAGAGGATCTGACCAGATGGATGAGTGGATCCCTATCAATGGACCATTGTAAGGTTGTAGGGCTCATAAGAAAATTAAAATTGATGCCAATGGGGTTTTCAAAATTTTATTTTCTTGTAAAAGGATCACATGTTGATTGATGCCATGATGCTTGTCTATTTATTCTTATGTGGGCTGCCCATGTTAAATGTGTGCTGTGCTGGGGCCTGCGAGCCTGGAATTAAACTTGTAAATTAATTTGTGATCTGCGAATCACATTTTTAATTAATTTATTGTATAATTGACCTGCGAGTCAAACTTGTCTAGATAGATCAAATTGTATTTGATTAGACAAGAGCACAAAGGCACACATCCCAGAGGGGCATTCACCTGGTGGCGCACCTGAGGTGCTCTTGGCGCTAGGGCCCTGGGTTGGACCAGATGAGATGCAAAAGTCCCAAGAAGAGCAAGTGAAGACTTAAGTATCTTAAGGTCTTACTTAGGCTTTGGGCTTTTACCACATAAGATCCATGCTTTCTTTTTATTGGTTATAATTAGAACTGCATGAGTTTATCTTCTGCTATCACCATAGGAATTGCATGATAGTGAAGAAGATAAAAGACCGTTAAAATCCAACGCTAAAATATCAAGCTCGTAAGCCTTCTGACGCGAAACCTCACTGTTCTGATTATCGTTGGAGCCGTGTTGTACCCACTCAGTGGGCACGTCCATCTATCTTCAGACGGTGCTGGATTACAAGGTGCTGTCATAACAAGGTGCTGTCATAACAAGGTGCTGTCATCAGCATACTTGGCTTTCTTGTTATCAATTTGTTGTACAGAACATTCCATGTCCAACATGTATAACCCATTGTTAATCGACCCAGTTGCATAAACAATATTATCATATGAAATACAACACTGTGAAGTTTTGCATTCAAAAGAAAAACCTTTCCTGACAAGAGCAGGAATAGAGATAATATTCTTAGTTATGCTTGGCACAAAATAACAATTGTCAAGTTCTAATACAAAACCAGATGGTAAAGAGATGTTATATTGTCCTACAGCAACAGCAGCAACCCGTGCTCCGTTTCCAACTCGTAGGTCCACCTCATGCAGTCCCACCTGTCTTCTTCTCTTGAGTTCCTGTTGGAAGTCCACATAAGGTGGCGAAACCCTAGATAGGCGCATGAAAAATTTCTTCTAAAGCAGCGGAGTGGGTTTCTTAGTATCATCGCATGCAATATGATCAACTTAACAACATGAAAAGAATTCATACCGAAGCCATGTGTTGGATGGCGTCTTGGAAAGAGAGAGCAAGAGAGATCTCCTCCAAATGATGCGCACACAAGAATGAGGATGCACTCACTTCCTTGGTGCTCCTTGTGCTAGCAAGGTTCCAAGAGGTGTCTTTGATCGAATGGAAGGGATGGATGAAGCTTTGCTCGCTTTGCCAAAAAACTCTCCAAGGCGTCCAAGACTCGTCACACACGAATGCCCTCTCGAGAGTAAGTGGGGAAAGGCGAGAGAGAAGTTCTCTTGGCGTGAATGTGAGATGTGGTCACGTTAGAGAACATGCTATCTAAAAATAGCAATGTCTCAACGTTCATGCGACCATGCATTACCCCAATCGCCAATGCCTCTTTACTTGAACCATGCGCTCACCCAATGAGCTGGTTCAAATCGATTTGGTTCAATAACCAAATAAACCAAGCAACTAGTCCAGATCATAACAAAAACCCCTAAGGCTTAAGATCTGACCGTTCATCTCTTGATGCTCCTGATCTCACCGATCTAGCATCCATTCTCTCAATCGAAGCTTACCGATCTCAAGCCCTTATCAATCAAACATGATCAGACTGGATCTCACTTACAATCAGAGATTAAATCCCTTTAAACTGAACCCAAACAATTCAGTCCACACGATCTGACTTAAGTAAGCCATATCATCAAATTGTGCGACCCTAAGGGTTTCCTTTAAATGTCGGTAACGATAACTTACGTTATCACGATCAGTGAGGGGTATCTAGCAACACATCACTGTCTCCCGATATAAAGGAAAGAGTCTTCCAAGACTACACCCAAACCACAGCACAAGTGTGAATCCAATTCACAAGGCATGTAAATTTCCTTTGCCACTGGATGTTCTTATTGGACAAGCGTGTCAAGCCTGTAGCTCCAATATGATGAGCATGATTAGATCAGATGAACACTGTCATCTGGGTATGGCCATACACTTTCTCAATCATCTCATACAGAGGGGGGCCCCTTTAGAACATCATACTCCAATTAAGGAGACGGCAATCCTTTATCTATCACTAGTGCCCTAACCTGACTCAAGCTCACCATCCAAGATAGTCTATAATCATTATGTTTCAAATGATATTGAACTACCTCAAAACAATGACAATCATCATTTAGAAACACAAGTGATCTCAAGTCAGAGGAAATGTGCCACTTGTTGCAATCGAGGATTATTCACATTGTGACAAGCAATTGAATATCCTAGTAGGGTCTGTCCAGTACATCCAATGTACCCATGAGTCTACATCTTATTCCATGCTCAAAGCATCCTATAAGATTAGAACACATATTAGTCTCAATCATATCAAGGCTGTCTCATGTTCACCAAGATATCTTGACTAAGGACATAACTGCATGTCAGCCTAGCTGAACAGCTTTGAGACATTATTCAGAAGTACACTTATTGCAGCAGACAATGTAACAAACTGAATAACAACCATGCCTTTATAAACATAAGAGTTTATTACATGATACTGATACAATCCCAAGGCCTCAAACATTAGCCTTAAGGGCATACCCCAACAATCTCCCACTTGCACTTAATCTAATGGTTGAGAAATTTCAAACCCATATTATTACAGTGCTTCTCATGCTTCTGCTGCGCCAGAGGCTTGGTAAGCGGGTCAGCCAGATTGTCATCTGTATGAACCTTGCAGACTTTGATCTCGCCACAATCAATGATCTCCCGGATCAAATGAAACCGTCTCTGTATGTGCTTGGACTTCTGGTGCGACCGTGGTTCCTTTGCTTGTGCAATTGCTCCAGTGTTATCACAAAAGATAACCAAAGGATCAGCACTGGAAGGAACAACACCAAGTTCCTGAACGAACTTACGAATCCACACTGCCTCCTTGGATGCTTCCGAGGCTGCAACATACTCGGCTTCTGTTGTGGAATCAGCAACAATAGACTGTTTGAAACTCTTCCACACCACCGCTCCTCCATTCAAGCTAAAAACATAGCCTGATTGCGATCGGAAATCATCCTGGTCAGACTGGAATGAAGCGTCAGTATATCCTTCAATACTGAGTTCTTCCTGACCACCATATATCAAGAACATATCTTTGGTCCTCCGCAGATATTTTAAGATGTTCTTGACTACAATCCAGTGTGCCTGACCTGGATTACTTTGGAACCGACTGGTCACGCTTAATCCGTAAGCGACGTCTGGGCGAGTACACAACATCGCATACATAATGGACCCAATAGCCGAAGCATAAGGCGTATTGTCCATCTCATCTTTCTCAGTCTGTGTTTGTGGACACTGACTCTTCGAAAGATTCAGACCATGTCTGACTGGAAGATATCCTCTTTTAGAATTCTCTAAATGAAATCTCTCCAGGACTTTATCGATGTAAGTACTGTAATACCCCGAGTATAGTCCCACATTGCAAGTGGGAGAAACTATTATGTGGTTTATAAGGCTTAGTGGGCTTGCTATTGTTAACTTGGGCTTAAGCATTTTAATAGATTGGGCCATGTTGCAAATCGGCTCACCAAGTTAATAAATAGTTTGCTTACTAAGCGGATTATAACAAAATTGTAATGCCCCGAGTATAGTCCCACATTGCAAGTGGGAGAAACTATTATGTGGTTTATAAGGCTTAGTGGGCTTGCTATTGTTAACTTGGGCTTAAGCATTTTAATAGATTGGGCCATGTTGCAAATCGGCTCACCAAGTTAATAAATAGTTTGCTTACTAAGTGGGTCATAACAAATGGTATCAGAGCAAAACTTAATCCTAAGCATGGTGAGATTCCAATAGGAAAGGGCTACCGAGGATGGTGGAGCCACCTTTGGGCTGACCTCACATGCTACCGACTAAGGGATGATTCTTGGGCATGTGTTAAGGTTTGGGCTTGACGAGGACGTCAAGTCTTAAGTGGGGGAGATTGTAATACCCCGAGTATAGTCCCACATTGCAAGTGGGAGAAACTATTATGTGGTTTATAAGGCTTAGTGGGCTTGCTATTGTTAACTTGGGCTTAAGCATTTTAATAGATTGGGCCATGTTGCAAATCGGCTCACCAAGTTAATAAATAGTTTGCTTACTAAGTCTTATAAACCACATAATAGTTTCTCCCACTTGCAATGTGGGACTATACTCGGGGTATTACAATAAGTATTGCCTGGTGGCAGGTACCCTTTATGTGATTTATGGATTTTACGGATTTTATGTGGCTTTGATATAACTGTTGCCTTGCATATGTCTAGTGCAAGGATTTGCGTGGTGGTAGGTACATTTGTGAAATTATGTTTCGTGGAGATTCTATGTATGGATTTTCGAAAATTTTCAGATCGGGTTTTTCCTGAACTTGGTTTTACTTAGCATGTGCATCGATCTTGTGTGATAACATCCTGTTCCTCTGTGACTTGTGTTGCTTGATTGAGGTTAAGATAACGGGATGTGACAGTGGGTCATAACAAGTACTCTGGCACAGCCCGAGAAGCCTCTTAGATCTATCCCTGTAGATCTTCACACCTAATACATAGGCTGCTTCTCCTAAATCTTTCATCTGAAAACATTTCCTTAACCATGCTTTAACCGCATGCATTTCAGGAATATCATTTCCAATGATTAAGATATCATCGACGTAGAGGACTAGGAAAGTAATCACGCTCCCACCCACTAAACCTCTTATATACACACGGGTCATCCTCATTCTTGATGAAACCAAATTCAGAGATTGATTCATCAAAACGAATATTCCAGCTTCTCGATGCTTGTTTAAGTCCATAAATAGACTTCTTTAACTTGCATATTTTATGACGATCTGATGGATTAGTGAAACCTTCAGGTTGTGTCATATAGACATCCTCGTTCAGATTTCCATTAAGGAAAGCGGTCTTCACATCCATCTGCCAGATCTCATAATCATAATATGCAGCTATCGCGAAAAGAATCCGAATAGACTTAAACATAGCTACAGGTGAGAAAGTTTCATCATAATCTATCCCGTAGATTTGTTTGAAACCTTTCGCAACTAGCCTGCCTTTATAGGTAACCACGTTACCATCCATGTCAATCTTCTTCTTAAAGATCCATTTACAGCCTATAGGGAAAACTCCCGGAGGCGGATCAACCAAATCCCAGACTTGGTTATCTGACATGGAGTCCATCTCGGCGCGCATAGCTTCAAGCCATCTCGCTGAGTCCGGTCCACTGACCGCATCCGCATAAGTTAGGGGTTCATCATTATCAATGATGTAGACTCCGTCATAGCACTCAGGCTGTCGACGGATCCTTCCCGATCTTCGCGGTTCCCGTGATATCTGAGCCTCAGGTTGTTCAGTAACCTGTTCTACCGGCTCAGGCTCATCCAACTGTACTTGAGCACTTTGTCCTTCCTCTGGATTCTCATCCAGCTTTATTTCTCTCCCAATGGCCTCTTGCAGAAGAAACTCCTTCTCAAGAAATATGGCCGTCCGAGCAACAAACACCTTGTTCTCTTTGGGATCGTAGAAATAATAATCCTTAGTTTCCTTAGGGTAACCGACAAAGATACATTTCTCAGATCTGCTCTCTAGTTTCCCAGAGGCGAGCTTTTTGACATAAGCCTCGCAGCCCCAGATCCTGATAAATGTCAAGCTCGGCTGTTTCCCATACCATAACTCATATGGAGTCTTTGAAATTGCCTTGGATGGCACTCGGTTTAGTACCTTTGCTGCTGTTTCCAGTGCAAATCCCCAAAAGGAGTAAGGTAGAGTAACCTGACACATCATAGAATGAACCATATCAAGTAACGTTCTATTTCTCCTCTCGGACACACCATTCCATTGCGGTGTTCCTGGCGGAGTGAGCTGTGAGATAATCCCACACTCCTTCAGATAGTCAGTAAACTCTCGACTTAGGTATTCTCCACCTCGATCAGAACGAAGTGCCTTGATATTTCGGCCTAACTGATTCTGTACTTCATTCTTGAACTCTTTGAACTTGTCAAAAGATTCACTTTTATGTCTCATAAGATAGACATACCCATATCTACTGAAATCATCAGTGAAGGTAATGAAGTACTGATAGCCACCTCTGGCATGTTTACTAAAAGGCCCACACACATCACTGTGTATAAGGTCAAGTAAACCTGAAGTCCTTTGACCTTTATGAGGAAAAGGTGACTTCGTCATTTTGCCCATCAAACAAGCTTTGCATGTATCAATCTCCTCACAGGAGAATGATCCCAGCAGCCCATGATCATGCAACCGCTTAATGTGTTTCTTGTTAATATGGCCTAAACGACTATGCCATAGCAAGGTGCTGTCATCAGCATATTTGGCTTTCTTATTATCAATATTGTGTATAGAACATTCCATGTCCAACATGAATAACCCATTGTTAATTGAACCAGTAGCATAAACAATATTATCTAAAGAAAGAACACACTTTGAAATATTGCATTCAAAGGAAAACCCTTTCCTGACAAGAGCAGGAATTGAGATAATATTTTTAGTAATGCTTGGAACAAAGTAACAACTGTTTAATTCTAACACAAGTCCAGATGGTAAAGAGATGAAATAGTCTCCTACAGCAACAGCAGCAACCCGTGCCCCGTTTCCAACTCGTAGGTCCACCTCATGCTGTCCCACCTGTCTTCTTCTCTTGAGTTCCTGTACATTTGAACAAATGTGAACTCCACATGCAGTGTCCAACACCCATGAGATAGAAGAAGAAGATATCATGACTTCCGTCACATAAATACCTGAGCCAGAAGCGATGCTTCCCCTCTTGTCTCCCTGGAGCGCTTTACAGTCCTTTTTCCAGTGACCCAACTGGCCACAGTGGAAACATCTGTATTCCTTCGACCGCTTGACCTTTTGCTTCAGAGCCTTGCTGTAGCTCTTGACAGGGGTCTTGCCCTTCTTCCCCTTCTTCTTGTTCCTTGAAGGAAACATCAAGACAGAGGTTGAAGGCTTTCCCTTCAGAGTCTCCTCAGTAGTCAAGAGCATATTGAGCAACTCTGCCGGAGTACAATCGATTTTGTTCATATTAAAGTTAATAATGAACGCATCGAAAGAGGGCGGGAGAGACTGCAGAATAATGTCTACAGCAAGCTCCTGATTGATGGTATGCCCCAGTTTCTCTAGAGCCTCCTTGTGCCCAATCATCTTGAGCACGTGAGCTCCCACTGGACTCCCTTCAGCCAGTTTGCTCTGAAAGAAAAGCTTAGTCAGATTATAGCGTTCTGTCCTCGCCTGTGCAGCATACAGGATTTTGAGGTTCGCTATAATCTCTATAGCCGACATATCCTCATGCTGACGCTGCAGCGGTGGCGTCATAGACGCTAGCATCAGGCAAGCGACATCAATGCTATCATTGACGTGCTTTTCATAAGCTTCCCGAACCGCCCTTGCGGCGTTCGGAGCGGGCTGAGGCGGTATAGCCGTCTCGAGGACATACAGTTTCCTCTCTGCCTTAAGAACAATCTTAAGTTGTCCGTACCAGTCTGAGAAGTTCGGCCCAGCAAACTTCTCCCTTTCCAGTAGGGATCGCACATTGAAGTTCATGGTGTTCGTTGCTGCAGGTATCTACAACAATGCAAGAACAGCAAGGTCAGTATCAATGTTAAGAATCGATCAGGACTTAAGAAAGATTCCTTTTCTCACTATTTTATCTGGCTGAAAAATCCACCAAAAACAGCCCGAAAGAGTAGAACTCTTTTAGTGAGATGGGATCCAGATTTCATACTTGGTCTCCGCGTCCCGCTCAGGCGAGATAAGATGCACAGAGGGTACAAGTACTAATCTCTGGTAGGCTGTCCCAGCCAATCGCCAACCCGTGCGATTCCCCTTCATCTGGGCAATCCAGCAGACTGTGCCAACTGAGTTGGTACAACACAGTCTCTGACCCCACAGATGGTTGCCTCCATGTGCTACCATATGCGCCACATATGTAGCCTACATGGTCAAGCTGACCCGACCTACTCCCTGGACCACCACGTGCTATGCTGAGCAACGAGAAGCGATAAATCCCTTCCCTGTAACACGCAGGTGTAATCCCGCACCGTCTGAAGATAGATGGACGTGCCCACTGAGTGGGTACAACACGGCTCCAACGATAATCAGAACAGTGAGGTTTCGCGTCAGAAGGCTTACGAGCTTGATATTTTAGCGTTGGATTTTAACGGTCTTTTATCTTCTTATCTATCATGCAATTCCTATGGTGATAGCAGAAGATTTAAATCATGCTATTCTAATTGTAATTAAACAATAAAAGAAAGCAAGCTGATCTTATGTGGTAAAAGCCCATAAGCCTAAGTAAGACCTTAATTTCACTTAAGTCTTCACTTGCTTTTCTTCATGGGTCTTTTGCTGCTCATTGTTGGGGTATGCCCTTAAGCCTAATGTTTGAGGCCTTGGGATTGTAACAGTATCGTGTAATAAACGTTTATGTTTATAAAGGCATGGTTATTATTCAGTTAGCTACATTGTCTGCTGCAATATATGTTCTTCTGAATAATGTCTCAATGCTGCTCAGCTGGGCTGACATGCAGTTAAGTCCTTAGTCGATGTATCTTGGTGAACATGAGACAGCCTTGATATGATTAAGACTAATATGTGTTCTAGTCTTATAGGATGCTTCGAGCATGGAATAAGATGTAGACTCATGGGTACATTGGATGTACTGGACAGACCCTACTAGGATGTTCAATTGTTTGTCACAATGTGAATATTCCTTGAATGAGACAAGTGGCACATTTCCTCTGACTTGAGATCACTTGTGTTTTCTAAATGATGATTGTCATTGTTTTGGGGTAGTTCAATATCATTTGAAACATAATGATTATAGACTATCTTGGATGGTGAACTTGAATCAGGTTAGGGCACTAGTGATAGACATAGGATTGCCGTCTCCTTGTTTAAGGAGTGTGATGTTCTAAAGGGGCCCCCTGGATGAGATGATTGAGAAAAGAGTATGGCCATACCCAGGTGACAGTGTTCATCTGATCTAATCATGCTCATCATATTGGAGCTACAAGCTTGACACGCTTGTCCAATAAGAACATCCAGTGGCAAAGGAAATTTGCATGCATTGTGAGTTGATTCACACTTGTGCTGTAATTTGGGTATAGTCTTGGAAGACTCTTTCCTTTATATCGGGAGACAGTGATGTGTTGCTAGATACCCCTCACTGATCATGATAATGTGAGTTATCGTTACCGACATTTAAAGGAAACCCTCAGGGTCGCACAATTTGATGATATGGCTTACTTAAGTCAGATCGTATGGACTGAATTGTTCGGGTTCAGTATAAAGGGATTTAATCTCTGATTGTGAGTGAGATCTGGTCTGATCATGTTTGATTGATTAGGGCTTGAGATCGGTAAGCTTCGATCGAGAGAATAGATGCTAGATCGGTCAGATCAGAAGCATTAAGAGATCGACGGTCAGATCAAGAGCCTTAGGGTTTATTATGGTCTGGACTGATTGCTTGGTTTATTTGGTTATTAAACCAAATTGATTTGAACCGGCTCATTGGTTGAGCGCATGGTTCAATTGATAAGGCATTTGCGAGTGGGTTAATACATAGTCGCATGAACGTTTGGACTTGGCTATTTTTAGATAGCATGTCCTCAAACGTGGCTATGATCTCACGTTGCATCTCACTTGCCTCTTCACGCCTTTGTCGCCCTTTTGGTTTTTCGTTCGAAAGGCATTCTCGTGTGGAGCATTGTGGACGACAAGAGGGACCATTCGACTAAGCAAGGCGATCTCTCTTTTCCCTTCCATTTCGACAAGACAACCTTGAAGCCTTGCTAGCACAAGGAGCATCAAGGGAGTAGGTGCATTGATCACCTTGTGTGCGAAACTAAGGAGAAGGTTCGCTTGCACCTTTCCTTCCAAGACATCATCTAAGTGATGGCAATGGTGAGAATCGTTTCACTTTGAAAGTTGAATATATTACATGCTATGCGATCTTTTAGAAACCCTAGATTCCGCTAGAATTTTTGTTGCGCCTCCTATTAGGGTTTCGCCCCCCTTAGGTTTAGGGGTGCCTTCAATTGGTATCAGAGCCTTGTTTTTCATGCATGATAATATGTTTGCTTTCTTTGTGATCCTTGTTACTCATTACATGCTTAGATCTATAACTTGCGCATCTTAGATGTTTCATGCGAAATGTTTCATGTTACATTTTATGTTGGCGCTTGTTCTTGGCGCATATGTATGTTTTTCAAAACCTGTATTATATGCGCGATTCACCTTAGATCTAAGGCGCCTACTTTAAATCCTTAGATGGGTTATTAGGGTTGAAATCTCAATCTAGTCTAGATCCAATTAGTCTGATCAGACCATCTGACAGCCTAGATGGGTCGACCAGATAGCACCTTGGCGCAAGCCAGAGGTGGCTGTAGGTCGACTGCAGACAGGCGTGTAGCGGTGTCTGATTGAGACAACCTATGAACGCACATGAGTTAGGCCCGGGGTCACTCCCGCTTGCCAGACCTCAGTGTGGTCGTTCAGCCCTTGGCGCATGCATGGTTGGCCTTTTGGTCGACTCAAGTCAGTTAGGACTTGGTGCATGCAAGGGCAGTGGATCTGACTAGGTCTGATGAGTGGATCCCTAGTAATGGACCATTGTAAGGTAGTAGGGCAAATAAGGAAAATTAAAATTGATCCCAAGGGGTTTTCGAAATTTAATTTTCTTGAAAGGATCACATGTTAGTTGATGCATATGTTTGTCTATTTAATCTTATGTGGGCTGCCCGTGTTTAATGAGTGCTGTGCTGGGGCCTGCGTGCCTGGGAATTAATTGTAAATTAATTTTTATTTTTGTGATCTGCGAATCACAGTTTAATTAATTTATAATGTGTAATTGACCTGCGTGTCAATCTTGTCTAGATAGTTAAATTTGTAATTTAATTAGACAAGAGCACAGTGCACACTTGGCAGAGGCGCTTGCAGCAGTGGCTGGACCAGGTGGAAGGTCTAGGGTTCGACCCTAGGACCTGGCGCATATTCCTGGTGGGCGCACCAGAGCTGCAGATGGCGCTTGGGCCCAGGTTTGGGCCAGATGAGCAGCAAAAGCCCTATGAAGAAAAGCAAGTGAAGACTTGAGTTAGGTTAAGGTCTTACTTAGGCTTTGGGCTTTTACCACATAAGATTCATGCTTTCTTTTATTATTGTTTAAAATATTAGAATTGCATGATTAGTTTATCTTCTGCTATCACCATAGGAATTGTATGATAGTGAAGAAGATAAAAGACCGTTAAAATCCAACGCTAAAATATCAAGCTCGTAAGCCTTCTGACGCGAAACCTCACTGTTCTGATTATCGTTGGAGCCGTGTTGTACCCACTCAGTGGGCACGTCCATCTATCTTCAGACGGTGTGGGATTACACCTGTGTGTTACAGAGTAGGGATTTATCCCTTCTCGTTGCTCAGCATAGCACATGGTGGTCCAGGGAGTAGGTCGGGTCAGCTTGACCATGTAGGCTACATATGTGTCGCATATGGTAGCACATGGAGGCAGCCATCTGTGGGTTCAGAGACTGTGTTGTACCAACTCAGTTGGCACAGTCTGCTGGATTGCCCAGATGAAGGGGAATCGCACGGGTTGGCGATCGGCAGGGACTGCCTACCGGAGATTAGTGCTTGTACTCTCTGTGCATCTTATCTCGCCTGAGCGGGACGCGGAGACCAAGTATGAAATCCGGATCCCATCTCACTAAAAGAGTGTCTACTCTTTCGGGCTGTTTTGCTGGATTTTTCAGCCAGATAAAATAGTGAGAAAAAGAATCTTTCTTAAGTCCTGATTGATTCTTAACATTGATACTGACCTTGCTGTTCTTGCATTGTTGTAGATACCTGCAGCAACGAACACCATGAACTTCAATGTGCGATCCCTACTGGAAAGGGAGAAGTTTGCTGGGCCGAACTTCTCTGACTGGTTTGGACACCTTAAGATTGTTCTTAAGGCAGAGAGGAAACTGTATGCCCTCGAGACGGCGATACCGCCTCAGCCCGCTCCGAACGCCGCAAGGGCGGTTCGGG
Source organism: Costus lasius (assembly GCA_027563935.2). Classification (NCBI taxonomy): domain Eukaryota; kingdom Viridiplantae; phylum Streptophyta; class Magnoliopsida; order Zingiberales; family Costaceae; genus Costus; species Costus lasius. The sequence continues at coordinate 52,630,261 of CM050449.1, forward strand.
AAGCCTATGAAAAGCACGTCAATGATAGCATTGATGTCGCTTGCCTGATGTTAGCGTCTATGACGCCACCGCTGCAGCGTCAGCATGAGGATATGTCTGCTATAGACATGATAGCAAACCTCAAGATGCTGTATGCTGCACAGGCGAGGACTGAACGCTATAATTTGACGAAGCTCTTCTTTCAGAGCAAACTGGCTGAAGGGAGCCCAGTGGGAGCTCACGTGCTCAAGATGATTGGGCACAAGGAGGCTCTAGAGAAACTGGGGCATACCATCAACCAGGAGCTTGCTGTGGATATTATTCTGCAGTCTCTCCCGCCTTCATTCGACGCGTTCATTATTAACTTTAATATGAACAAAATCGATTGTACTCCGGCAGAGCTGCTGAATATGCTCCTCACTACTGAGGAGACTCTGAAGGGAAAGCCTTCGACCTCTGTCTTAATGGTTCCTTCAAGGAACAAGAAGAAGGGGAAGAAGGGCAAGACCCCTGTCAAGAGCTACAGCAAGGCTCTGAAGCAGAAGGTGAAGCGGTCTAAGGAATACAGGTGTTTCCATTGTGGCCAGCTGGGTCACTGGAAAAAGGACTGTAAAGCGCTCCAAGGAGATAAGAGGGGAAGCATCGCTTCTGGCTCAGGTATATTCGTGACTGAGGTCATGTTTTCTTCTTCTATATCATGGGTGTTGGACACTGCATGTGGAGTTCACATTTGTTCAAATGTGCAGGAACTCAAGAGAAGAAGACAGGTGGGACAGCATGAGGTGGACCTACGCGTTGGAAACGGGGCACGGGTTGCTGCTGTTGCTGTAGGAGACTATTTCATTTCTTTACCATCTGGAATTGTATTGGAACTTGACAATTGTTATTTTGTTCCCAGTATTACTAAAATATTATCTCCATTCCTGCTCTTGTCAGGAAAGGATTTTCCTTTGAATGCAATATTTCAAAGTGTGTTTTATCTTATGATAATATTGTTTATGCAACTGGTTCAATTAGCAATGGATTATTCATGTTGGACATGGAGCGTTCTATACAAAATATTGATATTAAGAAAGCCAAGTATGCTGATGACAGCACCTTGCTATGGCATAGTCGTTTAGGCCATATTAACGAGAAACGCATTAAGCGGTTGCATGATCATGGACTGCTGGGATCATTCTCCTACAAGGAGATTGATACATGCACAGCTTGTTTGATGGGTAAAATGACGAAGTCACCTTTTCCTCACAAAGGTCAAAGGGCTTCAGGTTTACTTGACCTTATACACAGTGATGTGTGTGGGCCATTTAGTAAACATGCCAGAGGTGGCTATCAGTACTTCATTACCTTTACTGATGATTTCAGTAGGTATGGCTATGTCTATCTGATGAGACATAAGAGTGAATCTTTTGACAAGTTCAAAGAGTTCAAGAATGAAGTACAGAATCAGCTAGGCCGAAATATCAAGGCACTTCGCTCAGATCGAGGTGGTGAATACTTGAGTCATACGTTTACTGACTATCTGAAGGAGTGTGGGATTATCTCACAGCTCACTCCGCCAGGAACACCGCAATGGAATGGTGTGTCCGAAAGGAGAAATAGAACGTTACTTGATATGGTTCGTTCTATGATGAGTCAGGCTACTCTTCCATATTCCTTTTGGGGTTTTGCACTGGAAACAGCTGCAAAAGTACTAAACCGAGTGCCATCCAAGGCCGTTTCTAAGACGCCATATGAATTATGGTATGGGAAACAGCCGAGCTTGACATTTATCAGGATCTGGGGCTGCGAGGCTTATGTCAAAAAGCTCGCCTCTGGGAAACTAGAGAGCAGATCTGACAAATGTATCTTTGTCGGTTACCCTAAGGAAACTAAGGGTTATTATTTCTACGATCCCAAAGAGAACAAGGTTTTTGTTGCTCGGACGGCCATATTTCTTGAGAAGGAGTTTCTTCTGCAAGAGGCCAGTGGGAGAGAAATAAAGTTGGATGAGAATCCAGAGGAAGGACAAAGTGCTCAAGCAAAATTGGATGAGCCTGAGCTAGTAGATTAGGTTATTGAATAACCTGAGGCTCAGATATCACGGGAACCGCGAAGATCGGGAAGGATTCGTCGACAGCCTGAGCGCTATGACGGAATCTACATCATTGATCATGATGAACCCCTCACTTATGCGGATGCGGTCAGTGGACCGGAGTCAGCTAGATGGCTTGAAGCTATGCGAGCCGAGATGGACTCCATGTCAGATAACCAAGTTTGGGATTTGGTTGATCCGCCTCCGGGAGTTATCCCTATAGGCTGTAAATGGATCTTCAAGAAGAAGATTGACATGGATGGTAACGTGGTTACCTATAAAGGCAGGCTAGTTGCGAAAGGTTTCAAACAAATCTACGGGATAGATTATGATGAAACTTTCTCACCTGTAGCTATGTTTAAGTCTATTCGGATTCTTTTCGCGATAGCTGCATATTATGATTATGAGATTTGGCAGATGGATGTGAAAACAGCTTTCCTTAATGGAAATCTGGATGAGGATGTGTACATGACACAACCTGAGGGTTTCACTAATCCATCAGATCGTCATAAGATATGCAAGTTAAAGAAGTCCATTTATGGACTTAAGCAAGCATCAAGAAGCTGGAATATTCGTTTTGATGAATCAGTCACGGAATTTGGTTTCATCAAGAACGAGGATGACCCGTGTGTATATAAGAGGTTTAGTGGGAGCGTGATTACTTTCCTAGTCCTCTACGTCGATGATATCTTGATCATTGGAAATGACATTCCTGAAATGCATGCTGTGAAGGCATGGTTAAGGAAATGTTTCCAGATGAAAGATTTAGGAGAAGCAGCCTATGTATTAGGTGTGAAGATCTACAGGGATAGATCTAAGAGGCTTCTCGGGCTGTGCCAGAGTACTTACATCGATAAAGTCCTGGAAAGATTTCATTTAGAGAATTCTAAACGAGGATATCTTCCAGTCAGACATGGTCTGAGTCTTTCGAAGAGTCAGTATCCACAAACACAGACTGAGAAAGATGAAATGGACAATACGCCTTATGCTTCGGCTATTGGTTCCATTATGTATGCGATGTTGTGTACTCGCCCTGACGTCGCTTACGGGTTAAGTGTGACCAGTCGTTTCCAAAGTAATCCAGGTGTGGCGCACTGGATTGCAGTCAAGAACATCTTAAAATATCTGCGGAGGACCAAAGATATGTTCTTGATATATGGTGGTCAGGAAGAACTCAGTATTGAAGGATATACTGACGCTTCGTTCCAGTCTGACCAGGATGATTTCCGATCGCAATCAGGCTATGTTTTTAGCTTGAATGGAGGAGCAGTGGTGTGGAAGAGTTTCAAACAGTCAACTGTTGCTGATTCCACAACAGAAGCCGAGTATGTTGCAGCCTCGGAAGCATCCAAGGAGGCAGTGTGGATTCGTAAGTTCGTGGGAGAACTTGGTGTTGTTCCTTCGAGTGCAGATCCTTTGGTTATCTTCTGTGATAACACTGGAGCAATCGCACAAGCAAAGGAACCACGGTCGCACCAGAAGTCCAAGCACATACAGAGACGGTTTCATTTGATCAGGGAGATCATAGATCGAGGCGAGATCAAAATCTGCAAGGTTCATACAGATGACAATCTGGCAGACCCGCTTACTAAGCCTCTGGCGCAGCAGAAGCATGAGAAGCACTGTAATAATATGGGTTTGAGATTTCTCAACCATTAGATTAAGTGCAAGTGGGAGATTGTTGGGGTATGCCCTTAAGCCTAATGTTTGAGGCCTTGGGATTGTAACAGTATCGTGTAATAAACGTTTATGTTTATAAAGGCATGGTTATTATTCAGTTAGCTACATTGTCTGCTGCAATATATGTTCTTCTGAATAATGTCTCAATGCTGCTCAGCTGGGCTGACATGCAGTTAAGTCCTTAGTCGATGTATCTTGGTGAACATGAGACAGCCTTGATATGATTAAGACTAATATGTGTTCTAGTCTTATAGGATGCTTCGAGCATGGAATAAGATGTAGACTCATGGGTACATTGGATGTACTGGACAGACCCTACTAGGATGTTCAATTGTTTGTCACAATGTGAATATTCCTTGAATGAGACAAGTGGCACATTTCCTCTGACTTGAGATCACTTGTGTTTTCTAAATGATGATTGTCATTGTTTTGGGGTAGTTCAATATCATTTGAAACATAATGATTATAGACTATCTTGGATGGTGAACTTGAATCAGGTTAGGGCACTAGTGATAGACATAGGATTGCCGTCTCCTTGTTTAAGGAGTGTGATGTTCTAAAGGGGCCCCCTGGATGAGATGATTGAGAAAAGAGTATGGCCATACCCAGGTGACAGTGTTCATCTGATCTAATCATGCTCATCATATTGGAGCTACAAGCTTGACACGCTTGTCCAATAAGAACATCCAGTGGCAAAGGAAATTTGCATGCATTGTGAGTTGATTCACACTTGTGCTGTAATTTGGGTATAGTCTTGGAAGACTCTTTCCTTTATATCGGGAGACAGTGATGTGTTGCTAGATACCCCTCACTGATCGTGATAATGTGAGTTATCGTTACCGACATTTAAAGGAAACCCTCAGGGTCGCACAATTTGATGATATGGCTTACTTAAGTCAGATCGTATGGACTGAATTGTTCGGGTTCAGTATAAAGGGATTTAATCTCTGATTGTGAGTGAGATCTGGTCTGATCATGTTTGATTGATTAGGGCTTGAGATCGGTAAGCTTCGATCGAGAGAATAGATGCTAGATCGGTCAGATCAGAAGCATTAAGAGATCGACGGTCAGATCAAGAGCCTTAGGGTTTATTATGGTCTGGACTGATTGCTTGGTTTATTTGGTTATTAAACCAAATTGATTTGAACCGGCTCATTGGTTGAGCGCATGGTTCAATTGATAAGGCATTTGCGAGTGGGTTAATACATGGTCGCATGAACGTTTGGACTTGGCTATTTTTAGATAGCATGTCCTCAAACGTGGCTATGATCTCACGTTGCATCTCACTTGCCTCTTCACGCCTTTGTCGCCCTTTTGGTTTTTCGTTCGAAAGGCATTCTCGTGTGGAGCATTGTGGACGACAAGAGGGACCATTCGACTAAGCAAGGCGATCTCTCTTTTCCCTTCCATTTCGACAAGACAACCTTGAAGCCTTGCTAGCACAAGGAGCATCAAGGGAGTAGGTGCATTGATCACCTTGTGTGCGAAACTAAGGAGAAGGTTCGCTTGCGCCTTTCCTTCCAAGACATCATCTAAGTGATGGCAATGGTGAGAATCGTTTCACTTTGAAAGTTGAATATATTACATGCTATGCGATCTTTTAGAAACCCTAGATTCCGCTAGAATTTTTGTTGCGCCTCCTATTAGGGTTTCGCCCCCCTTAGGTTTAGGGGTGCCTTCACTCATCTGGCCCAACCCAGGGCCCAAGCGCCTACTGCAGCTCAGGTGCGCCTACTAGGGAAAGTGCGCCTGGTCCCAGAGTCGAACCCTGGACCTCCCACCTGGTCAAGCCACTGCTGCATGCGCCTCTGCCAAGTGTGCTCTGTGCTCTTGTCTAATTAAATTACAATTTAACTATCTAGACAAGTTTGACACGTAGGTCAATAACACTTTATAAATTAATGGAAATGTGATGCGCAGATCACAATAAAATAATTTACATATAAATTCCAGGCACGCAGGCCCCAGCACAGCACACATTAAACGGGCAGCCCACATAAGATAAAATAAACACACATATGGCATCCAAACAGCATGTGATCCAATTAAGAAATTAAAGTTTTGAAAACCCCTTTGGCATCAATTTTAATATTCTTATATGCCCTACAACCTTACAACGGTCCATTAATAGGGATCCACTCATCCAATCTAATCAGATCCAGTGCCCTTGCATGCACCAAGTCCTAACTGACTTGAGTCGACCCAGTGGTCAACTATGCATGCGCCAAGGGCTGAACCACCCCATGAGTTCTGGCAAGCGGGTGTGACCCCGGGCCTAACTCATGTGCGTTCATGGGTTGTCTCAACCAGACATCGCTACACGCCTGTGATGCAGTCGACCTACAGCCACCTCTTGCTTGCGCAAAGGTGCTATCTGGTCGACCCATCTAGGCTGTTAGATGATCTGATCAGACTGGTTGGATCTAACCTAGAGGATGACATCAACCCTACTAACCCGTCTAAGGATTTATAGTAAGACCTTAGATCTAGTGAGGTCGCGCAAGTAATATACGTTTGATAAAACATCAACAATAAAGATGCGCCGACTTTCATACATGCTCAAACATGAAAAACATATGTAATCATTTTCGCATGTAACCTAACCTATAGATCTAAGCATGTTGCGCAAACATGGATCACAAAACATGGTATTGCAATCATAAAACATGCATCAACCAAGGCTCTGATACCAATTGGAAGTCCACATAAGGTGGCGAAACCCTAGATAGGCTCATGAAAAATTTCTTCTAAAGCAGCGGAGTGGGTTTCTTAGTATCATCGCATGCAATATGATCAACTTAACAACATGAAAAGAATTCATACCGAAGCCATGTGTTGGATGGCGTCTTGGAAAGAGAGAGCAAGAGAGATCTCCTCCAAATGATGCGCACACAAGAATGAGGATGCGCTCACTTCCTTGGTGCTCCTTGTGCTAGCAAGGTTCCAAGAGGTGTCTTTGATCGAATGGAAGGGATGGATGAAGCTTTGCTCGCTTTGCCAAAAAACTCTCCAAGGCGTCCAAGACTCGTCACACACGAATGCCCTCTCGAGAGTAAGTGGGGAAAGGCGAGAGAGAAGTTCTCTTGGCGTGAACGTGAGATGTGGTCACGTTAGAGAACATGCTATCTAAAAATAGCAATGTCTCAACGTTCATGCGACCATGCATTACCCCAATCGCCAATGCCTCTTTACTTGAACCATGCGCTCACCCAATGAGCTGGTTCAAATCGATTTGGTTCAATAACCAAATAAACCAAGCAACTAGTCCAGATCATAACAAAAACCCCTAAGGCTTAAGATCTGACCGTTCATCTCTTGATGCTCCTGATCTCACCGATCTAGCATCCATTCTCTCAATCGAAGCTTACCGATCTCAAGCCCTTATCAATCAAACATGATCAGACTGGATCTCACTTACAATCAGAGATTAAATCCCTTTAAACTGAACCCAAACAATTCAGTCCACACGATCTGACTTAAGTAAGCCATATCATCAAATTGTGCGACCCTAAGGGTTTCCTTTAAATGTCGGTAACGATAACTTACGTTATCACGATCAGTGAGGGGTATCTAGCAACACATCACTGTCTCCCGATATAAAGGAAAGAGTCTTCCAAGACTACACCCAAACCACAGCACAAGTGTGAATCCAATTCACAAGGCATGCAAATTTCCTTTGCCACTGGATGTTCTTATTGGACAAGCGTGTCAAGCCTGTAGCTCCAATATGATGAGCATGATTAGATCAGATGAACACTGTCATCTGGGTATGGCCATACACTTTCTCAATCATCTCATACAGAGGGGGGCCCCTTTAGAACATCATACTCCAATTAAGGAGACGGCAATCCTTTATCTATCACTAGTGCCCTAACCTGACTCAAGCTCACCATCCAAGATAGTCTATAATCATTATGTTTCAAATGATATTGAACTACCTCAAAACAATGACAATCATCATTTAGAAACACAAGTGATCTCAAGTCAGAGGAAATGTGCCACTTGTTGCAATCAAGGATTATTCACATTGTGACAAGCAATTGAATATCCTAGTAGGGTCTGTCTAGTACATCCAATGTACCCATGAGTCTACATCTTATTCCATGCTCGAAGCATCCTATAAGATTAGAACACATATTAGTCTCAATCATATCAAGGCTGTCTCATGTTCACCAAGATATCTTGACTAAGGACATAACTGCATGTCAGCCTAGCTGAACAGCTTTGAGACATTATTCAGAAGTACACTTATTGCAGCAGACAATGTAACAAACTGAATAACAACCATGCCTTTATAAACATAAGAGTTTATTACATGATACTGATACAATCCCAAGGCCTCAAACATTAGCCTTAAGGGCATACCCCAACACCTGCACATTCTATAGTGATAGCAGAAGAATATAAACATTCATGTGCTAATATTACTTAAAACAATAAGTAGAAAGCACAATTATCTTATGTGGTAAATGCCCATAAAAGCCTAAGTAAAACCCTAGTTTTACAAAAGTCTTCACGTGAGCTCTTTATGGGTCTTTTACATTTCATCTGGCCCAGCTCGTGCCAAAGCGCCCTGCAGGCAGTATGCACCTGTTCTAGAGTCGAACTCTAGACCTCCACCTGGTGAAGCCACTGACTGCAAGCGCCTCTGCCATGTGTGCTCATGTGCTCATGTCTGATCAAATTACATTTTAATCTATCTAGACATGGTTTGACTCGCAGGTCAAATATACATTTTCATAAATTAAAGTGTGATTCGCAGATCACAGTAAAATTTATAAATTAATTCCAGGCACGCTGGCCCCAGCACAGCACACCAAAAAATAAGGGTAGCCCACATAAGATTAAATAAACACCCAATGAACATGTCAAACATGCATACATGTGATCCAAATAGAAAATAAAATTTTTGAAATACCCATGGCATCAATTTTATTTCCTTATGTGCCCTACTACCTTACAACGGTCCATTAACAGGCATCCACTCATCAGACCAAGTCAGACCCACTGCCCTTGCATGCACCCAGTCATAACTGACTTGCGTCGACCTGATGGTCAACTATGCATGCCTTAAGGGCTGAACGTCCCACATGATTTCTGGCAAGCGGGTGTGACCCCGGGCCTAAAACATGATCGTTCACTAGGCGCCTCAATCAGACATCGCTACACGCCCTTCTGCAGTCGACCTATAGCCACCTGTTATGCTTGCGCACAGGTGCTATCTGGTCGACCCTAGTTCAAAACCCTACCTCTGATACCAATTGAAAGGTCAAACCCTAGTTCACATGCGCATCTAGGAGATCTTGCATAGGCGAAAAACTAGGTTTGATAGGATCAAGAGGCAAGATAATATGAGCAACCATAAAAAATGCGTTACCATTGCCATTGATCGAGTGGCGACTTGGAAGAAGAAAGGGCGAGCGGCTCTTCTCCAAAGGAAATCGCACACAAGAAGATGATGACTTCTTCCTTTTATTCCTTGTGCTAGCAAAGATCCAAGGAGTCCTAGATCGTGTTTGAGGAGATGTCTTTCTCCCTTTTGCTGGCCGAACTTCCTCTTGTCGTGAAGATCATCCACACGAGAGGAGAGGGGGCGAGAGAGAGATAGGCGTTCGAACGTGGGGGCGTTTTCTCAAAGAAAACGGCTTCCAAAAATAGTAAGTCCATAACCCCATGTTTAACTCCACTTGAAGCCATCGATAACTCCTCTCTCAATTGAACCATGCGTTCACCAAGTGAACCGGTTCAATTCTTTTTGGTTCAAAGACCAAATCGAACCCACCATGGTCTTGATCTCTTTAAACCAAATGGTTCAAGATCTAACCACACATCTCTCGACCCTCTTGATCTCTATGATCAAGCATCAATTCTCTCGATCGAAGCTTACCGATCTCAAGCCCTAATCAATCAAACATGATCAGACCAGATCTCACTTCCAATCAGAGTTTAAATTCCTTTAAACTGAACCAGAACAATTCAGTCCACACCATCTGACACAAGTAAGCCATATCATCAAATTGTGCGACCCTAAGGGTTTTCTTCAATGTCGGTAACGATAACTTACGTTATCACGATCAGAGAGGGGTATCTAGCAACACATCACTGTCTCCCGATATGAAGGAAAGAGTCTTCCAAGACTACACCCAAACCATAGCACAAGTGTGAATCCAATTCACTCGGCATACATGTTCCCTTTGCCACTGGACGTTCTTATTGGACAAGCCTGTCAAGCCTGTAATTCCAACATGATGAGAATGGTTAGATCAGATGAACATAGTCATCTGGGTATGGCCATACACTTTCTCAACCATCTCATCCAGGGGGCCCTTTAGAACATCACACTCCAACTAGGAGAGGCAATCCTATATCTATCACCAGTGTCCTAACATGAGTCATGCCCACCATCCAAGATAATCCTTAACCATTATCTTTCAAATGATATTGAACTACCTCAAAACAATGCCAATCATCATTTAGAAACACAAGTGATCTCAAGTCAGAGGGAGTATACCACTTGCTTGCTTATAAGGATTTATTCACATTGTGACAAACAATTGAATATCCTAAGTAGGGTCAGTCCAGTACATCCAATGCACCTATGCGTCTAAATCTTATTCCATGCTCGAAGCATCCTATAAGATTAGAACACATATTAGTCTCAATCATATCAAGGCTGTCTCATGTTCACCAAGATATCTCGACTAAGGACAATACTGCATGTCAGCCAAGCTGAAACACCAATGAGACATTATTCAGAAGTATACATACAGCAGCAGATAATGCAACAATCTGAATAACAACAATTGCCTTTATAAACATATACATAGTTTATACATGATACTGATAACAGCCCAAGGCCTCAAACATTAGCCTTAAGGGCATACCCCAACAGCGGCGAGCGGAGGTAGCTCTCTAGTGGGAGGTACTGGGTTTGCGGATGGTGGGGGTGAATCGGGTTCGAGCGTCTCGGCTCCGATAACTCAGGATGTTGAGTGAGGTTGTGGTTCCCAGCCATTATTTGCTTAAATATCGCGCTTGTATTTTCCTCATGGGACTCCAAGCGCGCGGACAGCACATCTAACTTAGCATCGACTCGTGCCTCAAGTGCGGCCAAAGAGTCTACATTGGTTCTACTCCCTTCCGAGGGTTGGACCGATACTTGGGTTTCGGGTATGGTTTCCGGGTATTGGGAAAACATGACTTGTGACCTCGTAGTCACCATACACAAACAAGGTTAAATGAGAGATGCAGAAAATGCAGAAATCGTGCAGAAATATGACTAAGTATGGATCGCGAGAACAATGAGGATTGTCCGCACAACTTGCTTTGATACCAAACTGATGCAGCTACTAGTGGGAGGAGGGTCCTTAAAGCCGTACGCTAAGGGATTACACGATGCACGCGAAAACAGGAGAGGGTCTTTAGATGAGGGAAGTGAAAAGCGTTCGGAAAATAGCAGGAAAACACGAAGAAATCAGCGTCGAGTTCGATCGGGGCAACACGAATGCGAGAAGGAATCAACGACACTCAACTACTGAAAATACATCACTAACCTCTTAGCATTTAGTGCGCCCTCTAAGAAAATTTTAAGCTCAGCACGTCGCAATGGGGACAACGGATTCGCAGCGTATAGCTCGCGCGCCTATGCGCCTGAAACAAACCAAAAACAAGGAACGACCACACCTCCGCCGTTGGGATACTCAAGGAAAAGAGGGAAACTATAGCGAAAAAAGAACACGAGGGAATGGAAAACAGGCGAACCTGACCCACCGGAGGCGGTGGGATTTACTTCTTATAATGTTGGAAATAGACCTTTGAGTCGAGGCACCGACCACGACTCCTACACGCCTCGAAGTAGAGGCAAGATGCTTACAACCTTGGAATCGAGGCACTCTCCTAGATCTCCACAAGTTAGAGTACTCTAGCACTCTAGAGAACTAAGAATGAAGCTAGCCCACCCCTTCTCTTTTATAGGATAAGAGAGGGGAACAAGACAAGGGCTGAATTCCTACCAACTACCTACTTTTGCAGCCCAAAAGTAGTCAAGACTGCTACATAAGGACAAAAACTACTACAAGGGACAAAAGAGTAACAAACTTCTTGCAACTAAAGTGGACTGGCGCAGGTCCTTTGATTCCTGCTGGTACGAGGTGGCTGCGAAGGTAGTTAGATGCGTTCGGAGCATACCGCGATGAAGCAGTAGAATTTGGACGTCGTAGGCTGAGTCATCGCCGTCGTGGTATGCTCTTGGGCCGTGTTACTGACATGATTGCGGTGTCCTTCCGGAGTTGGGCCGCTTGGGGGCTGGTCTATGGCACCCTTGGGCTGGATCATTTCGGTGTGGATTGCAAGTGGGCTGACGACACCCACGAAACGATCCGACGGATGGGATGTGCGTTGGGATCGCTGAATAATCACTTGGCTGGGCTCCTTTGGATCCTCCTCAAATGGATGAACATGGTGGGGAGGGTTGTGCACGTCAAAACGGGGTCGTTGGGGCAAATCGGTGGTTTCAGGATTTCCACGGGTCACCCCATGACCAATTCCACACCCCGTGACTTTTTCACCACAGTCCACAGAAACTTCCTCGGGGTGTGACCTCGATCGTGGAACATTCTATGCATATTTGACTTTCTCCACAGAAACTTCCTCAGGGTGTGACTTCGGTCGCTGGGTCGACCGTGGAACATTCTGTGCATACTTGACTGTTTCGCCAGAATCCGCAGAAACTTCCTCGGGTGTGACTTCGGTCGCTGGGTCGACCGTGGAACATTCTATGACACCCGAATTTGTAGAAACTTTCTTGGGCTGTGGTTTAGGCCGCTTAGTACCCTGCGGAACGTTTTATACAGATCGGAATGTGTGGCCTGGAATGCCGCTGTAGAAGCCACGGGAAGCGATCTCGGTCGCTGGGTCGGCCGTGGAACACTCTGTGATGCCAGAACTCACAAAAAATTTGTGGGGCGCCTCCTAGGGCAAATTTTCCCCTTCTTCCATGTTGTATGCTCCTGCATCAAGGACCCATTGTTACAACCCGCTTAGTAAGCAAACTATTTATTAACTTGAAGAGCTGATTTGCAACGTGGCCCAATCTATTAAAATGCTTAAGCCCAAGTTAACAATAGCAAGCCCACTAAGCCTTATAAACCACATAATAGTTTCTCCTACTTGCAATGTGGGACTATACTCAGGGTATTACAATCTCCCCCACTTAAGACTTGATGTCTTCATCAAGCCCAAACCTTAACACATGCCCAGGAATCTATTAGGGAATGCCGGGTGTAATTTAAAATTTTGCAGTCCCAGGACGCAGCGGAAGAAGCATTACACCCGAAACACATTCCTTTCCCAAGGATCCATGCGAGAGAGAAGACACAAGGATGTGTTAGAGATGTACCTCTTTTGCTTGTTTAGATGTCGAAGCCATGTTGAAGGCGCCCAAGTGTTCGCCCTCTACAAGTATCCACGCGTCGACTCCTTGATCGTTGCTCCCTTCCACGCCCGGTGCTAGCCTCGGGAAGAGAATCGAGCCTTAGGGTTCCTTCACTCTTCTTGCGCCACCTCCAAGGTTCATGCGCCAAGTGCAAGGAAGATGCCGCCAACTCCTTATCCTCTTCACTCCAAGAGAAGAGGGAGAAGATGAGTTTCGGCCTTGAGGAAGATTAGGGGTTGATTCCGCCACCAAGTCCTTCTCCAAGTCTCGCCAAGAGGAGAGGAAGGAGAAGACTTGCGGTCACTTGTTGGAAGAAGGGTTGCGCCACTCTGATGTTGTCGCCCTTTGCCCTTGCTTTCGCCCCTCTATGATTGTTCGTGTCTCCAAGAATTTATTATCAAGAGAGGGCGACAATGGGTCCTATAAATAGGACTAGAGGCGGTTTGAGCAAGGGCTAGGATCATGCCAAGTGTATGGCTAGGATGAGGTGTCTTGAAGTAAGGAAAGTCTCCAAGACTTTACCATAAACCTCATTCAAACTATCCATAAAAGTCTAAACACTATATCAGCCCAAGACATGCCTCAAATGCATTCTTACCATCAAAGGCTAAGTGGCTAGGCGCAACATGCATGAGGAGTTTCGGCTAGGGTAAGGGTTTTGGGAGAAACTAGGGTTTGAGGTAAGGTAAGTCTCCAAGACATTACCATATACCTCTTCCCTATGTCCATATGCGCCTAGGAACTTCCCATAAAAGTTCTCAAGCCATATCAGCCCCAAGACTTACCTTAGAGGCAAGTATTCCTTCCAAGGAAGAAGGGCTAGGCGCCCTTTACTTCCATAATGAAGCAAAGGCGCCTCCCTCACCCCATTATGCCCCTAGGCGCCAATGGGGTGAGATTTCTCCCCATTATACCCTTTTAAGCCAATTCCTCTTCATGACAACTAATTATTGGGCCTCATTGGATAATGAGCTAGCCCAAACTTCATGGCATGGGTTGATTAAGCCATTGGATCCAATCCAATGCAACCCTAATCCAAATGTGACCAATCTAGGTCAATTTCGGGTCAACCTGCCAAAAATGAAGTTTGGCTCCAATAACTTTCTTCCATCTCATCAGGCCCATTGGCGCTGATGAAATCTTCCAAATGGATCCAAGTTATCCAATAACCTGATCATAAGGCTTCTGATTAAAGCAACGTCAAGAGTCTATTGCGTGTGACCCCGTAGGATCCATATGACGATGGCAATGATGTAAACATCATAAGTAGTGAGGGGTATCTAGCAACACATCACTACTACCCATGTCATAGGACTTAAGTCATTATGGCAACAACTCCTAACAAGCAACGAGGATTCCCATTGCATTACAGATCCCTTTGCCTAAGCTGATATCCTGCCATTGGATTAGTCTCAAGTTTATTATCCAATGCATTGGTCATGACTCAACAAGTGTGGCCACACTTTCCTGTCATGCACCAATAAGGTGGGGCGCCCCGAGGTGGATATCATGCTTCCTCGGAAGGAAGGGGCAAATCCTACTATTGGTCATCCATGTCTCTACGTGACTTATGACATGCCCAATGACAGTCGTTTTGATCTCCCAATTACGGAGAGACGTAAGACTGTATTAAAGCATACCCTTCATCAAGTCTAGACATGAATACCTCAAGTCTAAGGATCAATGCAAACCTCTTGCATGTGAGATTGACTTGTTGACTAGACAAGTCAATCCTCACGGTGGATCACTCCAGTGCATCCAATGCACCTGTATGTCTGCGTTACTGTGCCCCGCACCTAACCAGCCCATACACCAGTCTCACATGTACCAAAGCTGTCCCATATCTGCTAAGGTACCTTGTCTGGGGATAGCTTATGAGAATGGATCCAATCCAAACTCCTGGGACATTATTTATGCAACTCAATACATCAACGCAGGTAGAGAAGTCTGCATAATAACGACCATGCCTATATAAAGAGTAATAGTTCTATCAAAGTACATTCAAACAATGCCTGACCATGTCCATACATTGGTCTTTAGGGCATATACATCAACAATCTCCCACTTGTACTAAGACCAAGGACAACTGATGTTTAGTCAGTTCCAATGTCTCTAGTATGACCCATTTAGCTTCCGCTGCGCCAGAGGCTGGATCAGTGGGTTTTTCCAGATTGCTATCTGTGTTTATTTTAACAAATTTGATCATCATCCTTATCCATGATCTCTAAGATCAGATGATATGCTGCAGTACATACTTGAGCATTAAGTTCCTTCTCTCATGCTATGGTCCCAGTAAGAACTATACTGGACCATCAAGCACTATGAACTAGATCAAGTTCAAATGAATGAAGCTGCCTCCTTGGCTGCCACAAGGAGCTGCAATGTACTCAGCCTTATTTGTAGAATTTTGCCACTTTGGTTTGCATAATGCTCTTTCAGCATACAATCACCATAACAAGGCAAAGCGCAAATCCTGGCTGTGATCAATAGTCACTAGACTGGAATGAAGTGTCAGTGTACCCCAGTACACAAAATTCTTTCCTGTCTATCATAGACTAGACTCCAATCCTTTATACTTCCCAAGTATATGTATAAGGATTGCTTTCACAGCTATCTAGTGTTAAACACTAAGATATGATTGAAACTTGTTGGCTATGCTCCAAGCATTTGCCAGAAATGGTCTTCTAAACATGATCCATCCTACATACAATGTATCAGGACTTTGGACCCATGTTAATACTCTCCAGCTGTGCCATAGGACACAACATCTTTGAGAGACTTAGACCATATCTTCCTGGAAGGTATCAATATTTGGAATCATCCAATATAATCCTCTCCAGAAACTCTTGGATGAACATAGATTGACTAAAGGGCAATGACTTTCTTGGATCTCTATAGATCCTAATGCCTAGGATGTAGGCATCATTCCCTAGATCATTCTTCTCGAAATACATATCAAACCTTTTCTTCACCATGTGAAGAGCTGAGATGTTATTCCACGTGAGGAGAATATCATCAATCATCTAGATAAGAAATATTATTAATAAGGTGCTCCCACTGATCTTCTTGTAAACACAGGCTTTTCAACCATGCTTGCATCATGCATATCTATATGGCCTTGATATGAGAACCTTCTGGCTATTTCCCTATAGATATCTTTTCAGATGTCCTTGCAAGAAGAGCAGTTATCATAACAAGATGCCATAATTGATCATGCAATTACAACAAGCAGATCCCTAATGGACTTAAAGCTCAGCTATTGGTGAAAATTTCATTATTATCCACCCAGTGGATTTGCCTGAAATTATTGTTCACTAGCTTGTCTTTTAAGATAACAATGTTATCTTCCATGTCTATCTTCCTAGAAGATTTATTATAGCCTGTGGGATTTACCCCTTTTGGCAGCTTATCCAAGTCCCAGACTTGATTAGCAGACATGGAGTCCATTATGGTTCTCATGGCCCTTAGCCATTTCTTGGAATCTGGTCCACCGACCGCTTCCATTTCCTCATAAGTCTTAGGTTCATGGTTGATGAAAAATTCGTCAGGCCCAGCATATCGAATCGATCCAGACTTATGTTATTCCTGTGTTACTTGAACCTCAGGTTGACTTTCAACCTGTATGTGAGATTTTGCTCTCCATGTGTGTCTAATTATATTGTGGTTGATTCTGGACCTTGTCCAAATCAAATCTACTCCCACTAGCTTCTTTCAAAAGAAATACTTTCTCAAGAGAGACAACATTTTGAGCAACAAATGTTTTGTTCTCCATGGGATAGAATTAGCACTCTATAGTGCACCACACATACTTTTGAATCACTACACATTACATTCCCAATTCCATTGAAGAAATGGGATATTTGCAGTTCTCAACTCAAAAGCTAACTTAGACATTTTCTTATGGAGTAGCAGTACATCTGTTTGCATGGCAACATAGTAGTATATTTGCATGACTTATTCAAAGTTGGAACCACATCCAATGTGTTCCTTTTCTTTCTTTGAAATTTACCACACAGTGGTGTACTAAGAAAGCTGTGAGATCACTCCACACTTCTTAGGAAGGTCATCAAATTCTCCACTAATCATCTTGATCCAATCAAGGTACTTTAATAGATCCTTCAATTTGACTCAATACTTCATTTGTGAACTTCTTGGATTTTTCCAAAGTTCTTGGGTTGCGTAAGGCATACCCACACTCAATGAAGTATATAACTCCTCTTAGTGCTTGCTTGCATGGGTCCACTTACATCGCTGTGTAATAGATCCAACAAGTCACTACTCCTTTCCACCCTTTTGGTGAAAGCAGCATCTGTCATATTGTTCCTTTGAACTAGGCTCACATGTATCATAATCCTGAAAGGACAATGATCCCAATAGTCCATGGACTTTCGGATGTGACCATTGTTCTATGGTTCAAGAGACAATGCTATAAAAGGAAGTTTATTGAATCATTAGATCTGATCTTGTGTCACATATAGAACCACAAACTATTGTCAATTGTATCACTTCAATAGAACATCTCAGATTAAAGAAAAATATTATTTATTATTTCAAACTGAAGTCCTTTCCAAAAGGAATGATGTTCTAATACATAAGCTGATACAATAATAGCAAAGTTCTATATAAAGTCTCCAAGGCAGTGAGATGATATCAACAGCAGCATCCAATGCTCCGTCCCTGGCCTGAGAGTCGATCCCATCAAGCCTCTTCGTCCTACTTCTTTTGAGCTCCTGCACATGTAAAACATATGTGAGCCTCACATACGGTACCCAATACCCATGAATAAGAAGTAGACAAAAGACCTCGGTAACACAATACCTGAAGCGGATGGATTACATCCCTTCCTCTTTGCCATGCTCTTCTTGGCCATCAATCCTCTTCGAAATACCCATGCATTCCCAGTCTTCCGAAGTATTAGCTTCGAAGATACAGAACCATGGTCTTTCTCAGATTCAGGCACACATTCTGAAGATCCAACAGAACTCTCCTGATCATTGCCTATAGAGCATGGTGTGAAGAGACCTTTGAGATGTATGATTAGATCATAGATCCCCATCTCATCACATTCAACCTTGACCTCTGGGGTCATGCACTCTAAGACAAGAGCAGTGTACTGTTCGTTATCTTCACAATGTTCAAGATAGACATTCCACTCCCAGTCATTAGTGAAATACACACTGGGCTGGGATGGAGGTCTTTCAAGAAGATGCACCTTATGTTCTTGTTCCAGTATCTTGGACAAAGTCTTGAACCATTTTGTCCAATTTGTCGCATCCAGTTTATGTTTATAAAGTTTCAATCTTAGATCAGGAGATGCCTTCTACAATAAGCAAATAAGTAAAATAAGTACTATGATAAAGCATTTAACAAGGACTTTAAATTAAATGCTATGCTCCCACTACTTTCAAAACAAGTTGAGAACTCTCTAACTCAACATGGAAATAAGTGAGTAGGATCCTAATTTCACATAAGGTCTCCGCGCCTCACGAGGGTGAGTTGAGATGCACAGAGAGTCTCATGCTTCCTTAGGTAGGCACGCCAGCCAATTGTGCCATGCACAATTCCTCTTAGTTAAGACAGACTAGGCGCCCTGTGTCCAGCGAGGGCTGGATACAACACAGAACCCTATCCTCTCAACAGCTGCCTCTAGTAATTCATCATGTTAATGACATATGAAAAACCAGTCAAGTCTGGTCCTAACCGTTATGCCCAGGGCCAACAAATTTCCTTGCGAAGGCACGCCCAGGTTAAAACTGGACTGGGGAAATCATTGTCACCGCACACCTTCTAAAGATAAGTGGGTGTGTCCCACGAGGGTGGGAAACAGTTCACAACACCACCGATCGATAGTTTGATGAGGGCTACGCGTTAGAAGGCTATCGACTTGATATTGTATTGAGAGTTTTTACATGTTTTTATTCTTTTCTAGCATGCAGTTTTCCTATGGTTATGGCAGCAAAGGAAAAACATCACAGGCATGCTATGGACAAAATAATAAACCATCACAGGCATGCTATTTTTGGTCGATATGGTCATAGCCCTTTTCATACACATAACTTGTCACGAGCCATGTGACATGTTATTATGCATCCAAGGGTTGCGAGTCCCTGAAGCAAATCAGCCCATGCCAGAAGCCGAAAGCATGTGTCCTTCCTTCAATCGCAAGTCCATCACCACGCTTCCAAAGCTGGCGCCACTTCTGACTCCAATTGATGAAGGCTCCTTGTTGTCTTTGATGAACCTTAACCTATCTCATGTAAACAATTCTACATCTATTCTAAGGAAAGATGAAAATTTTACATCAAGAAGGGGGAGAACCACACGCAGGTGGTAGAAAGATTTTACAAGCATTCATCACAGGTGGAAACATGCTTCCACATCACAACACAGGAGGGCACTCGCTATGACCATATCAACCCAATCAAGTGACGCATGTAAAATTTGAAAATCCGGAAAAATCAAATTTTAGCACCTTATGCGCCAATATCATCCAAGGCATTCTCTTAACCAATTCCATGCCAAAATTTAGATCAAGTTCCATGATGATTTCATAGACCCTATCGGCTAGCAGTTTTGTCAGATCAAGAGACCCGGCCAGTCCGAAGACACAATGCCGGTCCTACTTGACAAAACTTACGTGCGCCTTTGGTCTTAAATCAAGCATAAACACAATCCAAGTTTCGGCCATAGAGTTGAAAAGAGAAGATTGTGTTGGGGTATGCCCTTAAGGCTAATGTTTGAGGCCTTGGGATTGTAACAGTATCATGTATAAACTCTTTTGTTTATAAAGGCAATGGTTGTTATTCAGTTTGTTACATTGTCTGCTGCAATAACTGTGCTTCTGAATAATGTCTCAATGCTGTTCAGCTAGGCTGACATGCTATAAAGTCCTTAGTCGAGATATCTTGGTGAACATGAGACAGCCTTGATATGATTGAGACTAATATGTGTTCTAATCTTATAGGATGCTTCGAGCATGGAATAAGATGTAGACTCATGGGTACATTGGATGTACTGGACAGACCCTACTAGGATATTCAATTGCTTGTCACAATGTGAATAATCCTTGTTTTGCTTCAAGTGGCACATGTCCTCTGACTTGAGATCACTTGTGTTTCTAAATGATGATTGTCATTGTTTTGAGGTAGTTCAATATCATTTGAAACATAATGGTTATAGACTATCTTGGATAATGATCATGAGTCAGGTTAGGGCACTAGTGATAGATATAGGATTGCCGTCTCCTTAATTGGAGTGTGATGTTCTAATGGGCCCCCCCCCCCCTAAATGAGATGATTGAGAAAGTGTATGGCCATACCCAGGTGACTATGTTCATCTGATCTAATCATGCTCATCATATTGGAGCTACAAGCTTGACACGCTTGTCCAATAAGAACATCCAGTGGCAAAGGAAATATGTATGCCTAGTGAGTTGATTCACACTTGTGCTGTGGTTTGGGTGTAGTCTTGGAAGGCTCTTTCCTCTATATCGGGAGACAGTGATGTGTTGCTAGATACCCCTCACTGATCGTGATAATGTAAGTTATCGTTACCGACATTTAAAGGAAACCCTCAGGGTCGCACAATTTGATGATATGGCTTACTTAAGTCAGATCGTGTGGACTGAATTGTTTAGTTCAGTTTAAAGGGATTTAAACTCTGATTATAAGTGAGATCTGGTCTGATCATGTTTGATTGATTAGGGCTTGAGATCGGTAAGCTTCGATCGAGAGTGTTGATGCTAGATCGGTGAGATCAGAAGCATCAGGAGATGAATGGTCAGATCTGGAACCTTAGGGTTTGATTCGATCTGGACTAAAAGCTTGGGCTGATTTGGTTTGGTCATTGAACCAAATACATTGAACCGGCTCATGTGTGAGCGCATGGTTCATATGGGAGAAGGGATATGCGTTTGGTTCATTTCAAGTGAACGCATAACGCATGTAATCAAGTGGTTGCTATTTTTGGAATTTCGGTTTTCCAAAATGGGAACGTCTCCACGTTCGAAAGCAACGCCTCTCGATTATCATCTCTCGCCCCTTTGCTCTTGACGACACACGACACACAACTCACGACTCACGGCTTGCGTTGTGAAGGTTGACGACAAGAGAGGATTCGGCCAAGCAAAGAGTAGATCTCTTCCCTTCCATTCGACAAGGACCCTTGAAGCCTTGCTAGCACAAGGAACACAAGGAGTAGCCATCATCCTCTTGTGTGCGCCACCTTTGGAGGAGAGCCCCTTTCGCCCTCTTGCTTCCAAGGCACCATCCAAGCGATGGCTATGGTAAGATCACATCTTGATCTTAGTAAAACTTAAGTTGATCATATGGTTATACCACATGCGATCTTATGAAGCCCTAGAAAATTTCTTAAATGCGCATGCTTTAGGGTTTCGCCCCCCTCATGAAAGGGGTACTTACAATTGGTATCAGAGGTGATGTTTTTGGTATAATTCATATGATTGCTTGATACTTTGTGTGATCCATGTTTACTCTCATGCTTAGATCTATGGTTGATTACATGCGCAAGTTCATGAAAGTTCATGATGCGAAAACAACATGTATGATGTTTATTGCTCTTTGGCGCATGTATTGGTGCTTGTTGTTGTTTTGTCATAGAAAAACTTAACTTGCGCGCCCCTCTTTAGACTAAGCGCCTGCTATAAACCCTTAGACGGGTTGATGGGGTTGAAGTCATCTTCTAGAGTAGATCCAACCAGTCTGATCAGACCATCTGACAGCCTAGATGGATCGACCAGATGGCACCTGTGCGCAAGCACGAGGTGGCTATAGGTCGATTGCATCACAGGCGTGTAGCGAGGTCTGGTTGAGACAACCATTGAACGCACATGAGTTAGGCCCGGGGTCACACCCGCTTGCCAGAACTCATGATGGTTGTTCAGCCCTTGGCGCATGCATGGTTGACCATTAGGTCAACTCAAGTCAGTTAGGACTTGGTGCATGCAAGGGTAATGGATCTAACTAGAAATGATGAGTGGATCCCTATCAATGGACCGTTGTAAGGTTGTAGGGCATATAAGAAAATTAAAATTGATGCCAATGGGTTTTCAAAATTTTATTTTCTTATTATTATTGGATCACATGTTTGAGTGGATGCCATGTGCTTGTTTATTTCATCTTATGTGGGTTGCCCTTTATTGTGTGCTGTGCTGGGGCCTACGAGCCTGGTTAATTGTAAATTAATATTTAATTGTGATCTGCGAATCACATTGTATTTAATTTATAAGTGTAATTGACCTGCGTGTCAATCTTGTCTAGATAGATTAATTTGTAATTTAATCAGACAAGAGCACAAAGCACACATGGCAAAGGCGCATGCAGCAGTGGCTTGACCAGGTGGGAGGTCTAGGGTTCGACCCTAGGACAGGCGCATTTTCCTGGTGGGCGCACCTTAGCTGCAATTGGCGCTTGGGCCCTAGGTTGGGCCAGATGAGAAAATAAAAGCCCCATGAAGAAAGCAAGTGAAGACTTAATTTAGGTTAAGGTCTTACTTAGGCTTAATGGGCTTTTACCACATAAGATCCATGCTTTCTTTTATTGTTGAATAATTAGAATTGCATGAGTTATTTATCTTCTGCTATAGCCATAGGATTTGCCTGATAGTAAGAAGATAAAAGACCGTTAAAATCCAACGCTAAATATCAAGCACGAAATGCCTTCTGGCGCGAAACCTCACTGTTCTGACTATCGTTGGGGCCGTGTTGTACCCACTCAGTGGGCACGCCCATCTATCTTCAGACGGTGTGTGATTTCACCTGCGTGTTACAGAGAAGGGATTTATCGCTTCTCGTTGCTCAGCATAGCACGTGGTGGTCCAGGGAGTAGGTCAGGTCAGCTTGACCATGTAGGCTACATATGGGGCATATGTTAGCTATATGGAGGCAGCCATCTATGGGATCAGAGACTGTGTTGTACCAACTCAGTTGGCATAGTCAGCTGGATTGCCCAGATGAAGGGGAATCGCACGGGTTGGCGATTGGCAGGGACTGCCTACCAGAGATTAGTGCTTGTACTCTCTGTGCATCTTATCTCGCCTGAGCGGGACGCGAAGACCAAGTATGAAATCTGGATCCCATCTCACTAAAAGAGTCTTACTCTTTTGGACTGTTTTACTGGATTTTTCAGTCAGATAAAATAGTGAGAAAAGAATCTTTCTTAAGTCCTGGATTGATTCTAAACATTGATACTGACCTTGCTGTTCTTGCATTGTTGTAGATTCCTGCAGCAACGAACACCATGAACTTCAATGTGCGATCCCTACTGGAAAGGGAGAAGTTTGCTGGGCCAAACTTCTCAGACTGGTACGGACACCTTAAGATTGTTCTTAAGGCAGAGAGGAAACTGTATGTCCTCGAGACGGCGATACCGCCTCAACCCGCTGCGAACGCCGCAAGGGCGGTTCGTGAAGCCTATGAAAAGCGTGTCAATGATAGCATTGATGTCGCTTGCCTGATGCTAGCGTCTATGACGCCACCGCTGCAGCGTCAGCATGAGGATATGTCTGCTATAGAAATTATAGCAAACCTCAAGATGCTGTATGCTGCACAGGCGAGGACTGAGCACTATAACTTGACCAAGCTATTCTTTCAGAGCAAACTGGCTGAAGGGAGCCCAGTGGGAGCTCACGTGCTCAAGATGATTGGGCACAAGGAGGCTCTAGAGAAACTGGGGCATACCATCAATCAGGAGCTTGCTGTAGACATTATTCTGCAGTCTCTCCCGCCTTCTTTCGATGCGTTCATTATTAACTTTAATATGAACAAAATCGATTGTACTCCGGCAGAGTTGCTGAATATGCTCTTGACTACTGAGGAAACTCTGAAGGGAAAGCCTTCAACCTCTGTCTTAATGGTTCCTTCTAGGAACAAGAAGAAGGGGAAGAAGGGCAAAGCCCCAGTCAAGAACTACAACAAGGCGCTGAAACAAAAGGTTAAGCGGTCGAAGGAATACAGATGTTTCCACTGTGGCCAGCTGGGTCACTAGAAAAAGGACTGTAAAGCGCTCCAAGGAGACAAGAAGGGAAGCATCGCTTCTGGCTCAGGTATATTTGTGACTGAGGTCATGATCTCTTCTTCTTCTATTTCATGGGTGTTGGACACTGCATGTGGAGTTCACATTTGTTCAAATGTACAGGAACTCAAGAGAAGAAGACAGGTGGGGCAGCATGAGGTGGACCTACGAGTTGGAAACGGGGCACGGGTTGCTGCTGTTGCTGTAGGAGAATATAACATCTCATTACCATCTGGACTTGTACTAGAACTTGACAATTGTTATTTTGTTCCAAGTATTACGAAAAATATTATCTCTATTCCAGCTCTTGTCAGGAAAGGATTTTCCTTTGAATGCAATATTTCAAAGTGTGTAATTTCTTATGATAATATTGTTTATGCTTCTGGATCAATGAACAATGGGTTATTCATGTTGGACATGGAATGTTCTATACAAACTATTGATAATAAGAAAGCCAAGTATGCTGATGATAGCACCTTGCTATGGCATAGTCGTTTAGGCCATATTAACAAGAAACGCATTAAGCGGTTGCATGACAATGGACTGCTGGGATCATTCTCCTATGAGGAGATTGATACATGCAAAGCTTGTTTAATGGGCAAAATGACGAAGTCTCCTTTTCCTAATAAAGGTCAAAGGGCTTCAGGTTTACTTGACCTTATACACAGTGATGTGTGTGGGCCATTTAGTAAACATGCCAGAGGTGGCTATTCGTACTTCATTACCTTTACTGATGATTTCAGTAGATATGGGTATGTCTATTTAATGAGACATAAAAGTGAATCTTTTGACAAGTTCAAAGAGTTCAAGAATGAAGTACAGAATCAGCTAGGCCGAAATATCAAGGCACTTCGTTCTGATCGAGGTGGAGAATACTTGAGTCATGCGTTTACTGACTATCTAAAGGAGTGTGGGATTATCTCACAGCTTACTCCGCCAGGAACACCGCAATGGAATGGTGTGTCCGAGAGGAGAAATAGAACGTTACTGGATATGGTTCGTTCTATGATGAGTCAGGCTACTCTACCTTACTCCTTTTGGGGATTTGCACTGGAGACAGCTGCAAAGGTACTAAACCGAGTGCCATCCAAGGCAGTTTCAAAGACTCCATATGAGTTATGGTATGGGAAACAGCCGAGCTTGACATTTATCAGGATCTGGGGTTGCGAGGCTAATTTAAAAAAGCTCACCTCTGGGAAACTGGAGAGCAGATCTGAGAAATGTATCTTTGTCGGATACCCTAAGGAAACTAAGGGTTATTATTTCTACGATCCCAAAGAGAACAAGGTATTTGTTGCTCGGACGGCTATTTTTCTTGAGAAGGAGTTTCTTCTGCAAGAAGCCAGTGGGAGAGAAATAAAGCTAGATGAGAATCCAGAGGAAGGACAAAGTAGTCAAGCACAGTTGGATGAGCCTGAGCAGGTAGAACAGGTTATTGAACAACCTGAGGCTCAGATATCACGGGAACCGCGTAGATCGGGAAGGATCCGTCGACAGCCTGAGCGCTATGACGGAGTCTACATCATTGATAATGATGAACCCCTCACTTATGCGGATGCGGTCAGTGGACCGGAGTCAGCTAGATGGCTTGAAGCTATGCGAGCCGAGATGGACTCCATGTCAGATAACCAAGTCTGGGATGTGGTTGATCCGCCTCCGGGAGTAATCCCTATTGGCTGTAAATGGATCTTCAAGAAGAAGATTGACATGGATGGTAACGTGGTTACCTATAAAGGCAGGCTAGTTGCGAAAGGTTTCAAACAAATCTACGGGATAGATTATGATGAAACTTTCTCTCCTGTAGCCATGTTTAAGTCTATTCGGATTCTTCTCGCGATAGCTGCATATTATGATTATGAGATCTGGCAGATGGATGTGAAGACTGCTTTCCTTAATGGAAAACTGGATGAGGATGTGTATATGACACAACCTGAAGGTTTCACAAATCCATCAGATTGTCATAAAATATGCAAGTTAAAGAAGTCCATTTATGGACTTAAACAAGCATCAAGAAGCTGGAATATTCGTTTTGATGAATCAATCAGTGAATTTGGTTTCATCAAGAATGAAGATGACCCGTGTGTATATAAGAGGTTTAGTGGGAGCGTAATTACTTTCCTAGTCCTCTACGTCGATGATATCTTAATCATTGGAAACGATATTCCTGAAATGCATGCTGTTAAAGCATGGTTAAGAAAATGTTTCCAGATGAAAGATTTAGGAGAAGCAGCCTATGTATTAGGTGTGAAGATCTATAGGGATAGATCTAAGAGGCTTCTCGGGTTGTGCCAGAGTACTTACATCGATAAAGTCCTGGAGAGATTCCATTTAGAGAATTCTAAACATGGATATCTTCCAGTCAGACATGGTCTGAATCTTTCGAAGAGTCAGTGTCCACAAACACAGACTGAGAAAGATGAAATGAACAATACGCCTTATGCTTCGGCTATTGGGTCCATTATGTATGCGATGTTGTGTACTCGCCCAGACGTCGCTTACGGGTTAAGCGTGACCAGTCGATTCCAAAGTAATCCAGGTCAGGCACACTGGATTGCAGTCAAGAACATCTTGAAATATCTGCGGAGGACCAAAGATATGTTCTTGATATATGGTGGTCAGGAAGAACTCAGTATAGAAGGATATACTGACGCTTCGTTCCAGTCGGACCAGGATGATTTCCGATCGCAATCAGGCTATGTTTTTAGCTTGAATGGAGGAGCAGTGGTGTGGAAAAGTTTCAAACAGTCTATTGTTGCTGATTCCACAACAGAAGCCGAGTATGTTGCAGCCTCGGAAGCATCTAAGGAGGCAGTTTGGATTCGTAAGTTCATTCAGGAACTTGGTGTTGTTCCTTCGAGTGCAGATCCTTTGGTTATCTTCTGTGATAACACTGGAGCAATCGCACAAGCAAAGAACCACGGTCGCACCAGAAGTCCAAGCACATACAGAGACGGTTTCACTTGATCCGGGAGATCATTGATCGTGGCGAGATCAAAGTCTGCAAGGTTCATACAGATGACAATCTGGCTGACCCGCTTACAAAGCCTCTGGCGCAGCAGAAGCATGAGAAGCACTGTAATAATTTGGGTTTGAGATTCCTCAACCATTAGATTAAGTGCAAGTGGGAGATTGTTGGGGTATGCCCTTAAGGCTAATGTTTGAGGCCTTGGGATTGTAACAGTATCATGTATAAACTCTTTTTTTTATAAAGGCAATGGTTGTTATTCAGTTTGTTACATTGTCTGCTGCAATAACTGTGCTTCTGAATAATGTCTCAATGCTGTTCAGCTAGGCTGACATGCTATAAAGTCCTTAGTCGAGATATCTTGGTGAACATGAGACAGCCTTGATATGATTGAGACTAATATGTGTTCTAATCTTATAGGATGCTTCGAGCATGGAATAAGATGTAGACTCATGGGTACATTGGATGTACTGGACAGACCCTACTAGGATATTCAATTGCTTGTCACAATGTGAATAATCCTTGTTTTGCTTCAAGTGGCACATGTCCTCTGACTTGAGATCACTTGTGTTTCTAAATGATGATTGTCATTGTTTTGAGGTAGTTCAATATCATTTGAAACATAATGGTTATAGACTATCTTGGATAATGATCATGAGTCAGGTTAGGGCACTAGTGATAGATATAGGATTGCCGTCTCCTTAATTGGAGTGTGATGTTCTAATGGGCCCCCCCTTAAATGAGATGATTGAGAAAGTGTATGGCCATACCCAGGTGACTATGTTCATCTGATCTAATCATGCTCATCATATTGGAGCTACAAGCTTGACACGCTTGTCCAATAAGAACATCCAGTGGCAAAGGAAATATGTATGCCTAGTGAGTTGATTCACACTTGTGCTGTGGTTTGGGTGTAGTCTTGGAAGGCTCTTTCCTCTATATCGGGAGACAGTGATGTGTTGCTAGATACCCCTCACTGATCGTGATAATGTAAGTTATCGTTACCGACATTTAAAGGAAACCCTCAGGGTCGCACAATTTGATGATATGGCTTACTTAAGTCAGATCGTGTGGACTGAATTGTTTAGTTCAGTTTAAAGGGATTTAAACTCTGATTATAAGTGAGATCTGGTCTGATCATGTTTGATTGATTAGGGCTTGAGATCGGTAAGCTTCGATCGAGAGTGTTGATGCTAGATCGGTGAGATCAGAAGCATCAGGAGATGAATGGTCAGATCTGGAACCTTAGGGTTTGATTCGATCTGGACTAAAAGCTTGGGCTGATTTGGTTTGGTCATTGAACCAAATACATTGAACCGGCTCATGTGTGAGCGCATGGTTCATATGGGAGAAGGGATATGCGTTTGGTTCATTTCAAGTGAACGCATAACGCATGTAATCAAGTGGTTGCTATTTTTGGAATTTCGGTTTTCCAAAATGGGAACGTCTCCACGTTCGAAAGCAACGCCTCTCGATTATCATCTCTCGCCCCTTTGCTCTTGACGACACACGACACACAACTCACGACTCACGGCTTGCGTTGTGAAGGTTGACGACAAGAGAGGATTCGGCCAAGCAAAGAGTAGATCTCTTCCCTTCCATTCGACAAGGACCCTTGAAGCCTTGCTAGCACAAGGAACACAAGGAGTAGCCATCATCCTCTTGTGTGCGCCACCTTTGGAGGAGAGCCCCTTTCGCCCTCTTGCTTCCAAGGCACCATCCAAGCGATGGCTATGGTAAGATCACATCTTGATCTTAGTAAAACTTAAGTTGATCATATGGTTATACCACATGCGATCTTATGAAGCCCTAGAAAATTTCTTGAATGCGCATGCTTTAGGGTTTCGCCCCCCTCATGAAAGGGGTACTTACAGATTGGATGAAAACGCTTTCTACGTGAAACGCACATGGATAGAAGAAAAATTTTCAAAAATTTTTCACACAAGCAAACGTACACCTTGTGTTTGTCGCAAGTAACTCTGATACCACTGTTAGGGAATGCCGGGTGTAATTTAAAATTTTGCAGTCCCAGGACGCAGCGGAAGAAGCATTACACCCGAAACACATTCCTTTCCCAAGGATCCATGCGAGAGAGAAGACACAAGGATGTGTTAGAGATGTACCTCTTTTGCTTGTTTAGATGTCGAAGCCATGTTGAAGGCGCCCAAGTGTTCGCCCTCTACAAGTATCCACGCGTCGACTGCTAAATCGTTGCTCCCTTCCACGCTCGGTGCTAGCCTCGGGAAGAGAATCGAGCCTTAGGGTTCCTTCACTCTTCTTGCGCCACCTCCAAGGTTCATGCGCCAAGTGCAAGGAAGATGCCGCCAACTCCTTATCCTCTTCACTCCAAGAGAAGAGGGAGAAGATGAGTTTCGGCCTTGAGGAAGATTAGGGGTTGATTCCGCCACCAAGTCCTTCTCCAAGTCTCGCCAAGAGGAGAGGAAGGAGAAGACTTGCGGTCACTTGTTGGAAGAAGGGTTGCGCCACTCTGATGTTGTCGCCCTTTGCCCTTGCTTTCGCCCCTCTATGATTGTTCGTGTCTCCAAGAATTTATTATCAAGAGAGGGCGACAATGGGTCCTATAAATAGGACTAGAGGCGGTTTGAGCAAGGGCTAGGATCATGCCAAGTGTATGGCTAGGATGAGGTGTCTTGAAGTAAGGAAAGTCTCCAAGACTTTACCATAAACCTCATTCAAACTATCCATAAAAGTCTAAACACTATATCAGCCCAAGACATGCCTCAAATGCATTCTTACCATCAAAGGCTAAGTGGCTAGGCGCAACATGCATGAGGAGTTTCGGCTAGGGTAAGGGTTTTGGGAGAAACTAGGGTTTGAGGTAAGGTAAGTCTCCAAGACATTACCATATACCTCTTCCCTATGTCCATATGCGCCTAGGAACTTCCCATAAAAGTTCTCAAGCCATATCAGCCCCAAGACTTACCTTAGAGGCAAGTATTCCTTCCAAGGAAGAAGGGCTAGGCGCCCTTTACTTCCATAATGAAGCAAAGGCGCCTCCCTCACCCCATTATGCCCCTAGGCGCCAATGGGGTGAGATTTCTCCCCATTATACCCTTTTAAGCCAATTCCTCTTCATGACAACTAATTATTGGGCCTCATTGGATAATGAGCTAGCCCAAACTTCATGGCATGGGTTGATTAAGCCATTGGATCCAATCCAATGCAACCCTAATCCAAATGTGACCAATCTAGGTCAATTTCGGGTCAACCTGCCAAAAATGAAGTTTGGCTCCAATAACTTTCTTCCATCTCATCAGGCCCATTGGCGCTGATGAAATCTTCCAAATGGATCCAAGTTATCCAATAACCTGATCATAAGGCTTCTGATTAAAGCAACGTCAAGAGTCTATTGCGTGTGACCCCGTAGGATCCATATGACGATGGCAATGATGTAAACATCATAAGTAGTGAGGGGTATCTAGCAACACATCACTACTACCCATGTCATAGGACTTAAGTCATTATGGTAACAACTCCTAACAAGCAACGAGGATTCCCATTGCATTACAGATCCCTTTGCCTAAGCTGATATCCTGCCATTGGATTAGTCTCAAGTTTATTATCCAATGCATTGGTCATGACTCAACAAGTGTGGCCACACTTTCCTGTCATGCACCAATAAGGTGGGGTGCCCCGAGGTGGATATCATGCTTCCTCGGAAGGAAGGGGCAAATCCTACTATTGGTCATCCATGTCTCTACGTGACTTATGACATGCCCAATGACAGTCGTTTTGATCTCCCAATTACGGAGAGACGTAAGACTGTATTAAAGCATACCCTTCATCAAGTCTAGACATGAATACCTCAAGTCTAAGGATCAATGCAAACCTCTTGCATGTGAGATTGACTTGTTGACTAGACAAGTCAATCCTCACGGTGGATCACTCCAGTGCATCCAATGCACCTGTATGTCTGCGTTACTGTGCCCCGCACCTAACCAGCCCATACACCAGTCTCACATGTACCAAAGCTGTCCCATATCTGCTAAGGTACCTTGTCTGGGGATAGCTTATGAGAATGGATCCAATCCAAACTCCTGGGACATTATTTATGCAACTCAATACATCAACGCAGGTAGAGAAGTCTGCATAATAACGACCATGCCTATATAAAGAGTAATAGTTCTATCAAAGTACATTCAAACAATGCCTGACCATGTCCATACATTGGTCTTTAGGGCATATACACCAACAAAATCATCCCTTAGTCGGCAGCATGTGAGGTCAGCCCAAAGGTGGCTCCACCATCCTCGGTAGCCCTTTCCTATTGGCCTCTCACCATGCTTAGGACTAAGTTTTGCTCTAATATCATTTGTTACAACCCGCTTAGTGAGCAAACTATTTATTAACTTGGAGAGCCGATTTGCAACGTGGCCCAATCTATTAAAATGCTTAAGCCCAAGTTAACAATAGCAAGCCCACTAAGCCTTATAAACCACATAATAGTTTCTCCCACTTGCAATGTGGGACTATACTCGGAGCATTACACCCATGGCATTGGCCGAACCATGGGGTGTGCTTCTTGGGTTTCCCTAGAAGTACCTCTAGGGTTTGAGAGCCAAACCATGGTGTGGTGGACCTTGGAGCTAACCTTGAAGATCAAGCTAGAGGTCAGCTAGGCTAAGTCTAGTTTTTAGGGGCTTGAGTCCTAGGTCAAGAATTGAACCCCTTTTGGCATGGGCTTGTTCAATGTCTTGAATGAGCCATGATCACATCATCCTTTTACTGCTTTCCTTATCTGCTAAAGCATGCCTGCAATGTTTTATCTTTATGTTCTCACTGTAGGATTGCATGTCTGTAATGTTAGACATAAGATAAAACTAAGAGGATGAGACCTCAAAAACCCTCAATCAAATATATCAAGTCTAGTAGGCTTCTAACGCGTAGCCCTCATCAAGCTATCGATCAATGGTGTTGTGCACTGTTTCCCACCCTCGTGGGACACACCCACTTATCTTTAGAAGGTGTATGGTAACAATGGTTTATCCAGTCCAGTTTTACCCTAGGCGTGCCTTCGCAAGGAAACTCGTTGGCCCTGGGCATAACGGTTAGGAATGGACTTGACTAGATTTCATATGTGCTGGGCACATAATGGAACTCTAGAGGTATCGTTGAGAGGTTAGGGTTTCATGCTGTATCGAGCCCTCGCTGGACATGAAATGCCTAGACAGTCTCAATAAGGGGAATTTCCAAGTGCAATCGGCTAGCGTGCCCACCTTAAGAAGCATGGGTCACTTTGTGCATCTCATCCCACCCTCGTGGGATGCAAAGCCTCATGTGGAATAAGGATCCCATCTCACTAGGAAATCTCAGATTTTTCGATTGACTTTGTGGGTTGTCAATTCGATTAAAATAGTGGGAATCATAATCATTTAAAACAAGTCCAGTTTAAATGATTTGAAGTAGTACTAATTTGTTGTTTCTTGGTTGTTGTAGAATAATAGCCATAAACACTAGCGGATTGACACTGCGATCCCTTCTTGAGAAGGACAAGTTGGTTGGATCCAACTTCATGGACTAGCATCGGAACTTGAGGATAGCCCTCAAGCTCGAGAAGAAACTGTATGTCCTTGAGCAGCCTCGTCCTGCGACTCTTGCACCTAATGCTCGAGCGGCAGACAAGGATGCTTTTAGAAAGCATCAAGATGACTCTTTGGAAGTAGTATGTCTCATGCTAGCCACTATGGCACCTGAGCTATAGGTGCAATATGAGGAGCAAAACGCCTTTCAGATGATCACTCATCTGAAACAGATATTTGATGCTCAGGCTAGAACTGAGAGATATGATACTACCAAAGCAGTCTCTCGGTGCAAGTTATCTGAGGGAGCACCAGTGAGACCCCATGTACTCAAGTTGATTGGGAACGTGGATCATCTCAGAAGACTGGGGCACACCATAGATAATGGGCTAGTTGTGGATCTTATTCTACAGTCCTGCCCCCTAGCTTCAGTCCATTTATTATAAATTTCAACATGAACCGGATTGAATGCACTCGGGAGGAACTATTGAATATGCTCCAAACAGCCGAGGGTGAAATGGGAAAGACCAAACCCAATTCTGTTCTTTTGGTCACTACGGCCAAGAAGATGAAGAAGAAGGGTAAGGCACGTGCCAAAGGTCCTACCAAAGCACTGAAGAAAAAGGCAAAGAAGTCAAAGGAACAAAGGTGCTTCACTGTGGTGAGCAAGGTCACTAGAGGAGGGACTACAAGCAACTTCAGAATGAGGAGAAGAAAGGCAATGCCTTATCTTCAAGCTCAGGTATTTATGTTACCGAAGTCAACCTTTCTACTACTATGTCATGGGTATTGGATATTGCATGCGGAGCTCATATTTGTACAAATATGCAGGGGCTCAAGAAAAGTAGATCAGTGTGGCCTGGAGAGATTGACCTACAGGTTGGAAATGGAGCACAAGTTGCTGCTATTGCTGTAGGAATTTTGACTCTCTCCTTGCCTTCTGGACTTCAATTAGAGTTAGATAATTGCTATTATGTACCTTATCTTACCAAAAACATTGTATCCATTCCTTGTTTAGCAAGGAAAGGTTTTAAATTTGAAATAAAAGAGAACACTTGTTCTTTTTCATTTGCAAATATGTTTTATGAGAAGGGTACTTTATGCAATGGTTTATATGTCTTGGACATGGATAGCTCTATTTGTAACATAAATAGTAAGAGGACCAAACTAAGTGGTTCAATTGGTGCTTTCCTATGGCATTGTCGATTAGCCCATATAAACAAGAATCGCATTCAACAACTCCATGCAAATGGGTTGTTAGATTCAAGTTCCTTTGAGGAATTTGATACTTGTGAGCCTTGTTTATTAGGGAAGATGACAAAGGCGTCCGTCACCAAGACAGGTGAGAGGGCAAGAGGTTTATTGGATCTTATACACAATGATGTGTGTGGGCCATTTAGTAAACAAGCCAGAGGAGGGTACAACTACTTCATCACATTTACTGATGATTTCAGTAGATATGGTTATGTCTATCTGATGAGACATAAATCTGAATCCTTTGATAAATTTAAGGAGTTCAGACATGAAGTAGAGAACCAGCTTGGTAGATCCATTAAAACTCTTCGATCAGATCGTCGTGGAGAGTACCTGAGCAGTGAGTTCTTTGACAATCTGAGAGAATGTGGGATCTTATCCCAACTCACTCCTCCTGGAATACCTCAATGGAATAGCGTGTCTGAAAGGAGAAATTGAACCTTGTTGGACATGGTTCGATCCATGATGAGTCATGCAACTCTACCACCCTCATTCTGGGGTTTTGCACTTGAGACAGCTTCTCTTATACTAAATAATGTTCCATCTAAGAGTGTCTCCAAGATACCATACGAGGTATGGAGTGGGAGACACCCTAACCTCTCATTTATCAAAATCTGGGGATGTGAGACTTATGTCAAATGTCAGGATTCTAGCAAGCTAGAGCCTAGATCTGATAAATGCATGTTTGTGGGGTATGCTAAGGAAACTAAAGAATACTACTTCTATGTTCCCACCGAGAACAAAATTTTTGTTGCTCGGGGTGTTGTATTTCTAGAGAAAGAATTTCTCATGAAAGAAGTTAATGGGAGAAAGTTTGACTTGGACGAGGTCCAAGTACAACCAGAAGACACAGAGATGGAATCTGAGCCACCTGCACCGGTTGCTGGGCAACCTAAGGCTCAGACACAGGCCCCACATAGGTCTGGGAGGATTCATCGTGCGCCTGAGAGGTATAGGTCGTTGCTGACTCAACACGACGGGAACTTCATCATTGAGGATGAACCCAGGACCTATGATGAGGCGGTTAGTGACCCAGACTCCGAGAGATGGCTTGAGGCCATGCGATCCGAGATAGATTCCATGTCAACTAACCATGTATGGGATTTGGTTGAGCTACCTGATGGGGTAAAACCCATAGGGTGCAAATGGGTCTTCAAGAGGAAGACTAACATGGATGGCAATATAGTTACCTATAAAGGAAGACTTGTGGCTAAAGGATTCAAACAAGTCCACGGGGTGGACTATGCTGAAACTTTTTCGCCAGTTGCCATGATCAAATCCATTCGGATTCTGCTTGCTATAGCTGCATAACATGACTATAAGAAATGGCAAATGGATGTTAAGACTATTGGGAATCCCCGGGCTAAAAGAAAATGAAAACAGCCGAAGCGCGCCCGAAACAAGATTCCTAATTCAACAATAAGGACCGTCTTACGAAGAATACAAAGGATGTGAAGAGGGCAGTACCTTATCAAGCAACTTTTAGGAGCAGCCGATGATGAAGACGCGCAAGGGCCCATCCTCTGCAATCGCGCACACACGGACTCCTCGAGTCCTCTCCAATCTCCGCGCTGGGTTGTAACATCCCGTTATCTTAACCCCAAACAAATGGCACAATTCATGAATGATACAGGATGTTTCATATAAGATCGATTCATATGCTAGGTAAAACCGAGTTCAAGAAAACACGATCTGAAAATTTCGAAATTCCATACATATAAATATCCACAAAACACAAATCTCATAAATCACATAAGGGTACCTGCCACCACGCAATCCTTGCACTAGACATATGCAAGGCAACAGTTATATCAAATCCGATGGCATAAATACAATTCGATTCGAAATTCAAAGCAAAGCCACAAAGTCGATTTTATAAACTCACACCAAACACCGAAACCAGGCTGAAGCCCGCGGTGACACAAAAATCAAACTCATACCAAACACCGAAACCAGGCTGAAGCCCGCGGTGACACAAAAATCAAACTCATTAATTTGGCATCACAAGTTCACATAGTTCACATGGTTCACATAGCTCATATCATTCATATTAAGGCCACAACCGGCCCCAGATAATTAAGCACAAAAGTTCTTAACCAAACTAGCATAATGTCCACGCCAATGCTAACTCAAGAAATGCGCCCCTGCTCTATGCCTGAAAATAGTGAGGGGTGAGCTACACAGCCCAGTGAGTGGATAGTCTAAATCGACCATCCATAACATACACTCAAAAATATAGGCAGGTTATTTTAAAAATCTGTAACAGAACATTATGTCAACATATAACAAAATAAAGGAAACAGAAGTCATATAAACAGCCAGATGTACACACCAACATATAACAAACTCAGGTTCTATACAAACTCAGGTTCTAGAGTTATACTCTAAACCAACTAATCACATCCATACTTAGTTAACCTAGTTGTCCAGCATATTCAGTAGTGACCAATATGGTCTAACCCGGCTTTGGCCTAAGCACTGGGAGCTGCAAAATCTCGTGCAACACATAAACATGGACAGTGAGTAGAATCAAGAGGTGGCCCCCGCCAGGTCACGACGTGGCACTTTGCTCTAAAACACCCCATAAACACATCGATGGCTTGTGTGTAGATTCAAGAGGTGGCCCCCGCCGGGTCACGGCGTGGCACTTTGCTCTACGACACCCCATATCACAAAAAGAGAGTGATGACATCAAGAGGTGGCCCCTGTCCGACCAAGACATGGCACTTTGCGTCAAAACCCGTTCTCCCAAAAGGTTCCTACTGGACAACAAACACATCTTATATCATATTTCATAAAGGTGGACTCCTAAGTGTCAACTAGACTCTAGGATAGTCATCACAAAAATCATATCGGGCAGGCTGAACATCAACCCCCATCACAATAATCATAGTAGGCAGGCTGAACATCAACCCCCTCACATATCAAATACAGGGCTGAAATTCAAACCCTTAACATATCACATAACGACTACCCCCTTGAGTACACAGTTACACTTAGCCTTAGTCCTAACATCACATAACACATAATATCCGAAATCACATAACCACATAATTTCCAAAAATTACATAACCACATAATGTTCAAAGATCACATAATCCCATAATATTCAAAAATCACATAATTACATAATTATTAATAATCACATGATGTAGTGTAGTCCTTAGGTTTCATGCTGATTAGTTCAGTCTTAACCTTGCTATGTTATCACCCAATTTTTCTCAAACAAGGAATACATGCTACACTCATAAAGAAACATAAAATTACAATAAGCATCCATAAAATCAACATAAAATGTAAAACATGTATTCTTACTAACGGGATAAAATCACTGATTTAATACTCAAAATTCATACTAAAAAAAATATCTAGATAACAAGAATTTCATACTCAAAATTCAATGATTTAATGCTACCAAAATTCCCTATAAAAACACCTTAAATTTCATACAAATTTTCGGTTAAATAATCATCAAAATTTCGGTTTTCATAATTAAATCAAAATTTCAGTTTTCATAACAATTATCAAGATTATTTCGGTTTTTATAATTAACATCAAAATTCGGTTTTCATAACAACTATCAAGATCATTTCGGTTTACATGGAAATTTAGGTTTTCATGGAGAAATACAATTCGGTTCTCATGAATAACAATGCCCTAAATTCGGTTTTCATACCTTACATACACTTTGCATAATTACGGTTTTAACATGGTAAAATTTCCAAAATTTCCAATCCATTCAATATATCAATTAACACAACTAAGTTGATAGAACTCGATTAAGTCACCCCACTCACCTCTTAACCGTGAACGCAAGGTGAAAATTCTCCAAAAATTGTCTAAAGCCTTGCCACCACCAATGGAAGAAAACGCCACCCAAACCAAAGATGCCGGCCAATGGAAGAAAGGAAGAGGAAGAAAAGATTTTCGCCTCCAAGCCTCCAAGCCGTCGCCCAAGATTTCTTCCAAGCAAAAATATCGCCAACTCTCCTACCCTAACCGAAATTACCACTTAAACTTTGGGTTTTTAAATTTTAAACCCATTAAGCAATTAATTCAAATAGGGTTTAACCCATTTAACTAAAATTTCAAATTTTTAAACCCACTAACCCAAAGTTAACTAATTAATTTAATTAACTGACAAATAACCAATCACTTAACCGAAATCCAATAAGGACTTAATTAATATCCACTAAGGTCTAATTAACCAATAAGGTCTAATTAATTAACTAACAACTTACAACCAATAAATCCTAATTAATTTATCATGAACAACCAATAATAATTTATCATAAATTAACAGCCAATAATCAAACAAATAATCTCTAATTAATTTACAATAAATTAACAACCAAAAATCTCTAGTTAATTAACTATTAACAACCAATACATAAAAAATATCACAGTCAATAATTTTAGACAAAATCAAAATAATGCTTACCAGGACTTAAGATCCTTGGATCTTACATGGGTGCTAGCCCCGGAAGATGAGATCCACGCCTCTAGACTTCTCAACTTGCGCCAACACCAAGGAGAAGAAGGGGTGTTGGCAACAAGGAGTGGGTAGCACTGCCACTTGTCCCAACCTTTGATGCTGAAAAACTTTTATTTGTTGTCACCTCCTAGACCCTCACGCCAAGGAGCAGAGGGGAGGCGACAACTAGAGACAAGAGAAGAGTCTGGTACAAAATAATCTCCCAGGTGGGCCTCTCTATTTATAATAGCAGAGCCAGACGCACACTAGAGATCTTTCCCATGTGGGATAATGAGCATAGGCGCCTATTCACAATTAAGTGTCATGGGTTCGAATCCCCTCAGACATAATTAATTGTAAATTGTGCCCAAGCTTATTAATTATCCAAGAGAAAAATTTTCTTGCCAATTAATAATTTTATTTTATTCATGTGACTAAAGTGTCAAGCCCAAACTTGCACCTAGACCCTTGTTTGACTTATTTTGATAACACAGGTCAACAGAGGTCAAACGTGGTCCACTAGAGTCAACTAATGGTCAATAATGAACTAAAATAAAAAATCATCTCCTCTATAAAAGTCTCAAAGCATCAGTTCCTCAAAAAGATCCGAATCACATAATGATTTGATCAAAGGCTAAACGATCAGTATGAGAACTCGAGTGTCAAGGTGTGCGACCCTGTAGGTTCTTCAGACGTTGGCAGTGATGACTAAATCATCACAAGCAATGAGTGGCACCTTGCAGTACATCATTGCTACCCAAGTCATCCGAATGGTGTCATCATCGACATCCCCTAAAACTGCGACAAAGTACAAGTGCAGCTTTGTCCTTTTGCTAACTGATGTCCAAATTGGACAAGTGTGTCACACTTGTTAATCCCAATAATATGGTATGACTAAATCAGGTTCTCACCTGGGTATGGCCATACACTTTCAGTCATCCATATTGGGGCGCCATGGTCAATCAATCTTCCCCGTAAGGAAGGGGCAAATCCTCTATTGGCACATTGAATCTCTCATACGGCTTATGACATACCCAATGACAACCGTTATGACTTCCCTTTTACGGTGAAGCGTTAGGTTGCATCAAAGTACATCAATCACTATATAGAGATACCAATGCCCTCAAGTCTAGGACAAGCGCAACTCTGTCACTGTGATATTCATCTCGTGACACTGAGATGAATCCTCACAGCGGGTCGATCTAGTATATCTCCCTTGATATACCCATATGCTTGCGTTAGCAACCCGTGCTCAACCAGCGCATATACTAGTCTCAATCGAATCATAGCTGTCCCATATCCACCATGATTCTCGACTAGGGATAAACATAGAGACTAGATAAAATCTATCTCTTAGGGACATTGTATATGCAAATGTATATATGCGTAGATGTACAACACTGTATAACAACGACAATGCCAGGATAACTCATCTATCAACTAGATGTGATGCACATATCCCATGGACCATCCTGAGGTCCTAGGGCATAAACACTAAATATCTCCCACTTGCACTAGGACCCTGCATTGAGCAATCTCAACACCATGTCCTAAGCACGACCTGCCACGCTCCTGCTGCGCTAGAGCATCGGTCTATGGGCCTACCATGATTGTATTAGTGTTCATATCTGTTATATCTTAAGTACCTCTGTCCCCAAGACAAGGTATAAGCATCTGAGTACGCCTGCGAAGTTCATCAAAGAACTCCCACTGCTTCCTAAAAGCATTTGCATACTCTGCTTTCAAGTAGTCTGCTCTGAAGCTCCCAAAGCTTTTAGCACCACTATAGGAACAGCTAGACTGTCACTGGTTTGACTGAAACAAGCTGCCAAGTGAATCCACTGAGCTTTTCCTGTCATTACTGACCAAGAACCACCCCTTAGTTCTATATAGAACCTAAGTGTGTTCTTCATTCCTTATCCAGTGTCATGCACCTAGATTGGACCTAGTATCAATTGGTTATGCTCTCGGCATAAACCACATATGGTCTATAACATACCATCATCGATGTATGTTATCTGACTTGGCACTTGGAGTTTCTTGGCCTTATCTAAAAACTCACACACCTACCCCATAGGTGATGTCCATTAAGTCATTCATCACAAGACATTTCCCAATCATCTCTTCACCAAGTGAAGGATCGGGATATTGTCTTTGATGATTCTTTGTCTAAGTTAGGAGTTACCCATAACACTAACACACATGAATCGATTCAGCCTTTTTCCCACACTTTCTGAACCTAGGTTGCCCCACAACCTATATATACGAGGCTCAGATTTCATCTTTGACCATCTGTGCTAGGTGGCTGACCTTGGACTGAATCCAAGTCACAATTTCCTCCCACTTGCCATTTTCAAGAAAATACATTTCCAAGAAAGCTAGCATCAAGAGCAACAATCGCTTGTTCTCCTGCAGGTCTATGGAAATTAGTATCCCTAAGTCATCTTAGGATACTCCACCTACACTTATCAGATCTTGAATCTATGTCACTAGATTCAGATGTATGACCCCCAAAGTCTCACATCTATAGATCCTGATAATTAGTCATGTCATCTCCTTTCCTAGAGATACATTTAAGATGAAATAGTTCAGTGTTAAAGAAACTATCAGCATAACCTCAGTAGAGATATGGTTGACTTTCAATTCCTCCCACTAAAACCACCTTCCAAGGTGTTCTTCAGGAGTTATGAGCTATGAGTAGACCTCATACTCAATATGATAGTCACCTGTGGCTCAAGTACTCTTCATCCAACCTGGACTGAAGATCACTTATGAATTTTGATAAGCTGGTTCCATAAATATTTTGGTAATTTCATGAATTCCTATCTTTTGACCTTTCCACTTCACCTCACTTGGTGAAAAACATTTATCAGCAAACAAGTCTTTGCCCATCTATCACATCTCGAAAGAGGTTAAGATAGTCAATCTCCTAGAAGGAGTTCGAATCCAAGAATTCATGTGCATGAAGTCAGTGGATGCATCACTTGTTTATGATAAAATATCTGAGTCAGAAGATTGGCATTCAATTTGAACTACTTATTAAATTCAAGTTGTTTTATTACCTCATTATTTTGCACAATGTAATGACAATAGATTTGCAAATGAAAAGAATGTCAAATTCCTTTTATTCCAAAAACTCTACCCCAAAGGAATAGATACAGTGTTAATTACATGTTTGCAAAAATAAAATAATCCTATCAATGACAAATGAAAAATAGCTCGGCAGCATCAAAGCTCCAGCAAGATTTTCTTACTGTCATCCATGTCCTATTTCTCTGGAGCTCCTGCATATTTTTGCAAATATCAGTCTCACCATGCGATATAAAATACCCATGTACGGAAATAGAGAATATAGGATTTGGTAATAAAATTACCTGAGCCTGAAGACGAAGGGTTACTTCTCTTCATCTCTTTTTGAGGATGCATGCAGTCTTTGCGCCAATGGCCCTCCTGGCCACAATTGAAGCACTTATTCTCCCTCACCCTACCTTTCTTCAGTGCCTTGGCCTTGGACTTGCCCTTACCCCATTTCCGCTTCTTACTGTCCTTAGAGACTATAAGAACGGACTTGGGTTTGGACCTGACCATTTCCTTCTCGGTCGCTGTTGTATCCCAAGTTGTTTGGCATGTACCTTGGACTAATCCCCGGCAACGGCACCAAAAACTTGTTGTGATCCGAAAGGACACACTTTTAAATACAAGTAGGTAGACTAATTTAAGGAGTCGCAGCCAAAACTTGTTTGGCGCACAAGGAACTGTCACCCCCTGATACGGCTCCAAAAACTTGTTGTCCCTAAACTTGTAGTGTCCGCAAGTGCACGGATACTCGAAGTAATAAAGAAAAATATCGATCCCACAGAGACCTTATTGTTAAGTACCAAATAATCGTATTCTTGCTAGCTAATTAAACCGAATATGATGCAAGTGAACGATATAGAGAGAACACGAAAGATAATCAGAGAGATAAACTGGGACTAGGGTTTCATCCAACTTGATTTCAATGATTATATATAAATAAAAGGTTTGTCAATCAAATCTTGTTATGATAAAGACTTAATTTACTTCATAAAGGGATTATCTCACTTTCGTGCAGACAATCATGCAGGGACCAATCCTCGCTTTCGCGCAAGATTTATCCCAATGCTAAAGATAAGTAAATCATTAATCAGAGAATTCAAAGATCACTTTCGTGCATCCGAATTCTAAGTTGATTGTCTCGAGTGGAATCTCAAGGATCACTTTCGTGCATCCGAGACTCAACACAAGTTCTACCTATGGTTCTCCAATGTTCCGATCCTCACTTTCGTGCAAGATCTCCACGTTTGACAAACTAACTTAATCCTGGGTTCATAATTATCAATATGGAAATTAATCACTAAAATAAAGAAATAAGAAACTAACCTAATTTCTTACGGTGAGTTCCTATTTATCAATTTTAGGGTTCTAATTCTCAAACAAGTCACCTTTTGGTCCTTATTGCAAGAACTCTAAACATGATGACAAGAAATAAACTAAGGAGAAACTTAGAGCAATAATCACATAGGTAAAATTATCATGGCAAACTTATCTTGACGAAATAAAAAGGTATCTAATCATATAAAATCAAAGGGGATTACACCTAGTGTCCCAAAATATGTCTAAGCTTGCATGGAGAAAGAAAAACAATCAACCATAGTTTCAAAGTATCAGAAATTGAAGAGAAGGAAGAAATAAACTTTACAACACGGCTGTGAAATTAAACACAGCCGTAATTTGCAAGGAACTTGCTGTGAATAGTTCCGACGACGCTTCTTTCATTGATTCCTCCTCCGATCGGACTCCTTTTGCTCTGAAACTTCGGTGGTGTCCTCCTCTCCTCCAAATGAAGCTTCAGTGTAAAAATCACGGCCGGGGATGACCTCTACACCTCTCAGCACGAGGCCAAACCCTAGACACCTCTCTGACGATTTCTCTCTCGATACGTGATAAAAATTAGGGCTTTCGGTGTATATGTATCCTCTCATCACCCGCTCACCGATTGCTTCTTACAGCTTCGAATATAAAGCTCTGGTTCGCCCGCAATCATCTCCGCAAGAATTGGACTTCAGAATTGACCTGGAAATCGCGTTCAACAACAGAAATACGGCAATGTAATAGTTTACGGCACTGCCGTAAAATTGGTCGAGTTTTCTGTTCTGATGTCGTCTGGGAAATATGGCACCGTAATCTAGTTTACTGTACTGCCATAAAATCTACTGAACTCTCTGTTCGGAAGTGGCTGGAAAATACGGCCTGTGTAATCCTTTACAAGGGTGCCGTAAAATCAAGCAAAGTTTCTGTTTTGAAGCGCTCTGAAATATGGTACCGTAATCTGGTTTCCAGTACTGCCATAAAATCCGAAAAACCTTCTGTTCAGAAACTCCTCAAAATACAACAGTTTTCT
This sequence comes from Costus lasius, assembly GCA_027563935.2. Classification (NCBI taxonomy): domain Eukaryota; kingdom Viridiplantae; phylum Streptophyta; class Magnoliopsida; order Zingiberales; family Costaceae; genus Costus; species Costus lasius. Next base: position 52,674,112 of record CM050449.1, read on the forward strand.
CGATATTACGGTAGCGTATAAAAATACGGTACCATAATATAGTTTACGGCCCTGCCGTATTTTGCTGAGATGCTCCGATTTTTGTGAAATTTCTTGGGTGATCTCCTCTTGATGATGGTAACTCTTTCATGTCTTTGATTTTGCTTGAAAATGCCTCAAAATAGTGCCTTTTTACCTAAAGAAAATGAAAAACCAAAATAGAAGTAGACTTTGCAATATTCGATGAATTTAGCATGAAAACAAGTAATAAGATCTTCAATTTAGCATGAAAAGATATCTAAAATGACACAAAATATACTATATATTTTGGTGTCATCAAAATACATAAGGCTCAAACTTTGCTTGTCCTCAAGCAAAAATCAAAAATAAACCTTTTCATGCTCAATAAATTTCTAAAATACAACCTATCCATGAAAAATTCCACCAATTGATTTACAAAACTTCAAATAAACATATTATCCTTAGAACTCAAGCCTCTAGATCCACAATTCAATCAAATAAAAATTTGCAACTTGTACAATAAATAAAACTTCAACCTCATGACTTCACCCAATTTCAGTTCAAATCTATCATGCTTTTGTTTACAGGAATTGGGTTTCCAATATCTTTTTCCACACATAATTTTTTTTTCTTTTTTTCTTTTTCATGTATTTTGTTATTTTTGCATGGATGGCATGTACTCACATAGATACACACTTTTTATTTTGACTTCAACTCTTTCCTTCGGTACCACTGTCAATTTTACACAGTGCCAAGTAGAGGAGTCTTATTATTTTTCACACTCATTATTTTTTATAGACTTCAACCCATGTCTTAGGTACCACTGTCAATTTTACATAGTGCCAAGTAGAGGAGTCTCTCACTATTTTTATGGATCTTGGATTCTGATTTCCCAACAAATAGCAAAATAGACTAAACATCTACTAGGTTGATCAATTGATATCAATTCAGTAATCATACTCATATGCTCATTTTATTTAAAGGAGTAGTTTCACCTTTAGATCTTATTCCTCAAATAATACATCTACCCAAAATTTCATGCATCAACCAATGTCAAATTTCAAAAGATAGATATGCATTGAAGAAATAAATCTAACATGATAGGTTTAGTTCTAATCACATGCATGAACACAATCATCATCATTGAAAATTTACACACCTCTCATCACATGAATTCAAGTCATGAAAATTTTCAAACATCTAAATATGTCAAAATCAATGCAAAAGGTGTGAAGCATCAAACTCAAAAAAAAATTCATGATAGATTCAAGAGACTACATCGAGTAGAAATCTCAGTGAGCAAATCAAAGATGCAACCATATGAAATAGTCATGAATAAGAGAGTGCAAATAATACTCACAAAACTATATAGCAAGCTCTTATCGAAAATACATAAGGCTCATACCAAAAATAGTGTCGGGGTAGATGCTGCAAGGTCCAAGTATGTGCTTTTCAAAAATTTTACCTGTAAATTTAAGGTACATAAGGCTCAGTCTGAAAATAGTCTCAAAAAAATAATAATGATAAAAAAATAATCTTCTCCAGGGAGAATCCGAGATGTCGCCGGAGGTCTGAAGAGGATGCTAGTGAAAGAAAAAAAAACTGATGCAGCTGAGAAGCAGAGGGTGAACATATGCTAGCTGAAAAGCTCCTAGCAATGATGGTGATGCTGACATTAGAGTGAGTAATCTCCAGTGGCCTGCAGGAGACTACAGTCCTGGAGGTGAGATCGGCGGCTGGTGGGTGTGAGAGATAGCACTGCAGAAAAAAAATTAGTCACTAATGAAGAGTCTACTCCATAAATAAATAAAATCAATAGAATAAGAGGCAGTAGAAGAAGTAAGAATCTGCAGATGGTATAATCCAGTGTCGACGGCTAGAAACAGTGATGTCAGAGGCAGATGCAGTGGTGGCTAGAGGTGGAAGACAGTTGCTCTTGAAGATTTCTAAATCTGGAGTCAAAAGAAGCAACACAGGTAGAAAACAAACAAAGCAGTTTTTTAATTTTTTATGAAAAGTAGTCATACCCTAGAATAAAATTTAATGATCCAAATAGAAAATGGACAGAACCATATAATAGAATGAGATATGTTCTTTTCAGATGTATGAAAAACAAAGGATCAAAATCTGTCAGGAATTTAGGGCATTAGCAGAAAGAAGGCTACTTAGATTAAAAACTACAAAAACTGTACAAAAATTAATCAAATTCGAAAAGTTACCATGTGTCCTAGAATGATCAGAAAATATTTTCATGAAAATAACTATTCCACAAGATAGAACGACACATGTTCTTTCAATTCCAAGTGAAAAATCTGGGTTTCAAGTCACTGAAACATCTTAAAAAGTGGCAGCAAAAGTGCTAGTTAGAACAGTCAGAAAAAACTGCTGCAGAAATTAATCAGAATCGAAAAGTTGCTATGTGTTTTAAAATGATCCATGGACTTTAAAATTCAGCAAAAATATCCAAAAGATAGACAAAGATGAGTACTTCCATGCTGTTTCAAAGATCAAAAATTTTTGCAACCCAGTTTCTTAAAATCACAGCGAGGAAGCACCTACTCAATAAGCAAAAAACAGCTTTAAAATACGGTACCGTGAAATGCTTTACGGCAATGCCGTATTTTGCACAAAATTTTATTTTCCCTACAAAACGAACAGAAAAATTAATTCTAAAAATAAACTAAAATAAAAGAAACTAAGCTAAGTGATAATGCTTGGGTTGCCTCCCAAGAAGCGCTAATTTTAGGTCCATAGCTTGACCAAAGATCAAACATCACGGTGAAGAAAACTAGAAAACTAGAGAGAAGTCGCTGGAGCACAGGAGCAGCAACAGAGTGAGGAGGCGGAGGCAAAGGAATCAGCGATCAAGAAAAACCGGAATACTAGCAGTGGATAGCAGATCGAATCTGTGCGGACCTCATCGGAGATGTAGATTGTGAGGTAAGAAGATGCTCTGAAGATCTGAAGGAAGGAAATCGTCAGGCGAGTAGAGATCCGGAGTGGGGAGAGTGGCGGCGGCGGAAATCGTGGAACCCTACCCGCGGACTTGTGGTTTAGGGCAAACACGGGCGATGAGCGAATACAATCACTGGTGAACCCGGGCAGGTTCACCTAACCATGAAGTACACGGCGGAAACGTGCCCTTTTCTGATCGGATGTCTTCACGGGTGAACCCCATCGGGTTCACCAAGCCGTGAAGCGCATGTTAAGTTGCAGAAAACCCAGAAATAATATGCACATCTCAAAGTTGCTGGTCCCGTCCTAATTTAACAAATATATCCTTCGAAAAACTGCTCGTCAAGATGCAGAGTGTACTTCACGGGTGAACCCCGCCGGGTTCACCAGCCCGTGAAGTGCACTAGACTTCAGTGAAAACCTAGTAAAAATCTCCTGTTCGCATAGCACATCTACATCGCAAAAATAAACCTCTAATCAGTGTATATCAAGATTAAAATCTCCTGCGGAAATCGTGGAACCCTACCCGCGGACTTGTGATTTAGGGCAAACACGGGCGATGAGCGAATACAATCACTGGTGAACCCGGGCAGGTTCACCTAACCATGAAGTACACGGCGGAAACGTGCCCTTTTCTGATCGGATGTCTTCACGGGTGAACCCCACCGGGTTCACCAAGCCGTGACGCGCACGTTAAGTTGCAGAAAACCCAGAAATAATATGCACATCTCAAAGTTGCTGGTCCCATCCTAATTTAACAAAAATATCCTTCGAAAAACTGCTCGTCAAGATACAGAGTATACTTCACGAGTGAACCCCGCCGGGTTCACCAACCCGTGAAGTGCACTAGACTTCAGTGAAAACCTAGTAAAAATCTCCTGTTCGCATAGCACATCTACATCGCAAAAATAAACCTCTAATCAGTGTATATCAAGATTAAAATCTCCTAAAATAAAGTAGATAAGCAAGAGAGTAAAATACTCAACAGCGATAAACTAAAAACTAAATGACAACTAATGCAAATTAAGAAACGGGAAAACTTGGGTTGCCTCCCAAGAAGCGCTTGTTTAAGGTCATTAGCTCGAACGTAGTGTTATTCATAAATCAGAATGAAGATGTATTTACCAAGAGGTTCATACCTTGAAGGGTCAAAAAATGATTTCAAGTTTATTTTACCTTCATCAGTTACCTTGGTTGTTTCCTTATGCAAATTTCCAAATTGTACCTTCCTCAAGTTGAGTGGTTCAGTTGAATCTAGGAGTATAGCAAAAGGTTGGGCTTTTTTGTTGTCCTTCACCTTCTCTTCAGCTGCAAAACAGATATCTATAGGATCCACAAACAATTTGTCAATCATATCTTGGTTAACTACTTCCTCAACAACATCAATTTTATGACAAGACTCTACAAAAGAAGGTATATCCTCAAGTGATTTCTCATGTTCTATCTCCTCTTTTGATTGTTCAGGTTGAAGTGTCTCAGGAGATTTAATCTCAGTGTCATGTGCAGACATCCTAGGCTCCTCAAGTTGTCTCCCATTACAAGTTATAATTGCATCACAATATTCTCTTGGGTCTGTTTCAGATTGGGATGAGAGTTTACCAGAGGCTATTGTAGAGGTGCTAGCTTGATTAGCCAATTGGGTTTCCAACATCTTGTTGTGGGCCTCGAGAGCATCTACTTTAGATGTTAGTTGCCTAATGACTTTACAAACACTCTCATTTTCCTTGGTTTGTGCTGCCACAATAGTCTCTAGTAGTGACTCAAGGTTAGACTTTTGAGGTGACACAAACTGCCTCGATTGAAATTCAGGAGGTTGTCTATAGTTTGGTTGGGGAATTGTGTTGGGATTGTTCTCATAGGAAAAATTTTCATAGTCCTACCCACTTGGATTATATGTGTTGGAATATGGGTTTAACTGTGGTCTAGGGTGGTGAGTCCAAAAGGTATTGGCTTGCTTTCCAAAAGGTTCAAGTTGTGAGATTCCTAATTGGCATTTGGCAAAGCTGTGTCCTGACCATTCACTGTGATTGAGGGCCATATCCTCCAGCAGGTTCATAGCATCTTCCATAGTCTTGTTCATCAAAGTCCTGCCAGCAACTGCATCAACAATACGCCTGTGTTATAATTTAGACCATTATAAAAAGTGTGAACAATTACCCATTTTTGAAGTCCATGATGTGGGCATATTCTTTGAAGTTCTTTAAATCTGTCTCATGCTTCATAGAGTGATTCCCCATCATTATGAATAAAGCTTATAATCTGGTTACAAAACCACACAGTCTTGCTTTGAGGGAAGTATTTGGAAAGGAAATCTTGGGAGAGTTGGTCTCATATAGTGATTGATCCTGGTGGTAAGGAGTGTAGCCATATCCTTGCTTGGTCCCTAAGAGAAAAAGGAAAAATCCTTAGTCGGATTACATCGGAAGAGACACCATTTAATTTCAAAGTATCACAATATTCAAAAAATATAGCTAAATGCATGTAAGGGTCTTCAAGTGAAGAGCCTCCAAACTGGTTCTGTTGAATCAATGATAGAAGTGCAGGCTTGATCTCAAAATTGCTGGCTTTCACATTCGGGCGAGCAATGCCTGATTGTAAGTGTTGTATAGAGGGAGCAGCATAATCTCTCAAAGTCTTGTTGTTCATATTTTCAGCAGCCAAAGATACTCGGGCATTCTCCAGATTCAAAGATAAAAGCTTCAAGAGCTCCCATGGAAATGAACGATTTCCAATCAAAAGTTCACAGTTCACCGGAGTTCGTTCCTCCTTCCAATGCCTCGGCATAACACCAGCCTAATCCGATGGGGCCCTAGACCAAGGGCCATGTGGGCCCATATTCAATGCAATGGAAGCAAATCTCTCTGGACCGTCCAAGACTCTCAATGGATGACTCATTGGATCCAAACATGGCTCTAGTTATTTTTTAGGCAAAACAACCTAGCTTCAAGCTAGATCAAGATTCTCACATACCTCCCACATTTGAGTGCTTAAAGACACCAAGATAAGTGCTTAGACTTACCTAGGGCTACGGTAGTAGGAAAAGATGCCTTACATTGAATTTGATTAAGAATATTCACATGCCTACCATTGCATTTCCTAAATCTTCCCCATAAATATTCTCTCATAGAATTAAATTGTCACCATTGAAATCGCCGTCGCCTGCAGCCAAACTCGTCGATCACCGCCACATTCTCGTCGAGCGTCGCTGAAAGAGGGAAGGAGGACCGACGCCCGCTAGCTCTGATTGCTGCCGGAGGAAGGAACGAGAGAGAGAACGCGAGATTGGGCGAGCAGCGGGAGAGGAGAAGAGGAACAGTAGAAAATAGGTTTTCTTTTTCCATTATACCTTTAGCATTAATCCCTTAAGCAAGAGAAAAAAAATTAGGATTAAAATCTTACTATAGGAGTGCCGGATGTAGAAACGTCCAAGAACACTTGAATTTGATTAAGAGTACGCACAGGTCTTCAGTTATTGCTCTATAGGACACCCATTTGGGCAGACAAGGTACGCACAAGTTTTCTAAGGAGATTGGAAAACATTGCAGGACGATAAGGACGATATTCATATAATCCACTAAGGCCTTAAGTGGTATTTCTTTCTCTTAGTTATTTCACGGTACTCTTTCCAAACTCTCAAGCTATTCACATTATAATAGATATGCCTAAAGTTAACCTTGTTGCTTTCAATTATTTATGCAAGTAGAAACTCATCGTTCTACTTAATGAGCATTCATCTTCCTAGTACTCTACTTTTTTGTGGTGATTTTTAATCCCAAGGATAAATTTTTTTGTTATTAATACTAATGCTGTTCTTAATCCCAAGGATAAAACTCTTTTGTATTAATACTTTCACCCTTGCATAATCTTGTTTCCTTTATTAGCTTTATTGACCTTTGTTTCCTTGGCAATCCCCTACCTGGCGTAATAATAGGAATAGATTAGGGAAAATTCTCCCTCGTATCGATCAAGCATTTGCTACCATGGTCTGGATCAACTTGTTTGGCAAAACTGAATTCGAGGATTGGCGCTGATGACGCAAAGTTCAATTAAAAATAAGGTAAAGAGAGCAGCACAAAGTTTTATCATTTGAAAGAGAGGTCGCTCAGTAATAATGAACGGAAGCCTAACGCAAACAGTTATAAAGTTGTAAAAAAGTGTAGACTATTATAATCTTCAACATTGTTCAGAAAACGAGGTCATCATATGTGACCTGTCACAAAGTACAATGCACGTTGAAGATCAAATCAGTTTTAGAAACGGAAATAAGCATAACATTAAATAATTCTTCAATGCAATTGAAAAGCTCCACAGCTTCCATGAACATTCTTCTGTTACAAAAAATGAAACAATTAAGGACTATCTTTTTTGCAATTTTGAGAGCTTTGAACATTAATTAAGCTGCCTCAGAAATATCCAACTACCAAAATGCCTAGAAATATTCTTACTAATATGAAAAACACATACTATTTAAACCTAGGGTACATCTTTGAAGGAATTACAACATCACGTCTAACAATAGCGACTAGAAAAACAGCAAATGCGCAATCATCCAATTAAGCACCACTGTTTTGACGGGCAACTGATGCTAAGAGTATTTCACGCTCCTTTGCAGTAAAATAGGAATGTCAACCAGTTATGATGCCAGCAAGAATATCACCTTTTCCTCTTGCATAAATGGTATAGACTAGGCGGATTGCATCTAGCCATCCATACAAAGATTCCCATGTATCAGCAACCTAGTACAATAAGAGTAGATGACACTGTTATATAAGAATAAAGAGTTATCAATTTGATATATCAATTGATACCATATATAATTATATATGCATACAATACATATGGATAATATATTTAGACTAGTATTGGTTGGTAACATATATCAATATATATCAGTGCAACCCAAGACCAATACATTGCTAAGAATCAATCTTAAAATATTGATACAATTGAAGATGCATTGATGCTCTCTATTAACCTGCAGTGGGAAGGGAGAAAAGGGGAAATAAGCTTTTCTTTTGCTTCCGTTCACCAGAGAGAAATTAATGGGGAAAGGAAAAAAGAGGAAGAATTTAAAACTCTTTCCCACAAAGAAATTGAGAAAATCACACATTTGCCCTCATCTAACATGGAGATGGCCAGATCAAAAATTAAACACCTTTTATTATGAGTTTTCTTCCTTCCTTTCATAGTATGTAAATATTTGAGGATGCAGGGTTGTTTTATCTCTATTTTAATTTGATTTTTTTTTGCTCTCTAATCAGTAAAGACAGATTAAGTTCTCCAAAATTTTGTTTCTTGATTTGATAGGAATAATGAAAAGGGTTACAAGGATTATAATTTCATACTAAAGCGCAGTTCTAGCATCAGGAGACCAGACCAGAAAGGAACGCCAGCATTTTCTTTATTTTTCTGGTATCTAACGGATTGCCTGACCTGTGGTCTAGCACCATAATTTCTACCGGTTAGATTGACTTGTCATCCTATCAACCTCCTATTGTAACTTCCAGCACAACAGAAGATGGCAGCAATAGGTAGTGCAATCTCAGACACTGCACCAATTCTGCCGGCAAAAATATAAACACGTTAGTAAACACTCAATACATAGACATAACATAGTGGCTTGAAAATTCTTAATCACTCAAAAAGATTTGCAAAATCAAGAGGATGGGTAAATACCACTCTGCCTCATTATAGGATCACCCATCTGCAATGAGTTACAACCACAAAGCCAAATAATCACTTGCCTCTCTCCCAAATAATGTGCCAACTTTGTTGCAAAGTCCAATTACCTATGTTGTTAGTATGGTCGCCACATTCCTTGTAAATGAGCAAATGATGAAATCTATATCATCTAGCTCGTACTTAACCTTTGACTTTGACCCGTTAGGGGTCTTAAAAAACCCGCTAGGGGTTTTAAAAAAACCGTTTAACTGTGAACTGATAGTTAACTAAAAAACCGTTGAACATGAACTGATAGTTAAATAACTGAACCAAATCAGTTCTGCAGTTAACCAAATCAGTTCAAGCAATGATCAGTTTTTTCTTAGAGTGTTTTGTTTTTGATTTGGATATGGCGGATTGACCAAACTAGAGGTTAATTGACCGAAGCCCCTGCCAACCTCCTGCTTCTGTCCCCGCCAACCCTTGCCCCTACCTCTGCACTCATTAGCCCTAGCCCCTACCTCTGTACTCTCCTCATTAGTCTCATCCCTTGCCTCTGCCTCATGCTAGCCCCAACCTCCACTCCCACCCTGTCAGCCCCAGCTCCTGCCACCTACCACCCGCCTTTGCCTCGCCAGCCCCCACACCCACCACCAGCCATAGCTGCCGACCCAGCCCCACTCCCACGCTCACTAGCCCATGCCCTAGTCCTTGCTAGTGCCAGCACCTACCCCTAGCCCTAGTTGCCAACAATTAATCGAAAACTATTAGTTAACTGTACCAAAATACCACTTAATCAGTAACCGGTTAACCAGCTCTACCTGATTCATGATCAGTTCAGATTTTTGCTGAACTAATAGGATCCAGTTCAGTCCATATGTCTCACGGTTCAATTAACCAAACTGTGAATAGCCCCATAACTAGGAGTCTAAAGGTAACCAAACTGTGAATAGCCCCATAACTAGGAGTCTAAAGGTCTCGTAAGTGTCCCCACCAAACTCCTTCAACACTTTCGTTGAACTATTATAAGGGTACTTGGTGATCATGTCTTTAAACAAGCATAATTTAGAAGACACTCCTAAGTAGCTTCTAACTCTAATGTTTTCTTTTAGTGCAAATGAACTCCAATATCTCGGTGATCAAGGCTCCCTTGAATCTCCTTAACAAACTCTTTTTGGAGTAACATCTTAAGATTTGGTTGAATTGCATTAGTCTACTAGCCACAAAATCACCATGACTTTTGCTATAGTGGAAAAGAACTGTTATAAGATGTGCAATCTCAAACACCATATTTTCTAGAGCCAAAAATTAACTCATGGAATAGATATTAGAGTGGCTCAAAAATTCTTAATCACTTGATGAAAATGAATTTACAAGGAGGCAATGAACAAAGTATATTTTGCCTTATTATAAGATTACTTGTTTGTAATGATTACAATCACTCACAAAAACAACAACCCTCACTTTTCCTACGCAAGTGCAAAGTTTGGTGACCTCTATCAATTATGCAACCATAAATTGTCATGTAGGCAAGACTAATGATGTCTTTCTTGGAAGGTCCCGTTAAAGAGGTTCAATAAACCTGTTTCAGCTACGTACAATCATGCGTATATTATCCATAATCAATAGTTCAAAATCATAGCAACCAACTATTTATAATTATCTCTTCTAAGGTTTGAAATTTCGCTTCGAACCGGCTGAAATTTTTGATTTATACCGGTCCGAGATGGGTTTGATAGATAGCGTTGCGTTAGTACAGTTAATTTCACTGTAGCACAATATAAATACATCGATTCAAACATTTTTCAAACCTTAGTCTCTCCTATTCACATGGTTTAGTCATGCCTATCCTTGCTCGGCTGCCCAAACAATTCACTCAAGCATATTGACTCGACTACTTGATGGTCTTGAGTCATCACTGTGCTCAAGCCCTTCTAACCTATCACCATGACTTTTGCTATAGTGGAAAAGAATGGTTATAAGATGTGCAATCTCAAACACCATTCTTTTTAGAGCCAAAAATATAAACACATCTAAGTAACTCATGAAATAGTGGGCAATCGGTAATTATCGAACCGAATTTACTGTTACCGAATTTACCGATTAAGAATTTACCAAAAAATTATTACCGATACCAAACCGACTAAGATATCTACCGTATATATACCGAACCGAAATTTTCGGTAAATTTGGTAATTTACCAAATAAAAAACTAATATTTATAAAGTTGTCAAATGCATTGTGGAATAAAAAATTTTTACCGCACCGAAATAAATTTACCGAACCGAATAAAAAAAAATAGAGTATATTTACTTTAATCGGTAAAATCAGTTTTTTACCGAACCAAAATAAATTTACCAATAACCAATTTATACAAAAATCATTCCTGATACCGATACCGTTACTATTACCGAATTAACCGAACCAAATTTACCGAACGAATCGGTAAATCGGTAAAATGCCCACCCCTACAGTAGAGTGGCTCAAAAATTTTTAATCACTTAATGAAAATGAACTTACACGGAGGCAATGAAAAAAGTATATTTTGCCTTATCATAGGATTATTCAGTTGTAATTATTATAATCGCTCACAAAAACAACCCTCTCAATCCCTCTACAAGTGAAAGGTTTTGGTGACCTCTATCAATTATGCAACCATAAATTGTCATGAAGGCAAAGACTAATGATGTCTTTTTTGGAAGGTCATGTTAAAGAGGTTCAACAAACCTCCCTTCAGTTGCCTACAATCAAGCATATCCATAGTCAATAGTTCAAAATCATAGCAACCAACTATTTATAACTATCTCTCCCAAGGTTTGAAATTTCAATTCGAACCGGCTGCAATTTTTCATTTATACTAGTCCAAGATGGGTCTGGTAGATAGCGTTGTGTTAATACAGTTAATTTCACTAGCACAGTATTGATACATCGATTCAAACATTTTCCAAACCTTAGTCTCTCCTATTCACATGGTTTAGTCATGCCCCCAAACAATTCACTCAAGCACATTGACCCGACTATGTAATGGTCTTGAGTCATCACTGTGCTCAAGCCCTTCTAACCTATCACCATGACTGCTACTATAGTGGAAAAGAATCGCTATAAGATGTGCAATCTCAAACACCATTCTTGCAAGAGCCAAAAATATAAACACATCTAAGTAACTCATGGAATAGACAGTAGAGTGGCTCAAAAATTCTTAATCACTTAATGAAAATGAACTTACAAAGAGGCAATGAAAAAAAGTATATTTTGCCTTATTATAGGATTATTCAGTTGTAATGATTACAATCGCTCACAAAAACAACCCTCTCAATCCCTCTGCAAGTGAAAGTTTGGTGACCTCTATCAATTATGCAACCATAAATTGTCATGTAGGCAAAGACTAATAATGTCTTTCTTGGAAAGTTATGTTAAAGAGGTTCAATAAACCTCCCTTCAGTTACCTACAATCAAGCATATTATCCATAGTCAATAGTTCAAAATCATAGCAACCAACCATTTATAACTCTCTCTCTCAAGGTTTGAAATTTCAATTCAAAAAATTTTAAACCGATCGAAATTTTCAATTTGTACCGATCCGAGATAGGCCTGACTGTACTAACTTTACTATAGTATAGTATCGGTACATCGGTTCAGACCGTTCTACAAACCTTAGTCTCTCCTATTCACATGGTTTAGTCATGCCTATCCTTACTCAGTTGCCCAAACAATTCACTCAAGCACATTGACCCAACTACTTGATGGTCGAGTCATGATTGTGCTCAAGCCCTCTAACATATGCTTAATAGGATTTGAGAGATAAACAAAGGATTACCACAGTTGAGATTAATCACCTAAATAAACAATGATACATCAGCCATGGTTATTCCATGTTCACCAATCATATACATTATGCAATAGATCTAGCTCGAAAAAGTATTAGAAACAATTTGTGTTGCCTAGTAATTAGATAATAAAGAACTTACACCTGAAGATAAAAGAAGTAAAACCCTAAATATTAGAAAAGTGTTCAATCTAGACTAACATAAAAAATTGGATGTACTAATTGCTTTTACAAACAGCCATGGTATATAAACAAACCAAGGACCGATCAAAAAAAATATGGATAACCAAATATTTTAGAGAATTCAATTTTTACGCCAAAACTAGCTTTCCTGACAGTTACTCTGAAAATGATACGCAGTTACCCCAAATGAAACTTCCAATTTGCTTTGAATTCTCATATATATATATATATATATATATATAATAGCTATAACAAACAACCAGATTCAACATCTTTATTAATATCAAGGCTCTAAACATAGTCATATTGGAACAAATATAAATACAATGAGGGTAATTCATTCTATTAAAATGAACAAAATACTACCACATTTTTTTTTTTTAGAAAAGTTACTAGTTTATTGATGACTATCCGTCCATTACATCTTTAATCAAAAGTTTGGCCAAATCAGTAATACTGAAGTGAACCGTCATAAACTGAAACAAGTACCATATGCACAAAGGCAGTTGACAATTCATTCTACTAAATAAACTGAATACTATCACATTAGAAGATTGTAAATATGACGTGGACCATCTTAGGATAATATTTCAAACAAGTCCAGTCACAAAAGGAAAATACTGATATTCATGGATAACCAAAACTATTGCAATCAATAATGATTAGACATTTTAAGATCTATATTTATTATGACTATCCTAATAAGAAAACTAGCACAAACCTAATGAGCTTAAAAAAATATGACAAAATTTATATACTTTTAAGTTAATCGTAGTATACTAAGATGGGTTACCATAATCACTCAAACCGCCCCCCATCTTCAGAATTAATACTTAATGTTAATTTTAAGGCTTCACTATGTCTCAAAATTATTTCTAGTCGGTACATATGAGGTCAATCGAAAGGCAACTCCACAATCCATAGAGCCCTTTCCTATTGGATAGTGGTGGATCTATGATATAGAGCAAAGACCCATCCTGTCCAAAAGGTTCCAAAAGATTATGACTGTGATAGAAATCACGGCCTACCATTAATGTTAGATTACATATGTGTTAAAATTTATGCCCTACCCGTGAAAGCCACTAAAGAGTTCTCAACCAATCGACCAGGCAAAGATTACTGTTATGACAAATCATGGACTGGCTGTGAAGCCTACTATAAATTTCAGAAAATAGCCTGAAAAAAATTACAGTCATGACAAAAATTAGGACCCAACCGTAATTCCATATTATGGCAGTGAAAAAATCACAGCCCACATGTGAAATCTTAGGATGCACTACCTGATTCTGCCCGAGAAGATAATAGTCGTGCAAAAATCACAGCCCGCTGTAATTGAAATCACAACTCACCTGTGAAATTCATTGATGTCCTGCTTGACTCTACTCGAAAAGATTACAGCCATGACCATAATCACAGCCTACCTGTGATGGCTCTAAACAAGCTAGAACAATCCGTTTCAAAGGACTTACAATGATCACATGCCTCTTGAGCGGTACATGGGGATGATCAGCCCTTCTGTAGCCCATATGGAGTTCATTTAACCCATGTGCTTGATTCCACGATACAATGAAGAGCCTCATCTAGCTCAATACAATAATCAATTGAAAAATTCAGCACAAGAGTCAACTAGCACTGTGATGAACCAACCAACAATCAACCAATTCTATTACTTCTTCATGGCATACTCGGAGATAGTGTAGATGACCCATCTAGTCTAACAAGGCCCAATCAGGCGCCAGCCCAGTCAAAGCCTATGCAATTTACATTATTTGTTAGGATTTTGTTCTCTATTTTACTTTTCACTTTTAAGTTAAGATAGTTAGACTATTCTAACTACTCTTTCATATGTTTATTATGACTCCCAACCCCTTAGCTTATAAAAGGATGGCTTGGGAGTTCTATTCAACTTACTTAGGAGAGTGAAGCTCACTTGGAGAGTTATGAGTCTTATAGCTCGGAGGCTAAGGATACCTCTTGGGGTCCGAATCTTGTAACTTCAACACGTCAAGTAACTCTCGTTTTATTTAAGTTATGTTCTATTCTCATTTCTCATCGGAATCACCCTCACGTTCACCAGACACCGGAGATGTAGGGATAGTATCTTGTTCTTCTTGTGTTTAGGGCTACAACATCAAATCGTTCGCTGATCGTGTGGCCGCTCTAAAGTACACGCTTAAGAAGAAAAAAGAAATTAGCTCGCCTAAGGTTAGTAGGAGTTAATTTTAGTAGATTAGGTGCCGGGGTTTTTGTTGTTCAGTTGGTATTGCTTAATTACGAATTTTGATGTAATTCTTTTTATTGCTTTCTAATCATCTTTCCCCCGAACACATTCTGCTTCCCTCATCTAAAGACCCTTTCATGATTTTAACATTGCATTGTCAATTAAAACCTAGAGTCATAACTAAGAACCATCTCTCATATTACTATATCCGCATCAATCTAAGTGATCCAGCGCAAGTCCTTACTTTCCAAAAGTTTCTAGCAGATCATGGCCATGACCGACATCATGACCTGCTTGAAATGATAGATTATGGTAGCGATAAACATCAAGGACTAACCATGAAGTCTACTATGGAGTTTGCAAAACAACTAGGGAACATCATAGCCATGATGAACATCAGAGCCTGGTTATAACCCCACGGCCGTGACTAAATTAGGGTTCTGGCCATAAAACTCACTGATGTCTTACCGAACTTCAGCCGAAAGGATCACGGTCGTGAAGGCTCCAGAAAAGCCAGAACAATCTTTTTTGAAGGCCTTACGATGATCAAAGCATCCAAGTAAGCCTTCCAAGTGGTACATGGAGATAATCAACCCATCTTCAGCTCATACGAAGCTCATTCAACCTATGTGCTTGCTTTCATGATGCAATGAAGAGCCTCATTTGATCCGGTACAACAATCAACTAACAAATTTGGCACGGGAGTCCGCTAGCACTATAATGCAACTTACTTTAGTTATTATAATTTTATTTTCTATTTCTTACTTTTCAGTTTTTAAATTGTTAAGGTAGTTAAAATATTCTAATGATCCTGTCATATGTTTGGTGTGAACCCAACCCCTTGGCTTATAAAAGGATATCTTGGGGAGAGTAGTATTTAGCTTACTTAGAGAGTGAAGCGCATTTAGAGAGTTGCGAGAATTATAGCCTGGAGGTTGAGGAATACCTCCTAGGATCTGAATCTTGTAACTAATCATCTTTAGTTTTAAGGAATTTAATCGTACTTGAGCATGTCTGGGTAACTCCTGTTTTATACTTGTGTCTCTATTTTGCATTCTTTTTTTTTCGATGTGACCCATCATTCGTCTAAATGCTGGAAACGTGGGAGGGGTGTTTTGTATCCTTATGTTCAGGGGTAAGGCATTAAGCTATTTGCTGAACCTATGGCTGCCTCAGAGTTGCACTGGAGGAAAATTTTAACTCGCTTGAGGTTAGTGCGAGTTAATTTATATAGAATTGGTTGTCGTTATTCTTCGTCGTTTATCCAGTGTTATTGTATCTCAACTCGATTTTTGTATTACTTTCTCACCGATTTTTTCTCAGTACACATTTTATTTTCCACGTCTAAAAACTCTCAGTTTTTATTGCTACATTGTCTTATAATCATTTGTAGATTTTGTGTAATTTAGTTTTGAGTCTTGGTTTAGGTTGGTTTCAATGTTCTGACCGGCTCCGTACAATTATGTTTGATTTAATAAGTTTATATCTGTTTCAATAGAGCTGAGATGAGTTTCCTTAAGTTTTAGGGAATATTCTATCATATTATGAGCTTAGTTTGCATGTTAGACATCAGTTTAATAGTGTTTATATATAAATCTATAATATAGATCAATCAGTTCACTTGTTTGACTTTGATTGAATGATAATTGGACTAATTAGATTAGATTAGTAGGCATCTAAAGAGATAAAACTTCAAACCATATTTCTATAGATAAAAGTTTGTTATTCCTTATTCTAGTTGATTCGGTTAGTACAAATTCTTATGCATGGTTGATATTTGCCTAATTTTCCATATTAGTTTTCAATTATCTTGCACCCATTGATTTATATATTTAGTATACCTATTGCATAGACATCCAATATGATATATTTATTAGTATCCACATTGTAGATAGTACAAAATCTTGTTATATTATGTTTTAGCCCAGAGGGGTTTGGAGCCCTAAATTATCATGTATTGAGATTTATAACACATGGTAACGCATGTGATCACCCTGTAGGGTGTGTGGTTCACGATCCTATAGTACATATTTAAGGGTGAGAACTCTAGTGCTAGTAGGTTGCTTGTATCTGTGTTCATGTTTAGTAGTAGTAATAGATTATTCCATAGTTCCTGCTTAGCATAAGTTATACTTACATAGTTTTCAGTATAATTTTATAGTATAGTTATAGTTTAGCATTTGATGCATATGCAAGTTTCATATTCTTATCCAGTTTTTCATACATATAGTATCATCTATGTTACATCATTTATACTTGTCAGTTTTATTATCATATTTTGCTCATACTATTAGCATTCCCTCCCTTAGGTATTAGGGACAACACTTTCTTCTAGGAAGAGGCTTACTCTCAACAATATATGTTGACCCTCAAGGATTGTTATTGCAGTTGCAAAGCAAGAAAATCCAAGGCAGTCAAAATATCCATGCAAGCACATAATTGATCGAGGTGGCTAAAGATCCACATATTAGCGCTTGTTCTAGATAGTCTAGCTTGATAGTGTTGTATTTCTTTTTAAAGTTTCAAAAACAAGTTTAAGATGAAATTTAAATGTAATTGACAATATTGTACACCTAACATAGTTTATTTATTTCATGTTAATCATAAATTTTCAAGAATAATTTTATAGACAATATTTTACTCCTGCATTACTTTGTCTACTTTATATGTTTGTTATAAATTATGTTATCAGGGTGTAACATCCGTTGACATGATTGCGTGCATGCCTACTGGAAAAGGATGTTGATTATCCTAGCATTTTATTTTTTTGATTCGCAAGATTTTACCTCCTCTCATATTCCTTCAAGTTACATCATGAAAGTAGCTCCACTGTGTAAATTGTTTGATGGGAATCTCAAATTTTGACCACCTGACTTGGTAGCATTTCTGGCATTGTTTTGGTGATGCACGCAATGTATGAAGAAGGATGGCACTTGGTGGCAAGGTTTGTAAAACTAGTCCAGCAACTCGGTCCGGTGAGCCGCGAGACTGGTACAGTATCGGTACCGTACCATTCATACCGGACAGTAGTAGGCGATAGTAGCAGGTGACAGCGGGTGACAACGGCAGCAGCAGGAGCTTTGATTGAAGCTTCCAGCAGTCGATTGAAGCTTTCGGCGGTAGATTCCAGCCGCCGCCAACTACCGTTAGCCTCCCTGCGCCACTGCTGCTGCCGCCCACCGCCGTTCCGCCCGGAGCTGTGCTCCGACACTTGTGCCGGAACCGCTTGCTCGCCGGACCAGTTTCATACTGGACTATACGGAATGGTTTTCAATTCCTTGCTTGGTGGTTCTGGTAGGATGCATGTTAAAAGTGCATACTTGCATCTTGTGCGTTGATAATTTGTATTGTTTGACATCAGCTAATCTGACATTGGATGCTTGGTTATACATAGGATAATTGTTTTGTAACTATTGTATCAGTGTATGTATCATTACTATTCAAATGTTTCTTTGAGTTGCTTCGGTGAAGGGATGTTGATGAGTACTAGCATGTTTGCCGGTTTAATGTTTAATGGTCTAAACAATGTAAATTCTTTCTAGTCAAATTTTCTGGCAAGAAGAAATTCTCAATTGAGGTGAGGGCTTTCTATGCCTTTTATAATGGAAATTTATTACCTTAGGAGCTAGAAATCGGTACAGCATAAGTAGGACACCTGCCAAATTTATCTTCCTATCACTCGAACCCAAACATGAACTCAAACCCAATTATTTTTCATAGAATCTAAACCCAATCATATATCCAACCAAGGATCAAAAAACCGCCAGAGCGTACCGATATGGTACCGGCATACCGTCTGGTACGTGACTACAGTAGCGGCGAAGGCGAGGGCACAGGCGAGGCGGAAGCTGGAGGAAGCGCCGGCGGAAGCTTCGATCGAAGCTTCCGCCCATGCCAGCACTGTCCGCCCGCCATCCGATCGCTGTTCGCCGCCGACCGTGCTTCGAGCGTCCGTCCGCAACCGGTGTTCCACCGGACCGGTTTTAGAATCGTTGTATCCAACTACTTTACATGAACTCAAACCCAATTATTTTTCGCAGAATCTAACCCAATCATATATCCAACTACTTTTTACAACCACGACCTAAACCCAACCCTATTAAAACTATCATTACCCATTAATGAACCCTATAAATACCTAAACTACTAATAAGGGTCTAAGGACTAGATAATTAATTAGACTCCTATCACTACTTGATTATTCTATCAAATAGAGGTTAATGTTTTTAATTAATTAATTATTATATATTTTTAGTTATTAATTAAATTGGTTTTTAATTATCCAAACCAATTTAAGAGGTATCCAAACACCATTTAATTGAGTCAAGGAATGGATATTCAATAAATGTCTACCCATTGCCATCCCTAACTAGTAATTGTGATACCTTTATACCAAAATGTAAATAAGACCAAATGGTAAAGTATATTGATGTTTTAAAGGATTTTGGGGATGGTTAGACCTATTTTTGCTGTTTTGCAGAAATATTCCTAGGCATTGTTTGATGTTAAATGATGGTTTTCCATAAATCCCTATATTACATTAGTTGATAACAGTATGCATGTGCTGGATTTTATAACTTACAAGCATTGTTCTATGGGAAAGTATTGCGGCTGAGTGTGCAGTAATACACATGGACAACAAGAATGTTGTCCAATTTTAGTCAATAAAGAGGCTACTAATTATCCCTGATTTGGACAGAAAAAATGAACTGTTGCTCTTTTTTAGACAGAGAGAGCTGTGATTGCGGTCCAAAATTTGGAAAGAAATGAGATGAGTTTTATGCCCCAAATTAACATAACAATAGGGATACAAGTGAACCATACATGCAGCCAGAAATGTGCAGTAGTGGGCAAGTTTTATGTTTTGTTGTATCGAAATGGGCAGCACTAGATATGGAATGCTGTCCAAGAAAAGTGCAACGGTAGTATGAAAATAATTGTTCAGTTTAATTTTACATAAGGCTGAAATTTCTATGCAGATATAGATAGTTTGCAGCTAGTTAAGTGGACAAAATTTAGGATAGGAGTAGAGTCCAAAAGAACATTTCCTAGACATCAGTATTATTGTTTTTATGTTACGATTGCTGCATAGTAGTGCTTAATGGGGTTCCAAGAGGATATTGTATAGTCTAGAATTATGTGTTACTGAGAGGAACCTTGAGAAGGTGGGTCACAGAGTTAGAAATATGTGCCATAAGTAAATTCCAGAGAATATGACCAAGTGATACAGTGGTGTTGAGAGAACAATAGTTGAATATTATATGTATGCCTTCGAAAATATGAGCTAGTGATAATGTTAAAAGAGCATTGATTGTATATTACTATAATGTATGTTATGGAGGGATTTCTAGTGTTACTGAGATGGGTCCCAAAATTTGAAATGACTCTTGAAACTTATATTACTTGAAAAGAGAAAGCACATTAAAAATCTAAATGCTAGATCTCCAAGAATATTTTTTAAATATCTTAATATGGTTGTTCCTTAACAATGTTAGTACTAAGGTTCTTAAGTACCAATTGATTCACTATTACTTGAAAAGAGATGGGTCCCAAAATTAGAAATGCGTCTTCAACTCATATTACTTGAAAGTAAAAACCGCATTAAAAATTTAAATGCTAGATTTCCAAGAATATCTTCAAATATCTTACTATAGTTGTTCTTTAACAATATTAGTACCAATGTTTAAAAATTCAATCCAGTACCCTGTACTGGTCCTTAGACTAACAAAGTATCAGTCCATATTAAAGGGAACCAGTCAAACTAGAGCAGCGTTGGAAGCAAGAGGTGAGAGCAATTGAAGAAGCAACTAAGGAATAAGAAGAGGAGAAAGGGGAAGAGGCTTGCAACGCTCACGGCTTGCGATGCTCACAGACATCTGCCTCTGCTTGCCACACGCATCCACAAGTGTCTATTTGCCGCCAACATGAATGTGCATGGCGGGCTCACCCCCTCTACGAGCATGCCACCTCCATGAGTGTGCATGACGAGCTTGCCCCTTCCACGAGCCTCACTGCCTCCTTTTTATCCTCCTTTTCGTCCTCTTCTTTCTTCTTCCCTATTTCCACTGCTCTACTCCAAGAGCAAACTTTTTTCCTCTTCTTTTTCTTATCCTTCTCCTTCTTTTCCTTTTCTTCTTCTTTTTCTTTCTTCTTTCCTCATCTTCTTCCTTTTCTTTCTTCTTTCCTCTTTAACTGCTCTGCCACAGGCCCCCACATACTAATCCCTACTCAGACTAGTACAAATCGTTTGTACTGCCCAGTGCATAACAGTTTTTAAAACATTGGTTAGTACTAAGGTTTTTAAGTACCAATTATTCACTATCGAACCAATATGTACTACTTAGTACCAATATTTTATATATATATAGGGGTAAGGAATGATATTTAATCCTTGGTTAGTGCATTGTATTGTCCAATTGTAGTGATGATAAAGCATGCACCTAGTCAATAGTAAAGTGTAAGAGAAAGATTTGCCAATGCACCTAAATGGCTAACTAGCTTATAAAATTGAGTTTAAAATGTGTAAAGTTGGGGTAAGTTGCCTTGAAAGCTATGAAACAATAACAGAATCCAGCTCAAAGGGGTAAACAGGACATTCTTGGAAATGGGACGCTCACCAAATACACTGGACCATTAATTGTGTCAATGCAAAGGCCAGCACCTCGTGGTAGCGTAAGGTCTGCACAGGCTGAGACAGAAACAATATCACGGACATCAACTTTAACTAATGACTTGTCAATTTGTGGAGATCCTCGTGACCTTTCCGGACTTTGTGACAGATGCTTTTCAGCCTTACTGACCTGTGGAAGGCAATATTCTAGATAATGTCTCCAAAATAGAGAAAATCATTCCACCAAATTAATCCTGAATTAGTGCATAAAATATAAATATGCATCAATAATGTAAAGACATGCCTTCTTGAACACATATGGACAAGAAAAAGTTCTACGATTAATGTGCTTCATATTCTAGATGTGCACCTTCACAGAGTTGTAAAAAACTAAGCATAGCTCATCTATTTTTCCAATAACAAATCATGTAAAAAAGGCTAAAGAAGCTTTAGGAGAAGTGAGAAAAAATCACAGTTGTGATTTAATAGATGATCCTTCCAGCAAGGATGAATAGCAGAGAAGAAACGAATAAATTTTTTTCCTCTTCATTGATATGGCGTGATAGTGGATACAAGAAATTTTATAATCACATAAATTTGTACGGATCTAATACTTGAGATTTTGAGCATTTTTATTTAAATACTTATCATATTTTATGTGATAACAATACTAACATTAAATTTACAAAATTAGTTTGATACATTAGAAACTTGCTATAATTTTTTTATGATGATATTATATATTTCTAATTTTTATATTGCTATAGTGGTTAATTTTATTTATTTTAGTTTTTATAATTAGATACCTATTATAGTTATTGCTATTTACTTCTTTGCTTGATTTTGTATCCTAATGATTAATTATAATGCTTCATCACTTGATTTTGATAATTAATGTAACTATAATCTATTATATGTAAATTTTATTAAAAATAAATATCATAACATTAAATTATTTAATTTAGGTAAGAAATATAATATGACATATAGGTTAAATGTTTAGGATTTGAACAAATAATTAGTGAGAAAACCAGCAGTTAATAGTAGTCTATGAAGGTTCAAAATGCATATTTTTACAGTGTGGATTGGAGGAGTAAATGCAGTGTCGGTAAGTGAATAGGGAAACTTTCACATGCGTAGTTTGCCATCACAGTTGACAATAATGGTGATTGGCAGTGAGGGGCGACTCTGACTAATACTGATGAAGTTTCGTAAAGCTCAGCAGCAAGGAGCAACTCCATTAATAGAAGATTAGTAGAGCTCGGTAGCAGATGCAACTCAACTGATAATAGTGAAGTTTCATGAAGCTACGCGGTAAGGAGCAACTCAACTGTTAACAGTGAAGTTTCGTGGAGCTACACTGAAGACAATCAGGAACTAGGAAGCTGGTGTAGGTGGCTGCTATAGTAGGAAGTAAAACAAACCATGACTATGCATTGGTCAGCTCTCTAACCGATATGGCTCATCCGTATTTGGATCTTATTTAATCCAACCTGCATATACATTGGATCTAAGCCCTAACATGAACAGGACTTCATTAATTTTAAAAAGAATAAAAGAAAAAAATGCTTCATGATATATCAATATATTGACTCGTTTTCTATACAGAAACAACTCAAAGCAGTAATTATTATTTCATAAAAGAATAAGCAAGAAAACATACATTTTTCATGTCTCAAAAACGAGGATAAAGATTGACATCTGACCTGCTGAAGTCCCTCGTGATTTAGAACAAATTGAGATCGTTGCCATTCTCGGTGTGGTGCAATAGGAATATGTGCAGGCTGGGCAGTTAAGTAACCCACTTTGAAGTAGGGTAAAGGAAGCTGTGAAAAGAGCATTGGAGAAAAGTGAATTAATACTGACTTGTAAAATCAACAACTATTTTATGTTATCAATTTCTGAAAAAATAACTGAACAGTGAAATGATAGAATATACTTAACCCATGTGGGATTATTGGATATTAAATCTAATAAAATCATATGCCAAGTATCACTCGTATACATCCAGAGGAACTTACTAGTGTAGTGAAGCAGCTTTTGAAGAAAGATAAAAAAATTATAGAACAATTACAAAATAAATTAAAATGCACATACATAATTTATAAGCATCATTTACCATGACAGAGAACATGCAGATACCTAGAAGAACCAAGTTCTTTTCCAACCAAAGCAGACTATAATTAAAGGGGAACATCCAAATTCTTCCTCTTGTTGAAGACCTAATTTCAGAGTGGTGTATCTAGGGATTATTGGATCTTATAGGCTTATAGCTAACCATACTATATACCAACTATGACTCACAAACATCCAGAATAGAAATTAACCAGCGAAATGAAGCAGTTGAACAATAATGCTTCAAGAAGAGGACAACTCACCATTGAACGAACTAGTCTCAAGGCACTGTGATAAACCTGCATAATGTTGAAGACATCAAATATAATTAAACCACTGGTAACCAACCATCATAAAAAATTAAAGCTTGTTGAAAACAATTAATAAAATTAACAATGTTTTTGAATCTTATAAAAAGTTATCATATGAGATTAAAGACTTCATATAGAGCATGAGCAGGGTAAAACCATCATCTAATCAAAAGAATTGCCCTATAATTCCAAAACAAACTTAATACACGACGACTTATAACATGCATATATGGGTTATATGAAACTCTGAACCGCCATTAAGGTGAATGAATAAAATAAGAATCGACAAAGCCAACATGACCTGAAAATATCACAAAAACAAGAACTCTCAAGCATGAATTGAGGTACCGATCTAGTACTAGTCGGTTCCTCCGGTTTGTACTGCTCTGCCGACACCAAAGCACAAGCAATGGAAGCCAGAGGACCCGGAGGAAGCTTGAAGCTTCAGCCAGCGGAGGAAGCGAACGCTAAGCTTCCGCTAGCGGTGGGGGCGCGAAGCAGCTGCTCCACTCAGTTTCACTGAGATTTTGCTCAGTTTGGGGTACATACTGGTCGGACTGCCGACCGAACCAACCATGCTGTGAAAACAACTGCTTATGTGAAAACACCTACGGGATTCAGTATTTCAGTTTGCCAGATGATTGGGACAGGATGACCTTTAGTCCCAGCCTGAGTCACAGCGCCTAGAGATCAAACATGAAATCAGAAAAGTTGGAGAGGGATTTTGCCATTGTCGACCAAAAGCTCATGAGATCTGAATAGCTTGCGTGAATTACTGGTAAATATTGTTTGCATGATTATCTTATGCTGGTCCACTTCAGGCAATCCAGATTGCAATCAGCATATGCTAATCCGATTTTTACTGAGAAAATCATGTCTATCATAAACGAGAGAGAGAGATCTATAAAAGAATTGACCGGGGATAGTGAATAACAAATCTCAGCTTCAAAATGGTACATTTCTATTTGAAATCTGTGTCTGATACTCTGATCTTGGCTTGAAGTCATAAATTTGACAAATATCACCAATCAATGATTGAAATCACTACAAGACGGAAAAAATGAAGTAAAAGAGAAACAAGGAGGAGAAGAGAGGGAGAGTGAAAGAGGAGAGAAGATAGACGGATGATCTTACGCATCGTCATCCTTCAGCATCTGTAGCTATAATTGGTGGTTTTCTTCATGCATAAGCTGAGGTGAAAAATCCCAAGAAACAGGATTTTACAAAAATCATTATAAAATTCAACCCATATCTTCAACCCTCCTCTTTTTTATATCCGTCATTTATGTAGTTTAGTAAATATCTCCAAATGAAATGAACATAAAACACTCACCTAAGACTTTGGAAATCTTGTTTATCTAAATTATATTGACATATATCAGTGCATTGTATACCATATGCAATCAATTATATATTCATAGAATGCATATCATGCAGGAGAACTTACCAAAACTAGCCACCACCAAAAAGTTTACCCTAATTTCATAAATTATAAAAATATAGAAACATGTATTAGAACTAAAGAAACAATTATGCATTACATATATATAGAAACATAATTTAGAAACATAAATATTCTATTACAAATTAAAAAAGAAGAGGAGAGCTAAGATGCTGAAAAGGGACATGTCCATGAGGACGACTGATGTCTCTAGTAGGGATTCAATATGCAGTGGCATGAAAAAAATACTAAACTATTATTAAACATTTTCAAACAGTAAAATAATTTTAATTGAACTATATTAAATATTTAGTGAACCACAAACAAATCACAATCTATGAGATTATAATGTTCTATTGTATAATGGTAATTGCAAGTTACAAGAAAAGAAAAAATTAGTTGAAATTGATATATAATGCATCATTTTAACTTAAATACATTTATTATAAGCAGCATTAGAAATTAAGTCATAAAAAAAATCTTTACCTTTCATTTTTTTTCATTTTGATTTTTTAATATTTTAACTATTTTTCTCTACTTCAATCCATCACCCAATTGGTTCAATCTAGGTATTAAATCTCGATCTGCACTAGTATACCGGTTTAGTATAATGTTGGTATCAATATTAAAAACATACCAATACCAGTCGTATTGATATTAAAATGTATATGTATTAATCGTACTGACACATGATATATCAATGCCAAAAACCTTGGTGCTAATGTAGCATCTATCTTTTACATTTTCATCAGCTGACACAAATTCAGATACTGTTATCCTGTACTTCGGTAAACAAAATCAACTTATAGTCCGCAATAGTTTAGACAATCTTCAAGAATTACTAAAGGATCTTGATACATATAGACAGTTAACTGAATATCGACAATTTGGAAGGAACTAAGTTCTCTTTATAAACTTTTGAAAGGGTGCAAAGGTCATTACACAGAACTCACATCCAGTGAATCAGCATACAGACTACACCAATACTAGTCTGGTACACATCTACACCATATGATCTGTAGCAGTGTGCCAGTATGTACCAAAGTGTACTGGTATACTTCCGTTCAATACCATTACTATAGACTATAGTAGTATTCAAAACCTCGAGTCTGTCAAACTATAAAGCATTGTTATTGAATCTTGTACCATTGCAAATGCTTGACCACAAGAAAATTAGTTTCTAATCTAAACAGCAACTTCTGAGCTTGACAAGAATTTTTCTAACAGAACACGTATAAGATAAATATGTTCTACGTAATAACAAGTCAAGAAAAAATAGGAATCAAACAGAGGGGTTTACAGAATAAGTCGGTTTCAGAGCATGAGCAGCTGCAATATATATAGCCGATTGACTATAAAGCTCATCAGGAGAGACTTCCTTTGCATTGATGGGTCTCCCAGATCTGAAAGTGTCCTCAGCTAAGCCATACTACAAGAAGAAACAGACGTATGCTCAGATCAATCCTCTATAAAAATGTATAAAAGAAGAGTATTAATGATGATAACTAAAATAATAAAGCTGCGGAAGCAAATGGAAGAATATGTCAGCCAAAACTTACCAGTACAGTCCCAAGATTGTAAATTGCTCGATGGAAATCAAACTGTAACTGGATGGCTGCTCGGAACTGCCACATAGCATGAGTACAGAATACACATTAATCATAAGCATGAGTGTACGAACTACGAACAATTTTGGACCAGCTACATGGATCTTCTAGTAAACAATATTCTTATGCTAATCAAAAGCATTAAAATCCTGCGCGGAAGGCTCCCCCAATGAGTTCGGGGATGATTAAACAATGGAATACAAATAACTGACAGATAACTTCTTAAAAAAAACTAATACTAAGGTCAGTAAATTTAAAGTATATGAAATCCTTACCTTACTTATAGCTGTTCTTATAATATTCTGCTTCTCCCTTGCAGGGACAATTGCACCAAGTTCCTTCAATAATTACCAAATTAATGATATTAATAAGATAAAAATATAAAATTCCAATTAAAGAATTCAACATAAATGCTTAAAGTATTAATCAAGTACCTGCAGAGCAAGCCCCCAGTTATTAAGGGCCTACAATAAAAGAATAAGAAAATTAGAAAGCCACTTTTTACTAAATTTTTAGAAGTCAATTAGCAATCTCTTATAACTGGTTAGCACAAGGACGAAGTATGGTTTTCAAGCTCAAAACAGACAATGAGCATGGAGAAATTGACAACTTGGAATATCACATGGCTTTATGATACTATGATAGTACCAGTGTTTAAGAGATATGTTCATACTAGGCAGCACAATTATTTTTTTACCAATCTGACCTTGTACCTGTATTGGTTAAGGACCATATTGTATATGTATATATAATATTGGCTGGTACCGTCAGTATTATATGTCATTAAAGACAAATCTGTGCTGAGTAAGGGTGATACATTTCATTATAAGATCGGATTAAAAAGTCAAAAATATATTTGTAAAAAACTATATTTTTACATTAAAAGTAATATGGATATTTTTCACAATTAACAAGTAATAGAAAATAATAAATGTTTATCGTACATCAACTATGATGTACGAAGACATTTATTATTTTGTAATCAACTAAATTATGTATTTTTACAACCATTCACATATAATAAATTAAAAGAGGACATTTACTACATTATAACCACCTTCAAGCAATTTACATAATTAAGGAGCAAAGTATAAATTTAACTACTGCATTAGCAATATTTTCTTAAGGAAGTCAATAATAAAATGAATATTACTTGTCATGTAATTGTAAAATGAATATGATAAAAGTAAGTTTCATAAGATGAAAATGATGTATAATGAACACTTAAAGATGTGCATTGATGACACCAAAATATATAGTATATTTTGTATCATTTTATATATCTTTTCATGCTAAATTAAAAATCTTTTGCTTATTTTTATGCTAAATTTATCAAATATTGCAAAATCTACTTCTATTTTTGTTTTTCATGATTTTCAAGTAAAAAGGCACTATTTTGAGGCGTTTTCGAGCAAAATCAAAGACATAGAAGAATTACCATCATCAAGAGGAGATCACCTGATAAATTTCACGCAAATCAGAGCAAAACACCAAAATACAGTAGCGCATTATTTTATATTACTGTACCGTATTTTCATACGCTACCGTAATATCATAGCATTGCCGTAAATTGGTGGAATTTCCGACCAAAAGGTTTAATAAAAAATATGGCACTGCCGTAAAACTTAACACTGCCGTATTTTGAAGTGCATTCAGAACAAAGAAAATTGTTGAAATTACGGCACTGCCGTAAACTTTGACACGGGTCGTATTTTCCAGACGAATGCGACCAGAGAGTTTAGCTAATTTTACGGCAGTACCGTGAACCATTTTACAGTGCCGTATTGTCCAGAAAACATCAGATCAAAAAACGCGACCGATTTTACGGCACTGTCGTGAAATATTATACTGCCGTATTTCTGCTTTTGAACGCGACTCCACAGTCAATTTTGAAGCCCGATTTTTGCGGAGAAGATTGCGGACGATCCAGACTTTTAAACTTGATGCCGTAAGAAGAAGAAGGGGAGCTTTCGACAAGAGGATAACGAAGACACCAAAAGCCCCAATTTTCATCAACTGTACAGGGAGAAATCGAGTTACACACTGCCGCCTACGATTTCGCCGCCGCGACAAATCCAGAGCATCTCCGGCCGTGAAATTCATATTGAAGCTTCGCCTGGAGGAGGAGACAACGTACCAGAAGTTTAAAAATGAAAGGAAATCAATTGGAGGAGAAATCGAGGAAAAAGGAGGCGCCGACACTATTCACAGCACTCCCTTTGCAAATTACGACTGTGTTTAATTTCACAGCCGTGGTGTATTTTCCTAAAACTTCTTTTCCTTTGATTTTTGATCTTCTTAAACAATGGAATATTGTATTTTATTCACTATACTAGCTTAAACACTCTTTGGGACAGGGGAGAGTAATTCCCTTTGATTTTCCTAATGACTAGATACTTTTTACTTTCATCATGATTATTCTATTTTGATAATTTTACCTATGCGATTATTACTCTAAGATTATCCTTAGTTTACTTTTTATCATCATGATTTAGAGTTTTCGCAATAAGGACCGAAAGGTGATTTACTTGAGAACTTGGAACCGTAAAATTGATTAATAGGAACTCACCGTAAGAAATTAGGTTAAATTCTTATTTCTTTATTTTAGTAATTTAAATTGCCATGATGATAATTATGAACTTAGGATTGAGTTATTATGTCAAACGTGGAGATCTTGCACGAAAGTGAGGATCGGAACGTTGGAGAACCATAGGTAGAACTTGTGTTGAGACTCGGATGCACGAAAGTGATCCTTGAGTTTCCACTCGAGACGATCAACTTAGAACTCGGATGCACGAAAGTGATCCTCGAGTTCTTTGTTTGATGATTTACTTATCATTAGCTTGGGATAAATCTTGCCCGAAAGCGAAGATTGGTCTCTGCATGGTTATCTGCACGAAAGTGAGTTAATCTCTTTACAAAGTAAATTATATCTTTATCATAATAGAATTTGATTGATGAATATCCTTATATATCTAGTCATGAAAATTAAAGTAAATGAAACCCTAGTCTCAGCTTCTCCCTGATAGTATTTTCCCGTGTGTTTTCAATCTTTACTCTGCTTTCATTCGATTGCCTAGATAGAAAGAAATCATTTATTTGGTACTTGACAACATAAGTCTTTGTGGGTACGATATCTTTTTTTATTACTTCGAGTATCCGTGCACTTGCGGAGATAATAACAAGTGTGGCAACTCAACAAATTTTTAGAGCCGTATCAGGGGGTGACAAGTTCCTATGCGCCATACAATCAGCTTTGGTTGCGACTTCATAAATAAGCTTTGTTTACCTACTTGTTGGGATACAACAAGTTTTTGACGCCGTTGCCGGGACCTTAGTTTTGTCAATATTAAAGATATTGAGAGTATTGCTAGACTAGGTTTTATTTACTAGTTTATTTCTGTTTACTGTTATTAGGTTTTTATTTTCTGTTTATTTTCTGTTTTTTTTTAAATCACTTGATCTATTTACTTTGTATGCGCAGGAGTCTTAGGTCAGGACCTCTTATTCTATTGGATCCTGAAATTAACGAAACACTTAGAGTGCGCAGGAAGTTGAGACTTGAAGAGGATTTACAAGAGACACAACAGGAGGAAGTTGTAGTCATGGAGAATAATCAGAGAACACTTAGGGACTATGCAGCCCCTAATCTGCAAGAAATTCACAGAGGCTAACAACTTTGAAATCAAGCCTGTTTTTCTTTCTATGATGCAACATAATCAGTTTGGAGGATCTCCTCTGGAAGATCCGAAGCAACATCTTGCATTATTTTTACTTTGTGATACTATAAAAATTAATGGAGTTTCTAATGATGCACTGAAATTGAGATTATTTCCTTTTTCTCTTAGGGACCGAGCAAGATCATGGCTACAATCGCAACCAACCGGGACCTTCACAACTTGGGATCAACTATCAAATTCTTTTCTGATGAAATACTTCCCACCAAGCAAGACGATTCAACTGAGAAATCAAATTATAAGCTTTCAACAAAAGGATGGAGAGTCCTTCAGTGAGGCATGGGAGCGCTTTAATGATTTATAACGAAAGTGTCCTCACCATGGCCTAGAAGATTGGATTTTATTGCATATTTTTTATAATGGATTGCTATACAATACCAGACTAACTGTTGATGCTGCTGCAGGTGGAGCTCTTATGAGCAAAACGATTGACACTGCTTTCAAATTGCTGGAGGAGATGGCTCTAAA
The DNA here is from genome assembly GCA_027563935.2 of Costus lasius. Lineage (NCBI taxonomy): Eukaryota > Viridiplantae > Streptophyta > Magnoliopsida > Zingiberales > Costaceae > Costus > Costus lasius. The sequence continues at coordinate 52,705,247 of CM050449.1, forward strand.
TCATAATCAATGGACTTCTGAGAGAGGAGTATTCTACAAACCTTCTCAAGGTAAAAACAAAAATGATGGATGGCATACCTTGGCAGAGAAGGTAGATTCTTTATGCAGTAGGTTTGATTCTTTCAAAATGCAAACTGCTTCTATTTCTTCTATCACTTGTGATGTATGTGGTAACAATGGTCATGATGCTGAACATTGTAGAGTTATTGTAGATCAAGGTAGTGAACATGTTAATGCTATAGGGAACTATAATCAAGGTAGAAATAATAATCCCTATTCTAGTACATATAACCCTGGATGGAGAAATCACCCTAACCTTTCATGGAAAAACAATAACAATGTGGGGGGGAAACACTGAGAATAAAAGATACCAAAAACCAAATCAGAATTTTAATCAAAATCAAAACCAGAATTCTAACATTGAGTCTATGCTTGAGAAGATGATGGCTAATCAAAATCAATTCATGCAAAACAAAAATAAGGAGATTGAAGATCTTAAGGAAATGGTTAGTCAATTAGCTTCACAAGTAGGATCCTTGACTGCCCACAACAAAATTCTTGAAAATCAAATTGCACAACAAGCTAGTAGTTCTTACAGGCCCCCTGGGAAATTGTCTGCTAAACCTGAACTAAACCCTAGAGAGCACTGTAATGCTATTATATCTAAAAGTGGGAAACAACTCGAAGAACCTAAAGGGAAAGTTGAACTTAATGAGAAAGAGTCTTATGATGAACATGATGATAAGTTAGAATTAGAGGAGTCTTCTAAACATGAATAAACCTTACCTAGTTTAACACCTCAAAAGGGTGATGAACCAAAAGGGGATGTACCATGTAAAGAAAATGATTCTAAGTCTAATTTACCTCCACCCTATAAACCACCAATACCTTTTCCGCAAAGGTTAGTTCAAAATAAACTAGACAAACAATTTGGCAAATTTCTTGAAGTTTTAAAGAAGCTTTATATTAATATTCCATTTACTGAAGCTATTTCTCAAATACCTTCTTATGCAAAGTTTTTGAAAGAAATATTGTCTAGTAAGAGGAAATTAGATAATTATGGTACTTGCACTGTAAGAAGATTGTAGTGTCATCATACAAAACTGAAGGACCCAAGTAGTTTTTCTATACCTTGTTCAATTGGCACTATGGCTTTTGACCGAGCCTTATATGATTTGGGTGCAAGTGTGAGCCTAATACCTCTATCTATTCACAGGAACCTACACATTGGAGAGCTTAAGCCTACATCTATATCTTTACAGCTCGCGGATTCATCGGTAAAGTATCATGTAGGTATATTAGAGAATGTTCCAATAAAAATAGGTGAATTTTTCTTACCTGCAGATTTTGTAGTTTTAGACATGGAAGAAAATCATAGAAATCCTATAATTCTTGGTATACCACTCTTAGCCACTGCAGGAGCACATATTGATGTTAAAGAGGGAAAAATTACTTTTAAAATTTGTGAAAACATTGTTGAGTTTGATCTTAATGATTCTATGAATAAACTTTCATACTCTGGATCATGTTGTAGTATCGATATAATTGATGATGTTGTTTATGATGTTCAGAATTTATTTGATGGATCCTTAAATGTTGAAACTAACAATTATTATAAGGATGTTGATAAAGTATTACAGGGAAAGAAAAACAAAATTTCTGGAAGGAGGAGAAGAAGAAGGAGATCTAAGTGGTTTGACAAAGGAAAGAAGATGTGGAGCAAAATTGGGGATTGTTTCAAGGCTAAGCCTTAAGTGGCTCAATGTGATGCCCAACCTAAAGAAAGATCAGAAGGGCAATTGAAGAATTCACGATCAAATCTGAGTGCAAAAGGGTCAAGCTAATAACCTTTAAATTAGCGCTTCCTGAGAGACAACCCAAGCTTTCTAAGCTCTATTTGTTTTCTTTTATTTTAATTTCTGCTTAGGAGTAATTTTTTCTTTTATTTTTGTAGGTAAAACGAGATTTGGAGCAAAATACGGCACTGCCATAAAGTATATTATGGTACCGTATTTCTTGTCCACTTTCGACCAAAGAGTTGTGACGAAATTACGGCACCATCGTAAAAATTTACACGGTATCGTATTTTGTGGCCAAAATCGACTCGAGAGCTTCCTCGTTTTTACGGCACCACCGTCAATTATTTCACGGACTGTATTTTCACGAGATTTTTTGACAAAATTTTCGAATTTACCCCGATTTTACAGTAGTACCGAAATTTATTTTATGGTCGTTTTTCTTTTAATTTCAAAAAAAAAATCACTGACTGATTTTTACGACAGTACCGTAATTTTGAGTTATTTTTGAATAGAGGATTGCCGAGATTTTACGGCGGTACCATAAACTATTTCACGGTACCGTATTTTTGAACCAGTTTTGACCCGAGAGCTTCCGTGATTTTACGACACGGCCGTAAAACATTACACAGCCGTATTTTGAATTCTGGCACGCGAGTCCTGTGCCGTTTTAGGGTTTTCACGGGCCGTTTTTAGGTTATTTCCACTCGTTCTCACGCCGTTCTCACGTCTCCAACCTTCTCCGACCATCAGTGGATGCCGACGACTCTTCCCGTCCAGTTCCGACCGTCGATTGGGTACTCTTTTGTCCGATATTACCATTTTAATGAGTTTACATGCAAGTTTCACCCCTTTCACTTGTTCTTCCACGTTTCTTAACCGTTTGAAGAGATTTTTGTTCGTAAATACTTCTTAAAGGATAGGTAACAATTTCTAGTTCAACTCTGGAGTTTTTAAACCGATTTGGAGAGTGTATTAGCAAGATTGAGCTTATACGCATGTTTTCCACTCTATTTTCCACCCAGTTTTCCTCTGTTTTGATTTGAAAACGAATTTTCAAGAGTGATAGCTATGATTAAATTGATATTATCTATGAACCTAGCTTAGAATGAAAAATCATGTCATTATATTGCTATATTTACATTAAACATGAAGTTTGCAGCTTAATAGGTTGAAATGGCACCAAGAACGAAGGCCATTTTTCCAAGGAGGAAGGGGAAGGCCCCAGCTGAACCATCTCAACCTGAAAATCCACATGGGATAATTTTTAGAAATGAGATGCAGGAGAATAGATATAATCAGATTTTGGAAAGAAAGGTGATCAACACAAAATGTGCTGACCAAAGGACTTTGGAATCCTTAGGGCTGTATGAGGATGTGTTGTGGATGTTTGATAGGATAAAAGCCAAGAAATTTTTTCAGATACATCCACCCACATATTTACCATTGGTTTTGGAATTTCTTAATAGTTTGATCATTGACTTGAAAGAATACTCAAATGGTCCCGCTGAAGGGGAGATCACATTTAGACTGGCCAATGAAGAAAGGAAACTGACACTGCATGAGATTAGAGATATTTTTGAGTTAAGCAAAGGGGGATACACTTAGATGCCCCTAGGATTTATGGAGGAAATTTTCTAGAACCAAATCACTGATGAAAGTCACTTTTATTCTGTTTCCGCTATAGCTTCAAAGATCATGAACCCATGTATCAAGTATGCACATAGAGTGCTAGCACACACCGTGTTTGGTAGAGGAGATAGTGATGGTATGGTCCGTCAACATGAGCTTTATTGTCTTTAGGGGATGCTTAATGGTTTTGCTGTGGATGTTGCTTTCTTTATGGTGAAACATATGGACAAAGTTGCTAGGGCAAAAAGGGGAGCTATTGTGATAGGAGGATTAATAACTCCTATAGCCCAGTATGTAGGAGTTGAGCCCTATAGAGTAGAATTGGCAAAAGGGAATGCAAGGCTTGATATTGAGTCTTACATAGCTATGAAAATGATTGTGAGAGAGGGGGATATATTTTATTTGGTCCTTGGACCAAATGTCCCTACTCTACCTTTACCTCATCCTGAAAAGACAACAGTCGGATAGAGCAAATTGGAAGTTATCTCCAAGTGCCGCCGAAGCAGCTTTCACACCACCACTTAGCATTGTTCCACCACCACCCACATGGGGTGGAAGAGGCGACCCCTTTGGTATGGAGTCACCCCAGCATGATTCTTCACACCAATTCTTCACACACACCTAGAGGAGGGTTTGCTAGCCACCATGATCTAGGATTTCAAGCACTATCAGCACAAATGTACAATCAAGAGCGCCGCATAGACAGAGTGATTGACTCCTTAGGGAGGGTGACTGAGTCTATTGGACACCTCCACCAGGATCTGGAGAGACTGTGCGACCACATGGAAGACATGGAAAACTTCCTCTACGATCGATTCGGATATGAAGACCAGAGGTATTATGATCGCTATAGTAATCAAGCTGCGAGGGACACAGAGGCAAGACGACCTGATGATGACAAGTAGATGTTTTGTGAGTATCATCTTCCCTTACTTCTTTGCTATACTTTATCTTCTATATCTTATTGATGTTTCATGTGATAAAGGGAAGGATGATGCTTCTAGACCTTTATGACCGCCGCCACTACTATTCTATTTCACATGTTTATTTTTCTTTTCGATGTGGTTGTATGATGATTATGATAATACTGATTTCAACTATTTCGATAGGGTTGTATTATGATATTTCGATATTCTGGTGATTTATCTTCGATATGGTTGTAGTATACATGATGATATATTTTTATATTTTTTTGATGATATGATATTGTGATATTTGATGATGATGAGTATACTCTTGATTTATATTGTTGATGACTTGATTGAAGATGAATAAATTCAAGTTCATGATTAGAGACAAACCCTATCACGTTAGATTTATTTCTTCAATGCATATCTATTTTTGAAATTTGACATTGGTTGATGGATGAAATTTTGGGTAGGTATATTATTTGAGGGATAAAATCTAAAAGTGAAACTATTCTTTTGAATAAAATGAGTATATGAGTATGATTTGATAATTGAGATCAATTGATCAACCTAGTAGATGTTTTAGTCTATTTTTGTTATTTGTTGGGAAATAAGAATCCAAAATCCATAAAAATAGTGAGAGACTCTCCTACTTGGCACTATGTAAAATTGATAGTGGTACCTAAGACATGGGTTGAAGTCTATGTCCAAAAGATACCGAGAGAGAAAAAGAATAAGACTCCTCTACTTGGCACTATATAAAATTGACAGTGGTACCGAAGAAAAGAGTTGAAGTCAAAAATAAAAAGTATGTATCTATGTGGGTACATGCCATCTATGCAAAAATAAAATGAATAAAAAAAAATTTTATGGGTAGAAAAAAACCTTGGAAACCTAATTCCTGTAAACAAAAGCATGATAGATTTGAACTAAAATTAGGTGAAGTCTTCGGATTGAAAATTCTGATTATTATACGAGTTGTAAAGTTTTATTTGATTAAATTGTGGATCTGAAAGGTTGAGTTCTAAGAATAATATATTTATTTGAAGTTTTATAAAATAATTGATGGAATTTTTCATTGATGATTGTATTTTAGAAATTTATTGAGCATGAAAAGGTTTTTCTTTTAATCAATTTTTTATTTTTGCTTGAGGACAAGCAAAGTTTGAGCCTTATGTATTTTGATGACACCAAAATATATAGTATATTTTGTATCATTTTATATATTTTTTCATGCTAAATTGAAGATCTTTTGCTTATTTTATGCTAAATTTATCAAATATTGCAAAATCTACTTCTATTTTGGTTTTTCATGATTTTCAGGTAAAAAGATACTATTTTGATGCGTTTTTGAGCAAAATCAAAGACATGGAAGAGTTATCATCATCAAGAGGAGATCACCTGACAAACTTCAAACAAATCAGAGCAAAACACCAAAATACGGTAGTGCAGTATTTTATATTACGGTACCGGCATTTCCATACGCTACCGTAATATCAGAGCATTGTCGTAAATTGGTGGAATTTCCGACCAAAAGGTTTAATGAAAAATACGGCACTGCCGTAAAACTTAACATTGTCGTATTTTGAAGTGCATTCAGAACAAAGAAAATTGCTGAAATTACAGCACTGCCGTAAACATTGACACGGACCGTATTTTCTAGACGAATTCGACCAGAGAGTTTAGCCAATTTTACGGTAGTGCCGTGAACTATTTTACAATGTCGTATTGTCCAGAAAACATCATATTAGAAAACGCGACCGATTTTACGGCACTGTTGTGAAATATTACACTACCGTATTTCTGCTTTTGAACACGACTTCATAGTCAATTTTCAAGCCCGATTTTTGCGAAGAAGATTGCGGACGATCCAGACTTTTAAACTTGATGTCGTAAGAAGAAGAAGGGGAGCTTTCGACGAGAGGATAACGAAGACACCAAAAGTCCCAATTTTCATCAATTGTACAGGGAGAAAAAGAGTTACACACCGACGCCTAGGGCTTTGTCGCCGCGACAAATCCAGAGCATCTCCGGCCGTGAAATTCATATTGAAGCTTCGCTTGGAGGATGAGACAACGTACCAGAAGTTTGGGAACGAAAAGAGATCAATTGGAGAAGAAATCGAGGAAAAAGGAGGCGCTGACACTGTTCACAGCACCCCCTTTGCAAATTACGGCCGTGTTTAATTTTAAGGCCGTGGTGTATTTTCCTAAAACTTCTTTTCCTTTGATTTTTGATCTTCTTAAACAATGGAATATTGTATTTTCTTCACCATGCTAGCTTAAACACTCTTTGGGACATGGGGGAGTAATTCCCTTTGATTTTCCTAATGACGAGATACTTTTTACTTTCATCATGATTATTCTATTTTGATAATTTTACCTATGCGATTATTGCTCTAAGATTCTCCTTAGTTTATTTTTTGTCATCATGATTTAGAGTTTTCGCAATAAGGACCGAAAGGTGATTTGCTTGAGAACTTGAAACCCTAAAATTGATTAATAGGAACTCACCGTAAGAAATTAGGTTAAGTTCTTATTTCTTTATTTTAGTAATTTAAATTGTCATGATGATAATTATGAACTTAGGATTGAGTTATTGTATCAAACATGGAGATCTTGCACAAAAGTGAGGATCGGAACATTGGAGAACCATAGGTAAAACTTGTGTTGAGACTCGGATGCACGAAAGTGATCCTTGAGTTTCCACTCGAGGCAATCAACTTAGAACTCGGATGCACGAAAGTGATCCTTGAGTTCTTTGTTTGATGATTTACTTATCATTAGCTTGGGATAAATCTTGCGCGAAAGCGAAGATTGGTCTCTGCATGATTATCTGCACGAAAGTGAGTTAATCTTTTTACAAAGTAAATTATACCTTTATCATAATAGAATTTGATTGATGAATATCTTTATATATTTAGTCATGAAAATTAAAGTGAATGAAACCCTAGTCCTAGTTTCTCTCTGATAGTATTTTCCCGTATGTTTTCGATCTTTACTTTTATTTGTTTGCCTATATAGGAAGAAATCAATTATTTCTTGACAACATAGGTCTTTGTGAGTTCGATATCTTTCTTTATTACTTCGAGTATCCATGCACTTGCGGAGATAACAACAAGTGTGGTAACTCAATAAGTTTTTGGAGCCGTATCAGGGGGTGACAAGTCTCTGTGCACCATACAATCAGCTTTGGTTGCGACTTCATAAATAAATTTTATTTACCTACTTGTTGGGATACAACATACATACTGTAATAAACACAATAAAGTTAATGTTAATATGTCATTTAATTAGTTATAACCAACTTATTAGGTCACAAAAGAAAGATTATTAATAAAAACAACAAAGAAATGATAAAAATGACAACAGGAATAATGAAATTAAGTAAGACGCAAGTTACACCTTTTTAATAGTTAAAGACTCGAAAAATTAACATTGTTTATCAAAGCAATTGTCAAAGTTATTCATTAAAGCATCTCTATCAAATTGCTCATCAAAGATGTTTTCCATAGTCATTTATCGAAAATGTTTATCAGTGGTGAATCAATGAAAGAATTTAGTAGAAGATATGTTAGCATTAACATTTCAATATTTTTGGCCGATAAAGGCAATAAATAAAATAAGAAAATGAAAAAATTATATTATATTACTATAATTATTTAAATAACCTATGGGCTTAGCTTAGCATTTAGCAAGTTGACAAGTTAAAGGTAAGTGAATTTAACACTTAGCAATGTCATAGAAATGAAATGGATTGTCCGATTGGAGATCCTACCATTCTAGCATTTGTTAAGATCCTGCCCATATCTTGGATTGTTTAAACTAATTTGGGTCATAATATCATAAGATAATAAAATCCAAAATAAGTTCCAAACAACCTTATTGGTATACCATATATTAGTTTGATTGGAACGGTTATATCATCTAGTATGCACAAGTTTGAAAGTAGCCTAGTCCAATAGTACCATGGGACTAGTATTAAAGTTTAACAAATTGGCCCGGACCAATATTCCGATCTATTGTTGAACCAGTACCTATGGCATCGACAGTCCGAACTTACCTGCTCGACGTATGGGTCCAAGGTTGGACAGATACAAATTAGAAATAATACAAGTCAGTATTTAAAACCTTGGATAATAATACCATAATGTAAAAAAGCTAAATCATTTTAGAGACATCAATTAACAAATTGAAGGAACTAGAAACTCATTCTTAACAATGAAAAAAATGATGTTTTGTGCCCAAGACAACATCAACGCCAACTAGAATGCAAATCCATATCAATTACAACTTAGAAGCCACCTCAAGAATCTACGAATTTGAAATTTTGAGAAAAAAATAAACAAAAATTATGAATCAACTAATGTTTAAAAACTTAGTTCGTATTGGGCGGTACAACCTCTTTATACTAATCCAATATAATATATTAATATATGCCTGTATCTATTAATAGATAGAAGCACATATTAGTCTACATTAGTATATTAGTATAGCCAGATATTTAAAATTTTGAGTTCAACCACTTCATAATTTCGAACTTAACAAAGGAATAAAAATACTCCTCGCCAATTTGTTCAATTTCTAAAATATGGCAGAAATGGCTGCTATAAGAAATAAAAGACATAATGAGTAAGCTTCATTGATATGCGTTAGAATTGGTGATAGTTTGTATGAGAATTAATAGTAGTTAGAATTAATAATATTAAAAATAATATTATATATATACAATAAGTAACAATTAAAATATTATTATTTCATATACTCAATATCTCTATATATAAAAGTTGTATCTATTCTACAATCGAGCAATAAGATTAATACAATGTAACCCTTTTAGGGTTTCACATCTCTCCTCCTTTCCTCTCTCTTTATCTCTCCTCTCTACTTTAACTTGGTATTAAAGGAGGTTTTCTAAATCCTAGTCACCTCCTTAACTTAATATAGATTAACTCTAATCTTCTCCCTCTCTTTTTCTCCTTATACACTGTGACTGTTCATAGGTACTGTTCACTAAGATGCAATTACTATTCATATGTCCCCCAATAATATTCATCCGTGCTACAACACTATTTATCCATATTGTTCATCACCTCCCTCTCCCACGGACAATGCCTTACACTACCCTCCATTACACTACCCTCCACTCCTGCTAGTGATGTTTTACACTGCCCTCTACTCTTGCTGGAGACACCTTATACCTTATGCCACCCTCCCCTAGTGGTGATGCCTCATGTAATCATTTACTATTGATAATGTCTTACACCACCCTCTACTGTTGGCGATGTCTTACACCGCCCTTTATTACTGGCAATGCATGACCCCTACTACTTCTGTTGGCTATGCCTGACGCCACTTTCTGCTCCTACCACCTGACACTGTCTTCTACTCCTGTGACACCTGACTCCACCAACAATTCCTGATCAAAATGCTCAATGCTACCTACTTCTACTTGTGATGCATGATGTCGCCTTCTACAGAATAGCGTCTTCTATTTCTTTTTTAAACTATGTTATTTTTTTATTATAATTTTATTTTTATGTCGGACATAATTGTCATATGTGTTTGACAGAATATGTTAAAATTGGTGATAGTTAATGTTAGAATTAGTAATATTATAAATAGTAATATATATATACATAGTAATAATTAAAATATTATTATTTTATGTACTCAATAACTCTCTATATATAGAAGTTGTATTTATTCTATAATTAAACAAGAAGATTAATTCAATGTAACCCTTTAAGATTTTCTCTCTTCTCTCATCTATTTATCTCTTTCCCTATACTCTAACAATATAGGGACTCTAGTCAATAAAATCATATCAAATAGAAAACAGAATAAAGAAAAAGAACTATATGATTAGCTTCTCAAATCAACACGTAGAAGTTATATAGGTCAAATTTTCACATTCCGAGCAGCAAGGCTCATCACAAAACAAGATACCAAATATCAGCTTCCTAATAAGAAAATAATAAAAAATCATAATTAAAAGGAGACAGCAGGAAATGAAAACAACTGGAGATAGCAAACCTGGGGACTGTTCCAGTTGAGCTGAACTGCTTTTTCATATTTTCTGGTTGCCTGATGGAAACATGATTACTTGTCATTAAGTGTGCATGAACGTTCTAGAAAACATTAGTTAAAGAAAATTAAAAGAAAAATAAGCATAAAGGTCCTGGGAGCATTTGGTCCATTGAATGTTGGATTCCTATACGAAACCAGATTCCAAGAATGTGATTGCCGTCCCCAAGAATATGAGACAGGCATGTGTTGTTCACAAAGCAATCTAAATTAAATTGTTGAGAATGTATTAGAATATTTGGTTCAACAATGAAGAATGCTATTTCTCTTTTTAAATATTCCGCATACTTTATCTTTTAAATAATATAGTTGAATTATCTACATAATGCATACACACATACATCTACATGTACTATGAATATAATATCAATATATATTATTGTGATACAAGCTTTACAATATTTGATTCAATAAAGAAGAATATTATTTTCTTTTTTATTTCTAATATTATCCACATTGTATATTTTAAATAGTATAGTTATATTATCTACAAAGTTCACACACATATACTAGGAACCAAAGTTTTAAATACTGATTGGTACAATGTACCAGTAACAACATAAATTGACATATGATATAAGTGGATCCGTCAATGTATATATATACACATATACATATACATATGTACTTATGTACTTATATATATATATATATATATATATATGTTACAAGTTTTATAATAATACATAATTTAGCTTAAATTATATATGTTCATACAATTATTGCAATTATTCAATTGATAAATTTAACTAAACAAATAATTTAGAAACTAGATGAATATGCAATACTCATAAAAGTATAATATTAAAATATAAAAATTGATAGAGATTACAATAATTCAAAAAGAATATCCAACACCTCAATGAATATCAATTATTTTGTTTAAAACATAATTACCAATGAAAAAACATTATCTTTTTAATGCAAATATTATTTCAATATTAATGGATTATTTGGTTGTTAATATACTATTTCTATATTAAATAAAACATCAATATAAAAATATACTTTTCACAGGATAAAGCACAAATGTTTTTAATAATTAAATATAAAATTAAAAACCTTAATATATAAAACTTAATGAAGAAAATATATCATTTCTATTTACAATAATTTATATGTAAAATATTAATAATAAATGGAGATAACATTGTAATAAGCTATCAAATGAAATTCCTTGTGATGTCAACTTACGATAACCGCCCATTTACTAAGGTTTCAAATGCTAGCTCATACTAAAACAAAACCAATGTGTACCGAGGCATGAGGAAATTTCAAAAATGAGCAGAAGCTTCAATAGCAAACAAATGGAAGCTTTGGCAGTGGCTTCAAAAGCATCAACTCTCATCCTTCTCATTTGCCTCTGCCACACTACACACCGTGAGAAGGTGCAAGTCACAGACAAGCAAAGTTTGTGAAGCTTTCCGCTTCCGCCTACACTCTTGTCCTTCTCGCTCACTTTTGCTTGCACCTACCTTAAGTCTGAACATGATCCGCATACCGGTCCCTACTTGATAAAAACCGGTTATACTGCCTAGTATGATCCAGTTTTTTTATCCTTTCTATTTACCTAGCAATACATGTCAATATAAGATTCCCTCCTATATTTCTAGGAATGTTAAAAATAAGATTCCATAACTTAGTGTCAAGACTCATTTAAATCCAAGCAAAGAAAGACACTACCTTACGCAAAAATACTACTTGTCATAACAATACCAAAAGTATTCAAAGTTTTACTAGTAGATAAATACATCTTCCCTATAATACCACCAAGGAAAAAGATATTAAAACAACAAACAAACTGCACCATTGTAGGAAAGTCACAAGAATAACAACTGAAACACACAAGTTTCCCTTAATTATTTCTCCTAGGTCATTCATACTTCAACTTTTGCAATGGCAAGTATATACAAGATTTAAAACCATTCTATACAAGTGTACTAGATTAACTTGGACCACTTTTAGTCTTTTTTATTGTAATGTTTGGGCTATAAAAAGGCATGTAAGCTTTCTTTTGAAGTAAGTAGTAAGAAATATTTTTAGAAGCCTTTTGGTGTGTTCTTCCTCCTTGTAAGGTTAAAGTTAGAATATGTAGCTCTCTCTTCCCCCTTACCCCTTATCAAGACACTTCCTGAAGGGTTCGCTCTCATCTGCATCCATTTGTGAGCTTCCAACACACTCACCACCACTTCTCTTGTTTCCATCACCAACTCACAAACGAACAAGACAAGTTACGCTTGACCTCACTTGCTCCACCTCACCGGCGACCATCTCCTCTCCGACCGTGCTGCTAATAACCAGCGTCAACCCTGTCTTCCCAAACCTAGTCATCTGCTTGGTTCTTTTCGGAACCATGGACGACACATGTTACACCTCTTCTTCGTCCAACTTAGAGAACTTGTCATCTAATCAATTGAGCTCAAAATTTATCATGTCATCTCCTCCGGCAGTCGACCCGGTGGCCCGAAGGATCTGACCATCCAACCACTAGATCATTTGAATCGAGAAGAATTTTGGAACACCTAAATCCGCCCAACCTTTGCCCCTGCTCATCACCACCTAGCACAGATCAACAAAGTCCGGCACCTCATACACCTAATCATGTCCACGCCTTCCCCTCTGTCGGGCAAACCGATGGCCAGAAGGATCTTACCATCCTACCGCAGGATCGTGGGAATTAGAAAATTTTGTCGACGCCCCTGTTCCACCTCAAGCATCCTTTGCTTTGCTGATCTTCATCATCTCCAACTTCCTTCGCTGCCTGAGCACACCACCCCTCACAGATTTCCTTCCTTTGCCTACACCAAAAGGGAGTTTGTCATCTGCTCCAATGTCAATTGCCGACGAACATTGCCTCCGACAACCTCTTGGACGCACGCATGACGTGTGGAGATGAAGCGTCATGCTAGAAATAAATTAAAACAAAAGCGAAGCAAAATCCAAAAAATAAAGAAGTTGAAAGGTGATGCAGAATGAAAAAAAAATTAGGTCAACCATTTTAACTAGTCTTTGATTTGCATGTTTCATCAAGAGGTGAAGTTTTCAAAGAGGGGAAGAGCTGATGTAGGAGAAGAAGACTAAGACCAATTTTGAAAATGTAAAAAAGAAATCAATTTTGAATAGGGTCATGCAAGAAGAAGACATGTATCATGCACTTCTCATTCAAGAGCCTCAACCTCCAACTTCTACCTATCTCTATCAAGGTGCAACTACCAACTATCCAACCACCTACAATCAACCACCTCATTAATGCACTTCTAGTTTTTTTTTAATTGTAATGTTTGGGCTATAAAAAGGCATGTAAGCTCTCTTTTGAAGTAAATAGTAAGAAATATTTTTAGAAACCTTTTTATGTGTTCTTTCTCCTTGTGAGGTTAAGGTTAGGATATGTGGCTCTCTCTTCCTCCTTAGCAAGACACCTCCCGTGTGCCTCGGCCGGGTTAAGGTATGTCAAGCCAAGGGTTTCTCCACTCCCCATTCTACCCTGCACTCATTAAGACTAAGAGTCCTTCCCCCCTTAGTAAGGAGTTGCCCATGAGCCGTTGGCCGAGTTCATCAAGACTGAGGGTTCTCCCTTTCCATTCTGCTATCCACATTCACCTGTTGACTCCCTGCATTAGGTTGCTTCTACACTGAAGTTACTATCAAAAAACCCTATATCCTCATATTGGTAAATTGTTCTCCATGAACATCAGCAAGATAAAGTATATAACCTTCACAAATCCAATAGCCTCACAAGCACAATCGTGACGAGGAGAACGTCCCCTCATTCTAGGAGTTCTATAAGAAATAGATGGAGCTTGCTCATTTAAACTATTATAGTGACACATGCTATCAAATAGACAATTCATAGTCACCTCTCTCATCTTCTAGTAATCATTTGTGAATAACATCTCTTTGTATTCATTCTCTTTATTGCATGTATAGGATCAAAAGTGTTCCAATTTACATTGAGTTGTAGAGATAATTTAGCTAAGTATCCGCATAAGAATAGGTGCAAATTAGGACAAGAAGTTTGTGGGGTCATTTTTTGTCATGTTGAAATATGGTTTGACCTTTTCAAATTCACCTTAAAAATTATAAGGTTTTTTTTGTTTAATGAGTTCTAGCTTCCAATGAACGTAAGTACTCATTGTTAATTACCACTAAAATCAGGGAACCTTTGATAGAGAGATCTATATAAGCAGAAAGATAACATCACATAATTGGAGAATAAAATAATTTATAAATTTCATGTTGACACATGGCTTAAATTTTGAAGCACTCAGCCTTTGAGTATTTTCTGATGAACGTGCAACTCTCATAGTCTGCAAGTTTGTAAACTTGAATTTGTGTACTCTACCTTGATGGCTTTTGAGTATTGGAACTTAAGATACTCGGTCTTAATGACTTGTGAGTGTTTGAATTGGATCGTAAGATCGTAAGATCCTACCAAATCACTTAAAATATATAAGTTTTTAAAATATATTTATCTAATTAGACTTAAGAGTATAAAAAATATTTTAATAAGTAATAAATAATATATATATATATACTATTATTCAAATGTATTAATTGTATAGTATAAAATAATGAAATTGAATATTTGTGAGGTGATGGGTGATGGAGATAAAGTTAATAGAAGACGAATATAATAAAGATGTACAATAAAACTAGAAATAACAAAGACATGCAGTGAAATGAAGACAATAAATAAAAACATGAAAAATGATGAAGATAAAGATATATATTATAATGACAATAAAAATGACAATAACAAATATTATAAAGTTTATTCTAATAAATAATTAAAGTAGACAAATATAGTTATAGATGATAACGAGCTTAAGTTGATGAATATTGGTAAAAAAAAAGCAAATAATGATAATTAAAGAAGAAAAATTATATCACACCAATTAAAAGCTTTTAACATAATAGATTATTAATTTTTAGTATAATATGAACTTATTTTACCTATTAACTTATGATCGAGTAGGATCGATGGGATCGTAAGATCCTACACGATCCTAAGACCCAGATCGTGGGATCGTAAGATTCTACCATATTTCAGATCCTACATTCATTCTGGAACGGTTTGCCTAATTTGATCAGAAGATTCTAAGACCCGGAACGTATTTTTGATAACTTTGATGCTTAGCTTCAATAGTTTGAGAGTATCTGAATAAAATTTGTACTCGACTTCAATAGCTTGAGAGTTTTTGAATTTGATTTATACTCGGCCTCGACGGCTTATGAGTATTGGATTTGATATTTACTCGGTCTTAGTGGCTTGTGAGTATTTTGGATTTGATTTATACTAGGCTTCAATAACTTGTGAGTATTTGGATTTGATTTGTCATCGGCCTTGATGGCTTATGAGCATTTGGATTTGATTTAGAAAAATATCCCGCCTTTACGGCTTATTAAATATTTTAATTTGGAAAATACCCAGCCTTGACAGCTTATTGGGTATTTTAATTTTGGAGAATATCCGGTCTTGACGGCTTATTAGATATTTGATTCTAGAAAATATCCAACCTTGATGGCTTATTGGATATTTTAATTTTGGAGAATATCCGACCTTGACGGCTTTTGGGTATTTAAATTTGTGAAATATTCGGCCTTGACGGCTTATTGGATATTTAAATTTATGAAATATCTGGCCTTGACAGCCTATTGGATATTTAAATTTAGGAAATACCCGGCCTCAACGGCTTATTGGGTATTAATTTTAGAGAATATCCAGCCTTAATGGCTTATTAGATATTTTAATTTTGGAGAATATCCGGCCTTGACGGCTTATTAGATATTTGATTTTTGAGAAAATATCCGGCCTTAACGGCTTATTCGATATTTTAATTTTGGAGAATATCCGGCCTTAACGGCTTTTGGGTATTTAAATTTGTGAAATATCCGGCCATCACGGCTTATTGGATATTTAAATTTATGAAATATCCGGCCTTGACGGCTTATTGAAAATTTAAATTTGGGAAATACCCGGCCTCAATGGCTTATTAGGTATTAATTTTAGAGGATATCCGGCCTTAATGGTTTATTGGATATTTTAATTTGAAAAATACCCGGCCTTAACAGCTTATTGGGTATTTAATTTTTGAGAATATCCGGCCTTAATGGCTTATTGGATATTTTAATTTGGAAAATACCAGGCCTCAACGGCTTATTGAGTATTTAATTTTTTGAGAATATCCGGCTTCAATGGCTTATTGGACATTTTAATTTTTGATTTAAAAATATCTCCTGCCTTAGCTGCTTAATGGATATTTTAAAATCCTTAATGATCATAACATCGTACAGAGGAATTATACCCCGATGGTAAATGTCAGGGTACGTACCACCCAATTTATACTCTGTCGTAAAGTATTAAGGCCTTGAGTGATATCATTTTTTATGAATATTCAAATATTTAGAGCCAGATATGTCGTTGATTTAAGTTTGAGCCATCAAATAGATGGCTAAACCACCATCCAAGATAGATGACTAAACCACTATCTATATGATTATTATCATTTATTATATTATATTTTATTCCGGTTAAATTTCTCTTCCCCTTTTTTGTTTACACAAAAGAATAAGAGTAACTTTACTCTTTCTCTAAATCGCGTTCTACTGCTCCCAGCGAGCTTCTGACGCCGCTGAGCTTCCGGTGGAGGAAGCTCCGGCGATAGCATCAGCGAAGGAGGGCGATGGCTCCGGCGTCCTATGCTGCTTGACGGGGTCACTGAGCAAACATGAATTTAGGGCTGTAGGGCTCGAAGTGGCGTCGCCCGGAGGTGTCGCAAGCGAGTTAGGTGTGGGCGAGTGTCAAAAGGGGCACGGCTCTCGTCCCTGTCGGGTTTCCAGTGAAGGAAGCTCTCAACGGTGATGGGGCTTCTCGGGTGGATCTGGCAAGCGGACGATCGTAATGAGGGAAGGTGTTCGCTCATGCTAAAAGGGAAGTCGGCAGGATTTTGGTGAGGCTATGATGCTGCGAGCTTCCGGCTGGGCTTCCAACGGAGGAAGGCTCAAGCTGCTTGTTGGAGGAGACGGGAAGGAGGGGAGGATGAAGTTCAAGTCTTCAGTCGATCAGTTCGGGCGAGGCGAAGGGAAGGTATTGGGACTTGGTGAGATCACAGCGTTTCGAGCTTCTAGTGGAGAAGCCCGAACTGCTTGTGTAAAAATCAGATCTTCCAAAAGAAAGAGTGGCTAGCGAACGTAATGATCCGGAGGCGCGTCAAATTAAAATCAGGGCATTGGTAGATGTGGCGACGAGATTAGTGATTGTCTCCAACATTGGGGCTGTATTATACAGGTGTCATAGAGAAAGGATCGATGACAAAGGTAATTGCAGCGTCATCTATCATCGGCGACGAGCTTGGCTTTGGTGGCCAACAAGATTTCTCCCGGAGTTAACTGAGTTGGATCCACTTTCATTAGATCCGGATCCGGTAGGGAGATCTCTGAAGCTGAATCGTTATTTTTTTTAGATTAAAACCCCACGATAGTGTGGGCAGATTTTAGAATTTTAATGAATCTAGATGGGCTTGCAGATTCAAGGTATTCTACTGTTCCCTTGATCCCGTGTCTTCCAATTTTCTAGTTCAATATATTAGCATTCGCTCCTTCGTCCAGTTAATTCTCCTGCTGATTCGAAGAGAGATTCAAGTGTATGGTCAACTTCTACCCAAGTGAGCATTGAAGAGGGATTCAAGTTTGTGGGCAGCTACCCCTTGTGTGGAGCACACTAAGGTAAATAGTCTCCTTATTCTTCTGTTTACTCGTTAACGCTACTTCCTTTTCCCCTCTCATTTCTTACTGCTACTGAAAGCTTTCCTCCCTCTGTTTTCTTCTTCTTCTTTTTTTGTTCGCATACGAGAGTATAAAAAATCCTCTTTCTTCTTCCGTGAGTCTCATGAATGTCATCTTCTTCTCTCCTTTTATTGATACTCTCCCAGTCATTCTTTTTTAGATTTTTGCCGTGAACTTCTTCCTTTCTCTAACTCAGGTCATCTTAATCACTCCAAAAATTAATAGGATATTAAAATCCCAGATCTCGATAGGATATTAAAATCCTAAAAAATTTAGGATACAGAATCCAAATCCCAAAAATGGTAGGATATAAAATCCCAGATAAATTGGGGATATGTTTGATCTCAGGAAAGAACTAGGGGATATGAAATCCCAGGAATTTATTTTGAGGGATATAAGATCCCAGGAACATTAAGGGATATGAGATCCCAGGAATTTCAGGCTACAAAATCCTTGAATAAACATTTTTCTCCTTCATCTCTTCTTTTTTTTTTTTTTTGAGAACTTCCTCCAGGCTACTCTTCTCTTTCTTTTCTTGTGTTGCCGAGACTTTTCAGTCTCCTTCTCTTCTTCTTTCTTTTTTTATTTCTTCCCAAGACTTCTCCCAGCCTCTCTTCTTTCGTCAAATCTTTCTAGCGCCCCCTTCTACTAGAGCATTGCAGCAGAATCCTCTTCTCCTTTTTGTTGCCGTCAGATTCTTCCAACCGCCCCTTCTTCTTATTATTTTTTTGCCGAGAACACTACAGCAGCATCCTCTTCTCCCTTTCATATTCTTCCAACCGCCCTCTTTTCTAAGGTATAAGGTAAATGAATCCCAAAAAGAAGTTGGGATATAGGAATCCTAAAAACTATACGATATGCAAATCGTGAAATCCTTAATCCTAACAAACTACCCTCCCTTCTTTTACCTCCTACTTCTCCTCCTTTTTTATCACTGCCAAGAGCTTCTCCTTCCTTGAATCCCCCTCTCAGCCTCTTTTCTCTTTTTTCTTCCCCAAGACTTCTTTATTTCTCTTTCTTCTTCTCTTTACTTCTTGCAGCCTCCTCCTTTTTTTACTTCAGCTCCCCCGAGAACAACTTCTGCCCCTTGCTCTCCTTTTTACTGAGACCTCCTTTAGTTGAGACTCCTCTTTTTTATGCGTAAGAGGTTTTTTGTGAGAGAGTTGTTTTCATCCTCCCTTCTCTCTTTTTGTACTGTAGTGTCCATCTACAATGGTAACAAATACAAAGAAGTCTTCTTGCCAGGGAATTTTATTTGACCGGAACAACGGCTTCACTTGCTGCAATCATCATAACACTAAGGAGCTACGCCCCGATATCATATGATATCGATGTACGCATCTCTCAAACAGTGCATAGTGTTGGCAGAGTATGCGCTGACAATAATTCCAAGTCAAGACTAGGAGTTGATTCCTCTCTTCCTCTGCACAGTCTTCTTTTCTTTTTACTCTCTTCTCTGTTTTCTTTGCGAGAGCTTGAGCTTTTTCCAGCCCTTTCTCTTCTCCTCTCTTTTTTTATCGAGCCTCTTCCTATTATCTTCTCCCTCCTGCCGAGATCCCTCCGCCACAGCCTTCTCTTGCTGAGCTTTCTTTCCTATTATCTTCTCCCTCCTGCCGAGATCCCTCCGCCACAGCCTTCTCTTGCTGAGCTTTCTTTTTTTGCTCTCTTTTGCCGCGGACGACCTCCCTACTCTTTTGTCTTTTCTCCCCTTGCTGAGTGCTCTCAGCCGTGAGCGAGAGTTGTCCTCCGTCCTTCGCCTAGGCTCTATTTTATAAGAAGTTTTTTTTTTTGATAAAATTTTAGAAAGCTTCTTTATATGATTTATTCGATTTAATTTCGTTTCCTTTGATTGCTGCCAAGCACTTGCTTTTAATTGATTTGATTTGATTTTCTCTTATTCTTTGCAACTTTCTTTTTTTTTTTGTGCGCAACCCTTTTTTTCGCTGTAGCTTATTTCCTTTATTTTGCCTTGATTTTGTTTTGCCTATCATGGATTTCTTCTCTTTCTGGCTGCGGCTTTCCATGCGGGAATTTCCTTTCCAGATTTTTTGGGTGTGCTGGAGATACTTTCTATCTTGATTTGATTTTTTTTTTTTAGCTGGCGCATAGTCAAAAATTAATTTTGACAGCCAAAGTTAGCTAACTAAGCATAACTCTGGTTTGCTGCGGACAGCAAGCTTAACTGGTGCATCAAGAATCTAAATATAGATTTGGCAACACGAGAAATTCATTCCTTTATTATTTTTTAATAACGACTTCAAACAATAATTATATGGACTTAAATGCTACACATCCCTGAGCATCTTTACCAACTCATGTGCATCTAATTTTGAAATCTGATTTCTGAATAAAATACTGCACAAGATATTTTTTTTTAGTGAAAATTATTAGTTCAACAAAGTTTAATATGTCTACTCCACCAATCACAAACTAATTTCAAATAACTTTAAATTTATTAAATATATTTTGCTCGCCATTTTGGAAAAGGAAAATATATTATCATACCAAGTATCATTTATAGTATGGTTTACATCTTTTTTTGTCATAGCAAATATGCCTATTTGGTATATCGTTTATGTTATAGCTTGCATCACTTTTGTCATATTAAATGTGCCTATTTATGTTATTAATTTTTAAATATTAATATTTTATTATTTATGATTCTCATCCATATTTCTTCATCATAAAACTATGATAAAAGTGAAGGACTGATAACAAGGTAGTATGCAAAAGAATCTAAGACTTCAATAGCATTTGAAAAGCCAAAAAGCTATAGGAGCGAACATAAGATACCAGAACAGAACATGAAATACCATAAGTTAAACTTGACCTGTTTCCATAATTCTTCAGCCTCCTTGGTACGTCCACGCATTTTAGCACGATCAGATATTGCAATAGCCCAATTATAATATGCCTAAAGAAGAGAACATACAAAGGATGGAAAGATACATAAGTTTCCATAATAGTTGCCTTCCACCAGTTTCATTGATGAATATCAGATGTGATGCTTGAATTATTAAAATAAAACTAAAATAGAAGTGAAGATGAACCATGGCTAAAGTCATAGTGAATCAACCAAAAAACTCAGTATTGTGGACTTGTGTGATTGAATAATTACCAAGAAGCCCAATAGCAAGTGTCCCTTTACCATAAAACAAAATTAACAACAACATGATCTCTGGCAGAACATAAAATGTGTTCATATCAGTCACTCATTTGTTTTCGAAAAATTTAAGAAAGCATTCGATCCAATAGATTTAAGTACCAATCTGCACCCCGATATAAACATAATCAGCACAAGAACTATACTGGTACCGAAGTGATACTCATAGATATAAATACAAATGTATAATCACCAACATAGCGACACACCAATATCGTTGCTACCAATGCCTTGTCCAATACTAGTATACTGGTAAGCAGCGATATTCAAAGCCTTATTCTATCATTTCATCTTTTCCCCATAGACGATGGCATATGATATTTAACTTTTCTGCATTGAGCATACAGGTTGAAGGATTGGGCTAGTGATTACTCATCATTCGGAAACCTAAAATAAGACAGGCCAGATTCTATAGTGGTCAATACCATAACTCAAAGACATATCACTAAGAAGCTAGAAGCACAATAAAAGCTGACAAGCGCAGAAACAGGCAATATTATCTAAACCTCTTTTTTTCCTACACTATTTCTCCTTACAAGCTCCTGCATACACATGTCAGTATTCTGCAGTACCATTACCGCATCATTGCATTCACCGTTTCACCGGTCAGTTTCAACTTTTAGGCTATGTTTCCTTAGAGGGGAGAAAAATAGAAGGAAAGAAAAGAAAAAAAAAGAAAAAAAAAAGAAGGAAAGAAAAGTTATGTGAAATTTACATGACCATTTGCTCGTGCATGGGCACGAGAGTGAGCAGGGGAAGGGAGGTAGAGAGGCAGGGTAGGGGTAGGGGAGGAGGAGAGGTATAGTGCGGTGGGGAGAGAGGGAGAGAGGGAGAAGTAGGGAAGTAGAGGGCAGGGAGGAGAAACCTCAGCAAGGTGAGGGGCATCGAGTGAGCGCTGATGTGAGAGGAAGACGAGGGGCGGGGGGCCAGGGGCGTCAGGTGAGCATGGCCATGACAAGGGGAGGAGAGGCAGAGTAGGGGCATCAAGGAAGTGTTGGTGTAAGCGGGGAGGAGAGGGGCAGGAGATGTCAAGTGTCGGTAGTCAAGGGAGCACCGGCACGAGGGGGCTGGAGGAGGAAGGCATTGGGGGAGCACAAGCACGAGGGGGCGGGTGGACAAGGGCATCAAGGAGCAGTATATTTTTTTTTTCCTTTCATTTTCTACTTGAATTAGGCAAAAGCATTTTCGAGGAAAAACTATCCAGTTTTCCTTCTTTTCTTTCCCTTTCCTTCCAAGGAAACTGGGAAAACTTATGTTTCATTCTTTTCCCTCCATATTTCCCTCCAAGGAAACATGCCCTTAAGCAAAACTCAAGCTTGAAAAATGCACATGGTTTGACTTATCCTTAAAAAGAAATAATCAATACAGATACAATAATGTAAAAACCCTCTCACAAAGTGACAAACCTCCAAGATTATTCATATATTCTTCTAAGCTGAAAACAGTATATGCAGATGATTGTGCAAATCCTTCTTAACAGAAAGCAAAATGTCACCCACGCCCATTCAATACTGTATAATGATCAAACATCAGATGTGCAATACATTACTGAACACGAGCACGTAAAACATTCCTGTTTATGTTTCTGTTTAATGTGCATATCAACAGCCCAGTAATATCTGGTTTGATGAGAAAAACAAGAAAAAAAAGTCACATCCATAATTAGTATAACAATATTCAAAAACAAAGGTTTGAGTGTCATGTGCTGTCTGGACAGTTAAAAGACTTCCAATATAGTAATTTGTGAGTCAGAATAAGAGTAACCCTATACTAAGGCATGTTTATGGAATTCCAGAAAAGTGGTTCAACAAAGACTATGGACAAGGTCGCTTACATCATAAAGTGTAGGGCAGAGTCGTGTAGCTTCCTCATACTTTTTACACGCCTCTTCAAGTAAAGCATCTTTGGAAGAATCAGAATCTGGACCAACATTGTCAGCACTCTCCTGCATTGGAACATAACCACAAAACAAGATAAATGAACCTGTCACTCATATTGTCCAAATCGCTAAATATGAGGATAAATGCCTCAATGGTTTCCATTTCCAGAACAGAAGAAATTTTACATGACTTGGGTACTATTTTCTTCTTAATATTTCCACTATTGTTTAAGAAACCACACTGGTATATGATCGGTACCAATGTATATATATATTACATATATAAATTTAAATAAACAGACCGGTATCAATACCATCAATATCATTTAGTGCCGATTGTGTCAGCACTAGTCTAACAATGAACACTTATATTTAAATTCTTGGTTCCCATACTGCAATCAAGCAATAATGAATGCAAAAAATAATGAAATTAGTCATATTTTGAACTGTAAACAAGGTTTTTTATTTTTAGAGTTCTACATTGAGTTCTACATGCAGAAACAAAACACCAAAAGAAGATAGTCACAACAACATGATATAAAGACAAGGATCCTTGAGCTGGACAGAGACATTTACAGCTGTCTGTCTATAATAGAAACAGAAGCTACATTGCTTGGCACTGTAGAATGAATAAAGCAGTTTGACATGGTTTATGAACCATCATTTTCTTATCCTGTTTCTACAGCATTTATAAAACCAGTCCGGTACCAAATGTACCACCTAGTACATACCGGTCCGGTGGAAGACCGGTCGTGGAACGCGTCTCGGAACACGGTCGGCGGCGGACAGCGGGCGGACGGCACAGGCGTGGGGCGTCGAAACTTCCTCTGCTGGCGGAAGCTTCCGCCCACGCCTGTGCACGATCACACCTACCATCCGCCCACCATGTCGCCTACGCTGCTGCTGCTGCAGTCTAGAATCGGACGGTACCGTACTGGTCCTGCACAGACCGATACGCTCCGGCAATTTTAAAAACCTTGGTTTCTACCACGGCTACTGGTAATGGAATAAGTAAAATGATGGAAATCAGCCATACTATGAACCACAAGCAATGTTTTAAATGTGTAGAACCTCTTGATTGGAATGCAAACCTACTCAAAAATCACTATATTATAGTATTTAAGTCCATACTGAGTAGTAAGTATAGCATGTATCAATTCAATCATAGACCAATACATGAATCTACCATATGTTGAGGTTCATTGTATACTAGAATGTACCAACCAAATGACCAATACCAGTACATTCAAAGTGCATTGTGTGTTGGTACAATGATCAGACCAGCATGTATAGTGATGAAGCATGTTGTAGGAGGGGTGGTTCTTATATGCAGTACTTTAAAATGGCGGAACTTATAGTGTGGAAATCATGAGAGGGACATTAGACAAGGGAAAAAAACACACTTAGAGGGAAAACCGTCGAGGAAACATGATAAAAAACCGAGCAGAATACTACTAAAGCAATACCGGCAACACACGAGAAACCACAGCTTACTCAAATAAGCTACTAACCTCTCAGAACGAGTCAATATTAAGCAAGTGCAACAGCAAGCTTCCACAGCAAAGCGACGAGTCTAGCTACGGCCTCTGCCCTAGACACATCCACAAGAAAACACACCACTTGAACACAACTAAGGAAAAGGAAGAGGTAGAGTATACCCTGGCACTATTACGCAACTTTGATTTGAAAGCAATGAACACAAGCGAGGAAGACCCTTAGAGTACAAGGCACTCAAGCGGCCCGGTCGTGTTTACAAGCACTTGATCCTCACTCGAAGCTACCATAACTTCATAGGCTCCTACTCACTTGGAGGCTACAACTAGGGGTGGCAATATAACCCATCCCCGACCCGACCCGAAGTCAATGGGGAAAACCCGAGTTGACTCGAGGTCGGGTCGGGTTCCGGGAAAACCCGACTTATATAGGTCGGGTCGGTGTCGGGTGTAGGATTTCTACTACCCGCCCCGACCCCGACCCCAACCCCGAACCCGCCCCACCTAATTAATTTTCAAAATTGCCCCTAAACCCTAAGTCAGCCAAATAAGTTACTAAGTTAGTGAAGTGAACCCGCCCCGCTCCGCTCGTGCCTCCACAGTCCACTCACTCGTGACACGACTCTTCTCATCGTCGCCTAAGTTGCCCTAAGCGCCCCTAACTCCCTAAGTTGCCCTAAAGTGCCGTTGCTGCCTCCAACTCACTCGTAGTTGCCGACCCTTCTCATCGTCGCCTAAGTTGCCCTAAGCGCCCCTAACTCCCTAAGTTGCCCTAAAGTGCCGCTGCTGCCTCCAACTCACTCGTAGTCGCCGACTCTTCTCATCGTCGCCGACTCTTCTCATCGTCGCCTCCAATCTCATCTCTCACTCGTTGCCGTCATTCGTCGCCAACTTGCTGCCGTTGTCGCCTCCAACCTCGGGTGGTCTACTGGTCTCTCTCAGTCGCCGACATTTTGAGATACTGAGGTACATATAGTTATTAACTATTACATAATTAGAACCTGCGAAATGTCGCCAACCTAAAATGTTAAGAAGAACTAGCAACAAAAATGATTACAAGAGATGTATTAATTGTTTGTTCTCAGCATTTTGAAAGCTTTTGTTCCATTTTTTCTTCTTAGAAAGTGATGTATTAATTGCTTGCGCAATTGCGCTAATATATTTTACTTAACTACCAAGTACCAAAGATTTAGTTCTGAAAACAAATGTGCTTGGCATTACTGCTTGTCAAGATCCTATTTTGCATGCTTGATATCAATTTTTCTTCTTACACATAATACTAGTTCATGTAACTTCTAGCTGTATCCTTCCATATGTTTTCCTTCTGCTGAAAAGATGTCTATAGACATCTTAAATGCATTGTGGACTTAGCATTTGTCATTGGGTTCCATATCCAGCGTTTGTTATTGTTTTCAATTAACTTACCACATATGAACACAGTTTAATTAGGAACCATCAAATAGCAGCCTATTAGCTTTCTTTGCATTTGCTTTGATTGGTTCTGGAATTGAATGTAAGTGCTTCTGGAATTGGTTTGAGCAATGTGTCATTTACTAATCGCTTGTTTTTTTGGTACTAATTTATATATAGTTTTGTTAACAAGTATGGTGCTTGGTTTGTTCTCATTTTATATGTTCTTAAATTTTTATTTTATATATAGATGGCAGATAATAATATTTCACAGTCACAACAATTAGTATCTGACCAAGCAGAAAATTTGGTACAATCAAATGATGTTATAAGCTATAATCCTCGAGTTTCTACTTCGAATGACAATATCATTGAAGGAGACACAAGTCACGCATTAGATAATATAAAGTCTAACTACACATGGGAAACTTAAAAGCATTGTATGGAATCATTTTAAGAAGACTTAGGTTATTGTAGAAAGTTACTTGATGGAAAATCAAAAAATGGAACAAAACATTTGCACCATACTTATAATTATCAAGTTAGTTTTCCTTTCTTCATCACACATCTTATAATTATCAAGTTCTATTTTCTTATTGTTGATTTCCAGAAGCAACCTATATGCCTCTTTTGATTTGAAATCTAATAGACCTATTAGTTGATTGAATTTCACGCGATGCTGATCATGCAATAACACCATATCTTTATTAGATTTCTCCAAAAGCTCTGCCAGATTGCTTCTCTGTGTCTGTAACTCAGCATTTTCTTTCAGTTTTTGCATAACTATCTTCTCATTTTCTTTAAATGTAGATGACATATGAGTAGAAAGCCGTCTAAATTCCTCTGATGGACTATTGGAACTTGGAAGATGATGGACAATGTGTCAATGTTAATGTTCTTGATCTCTTTAATTAGTTGTATACTTGCATTATTGGATCATAGATGTTTTGGATAATTTCTTCTCTGGATGTGATGTACAAACTTTATTGTGTTGGGTCATAGGTGTTGCCGTATTTTGAACCTTGTAATGTGATACATAATGTTGGGTGTTATCTATTTTGTTTAATGTTAGGTACATATTTATTTTATTGAATGTTGGGTAACTTAATATGGGGTATTATTTATTTTGTTGAATGTTGATTGTTTATATTAGATTGAGTTGATTAATATATTGCTAATTAAATTGTAACATATAATTTGAGACATGTCGGGTTTTTTTCTTGGGTCGGGTTTTTTGCAGGTACCCAATTTCCCAACGGGGTCGGGTTTTCCCCGCGGGTACCGGATCCCCGGCAGGGTCGGGTTTGGGATTAGTTTTTTCAAACCCGGCCGGGTCGGGGTCGGGGTCGGGGTTGGCACTACCCGCCCCCGCCCCAACCCGATGCCATCCCTAGCTACAATTAAAGGTAAGCTGAAAAAACACAAGGCTTTAACTCTCTTTTATAGGAGAAGAGAGAGAGATCATACCAAATGCATGGATAAGGTCATTGGATAAGCCAACTCCCTTATAACAAACTAAAAAAGAGTCAAAAGATGTTAGAATAAAATCCAAACCACCACAAGGACAATAGCTACCACCTAAAGTAAAACAGAAAATGGTGGTGTAAGGGCTGGCGCATAGGCTTGATTCCTTTGGGCCATTGATTGGGTCGTTATAGCGCGCTACACCATCTCCGAACATGCCACGATAAAGCAACAAAACCGGCTGATGGTGGGCTGGTTCTGTACGCTGTTGGCCTATTCCTAGGCGGTGTTGAGCAATCGGTTGTAGTAGTGGTCGGTTGTCGGTTCTTCGGGGAGCCTCGTTGTCAAGTTCATCGGGTGGAGAGGCCCCGTCATGGTGGATGATGGGCTAATAACCCCCACAAAACGGTATAGAGGATGGGAGGACTGTTGGGAGCATCGAACCGTGCAAAGAATGGGATCTTTCTGCATTTTTGGATCGTTCACGAGCATGGCCATGCATCCATGCACGGCTGTGAACGAGTCTACAAATGGGTCTCCAACCTGCACCGAGGCTTTCACAGGCGCGGCCGTGCGTCCATACACGGCCGTGAATTCTTCCACGTCTAGGCTTCCGTCTTTTGACAGGGATTTCACGGGTGCGGTCATGCGTCCATGCACAGCCGTAAAGTCGCTCGCACCTGACTTTTGGTGGTCACTAAAGAGCAGGAATTCCTTGTGGAGGAGGTAGTGCCTCCATTGTTTCAAGTCCTGCACAATCGCGTAGAATTCCTTGTCGTAGGTCGAGTACCATTGTCGCACCTCGTTGAGTTTCTTGCTAAGGAAGGCAATCGGGTGGCCTTCTTGGCTTAGGGTGCCCCCAATGCCTATCCCCGAGGCATCACATGCCACTTCAAATACCTTAGAGAAGTCCGATAAATAAAGGACCAGGACAGTGGTCATAAGATCCTTAAGCACTAGGAATGCACATCTAGCGGCGGAGGTCCACACAAACTCCTCTTTACAGCTACAATTGGTCATCAGGGTTGCAATAGTGCTAAACCCCTTGATGAAGCGCTGGTAGAAGGCAGCAAGGCCGAGAAAGCTCCGAGCTTCCATCACGGACGAAACTTCTGGCCATTGTCGAATGGCTTCAACCTTGGCAGGATCGACCATAAGACCGTCCTTAGACACGATAAAACCGAGGAAGTGGACCTAGGGTTCCAAGAAAGAGCACTTATTGGCGTTCAAGAAAAGGCTTTACTTGTGCAGAATGTCAAAGGTCAATCTAAGGTGCTCAAGATGATTGTCATGGGTCCAACTAAAAATCAAGATGTCGTCAAAGTAGACGGCTAAGAACTTTCCTAAGTAGGATTTGAGGATCTGGCTCATGAGTCATATAACAGTCGAGTCGAGGGGGCGTTGGTTAAGCCAAACGGTATCACCAACCACTCATATAAGTCGTCCTTGGTCTTGAAGGCACTCTTCCACTCATCACCGCCATGGATGCGGACTTGATGGTAATCGCTCCGAAGATCTAACTTCGAAAACCAAGCATACCCGGACATAAGGTCAAGCATATCCTCCAGTCAAGGAATGGGGAACCGGTATTTGATAGTAATCCGGTTGTGCGACATACAATGCACATTCTCCACGTGCCATCCTTGTTGGGGGGTCAAGAGTGCCGAAACGGCGCATGGACTCAAGCTCTCTAGGATGAACCTCTTGGACAGAAGGTCGTCCACTTGACGCTGCAGCTCAGCGTGTTTTGTTGGGTTCAAGCGGTCATGGGGCAGATTTAGGATAGTAGCTCCCGGGACGAAATCGATCGCATGCTGGATCTCGCGGTCAAGGGGAGACCGATCGATAAATCTACAGGAGATATGTCCTTGAACTCATGGAGGGGACTGCCACCTCCGTCAGTACAGCAAGTGTAGGTTGGGGTGGGGGGGGGGGGTGGGGGGGGGGGGTATCACTAGACACTTCGCGCACCATGAGTGAGTAGACAACATTAGAGTCGCATGCCTGTTGCACCAACGTGGAGGTGCACACCAAGGTCACGTGCTTAGCAGGTGGTGTCGGGGCAATAAGCCCCTTGGATGTGGAGGCCTTGAGCTCCTTAGGAGGAGTGGGGTTCAGATAGATCTTCCGGCCATTGTGTTGGAAGACGTAGATGTTGGACCGGCCGTAGTGGACAACATCGCTGTCGTACAACCACGGGCGTCCAAGCAGGACATGGGCGACGTCCATGGATGTGACATCGCACCAGACTTTATCTTGATATTCACCGAACCCAATCGGAACATGGCACCGATGGGTAACCGGGAGGTTTGAGGAGTCCACCCAAGCAATGGAGTAAGGCTTGGGGTGGGGCTCCATGGTGAGGCCAAATCTAGTAATGGCCGACCTAGATACACCATTGAGGCTGCTGCCTCCATCAATCACAATCTTGCACGAGTGTCCGTTACACTTGATGTAAGTGTAGAAGAGACTAGTATGCTTTCAATCTTCCATGGGGGGTAACTGCATGAACGTACAGCAGACAACAACCAATGTCCGAGGTATAACACTCAATGTCATGGGGTGTGGTTGGGGACTCGCTCGTAAGGCGCACAGGCGAAGTGGAGTGACAATGCTCCCTGCCAACGTGGAGCGATCGTTTGGGGCATTCCCTCATGTAATGGCCCGATTGATTACAGTGGTGGCAGGTAATTCGGGGAGGCCCACTAGTAGCTGGGCCCTTCCCTTTCTCGTCCCAGGTGGGCCGAGAAGCTGGAGTGTCAAGCTGGCTAACACACCTAAGACCTGGGTGATGTGGGTGAGACACGGGTTCAACTCGAGTCTGGTGACTCGAAAAAGGTCCACTGGGTCGATGAGCCGGCGCAGACTCCGGTCAACGAGACTACACCCGGAGGTCAGCCTCTATGTCGCAGGCTTGCTGATACGTGGGGTCAAGACAGTCTACGAGTAGGCACTCAAGGCCCTCCGGATGTCAAATCAGAGGTCATTCTTAATACGCACAAGGGTAAGGGCTGGGTCCTCGGTAATGGCACAACAATAGTGCAGATCATCAAACTGAGTCATGAACTCGTCCACAATACCTGATCCTTGGGTCAAAGCACAGTACTGTTCAAGGAGTCGCTGCTTATAGGATGGGAGTACGTACTTTTCCTTCATGCATGCCTTCATCTCGTCCCACCTAAGAATAGGGGGAATGTGGGATACCCTATTTTGGCATTTGATATTACCCCACAACATCATGCGCGCAAACACAACTCAGGTTCGTTCATCCATGCGAACCCACTCAAAGTACCAATCCATGTCGACAGCCTACTCAAGGAAAACCTGGGAGCCCAAACCACCCTCAAAATGCTTAGGGGACATCCAGATAAGTCACCGAATATCCTCACTGCCTTGGTCCCTCATGTCCCTAATCCTAGGTTGGGGCCGAGCCATGGCCCAGTCGGACTCCTCATCAAATGGGTCAAACGGGGCCTCAAACTCGCGACGCTCAATGAGCGCCTGGTCAGGATTATGGTCCGGCTCATGGCCCGATAAAGGTTGGGCCGCTCGAGGCGAAGGCCTCATCTCAAATTGCTCATGGCGTGTCGCCGCTCGCTGGTCACGATCTTGTTGGATCTCAGTGACTAATCGCTGGACCAACATCTCCAAAGCGTCCATACACATAGACAACTCATCTCTAGACTCAACTTGGATCGTTTGTCCTTCTTCCATCAGAACGGGCACCGTAGGCTAGTAAGGGGTTCTTGACCTACTAGTCATAATGCAAATGCAGAAAACCGAATGAATGCAATGCAAGGAAGACCAGCATGACTAGAGAAGGGTTAGACACTACCCACCTCTGATACCAAATTGATGGAGCATGTTGTAGGAGGGATAGTCCTTGTATGCAGTACTAAGGTGGCGGAACTAATGATGCGGAAATAATGAGATGGGCTTTAGACGATGGAAGAGAAATGCGTTCGGAGGGAAAACCGTCGAGGAAACACAATGAAAAACCGAGCAAAATACTATTTGAGCAATACCGGCAGCATACGAGAAACCACGGCTTCCTCAATGAGCTACTAACCTCTCGCAACAAGCCAATTTTAAGCAAGCGCAGCAATAAAGTTCCACAGCGAAGCGACAAGTCTAGTTGTAGCCATCTGCCCTAAACACATCCACACGAAAACACACCACGTGAACACAACCAAGGAAAAGGAAGAGGTAGAGTATACGCCGGTGCTATTGTGCAACTTTGATTCAAAAGCAATGAACACAAGCGAGGAGGACCCTCGGAGTATAAGGCACTCAGGCGGCCCAGCCGCGTTTACAAGCACTCGATCCTCACTCAGAGCTACCACGACTTCGTAAGCTCCCACTCACTTGGAGGCTATAACTAAAGGTAAGTTAAAGAAACACAAGGCTCCAACTCTCTTATATAAGAAATAAGAAAAGAGAGGGAGATCATGCCAAATGCATGGATAAGGTTGTTGGATAAGCCAACTCTCTTATAACAAACTAAAAGAAGGTCAAAAAATGCTGGAATAAAATCCTAACTACCACAAGGACAGCAGCCGCCATCTAAAGTAAAACAGAAAATGGTGGTGTAAGGGCTGGCACATAGGCTTGATTCCTTTGAGCCGTTGTAGCACACTACACCATCTCCGCACACACCGCGATGAAGCAATAGAACCGGCTAATGGTGGGCTAGTTCTATATAGTGTTAGCCGATTCCTATATGATGTTGAGCAACCGGTTGTGGTAGTGGCCGATTATCGATTCTTCTGGGGCCTCGTTTCATCAGGTGGAGAGACCCGTCATGGTGGATGATGGGCTAATAACCCCTACGAAACCGTCAAGAGGATGAGAGAACCGTTGGGAGCGTCGAACCGTGCAAAGAATGGGATTTTTCTGTAATTCTGAGTTGTTCACGGACATGACCGTGCATCCATGCACAGCCGTGAATGAGTCTGCAACTGGGTCTCCACCCTGCGCCGAGGCTTTCACGGGCGCGGTTGTGCGTCCATACATGGTCGTGAAGTCTTCTGCGTCTGGGCTTCTGTCTTTTGCCACAGCTTTCATGAGCGCGGCCATTAGTCCATGCACGGCCGTGAAGTCGTTCACGCCCGAGCTTCCATTTTCTGCCAAGGCTTTCACAAGCGTGAAACGACGCACACTCTGAGCTGTGCATCCGTGCACAGCCGTGAAGTCATGCACTCCCATGGGTGTGAATTAAGTCTGAGCTAGCCTCCATTTGATCCAAAATTTTAGGGTATCTTCTGGACCCTAGGGAGTCTTTGGGGGTATCTTCATGGACCCCTAGGGAGTCCTTTGGCGTGTCTTCCTTGGGCCTTTGGGCTCCTTGGACACCTGGGGCTTCTTTGCCTCCATCATATAGATTCTTGCTAGGGATCAAGCCATTGGTCAGTTTTGGCCGCATGCAATTGCTAGGTTTTTAATCGTGCCTGGGGCTTCCCATTCATATATAAACCCCTCATTTAATAATCACAAGTTCTTAAACTCTCTCCAGGCTCTATCTACTTTCTTTCTACACTTTTACTCTCTCATAATTCTCTAATTATCATTGTATGGCTCCTAACAATAAAATGTTCATTCCATATGGAAATATGCCTAGAAAATGTTAAACTCATCGTCATTAATTCTCTCTAATTATCATTATATGGCTCCTAATGACAAAATATTGATCCATATGGCAATATGCCTAGAAAGTACCAAAATCATCATTATTAGAAATGCATCTATTACAATATTATTTTCAAGAGGTATACGTCAGTCAAGTCAAGCAACGGATTGTAGGTAGCTACCTAACATTGCAAAATGCACCACGATCTCACAAGAGATCTGATGTTCTACCAACATTTAGACTCATATTAGATCAACAAGTAGAATGTAATTGAGGAGAATTAAGACTTTGACTAGTGTGTATCGGAGGCACCTATGATCACTACTATGGTCATAGAATGTAATTAAGGAACATTAGGACTTCTAATCTGTTTTACTGTATATGTTGAATGACCTCATTATGAGGTCATTAGTGGCAGACAACTAACTGAAGCATGGCACAATTGGCATCAATCATGTAGTAAATGAGCTAAGCCGTGCACAAAGGGTTTGAAAGCCAAAAGCACTTGTGGTCTATGAAGTATCAAAACTTATTAGAGCATGAATAAAGGACCAGTGAACTAAACATGCCAATATCAACCCTAGAGCCTTCCTGGTACAAACAAGCAAGCAAACATACAATACAGTGCATACATAGAGACAAAGAAATGGACATCGACTAGGCAATTTCACAATGGTTCCGCTTCAACAATTGCTCATTACAACACTTATTACTATGCGAAAGTTTTTAAAATTCAAGAATCTTGCCTAGGAATTCAACGAACATTAAATACAAAACATACATAGAGACAAAGAAATGGACATCAACTAAGAAATTTCACAATGGTTCCACTTTGACAATTTCTCATTATGTCACAAACAATACTTATTACCACTCAAAAAATTATAAAATTCAAGAATCTTGCCTATGTGATACTTGGACATTGCCAACTCAGATACCATCTTCAACTTTTTTGGTCATTGCCATTGCAAAGTTATTTTCCATATATCAATAGATATATCAGCTCATTACCACAAAGCAACCTACATCCATGAGCTTACAAAGACTAAGAGGATTCATTCAAAGTACATTGGACAGGTTGAGATGGACAATAGTACCAACTTTAGGCTGTGTTTTACTGGAGGGGAAGAATAGCATGAGGAAAGAAAAATAAGAGAGGAAAGAAAAATAGAAGGGATGAAATTGAATCACGTGACTCATGAGTGTCGAAGAAACGTGAAGGCTAGGGAAGAAACATGATACATATAGGCGGCATTGCAGGCGGCGCTAAGGCTGGCAGCAGGCGCAGGCGGCGACAGAGCTAGTGGCAAGCGGCGACAGGGCGGGCAGCAGCTGAAGGCGGCGAGGCCGAAGGCTAGGCGGGCAAAGCGAAGGCGGAGGCGAGCGGAGGCGAGCGGTAGCAGTGACGGGGGCAATAGGGCTGGCAGCAGGCGAAGGCGGCGATATGGCTGGCGGGCGAAGGCGGCGATATGGCTGGCGGCAGGCAAAGGGGGCGAGGCCCCAGATCTAACCTATTCACTCGTGGTGCTGGTGTTCTACTCCACCTGGGCATTGCCCTTTGAGCTGGCATTTCACTAGGTGGGGTGGAGCTCGCTCCTCATCTTCGACCTCATCGTCGATGTTTTCTTCAGCATCGTCATCTTTGTCTACTTCAACAGCTCCACCTACCTCTTTGTAGACAACAGGAGAAAGATCACCAAGAGGTATGTGGCTAGCGCCAGCAAGGCGGGTGAAACAAGAGGAGGTGGCTAGCGACAGCGAGGCAGGCGAAGGCAAGCTCTAGCATCGATGAGGGTGAGTTCCAGCATCGACGGTGAGCGGCAACAGCACAGGCAAGTGAGGCAGGTGAAGGAAGCGTCAAATGAGGGTGAGAAATCAGTTTTATCCCTGATGTGGGGAGAAAACTCCCCTCTTTTCTCACTTTTTTTCTTCCCCCATAAATCAGTCCCTCCAATAAAACTAGAGAAAAATAGGATTTCTTTCCTTTCTCCCTACGTTTCTCCCCAAAAAAACAGGCCCTTAAGATAGTCAACAAGTTGATCTAACACGAATCCCACATATTTTCTAGACATCATGCATAGCTCATTGCATCATTATGATGATAAAGGACATTGAAGAAATGGATAAAGTAAATAATACAGTGAAGATCGAGGTCCACCTGTAACAACCATTAGGTGCATACTCAAATGTAGAACTGCATAAAGGGAGAGATCCTCCATCTGGCGGCTGTAAGGTTTGAGACACATTTGCAATGAAATCTATACTTACTAAAAAATTGAGCTTAAGATGATCTTTACAAGCTAACGATGGTGCTACACTACTTATTCCTCCTCGAGAGAGGGAAAGGAAGTGGAGCAAGATCATTCTAAACATGCACTATTAGGATAACAGTATGGATATTTGTGTTCTAGTCAAGCCACTTTGTTGTATACAAAGTGGACATATAACAGTATGGATATTTGTGTTCTAGTCAAGCCACTTTGTTGTATACAAAGTGGACATGGATATGAAGATTAAATAGGTGGTCTCAATTACATGATTCATGAGGTTTAATGTCAAATCACATATGTGGTTGCAAATCTGATAAGTTGCAAACTTACATATCATCAAATGCATATTAGATAACCAAATGAGCCAACAAATTCACAATGCTAATAAGAAATTTAATCTTTTGTAATTAACTTATGACTTCCATAAAGGAATATTAATTTAGATTTGTCTTCCAGCTTATTATCTAAATCCTACATATGAATATCGATACAACTTAAGGACATGATAAACCTTGCTAGTCATACTAAAGTGTGATACTCTATATGGAGCTTAATATAGAAGCTGACACAACATCAATTGGAGAAAATTGCATGTTCCGGGAAATAAATTTGGAGATTTGATTGAAATGGACTTGCTAATCTTGCATAATGGAATGTCTATTTTTAAGTTATGGAAATTTAGAATTTCAACCATATGGTGGTTGTCTTTTGCATTAAGAGCCTCAAACTTGCACAATATTGGGACATATATTCTCACATAATGCACATCATCCAATGGGTGTGAACATAATTAGCTAACATTCACATTAATACATTCAGAGATTCAAAATAAACCATCACTCTACTAACTCAAGAAGATAGTTGACCTATGTTACAGCATGCAACTAGTGGATACTATAATATAAAATAGCAAGACTCAAACTAGTAGTTTATCTTGTTAATAGTTCATTTATCGAGGGGACACGAAACTGATGATGGATTGCCAGAAGATAATCACCGATCAAGATGCTACAATGGATGAACAGTGATTCACCTTCCCCTTCTCAATAGATTGTCAAACTAATTAACAAAGAATATGTAGATGAATAAAAGCCAACCTACTCAATTGCATGATAATGATAGGCCACAAAATTAGCCATTCAATCATAACATCAACAAGCATCTCAATAACCATGGAGCCAACCAGCTAAACCAAGATAACTACTACTAATACAAGGAACAAGGAAGACTCTAATCTATTAAAACCAAATATATTGAAATGGAAAGGTCCAGTAGTATCCTTATCTACAATTGACAAGGACAAACACCAAGACTCTGATAAAACCCCTCTTGATACACATATATATCACAAGTACAAAATGATTTACAGTGAAATAGATAATGCAAGCATAAAGGATGGAGCCAAAGAAGATGGAGGTAGCAATGGTAAGACTTATGTTCCATCAACATAACAATAGAAGCCTTGAACTTGAAAAGTTGTATTTACACATGCAACAAAGGATGAAGACCATGACAGACACTGAATTAACCCAAAGGGAATGTTACATACTAATATCAGAGAGAGACATCGGTTTAACTCCTATGATAACTATAAAACAAAAAGTAAATACCTTTAACGACTGAGGAGATATGATCCACCCTACCCTCAAAAGCTAGGAGCAGATCATCATGGTCACAACTAAATTACAAAGGTTATGTTGTCACAGGCTGTCTACAAAAGTGTTTATATCTATGTATCCTTACCTAGCTCTAGTACTCATACCATCCCAGTTGTAGTACTAGTCTCTTAAACAATTTTTGTAGTACACAAGTTTATTAAACGTGTAGAATTCAATATACAAATACCATATGTCCTCCAACAACTTCCAAATATAGGCATTATAGAACAATGACATCAACTTAAGTAGGGTGAAACTAGTTTTCTATTTTGATAGTCACCACTCATTTTAGACAGGGTCTAAGAAGATTTACTACAGAATCTCCTACTAGTAAAGTAACATGTCAGAATTTAACTATTTAAAAGTCTACATTAATTCAAATTCAATTCGTAAACAGCTCAAAAGTGTAAAATTTTTTAGTTTTCCAAGACACGTAAAATCAAATCAGAGGGTTAGGCCAAGTTCAAAATGAAGCCTAAGAAGGCTTGATTTGGTGCTACCGTACCGAATACCGATATGTACCTGAATATTGATATGAACCAAAACCGAAACACTTGGCTTATACTAGTACTTTAAACATTACTATGAAGAAATTAAATAGATAAAAACATGATATCAAGACAAGGATATAACAGTTAAACAAATACATCACAAATCAAATAGAACTGGAAACAGAAATTAAACTTGGTCCTTGTTTCCTGTTGTTGACAAGTCATACAGCGCAAGGGCAAATTTGCTATAATTGGCTGTTGGACCTGGTTAGTTTTGGTGGAGATGACTACAACTACACTCTTGTCTTTTGTAGCTAGAGCTCTTCCATGGAAGTTGAACAACATTCTTAATCAACCCAAATATCTAGTGAATTTGATCAAATTGAACGATTCTCAAATCAAGATTTAAAGATTTTCAGAAGAATCAAATGGAGACAGGTCAATTTACTATGGTTAAAAGCTCTTGAAGAAAGGAAAAAGAAAGAGTTGAAAAAAAAGGAAACAGAAGGCAGTGAATGTAAGGAGGGAGAAGAGACCTTAGCCATCCACTTTACCATCATCTACAAAAAAACAGTTTGTTCTAAACTTGAACTGATTAGGTGAGAACACAAGTCAATTTTTATGTGGGAATGCATGCCTATGTATTAGAGAACAGAGGGATGTGTATAACTACTAAGAGCTAGTAACATCGTTTCCACTTGAGTTATCATAATATAATAGCTTCTTTATTACTACAGTGTATAACAGGAGTTTACAATTAATATAGTAAACTAGAACAAAATAGTGAATAAAATATATTAAAAAAATATTAGGAAAAATTAACCTGATTTATAAAATATAGAAAGAAAGATAAATATTTTTAAAATAAAACATGCTTAACAAATGAAAAAGTACTTTAAAGAGAATTCAAATATAGTTTTCAAGGAATAATCAAATATTTTTAAAAAATGATCAAATTTATTAGTTATGAAAATAAAATAAATTACATTAGCTATAAAACAAATTATTTTATAAAATGTTATATATTGCATTATTAATTTACTAGATACACTAAGATATTTCATCCTATAAACCACCAAAATTAATACCATACTTAGATTTTAATCCTTGCTTCTAATTCTTCATTAGAAAACAAACTCAAACAAAAAAAACTACTAAACGAAGTATTGTATTCCGAATTCATTATTACTTTGACGAAGTACAGGATACTAAGTGCTTCAAAATGCTTCATGGCTAAATCAATTTGCAAGTTAATTTAGTAGATCAAACAATAATGGCATTTATTGTCCCCAAATACTTGGAATCATCTGCAGTTGAGCATTGTTTCCAGGCCTATGCGAAATATAAGTATACTACATTAATCTACAATAAGGTTTAGAAGTTTTGAACTTGAAATAATAGGATACCTGAAGAACCAATGCCCAGTTGTAAAGTGCATCATGGTCTTCTGGATTTCTCTCTATTGCACTAACATACCTACAAAAGGATAAAAAGGTGTCAATGTCTTGCAATAGAATAGTACAATTGTACGCATGCCAATTTTCCACTAAGATAAAACAAATTAGCCTCAAAGCATTAACGATTAGATCAATATGAGCACGTCCATTCATGTAGAATGATATTCCTAAGTAAACATCATTTACACAATTCATTTCAAATCCATAAAAAACATGACTGGTAGTATGGGCATGGTACATATTTTCAAAGTAGTGTAATCTTTACACATAAACCATGTCAAACCTTAGTGTAAGCTACATAAGTCGCATATATGCAGACTTATATTCCAAAGAAAAGAGGTGTACTATCCCAAATTTTTGGATTTTTTTTTCAATTATTTTTTAGAAAATCAGAAATAATTTGTGGAATTTGTGGGATTTTCTTGAATTTTCTGGGAATTTTTACAATTTTATAAGTTATAAGTCAATTAAAATAAATAATAAACTTAGGCACTGTCTAGAGGGCCCGAAGCCATGACCCATGTAAGCTTTGTGCTCGGTCAAACCACCGAACCAAAGTCACGATTCAAGTTAGAATCACATGAGTTTTATTGGGTTAAAATTTTATTTTGGGGATAAACAAACTCATCATCTTCCCTTTGTTTCCTGGCAATAGTCTTTCAGCGTCGTTTGCTATTCTAGGAACAATTTTGGGGTTTTTAGGAGAGGGCTTTGGTTCGCCTTGCTATGTCCCAGAACCTTAGTAACTCTCTGAGTAGAGATGCCCGCTTGGAAGAAGAATCAAAGCTTGGAATCACACGCCATCCAAAGTGGCCGGTAGTGGATAACAAAAAATAGTGGAAAGCTAAAAATCCACAATATGATATAGCAAATGGCATAATATATGTACATATATATGCATATGTATATATATATATATATATATTTAAGTATAACAATTAAAATATATGTTATGTACCTAATAAATTAAGTTGTATAAAAAAAATAAACTATATAAAGAAAAATAACATATCACTAACTTAATTCAAGTCATAATTTTAATTTCTCAAACTTCAAAACATAAAATGGTGGTCCTATCCGCTATAGTGATGGTATAGCGTTTTATAGTGGATTGCTCAGAAATTGGTATAAAAAAATGACATAGCATCACTATTGCGACTATTTAACAACACTGGCTAGAAATCAATCTTGCTACTTCTCCTTTTAGTTTGGTTATATTTGAGTGAGTATTGGTGAAGTTTGAGTATCAACAGTGGTAGCGCCATCATCGATACACGTTGGCCCATGATGATAGCTTCGAGGTGGCTCGAAAGCTCACCACAGATAATCCAATAGTCGTCATTCATCATAGACAATTTCTTGGCGAAGTTTGGGGGCGAATAGATGCCCTAGGGAGCTCACTGAACAAGCTTCTACCTCAGGTTAAATAGCATTGCATTGTGGCACTCAAGCAGTGCGTTGAAGCAAGCGGTGAGGGGTTTATTTAGGGTTTGAACCTGAATTGGATTAGTTTCTTTGAAATAAACTAGGTTCAATTTTGGGATGGTTCAATTTCATATTTGACCTAGTGTTAGTTTTTGGATCAGTTCGACTTGATTTTGGTCAAATCTCAACTGGTTTGAGTACTTGTTGGAAAGCTTATAAAATTGTCTATCAAATGGTACTAATATTGCTTCATAATGATTTATAGATTTTGTATAATTTTAATTTTAAGTGTCGGTCTAGCCTGGTTCAACGTTAATATAATCGATTCAGCACAATTCTATCCAGTTCAATAAGTTTTAGGTCCAATTCAATTGTTCCGAAATTGGTTCCCTAAGTTTTAGGGTGTGCTCTATCAGATTTTGGGCTTCGTTTACATGTTAGATATTAGTTTAATATGACCTCAAACCAGATTTCTATAGATAGGGTTTGTTATTCCTTATTACAGTTGATTTAGTTAGTAAAGTATCTTGTGCACAGTTGATAATTACCTAGTTATATGATTTACATATTAGTTTCTAGTCATCTTATGTCAGTCGCATATACATTATCAATATCCACATTGTGGACACTATATGCACTTGCATGTTACTACAATTGAGCATACCCAATTTATCCCTGAGGGGATTAATATCCACATTGTAAACAGTCCAGAATCCCAGATAAATATGCATTGGGATTCGTAACACATTGTAGCACATATAATCACCATGTAGGATATGTGATCCATCACCTCATAGTGTATAGTTAGAGGTGACAACCCCATTGCTAAAAGGTATCGCTCATATCTCTATTCATGTATTGTATCAATTTCTACTTTTAGTATCAGTATGGATTATTCTATAGTTCTTATAGTTTATAGTTAAACTAGTTGTTCCAATTATAGCTTTTAGTTTATGGTTTTTAGTTTACAGTTTTAGTATAATTTTACAGTATAGATAAAGTTCAGTTTTGATGCATGTAGAATCATCTATGTTTATCATTCATGCATTCCTGTTTCATTATCAGTCCATCTTACTAGTCTTCCCTCCTTTAAATGTAAGGGACTACCCTTTCTCCTAGAAAGAGGCTTACTCAATAATATTTGCTGAGGTTTATTAATATTTCAAATACTAGTCTGGACTAAGGAAATCAAGGCAAGAACAAGAAAATATATTAGATGGATTAGTCTTGTTAGATATTAAGTCATGTATTTGAAGGTTTGATGTATAATTTAGTTGCATACTCAAATGGAAAGTATTGTAGATCAAAGGAATTTTTTAAGTACTTAGACTTATGTTGTTATTCATAGATTATGATGCTATGAAAGGTTGTTATACTTTGATTGTAGTACCAAGGTGTAAAAAAGGCCAATTATTTATGCAATTAATTTCAAGCCTACAAAAAACTGATGATATGAGCAAGGCACACATTTTCAAAATAGTTTAATCCGTAATTCTAAATACTAGTTCATTATCGCATACTAGTTTGTGCTAACACATGGACCATTTTTTTAAACATTGTCTGAATCTTGACATGTAAATTAAGCCAAAAGTTTAAAGAGATGATCATGGTATGAAAACGTAACCAATACAGTAAAAAAAAAAAGATAAATATTTCTAAGGGCTTAAGTTATTATTGTTTATATTACAAATTTAATAGAGGAGTGCAGAACTAGTCCACATTCAATAACTTGGAAAGTTGTATCAATCTTGAAGTAACAAAGGATGCATCAAGTCATGCCTTTTGTTCCAAAACATATATATATGGGTATCACAGAATTTTTATTTGATATCAGCCACTCTAGATTGCTTAATATCATGGCCATCAAGGATTTACACTAACTGTGAGCCACATGGCGCAGGATGCAACTGATATCATCCCATAATACAGGGAATAACAGGTTTTAATAATACTAAATCATTCAATACTTTAGCTATCAACCAGCTCTTTGCAACCTTCTTCAAGCAAGCCAGTATCATGCCTACTCTTCGCATTCTTAAATAAAACTAACGGTAGGAAAAACCTTGCAACAAGACCCCAAGCATCCTCATCATATTGGTTGGAAACTTTGAATAGTAAAAACATCTAAATACTCTGAAAAATGCAAAAGGGAAAAATAATGAAGAACTGATAAGAGAGAAACGTGCATGATTATTTCACATTAACATTAGAAGAAAGGAATATAGAAATAACAAAGAA
This sequence comes from Costus lasius, assembly GCA_027563935.2. NCBI lineage: Eukaryota > Viridiplantae > Streptophyta > Magnoliopsida > Zingiberales > Costaceae > Costus > Costus lasius. The sequence goes on from CM050449.1 coordinate 52,748,028, forward strand.
AACATAATAACAACGCATGAGTTAATTGAATGTAAATAAAAAATACGTTATCAACAGATTTAAAATTCTTTTAAAAAGAATGAATAATAGAAAGAGAAAGTCGAAGAAGTAATATACTTTTTAGCTGCATATAGAAGAATCCTTTGGCGGGATCTACCTTCTTCATCCACTCCAGTTACTTTATTGATTAAATCCATGGAAATGTCATTCTGGCTGAAACAGGAACGCAATTCATTTAATGCATCTCATGTGAAGTCAATATGGAAACGATTGAGGACAGGTAACAGGCATCTTAACACATTTTCCATCTAAAATATGCAAGTTCCTTAGTAACTTAGTCAATAACCACTAAAAAAACAATGAAAATACAGCCAAATGTAGAACTAAAGAAAAATTAACCAAGAGGGCAAAAAAAATTCTTACTTTTTTTCAACAAGAAATGCTCTTAGATAATGTACCATAAATTAAATTGTATAAAGAGAATGTGCACTGCTTTGTGGATACATAAATCAACATAAATAGGTATAGCAATGAGGGTTTGGATGTGGAAGAATTTGCATATCCCGCCATGCTACACCTATAATGTAAGATATAATGAAGCAAAAAATATATTTGTTTTCTCCATCCTAAATCCATAAAGTATGTGGCTGGGCAGATTCAGATAATGAAAAAAGTAATTATGAGGCAAATGAGAAATTATGAGGCGACACAAATTATGAGGTGACACAAATTATGAGGCGACACATCATTGATCACTCCTCATCTACATTCCCACAAGGCAAATGAGGCGACACATCCTCATCAAAATTTGAACAAGTTTGGTTGGTAGTGAGTGTTGTTGTAGACATATTATAAATTGTCATCCCCACCATAAGTTTCATTATTTTTGAATGGTTGATACATCTAATCACATAAACACATGTAACATCAAATGCATGCAAGAATATATTCTAAGATATCCATCTTTAAAAATGTATGTGTGAGGGCGTAGTAATTCCAAGAGCAATTTGCTATTCTAGTTGAATTACCATTTCCAACATAATGAATCGGCCATGTCCATTGCAACATAAAAGAATTCTTTTACTTTTCATACAAAGTGAGTTGATATTAGATTCTACTCTTGTCATCAATAGGTGAAATAGTTAGTGACTTTAGTCTACCACATGCCATGTTAACAAGCTTTAGAACCCATCAGATCTGTAATATACATTTCATTTCTCCCTAGTTGATTCACATTTTCCAGGTGGCCTACATGAGGAGCTAGCCCCAGCATAGGTTAGTGAATTAAATGTTTATCAGTTCAATTATTATTCAAGTAAAACTAACATGAAAAGTTGAATGAACCTAATCGAGAAGCTAGAATACTATGTAGAAGCTTTGATTGTAATTTTTTTTTTATTTTTGCAATTCAAGGTTGTATATATGTTATCTTATACACCTTAGTTATGTTTCATTGTTTTCCATAAAAATTCGAAAATAGAAAAGTATATTTGTGATTCTTCTAGTCTTCTAAGATGCTCCTCCCAATTGTTTGAACGATAAAAAAAATGTTCATATTTTGCAAAGAATTGAACTTCTAGATAAATTGTACCACCAAGCAAACAGTGGATTAAAATTTTTTGTCTCGTTCTACAAAAATTTAGAGCCTACTCTAGAAATGGCAATGTCAAATTGCAACCAGGAAGAGCACTAAAAATGAATGAGAGAAATCAGATTATGAGTAGAGAGTGATCATCTGAAGGCCTCCGAATGTTACATTATCCCCAGATTCAGACACGGCCAAGAGAAATAGGACCAAAAACAAACCTAAAAGAGGAACTCTCAGCAACGCTACTCCTCTGAGCATCGCTAGCGTCATCTCTGGTCGGATCGACCGACCAAGACCTCTCGTCCTTTCCTGCGGCGGCCCCCTTCTCTTCTTCCTTTAGTTCATCCAGAAGCTCTCGCATGGTGAACGTGCGGATCCCGTCTCCCTTTGAAGCATCCACTTCCACAGAAGGAGAGGATTCCTCCTCAGCTCCCGCCTTGATCTCCCCTTCCTTCACATCCAACGCCAGCTCGATCTCGCTTTTTTTCACTCCCAACTGTGGTTCGATCTCCACTTCGGTGAATTCGGACGCCGATTCGACTTCGCTTTCTAGTTTCGAGTGGATCTCCCGTTCCTTGGCCTCCAAAGTAGATTCGATCTCGCTCCCTTTGAGTTGCGCCGGAGAAGTGGATCCCTCATTGATTTCATTCGGTAGATGAGGGATCTCACCGTTCTTGTGTTCCGCGTCCTCCATTCAAGGGGTCGAAGTGGAGGAGGGTAAAATCTCTCTTACCAGGTGTTTGTGGGAGCAAATAGCACAAATCAAATGAAGAACAAACTCGACGAAGAAGACCACTCAACGCAACGTGGCCCTTATATTTTCTTCGCTTTTTTATTTAGTCCCTCGTAAATCGTAATACAGTTGTATTTAAATAACATCATGTTGATCTATTTTAACACATTATTGTTATTTTTAATGTGTTTACATGTTTCAAAAAAAATTGTGTTTGCGTGAATTGCTTTAAAACTTTAATTGCACGGATTTTTAGCGATTAAAAAAGAAAAGTATTTAATTGTTTTAAAATTATTAATAAGTTAATCAGAAAAACATATGCTGTATCACTGAATTAATAGTTTGAACACCGAAACATTTTTTTATACACATAATTTTAAAAATGTAAAATTAATATAATACATTCGCTTTTTAAATATGACATAACAGTTATAATAAATGGATATATTTTGTAGAAGATTCTTTGATTCGTCGACATGAAAACAGAAACAATTAAAATAAGTTATTCATAAAAAAATTTTATTAGGTTCAAATGTGTCATCTAACCAAACATATGATGCAAAATTAGGGATGGCCCTACCCGCTATTTTTATCCTACCATGTGAAACCAATTATGTATTTTATTACCCATACTTAGATTAACTATCTGCTATTTTTCTAAACTCACTACTCGAACCCAACTTCTATTTTTCTTTTGGAAAGATATAAAGAAAAATAGATGCATTTCTTCTCTATATCCTTGAGGGAAAGAAAGTGTAAGGAAAGAAAAATTGACCTAAATTGGCTTTCACCCAATTCAAATGACAATAGAAGGAAAGAAAGTGTATGCTCATATAGAAGCCCCCATGGAACTTTCCATCACATAGGATTGGGGATGGAAGAAGCCCCGATGTGTTAGTGTCTTGAAAACCAATTATTTGTATCATTTTTATTTATTTATTTGAATATTATAAAGGCATTATTATTGTTATATTGATTGTTATGTCTACGTTGATGTATAGAATAACATAATAATATCTCTCAAGACTGATTTTTGTTTTTCAATCTTATAATTTAATCTCAATCAAAGTACCTTAATAGACAAGGGAATTGTGATGCAAGAGCATTTTCAACATAATATTTGACTTAGTCAAATTTTGCATAATTATTGTAGACCTTGATTGAATATATACCTAGTCAACATTTATGTCTAAATTTTGACTTTGATTGGAATGCAATCCTAAATTTTAATGAGGCACTAATCCTTATTATTTTGTTTGCCATGTAATCAACATGATCAAGTCAACTGGGTGCACACATCAAAGTCTAGCTTAAGCTCAACCAAGAAAAGCTTAGCCCAAGTTCAGCTTGAGTTCAACACAAATCCAACCAGCCAAGGAAGAGAACTTGGGGCTATATACATAACCAGCCGAAGAGATAACTGGCCCACAATCTTGGTAGCCCAAATCAATTTGAAGCCACCAAAGAGGAAATGAGCAGCACTTTTTGAAGAGAAGACAAAGCAGTTCCTTGTTCCCGTTTTGTGAAAAAAAACATTAGAAAAGCTTGCGTTAGGACAAATAGCAGAGCTGCTCAGAAGCTTGCTTGAAGAAGAAGGAAGAGGATAGCCCTACAAGGTTATCGTTGGAGCTTACAGCCAACGGTAGGGAAGAACAACATATATTTCATGTAATCCCTTATGTTGTGTATACAAGAAAAGAAAGAAATGCGAGAGAAAAGAATAAGAGAGAAGAAAAGAAAAAGGGAAGAAAGGAAAAGAGAACACGTGATTGATAAAAAAAAAAACCCGTGCGCGAGTGTGGATGGCGGGCGATGGCGGCAGGCAGTGGACGTGGATAGCAGCAAGCAGTGGACGTGGACGGCAAAGGCAGACGGAGGACGGCGGACGACGGATGGCGAAGGCAAACGGCGGATGGCGGACAACGGATGGCGAAGGCGGACGGAGGAGCGAGCGGGCGCAGGTGTGAACAAGATGCGTGAAGGGGGGGACGCGGCTTGCAAAGGAGGATAGCAAGGCAGGCGACGAGGAAGTCGTCGAGGCAGACGGCGGATGGCAGGCGACGCGAAGGGAGAAGGAGACGCACTAGTGGAAGAGGCAGACGGCGAAAGAGGTGACGCAGACCGTGGACGGCGAATGGCTGACTACGAAGGAGATGTTGGCGGAAAGGCAACAGGCGAAGGATGGACGCGTGAACACACACGATTTCGTTTTCCGCCCGATTCGGGCAGAACGCGATTTGAAGGAAAAGTTGGTATTTTTCCTTTGTTAATTTTCCATTCTCTGCTGGTATACCAAGGAAAATTTGGTTTTCCTTTCTTTTTCTTTCCTTTCTCTCCCTTTTCTTCTCTTGTATACACAGTGTTAATGTAGACACGTTGTAGAATGTTTTTGAAAATGAAATGGAATAGTTTCTAATTCCTTCCTCTTCTATCGGATGTCTCCTCTCCTCCGGCACTTGTGTTGCTGTTACATTCTTCCCTCTCCTCCAGCTGATCATCAATCGTCTTCCACCTCTAGCCAAGCTTCCATTGCTGTCGCCATCCACGCTCTGCTCCCAGCCAAGTTTATACGCTCTCCCGCCGTTGTCGCAAGCCATCCCCTTTTTCCTGCTGAGTCCAGCTCTAGGCTCTCACTTCGACTCAACGCCGACGACGATCCAACCGATGGATCATCCTCAAACTTCAGCCACTCATCCTCCCTTTCAGGCCAAACCCACAACTGGAAGGATCGCCCCATTCGACGTCTGGACTATTAGAATCGGATGATCTACTGTGACGCCCTAGTTGCTCCCCTATTTCTGCCCATCTCCACTGTTCGACGTTGACCTCCTCTGATCAGCCACTACCCACCCCAAAACTCTAGCCACGAGTTCGCCGTGGTCCGAGTAACCTCCAGCCGAAGCAGGTCCGGCATTCATTCTCTGTCGGATGAACGGCGACAACCCCAGCTCCAGTCGCCTAACCTCCCCTATTCCGAACGAACCGTTGTCTCTCCGCCACTGCCAATGCTCCAGCTCTTCTCTTAGCCCGACAACAACCTCCCCTCTGGTGCCGTTGGTTGGTGTGAGGCAGCTGCACAAGCTCCGCGTGCTCGCTTCCAAAACCTCCAACCTACGCACTCTATTTTCTATTGCCTGTCTCAAGTTCCTATGCTGAGTACTAATTTGATTAACCTTCTTGATGCAGAAAATTAACGTGCTTTAATATGCTACAACCATTGGCTCAACTAAGAAGAACAAGTTTCGTTCTATGTCCAGGAATACTCGGTTACATTCGATAGTCACCAGACCATCTTGCGCGATATATCAAATTTTGCTAAGTGATAAATTTCTATTACTCTGTTATGCCCTAATCTGATTAGTCTTCTTGTCATATATATTTTACATGTTCAACAAGCATCTGACTGTATACTTCTAGTCCAACTGAAAGTATATATTTAGTTCTAATGCTGGGTTTAGTTAGTTTAGATAATGAGTCACTAGATGCATCTATAAGGCATTGCTACTTTTCATAAACGATTACTCTCTGTAGCACCATATTCTGGTTGTTTCCTGAATTCTTCAAAACTCCAGCCATGAGTTCGCCATGGTCCGAGTAACCTCCAGCCGAAGCAGGTCCGGCATTCATTCTCTGCCGGATGAACGACGACAACCCCAGCTCCAGTCGCCAAACCTCCCCTGTTCTGAACGAACCGCTGTCTCTCTACCACTGCCAGTGCTCCAGCATCAACAACAGTCCACCACTGTCTTCTCTTAGCCCGATGACAACCTCCCCTCTGGCACCGTTGGTCGGTGTGAGGCAACCGCACAAGCTCCGCGTGCTCGCTTCCAAAACCTCCAACCTACACACTCTGTTTTCTGTTGCCTGTCTCAAGTTCCTATGCTGAGTACTAATTTGAATAACCTTCTTGACGCAAGTAATTAACGTGCTTTAATATGCTACAACCGTTGGCTCAACTGAGAAGAACAAGTTTCGTTCTACATCTAGGAATACTCGGTTACATTTGATAGTCACTAGACCATCCTGCGCGATATATCAAATTTTGCTAAGTGATAAATTTCTATTACTCTGTTATGCCCTAATCTGATTAGTCTTCTTGTCGTATATATTTTACGTGTTCAACAAGCATCTAACTCTATATTTCTAGTCCAACTGAAAGTATATATTTAGTTCTAATGCTGGGTTTAGTTAGTTCAGATAATGAATCACTAGATGCATCTATAAGGCATTGCTACTTTTCATAAACGATTACTCTCTGTAGCACCATATTCTGGTTGTTTCCTGAATTCTGATTTTATTCTGAAAATAATTAGATTTTAATTCAGTAGATTTGCATGATAGTGGCCCCTCCTACATCAAATTGTGATGCATATGAGTATTTAAGGTAGTTGAGAGTTTGGCATTAATGAAGATACATGGGTACACTAGTAGTGGGTGTATTGGACCAACCTACCATAAATCTATAGTTTGAATGTCACAAGTTAAGTGCACAAGTGACAATAGTGCATTGATCCTTAGACTTGAGGTATTAGGCACTATTATATAGTGAGTAGCATACTTTAATATAGTCTAATGTCTCACCATAATTAGGAGGTCATAACAGCTATCATTAGATAAGTCACAGACTATGTGAGCAATATGAATGATCAATAGAGGATTTACCCCTTCCTGTAAGGAAGCCTGATAATCCAAGAGTCTCTCCCATGGAAGTATGATAGAAAGTATATGACCATACCCAAGGGTTTGTGTTTCCTTGCTTGAGTCATTCCCATATAATTAGAATAGCAAGTGTGACACATATGTCTAGTTTGGATATTAGTAGATAAAGGGATTATATTATATAAATTAAAACTTCTTTGCTGATTAGGAGATTCCACCAATGATACCTTTCTATAACTTGGGTAACAACAACATGCTGCTAAATATCTCTCACTACTTGTGATAGTTTGTACAATCCATCACTATTAACGTCATATAAAACTACAAGGTCGCACATGTAGGCACTTGAGGATTACATTTTAATCTAGTAGCCTTGATCAAATTATGTAGTAATTCAGGTCCATTTGGGATACTAGAGACCCCAAATCAAGGTAGGATCAAAGTTAATTTGAATGAATGATCCATACCAATTAATTTGTAGCAAGAATGGGACTAGGTGTATATTCTAAGTGATTTGGATTAACTAATTGAATTTTAATCCTAATAAGGAAAAAAATAAAGGCACCTAGGGGATTGACACCTAGGCTGGGGGAGGGGGCTAGTACTACCTAGTTGGGTGATAATAGTAAGAAAGAAGCACTAGATCACTATATTGGGCTTTAGGTCCAATGAGGATGTAGGGAAGGATCGACCTAGGTGCTAGGTTAGGCACTTGGACAAACAAGGCAAAGGTGCCAATGGGCACATGCCTTAGGTAAGTAAAGATAAAAGGTGCCAATTACAGGTGCTTGCCTTAATGCAATATGGCAAATGTGGCAAGGGTGACGATTAGAGGCACCTATATTAGAAGGCCTCTTACATCAAGAAAATTGCTCTAACTCTCATGCAAATCTCTTGGCACCTATATTAGAAGGCCTCTTACACCAAGAAAATTGCTCTAACTCTCATGCAAATCTCTTGATAGGATACATCCATTATGCCATATAGAGAGAAGCGAGAGGTGCAAGGCAATAGGGACATGCAAGCAATGCCTAGCTTTCTCCCTTGCCACCACCTTTCTCCCTTTGTTTCACTTCTGACCAAGAGCTCCAAGGTAATTGTCCAAGGCTTTGTCCTTGCTCCCAAGACTAGTATCAAGCGTGGAGTAAGGTGATCATCAAGTGGTCATTATGTGTATACTAATAACGAGCGAATACTTATGTGCCTATACCATTGTCGTCAAAAATGACTTCTTCAAACATGCTTCAAAAGTAACTTTCTTAATATGTCAGTTGTGTTTTATCTCACATGTATCTTTTAGAATGGAAAAAATTAGATTTGGATAACTTTTTCATGTGCAATAATTTTGTTAAAATTTTATTTCGCTCACTATTTCCCCAATACCTATAGCGAGTGCAATACTACACGCGGCCATAGCCCCTCTACTAGGGGCATTTTAATAAGCAAACAACTTTTTCTATCATTTTGACTTTTGTTTCTTATTTTTTTTTCTATCTCCCTATTTTTCCTCACCTACACAACACTACTGTCTTCAATTAGGATGAAACCGAAAGCAAAACTTGTGAATTGATTTAAATAAAGAATTTTGTAATGGGTAGTGAGTAATTCTTATGAATTTCATATTGAGATGAAATATAATGTATACCACTAGGAAGAAGGAATTTATTTCTAACAAAAATTGAAAAAATAATTTAGATGTTTAGTTTAGAAAAATATGTAACAACAATGATTAAAGTTATCAATTGAAAAAAATAATGTATTAATTATTTTTCATCTACTTTTAAAGAAGTTTATTCCTTAAAATTAAGTCAAAAATTAAAAAAAAAAGAGCATATATTAAATGACAACTCAAGGGTGTGGGGTATTACTTTGGTGTAGTCCAATTAGAAGCAGCAAAGACAAACAAGTCAAGCTCGTTGAAGACATTTATTTCTATATTAACTCCGCGTTTAATCTATCTTGTTGCGCACTTAAATAGATCCCATGATTAAAATTAAGTTTTGAAGGGTAACTGTATTTGTTTATCTCCTGTTATTCATAGTTACGCATCTAGGAGATTCAATTTTAATTTTCTTCATGGTATTATAGCATATCCCTCCATCAAAGTGGTATCTTAGCTAAAAGATTTTAATTTACATGATATATTAGAAAACCATTATAGCAAATTGATCCTAATTTGTTTGACTTTACTATGGTATATTCATCCTCCATCAAAGTGGTATCAGTGCATTCCTGTAGCTTTTACCTATTGCTTTAACTTATCCTTTCGATATTAATGTGATATTTCTTAAACTTCCTTCTAAGCATCAAGATCTAGGAATAGTTAAATCTCTAATCATTTGTCATCTTAATTGATTCGATGCTCGATTTGGTACCTAATTTGACTAGAGGTCTAAAAACTAGAACAGTATAGTATTTGAAAAAGATGCTAGAACATTATAGTATTTGAAAAAGATGCATATGCCCCTAACCATACTCAAATATGACAAATGTTAAGAGTTCTTTGATCTCTAGAAGTCAACCTCAAGCCTTCCAAGCCCTATGTTTGTCGTGGTTGACTAACTCCACCCTCTTCCTTTTCTCTACCTTTCAACATAATAAACCAGTGAATAGAGTTATACCCTCAATGCTCTAAATCACTTTTTCTTGTCATACTTTTGGAATATATACAAAATCTCCAGCAGCTTGCCTTGTCTTGCATGTACATGTCAATGTTTTGCACAATTCGCTTGGACAAAATTCATGTGAGATCCATGATAAATACTCTTAGCATTAGTGCATAGTAGTTTTTGTTGTGATATATGCGTGGATGAAAATTTTTTGCTCTAGTGGAATTCAAAATTTTCCTTTTGTATGCATCATTAATGGGTCAAAAATGTCGAAGTTTTTGCAAGAGCTACTTTGGTTCTGCTATCATTAGTTTGAACTCAAATAAGAATTCACAAGGCTTGTTGAATAAATTAGGATAAAAATTACAACATAGAGAGGACCTTAAAAAGAATTTGTCCACGATCTTCTTCGCATTTAAAGATATTGAAGCGCATGAGACAATATCCCGGACACTTGGTATTTCTAGGGGCTCCAGTTCATTCAAGTATTTGGGTATCTTGGTCACTACATTGAAGCCATCGTTAAGGGATTGTTTGTCCCTACAGGAGAAAATTTTGAGGTAACTTACTGTTAGGCTTGCGGGTCGAATTTGGGTGTGGCCCAAATAATAGCCCACCCAGCCTTGGCTCTACATAATTGGCAGATTGGATCGGGCACCGCCCGAATCTGGATTCGGATCCATTTCACCAACAGACGATTCGCATGGGAGAAAATCATCGCGTGGCATGCACGCTGATGCGACGGATGCATCGCAGCGGGGCAACTGGTTGATGCGACGAGTGCGTTGACTCGGGGGAGAGGCGGAATGGGGAAAAGAGTCCTCGTCGAGATACGGGCATTCAAATGTGAAAGCTCACCGGCGCCATCCTGCTTCATCTCCCTCCTCTCCAGTTTTGGTTTCTCATCAACGCTATCGTCGGCGGTCAGTTCTCCAGGCACCCAGTGGTGTGGGTGTGTGGTCGGCGTGTCCCGGAGAACCCTGTCCCCTTTCTTCAGCCACCTTCGGTTCTTCCTCGTGTCCATCGTCTCCGACGCCGGCGATGCCTTCAGAGCACCTCGGAAAAGCAGCTACGTCTTCCACTTTACCGGAAAGAAGGAGCCGGCGGCCTGAGTGATCGCTGAGGTACTCTTTCCTCCCCTATTTTATGGCTTTCCTTCTCCGGTTGAGCTCGCGGCTCTCGGTGCACGTCTTTTTCTCTGGCTCTGATGGTGTGCGTGTGTGGCGCGTCTCTTCCTTCTACTCCTCTAGCGAGCCCTCTCCTCTCCTCTCTCGGCTGCCGGCCCGCCTGCGTACGGTAATTTCTGGAGCCATTTCTTGCCTATGCGTGAGCAAGTTTCCTGCCTTCGTCCGTGACCTGCGTGTGACATCAGATGTCCAGGTTGCACCACCTACGTGCGGTGGTTTTCTCTCCCTGGCGAGCTTTCGGACGGTGCCAGCTTCTCCTTCCCCATCCACCCCAGTCGTCTCCGCACGACTCCCTACCGACAACCTCACTTGTGCATGAGCAAGCAGTCGCTCCTGAGTCCTCGTCATCCCCTGCATGCGAAGGTCGTCGTCCCTCCTCCGACGAAGCCTTCAGGTGGTCGGCGATCCTCCTCAGTCCGGCGAGCAACCAAGCAGGTGACGCTCACCTCGTCCGTGTGGAAGACCTACGCCGTAATACGCCCTTAGCTCCTCCTTCGATCTGTCGAGCTCACCTACGTGCGAGCCTTGCTTTCACGGCGCCAGCCATCACTGGCTTGGCTGGTCACCTTTGGGTGAACCTTCCTCTCCGGACGTTCTCGCCTGCATGCGAGAAGGACGAAGCCGCCGGCTTCCCCGTCACCTGCACATGATGTTGTCAGCGGAGTGTCATCCGACCTCTCTACCGGGGTGCGAGTGAGGAGCTGGTCGGGTTCTTTTCGTCACTGGCGTGTGACACCGTGTGGATGATCATCCATGAACATCGATTACCGATGTAGCCAGTGGACGAGTGGGTGAGTCTGGCTCCCCGGCAGGGAACGTTCGGCTATTCCCCTTATTGCTCCCTTTGGTGAGCGAGCATAACCGGTTACTATTGTGGACCACGTCCGATGCGGTCGAGTACGGGTAGGTTCCTTTTGGGTTTGGGTGAACCCGATTTGACTCAGCGACACTGGTTCTCGGTGGATCGCAAACGTTGATCAGAGTCGTGTTGGAAAAGTAGAGATCTTTTACAGTGTCTATGGTCAGGCTGGGGGTCGATTCGAGGAATTATCACTGCCAGTCGCGCCCAATCTAGCGGTTACGACCGTTGTGGCCCTGCGTGGGCGTATTTGAACTCAAGTCAAGTGTTGACTCACGTGTAAAACCGTAAAAAATATTACGGTAATTCAGGGCGTGACACTTACCATATAGAAGAGTCGATTACTTTCCTATGCAAGTCGGGTTGAACTTATTAGATTGTATGCTATGGGAATATCATGTTCTAGTGTGGTGCTTTCCAACTTCCTACCATAGTGGTTTCAAAGTTAATTGCCATGCTATCTAGTTTTCTATGGAATACGGAAAATAAAGGAATACTAGCCATATCATGGGCCGACAACACTAAAGCTATGTTCTATTGTATAGAATCCACAGTGGAAAGGATAGAAAATATAATGAATCTAGATGGAAAGCTATCTAGATTCATTGCATTTTTCATCCTTTCCACTGTGGATTCCATCCAACATAACAAAGCCTAAACCCCTCGACTTTGGTGGCCTAGGCTTGAAGGATATTAAGGCTCTTAATGCTACTTTTAGTTTGTGCCACACATGGAACCTCGCTATTGAGAAAGCATCCTTATGAGTTAAATGGGTTCACGACAACTATCTCTAAGTTGATTCTATTTGATCATTTTGCCCCTTGGTGCATTGCTTGTGGCCCTTTAAGAGCATCCTGAACATTCAAGAAACCTGCAAGAGCATGTTTGAATACTATATTGTAAATGGATGATGTGGGAGCTATCTTAACATGATATTTGACTTAGTCAAATTTTATATAATTATTTTAAAACCTTCATTAAACATAGGCTAGTTAATATCTATGTCTAAATTTTGATTTTTAGGTGATCATAATGAGGCACTAATCCATATCATATTATTTTATATGCCATGTCATCAATACGAGGTCACATCGAATCAAGGTGAAATCTTCAGCCCAAGTTCAACTTGAGTTCAACATAAATCCAACCAGCTAAGGGAAAAGACCTTAGAGCCAGCCCAAGAGATGGAAGGCCCAAATTGCAGCCGAAGATCTCCTCCAAGACCCCAAGAGCTGCCGTTACATCAGTTGCAGCTAACTTGAAGAGGAAAGGAATGCAGCTTTCAGCCAGCGTATGAAAGAAGAAAGTGCCCAGCTCAAAGAAGTTTTTACAAATATAGTAAGCTGGTTTTGAAAGCAAAGGAGACAAACTACAGCTTGCCAGGAGAAGTATAAGTTGAAGATTTGCAGCCAACGGCTAGAAGGCTTAGAGATGTTCATAGCAGCCATCCTCCAATAAGATGTACTCCCCCGTGTAATTGCATTTGAGCTTGAATGAAATCTATTTTCTTAACTCCTGGTGCTTGTGTCGCCAGCGTCTCCCTTCCCCCTTCCGGCGTGTGCGTTGCCAGCCTTCCTCCCAGTTCCCCTTATCTCCACCTTCGCCAAGCTTCACACAGTTCTCTCATTACTGTCATTTCATCACCATTGTGCAGCAAATCCAAGCAACAGTTCAAGCTCAAAATCTGGCTACGACTTCTCCTGAACTTGGCGAAGCGATCACTTGAAGCATCTCCCCATCCGACGGCTGGACCGCTGGAATCGGTAAGATTTCCGGTGACGCCCCTGTTTCCGCCCCATCTCCACTGATCGATGTCGTCCTCCTCTGACCAGCCACCATCTGCTCCCAAACTCCGGCCACGACTTTGCCGTGTCAGGGTAACCTCCAACTGTAGCAGGTTTGGAGTTCGTGCTGTTAGATCTATGGACTACGCACCATGTACATGCATAATAAAATGCATTTGGGCATGTAAACGTACATGCATTGCAGAAATGAATCGTATATATATTATTTAATCTCTTAGTTATTTATTTATTGTCATCTAAATAATTAAAGTATGGAGGGGCTAATTGTGTAGAATCCGTGGGCGTAATTACATTATTATTGATGGACTGATATGTAAATATGCCATTAGGTTTTTATTATATATACGGGTGTGGTCCCTAGTTGAGGTGACGACTCTTCAGAGAGTGCTTTAGGTCATGGTTTTCCATCAGCCGCCCCAACTCTCTGTGATAGATATCACCATCAATTAGAAGACCAATCCGGTGATAGATTTCTTCCGGTGCGTTATAGAATTCGGTACATCTTCTATTGTAATATTTTCCATATAATTTTATGTGCAAGATATTTGGATAGATCTAATAATTGGTATCAGAGCGAGGTTAAGTTTTTTCTTGCTTAAAATTGTTTTGGAATCTATTTTTTTCTGGGTTCTACCGTATTTTTGGTCGTCTACATGGATTTTGCCCTGTTTTTTCTTTCCGATCAATACGAGAACTCGAGTTAAGGTGTGCGACCCTATAGGTTCCTTCGACATTGGCAGTGCTGACCTAAGGTCATCACAAGTAGTGAGTGGCACCTAGCAGTGCATCATTGCTACCCAAGTCATCGGAATGAATATTGACATCGACATCCCCCATCATCGCAACTAGGTACAGATGCATTACAGTCTCTTTGCCAAACTGATATCCGATTGGACAAGTGTGTCACCACTTGTTTTTACCCAATCACATGGTCATGACTAAATCAGGTTCTCACCTGGGCATGGCCATACACTTTCAGTCATAGAACCATAGAGGAGCTCCATGGATATCAAGCTTCCCTCAGGAAGGAGCAAATCCTTTGTCTGTGCATTGACCTTCTCATATGAGTCGTGACATGCTCAATGACCATCGTTATGACCTCCCATCTACGACGAGGTGTTAGATTGTATCAAAGCATGTCCCTAACCATATAGAATAGTCAATGACCTCAAGTCAAGGGATCAGTGCATCACCTGTCACTTGTGAGGATAACTCATGATACTAAGTTATTGCCTCACAGCGGGTCGGTCCAGTACATCTACCACTGATATACCCATATGTCTGCGTTAGCACCTCATGCCTAACTAGCCCATATGCTAGTCTCACAAGTACTAGAGCTATCACATATCCACTCAAATACATTGACTGGGGACAACCATTTGAGCACTGATGCGTTGTATTTACATCATACTTTTGCCTATATTTTAGATCATATTTTGGGTTTATTTGCATGATTTTGTGCTTATTTCGATGCTTTTACTTCACTAGGCACGGAATCTTCACTTTTCTTGGCTTTTATGAAAATGTAGGTAAAATTACCCAAAAATGAAGGATTTCATGAGTTTTGAAGTCAGAGCATGATTTCTGAGGAGATCACGAGCTTACACGTCGAATTTGGAGTGAAAATGGTGAAGAAATCAACATTCACTGCCTTTGCCGTAATTACGGCTCAGACGTAATTTTGATGTCGAGCGAAAGGTGAAAAACGGCTAAGTGTTGGAATGCACAGGAACTTTCATGAGTGAAGCCATGAATCCATCATGGCCCGTGAAACTTTCTGTGTACAAAAGGCTGTACACACAGAGACATTTACGGTCGTGGCCGTAAACTTGTTACGGACCGTGAAAACATCTGCCCGACGAGTTTTTCACTCGATTTGAACCAAAATTTGCTGAACCGTTCCTTGATGAGTTCCAAACCGATCTAACTAGAAAAGATCAGAATTTTTGAGGGTTTAGAGAGATTTTTTGGACGAACACAAGCGGCGGCAGCGACGAGAGCGAAATTCGAGTTTTAGAGCATATTCCAACGAGATTTCACGCAAAACCAATGATTGATCTTCTACTCTTCATCTCCAGATCGAGGGGAAGCCGGTTTTATTGTTGTCTTAGTGAATTATTTGCGATTTTTACTAGATCTATGCTTATTCATCACATAAACATGTATTTCCTTAAGAACATGAGTGAGTAGATCCTTGTTTTGGGATTAAGGGCTTAGCCCACTGACTTTTATGAATTAATCCTTATTCATACTCTTTTTATACGAATTTATTATCATGATTTGATTGAAGTTGTGTTCATTTCGTAATTTACCTTGGCCACGTATAATTGCGCATTAGACGTTGCGAGAAGGATCGAGAGGTGAATCGCAACGTCCGATCTTTTCAATTGAACATTCGAATCCAATCACGAGGGTAGGTTGGATTCGTCTGAAGGATCTAAACAGCTTTTCATAGAATTTAATGGGTTTATTTAGGTTAACTGTCACGATAGTAGGGAGTTAACTTAATTAAATACTATATTACACTCCGAGAGGAGGTGATATGTACATTAGGAAAAGTTTCATTCATGATAGATATTTTCTATTGATTGAGGAATCTTTATAAGATTCATAATAGTCAGTGTAGTGAAACCTAGAAATCCCGATTCTCTTAGAACTTGAATCCTCTAAAAAGCTACTTTTGAATTGTTCGTGCTTAGAAGTTAATCATAACCATTCATTTGTTTTGCCTAGATTTAAACAAGTCGAAGAGTCGGTATTTAACTACGTAATCCTCGTTGGGAACGATATCTTTTTATTACTTCGATAATTCCGTGCACTTGTGGAACGCTATCAAGCACAGTTCCAATCTGTCTCCAGGGACATTATCATGTAAGTACACAATCGCAGATGTAAACAAGCAATGATAACGACAATGTCAGAATGATATATATAAAATATATCTATGTTAAGTAGTACAAAAGCAGACCAAAACTAGGTCTCAGGGCATAAACATCAACAATTTATATATATATATATATATATATATATATATATATATATATATATATAATATCAGTGTCAAGTAGTACAAAAGATAGACCAACAACGGGTCTTAGAGCATATACACCAACAATCTTCCATTTGCACATAGACTTAGTTGTTGAAAAATTTTAACCTCATGTCCCTCGTATGACCATCATACTTCTGCTACGCCAAAGCCTTGATTAGTGGGTCTGCTAGATTGTTCTCTGTGTCAACTCTGCTAATCTTGATATCATCTCGGTCAATGATCTCTCTGATCAGGTAAAATCTCCAGAGTATGGTTCCTTTGCATGTGCAATCGCTCCATTGTTATCATAATAGAGCTCAATCGGATCCACAGCAGTTGGAACCACCTGAAGTTTAGAAATGAACTTCTTGATCCAAACGATTTCTTTGGCTACCTCAGAAGCGACAACATTCTCAACCTCGATTATAGAATCAACAATGGTAGAATGCTTGAAGCTTTTCTAGCATACAGTACCTCTACTAAACTTGAACACATAGCCTGCCTGCTATCTGAAGTCATCAGGGTTTGACTAGAACGATGCATCAGTGTACCCCTGAACACTGAGCTCTTCCTGTCCCCCATAGACTAAGAACAAATCCTTAATTCTTCTTAGATACTTCAGGATGTTCTTTACAGCAACTCAGTGCTGCAGACCTGGATTGCATTGGTATTAACAGGTTATCCTCACAACATAAACCACATCTGATCTAGTACACGATATCGCATACATGATCAAACCTACTGCCGAAGCACTCGACTCATGTCATCCCTCTCAGCCTGGGTGGTGGGACACATGCTCTTCAAGAGAATAAGGCCATGTCTCACTGGAAAATATCCCTTCTTGGATTGCTCCAAGTTGAACCTCTCCAGGACCTTATTAATGTAGGTACTCTGACTAAGGGCCAGGAGCCTCTTAGATCTATCCCTGTAGATTGTCAAGCCTAGGATATAAGTGGCCTCCCCTAAGTTCTTCATCTCGAAACACTTCCCCAACCATGTCTTCACAGATTGAAGAACAGAGATGTCATTTCTGATAAGCAATATGTCATTAACATACAAGACCAGAAAAAGTCACCAAGCTCCCATTAAATTTTTTGTACACACAGGCATCATCTTTGCTTTTGATAAAGCCATAATCTCTTACTGCCTCATCAAACTGAAGATTCCAACTTTGAGATGCTTACTTTAATCCGGGTCTTGCATCGGAGGATCCCTTAGTCAAGAAGGCCATCCCGTGGCTTTCTTTAGAGAAAAACTGAACGCAGTTCGACAGCGTTACTCCACGTACAACAAGGAGTTCTATGCGATTGTTCAGTCCTTCTGGTAGTGGAGGCATTACCTCCTCCACCGCGAGTTCATGTTGTATAGCGACCATTAGGCCCTCTCCTTCCTTAATGCCCAAAAGAAGTTGGGCGCCCGCCATGCTAAGTGGGTCGAGTACCTACAACAGTATTCCTTCGTAATCAATCACAAGGCGGGTAAGGAGAACGTCATCGCGGATGCCTTGAGTCGCGTCCGGAGCCTCTTATGCGTGATGCGCACTCCCGTCAATACCTTTGACCATGTCAAAGAAGAGTACGCCACTTGCTCTGATTTTGGCGCCATCTACGTAGCTTTGACCGAGTCCACCAACCCCGACTCCCCCTACCAATTGTGTGAGGGTTACCTCTTCTTGGGGAATCAGTTGTGCATTACCCACCTCTTCATATGGGTGGCGTCGCCGGCCATCATGGCCGCTACAAGATGCTTGAGATGGCGGAGGAACGCCTCTTTTGGCCTTCCCTCCATAAGGACGTTGAGCGCACTGTGCGCCATTGCGGTACGTGTCCGTTGTCCAAGCCCCGCTCTTCGAACACGGGTCTCTACACCCCTTTGCCAGTGGCCAGCGGCCCGTGGTGCGACCTGAGCATGGACTTTGTCCTTGGGTTGCCTTGGACCACCTGATGTGGGGTGAAGACACATGATTTATTCTACTAATTAAAAAGTTTAATTATTTATTTTTTTGGGATTTTCATAAAAGAACATAACTCAGAAAACAACTAGAAAATTCAGTAAACAGCTAGAATTCAGTGCTACAGAAAAGTATCATTTAAGAAATGTAGCAATGCTTTGTAGGAGAATCCATTCAATGATTATTGAAACCGATTAAACCAAATTGAAGATCAAAACTTGTTCTTTTAAATCGTATAAGAATTGCAGATTGAAGATCTGTCAGGTAATAAGGACATCAGTGATAAAATAACTAGTTAGATTAAAGAATAAAACTGGTGTAGAAAATATATCATTCATCAAAAGTTGCACCATCACCCAGGTTTATCTGTTCAATTTTAAATTGTCCCAACTGATCCGAATCGTAGAAGATGATCTGGTCTTTCTATTGTCTCCAAGGATCAGTGCTAGAGGCTTGTCCGTGTATGTTAAAAACCTGCAAAAATAAGCTTAATCAGAATTGATTATGAGCAAACAGGAAACAAACAATAGGAAATAGAGTTAGGAAACAGGGGATGTCACACTGGAGAAGGATTTGTCGCCAGCCGGCCGGTGGTGGACCAAATCCAAAACTCTACTGGAGATTTCTATGGATGAGGTGAGGACGTGGCCGGAGTTTCTGGGTGGACGGTGGCTGGTCGGAGTCGAACGGCGCTGAAAGGCGGGAGCAGGGCGAAATCAGAGCGAGAACAGGGGATCAAAATGAAGTTTCGATTCCGGTGATCGAAGCGACAGATGGGCGGATGCTGGCGGCTGATGGTTCTTTGGCAAAAGGCGAAGCGGTCGCTGAAGTTTTGTTGTGATCCGACGGCTGGATCGTCACCGGCGAACTCACAAATCTCAGAAAATTTGGGGTTGCTGTTGAACTGTGTGGGTGTTTGCAGCGAAACATAGGAGGATTGAGGGAGTAGGGGAGATTAGAGAAGAGAAGAAGAGGGAGGGGCTCGGCCCTAGAAGGAGGAGAGGGGAAAACTAGGTGACAGAAGCACCTCAGAGGAGAAAGGAGACATCCAATTCCATCGGAAGAAAACCATTTCAAAAATTCATTTAACTTCACTGTCTATTACAAGGTGCATGCGTGATACATATAGGGATATGCCTGGAGAAATGTTGCTGCCGAATGTTGCCATTTCCATCTACAGCAGTAGAGAGATGTTGATGCTTCCACATGAGGAGTTGATGTAGACGTTGAAGCTTCCAACTTTGGTTGAAGATGAACGTTGGCTGCAAGGAGACGTTTGGAGAGCTTCCATCTTTGCAGCGCTGAAGATGAGCGTTGGCTGCAAATGTGGGTTGCAAGGTGCAGCGTTGAAAATGGGCTTTGACTTGGGCCTTCAAGAGTTCCTCATTTGAAGTGGTTGAAGTAGTTCTTCCCATTATTTTGAGCTAACTTTATTGATTGAGCTTGCTAGCTTATTTGTGAAACTCCGAGTCTTTGTCTATGGCACTTGTAGACTCCATTTGTATTTTCGTGGCTTGTGGTTTTGATGCGGGAGCATTTTCACAAGATATTTGACTTAATTTTGACTTAGTCAAATTTTGCATAATTATTATAAACCTTGATTGAACAGACTTAGTCAATGTTTATGTCGAAATTTTGAATGCAATTCTAGTTTTCTTAATGAGGCACTAATCTCTTGAAATTATTGATGATTACATGAGACCAAGCCAAGTGGATGCATACATCAAGTCTAGTTCAAGCTCAAGCCAAGAAAGTTTCAGCTCAAGCTCAATGGGATTTCAGCCCAAATTGCAGCCCAAATCCAAAGCCTTCTCATCTCAAGACCAAAGAAATGAGCTGCTCGTTGCAGCTTAATTGAAGGAGGATTGCGCGTGAGGGAGAGCCGCCAATGGAGAAAGGAGCAGCTTGCTTTACCAAGGAAGCAAGAGCAGCATACTCAAAGAGGAAATGAACGTTGGAGACTTGCCTTGAACGTTGCAGCCAACGGTCACAAGCAGCTTCCAACACATCTCCTTCCTATAAGATGTAATCTCGTCAATGTATTTACCAGTTTTTAGACAAGATCTTGAAAGTGAAGATTAATGGAAATAGTGTTTGTTTAATTCGATCGGATGTCTCCTTCTTCCCCTCCGGCGCTTGAGTCGCCACTGCCTTCCTCTTCTCCTCCTTCTAGGGTTGAGCCCCTCCCTCTTCCTTTCTTCTCTAATCTCTCCTTCTTCCCCTAATTCTCCTGCTCCGCTGCCAACATCACACACCCAGCAAACCTGCAGACTTCCGTCATTTTGTGATCTCGCCGCCGGCGATCCAGCCGTCGGATCCTCACAAGACTTCGGCCACCACTTCTCCTTTCCCTGAAGAAGCTTCAGCCGCTGGGATCTGCCCATCCACCTCTCCGATCGCCGGAATCAGAAGATTTCCGGTGACGCCTCAGCTCACGCCCCTGTTTCCGCCCTTCACCACTGATCGCCGTCGATCTCCTCCGATCAGTCACCGATCGATCCCAAACTTCCTCCACCCATTCGCCTTGGTCAGGAGAGCTTCCAGTTGTAGCAGGTCGGGAGACTTTGCCGTCTCCGATGATCTCCGGCTGCCCCTGTTCCGCCCGCGCGCATCCCCTGTTCTGTTGAACAAGCGCGTCTCCGCCTTCCAGCACCGTCCTCCTCCGACCAACCACCGTCCGCGCCCAAACTCCAGCCATCCCTTTGCCTTCATCATCACGACCTACAGTCGTAACAGGTTCTGGGTTCGTGCTCTACCGGCCGAACACCGACCATCCCTGTTATGTTCGCCAGCCTCCCCTGTTCTGCTCGAACAGCCGCCTCCTTTTGCAGCTTCCCCAGTTCCACCTGAACAGTCGTTTCTCCGCCTCTGCTAGTGCTCCGATGCCGCATCACCTTCTCCGCCACCTGATGTATCAGAGTCGCCGACGACCCCTGGCTCCGGCATCATCGAATGATGCAAACCATGCTTGCCTGTTTCCATATCTCTTTCCTGCTAGGTTCTGTTTACTAAATATCTAGTCTAATTAAGCTTCTTGTTGCAGGTTTCTAACACGCTCGGAAAGACCTCTATGTCTAATATGTGGATCCATCAGAAAGACCAAATCTTTGTCCACAAGCCAGATAAGTTTATTCAACCTAGATGACAAAGGATCAACCTGCAAGATATGTCAACATTTGCAATCTGTTAAAATTCCTATACTATTTTCACAGAATAATCTGAATAGCTATATTGCTGTAGTTATTATATTGCTGCAGTGATCTCTTTCCTGTTAGATCTTTATATCATTTTTTGGTTTGCACAACACGTGTCTTCACCCCACATCACCCGTGGACCTGTCTAAATCCTTTAGCCTAAAGTCTACCCTTATAGGTAACTATGTTGCTATCCATTTTCACTCTTCCTTTTGAAAACCCATTTATATCCTATGTGTTTTACCCCATCAGGTAGCTCAACCAAATCCCAGACTTGGTTAGCCAACATGGAATCCATCTCGAATCTCATTGCCTTAAGCCATCTCTCGAAGTCCAGTTTGGCGACCGCCTCATCATAGGTCCTAGGTTCATCCTCAATGATGAAGATCCCATCGTGTTGGATTGGCAGTGACCCATACCTCTCAGGTACACAACAAACCGTCCCAGACCTATGTGGGGTGTGTTTTGTTGTGTCCGCAAGTGTACGGATACTCAAAGTAATAAAGAAAGTATCGAATCCACAGGGACTTATGTTGCTGAGTACCAAATAATTGATTTTTCACTATCCAGGCAATCGAAAGAGTGCAAACTAGCAAACGAAGACCAAAGCGCTGAAACGGAATTATCAGAGAGAGAAGCTGGGACTAGGGTTTCATTCACTCTAATTTCTATGACTAGACATGAATAATGATTTTGTCAGTTTAATGTCAACATGATAAAGATGTAATTTACTTTAATAAAAGGGTTGTCTCACTTTCATACAGAGATCAATCCTCGCTCTCGCGCAAGATTTATCCCAAGCTAAAGATAAGTAAATAATCAAACGAAGAACTCAAGGATAACTTTCGTGCAGTGGAATCTCAAGGATCACTTTCGTGCATCCGAGTCTCGATACTAGTTTTACTCATGGTTCTCCAACGTTCCGATCCTTGCTTTCGCACAAAATCTCCACGTGTGATAACTTAGGCTCAATCTTTAGATTCAAATCATTATCATGACAACTAATCTACTAGAATTAAACAAATAAGAACTAACCTAAGAGGGTTCCTAATATGCAATTCTAGGGTTCCAAGTTCTCAAGCAAATTACTTTTCAGTCTATTGCGAAAACTCTAAAACATGCACAATAATATGGATCTAAAAAGAGTCTAAGATCAATCACCACATGAGTAAAATTATCAGGCTAAGATTAAACGTGACAGAATAATGAAAAAATAGTCATCTAGTCATTAAAATTCAAGTGAATTACTCCCCCATGTCCCAAAGAGTGTCTAAGCTTGCATAGAAGGAAGATTTACAATAATTCATGTTAAAGAAAATCGAAAACAGAGAAGAAGAAAAAATTATGGTACGACCGTAAAGAAGTTTACGGCCGTAATCTTGGCGCAACAGCAGCGGCGCGCAGATTTGTGTTGATTTCTCCTCTGTCGGATCTCTAATCACGCTGAAACTTCTGGGACACCTTCTCCTCCTCTATGCGTAGCTTCCACTCAAATTTCACGGCCGGAGATGCGCTGGAGGCTTCCCGGCGGTGAACCCTAAGGCGGACGTGTCAAACTCTATTTCTCCCTCTCTGGTGGATGAAAATTAGGGCTTTTGGTCTATTTGTCTTCGTCTCGGTGATGGCTCTCTCTTTGCTTCTTACATAAACGTATTTAGTGGCCTCGATCGATCGCAATCATCTACGCAAAAATCGGGCTTCAGAGTTGACCGAGAAAGTCGTGAACTGGGTTGTAATTACGACCGTAAAGAATTTTACGGTGGTGCCGCAATCTGGACAGCAAACTCTCAGGTTGAAAACTTCTGAAATTACGGTACCGTAACATGTTTTATGGCAGTGCCGTAATGTCAACAATCTTTCGGGTAGAAAATCGACCCGAATTACGGTATCGTAAAGTTCCTTATGGTAGTACCGTAAACTCTATCGATTCTCTGATAAAAAATAATCTAAAATACGGCACCGTAGTGATGTTTACGGTAGTGCCGTAATCATACGAAATTTTCTGCCCGAAAAAATTCCCAATTACGGTACCGTAAAGGTCTTGTTGGGGGTGCCGTAATTTGCTCTGAAGCTCCAAATTTTCTGAAATTTGACGTGCGATCTCTTTTTGATGTTGTAAATTCAATTATGTACTTGGATTGCTCGAAATCGACTGAAAAACATGCCTTTTTGCCTAAAAATCATTAAAAATAGAAAAGAGTGTAGATTCCATAAATATTGATAAAAAGGGCATAAAAATAAGCAAAGTCTATGAATATGACACAAAATCACCAACAAAATAGCATAGAAATTACGATGAATTTCAGTGTCATCATGTGTCTGAGCCTCTGGTTGCCAAACAACTGGTGTAGGTGGCTTAAGTTCCATCTTTGTGCCTTGTGGTTGCACTTGGACCTCGTCCAAGTCAAACTTCCTCCCACTGACTTCTTTCTTGAGAAATTCTTTATCTAGAAAGACAGCACCCCGAGCAACAAAAACCTTATATTTGGTGGGAATATAAAAGTTGTATCCTTTAGTTCCCTTAGGATACCCCATGAACACACATTTATCTGATCTAGGTTCTAGCTTGCTATAATTCTGACGTTTGACATAAGCCTCACATCCGCAGACTCTGATAAAATATAGGTTTGGGTGTGTCCCACTCTATACCTCATATGAAATCTTGGAGACACTCTTAGATGGAATGTTATTCAGTATAAGAGAAGCTATCTCAAGTGCATGACCCAAGAACGAGGGTGGTAGAGTTGCATGACTCATCATTGATCGAACCATGTCCAACAAGGTTCGATTCCTCCTCTCAGACACTCCATTCCATTCAGGTGTTCCAGGAGGAGTGAGTTGGGACAAAATCCCACACTCTCTCAGATAGTCAAAGAACTCATCGCTCAAGTACTCTCTACCACGATCTGATCGAAGAGTCTTAATAGATCTACTAAGCTAGTTCTTTACTTCATGTCTGAACTCCTTAAATTTCTCAAAAGATTCGGACTTATGTCTCATCAAATAGACATAACCATATCTACCGAAGTCATTAGTAAATGTAATGAAGTAGTTGTTCCCTCGTCTGGCTTGTTTACTGAATAGCCCACACACATCGCTATGTATAAGATCCAATAAACCTCTTGCCCTATCACTTGTCTTGGTGAAGGGCACTTTTGTTATTTTCCCTAATAAACAAAGCTCACAAGTATCAAACTCCTCTAAGGAGGTCGAATCTAACAATCCATTTGCATTGAGTTATTTTATGCGATTCTTGTTTATATGGGCTAATCGACAATGCCAAAGGTATGCACCAACTGAACCACTTAGTTTGATCCTTTTGTGATTTATGTTACATATAGAGTTATCCATGTCCAAGACATATAAGCCATTGCATAAAGTACCCTTCCCATAAAACACATTTGCAAATGAAAAAGAATAAGGGTTCTCCTTTATTTCAAATTTAAATCCCTTCCTTGCTAAAGAAGGAATGGATACAATGTTTTTGGTAAGAGAAGGTACATAATAGCAATTATCTAACTCTAACTGAAGTCTAGAAGGTAAGGAGAGTATCAAAAGTCCTATAGCAACAGCAGCAACCTATGTCCCGTTTCCAACTCATAGGTCAATCTCTTCAGACCGCACCGATCTATTTTTCTTGAGCCCCTGCATATTTGTACAAATATAAGCTCTGCATGCAGTATCCAATACCCATGACATATAAGTAGAAAGGTTGATTTCGGTAACATAAATACTTGAGCTTGAAGACGAGACCTTGCCTCTCTTCTTCTCGTTCTGAAGTCGCACCATGTCCTTTATCATGTGAGGTGATCCTCCACATGAATATTACTTTTTATTCTTGACCCTTTCCATCTGTATCTTCAATGTCTTAGTTAAGCCCTTCGGCTCAACACATTGAATGTCTACTTTAGGAGGGTTGAGCCTAACCAATTCATCGAAGAGCTATTTTAGATTAAAAATAATCTCAGAAGCACTCTTTTGTTCATAGTGCCCTCGAAATTTTGGCGACGTGTTAGTTAGCATCAAATTAGCAACATCTAAAGTATCAACCTGATTCTTATCAAAAATATCCTTCTCTGTCGCTGAGGCCGAGCATGGAAGTAGCTCAGGAATATGTTGCTCAAGGACATACAACTTCCTCTCGAGCTTGAGGACAATCCTCAAGTTCATATACCAATCTAGTAAGTTGGATCCAACCTATTTGTCCTTTTCTAGGATAGATCGCAGTAACCATCTGCTGTTGTTCATAGCCATTGATCTACAACAACCAAGAAAATGCAAATTAGTACTACTTCAAATTATTTAATATGGACTTGTATTAAATGATCATGGCTCCCACTATTTTAATCAAATTAACAACCCATAAAGTCAATCGAGAAATCCGAGATTTCCTAGTGAGATGAGATCCTTATTTCACATGAGGCTTCACATTCCATGAGGGTGGGATGAGATGCACAAAGTGACTCATGCTTCTTTAAGGTGCACGCCGGCCGATTGCACTTGGCAATTCCCCTTATTAAGATAGTATAGGCATTTCATGTCCAGCGAGGGCTGGATACAACATGAAACCCTAACCTCTCAATGATGTCTCTAGAGTTCCATCATGTGGCTACCACATATGAAAAACTAGTCAAGTCTATCCTAACAGTTATGTCCACATCCAGTTTAAAATTGGACTAGGGAAACCATTATAACCATGCACCTTCTAAAGATAAGTGGGTGTGTCCCATGAGGGTGGGAAATAATGTACAACACTACTAATTGATAGCTTGACGAGAGCTACGAGTTAGAAGGCTGTCTCATACTTGATATTTTATTTTGAGAGTTTTTGAGGTCTCATCCTCTTAGTTTTATCTTTTGTCTAACATTTCAGGTATGTAATCCTATAGTGATAACAATAAGATAAAACACATCCAGACATGCTTTAACAGATAAGGAAAGCAGTAAATAAATGGTGTGGTCATAATATAATCAACACATTGAACCAACACATGCCAAAGGTGTTCAATGCTTGACCTAGGTGACAAGCCCCAACAAGACCTAACCTAGCCGCCCTCTAGTTTAATCTTCAAGTGTGCCTTCAAGGTTCTCCACACTATGGTATAGCTCTCAAACCCTAGAAGCACACCTAGGGTAACCCTAGAAGTGCCCCTAAAGGGTTCGGCCAATGCCAAGGTGGCTCCTCTAAGCATGATGTGCGACCAGCAAGCGTCAAGAGGGATAGCACACAAGCCCAAGGGTTCGGCCAAGCCCAAACATGCGCCACAAGCATGGTGCGCCATCAAGCATGCTCCAAAGATGCACC